>CM076088.1:50439317-51705634 GCA_038088585.1 Chrysina gloriosa
CCAATTCTGCATAATACAAAATTAGGTTGGGTAATTGGAGGACAAATTAAAACACCAATGTTTAAAACATATTGTAATTTTTCTAAAACATCAAAACTAGAAACTGATTTAAAGAAATTTTGGGAATTGGAAGAGTCAAATGACACTTCAGTTTCTTCGGCTGATGATATTGAATGTGAGAAACATTTTTTAAACAATGTGATTAGAAACGATGAAAGTCGTTTTGTTGTACCAATTCCATTAAAATATTCTTTAAATGAATTAGGAGATTCCAAGACAACTGAAATTAAACGTTTTTTACAGTTAGAGCAAAAGTTTAAAGCAAATCAATCATACAAGAATCAATATGAGTTTATAAATGAATACATTAATGTCAAACACATGTCTTGTCTCTCCAAAATTGATGAACAAAAATTGTTATATTTTCTTCCTCATCATGGAGTTTTAAGAAATCAAAGTTTAACTACTAAACTACGGATAGTTTTTGACGGATCAGCAACAACAACAGGTGGTCCTTTAATGACATACAACATTCTGGACCAGCCATACAAAATGACATTTTCGATATTCTTTTGAGATTCAGACAACAATCATTTGTCGTAACAGCTGACATTACAAAAATGTATAGGCAGATACAAGTACACCCAGAAGATAGATATCTTCAAAATATCGTTTGGAGAGAGTGTTCAGACAGCGAAATATCTATTTATCAATTAAATATGATAACCTATTGTACCAAAGCCGCGCCATTCTTGGCTATTCGTTGCTTAAAAAAGTTGG
Source organism: Chrysina gloriosa (assembly GCA_038088585.1). Lineage (NCBI taxonomy): Eukaryota > Metazoa > Arthropoda > Insecta > Coleoptera > Scarabaeidae > Chrysina > Chrysina gloriosa. The sequence goes on from CM076088.1 coordinate 50,440,098, forward strand.
CTGATGATGTTAAAAATGAATATCCAGTTTCCTCCATTATTATCAATCGCGACTTTTATGTGGATGACCTGATAACGGGCTTTGAGACTGAAGCAGAAGCAATTTTCAGATGTCAAGAAATCTCAAAAATACTTGAGAGTGCTTGTTTTCCTTTGCATAAATGGAATTCAAACAGTATTAAATTATTAATTAAGCTACAAGGTGATTCTGAATCAATGGGTGTTTTACAATTAGGTGATAAACATCAGACAAAATTATTAGGTATTCAATGGGCTAGTCACGTAGACAAATTAACATATCAAATAAAAAATATTTCTCAAAACTCTGCAATTTCAAAACGAACAATCTTGTCAGATATAGCAAAGATTTATGATCCACTTGGTCTTGTAGGACCTTGTATTATTTTAGCGAAAATTTTTATACAGAAACTATGGACTTTAAAATTAGATTGGGATGACAATATTCCTATCAACCTAGAAAACAATTGGAAAACATTCCGTGAAAAGCTATTGTTGTTAAATGAATTACAAATAGAAAGACATGCATTATGTCACTATCCACATTCAATAGAGATACATGGATGGAAAATGGTTACGGGGTTTGCATTTATCTGCGAAGCCTTAATAACAAACAAGAAATTAAGGTAAATCTTTTGTGTGCTAAAACAAAGGTAGCTCCGCTAAAATCCGTAACAATCCCGAGACTAGAACTATGCAGTGCAGTTATGTTATCACGTCTCTTAACTAAGATTCAAAAGACACTAATTTGTAAGTGTAACATCTTTTTATGGTGTGACTCACAAATTGTTTTATATTGGCTTCAAACACAACCAAATTTATTACAGACCTTTGTTGGGAACCGTGTATCTGAAATTCAAACAAACACCAACATAAACAGTTGGAACTATGTCAAAACAAAGGAAAATCCTGCTGATTTAGCATCACGTGGGATATTTCCAGATGTGCTAATAAAATCCAAACTATGGTGGTATGGTCCATCCTAGTTATCACTATCAAAAGAATACTGGCCACAACTTTCTTTCAAATCGAATATAGAGATTCCAGAATTAAAACGACAAGAGCAAGTTTTCACAATTATTAACAACATGTCTTTATTTGAAAAATTTTCTGATTTGAAGAAACTGCTAAGAATAGTAGCTTACTGCCTAAGGTTTATAACGAATTCAAGAAAATCCCATAAAAAGTTATGTGGACCATTAACGGTTAACGAATTAGAAAATAGTATGAAAAAACTTGTTAAAATTGCTCAACATGAAAGTTTCGCCGAAGAAATCAGTCACTCAAAACACAAACTAAAGGCGCTAACTCCTTTTTTGATTCTGATAATCTAGTAAGAGTAGGAGGTAGACTAAAACATTCAGAATTAGATTACAGTTCAAAACATCCTTTTCTATTAAGTGGTAAACATAAACTGACTAAGTTGATTCTCACTCATGAACATAAACGATTATTACATTGTGGTCCTCAGTTACTGTTGTCTACCATACGTCAGACATATTGGCCTACTTCAGGAATAAATGCTGTAAAAGCTATTACTAGAAATTGTGTAAAATGCTTCAAATTCAAACCTAAATCAATAACGTATATCATGGCAGATTTACCAAAACAAAGAGTAACAGCCATGAATCCGTTCTATATTACCGGCGTTGATTACGCAGGTCCTTTCAATTTGAAGGATCGCAAGGGTCGTGGTTGTAAGGTAACAGAATGCTATGTATGCTTATTTATCTGCTTTTCAAATAAAGCCATGCATCTTGAACTGGTTAGCGATTTAAGCACAGATTCGTTTATTGCATCTTTGCGACTGTTTGCCTCAAGAAGAGGAAATCCAGCACACATTTACTCTGATAATAGTACTAATTTCATCGGAGCACAAAAACAATTAAAAGAATTATATCATTTTATTTTAAATTCAAACGATGATATTACAAATATATGTGCCCATGAAAACATTTCATGGCATTTTATACCACCAAATGCACCACACTTTGGAGGTTTGTGGGAATCAGGTGTAAAAAGAGTAAAATATTATTTAAATAGAGTTCTACTTAATGTAACATTAACTTATGAGGAATTTCTAACTGTTCTTGTGCAAATAGAAGCAATATTAAATTCAAGACCGCTCCATCCATTATCTTCTGATCCCAATGATCTTCAGCCATTGACACCATCCCATTTTTTAATCGGCAAGCCCTTAATCACTATACCAGATCCATGTCTCAAAGATGTCCAGATAAATAGATTGACGCGGTTCCAACTACTGCAGCAATTAAATCAACATTTCTGGAGACGTTGGTCAAACGAATACCTGTCATGCCTACAACAAAGAAGAAAATGGAAAGAAGAATGTTCAAATCTAAAATTGGATACTTTAGTTATAATCAAAAACGACAACTTACCTTCATGTGCTTGGCTCACAGGACGAGTCGTGGATGTTCATCCTGGTCCTGATAACGTCGTCAGAGTTGTTGTGTGAAAACTGCGAAGGGAGTCCTAAAGCGTCCAATCACGAATATATGTCCTCTTCCAGTAGCCGAAAACGAAAGTAAAGTTAACCATTGCACATTTGTGAACAGAGTTATACAATACTTACCTTAAGATACATACACTTACCTTAAGATCATTTCCTGTATTCTATATTATCAAGCAATTTTATATATTGAACTCTTTAGCAATCCTTCAAGGGGGAGTTATGTTCAAATTATTTAATTAGTTTATTTATTTTTTATACATTGGCAATAGAAAACTCCATAGTAACAGACAACGATATGTAAACAATAATCAACAAAAATTTATATGAGTATAATTGTAGTTAAAATAAAGTTACAGAGAACCAACGAAAAATACAGTTCATTATGTCGAAACACATATATTATAGCATGAGTTTTATTTTTATTTATTTATATTCGAATATGTCCATATTTCATATGACTGGTTGCACTTTATCTCGTAAGAATATTTTTTTATTTATAATTTCAATTAGAATTGTTATTTCGTTCCATATAATATAACGATTTTATTTTTAGTTTTTATATTTTTTTTTTGTATAACATCTTTTTTATTTTACATTGGATAATTTCAATACATAGGTACAATTATTATCCATAATAAACGTCCGACTTGATGTTGACTACCGCCGTAACTACGGTCCCGGTGAATATGTAGGTTACATGATACGTTATAGTCCAAGATACCGGGCCGCTAGACGTTACTTATTTTCTGATTAACAAAATGTATTGGATAGTGGAGTGTTAGTATGTACTTTGAAGATATGCGTACCTGCTAGCTTGAATCGGCGGCAAATTTGCAGGTACCAGATGCTAAAGGTACATGAACATAGTGATAACTTTTCTTATAGTCTGACTGTTAATTTTTACATATGTTTTACACAACACCATTAAAAATTAAAAATCAGTATTACCAGACAGTTTGGGTTGGCGATAATTTCCGCCAGACATATTAAAAACTTGCAAAAAAATAATGTAAGTTTACTTATAGTATGAGTCTTGATTTTTATATATGACGTTTTTAGAACTATTTCAATACTATTTGTACACAGCCAGACAAATCGTAGTGGGCCAAATATCTCTTAGACACATTTAAAAGCTTAGATGTTAGATTACTTGAGGTGACACTGATGCCTGTTCCACTGCGACCCTTCCAGGTCTATTGTGGTCCTCATGCCTCCTTAGAGTACGTTCTCTAGCTTTATTCCTTTAACTAGACTTGACAGCTTTGAGAGCGGTTCTTCCGCATATACATATATTTTTAAAAGCGGACTTGAAGCCCCTGCTCCGTAATGCTGTTATATGCCTCCATAATAGAGTCCTGGTCTACCTTAAGCTTTGCCTGCTCCATCTGGGTGGCTGGGGTCGTTGCATACTACCACGATCCTCTCCAAAGCAGCCTCCTTGAAGGTAAACCTTGTGGCCCCTTGCCTTTCGGAAGACCTACGGGAATACTGCCCTCCGACCTCGTTTTTTAGACTTCCGTCCTTTCTTTACGTTTAGTAACCTCCACCGTCTGTTGATGCCTAACTTTCTTATCTAGACTAACCTGGCCCTTTGTGCATGCCTAGTGAAGTTGGCCTTGATTATGGTTCTTTTAGCCTGTATGAAATATTGGCCCTTTTTCACAAGCTTTTGCACTTTAGCCTTGGAAATTCTAGATAGCGTATAAACTATAAAATTATTATGCACGCGATCATACACACCGTAAGCTTTTAAATGTGTCTAGGAGATATTTGGCCCCTACGATTTGTCTGGCTGTTTACAAATAGTATTGAAATAGTTCTAAAAACGTCAGGTATAAAAATCAAGACTCAGACTATATGTAAACTTACATTATTTTTTTGCAAGCTTTTAAAGTGTCTGGCGGAAATTATCGCCAACCCAGACTGTCTGGCAACACTGATTTTTAATTTTTAATTATGTTGTGTAAAACATATGTAAAAATCAACAGTCAGACTATAAGAAAAGTTATCCTGTTTTTATGTACCTTTAGCACCTGGTACCTGCAAATTGGCCGCCGGTTCAAGCTAGCAGGTACGCATATCTTCAAAGTACATACTAACACTAGCCTGCCCAATGCATTTTGTTAATCAGAAAATAAGTAACGTCTGGCGGCCCTGGGATCTTACTTTATCATTTCTCTAGGGAAGTTATAACAGTTCTACGCTGCAACGGCGGCCGATGATGTTTAAGACAGTCCCAAAGCACCTGTGTACCTGTTATTGGACCCACAACGGTTATAAAATAACACATAGTGAACTAAAGACCCATGTCTCCTTGCAACGTACGCGGTTGAGATGTAGCGATAAACTGCGTATGCTGCAAGTACGGTGGACAGTCCGAAAGCAACTGCCCTTTTCCCAGCGAAATAACAGTTGCAACCGTTACTAAACCCATAACGGTTCTAAAATAACATATAGTTAAATAAAGACCCATCTCTATTGTCTAATCCTCGACTTACAACCGAGGTAGGATGCTCGACATCGGTGGTAAGCCGAATTGGTCGTACTATGTTGTTAATTGTTAAGATGGTACAGAGAAAGGGATAATCCTACAATCATAAAATCTCTCTTCTCAAAAATTATATATAAATTGCAATATTATGGAGCATTTTAGTTTTTCTTTAACCAACAAGAGTGAACGTCTAACGATGGCATACTTCAAATCTACATTTAGAAAAGCAAAATTACTTTATGATAGTTTCAAATTCCATCATTATCACAAGCTTAAAACTATAGGTGAGATATGTTGTTGCTGCATACAAAGATTATGTACCCAGAAATTATATACATACATGGTTTTCCAAAAACTGGAAACATAATCATGAAGCTACTACTGAAAAGTGGTAAGTAGACAGAAAATCAGTAACACCGTAACAGCGTTATGAAAGTCCATTGAAATTAATACACAAGGAACTTTCAACGGAGAAAGAAGTTTTGTTGTAGTGGAATTATCTAATGTATGTATAGAAATAGATGACACGGCGTCTTGCAGTGCGAGGCCACTCGTCTTTACGTGTAATAAAACCTGACACCCAGTGTCTGGTATTGGCGTCGTGTCTGTCCCGTAGCGAAAGAAAGATAAGGAGTAGTAAGTTAGTATTTTAGAGATAGTTGTAGAGGTATGTCTAATTACACAGAGTAATAAATAAGTTTAATGGAGTATTATTTGCGTTGAAACAAATCAAAATAAATCAAAGTACAATAAGTAAATACAAGTTATTACATTGTGTTCATAACGGTAAAGGAGGTGAAGTATATTAAAAACAATATAAATCGTGCCAAATTAAAAACGATATCGAAACTGCCGCATTCAATTTTTGAAACCCAAGATTTCTTGAACTCTATTCCGGCAAAAACAGTACAAATTGACAATTTTCTATTTATGATAAATCTTCTAATATTGTTGTGATTTCAAGTAAAAATAACAAACAGTATGTGTAATTCTGAAACTCTACTTCGATGGGACTTTTTATACCAATTTTTTCTGCAGCTTTTTACTAGTGGTGGGTCGTTTTGACCTATTTGTTATTTTAGAACCGTTATGGACCCGGTAACGGTTGCAACTATTATCTCGCTGGCAAAATAACGGTTCCTTTCAGTCTAGGAATTTCAATACAACTGAAGGTATTCTGTGGCAATTGTCTGGTCGAGGCGGCCGTTTATCATGGAAAGATAACTTATTACATACCTACATATTCTCTCGGACGGTAATAACGGCAGTAGTCAAAATTGAGTCGGAACTTTTATTGTGGAAATATTTAGTAAGTAATTGTATGCATTGAAATTATTAAATGTCAAATAAAAGAACGATGTTATATAAAAAGATATTTAAAAAACTACAAATAAAACCGTTATATTATATGGAACAAAATAACAACTCTGATTACAATTATAAATAAAAATTATTCTTACGAGATAAAGTGCAGCCAGTCAAATATATATACACGTGTCCCAGACTTCACTCCCCATGCTTGTAACTTCGTTATTGTTAACAATACATAAAACAAAGTATATATATTCTTAAATGGGAGGAAATTCTCTATACGATAGGAAAAACCAATTTACAAAAAGTGCGTTAGTGTAATGACAGCTATATTCAACTTTCTTTTTCAAATAGCACAGTATACTTTTTTTTAATATTCAGATGGTACCTTTTATTCTCTTTACAGCCATATAAATTAATATGGGCCTTACATGGGAAAATTTTCGAAAAACTTGACCTAAAGTTTGCCATGCAAAAAATTGTGGTTTATAGTGTTTATCTAGTAGACGATGAAATCAACAGCTTTCTACAAACAAAAATGTGTTTTTATTCGAATAGCAATTAAATGTATGCTATCAACTACATCTAATAAATACAAAGGTTTATTTTTAATGTATCCACATTTATAAAAGGCATTTATTAAAAAAACGCATCTTTGAATAAATTTTCACTTGAAGTTATATTCAGTTCAAACCAAATTACTTAACAATGGCACTTATAAAATTATCGAGATAAAAGCTATTAAATATTTTATCAACTGTCGTTAACAAAGAAAATATCAAGTAGGTAGGTACATGTGCTATTCGGACGAATAGCATGCTGATTTTCAATTGTTTTCTAAACAAAATTCTGTCACTTTATGTTGTTAAATTCATTGAAGTTATTATTATTCCTTGTATTTTGATAGAATATGAATTATTCGAATTCCGAAAAGTGCGATATGATGTTAGTGTATGGTTTGTGTGGAAGTAATTCGAGGGAGGCAGCTAGAAGGTATTGCGAGCAATATCCTGAGAGAAGACATCCTGATCATACAACGTTTAAAAATTTGGAAAACAATCTTAGGGAGCATGGATCTTTTGTAATAAATAAAAGTATACCGCTTCCTAGGAACATACATGCTGCTGATCAAGGACATATGGTAGCTGTTCTTGCTTATACGGAGATCAATCCTACATCTTCCTTAAGAGAAATAGCCGCAAAGTGTAATATTTCAAAATCGTCAGTGCAACGCATTTTAAAACGAAATCATTATAAAGCAGACAAATTGAAGCGCATACATAAGCTTGACCCCGGAGATTCAGAGAGGAGACTTGAATTTATTGCATGGGTTCTAATGCAGTATGATCACCAACCTGATTTTTTGAGACAAATAATGTGGTCTGACGAAAGTAGATTCCATAACAATAGATTGGTTTCAACACAAAATTGCAGATACTGGTCCACAGAACAGCCACACTGGCTGAGAGAAACGAATAATCAATGCGTTTTTTCAATAAATATTTGGTGTGGAATTCTTGATGGGCGTTTAATAGGGCCACATTTTTACGATGGGACACTAACTGGCAATCGCTATTTACATTTTCTAGAAGAGATATTGCCAGAACTTATGGCAAATGTACCTCTTCATATAAGACAAAATATGTTCTACCAACAAGATGGTGCTCCAGCACACAACAATGCCATCGTACGAAATTATTTGGACACTAATTTTCTTCAACGATGGATGGGAACACATGGCCCGGTGGCATGGCCAGCTCGCTCTCCCGACCTCACGCCGTTGGTCTATTTTCTGTGGGGTTACTTGAAGGAACGTGTTTATAAGGTAGCCGTCATAAACGTGGATGACCTAAAAGGCAGAATAAGAGAGGAGTGTGCAAACATTTCCATGCACACTTTATTAGAAGCGACAAACAAACATTTTCTGCATCGTCTAGAGATATGCTCTAATAATAATGGAAGCAATTTTTAACAATTTTTATAATAATTTGTAATTATTGCTCATTAGTTTTGTAATTATTAGTTAATTAATTGCTATTCGAATAAAAACACATTTTTGTTTGTAGAAAGCTGTTGATTTCATCGCCTACTAGATAAACACTACCAAAACCACAATTTTTTGCATGGCAAACTTTAGGTCAAGTTTTTTTCGAAAATTTTACCATGTAAGGGCCATATTAATTTATATGGCTGTAAAGAGAATAAAAGGTACCATCTGAATATTAAAAAAAAGTATACTGTGCTATTTGAAAAAAGAAGTTGAATATAGCTGTCATTACACTAACGCACTTCTTGTAAATTGGTTTTCCTTATCGTATAGAGAATTTCCTCCCATTTAAGAATATATATACTTTGTTTTATGTATTGTTAACAATAACGAAGTTACAAGCCTGGGGAGCGAAGTCTGGGACACCTGTATATATATATATATATATATATATATATATATATATATATATTCGAATATAAATAAATGAAAATAAAACTCATGCTAAAATATATATAGGTATATTTAAAAACTACAATGTTGTTATCACGAATTCTGATTTATATCTATAAATAGGACCTCTTTCACCTTTTCAGATGATAAAAGATTTCGAAGGTCAGAAATCAATAATCTCGTTTTAAAAAATAACGACAACGGTTGGAACTGTTAGTTTAAAAGAACGGTTTCTCCCATCACTACTTTTTACTATTCACGCATTTATTGCCAATCACTACATACCCGTAGCTTTCTGTCAGCTTACTAATAAAACAAAACCTACTTATTGCGAGTTACTACAGCAAATAAAACAAAAATATAATAATAATAATAATAATGACCTTTAGTGATCAGACAGATGGCAAATTTAGATAAATGTTTACAATGAATGAATCTTAACACAATTTTTGTACAATAAACGTTTCCTATCTTATTAACAATTACAATCATTATTATCTGACCAATAGGTGTAACATTCAGACAGTCTGCTATTCTTCCTAAACCATATATATATGCATATATACACATATATACATCATACGAAAAAATGCGACAAAGAAAAGAGAAGAAAACAATAATACAAAAAAATAAACAATGGAAAAGAAAACCACCAGAGAGCAATACATATGTGACTCCAACCGTCACTAACATATTAACAAATTAGTACTAATAAGCTAATCATCCAACTGAGACTGCAGTAGAAACTTGCGCAATTCCCGCCTAAACCCAAGCAATGGCATATTTCTGGGACATGGAGGCAATGAATTAATTATTCTTGTAATATTGAACAAGAAAGATCGCTCAAAAATTGTAGTTCTGTGAACAGGAGGAGTGAGTAAGTCACGTCTCCGGATATTAATACTATGAACATCAGTCCTATACCTAATCCTCCTTGCTAAATAAGCGGGTGTTCGATAAATTAGTATCTTCTTATAAAATACCACTGTATGCAAATGTCTTCTCCTCTTCATATCCAGCCACTCTGCCTCCCTCAGTTTGTAAGGTATATGGCAGTATTTACGAATACCATAAGTAAAACGCAGGCAAGCATTCTGCACTCTCTGAATCCTTCCAGAGTCAACGCTGTCAAGGCATGGGCCATATAGAAAATCACAATAATTAAATTTGGATAATATCAAGAGATCACATAAAAGCAATTTAGTATCGGTGTTCAATATATGTCTACTTGGGAACAGTAATTTAAGAATATGAAATGAACTGCGAATAAGCATCGAAACATGCGTTTTGAAACGAAGTTTGCTGTCAAGTGTTACGCCAAGAATCTTGCACTCGGTACAATACGGAATCTTAACACCGTTAACACCAATATCCACAGCAGCCAGAACAACACCCGCGATATCATCATTAATAACTTGCTCAGCATTCCCAAAATCATTTGGCTTGCAAGAATAATAAATTTGTGTGTCGTCGGCATACTGGCGATAACTGCAACAACGCAGAGACCTGCTTAAGAATGCTGTGTAAATGATGTAAAAAAGTGGTCCACAGATACTCCCCTGCGGAACCTCGTGCGTGATTTTAAGTTGTGATGAGATAATTGTATTAAGCTGAACCCGTTGGGTTCTATTATTTAAATGATTTTTTAAGAGCAACACCGCAGGCTTATCCAATCCAATGTAACCAAGTATTGAGATAAACAAATCATGATCAATCATATCAAACGCTTTGGAGAAGTCAAGCGAAACTAGAGCAATCATTTTGCCGTCCTCCAAAGAACTAAATACATCACCAGCGATATTCATCAACGCCGTGCCACACGAATGCATAGATCTGAAACCGGACTTGAATTCCGGCAAGATGTTATACTTAATTGAATGATCCCGCAGTTGCGTATCAATTATCCTTTCCAATATTTTCGATAGGACAGGCAAGACTGATATCGGTCTCAACTGATTGAAATCATTAGGCCTATTAGTAACCTTGGGTACCGATGTAACTCGAGCATTTTTCCAACATTGTGGAAATACACTATCCGAAATACAGAAGTTAATAATATGCGCAATGAAAGGCAGTATAAAAGGACAACAATATCGAATCATGTCAAGATCGACCATATCCAGTCCAGAAGATTTGGAGTTAATGCTTAAAATAACATGACCAATTTCATCTTCTGAAATCATATGAAACTTCAAGAGCGAGGAAATTTCACTAAACTTATTCCTATTGTAAAAATGAATGGACGTTGAAATCATGTAATGCCCCACAGTCGGTGTTGTCGTAAAATGATTGTTTATTTCGTCAACATTTTGCAAGTGTAGGACAAAAATGTTTGTTGGGATAAGGTTTAACAAGCAGACAGGAAAAAATATTTAGTGTATTTTTTCATTAGACTAGATTGTTTCTTATCTAAAAGTTAGTTGTAGGTTATCGATGGAAGCTACATTGGACCAGTAAATAGTAAACATGTTTTTGTAAAGAAAATGGGTTGAATAAGGTAAGCAAGTAGAGTATATATCTCATCACACTTGAAATTAATAATAGTTATTGGTTGGTTATATAGCAGGCCTGTAGTGTTGAAAATGGTCGCCATCAGTATTGTAAGTGTAATTTGTTTACTGACGGTAACATTCGAAGTTGCCAATAATAATAATGGGCCCCTTGTGAATACCGACGAAATCGAATTGCACAACATAATAAAAAATATCCTTCTCGATGCTCAAAGAGAAATATCGCATTCACTGGAAAGTGATATAACTCTAGAATTTTTGCAACCGCATAGGCCAGATTCCCTAGAATTTGTAGATGAGGTATATGCGCCCACATGGGAAGATGCGTTAAGAGCAATAGAAGCTGAAGAAAAAGAGTGTACACCAGAAGAAGGAGGTATTGTAACTTTAGAATATAAAACAAACGCTGTTACGTATTGGAAAAGTGGGAAGAAAAAGACGACTTGCGTTGAAAACCGTCTAGAAAAAGTTTCGCAAAATTTCGTCTATGCAGCAATTATATAGGTAAATGGTGAAGTAATATTGTGACATAGCGACGATTTGTTCTTACTTGTATTATTCTATAGTATTATTACATTATTTTTTTCCAGGTGAGAAGAAACAATAAACAGAGATGGTACGCGACAAGAAAAGTTGCTTAAAATTTTTCAATTCGTATATAATGAATTTGTAAACAGTATTTATTCAGAATTTAGACGTCCAGCGATAGACATTACAAGCTAACAGACATTGATTAAGAGAATTTGAAAGCATCACGGCACTAGGTTTGGAATTCTAAAAGAGCTTACAAAATAGTTTCAAGAAAAATAAATAAATTTATTACGCGATCATATGTCACACACCGATGTGTATTTAGCAAATGTGGTACAGCATTTTATTATTGGACTCTTGGACCGACCACTGTCCTGCTGCACTACAAACCAGTATACCATTCAACAAACATGTGAGTATACATATTAACGATTCCGAAGAAAACTGCATCAACGATACAACCTCTTGATGTATATGGTTTTCGCATATGGAAAACTTTGTAAGAAAATTTTCTGACCTTGTACTAGTGTATGGTTGCGATATTGTGTTACATAAACCCAATAATATTATAAAATTACAATCTCAAATTCATAACCAATTTTCGGTGCCAAAATATTACGACCTATTTGCTTACGCCTGGTATGAAAGCGGATACGTAACCAAAGACCGAATGAATTTGAAAACCCAGTAACTTTTGCTTTCACACAACAACATTTTCTGCATCCTCCTCGTTGTTCCATATGTGGTAGCTATGGCATCGTGTGTTTCCAACATTTCTTTGAAGAGTTTCATCACCATGCAGAAATATTCATTCTATGTTTAAATATATACAAAAAATATATTGGTAAGTATTTTAACGTATAATAAACTGTATGGAATAATGCTGGTATATTGTTATAAACTCTTATGCAAAATAATTTACAATGTTGTTAAGGACTTTATGTTTTATGTTATAACTACAATAAGGGGAAAAACCGTTCATAAGCTAAAACAACGCTGAAACATTTTTAGTGACAACGCAGGTTGTAAACTTTTAGTAATAAAGAAAAATTGCACTTGTTGCAAGAGTTTGTGCGTTAGAAAGACACAAATTTTAATCGCGATAGTAAAGATGGCTTCAAAATACAACACAAATCTATCTTCATTGAGGAACGTGCACGCAATCCTCAAATAACTAGACACTTCACAACAAAAATAGCTATAGAAAGTTACTTGAATCGATCACTAGAAATTATTTGCGAAAGCGGTCTATCAACATCTACTGCAGCAGGATTGAGAAAGCCAGTAACTGGATCTTGCTATTTATGCTACATGCAGGAAACAAAACGAAGAAGAAAACCTCGTAAAGCATGCACCATGTGCAAGAAACCAATATGCCTGTAACACTCGATAACAAATTGCATCTGCATTTCTTGTGACCGGAATAACTAATACATTCTTATAAAATATTTCGAAATTCTTCAGTATTCATGTTTTTAATGTATTTTTATAAATTCCTAATAAAAAGTGCACCATAAATCGTTAAACAGCCTCTTGCTTACTCATTTTTTTTTCATACAAAAACTATTGGGTACACGGGTACCTCGGTTATGTGTTTGCGTAGGTGTCATCTTTGAAAGCTTATAATTATGGAACCACTGGACCGAATTTCATAAATGGTCTACAAAACAACGCAAAAAGACTTTAACTTCCTAGATCCGACGTTTCAATACACTATTGGTAGTGGTCCTGCAGCTACAAATGTTTAAAATCGCTAGTGGACACACGGGTACCCGGTCATGCATTATAGGGTTAATGTGTAGAGTGTGGGAAGTAGACCGTGGTTGTATGTTTCAAGACATCAAAACGAGGTAGAAAGTAAAGCTGTGTGCCACACTTTAATAAATCGTCACCATATGTTGCTGTATTTGTAGTTATTTAATGATATTCTAATAGTAATCTCTTGTTGTCTTAGGTCTAAACAAAAAACTAATTGTCAAAAAAATCTTAAATTAAGTGGCATCTTTAACCCGCACATGTGGTTTAAAGTTCAAAGGAATTAAAAAACAACTTGTTTGATCTTCAATATTTTATTAAGGAAAATTATTATCAATTAAAAATGAACACATACTATTTGCACAAGAAATCAACATTGTAGGTATATAAAACATTAATTAACAAAAGCAGTTTAATTATTTTTTGGCCACAAAATCTCGTTTGCTTTCAAATCTGGGCATAACTTTCCTGGATTCAAGTTTCGCTTGTATTAAACCTTCTCTTGATTGTTTATCGCATAGCGGCATGGATGCTTCTGTCTATTTTTACAGTGCGTTCAACTTCCTGCGTATGACATGGTAGCTTTTAAAAAATATGTTTTCCCCGTCTTGAGACTCAATAAATACCTACATTAATTTCGGCATTAGTGATATTTCGAAGAATTGGCGGATCAAAAAACTTTTGTTGCTAATTTATTAGGTTAGTATAGTTATTCGCATTAAAATTGATTTGCGGCACTTCAAACACCAACCTCGTGTGTTTCCAGTATTGGGCGAATTTCGTGCTTTTAGAATCCTGCTGGCTGCGAGCTCTCTCACTGTTTTACTTTCATCCGACAACATCGACTGAAGCAAATGTTCTGGATGAGCAAAATAGGCGTTGCGTTGAATCACGGCGTCTATTATTAGTTTATCCTTCCTATACTCACGTCAAAATGAAACACGTATACTATACTATATAAGTCGGTCTCACAGACCGTATGCGTGAGTATAGGAAGGTTATACTCCGCTGGCAGGAATCGAGAACGTTTAACCAATTTCCAAAAATTTTTGGACCCATCGTTGCAAGTTGGATTTGTTTTTATTTGAAACCAGACTGGAGCGTAAACTTTAACACAATATTCAGCTAATATTTTTAAGCTATTTGATGGATTTGATGTGGAAATATATAGCCTTAATACTCTGTATGCTTTTGTCAGCCATCGGGCATGGGAGATTTTCCTTGGAGATCTGTTATCCAAATAATCGGAGCAGTGCCCACTAATAACGGATACTGTTATTTCATATTAAGTATTTCTGATCGGAACTTAGGTCTTCGAATTTTACTTTAGGAAGGTCACTTTGTATTCTTTCATAGTTAACGATTGGTAATTTTTCGCAATTTTCTAATGAATTGACACTTGCTATTCCTCTTTGTTTTCCTATATAACCTGTCGGAGAGTGAGTTTATAGGTGTGAGATGTCTGGTCTACTCTAGTGTATGGTTTCATTATTAAAATCACTTGCTTATTCTGATGCTTTTACGTATATTTCAAATGAATGCGATATATGTTACAATATAGCTTTGTATATAGTAGACAATACAAATGCTTTAGTGTCTAAATTCTAGAGAACTTAAAAGTCGTTATGAAACAGTAAGTATTCAATACAGTGTGTGTTATGTCTACAAGTGCTTTATATATATTAAAAGAACTAAAAAGGGGTTACAGTAAAAGTACTAAGAGGAAAAGAAGAATGTGATCATTAAATCCAAAGTTATGTCAAACTTTGAGAACGATGCGCGGGCTATTACATTAAAGATAAATGAATAATATTTTACAGGTTTGTAATAGACTTAATAAGATAACATATTTTGAAAATTTGAAGTTGATTTGAAAAAAAAAAATTTTTTAATCACCCTAATGTACCATGAACAGGCGTCACAAAAGTACCGGAACGTCTGGATATTTCATCAGGTGAGATTTTTCCAAAAAGATCGTCATTCTTTAAGTATTTTTCACCGAGGAATCTGATGTTAATTTTAAATTTGACCTTGACAATGGCATTGAAGGTCATTCGAACCTATCTTTTTAACGAATGGAAACCTGTATTTTTCAGTTCAGAAATCGGTACAGTAAAAATGTTCTATCTAGATTATGGGATTTGGTCAAGAACGAATAGTTTTTTGGACGCCACTTACGAAGTCAAATTATCAAATTTTATCAAAAACAAGAAAATCATTCTTATTTGGAATTGCAATCATTAACGTATGCCCACTATTTTTGTGATGAATTTGGAAGAGTTTTCCGCCAATAGCGTAATTTATTTTCATCCCGAATTGCCTGCACAATTAATCTAATGTGTACAGACGGTTTTCATTCTATATCACTTTCGGAGTATCACCTGTGACTATCCTTTTATGAGTATACGAACATAAGCTATCACAACTATACTTACGTTTCATGATTTGGTTACTATCCAAATCTTACAAAAAGATCATGACGTATCTCCAACTTTCGGACTAGGAGAGGATATCTTTATTAATAATGTGTGGTTAGTGAGATTTACAATTGCCACTTAACATCCTATATCGTAAAATTGACTTGCAACGATTTGCAAAGACCCACCACACATAGCCATCCCAGCGCAACGAAAATTTAAACAAACACGTAAATCTACGTGACTCGTTATCTACTTTCCCATGTGCAAGATTCCATTAGAAAGAAGTGCTGCAAGTTGATACGTGTAATGTAGCCTTAACTGACCGTATTTTCCACATTTTTTATGTAATCCCCTAATACCGGCTTACCAGTAAATTACGAAAATTCTTACAAATATTTTACCGGTAATTGGAAAGTATATTAAAACATAGACAAAAGGAATAAGTACGTATAGAAATAACTATTTTTTCAGGTTCAAAGCATTTAGCAAAAGCCTTACGTTACTAAAACGAAAATACTTTATTTTACACCTTACTTTGCTACTTATTGTACCAGGCAGATGGTAATTAAAAAAACTCATTTTTGGCGCTCTTTACAAACAGCACTTGAAGGGATGTGCTCGTAGCAGGTTGTAAGCAGGTTTAAACGTGTAATTTTTTCGAACCTTGGATTATGTCGTATTCATGGCCCACCGGTAAATGTTTAACTCTCATTAAAAATAAATTACAGAAGTTTGATATTTCTTTCAGAAATAGTATCAATTACAGGGGGCTTCAATAATGAAGAAAGTAGGAAAACTGAACAATACAAACCATCAGTTATGTGTAAAGTTTGATAAAAGAGTGAATGACGTGTATCATTAAGTAGTGTAAACCGGTCTTTGTCTCTACTTACGTTCATGGCGTGACATTAAAATTCGGAGAAGGTGTCAGTCCCCTCTTTTATCAAGCCTTAGTTGTGTAACATAACTTATGTGTGGTGTATAATATAATCGTAAATTGCCGTTGCATATTGTAGTATGAATTTTAGTTAATTTTATAGAAAGCAAAAATTTATTACAAATAATATTTATAAAATTTTAGTATTATATTAACAAAATAATGAACAATATAATCAAAATATATTACCTAGTGTGTGTGTATAAATGTAATTTGTTATCTAATTCTTAACTGCTCTCTCTTTCTCTCTTTCTCTCTTGAATTCTTTCTTCACTTCTTTTCTTTGGTCTTTTCCTTTTATTGTACTTCTTTTTTCTTCGGTCTGTTCTTCGTTTGTAAACAACAACTTCTTTTTTGATGTGGTCTGCTTCTTTTCAACCCTGGTATTTTGTATAACTTTTTATCTGACTTTTTTCGTCGACCATCTCCTTCCGTCGTTTATAAACAAACTTAATTTTTTTTTCTGGCACGTCGTTATAGCAATTTGGAATTCTAGATTTTGAAATGTTTTAAGTGTATGTGTGTGGTATGTTTACAACGCTTTTCTATTTCTTAAAGAATGCTTTCTATAAAATTTACATCTTTTATTGATAATTTTACTAATGGAGTATTACCATACTACAATATGCAATCCATCATCAGCGCCAATGAAGTAAAGAACACGTGCTTTGACGGCGCCATCTATATCTCATCTTACGAACTTGATATGACTATATACTTTGCTTTTTAATATAATATCAGCATTACAAGTAATAAAAGTTCTTTTAAAAACATTATGTTGCGAAAATGTTAATTTGTATGTCGCCGATGTTAAATTGAAATTTATACTTGATGAGGTAACAAATAAAAACATGATAAAAACACATTGATATGACGTATACAGGAACTACAAACTATTAATGTTGATACCTATCTGATGTTTTGCAATTTCTATATGGTAACAATTTCAAAAATTCAAATGAAGAAGACTACGGAATTTTTACTAAGCCTAACAAATCTACAATAACAACGAGAACAACAAAAGAGATACCAACACTGATTGTGAATTATCAGAAACTAGATTGTGATTTCGGAGACATTGGATGTTTAATGTCAGTTAAGTCAGTTCCTTAAACATCAATTACGCTGTCTATGAAAGATAAACTGCAGCTCTTAAGAAAGGGAAAAACCGAGACATATTGTCAAATACAAGGTAAAAATAAAAAATAAAAATTTAACACCAGTAGTTAGAAAAGAAAATTATTTTGAAGAGCAGAAGATAAGAGGGAAATACGCACAAATAGTCTATGATTTACTGACCTGTCGACCAACAAGCGTAGAATCAAAGCTTATGATTTCAATGAAATTCATTTATTTATGTTTGTTTATAATGCGTGATTAAGTATGTTTATAAATAACATTCCTGTTATTACTATTTACTGCTTTTTACTTTCCTTTCAATGTTGTTAATTTTGTGAAAATAAAAAAACGGTAAATTACCGGTAATGAAAATCTTTTACCGAATTATCGGTATTGCAAAAGTCGATAAACTTGCAATCTCTGTGTTGTCCGATAGGTTCTCCAATGTAGGCCCGACGTCAATTTGGTACAATATTTCTATAATAGTATAGCTCTGAGATATTTACAGATATTTAGGAAGATAGAAGGAAGACGGCCTTTGATTGTAATGCCACCCTTTAATAAAATATAGACTGTGTATCAAGGACAGTAACTGCGTGCTTTATTCTGTCGCGTGTCGTTACAGCTACCGTTTAGTAGCAGGTATACATGAACAATCTTTATTATAACAAGATAATGAACAACACAAGCATACCGTAAACTATGAAATACGAGGTACGTCCAGAAAGTAAGTTCCGTTTCAGTTTAACTCCGCTGCAGCGCTGCGATCGCAATTCCGCACATGCGCGGTAGACGCTCTATATCAAGAAGAAACGTGCGCCATTTTGAGATCGCTGTCAGCCACGTACGCCTTGTTGTGCTTGTTTACAATGTCGATGTTGATTGAAAATCCCGCCGCTTGTGAAATCATATCGGTGATTCGTTTTCTGAATGCTAGGAAAGTGAAACCAATTGAAATTTATCGGCAAATTTTCGAAGTTCACGGACAAAGTGCGATGAGTGATTCATGGTGAGAAGATGGGTCCGACAGTTCAATGAAGGACGTAGTGAAGTGCACGATGAAGAACGAAGTGGGCGTCCATCTTTGGTTACAGAAGAACTGGTTCACGCGATTGATGACAAGATCCAGGAAAGCCGCAAATTTACAATTAGTGCTCTCGCAATGGAATTTCCCCAAATCTCACGATCACTAATTCATGAAATTGTTAGCGAAAAACTGAAATTTCGTGAACTTTGCTCACGTTGGGTACCAAAGATTCTTACTGAGCAACACAAAACAAAACGGATGGGTAGTGCACTTCAGCTTTTGACCCGTTATGATGAAGGCAGCGAAGAATTTCTGACACAGATAGTCACAGGAGATGAAACTTGGGTTTCTTACGACACCCCTGAAAGTAAGCGGCAATCATTGGAATGGAGGCACACTTCATCCCCAGCAAAGGTTAAGCCGAAAAATGATGTGCACAGTGTTCTGGGACTGGAAAGGCATCTTACTCATTGATTTCTTACCGCGTGGTCAAACAATCAAAGCAGATGTTTATTGCGAGAGACTTAGGAAATTGCGCCGCGCAATACAGAATAAGCGCCGAGGATTGCTGTCAAAGGGTGTTGTTTTTCTTCACGACAACGCACGACCACACACTGCAAATGTGACGAAAAACCTCCTACAGAGATTTGGCTGGAACGTGTTTGACCATCCTCCGTACAGCCCTGACCTCGCTCCTAGCGACTTTCATCTGTTCTTACATCTCAGGTCTTTTCCTTGGCGGTCAACACTTCAACAATGACGAAGAGCTGAAAGAAAATGTTTCCAACTGGTTGAAGACACAGGCGGCAAACTTCTATGATGAAGGTATACAAAAACTTGTGCCACGCTATCACAAATGCCTGCAAAATTTCGGCAGTTATGTGGAAAAGTAGTTTAAGAGTTTTAGAATTTAATTTTATTACCAAACGGAACTTACTTTCTGGACGTACCTCGTACATAAGTATTTGCTCCGAAACTTTGAATACTGCATCATACCAGCGCTATTGCGCTACTTGATGATACTCCCTAGGAAAATAAAAATGACCCGTGGCACTCAAACGGTTAAATCCAAAACTATTAGGACATATAGGAATGCTGAAACCAGTCAATTTCTATTACATGAGATGAAGACATTTATTTTGTTTTTAATAGCAAGCATTCGGTTTTTCAGCGGAAGTTGAGTGTTAGTTTTTCTGAATACATTAACACCTCATAAGTGAGGTTTCTACTATGCTATTTAGATACTGGGAAAGAAATTTAACAACAAGTATTCTTTAATTCTAATTACTAGAGTTGTTCAATTTGCGCCAATAGCCAGTGGCGGGCGCATAGAAGTTTACACATAAAATAAAACAGTGGTCGCTTCCGCGACCCAGACAACATTTTTAAAACAAGCCTAGAACTGCGAAATAGTATATACGGCAGCGTACATGTATGCACAACAGATCTCATTGAGACTTGCAGTTATACTGAAGATTGTATCGAACACCGTCACTGGCCGTTGGCTGTAGTGAGCAACTCTTCTAATTACGTTTGCTACTTAAAAGCAATCGCACATTTAATCTAAACATAAAAGAGTACAAATATGTAATATTAAAAGTAATATTCAATTTGAGCATCAGTTACCACCTGGCACCTTATTTCGGTTTTGCATAAAATTTTCAAATCATCTAAGTTATGCATTCGTTATATTTTTAATTTCAAGCAACAGAACAAATAAAATGTTGCAAAATTCGACAGAGCAGGCCATTCTATCGTACAGCGCCTTTTAATCCAGTGATTTTATAATGTAATCCTAAGTATAAAATCTAACAAGGAGAGGCCACGACGTTTGGAACACGGATTCTTTTCAAACATTTTACACTTTTAGTAGTCTACTATAACAACATAATGTGCAAATAGTAAGGCGTACTATTCAAACGTTATCAAGAAATTGATAAGAGAAGTTTAATCGTCGTATATATACCCCTGCGTTGCATTTTTCAGCAAGAAGCGCCGGTGACCGAAGGGTTAGCGTTCAGGACCCGTAGACGCTGGATCGAGTACCGCTGGTCTTTTTATTATTTTTTTCAACACTCGTCAATTTTTTCATATTTATGGCAAAAATACGTGTATTCGCAAGGAACTTTATTGAATTTCCAATGTTATTCGGCTGTCTACAAATTTTCATCATTGCACAAGGAATCGACCAAACGCATAAAGTTATTCTGAAAATGTATACCTGTCCGTAATTTGCTATAATTTGGTATAAAGGATTTATTGTTAGCCGCCGAATAACATTGGAAATTCAATAAAGGTTCTTGCGAATACACGTATTTTTCGTATTGTATTTACCCTTGAATTGTAATATGAAAAATATGACGTGTTGAAAAAAAGAACAGCGGAACTCAATCCAGCGTCTACGGAGTCTGAACGCTAACCTCTAGGCCACCGTCGCTTCTTGCTAAAAATTGCAACGCAGCGGTATATATACGATAAAACTTCTCTTATCAATTTCTTGATAACGTGTGAATATATGCTTTACTATTTGCACATTATGTTGTTCTAGTTGACTACTAAAAGTGTACAAAGTTTGAAGACAATCGTTGTTACAAACGTTGTGGCCTCCTCTTGTAAATAAATATCTTGAGAGCAAGTAAATATGAAATTTACGGGAATAACAAAAATGACCCGCTTAACGAACAGAAATTATTTCAGCATTTCTAATAAATACCAATTTTCGATTTCCACACATTGACATTTGTTTTTTCCTTGACTTATTCTGATACTAATCTTTTGTGATTTCTCTACCATTTTTTATTATTATTAGTTAATTATAGAACAAAAATTCCATCCAACTATTTCATCAATATTAGCTAATATATAATATATACGCACATGCAATCTTTATATAGTAACGGACGCAAATAGTTAATAGACACAATGAAACCAAACATTGAAAAGAAAATATTTATTTGTCTTTCAATTTTTTAATATAAATAGTGAAATGAACAAATTATGCAATACTACTTGCATTAGAGGCAATTCTTGGCCACAAGTCTGCACATTCTTTTGCTACAGGTCCAGTTATAGCAGACCCTTTCATTTCACCTTTATTATTTACAATAACTCCGGCATTATCTTCGAAGTATATAAAAACTCCGTCCTTCCTCCGGAAAGGTTTGCGCTGTCTGATTACAACAGCTGGCATCACCTTTTACGCAACTCCGGCTTGCCTTTCTTCACTGTTGCTACGATCATATCTCCGGAGCCAGCAGCTGGTAAGCGATTTAGTCGCCCACCAATACCTTGTACTGCGATCACATACAAGTTTTTCGCCCCTACAAAAAAAAAAAAAAAAAAAAGAAAACATTAATTTTATGCTACTGTATCTAGAGTATGCTTTATTGATGTAGTTTCTGAGTAGGTAAGTCTTTGCAATCTTTACCAAGTTATTATTTTATTACTGCAGTTCCCTGCAGCGTCCCTGATTATAAGTCACACACAGTATAACGTCAGTTAGTCCGTCGTCGTGTAGCTAATACAGGACAAATAAAAACCGATGCAAATACTTTGCATGAAAAAAGTGCAAAAGAGAAAATACCGCATTAATTAATCTCTGGTACTCTAAACGATTGCAAAGTGCTGTTTCGCCAAGGTAAGGACTTTGAAGGTTAAGGCAAATAAATATTTTGATTACAATTTCCTTTTACTTCAATAATTTAATTCTTATTAATATAAATAATTGCTTTCATTTCACAACATAAACGTAGATATGCAAAGGATGAATCCGTAAAATTCTGTGATATATTGTACAGGCTTCGTTGATATGGTTGATTGATACGCATATTCGCGATCATACTCTGAACACCATTCGAAACACATTGAAAACATGAATGAACTCGATTTCCGTCGATCGAATACATGCCATCGTTTTTCCATCCACAGACGCAAGAGAGAACGAACTCAGTACGTCGCGTACTGAGATCTTCAGTCCAACCTGGCCGAGTACATACAATCTGTCACCAGATAGACTTAACAAGAAGGAAAAGAATTTTTTGTAACATAACGAAAAAACATATTTTTTTAAATTTTTGGCTTGTCTCGTGTGCTACATACTTTTCAGCTATATATACAAATTCAAATTCAACATTGTAAATCATATCTTCAGACAGAATTAACGGCTTCAGTATTTTTGTTTTAAAATTTCGATATTGTTATCCAAATTATTACTATAAATATGTTGTTCAAGATATTCTCACAAGAAGTCCAACAGGCTTAAATCGGGGGAACAAGCCGGCCAATTGATGGTTCCATAACGACCTATGCATCTGTTTCGAAAATGTTCGTGCAAATAATTTCTTACCAACATTGTTGAGTGTGCAGGCAATCCATCTTGTTGAAAATAAAATATATTTTCAAAGATAGGTTTATCTCTTACAGGCAGGCAACAAAACATTTTGAAGCAATTAAGAAAATACGGCCGGATGATTTAGCGTGAATTGCAAAGTTATAAGAAACTTCCCCACTTTCATAACACTAAACGAGGTAAATTCTTTGTTCTAATGTTAGCATTATTATTAAGTCTCAGTGCACTTAGTTTGACTCATAAGTAACGATATTCACAAAAACACGTAACTTGTTTTAGCAGAAACTATGGAACTAAATCAGGTTATCATCGAAAATAGCATGATAGTTGCATGATTCAGTAATTAATAGAAAACTCCGCTAAAACAAATATTTGAACTTTGTTTTAGGAATTGGTGGCTTTGAGACAAGCAAATTTGTTTGTAAAGAATGACATTTTTTCGTTAAGTTGCAAATAATTTTTCCCCTGCTGTTCAGTCTGTCTAATAACTCTCTGTTGACGATAATTCCACACGAATTAAAAAAAACATCTATGTAGCATATTCAATATCATTGAATATTTGGGATACAAAAAATACTCTGCTATAATGTAAGAAGTAAATCTCTTAATACATAGATAGAGGACACATAAATTTAAAAAACGATTTTGGGACAGGAAGCAATGGAAGTAATTGTTACCCCCTTTGATGTCAAATTGTAATGTGATCTAAATGACCTTAAAATTTGTCCTCGTGGAATTTGTAACGAAATACTACCATATGTATATATATATATATATATATATTCAGACCGCGGTTGATACAGCGTCCGATAACTTCCCCTTTTCCATGCTATGTGGCATCCGACTGCTATACAACGTCCATATATGGACGTCATATCGCAAACCATCTTCAAATAATTTTTGATGGTTTACTTATGCATTTAAACTTGAGTCCCAAAAGTTTCTTTGGAAGTCATAAATACGAAGTTTGCAAAGAATCGTATATTTTAGTTCCCAAAATCTCCATGTACGTACATGGCGTTGTATTCGCGTATATCGTACAATTCGTATACACAAAATTTGCAACTTTTATTTCGCGGTGGAAATGACATCCGATGAACCGACAACATGGCACGTTTACATTGTAAATAATTCTGCGTGGTGGTTATTCGTGCACTGCAGGGTTATGAGGTTCCTGTATAACATCCGCAGTCATGTTGCTTCTGTGAATCCTCACTGCTTAATTTCGTAAGATATTTAGCTCGAAACCATAGTTCAGAATTAGAAGTTCAAGTGTTATTATCGCAAAGACCTAGTAGCAAAAGAGAAAAAGAATTACTATCGCGAAAAAAGGCAATTTTCTTGGTAATTCTGAAGAAGGAAAACCTGTTCGAACTGGCTTTGAGAAAAGTAATTACATGCCTTATATACACTGTTTAGAGTTCTATTTATCAAGAAACCTTTAGCAACCAAATGCAGGCTGTTCAACAATAAGTTCGAAAGTTTACACAAAATTGATTATTTAAATGGTGGGTGCTCGAAAATGTCCCATTGAAATTGCTCAAGAAGCCGTTGGGTTACACGAGGACGGGCATTGCAATGGATCAGCACAATTCCAGAAGTCAGCATGCCTCTTCTTTTGTTTTCAATAGCTCTCCGTAACCTGCCCGCAAGAAACGAGTAACACCTCGCGGGAGAATCAATAGAGACATGACTGCAGCTCAATAAGAAATGACGTGTTGGACTTGGCAGTGACAGAGCGTGTGGAGGGCGAGATGCACAGCCACCAATACGCTTACCAGCCACTTGCCGCATGCCTGCCCCCAAAATATCGAAATTGCTACTAATCGTAGAGAATGGTCATGCAGGTAAATTTAAAGAAAAAAATTAGATGATATTTCACTAAATTTAGATGAAGATTTAATGGAAAATTGAGAAGATACAATTGAAGAGAGAATGGATGAAAAAAAGAAAATCTGGATGAGAATACAGATGAAAATAAAAATTATAGCGAAAACCAAAGTACTGAAAGGAAACCTGAAGAATACTTTCTTCACCAAATCTAAGAAAATAATTTTGATGCTTTGGACTGTAAATCAGAAGTTGTATTGTATTTTTCAAGAACCATGTTAAATTTTGAAAGCATCCTAAAAAGAAGAATGTGAAAATTTAATTCAATTACATCCGGATGTATTTAATAAGAACTGGTTAAAAATTAACAACTTATGTTCAAAATAAATATACCAATAAACTATTTCTATTATTAGTAGTTATTCTATATTACTCTCTCCGAATTATTTATAACTGTATATCTATCTTGATCCTTCTTCAGTATTGATTTTATGATATTAACTGAATAAAAGTTTCCAGAAATGTTCAAATTTTTAAACTCTAAAGAAGCACCAAATCAACGGGGGATACAGATAAATAAAAATAGAGAACACAAGAACCATATTCCTACTTGTACATATACATATATGTACTAACAATTAAGAGTTTAAGAAAATTTACATCGTAATAAAAATCTTGATTATTTTATTTTAAATTCAAAAATATCAAAACGCTTCATAGTGTTAAAAACACTCTAACAAAAAAGTATTTATCTCCACCATAATTACCTAACTATAAACCTATCAAGCTATTGAAATAAAACATTTTAATAAACAAGTTTATTAAAATTACATAAAATTATTCCGCATAAGGTTTGTAAAATGTAATAAAACGCGGAAGTTTAATAATTTTTTCTTTTGCAAAATTGTTGGCTAGGCCTATTTGCTCTGTAACTGAAAAACAAGTTTCTACTCCACGGCAGGAGGCTAGAAATAGCAATGCTTCTCAGTTTAACCAATATGTAAATTTTGCAACAATTTAGATGTCGTATCAACTGTAGTTTAGTAGAAAAATATATATTTGGAAGCCCTATAGCTGCAGAACCAACAACCAAGTATACTAGTGGAACTCGGATGAATCGCAAATTGTACGGGGTTCACAAAGATAGTATTATGAAAATATAAATCAAAGGCGAACACAAACATTTTTCTGCGGTAGTAACATACTATAACTGAAATGATCTAATATACGTGATAAAAATCTATATATTTCGCTTCGTTGTGATGGTTGCTATAAAGATGCAGTTTATAAGGACGTCATAAAGATAGGAAGATGTGTATATATATATATATATATATATATATATATACAGGCTCTCTCATTTCGGAGGGCCAAATTGAAATATCTCTCTTATTATAGAATATATCGGAAATTCGGCTATAAACTACAAACATGTTAAATTTTTCTACATTAGAAATCATTGTTATTAATGAAAGTCAACAGAAAACCCATATAACACAAACACACGAACAAACTAATTTATAATTACTTTACACCAACTCGAACAAAGATAACTTATCTCACATTTAAGTTAGTTTCTTTGTTTCAATGGCTACTTGATTTCTTTAGATTACTAGTACAAATATTCTGATACTTATTTTATAAAATTGCAAAAATTTACAGACTTAACTAAAATATGTTTATTGTGTATGGTATTTTTTATAAAGGCAATTCAGGGGCTATTTAGGAGTGGCATGGCCTACTTGATTCTATCTATTTTTTGGGCGGTTCAAGAGAGTACAGCTGAAAATGTTAACTTTACACCACTTTTTCCTTGATATTTCGAAAGAGCAATGTTTTGCCATCAACTTTCATTCAAAAGTTTTTTTTGTATTTTCAACAATAAAAAGTTACAAAGCCTCGAAGTTTTCCCCAATTTCATATTTTTCGAAAATATTTCGAAAAGTAGGCTGTGGTTCGGAATTTTGTTTTAACCATATTGTAGTGCGTGAAAAATGTGACATTTTTTATTAAAACGAATTTCCGATATATTCTATAATAAGAGAGATATTTCAATTTGGCCCTCCGAAATAAGACAGCCTGTATATATATATATATATATATATATATATATATATATATATATATATATATATATACTTGGGTACACTTTTGTTGTTATTACATCCCTGGTTGTTTACTTTAATCACAACGAAACCAATATTCCATATTTCCATCCTGTACATCGCAATAACTTTTTGTCAATATTACTTAATTAGATGAAAAATAAATATAACTATATCGAATATCTATATCTTTCAAATAATTGCTTTTTCAGTATTCAAAGGTTGATGCGTAAACGTATGGGCGAACATTATTTTTGCATATGCTCATACATCATATGTAGGCATACATATATTATATATATTAACCGAAGCATGTATTAGAAGCAGTTGCATTTAATTCAAACTATTTTTCTAAATTATTAATGTCAAAGAGGTCAACAGCTGAGGGACTGAGTAGTAAAGCAGTTGGAGAAGTAATAATACATGGATTGAAAAGCATGAGCAACTGTAGTTAAGCAATTACTTTCAAGGGTCCTGGAAGTGAATGAACACAAATTTTGATAAAAAAGTGACATAAACGATGAAGTTTGGAATACAACATGACAGATAACTGAAGTCACACTCAAGCTAGATCAGAAGTGGATTGGTTTGAAGATATACAAAACCTAAAGACATTGCTGTTTACAAGTATCAATGGAGGCAGATTTCTATGGTGCAGAATGGTTCAAATAGTGAAATAACTTCTATGAATATTGTTTGGTCATTTATAAATGAAGAAGTTATAGATCTTATGATTCAAAATACTAATCTATATGTATATCAGTTGATCACTGCAACAATTATATCACATTCTAGTTACTTGTCAGAGGGAAATGAAGAAACTTTTCAGCATCACAATGTTTACAAGAATTATTCATTACCCCAAAATTGAATGTTATTAGCACTGATATTTTGTTCACAATTCACTACAAAGTCTGACAGGCTATATGAAATAAAACCTCTACATGGGATCAGGTGCTCTGTTTGTCCGAAAGACAAATATAAATTAATAATAATATTAATTATTAGTTCTCTTGTTCTATTCAACAATCACCTGTAGTATGCCATAAATCCTACATACATTTTCCATTTTATTCTGATTATGCTCAGACCATTAGAAAATTTATATAACGCACTGGGTATATCAATCACAATAATTAAATTATATGATATATTGACGTTCCTTAAAAAACACCAGTTTATCATATAGGACATACACAACAATCAATGAGCCGAAGTTTTGGTATATACAGTTGTTGAAGATGCTTGCCTCAAGCTAACAAAACACGTGTCACCAATTTTATTACAAAACAATTGTGTAGTGAGGAATTTACGGATGTGATCTAGTGTCAGCATATTATCAAGTACTAAGGGCTGAGCCATTCAGATGTTTATTGCCAATTCAACTACAGAACTGAACAACTGCTGTTTGGTTTTCAGAAATACTAGATCAATGCTTAGTGCACTACCGTACAACTACCACAACCAGCCTAACCACAATTTCAAAATTGTAATAAGCTGTACAAAACCATTGCAATTGTAAGCTATAGTAGTGGTAGAAAATGATTCTTTAGTTTAGCGTAATATTATCGAACTGTCGTTGTTTATTTCATTTATTTGGAAACTAGAACTAGGAGAAGAAATCACTATTTTTCACCTGTATTATCAGCGCAGTTAATTACAGCTCCAACAGGAAGACCCAAAGATATTCGAAACTTGGCTCCCGCCGAACCACCACGACCTAGCAGAAAAAAGAATCATTACATTAATAATAAAAATATGGAATTAACATAACCTAGAACTATAGATTTCAAAACAGCATTAAATATGTTCGATATTGAAAAAGTATAACATTGATAAATAATACATTCCTAATACAAGATCAAATGTAGTTCAAACCTTCTTTAGTTTATCGGATTATTATAATAAATCAAGATTAAAACAAAGTGACGAAAACTCACCTCTCTTAGACATTTTGTTTGTTTCAAAAGGAAGTTATGAGAAGTTACTACTCTGGTTACTACGATACGAACGTGTTGCCAATTATGTTGGCAGAACTGTTCTTTCCATTTAAACTGTCAATCCAATTCTTGGAGGGAAATTTCAAAATTTAAAGATTTAATGATCAATATTAGTTACTTATAAAATGGATGAAATCGGTATCGAGCTAGATGATTATCATGTTGAAACTGAAGATATACATAGGGATGCCATAGATGGTAACTAATGTAAATTAATATTCTCTAATGATTTGGTACTAAATTATCTGTTATTATTAGAAAGGACGAATAATCATCAAGGAGCCTCAATTCAATTTTCGTAAAGGTTCTAGAAAAAGAAGCACCAAAGACAAAACCAGAAGTCTCTAAAAAATGGAAAAGCAATTCAAGAACACCAAGAAAAAGTATATTTACATGTCTTTTTTGCTATATGCTTATTAATATCTAATGCTTTTCAAATGTACTTAGGATCACACAAAATGTGAACTGTACAAATATTTCTATGTTATTGGAGACGAAACGTACGCTGTAAATACATGGTAAACATACTTTGCGTATTCTATTTTTCTTTTATTTTGGAATAACTGAGTAAACTGTATTACGTAGTTTTAGTAATGTTAACGTCTTATGCCCCTTAACTGGCAGACCGGCTAACTATAACTAACAATAAGGTTTGATTAAAGAGTGGATGACGTGTTATCATTAAATAGTGTACACCGGTCTTTGTCTCCACTTACGTGCAAGGCGCGACATTATAATTCGGAGAAGTAAGGGTGTCAGTCCGGTTTACACTACTTAATGATAAGCGGCATCCATTCTTTTATAAAACCTTAACTATAACTATGAGTTATAGTCTAAACCACAGAATAGAGGAGAGTGACAATGTGGGTGTTGGCAACTTTGATGTTTATGTGGTCGTTTGAATAACCTCGAAATAGCTTAGAAGTTAGCTAACGCTATTTTGAAAATACGAAAAGTGCATACTTGATTGTTTGATGTAATCAGCCGTTTGCACCGCTTATAGTTAACTTTTGGCTTAAGTAAGCCTTAACATTTAACTATGAGTTAAATATACATAGCGTTGCACAGTGCAGTCTGACGGTTGTAGTTAACTAACTAATAATTAAAAGATGTTGATCATACTGGATTAGTAGAAATTTTATTTTCTGTGGCTTTTATATTAACTAGAGATGGGACATTCGAATCCGCGAATCCTCGAATCCATCGAATCCTGAAAAGATTCGAGATTCGAAAACTCGAATCTTCGCACGATTTTCGTAATTCGAATCTTTCGAATCCAAAAAAAAAAAATAATAATAATGATGACTCATGTAATCACGACACATATGAATCACTGACTAGAAAGATCTCGACGATTCTCTTCGGTTCTCGTTCTTTCAGCCACAAAGTATTTATAAGCTGGCATGCTTTCCTAATGTTTGTGAATTAAAATTCTCACTTATTTCTTTTAGGTTGAGTGCTTTCTTTTATATACTAAAATATGTGTTTAGATTTTCATGTGCAATATTTGCTGTTTATCTATGTTAGCTCTCCCTTATTCTCATTCACAAAAGTTTCTGTAAAGATATCGGTACTGTTATTGATATATTAATTTCCATATGCTAAGGAAATTAAATATAAATAAAAACTTGTTGCATAATCATCAAGATTTTTACATAATTTATCTTTTAATATTGTGTAATTTGTTTTTTTTTCTAATTTCATTTGTAATATAAATATGTTCAAAAAAAAAAAAATCTTTTTTAATAAATATTTTTAAAACTGTATCGTTTTTAATTAAAGTAGCTTTAAAATTTTCCTGTAAAATTGTTTTTCCTCTCTGTCCTTTCTTGTTATTGTAATTATATGATGGATTCGAGAGATTCGAGATTCGAAGGATTCGAGAGATTCGAGAATCCTTTAGGATTCGGATTCGGATTCGGATTCGAGAAAATTTGGATTCGTCCCATCTCTAATATTAACCATACTGAGAAATTGCAATATTTCCGCAGGTAAATCACAGATGGCGCAATTTGGTTACATGGTTCCTGCATGGTTCCCAGCCATGCGCATACAGAATTTACCACAAGATTTTCTAACTTTGTCGCTTTCTCTATATTGTGCTGTCTTGTTAGGTTTTCTACGATTGTGCTATACTACAACCAACTACAAGTTAATCGGAATGCATTTTTCAACAGCAATGGAATGATAGTAAAATACGTTTGATGAAACATGTGTTCCGAAGTAGTTAAGAAGAAGGAAAAATTGTAATGTTTCGCATACCCCCGCTTGCTTGTACGCTGCGCCCATCCAAATGCTCAGCTGCTAAAGTCACTAGATATATAAAGTACCGCAATTTATGGGGCAAATGTGTTAAAAAGAGAAAGACATATTTTTTGCCCAAGATGGCGGCTTTTCTAGTGACCTTTTAAGCGGTGTAAACATTTCACCAAAATATTTCGTCGAATGCGTTAATATATAAAATTAACCTATACTTTTAAAGTTTGTTTAACGTTTGTGTGGTTGAGATTTATGATTCTGACTCTCTTTAATTAAGTTCTGCTCAGTTCTATAGTGTTATTTTGTATTTTAATTCGTTTTTCTTACATATAAAACACTACTTTGTGTTAGCTACTAACTTCATTAAAATTATCTCAACACTATTGAATTTCTCTGATTAAATTTAAACACATCTAATTCTGTTTTTACATGGTCTTTTTTTACACGGTTTTGATTTAACACGGTTTTACGCGATTTTATTCCATTTAGCACGATTCAAAATATTGGGGTTTTTTGTGTATACATACATACAAGCAAATTTACTGGTCAGAGCAATTGTAAATAGCACAAATTTAGGGGAATTCCCTTTTTGTGCATACAAGCAAATTTACTTGTCAGAGCAATTGTAAATAGCACAAATTTAGGGGAATTCCCTTTTTGTGCATACAACCTGTACCTATTCTTTTTGTTAACAACATAGCTGTTTTACATACATACGTAATTGTTTTTAGTTCCTGAACTTGTCACACATTTGATTTACATTACATACTTTTCAGCTTAGAGTGCATATCTTTTTTTCTTTAATAACTATGCTTGTGTAAATACACGTTATATACAATGTGACTTAATAAAATAAACATGAATACTTGTTCTTAAAAAATCCTTGTTTTTTCACTAATTTTAATAGGTTTTAGAGATAAGGAACCAATCACCTATTTTTGCATACGATCAATGTCTTTTTTTACACGGTTTCTTGTGCAATCAATCTACCGTGTAAAAACAGAATTAGGTGTATGCCAGGGTGTTGTGTAAAGAATTGGACTAATGTTGTACTAATAGTTTCGCAAAATCATTCTGCTTATTTCGTTTATCAAGTGGTGAGACAAATACCTTTAGAAGGCACGAGTGGTTGAATTTGATTGGAAGACCAGATTAATTTTTCCGCTAGTCAAATGGAGGTTTCACAACAAGATGGGACAACATTACTTTGGTGTACTGCCATTCCTGATATTTTATAGCAACATTTAAATGATGAAACACAGGGTTAAAAGAAAACCGACTTTTGACAGACATTTCTGTATCTAAAAAGTTAGTAGTTTCTAAAGATGATGAAAGTAAACTAAAGAAATTAGAAATCAGAACTGTCTTTTACGTTTCAAAGTTCCCGCAATTTCTTGTCCCAAAATGGTGGATAATTGCGATACCTTATAATTCTAGTGACTTTATCAGCTGCTGCATTTGAGCGACATTCATTGCAGGGCGGTGGTTAGGAGAACCAGATGCACAGGAGATTTGTATAAGAGGGTATGATTTTCGCATTATATTGGGAATTTATTTTGCCCGTTTGTGGTAATTTCAGTAATGAGAGTAGGTCAACAAAACTATTTACGCGAAATAAATACATATATATTATTATATATATATATATATATATTATATATAATATACGTATATATATTATTATTTCGTATTTTAATTTTTGCTGAAGATTGAGTATTGATATTGTTATTATTGTATTATTAGAATCAGACAATTTACTTTCTCATTATTTTAAAATTAAGATGCGTATATTCGGCTTCGAATGATAAGTTATCTTTGAATAATAAAATTCGGAGAAGTTTCAGCGAAAGTTCGATTTACACCATTTAATGATAACACATCATCCACCTTTTTCACAAACTCCAGTAATGACTCTTCACATAGTGTAAATCATATTTTAAAAAATGATTTCATACAGGTGTCAAAATGTGAACTACAAGAATGATTAATAATGGACGAAGATAAATAAAGCACTATTTTCAAATGAAAAAATATGGTTTTATTAATACTGAATACAAAACTGAAAAAAAATTTCAAGGGCATCTTGGTTCAAGAAAGAGGTTAATAAATATTTAATGCCTTCATCCTTTAAGTGAGTCCACCATAAAAGAATTGATCGGATAGTCCATACATAGTCCATCCCTGGAGGCAGTAAATCGTTCTTCTTCTTTCATGCCAGCTTGTTTTCAAA
Organism: Chrysina gloriosa; assembly: GCA_038088585.1. NCBI lineage: Eukaryota > Metazoa > Arthropoda > Insecta > Coleoptera > Scarabaeidae > Chrysina > Chrysina gloriosa. Next base: position 50,473,904 of record CM076088.1, read on the forward strand.
AACTTGTATATTTTCGAAATAACTTAATCCGTTTTTCAGAATTCGTTCTGATGTATCGTTATATACAGATAGCGGTCTTTTAATAGGATGGGCTCATGAAGTACTCGACTATTCAAAGCATCAAAGATATCATTTACGGATTTAAGTAGATGAGGAGTATCGAAACATGTAAATATCTTCTTGTCGTTTATTTCAATGAAAGGTTTCTCTTTTGTAGCGCCCAATAGTGTTAATGCCTTCCTGTTATTGGAGCCTTGATCGCAGACCAAAACTCAGGGATTCAAAGATAATTTCTATAGAGTCTTAATAACATCATGAACAATACTTTGAAGAGAAACATTTTGCACTGATCCTGCAGATATATAATAGGCAAAGGGTAATTTCCAGTTGTAAAGAAGCCCTCGAATGAGGAATACTAACGCAGTATCGCCCAATTTTTCTTCTCTTCCTAGATTAGCTAGATCCTGATAACCTTCTATCATATCATCTGACTTATTGTACTCTAGCTTTTTTTAAAGCCATTTCATCGAACATTCCACACACATTTTTTCACGATCATTCATACATTTTGCTTTCAAAGCTAGTTTGTTGGTCAATGTTGTGTGCGTACCCGTTTTTAGTTTACAAACTTTTAACCATGAGCGAATGGTTCGAACAGATGGTAAAATAAATTTAAGTTTTGTCCTTAAAAAATTGTATATGCTTGGCGATTTATAAAATACGGACAAAGCTAGCTGTTTTTCTGATTTGCTCCATGCTCCGTTAGTACGGAAAAGCTGCATATTTATGAAGGTCCGTACAGTATATTTAGTCACTCAACGGTCATATGTGGTTACCGACATAGTTATATATATATATATATATATATAGTTTATAGAATACACTAAAAATGCAATACCCAAAAAAATCACTTTTAAACATTTTCTTATATACTAATTTATTATTCACAAAGCCAGCTATGATTGAATTTTAACTTTTTATCATTAATGGTTTTGTTTTAACTGCGTTGATAAAGCATCTAACGCAGTAGATGTAGATTGACAAAGACAATCAATTGTATTGGGAATAAAGTACCGGTGCACAAGACATAAGACTTTCTCTGGGGGTTCAACATAAAGAGTGGAGAAAGGCAATAGAAACCAACGAAGTAAAGTTAGTGTTTAACAGTAAGACTTAGTTCTACTTACAATGCCAGGTTTGGAAAGCGGACGAGCGCTATTGCCACTGACACTTATTTCCATCATTCGATGAAGTATGATAGCATTTCGTAACGTCTCTAATCCTTTTCACTGCACCACCTCTATCCTTGTTTCTAACATCTCCAACAAGACATTTAAATTTCTTTAATAAATTAGTCCAAAGAGAAGTTGGCCATTCCATATTGTAGATACGCAAAGATACCAATTGGTATATCAAAAATCAAGGTCATTAATCACCAGACTTCGACAAACCACAGGCGAATTCTTGCAATTCATAAGCGGATGGATTGGTACTTATCTGAATGGTATTTTCTAGTGCGTTACAAATGATTCTGGTATCCGTTGTGAAAATTAACGCTACTGATAAATACAAGATAAAAATTTGTATTTTTTGCGTAAACCACAGTCGTCAAAAAACGGTCGTATTGTTTTTAATACCTATTCATTGGACGTGTACAATATCATATTACACTGTTTTTGGGTAAATTCCTGAAATATATTATGCAATATACATTGTTTTGTCGACATAAAAAACAATTTCATTTTAAAATTTTAATAGATACATCCAGATCAATTCCCCTTATAAAATTAATCTCTTGTTTAATCTCACGATTAACTTCTAAATATATCCCATATAAATGCCTGAAATTATATTACACACTTTTCGGCACTTTTTGATATTTTCTTCAGTATCTTGTTCGCATGAACGTCAATTTGTTTTGTAAATAGACAATACTAAGTAGTATATTCATGCACCGGGGATTTCCCATAGTCTAGACTTCCATATTCCATAGACCATATTCTTTAGTTTATAGTATGCGCCTTGTCTGATAACGTTTATTTATTTGAGTCAAGTTTTTACAGTTAATGTTTTAATATTTGTGTAGAATACATATATATTTTATTAAATATCGTAAATAAATATCTTTTGTATTACTTCCACCACTTTTTAGGTCAATGAAAGACCAAATTGAATTTTACAGCTAAAAAGTGATGGAGGTAATCCATCTTTAAGCACGTTAAATTTTGTTATGTATTCTGTATAGCAATAGTTTTATAATTTTTTAAATTGAATTTACTGCAAACCATCAGAACTAATGTACGTCGTGCGAACATTAGTACGTGTGCCCGTGGTAAAGTATTATAAGAAATACGTATTATCGAACGTACACTCATACTCACATAAATCTGGGATAAATGTCTTTTTTTTATCTAGATGTAATTTGTACCTACATGGTATGGTTGACAAGATTGACCTCAACCGTTTAATGTGCCTTTAGTACCTATCATAGAAAACCTAACACAGAACACTAACTATAAGAAATGAAAGCCCCCATCTTAAACCTTCGCAACGAAATCACAGCGCTCCCTGGCAGAGGAAAACGCCAAGGCGCTAAATTTTAAAATTATATGGCGGTAAATTTTGAAATTACATACGTCCTCATTCTATATTTATCCTCACTTTAAAATCAAAATCAATTTGAATCTACCAAACATGTAAACGTAATGCATTTACATGTTTGATAGAGTTAAATTAACGAAACTTGTTGGCTAGATAACACACTGATAATACATTTTTAGAAAATAAACGTTTTTATTGTTAAATAAATAAATACATTTTACAAAACATAATCATAAAAATATAAAATAAATTAAACATGGAAAACAGATAAATATTCTGTAAAATATAATAAATGAAATAAATACATATTGCACCATTGTTGTTTTCAATAAAAACAACAAAAACAAGAATAAATATATAAATAAACAAAACAAAGTTATTTGTTCTTCAACCTATTCATCTTGCGAGAGTGTCCATCAGATACAGCTTTTTGCCTGTGCCTGTGCCTGCAAAATTTATAGACTAGAAAAGGGACACACTTTTCTAAAATTAAATTATCGCAGTTGTGCTGTGTGCAATTATGGTCTTGAAAATTGTTACCAAAATTACTTATTACCTCATTATTTTGTAAATGTGAGGAGATACTTTGTTCCAAGCATCCACAAGTAGTTGTGGATGCTTGGAGGTTATAGCATGAACAGGAAGGTTCTTCCTTTTCTGGTAAAGTAAACAGAACATTCTCTGTACTTACGTTACTAATTTCATCGGGAAACGGAAGATCTTCCAATAATGCAATATGGAACTGCCCCAACTTTCAATCAGTCTTTTCCCTCATTTACAAAATCTGAATCTACAAAATGATCCTCATGCCAGAATTTTTAATTTCGAGAGGAGTCTATGTTGCAAATTATTTTCCACAGATCATGGTAGTATGGATTTGCCAGGAAGCTGAAGAGATACTTTTCAACAAAGCCTTCGGACACTTTGTTCTAGTACCAGTTATTCAGCCTGAATACTTGCAACAATCTCTCTTACAACTTCAATATTAAAGTTAACAGCTTTCACCAAACAATCAAGCAGCACAAGCAAAAAACGTTATCTGATGTGACTGCTACTGCAGGCTACAGCCCTAAAAAAGAAAAGAAAATTACAATACACAGTAGTATCTGTAGTTGGGTTGTGTTTGGGTGGTCAGAAACAGCCAAGTTCAGAGTGAGAACTTCTCTGAAGACAACAGTGCGAAAATAAGAAAAAGTAATTTAGAACTAAGTAGAAACCGTCAATATGTATTTAACTTTTAGTTTAAATTAAAATTATGAGGCAGTCAGAAAATGCTAGCTTTGGCCGGCGTTCAAACCTCTGACAAAAATCATTGCGTATACGAAATAAAACGTTAGTTTGAAACGTTTTTAACATTTTCTACCTCGTTGTTCTCCTTTAAAATTTATACTTACAAAATTATTTACATTTTATGGAATCCAATTCCTCAACCAGACCCTTACGAACAACATAACACAGAACGAATGTCGCTTTTTCGTCTAAAATTAACGCGGCTTTTTCAAATATCTGCGAAAATTTAAAGCATGGCTATAGGCGATTGAATTTAAGATTGCAGATAACTGGTTACATTTGCGGCTGCAAATGTAACCAGTTATAGACACATTGCGTTATTCTTTACAATACAAAATTTAGTTGTTGCGATAATTTTATTTGAGTTTTTCTGTTTATATTGTGTTGTAAGGTGTGATAAAGACGAGTAAAAGACATTTTTAATTCTAGTACAATTAAGGTATGTAATGTGTGAAAAAGGTTATCTTGAAATAATTAATATACGTAATAAGTGTTTCGAAAATGTGAATAAAATAAGTATTGCAGATGGAAATGACGACTAGGCTAAGTATTGTAGAGTACATGAGATACCTTGGTGACACCGAATGCTCTAGTGTATATGAAGGGGAGGAAGTTTTGAATGCCGACCATGTCATCTGTGGAAAATTAAATTCGGCAGATTGTGAAACAACATAAAAAAATTGGTGTGTCTAACACCAGATGGAAATTTTAAAATCAGCAACATGTTTTGTTCATGCAAAGCAGTAAATAGTGGTAGATGCAAACATATTTCTGCAGTTCTTATTAAATGTATAAGGTAATTGTAATTAATATAAGTATTTTTATTGTAATAAATCCATCTTCCGCGTTTATATTTCAGAGAAGATCTTCGAAACATGGAAGTTGTGCCCAGACAGATTTGAAATTTGTTTGTTCAACCCAAAAAAGTCAAATCAGAGAAAAATATAAATCAGTTCCTCATTTTGCTGCTTCGATGTCCTTTTCTGTACATGTTTTCTACATTGCTACAATCACAATCACCTGTAGCTTCACCTTTTTTCTCCCGAATTATCCTTCGTTTAATTATCCGTTTTGCCCTATTAAAAGGACCTGATACACTACTGTCCACTAGAAGCGGTAACTTTTGTGATGGTGCTGCATCCCCCTGTAATATTTTTCTTTTAACGCTGTCTTTCTCCGCAAATAAATAATTTGTTAAATCTTGTTGAAAATGTCTGTATATTTAATATATTACTATTACATTTATTTTCGTTACTTACCTCTATATGAATTTAGTAACTGGTTTTCCAATTTTCAATTTTAAAGCCCATGCTTTTTGCTTATCAATCAAAGCTTTAGTTTGGAATTAATTGTAAATATAAATACGTTGTTTGTCAGCCTCAGGGAACAAATGAAAAGTTAATTCTGGATTCCTTTTCGCCCAGGATGTACAATGTGGTACAGAACAATATCGATTCATACTAAAAACTTATTAAAACGTTGAATTGTTTGTAGGAATACACAATATATACAACACATCCAAACGATAATGTCACGGCAATGTGCATAGCTAATATACTTATGGCAAGGTGTCTATAATTAGTTAGTAGATTTGCCACCAGAGAGCGTATCGCTTATGTTCAATCGCGAATAAAGCATGCACTTTTATTGGTTGTTAGATCCCCTTACTCCGGCCGGACGGAGTGGCCCACATACTATGTTTGTTGCCCGTTTCATAATCCCAGTTTCATATCTTGTACCTATTGTGGTACCTACAGCGTTGGCCATATGTATTAGACACCTCTGTGAAAATGCCGTATTATGAATACATTTATATTTACAGATAGATAGTACTCGGAAATACTTTCGATAAAACTCCTTAATGTAATTTTAACGAGGGTCGTGTGTACTTAAGCAGGTAGTTTTGAAGTAAGGGGTCATTTTACAGTTTTGAGTATCACTTTATTTCCGACACGCTAACGAAAAGGAGTTTGTTGCGAAATTGTATTCATTCATTCAAGTGTGTATTTTTTATTATTAGTATGTATACAGTAAAGTATAAAATAATGCCAAAAGTTCGTGAATTAACGGAAGTGCAGCGCGGCCAGATCCTTCTGCTCAGTTCGCAAGGGATGACACTGTCAGCGATCGCAAGACAAATGAAGTGTTCGCGATGTGCAGTTCATACCACGCTAAAAGGTACGAGGAAACGAGATCATTCACTAATCGGCCTAAAAATGGAAGAAAACGCCTAACAACTGCAAGAGAAGATCGAATTTTAGAGAGAACAGCCATACGGAATCGGACAAAAATGTCGAAAGATCTCGCCAGCGAATTAGCCCTGCCTCATGAAATTGATATTTCTGCACGGACAGTTAGGAGAAGGCTTGTGGCAGTTGGTTTACGTGGATGTAGAGCTCGACGAAAACCATACTTAACTGCAGAACACAAGAAAAAGCGACTTCAGTGGGCTAGAAAATATAGAAATTGGTCCGTCGAAAACTGGGCCAAAGTATTATGGTCCGATGAATCTAATATAGAGGTATGTAAGAATAGATATTTATAATGTTAGTAAACGTAGATAAGTTAAATTACCGCTTAAAGTTTTTCAAAAAAGACAGCCAATTTAAAGTATATTTTATTACTTTATTTTCCAGCTTTTCGGCCAACCTGGGGCGCAGTACATTCGACGACGACGAGGAGAGGCATATCACCCGGATTGTATAGTACCTACAGTAAAACACGGTGGAGGCAGTATTATGATTTGGGGGTGCATGTCTGCATCCGGCGTCGGCGAACTCTTCTTGTGCAAAGGTCGTATGAACAGTGGTGCTTATATTGATATGCTGGGGGAGGTATTGGAGCCGTCGGTATTAAAATTGTTTGATACAGATGTACCTGAATATTATTTTCAACAGGACAATGCGCCTTGCCATAAATCACGGCAAACAATGGGGTGGTTCAACGAAAATAACGTAGAGATTCTAGACTGGCCAGCTCAGTCTCCGGACCTCTCCCCGATTGAACATTTATGGAATATTTTAAAAACTAAGGTGGTAAAACATAAATGCAACAATTAAAACATTCTTAAACAAATAATAATCGAGGAATGGTCAAAAATATCCAGTGAAATGTGCCATAACCTGGTAGCAAGTATGCCGAGAAGGGTGCGTGCTGTTATAAAAGCAGGTGGAGGTGCTACTAAATATTAAAATAAACTAACATTCTTTAATAAATTACTGACGAATACATTCCTGTTTGTGATTTTGATTTCATTTCTTGATTTTGTACTACGGGTAACAATAATTTAAAGTTTTTCGTACGTAGGACTAAGGTGTCTAATACATATTGCCAACGCTGTATATCTTTGCTCCACCCAACAGTTATAAATTTTTTGGATGTGTTGTCAAAGTTAGGTGTTTAGGTTATGCTAGATTTAGCTGCTCGTACCTGATTTTTACACAAACCAATGACAAATTTGATCCTCTGACGTAATTGGACGTAATCTAACACACATTTTAGATACAAATGTAGTGTGAAATAATCGAATTGCACTTATTTATATTATATTCTTTGTAAACAAGTAAATATGGCATTAATTGATAAAATACAATATCATTTTGAAGGTGAAGTATTTTCCATTAAATATACATCCAAGAGAAATTTTAAGGTTATTAAATTTTTTAGCGCAAGAACCGTGGCCAAAAGATGTTAAACTATTTCAACCTTATGAAGTCGAACAAATTCTAGTACCTGACAATGCAAATTGTTTAGCTGTTCAAGCATTTTTAAAAATGTGCAATTTAGATTTTCAAATTGAATCCCGTCCAAATGCTGAATTCATGTCCCCAACAGGAAAAGTTCCGTTTATTAAATGTGGAGCATTTCTGATTGCTGAATTAGAAGGAATAGTTACATTTGTAGGTCAGAAGGGAATTTCGTTAACAGATCATTTAGATCCAGAACAAAAAGCAGATTTACGAGCATATCTTGCTTTGATTAATAATGTATTAGGATCAGCAGAGGTAATATTTGTTGTTGTTCGAAACCCAGCATGGCTTAGTACAGGGGTCGGCAACTTTATTAGGACAGTGGGCTACTTTCAAAAGAAATATCATTAGGCTGGCTGATTATTATTTAGTAGCAATTATGTCAAAATTTATAATAAGATAGTAATGAAAATCGAACACAAATAATATGGAAATACAAATAAAAATAACAATACAAGCAAAAATAACTCATTTTATTGTAAAGTAAACATTAAAATTCAATGCCACTTTTGCTGTTGTATAACTTTGATAATTCATTCAAGTCTGAATCAGTTTGTGATCCTTAGAATGCTTTGCAACTTGTTTTTCATTAACCCTGGATTCATAAACATACTTGGGAGATACATTGTTCATAAACATTCGCCTCTCAAATCTATATCATTATATTGATGATTTTTGAATTTTTAGACTATAAAGTGCAATAAAACAAATATATATCGTGAAAGTTTTTATTTATTATTAATTAAATTAAATAAAAATGAGCAAAATAGTTATTTGGGGCAATCAACACGTAATAATCCTCAGAGTTGCAAGCGTTTACATGTTTTGCGCGATCTATGAGACAAATGTTTATGGATCTAGGGTTAACTTTGTCTTAATTACATTCATCTTTGAAAATCCTTGTTCGCATAAATATGTGCTTTCAAAAATGAAAATCATTGATTTTGCAGTTTCTTTTCAGAAACTTATTTTCTGGTAAACTTGAATCAAATGTAAAATTATTTTCATCAAAACTATTTTTGTGTACATTGTTTGCCTGTAAATCAATTAATTCTAGCTGTAAATTGTTAGCTGCGTTTGTTACATCAAATTTAAAAGGATTTTCGAATACTTCTGTTACGTTCTTGCCCAAAAAAAAATCTTGAAATCACAAACAAAAGTTATCGTCCAATAATTTGAAAGAACTAATATAAACATTGTTAGAAATACACTATCTGTCATATTTTGTTAACATTGATTGCAAAGTAGGAAAATGACAATAGTTATTCTTCTCAATTAGTGAAATAAATAATTGTATTTTTAGCTGAAAACTTCATTTCTGTAAATAATTCATTAATTAATTTTCCTTTGTCTCTTAGAGGTATAAACTCGCTTGTTCATTGAAAATTTGATAATTCTGGTATACTTCTTCCCTTGTCTATCAATAATATTTCAATTTCGTCTTTCCAATGAAAAAATCTTTTTAAAACTTCATGACTAAGCCATCTTACTTCAGAAAAGTATATATATTTTTATTCTGCATATATGTATTTCATTCAAAAATTCAAGTTTTGACGATTTATGTCGTTCTTGCGAATATAATTAACGGTTGATATAATATCGAGTTACTCAATTTGCGCCAATAGCCAGTGGCGGACGCATAAAGGTTTACACAAAATAAAACAGTGGTCGTTTTTTAGATAATATTTTTAAAACAAACCTAGAACTGCGAAACAGTATTTACAGCAGCGTACATGTATACTCAACAGATCTTATTGAGGCTCGCAGTTATACTGAAAGTTGTATCAAATCCCACCACTGCTTGTTCGCGCTGGTTAGCAACCTTAATAATATCCGTGATATTTTTCAAATTGATAACTTTTGCACAAGGTGCATGTTGATGACTAATGAATGCAGTTGTAAAGGAGGATGTAATATTTAATTCAGTAAATTTTCTATTAACTACTCTATGGAACCTGTATTATGACCTGCCATGTTCTTCGCACTATCTGTTGTCACACACCTCAAATTTTGCCGTTTAGAGCAACCAGTTATTCTGTTACACAAACCGTTTATCAACTACACGAATAAGAATCGACAGTTGAACGGTGCTAGTTATACCATTGCTTTCATCAAGTGATAGCGAAACATGTTTAAATTTTGAAGAAATTTCTTTTAATTTTCAAAACGTTAGTCGATATCTCTTCAATTTGCCGAACTACTATTCTGCGTGCCGACGAACTATCTTATTCGGACAAATTGCATTCACAGCAATTAAAATGTATTTTTTAATAATCTCTCCACCAGTAAATGATTTGTTGTGTTCAGCAATTAATTTCGGAATTTGTCAACTCAATTTGACTAATAACTTTGTTTATTACATTAAAAGAAAATTCTTTTTGGGCTTGTAATGATTTTTTCAAAGAATTTATTTTGTTTTGTCCAAATTGGGATTATAATTGATAGCTGTCATCTTTTTGTTTAGTGCCGTAGTGACAATGCAAATCAAGTTTTTTAAAGACATTTACAGTTCCTTTTTCTTTGCAAATTAAGCACAATGCTTTATTAAAGTTATTAATGAAAAAGAAGGTAAAAGTCTACTTTTCATTAAATACGCTGTTGTTGTTTCCTAATTTAACTTCCATCTTTTTGGCGTTTTATTCATTTTAACTAAAACAAAAGAAAATATGTAATGTTAAAAAAGAAAACAAGAAAAACTTGCACGTTGCTAATTACAAATTTATCAATATAAAACAATGAATATTTTTCAAAAAGAATAATACTTAATTAAAAATAAAAGGATACCTTTTTAAATATTAATTTTCAAAATGTAACGATAATCAATGAGTAGATGTAAATTAAAACAAACTACGTTGTATCAATTACGTTTCATAATAAATTGTAATTTTATAAGAATATACAGCGTTGGCCATATGTATTAGACACCTTAGTCCTACGTACGAAAAACTTTAAATTATTGTTACCCGTAGTACAAAATCAAGAAATGAAATCAAAATCACAAACAGGAATGTATTCGTCAGTAATTTATTAAAGAATGTTAGTTTATTTTAATATTTAGTAGCACCTCCACCTGCTTTTATAACAGCACGCACTCTTCTCGGCATACTTGCTACCAGGTTATGGCACATTTCACTGGATATTTTTGACCATTCCTCGATTATTCTTTGTTTAAGAATGTTTTTATTGTTGCATTTATGTTTTACCATCTTAGTTTTTAAAATATTCCATAAATGTTCAATCGGGGAGAGGTCCGGAGACTGAGCTGGCCAGTCTAGAATCTCTACGTTATTTTCGTTGAACCACCCCATTGTTTGCCGTGATTTATGGCAAGGCGCATTGTCCTGTTGAAAATAATATTCAGGTACATCTGTATCAAACAATTTTAATACCGACGGCTCCAATACCTTCCCCAGCATATCAATATAAGCACCACTGTTCATACGACCTTTGCACAAGAAGAGTTCGCCGACGCCGGATGCAGACATGCACCCCCAAATCATAATACTGCCTCCACCGTGTTTTACTGTAGGTACTATACAATGCGGGTGATATGCCTCTCCTCGTCGTCGTCGAATGTACTGCGCCCCAGGTTGGCCGAAAAGCTGGAAAATAAAGTAATAAAATATACTTTAAATTGGCTGTCTTTTTTTGAAAAACTAAGCGGTAATTTAACTTATCTACGTTTACTAACATTATAAATATCTATTCTTACATACCTCTATATTAGATTCATCGGACCATAATACTTTGGCCCAGTTTTCGACGGACCAATTTTTATATTTTCTAGCCCACTGAAGTCGCTTTTTCTTGTGTTCTGCAGTTAAGTATGGTTTTCGTCGAGCTCTACATCCACGTAAACCAACTGCCACAAGCCTTCTCCTAACTGTCCGTGCAGAAATATCAATTCCATGACGCAGGGCTAATTCGCTGGCGAGATCTTTCGACATTTTTGTCCGATTCCGTATGGCTGTTCTCTCTAAAATTCGATCTTCTCTTGCAGTTGTTAGGCGTTTTCTTCCACTTTTAGGCCGATTAGTGAATGATCTTGTCTCCTCGTACCTTTTAGCGTGGTACGAACCGCACATCGCGAACACTTCATTTGTCTTGCGATCGCTGACAGTGTCATCCCTTGCGAACTGAGCAGAAGGATCTGGCCGCGCTGCACTTCCGTTAATTCACGAACTTTTGGCATTATTTTATACTTTACTGTATACACACTAATAATAAAAAATACACACTTGAATGAATGAATACAATTTCGCAACAAACTCCTTTTCGTTAGCGTGTCGGAAATAAAGTGATACTCAAAACTGTAAAATGACCCCTTACTTCAAAACTACCTGCTTAAGTACACACGACCCTCGTTAAAATTACATTAAGGAGTTTTATCGAAAGTATTTCCGAGTACTATCTATCTGTAAATATAAATGTATTCATAATACGGCATTTTCACAGAGGTGTCTAATACATATGGCCAACGCTGTATATACAGGTATCCCAGACTTCACTCCCTAGGCTTGTAACTTCGTTATTGTTAACAATACATAAAACAAAGTATATATATTCTTAAATGGGAGGAAATTCTCTATACGATAGGAAAAACCAATTTACAAAAAGTGCGTTAGTGTAATGACAGCTATATTCAACTTTTTTTTTCAAATAGCACAGTATACTTTTTTTTTTTAATATTCAGATGGTACCTTTTATTCTCTTTACAGCCATATAAATTAATATGGGCCTTACATGGGAAAATTTTCGAAAAAACTTGACCCAAAGTTTGCCATGCAAAAAATTGTGGTTTATAGTGTTTATCTAGTAGGCGATGAAATCAACAGCTTTCTACAAACAAAAATGTGTTTTTATTCGAATAGCAATTAATTAACTAATAATTACAAAACTAATGAGCAATAATTACAAATTATTATAAAAATTGTTCAAAATTGCTTGCCACAAACCATACACTAACATCATACCGCACTTTTCGGAATTCGAATAATTCATATTCTATCAAAATACAAGGAATAATAATAACTTCAATGAATTTAACAACATAAAGTGACAGAATTTTGTTTAGAAAACAATTGAAAATCAGCATGCTATTCGTCCGAATAGCACATGTACCTACCTACTTGATATTTTCTTTGTTAACGACAGTTGATAAAATATTTAATAGCTTTTATCTCGATAATTTTATAAGTGCCATTGTTAAGTAATTTGGTTTGAACTGAATATAACTTCAGGTGAAAATTTATTCAAAGATGCGTTTTTTTTTAATAAATGCCTTTTATAAATGTGGATACATTAAAAATAAACCTTTGTATTAATTAGATGTAGTTGATAGCATACATTTAATTGCTATTCGAATAAAAACACATTTTTGTTTGTAGAAAGCTGTTGATTTCATCGCCTACTAGATAAACACTATAAACCACAATTTTTTGCATGGTAAACTTTAGGTCAAGTTCTTTTCGAAAATTATGCCATGTAAGGCCCATATTAATTTATATGGCTGTAAAGAGAATAAAAGGTACCATCTGAATATTAAAAAAAAGTATACTGTGCTATTTGAAAAAGAAAGTTGGATATAGCTGCCATTACACTAACGCACTTTTTGTAAATTGGTTTTTCCTATCGTATAGAGAATTTCCTCCCATTTAAGAATATATATACTTTGTTTTATGTATTGTTAACAATAACGAAGTTACAAGCCTGGGGAGTGAAGTCTGGGACACCTGTATATGGCCGGCCGCACAAAAACGTTTGACGGGACGCTAGTTGCCGACTCCTGGCTTAGTATACAGTTGTCCCAGATCGAGTGGGATTGCATGGGCAACTTTCTTATTATTGACGATGGAGATTTGGTTACCATAAATGGAATGTTTTGCTCTTCATAAGTAAGTATTAGTATAAGAGACAAGAAAATAAGTTTCATATAAAAGTAAATATCACTCAATAAAATTAATTAATTAAAAATTGATGTCGATCAGAAGGTGGTTGCTTTTGAGGTAGTCGTATCAACTTCCTTAAGTTAAATGGGCGCTATATTGAATTTTTAGATTACTGAATAGAACTTTTTGTTCTCTTTTGTTCGATGTAAGATAATGTATGATTAAATAAAAAATACCAGTAAAATGAATTTTTTACATTTTAAACAAGTAGGCTGACATGGATAAAAAAACAAACAAAATTTATTTAAAATAACAAAACTTAAGCCCAATAATCACATAAAATGTTCAAAATGTTGACCATTGTTAGCTAGTTGACACCGTTTGACGACACTTCGGGCTACTTTACGTAACATATTTCGATTAATACTAGTACACGCTTCTAGCACTGATTCGCACAGTTCGTGAACATTATTGCAGCTGTAATTACTTCCATATACTTTATTCCTTAACATATCCCTCAGAAAAAGTCAAGGGGCGTCAGATCAGCTAATCTGGTTGGCCATCGAACATTAGTAACCTTATTGTCAAATCGGTGAATTAAATAATCTACCACGTTTCTTGAATTGTGGACTGCGCTGCCATTTTCTACGGTACCATAACCCAATCTTGTCTGCCTAAGGTACGTCCATCTATGAAATCTAAGGATATTTGGAATGTTTCTAAATAACGTTGAGCAGTTAAAGTCGCAATGAAGATTACGGGTTCAATGAAATGACTTCCCATTATGCCGCAAAATACATGAAATCCGAATCGAACTTGATTTCAACGTGGATTTTCCTGTGACTACTAGTGTTCATTGCGTCGATTAAGCACTCTGCAGTTAGAAAAGTAAGGCCCATAAGGCTCATAAAACTATTATTTCCAGTACTCTTGCGGATAAATCACCTATAAAATGCTACTCTGCAATCATTATCTTCTGGCTGTAAAATTTGGACAATACGTAATTTGTAGGGGTGAAAAAAATTTATAATGCTTCTGATTTAGATACACCAACCTGTGCTTCTATTTCTCAAGTTGAAATTCCTGAATTAACCGCAACACAAGCCATTGTTATTCATTCGTTTTAATGTGATTTTTCGAACCACACCGCTGCGTGTTTTTATCCAGTCTTTTAAACGTTTTTATATTTGGTGGTCTTCTTTCCTAAAAATTAGTTAAATAAGTTTGGGCAAGAAGAATTTTTATAACACTTGATCAATCTGTAAAACATCGTAGCTTCCAGTAATTGGAAAATTCGCTATAATTTTTAAAGTTTGCGATACAAATAACTAGATAACACGAGCTTAAGTACCTGCTTTTTGATAGTTTGTGATAAACTATGTTATTGTTTTTCATCACCTACTTGATTATACGTTTAAAAAGTAATGTTACGATGCTCATGTAAGCCTACTTGATTAAAATGTAAAAAAATAATTTTACTGGTATTTTTATTCAATCATACGTTATCTTCCATCGTTCAAAAAACAAAAATATTCTCTATTCTCTATTCAATAACCTAGAAGTCGAATATGGCGCCCATTATGTTAATACAAGTACCTCAACTACACCCACTTTGAATTTTTGTCCGACATCAATTTTAAATTGGTCTTATCGAAAACAGTTATATGAAACTTCTTTTCGTATCTCTTATATTTACGAAGATATTTGATATACAAGAAAATGGCAGTTTCCTGTTTTTTTTTTTTTGTAAATAGGTTCTGACAGGTTTTATATTTTGAACTTTTTCAAACAGATTTTAAATCAGCATATAACGCTGCAGCACATGTCTCATTTAACCAACTCTCCATCTTTAATAATAATAAGTGCATACCAACAGATATGACCATATATAATTTGGAAATATCTTTGTTAGAATTATGTTTGTTGGTGTGATCGAGAAACATATAAAGAAGTAACAAAGCCACGGAATGGATATGTCTATCCCTGGCCATTAAATTTAATACAAACTTGGAATAAAAGGTCAAAACACATTAAAGCTCTCAAAACCTTGGGATGGTATGAAAAATCATTGGAAGAAGTTTTTCAGGAAGTTGAGACTTGTTGCCAAGCTTTGACAGATCGTCTTGAAAGCAATACCTACTTTTTGGAAATAAGTATGTATTTTGTAGAAGTTATATATCACAATGTTACGTAGCACACCTCCTTCTAACCCTCCATGTTTTGCTTGTATTTATGTTATATGTTTGGGTATAGAAATTTCAAGTACATATAATTTGAAAATGGATGAAAAATAGATGGCTACATTTACATAATTTTCTTGCAGTTGCAAATGATATTTTTAAATCTATATTTAACATCAAGCAGATCATGGCCTTTTGGAATAAACCTTTTTGTGATTAACAGAATTATATTTTAGATTTACAGAATTAGATGCTTTGTTGTATGGTCATACACACACACTGCTTACAACGTACCTACCTGCTGGTCATAATTATTTTGCCGATATTATAAAAAAATTTAATAAAATAGTGAGCCATTGTGAGAGAATCCATACTCAAGTTATGGGACGTGAAAATGAATTAATTCAAGTTGATTGGAGACGAGCTTCTAAAGTAGATGCACCTGTAAGTTTTACTGTTTTTGTTTGTATGTGATCACAAGATAGTATTCTACCTTATTAGCAAGAAACCAAATCTAAGGAAGATAAGGATAAACAGAGATATGAAACTAAACCTGTATATGATGTTATTGGTGACATTGATAGAGAAACCGATTGGCTACTGATTGATAAGAAAGATAATGATGTTACCATAGGTGATACAATAACTCAATACAGTTAAGATCTGTACTCAGCTTTGCCTTCTATGTACCATTATATATTTTTCAAAATTATTAGAATGTGATTATATTAATATTTCTCTTCAACAAGAGAGCAACGTAGCTAATGTGTAGAAACAAATAATAAATATTTCAGTTTAAAATTGAATATGTCCTTAATAGAATGATAATTGTAGATAGATTCTCAGCAGACTAGAACGATAAAATAAATTGGAATTTAAAACTTTTCTCATTCGCTATGTTTAATATTTGCAACATAAATAGTAATATATATATAATATAATATATAATTTATTAGAAAAAG
The DNA here is from genome assembly GCA_038088585.1 of Chrysina gloriosa. Classification (NCBI taxonomy): domain Eukaryota; kingdom Metazoa; phylum Arthropoda; class Insecta; order Coleoptera; family Scarabaeidae; genus Chrysina; species Chrysina gloriosa. The sequence goes on from CM076088.1 coordinate 50,490,574, forward strand.
TACATGAAATTTCGTATACCCCCTTGCATTAGTATATGAATGTTCTTTCCCAGATTAACCAACTATCTAATTTGTATGAAGAATATGGAAAATCTTAGCATAAAGATTCCATTCCTGAGATCAGTGTCAACTTGCATTGAATGTATAATTTGTATCATTGTTAATCAGCTTGAAGTATGTTGAAGAAAATATGCACACACACGTTAAATTGCGATAAAATGCGAGTAGATTACACAGCAATCTTTGTTATAAACACCTGGACAAAATTAACCCACCATTTTATTTAATTTATATAATTACATAAATGATACTTAAATTAAGCATATTGCATCACAAATCTATTATAAAGAATGAAATTAGGTATTTTAAAAACAAACTAGCGAACATAGTCTTCTTTTAACTAATTTTTACTTAAACATTTGTTGTAGCGAAGAAGCGTAAAACATGGAAATGGAAATGAAATAAAATAAATAAATCATAAAAAGCCAAATTAGTAGCTCCAATGCAACCTCAATATTGAGTATGTTCTCTACTACTCCCAATTACTGCATTTACACATCTTGACATGCTAGAAATTAAACTACCAATAACTTCTAACGTGATTCAAAGGTGAAGGCGTACGGTTGCGACCCTTTTCTTTAAGAAAATCCCATATGTGCTCAATCGGATTTATGTCTGAACTATTAGATTGCCACACAAAAACCGGAGTATTAACATCATTTAAGTCAGGCATGGGCAACCTTTTTTGTAGAAGTTTTATGCTGCGAGTAATCTTGAAAAATATACATTTTTGTGGTATCCTTATGATTCATTATGAATTAAGTTTAGACGGGCCGTGCTAATATGCAACGAAAGAATTCAGTAGCGGGCCCGGCAAATCTTACTCGCTGCCGCATGTGGCCCGCGGGCCGGAGGTTGCCCATCTATAATTTAAGTAGTCCTCAACTTGTCTAGCTACGTGCGGACGAGCATTATAGTATATTGCATGAATACAAAATTAGATCCTACAAATAGAACAAATGGCATTATATGCCCAACCACGATGTTTTCCAAGTAATAAACCGAATTCCTTGATCCTTGGAGAAATATTCCAACTTGCAAATCTCCACCTTCGTCTCATCAGAGAATAAAACTTTCTTCCAATCGTCAATAGTCCAGTGTTCATAATTTCTGGAAAACCTCATTCTTTGAATTTTGTGCTCTCTGGTTATTATTGACTTTTTTGCCGGCCTTCTACTACCTTCTACTCCTTTAGACGTCTCCTTACAGTTCGAGACGATACGGCAACATTGCGATCACCTAGTAATTCATTTATTAACACAATTCTCCCGTTTCTGAAAGTCGATTGTCTAAGAAAATGATCATTCCATGTATTTGTGCAGCGTTTCCTCCCTTGACCTGGTCTTCGAGAGTAAGATGCTGTCTCGTTAAATCTTTGGATCAATCGACTTATGCAGGAATGCGATCTCCCTACATACGAGCATGACGCATGGTGTATCCCTCTTTCAGTAAAGTGATTGTCCGTACTGCCTCTTCTACCGACAAAGTACTTTCACGATTCATTTTCTACTTTTTAAAACATGCTAATAACTAACAATACCGATGTAGTAAATGTGATATCGAAACAACTTCATGCCTTAATGTAAAATACTAGACTAATTCGACATAAAAATAAATCAATAAAAAGTGTTTTTAATTGACAATTGTTACTTTAAAACAAAAGATACCTTGACAGCAATTACATTGAATGTTACAGGAGATCCAAAGCATACTTGTAAGAACATTTGTAACATCAGAAATGCTTTAATTTAAACAAGAATACAATAGTGGTGCGTTAATTTTGTATAGGAGTTTATATTTTTACAATAGGAAACGCCTTAACAAGTTAGAACCCCAGTCAACAGATTTTACTGGGAACACTTGTAAACTGATTGCCTTGTTACTAATACACAAAGCTTAATGCTAGAAAAATATCAGGTCTTCTGACTCCGGATGAAGCAGCAGAAGATTAAAGCTATACAAAATGAAGTCAATGTAGTAGAAATGGAACAAAAACGTGTGGATAATCACTAGGATGATTTTCTAAAGAAACAAAAGGACATGAAACAAGAAATTGGGTTATAACAGACTCAAAAATGTAGGGATACTGATGGATAGCCTATAATAGATGAACGTATGGCAAGACGAGTCACTTCGAGAACCATTGTCAGGCACAATTTGTCAAGAGATGTCGGTCACATACCAAAGTTGGGGCCGATTTAGTTGGCAAATGGAGAGGGCGTTCCACGACAATACCATACATGCTAACGACTACTACAGCAGGCAAGACACATACCTACCGGATATCATGGATAAAGTGATGCACTAAGTCCTTGCGTAAGGTCCCTCCGCCCAGCGTTGTTTCGGTATTACGTCGCCGGTATAAATATACCGTTTTTCGTTATGAATTTGCAGTGGTTTCGGATTAACGTTGTCTACGTTACAACACTTCATAAAACTCGCTTTCGTTTCTTGTGTGATTGGTTGTGCATAAAGAATAGTGAAAAAGAGTAAAAATAGTGTGAACATATTATTGTAACTGCTGTACTTTACTAAATAACTGTAAAGTAGGGTACTTTCAATACATTCAATTAATTTATAAAATAATTTATACGCAAGATGGTGTAATATAATATATATATATATATATATATATATATATATATATATATATATGTATACAGGCATTAAAAACCCAACCTTAACGTTAAGCGATGATACTGCATTTCCTTTTGTCTTTTTGCGGTTGAAGTACCAGCTCTGAATATAGGTCGGGATGAGGTGATATCAGATCTTCTCGGTAGCAGAGTTTACTTGTACAACCCCAAACGTCGGAAAAACGCATTCTCAATCTACAGCAAGCATGAGAAGGACCTTATATCGTATTTAAGTGTACCAACGATTCTATATATTCTAAGAAAATATGTTATCAACGTTTTAGGTTTCAAGAAAACAAAATTGTATGTCAAACAAAGTAATACGTTTAAAATCCGCAGTAGTTGGAACATGTTTTTGCAGAATACATGACATGTTTCTGATTAATAATGAAACGATACCCATGCTTGTTCCTATCATTTTCAGAATGATAATGATTTTATTAAAAAAAAAATTTTTTCCTCTCATTTAATGGGGCGACTTCAGACTTTGTAGTCAACAGATGGCAATTATTCATAGAATCTGAATGACTCACTGTAAAATGACGTAAATAATTAGGTGCGTCAATTGGGCAGCTACAAGGTAGCTGTGCAATATTTTGGCTCTCGAAAAATAGTTTACTATCAATAGATGATATATCGAAAAACCACTAACTTATAGGACACAAATCTAAAAAAAAGAAATTTCCATGTTCCAAACATTGCAAATTTCAACAAAGTTTTCAATGTCAAACAAAGTATACCTTCAAAATCAACAATGTTCGAAACATAGCTTGATACTGTTACTTTCGGTATATTAATAATTTTTTTAAAAACAATATTTGTTGTCAATATTTGTTTGTTGAAACTATCGGCAGTTTATGTACTGACCACGCTACAACCGACGCCAACGTATCGGAAGGACTATCTTCGCGTTGATCTCTCTAGCTAGCTTCAAAATGGCAAATAAAAAGTACTTAGGTACAACATGGATATGGTCATTTGCAGTATTTGGTACAGCCGGAAAGTTTTGGTTTGATTACTTAACGAATAATTAGGTGAAATTATTAAATGTTGGCCGTCGCCATAATAACCGCCAAACGTCAACTCGACATGTGCGGATAATTTTTCGACTCAACACCGGCTTGTCGGACTGTATCGACATGTTTTGCTTTCCGTCTACGATAAGACACTTACGACAGATATGGCATGTCCTTTCGAAAACGTAGTCAGAACAAAAAGGGAAAATATTTGAGAAGTTCCTAGAAAGGTCTTGTTAATTCTTAAAACATTTTATGAGAGTTCTTTAGGGCATAATAAGGAGTTTCCCGGGAGTATAGAAAAAGTGGAAGGACTCGATAGAGGAGTCGTTATAACAGTGTTATACTGAAAGATGTCGAATGAATAATAGTGCTATTTATAATCGGTGTTATAGTGTGTTAATTAATATTTAAGTATTTTTATGTACTTAACAAAAAGATATATCCAAATATAGTGCAAAATTGTATTAAGAATTTACGATTCGGCTAGAATAACGTTACAATAGTATATGCAACTAGATGAGATATTTACTATCTATGCACTAATTGGTTTATTTTTGTTTAATTAATTTAATGTAATTTATACGTTTAATGTCCTAACCTACATTTTATTATTCCAAAATATATATCCTGCATTCCTTATAGTGCACTGAAACGTCCGCCCTAATCTACTGATTTTTCTTTATGATTTTTTACCGGTTTATACGTAAGTGTATTACTTGCTAATCTTCCTATAGAAGGATCAAACATAATAAATTGTTTTTTCAGGCCTACCGAACTAGACGCGTTACTTTTCGGTCATCTGTTTACGATATTAACTACACCACTGCCCAATTCGGAACTAGCAAACACGGTGAGAAAGTTTCCATCGCTAATTAATTTAGTTACAAAAGTAGAGAAGGATTATTTTAAACGTGAAGATCATCGTTAGAACTGTAAAAATTATAATTGTCGTTTATTGTATATAAATCTATTTTAAATTATTTGCTAATTTTATTTAATTACACCTATCAAACTAGAAATGCTTGGATTGATTTACTAACAAAATGTAGATGAATTGTTTTTTATATATCTTTCAATGAAAAGTAGGGCTGCTGTGAAACAAACAATTCAGCTAGAAATGAATCCATAAAGTACCACACACAAGAAAGAAGTACAAGTGCCGAAAACGTAAAGTAGGAAAAATAAATAATACTAGACTGGTTCGTAAACTACGTTCCGTTTATTTATTAAAGAAAAACACCAATGCATGAAGAGGTTTTTGAAGTGAAAACTTCTTTAGCATCGTTGTGATTTGAAACTCGACGAAACGAAAAAGCGACACCAAAAGGAGACAAACATATACATGTATAAGATTTAGCCTCCGACAGAATGAGATAGAATATAGATTTTCATATTATCTTCGTCTTCTCTTTGTGCGGTGCTTCGTAGCCTTCCCACTCTTGTCTACCAAGCGTTGTTATGTGTGTGCTTGTTGCGCCTACGTATTGCGAGCCGAACCGACAGAAAACATGTCGTATAGAGAGTATAGTATCTATATTTCACTGCCTAATACTTGCGTTCTATGTGTGTATGTTTGTATTAGTATGTGTGTATGCGCTCGCGTATTACGAAGCATTGGGAAAGGGCGTCATAACCTGCGTGGTGTATTTTTCACATGTATCGTTTTTGTGAATATTTTTATCATTTTAATAAAACATTTTCTAAGCATGCTGAAAAAGTGTTATGAGTATCGGCAGAACAAAAAAGAAAATAACATAAATAAACCTTATAATTATCCCACTCCTGATACTGCATTCGTTTCATTCTCTCGCAGTTTAGTTCTTTGAAGGTTTCACTTCTACCGCGTGTGAACTGCATACATATTTTTTATTACCTATAACTTAAACTTACTACTTTCAACTATTTTCTACATAGTTGCCATTAAGATCGAGACATTTGTCATAGCGATGAACCAGTTTCTTAATGCCCTCTTCATAGAACTCTGTCGCTTGTAAATTAAGCTATGTTCAATAACAACCTCGTGCAAAACTACGGGAAATTTGAGGGGAAAAGGCAGTGTTCTGTGATTGTGAATCGCCGATTGTCACTAATGTTCTCTTCGACATTACCTCGAAGTTTGTTCGCTACAACAGTTGGTCTTCTATTCCGTTCTTTATCATGAACATTAGTATGTCCGTCTCGAAACATCATCTTCTAACCATACTGTCACTCATGACATTTTCACCATAAATAGACCAAAGTCCACGATGAATCTCAGCAGCCTTCATGTTTGCACACATAAATCGGATAACACCACCCAGTTCACAGTCGACGGGATTTTCAATTGCAGCAGCCATTTTAGATGACCAAAATACCACGAAAGAATGTCCGAACGTTTGTCTCACTAACACTGTTAGTCTCACATTGAACCAGAGTACACAGCAGCACGGCGTTGCGTCGATATCCCCCACTCCTCTGTTCAATCAAACCTAGTGGCAAACTTTTAAGAACAAATAAACATTTGTGGTCTACAACAAAATTTATGAGTATTAATATTATGCATTGTGAGGCGCAAAAGGCAGGAATAGATATGGCCAAATCCTCAACTCTGATACAAATGTATGTGCATGTTGATCGGCGTAATTTAGCGGCAAACGAGAATAGTAAATAAAGATCTGGTATTTTGACTTATTAAATTAGTGCTCATTTTTTTAAATACAGTAAAGCCTCTCCATAAAAATTACTCGTAAGAAATGTAAAAGTGGTCACCATGGATATACTAATAATAATGGTGAGGCACTAGCGCGTTGGGTCGAAAACCCATCCACTCGCACCAATCCATTCTGGAATGATATGTGTGATGTGAGCATCACATCAATAGACAACCGCCCCTTGTTTACAATGAACGCATGCACTCAATTCTTGCGTGACAGCTCGATTTTCTTGAAATTTGTTATGCAACCTTTTGATTTATTTGCATGATCATAGAGGGAAAAAAGTTACAATCGAAATCCAGTACTAAAAATCTATATTGTCATCTAATTTTTTGTGACGCCATAACTAAGAAACAATTGAAGGTCGCAAGTCGAATCGCACATATTAATGTGTATTTTTAGAACTAAAACCGACGTGTCAATGTTTTCTAAAAACTGTTCAGTTCGGGTTTTCTTTCAATATTCCATACTTTAATCCCGCACTGTATACAAACGTAGATACTTAGGCTAGTTTTAGCGAATAAGGCCGATTTTTTCATCGGATCAATCGGACATTGCCTTCCGATGCCGAAAGAGCCCGAAAGTTTTAAAAATTTACCGTTTTTTTACAAAATAGCGCAATTTTTCTACTTTGGCTGGTGCCTGATTAAATTTATTACAAACAATTTTATATCAAATAAAAGGTTATTTTATTAACTTTACATTGAATTTATTATAGTACATAGGAATACCAGAAAATAACAATATATTTTATTTATACGGGTTTTCGTGGACTGTTACAAAGTATATTAAGGAAAAAGATATGACCAATGGTAGAATTTATATATCAAAATAAACTGATTTAAATTAAATTAAACTAATGCTTAAAACCATTAAAATTAATCAAATGATGTACGGGTATACATACTTAGTTAATATAAGTTTGTTCAACATCACTCAGACAAAGTTAGAGCAAGAGTACCTTTGGAAGCGTCAGGGTACAGCCGACGACATTCCGTTACCACCTGAAGTAGGAACTGTTTTTGCTCCTCATCTTTTGTAAGAGTGCTATTAAAGTTTGGAATTAACTTAATCCCTCTTTCAGCCGTGTCGTTAACTACCTTCATGTCTCTTACAAAATTTTCAAATTTTAAAAATCTTTATTTCCAGACCAGTTCTTTGGGTCCTCTGACAAAAATCAGTTTTAATTTTAAAATATTCGAAAAAGCTAGACTTTGATCCGAAACAAAATTCTCAAGAGAACCATTTCGAAATAGGTTTACGGCCTCTTTTTCAGAAACTTGGACCCTCGTTATTCTTGCAGACCGCCCGTCTTCTAAATTCTTGTATGACAAAATCTTTTCTCCCATTTTTCTTTCTATTTCATCAGAAACATGTTTGTCAAATAAGCTAAGGCAAATTTGTTCCGGGTTCAAGTATCACAGGTGAAGCAAATATATTTTTAGTACCTTTTCTCATATACCTTTATCAATATCTCTGTATTTAATACCGTTCTGAAGAAATTTCAAATTATTATTAGGGGCTGTAATAGTGTTTGAAGCTTGGAACCACATTTTCACATACAAGTTAACGATAAATAAACAAATCACTTTTAGTGAATTGATTTCATTTTCAGTCATAGGAAACTGTTCTCTAAAAATAAACATTAGAGAGTAAATGGCTATTGCCATCCAACGGGCGTGATGATGGGCAGCAGGAATGTGAAACGAGACATCGTGAGTAGAAAATTTTCCTAATGTTACACTTCGCGTACTAAAAGAAAATAGTAATTATATTAATTTATTAATTAATTCTTTTCGCTCAACTTCTTTCGCTCAAAACTTGTTTCCTTTTTGTAACTTAAAAACGATAACATCTGCGTTCACAGAATTCTGAACAGTAATAAAACTCATGTACCATCTTTTTAAAAGAACTTTTACAAAGCATAACTGCATCAAATTCCTTTGCGACTTAAGAATCTCTATCTTTTATCATTCGTACGATTGTCGGTATTTTATTTTACTGCACGCTTTGTTCTCCGGACGACCCTTTCGCAGTTTTGGGTTGTTTTAGTTGAACTCTACAAGAGGTTCGTAAGTTTGAATTATTTCAGGCAATATCCGCTGCAAGGCGAGGAACTTTCGTCCGTTTTCTCTTTTACAGCCTTCTTTGTTAAAATTCGACATCTCGGAATAAAAAGGTTGCAGCCGATCACCCCCGCATGTTAGATTCTTTTTCTATTTTTTTTTCTCGCTTCTGGATGACCTAAATTGGAAGTTGTCCATTTGTCCGCTTCTGATTGGCTGCAGTTGATTTAGATACTTCTTTAAAACCCTTTTGCCTTAGAGAAAAAACAAGATTCTCAGAGTATCTTTCGATCCTCTAACACGACTCTTACGCTCTTACGCTCATACGCTTAACCTTACAACTTCAGCAGTTCGGTAGTTCGTAATTTACGCGATATTCGACCCGTTCTCTTAGCGAATCTAATTAAACGACGCCGACGCTCTCGATTAATTCAGTGCAGAACGCGAATTCGTGTGTGATACAGTGGATACTCCTACTGCAGTCCCCCAGCGTGCCCGTCTCAGCCCCATTGTTCGAGATCAAGGCTCCAGGACTTAAGGTTTGATTGTATCACACATTCTTTCTTTCAGCCGTCTGCCGTTTGTTCCGACGCACACCGAAGGTCCTCCAGCGTGCCCGTTTTCAGCCCCATCGCTAGAGATCAAGGCGCCAGGACCAAGGTTATTCGAAACATACATTCGACCATTCTTTCAGCCGATTACCGTTCACCACTTCTGTCGTATTAACCACTTCACTATTTCAGCTTCCACGAGGCTCGAGCGTGCCCTGATTGACATCACATATTACTTTATTCTTAATTTAACTGTTATAATCGCATATCGAAACCTTTTTTTAAATTTCTCTTTCTATTCGCGTACTCGTAAATACCATAGTTATTAAATATAACCTTTAAGGACAAGCTCCTGTGTGTTGTTTTTTTTCATAACCTTTTTTGCAGCTTCTAATAAAGTGTTTGCCTTTTGTTTTGTTTTTGTTTTGTTTTTCATAATTAATTGTCAAGGGGAAACTAGCCGGCGCAACAACAACAACAACAACAACAACAACAACAACAACAACAACAACAACAACAACAACAACAACAACAACAACAACAACAACAACAACCACCACCACAACCAACCCCCTGGCTGTTAATATTAAAAATATTAAGGATAACTTGATAAATTCTAAGTAATCATCTCTTGGCTGTATTTCGGTTAACTGAAGAAGAAGAAAATCTGAAACCTCTTTTTCGAAATCTTTCACTGAGTTTTTTACCGAATAATCCTGTACGTCTTCTATATATTTAGACTGATCTATATTTGGCGAATACATTTGAAACCTTCTAAGAATATCAGGTTGGGTGCCCGTCGTCGATCCGATTTTGTACTCAAATACTGATCGCAGCACTACTTCTAAAGTGTGATGGCGACAGGCCAAGTACAACAAATTTTTACCTAGCTGTTTTTCTATCAAGGTGCACGCTCCTTTCATTCGTCCAGTATTTGAAGCCGTTGTGTCAAAACACATACCCACGATTTTATCTCCAATACCCCATTTTTCTAGGCTGTTGGTAACAGCTTCTGCCTGGCTGATACCTGTGCTGTTATCTAATGCAGGTACCCCCAGTAGTTGTTCATTATCTCCTTTGCTTACTAAGATTGCCAACCGTTCAGTACATTCTTTCTTGAGAAGTTTTGGTAAAAGCTTTCCATCCCAATCAACAACAGTTCCTTCCAAGTCCGATTTTTGAAACCTCTCCTTCATTTTCTGTGCTCTTTGATTTCGAAAGAACATTCTGCGTTTTCTTATAGTACTTCTGCTAAGAGATAATTCCTCGAAATTTGAGCCCAGACTTTCAGATGTTGCGAAAATTATTCGCACAGCATTTCTATCAGAAATGTTGCACCTATCTAACAATATTGATAGCTTTTCCGTTATTACTTCTTTATATCCGCGAGTATATTTTCTTTTTTAATCGATGTATCTGGTTTTCCGATTTTTTCTTCGTCGGTAAATACATCGTCCGAGGCCATTTCTTCCACTTCTGATTTAGAAGAGACTAAAATCTCTTCTACATTTTCTGTTGCAAGAAAGAAGAAAAAAAAATGTAATTTCGTGAGGGAAAAAGTGCTGACACCAAATAAAAGTAAATTAATGAACATTATATAGACTTTATAACATACTCAAGCGTGAGTTTTAAAAGCATCACCTGTTTATAAAGCTTGGGTCAATATGGCAGAAATTTACCAACGTTTTCTAGTGACATCTGTCGACATAGCCGCTCTTCTACTGTTGCTTTTCTTGTTTCTCTCCTTTCTTCAGCTAGAGTGGCCTTCAGATCGACACCTTCCATATGGCCCGGACGTCCCTTCATTCTCTGATGTATCAAAAACGCAATGTCTTCCTGGTTGATCATTTTGGAAATCGCATTTTCTACTGCTACATCGAACAAATCAAGCAATTTAGATTTGATTGCGAGATTTTTCCTCTTGATTTTTTGTCTTCAATGTTGAACTTTTCTGAAGTGCTCTCCATTCGTTATATAACTTCTCGACTTTACGAACAGCATTTTCTTGCAATTGACAAGGTATCCTAGCTTTCTCCCAGAATACAAAAACTTCTTTCAAAGTGAGTTTTGTAGCATCACAGAAAGGTAATCCAGCATTACGTATGTTGTAAAATAAGGACTTTAACACTTGGTGGTTAGATGGCAGCTTGTTGCCGGTTATTTGTTGAGATGAATGTCCAATTAAATAAATCTGACTTTTAGCTCGGACACGAATATTAAACGAGGAACTAGCCATTTGAGCTTAATTAATTAACTGGTTAAATACCCTAATATTTCTTAAACCGAACTGTTCACTTAACACAACCAACTAAGAATGAATATATCTCTCCCAATGTCTTTTACGAGCATCACGTCAAAATTCGGCGGTTCCCCGATTTGTACGTTCTACTAGAACACAATGCAATAGCAAACAATTCTAGAGATGCTAGAACTTTCGAGAATAAAAGTGAAATTTAAATATAAAGCAGTAGTAGTAACATCTCAAAACTTCGGGTCACTTTCGGCACCGGAAAGCAAAGTCCAATTGAGCTAAAACTTTTAAAATAGTATTTTCACACTAAAAGAAACAATCCTAGACGTGAGCACCTATAAAAATCGAAAATCAATTTTATAAAACCACCCTAGTAGATACATATCAATTCTGTATCAAAGAATGACGAAATAGGCAGAGGCTCTGTTTGAAAAATTAACTTAAGTGAGTTACCTGTAAAACCGAGAATGCAAAAAATTGGAAACATCACTAATCAATTCCTTAAGGGACGACTAATCAAGAGATGTCTCACCTGGTACGTAATTTATCCATAAATATAAGAGATATAACGCGCCATAGCTACTTTGCAATGCGTAGAAAGTCTAAGTGAAACAAAATACAAGTGTCATCTCACTCTTTGAGACTGCTTAAAAATGCCCATGAGTAAAACTACAGTCAAGTAGCGACATTCGGGAATGTTATTTTCCAAAACCTGAATAATGTAACTGTTACATATTTCACTATAATTGTCATACTAAATATGTATATCCAGGAATATGTAGGAAACAAGTGAGTAGTTGTTTATATAAACAGAAACATATACATGTTTGAAGTTGACGGCTCCTGAGTTTTATTACAAAATACAGTAAATACACAACAGTTTGGCGACGAGGCAAGACGAACTCCAAAATTATCAATACAGACATTGATGGCAAAAAGACGAGGTAAATTCCTACGCATGTAGGATGACTGATGCAACACACGCTATACATACAGTATTTTCAATAGAAACATTTGATGTTTCAAAAAGTTTGACCACTGGTTAATGCGACTTGAGAGTGCATTTAATGTATTTGCAGTACCAGGTGAAAAGAAATCCGCTTATTTATTACATTATATGGGAGCTGAAGCTTACGATATTGTTTGTGATAAAATCTCTCCAGAAGAATCAAATGAGAAATCGTACGAGGAACTGATAGCGGTGATTAAATCGCATTATAGTCCAGAACCACTAGAAATAGCGGAAATATTCAGATTTCTACAACGCAAACAGCAGGAAGGGGAAAGTGGACTGGAATACCTTACAGCACTACAGAGATTAACTACAACTTGCAAGTTCGGAGACTACCTGAAGAAAGCGCTGCGGAACCAGTTCGAATTTGGTTAGCGAGCTCAAAACATTCAAAGCCGGTTGTTGGAACAGAAGGACCTGACGTTAGAAAGAGCAGTAGATATCGCTGTGGGGATGGAAACTTCAGCAAGAGATGCAGCTCAACTACATCGAGGCAGTAGTGGCAGTACATTAGGAAATGTGAATGCTATTATTTCAAAAGTGCCAAATAAAAGACAATATTCCTCACATAGTGTAGGGAAATCTAAAACCAATATAAATTCTGGTAATTTAAAATGTTTTAGGTGTGGTTTACAGAAAAATTTGGCGAATAAATGCGACAAACAGAACCTAACATGTTACAAATGCAAGCGGAAGGGTCATCTGAGTAAGGTATGCATGAAAACTACAGGTAAGGTTGAACAAATTGAAGATATTTGTACAATACAGGCAGAACATTTACAATATAGGCAGAAATTTACATTGTTACTAAAAGTAGAGAATGTCAAGTTACATTTTGAGATAGATTCAGGAGCGGCTGTATTAAGTTTTGCTGATTTCAAACAGAATTTTCCTCATTTACAATTACAAGATACGAACATAAAATTGTCTACGTATTGCAGAAGTACACTTAAGGTAATGGGTTTTACTACAGTTACAGTTACGTACAAAAATATAGTGAAAGAATTAAACCTTTATATAGTTGATATCGATAAACCGCCATTGTTAGGTAGAGAATGGTTATGCCAGTTAGGAATACAGTTAGAAAATACTTCAAATATTAAGCAGCTCAACTCTAGATTAGATAACTTGCTAGATAAATATTCAGGAGTATTTAGTAAAGATATGGGAAAAATTACCAGATTACAAGCGAGTTTGAAATTAAAGAAAGATGAGCAACCGTAATATACGATTTTAACCCCAACTGAAACCAATAAGGATATTGGTAAGTATCTTGCCCTACATATTTTTCATATTTTATTAATCACTATAGGAACGTAATGACAATAATTTTTAGAATATGAAAACGACATGTCGGAGGACTGACCCTCAACTTCATATGACAATCCTGAGGAAAGTCTAAAACTAAAATATATGACCCTCCCCTCTGAAAATGAAATACTTCGCAGAAGACATGAACAAGATGAAGCTGATTTTGTTGCCCTCAACAAGAAGATTATAGAGCTTGTAGATCAACACGAGAAAGAAAAAAACCTAAAGGTACAAGAATGGGTCTCTGAGGTTTTTTCCAAATCAACTCGATATACTTCTGAATAAAAAAGTAGAGCTAGATGGACTTCTGACGAGATTTCAAAGGCATTTACTTTGAGATACTTTAGTAAACGCGCATATCTTTACGTCAGAGAAAAGAATTTCGACTTTGCAACGATGGGCGGGTCAAATAAAATTGAGGAATGGGTTATTGAGAGGTGTAATAAATGTTATGGACGTGTATGGAAAGAAAAAAAGTAATGTTGATCGTGTAACAATAATTTCATTTGATGAAATGAAGGTTGCCTCTACATATGAATATGATAAAAATAAAAATGATGTTATTGGAGTACATAAATATATGCAAGTTGTTATGGCCAGAGGTCTATTTGATAAATGGAAACAGCCCGTATATGTTGGATTCGACACGAAAGTGACGAAAGCCTTTTTGGATGAGATGATTTCTGAGCTCCGTAAAATCAATTATAACGTTGTTGGTTGTGTGTCTGATTGTGAAGGGGGAAATATTGGGTTGTGGATAGAACTAAACATACACATTGATAAGACATACTGTCACCATCCAGTTACTAACGAAAACATCTACTTCTTTGCCGACATGCCTCATCTCTTGAAATTAACGAGAAATTGGTTTCTTGACACCGGCTTTTGTTTATAAGATGGAACTCTAATTACATCAAACTCAGTGAAAACACTTATCGAAGATGCTGATACGGAAGGAAGTTGTTGTTATAAACTGACTTCACTACATGTAACATGCGACGGACTACAAAGACAAAATGTGGCCTTGGCTGCACAACTTTTGTCCGACACAACCGCTACAACGTTAAAAAGGTACTTAAGCACCAGGACCCAACAGAAAAGAAGTACGTGATGCAGGCGATTTTATTGAATTAATACATCGATAGTTTCAACTGTTCAATACATACTCCCCTGTCGCCAAAATACCGACTAGGAAACCTTATGGCCAAAATTTAGAAATCCAAGGTGAACTTCTACCAAGAGTGGAAGAGCATGTTGAAAGCATGCGATGTCAAACACCAAATACACTTCAAATATTCCAAAAAGGGGTCATTATTTCAACAAAGTCCCTTAAGGGTGTGTATGAGGATTTGAAAGTAAAATATGGAATATCGTACATCTTGTCCCATCGGGTCATCCAAGATTGTTGAGAAAATTTATTTTTCAAGTAAGTATACAAAATTAATGTTATAATAAAATAAATTGTACACTGTTTAATTTTAGCTACGAATGAGAGGTCGCCTTCATGATCCATCCCCCTTAGACGCCCTATACAGGTTGAGAATGATTCTGCTTGGGAGGAACGCTGGTATAGTTCAAAGACACACCAACGTTGGAATTGAAGAAATTGAGGATTACATTTTAAGTATCGTATTAAAAAGGGCTCGAATTCATGAACCAATTACGGAACCTCCTTCAGATACTATGATTGGAGAAGATAGTAATACTATTATAGTTGCATCAAATTCATCATCCATAATGTCATCTACTAAGAAACTGTCAGAAATAGATGGATTAGAGTATGTTGCAGGATTTGTGGCCAAAAAGGTTTCTTAAGGAATATCCAAACTTGGGTTGTTACATTAACGATAATGACACCGTAAACCTGCACACCTACAGTATGCCCTCGTGGGTGCGTAACAGGTCAACTCGGCGATGTAAAGTCGGCGACGGTCAACTCGGCGATGCTGAGTCGGCGATGGGCAGCTCGGCGATGGTAAACTCGGCGACGGTCAACTCGGCGAAAAGGAATACAATAATATATAAACAATAATAATAAAAGAGATTTTAAATGATTACTAACTAAAATTTAATGGCAAAAGATATTTGGAATTACAAAATTAAACTAATACCTAGTATTAGAAAGCAAATTAAAATATTAAGGGAAAATTTAGAGTTTAGGATTACTCATAATGACCTTATAATTACCTGCTTACTCGTACCTACATCCTATAAAAGCCTGGTAATATTCACTTTCTTTACTATTCCGAATTCATCTCAGAAGTAAAGACATTGTGTGTGATTTTGTTTGTCTGCGTTAGTTTTTTATTTACTGAGACTCAACATGGAAAATAAAGTTCTTAGCTAAAGGGGTCACGAAAAGTACTACTGGGATGGCTACCTGTACACGAAGGATAAAACGAACAAGGACAACACCATTCAATTCTGGCGCTGCGAAAACAAGCACGAAGGATGCAAAGGAAGAATATGGACCAATATTGTGGATGGTTCTTTCAAATGCATCCGCAATGAACACACATGTAGTACGGTAGGAAATGCAGCAAATGTTGTTCTGCAAAAAATGAATACCACTGTGAAGTACCTGGCCGCGACAACGATGGAGAATCCAGCCCAAATCAGAGGACGAGTTTTGGAGAATGTCCCAGCTGCGGTTAAAGGAATGCTTCCAAGTTCCAGTGTTATGCGGAGAAACATTCAAAGAGTAAGAGTAACCATGTCCAAAGCACCCGCCAATCCAGAAACTCTTAGTGAAATTATCATCCCAGAAGTGTATTCGCAATATTACTATACCCCTATTCAATTTGAGAATTTTTTGCTAGCAGATTCCGGAAGAGATCAGGTGGATCCACATCGAATTCTCATATTTGGTAGAGAATACCATGCAACATGGAGTGCAAGCATGAATTATTTGTTGACGGCACATTCTTATTGTGTCCTCCACTTTTGCTCAAATATTTGTTGTTCTGGCAAGAAAAGATACGCATGAAGAGAAGGGTCCAGTTTTTCCTGTACTATATTGCTTGCTGCCCAATAAAAGTGCAGAAACATATCTCAAATTGTTTAACATGATAAAAGTTCTTTGGCCGCAATTAAATCCGGAAAGCATCAGTGTAGACTTTGAATTGGCAATTCACCAGGCCGTAAGACAAGTTTTCCCAGAAGCCGAAATTAGAGGATGCTTATTCCACTTGGTAAAAAATCTTCGAAAGCATTTATCTTCTTCCAATCTCCTAGGAATGTACAATACTGATCCCGAATTTGCACTACAAGCAAAAATGGTAACATCATTGGCATTTGTCCCAGAAGAGGATGTGATTGATGCCATTGCCGAATTGGAAAATGAGTTGCCAGAAATATTAGAACCAATTTTAGAATGGTTTAACAGAAATTATATCGGTCGACTTAGGAATAATGGAACCAGAGCGCCAGCAACGTTTCCAATTGCAGTTTGGTCCGTTTATTTTCGGACATTGAATGGACGAGATAGGACAAATAATTTTGCAGAAGCATGTCATCGCAAGTTGCAACTGGCTTTTGGTTCTGGCATTGCTCGTCCTTCGTTATAGACATTCATAGAAAATTTAAAAAAGGTTCAGTCTTCGTACGATGCGGACTATGAATGAGCAATTGTCGGGCGCAATGGTGCATCAAAAAGGAGACGTTATGAGGAAGCCGACGAGAGGATTTTTAATAAAGTTGCCAATTATAACAGGCAAAATTTGATCGAATATCTCAGAGGGATATCACACAATTACAATATGAACTAGTTTTTAATAGATTGTATATTATATTTTATTATAATAAATAATTGTATTGTAATAAATGATTACATAATATATTATTGTATTCCTTTTCGCCGAGTTGATCGTCGCCGAGTTTACCATCGTCGAGTTGACCGTCGCCGACTTTACATCGCCGAGTTGTCGCGTACTGTCGTGGGTGCATAGCTTATCATTCGGGGATCTAATTGAACCATACGAGACCTGGCTTGATAGTGTTGAAAACATGGAAAACCGTTTTCAAACATTACATCAACAAACATTCCGGTCAGCGGCTCCTATCGTTAGTAAAACAACGGAATATACAGCTCTCGCAATATAAGTTGGCGAAGGATGGGAGTGAGTTCGCGCAAATAGAGGAGGGATAGATTGCCTATCATTCGTCCTTTCCCTACGGAACTCATATTGATAACGACAATGGTAATTCCTATGCAGTATCTGAATCAGACAGGTGGGAGGTAAATGTCCTAAATAAGTTTACGGTGCATCCCCACCGCTCACCAACTTATATTACGAGAGCTGTATTTGTAGTAAAGTGCAAGACGTGCCTCTTGAACTTATAAAAGAATATTCTAAGCAACGAATATTTATTAGAATTCGATATCTACATAAGTATGCTCAGTAAAGAAAGAGCTCTTTTAGGAAAGCAAAAAGCCGATACTGATGCCAAGAGAAAATCGGCCGAGAAAATGAATAAAATTTAAAAATAAACATGTAATTTGTGCGTAAAGTGTTTTATTTTTTATTCGAAGTAAAATATTAGGGATATTAGGTAGTATAAGCTCCGTTTATCGCTGTTTATTTTGCAATAATTCTCCATACATTCGAGTGAAACTGCATGATATGCTGAGAACTTCAGCTATGCTTTTATACAATTATGCGTTAATAAAGTTGTGTTCAACATAAAATTGGTCTTTTTGAAAAGTTTCCCTAATAATCTCCTTTATTAAGATTACGTTATTAACCCATTTTGGTAATAATAGGGTAATTTTCGCACACAACACCGCACAACTACACGGAAGTAGTATGCTCGACGTTTGAACCTAGTATATACCAGCCTTGATTAACTGTAAGTACGATACATACATACATATATGCTACATGTATATTTGTAAACATCTATTTGACAGCTGTTTTACAGTTGCCAAATAGCTTATATTACATTCATAGATAATAGTTTATTTCTTAATAATAGTTGACTACCTAGACCTTTTCTTTCAAATATTATTATATTTTCTAAGGTATTCCATATTTCCCATGGAGTTATTTGATCTCTTTACATATTCTAAGTGACTGTCAGCTATCCGTTATATAATTAGACTTTCACATTATTGTTCTTTCACTATTCTTTGCTTAAACAGCTTCTCTGTATTCTTTTTTTCTTCTGTCATTCCAGGCGTTATATTGTAAATGTGCCTTCTTTCTTCTAGGTATTATTTGAGATCTTCTTCTTCTAGTAACCTGCTAATAACGTCTCAATTCTAAACTTCCAGTTACTAAAGTTGTTGCCGTTGAATAATGGAATTTTAGATTTATCATCCTCCATTTTGAAAACTTTCTATATTTACTTATCTATGGATATTCTCTTCTTTCTATTTAATTACACTGTATTCGCTACTGTCACGAACAACTACGACAACTACCAATCTGCTACCATGTAGTAAATCGAAAATACAGTTAGATTTTTACAGTTTATTAAGAAGGTTACGGTTGGCGGCGACAAAAGATGATTACTTACATTTTTGGTATAGTCAGTTCTATATCGTGTTTTCAGTGCTGCCAACTGACTTTTTGACCATTTGATTTATTAGTACCAACTTAGACTAAATCCCACATCTATCATCATATCTATCATTGTAGCTCAGCTGTAGTATAGCGTAGTGCAGTGCAGTGCCCGTTCTGATCGCTCTATCTATTTCCTCCGAATTTTGTAAGTTATATTCCTTCCTTTTTTGGTTGGTTTATATCATTTTGAAGCTCCTACTGTTCTTTTGTTAA
Source organism: Chrysina gloriosa (assembly GCA_038088585.1). NCBI lineage: Eukaryota > Metazoa > Arthropoda > Insecta > Coleoptera > Scarabaeidae > Chrysina > Chrysina gloriosa. The sequence continues at coordinate 50,509,950 of CM076088.1, forward strand.
CTATTTCACTTTTGTCCACCGTTGTTAAGTACTTCTAGTAATTTTTGTGAATATCGTATTGTCACCAATAGCTGCTCCTTTTTTGTTCCTAGGATAAATAAAACATAGATGTTTTCTTGATTCTCCTTTTTTACTATTGCCTTCGCAATTTTATTTTTTGCTCTGAGGTATATGGTATGCTTGCTTTACATGTATAGGTGCACCTAGAACTTTATGACCCCATTCATTGTGAACTTCCTTCATTCTTTTTGCGGTCTGTTGTTTGTGTTTATAGTTAGTCACCAGGATAGACCTCCTTGGTGTGAAGTGTGTCCCCGTATATTCCTTCTTTCCTCTGTTGTTTTCCTACTTATCTGCTATTATGGATTCTGCTTGCACTTTTTGTAATTCCGCAACTACCGCAGAAGACTCAATTCCATGTGATCTTTGCCGAAAAGTTGTGCATCCCGCTTGCAGTGGTTTATCTCGTTCTGAGGCGCAATGCATGAAGTCGAGGAATCGTAAGTTGTTTTATTACTGTTCTGAGTGTGCTGAGCTTAGGAATCAACTAGGAAAAATACATGAACTCACAACTCTAGTTCATAACCTTCAATCTGAGATCCATGCCCTAAAGGATCAAATCCCTACGGTTTTGAACTTAAATGAGCAAAAGCAGACTCTCACGTCGATGGATGCGGAGAGGATTATTCGCGAAGTCTCAGAGAGGGAAAGTAGAAAGAATAATTTGGTTCTAATAATATTAAATCTTCTCAGTACAACATTAACCACTTACTCACTTTAATTCCCTCTATTATATTATTATCTGTAAATGTTGCATTGGCGAGAATAATTTGTTTATTGTTAATGTTTATGTACCTCCATATGTTGCATGTGATGAATATGAAATTTTCTTTGATGCGTTGAGTTTGGAGCTTCTTCATAAGCAATTGTTGATATTCGGTGATTTTAATTGTCCGGATTTTAATTCTTGTAATACTACCGATCGAAAAACACGTATACTTACTAACTTCATATCAACATTAGCTTTGAAACAGTACAATACGTCTTAAACTGTAATGATAGAACTTTAGATTTAGTTTTCTCTAACCTTTCTTGTACTATTGCCGTTAGCCATGATATTGTTCCGCTTATACACGAAGATGTGTTTCACCCTGCCCTAATTGCAATCCTAGATATTACCAAGTCTAAAGCAGGAAATAACGTCCCGTCTAATAAAAACTTGCGATATAATTTTTCAAGAGCGGATTTTATGTCGCTGTACGACAGTATCTTGCATGTCGACTGGACCTTTCTGAACAGTTTTTCTGATGTCGACGATACTGTTTCTGCATTTTACAATCAACTATTTACTACTATTGATCTTTTCGTACCAATATACAGAAGTTCCCAACGAATATACCCACCTTGGTTTAATACAGACATTAAGAAAAACTTAAAACTGAAACATTATTATCATAGGAAATGGAAATCAACTAAGTCTTCCATTTATCATAGCGAATTTTCACGATTACGGTCCTTAATTAAGACACAAATTAATGGAGCTTATAGGGAATATCATAAAACTATTGAAATGAATATAGCTGGTGATTCAAAATTATTTTGGAAGCTTGTAAACTCTAGGCTATCTACCTCCAGAATTCCTGGGTGTTTGGATGTTGACAACTCAATCCTTGAGAAACCAATTGATATCGTTCAAACATTTGCAGATGTGTTCTCCAAAGTATTCACTCATAGCATACCTACTAATCCTAGCCATTTTTATTTAATAGCTTTAATAGACTTTAATAGCTGTTCTTTTAACATTGGATACTTTACTCCTAACGAGGTTACTAGTGCCTTAAGAAAGCTCAAAGCGACCATGACTCAAGGAGATGACGCTTTACCTAGTTTTCTTATTCGGGACTGTGCTCCGATTTTGTGTGAACCGCTATGTACGATTTTTAATATGACTATCAAAACGTCTACTTTTCCGTCTTCTTGGAAAATTGGCAGGATCACCCTCGTCTTAAAGAAAGGTGACACGCGTAATATTTACAACTATAGACCTATTAGTATACTTTCAAACTGTGCTAAGGTTTCCGAACAACTTCTCTGTGAAAGATTGTATAACTCCATCAAACCTTATCTATCTATTCATCAACATGGATTTTCTCGTGGACGATCAACTACCACCAACTTAGCTGAGTTTACCCAGTACATTAGCGAGAACCTCGATAAACGAATTCAGGTAGACAGCAAAGCCTTCGATACTATTGATCATGGGGTGTTAGTATCCAAACTCTCTTCAATTGGATTCTGTCCTGGTGCTGTTGCGCTAATGCAATCTTATCTTCATGATCGTACATATTACGTGCACTATAATGGTTTTCTATCTCGCTCTTTCATTGCGTCCAGTGGAGTCCCTCAAGGCTCAAATTTAGGTCCACTTCTTTTTAACATATACGTGAATGATCTTTTTCTCTCTTTGGATTGTGACTTCCTTGCTTATGCAGACGATCTCAAAATTTACAACAAGATTACTTCAACGTCCTTCCTTGATTCTACAAAAAACCTCACAGCAATTAATGATTGGTGCTCTCTCAATAACATTCAATTGAATGTTGATAAATGTGCAACACTTACCTTCACTCGCTCTTCTCAGCCAGAGATATATAACTACACAGTCTCTAATGCTATAGTTCCTAGAGTGAACCAATTCAGAGATCTTGGTGTACTGTTTGATACACAGTTGTCATTCTCTTTACACATACAAGCTATCGGTTCCTCAGCTTCTAAATCACTTGGGTTTTTATTTCGAACTTGCAGACACTTTTCCGATGATGCAGCGTTAAAGGCTGTTTACTACTCGCTTGTTCGCTCCAAGATGGAGTATGCCTCTATTGTATGGTATCCTCACTACCATCATCATCAACTGCAGCTTGAAGCGGTTCAAAAAAGATTTTTGAAGTACCTCTCTTATAAATCGGATGGTGTCTATCCTCCTCGTGGCATTGATTATGGCAGCCTACTTCAGAGGCACAATCTTGAATCTTTATCTCGCCGCAGGGAAGTAGCTAGTGGTAGGTTTTTCTTAAAGTTGATCAACCATGAAATCGATTCGCCATCTTTACTTTCCCAAGTATCTTTTGTTGTTCCTCAATACAATTGCAGATCTCTGGATACATTTTGCATTTCACGAGCACATACTAATGTTTAATTAAAGCGCCACTGAATCATATGAGTAGGAATGCGAATGGTGCATATCCTGACCCTTTCAATCTTTCTGCCGCACATTAGTATTTCTTTTTTTTTTTTTTTTTTGGTGAAAACTATTATTTGGAAGCTTCTTTTATGTTTAACATATTGTAGCGATCAGTTTTTTCAATCTCTTTTTTTTGTTCAAATTGTTCCTTTTAAGTTTAGCTTTAGTTTAAGTTTACGTTTAAGTTTTTGATTTGTAACACTGCATTGTCGTTTCTCTTTTGTAAATTGCCCTCTTATTGGATAATCTGTTGGGTAATAAAGTTATTATTATTATTATTATTTAAAGTTTTCATCCAGTTTTGTTTTTCCTCTGCGCACGCGCTTTAGCACACGAATCAGATACGCCGAAACATGCCCCCGGCCTTGAAAAACCAAATTTTCAAACTGATAATAAACAATGAATTATTTAACCTAATTTTCTCTATCACTTGACAATACACATATTTTTGTTACTGGTCGTTTTATTTGACCAGATGATGTTTTCACAGACACTACACGCACTAGGTTATCCTTTCCTGGATGTACCCCCGTGATGCGTCCCAACTGCCAATGTAAGGGTGGAATATTATCTTCCTTAATGATAACCATTTTCCCAGGTTGCAGTTGATTGGAAGATGTGCTCTTCCACCGTGTCCGCTGTTGAAGTTCAGAAACATATTCTTTCGACCAGAGTTCCCAGAAGTGTTGCTGTAGTTGTTGAATGTGTTGAAACACGGTTAATCGGGATTCGGGAATCTTGCGTTGGTCGCGATCGTGTATTGCAGTTCACCAATTAAAAAGTGTGCGGGAGTTAGGGGATTTAAGTCGTTTGGATCATGGGATAGAGGAGTCAACGGTCGGAAGTTTACACAAGCCTCTATCTGCACAAGTACGGTGTTAAATTTCTCATAAGTTAATTTTGTATTACTTAGTACTCTTTTTAGGTGATATTTAGTTGTGCGAACACCCACTTCCCATAACCCACCAAAATGAGGTGATTTAGGGGGTATGAAATGCCAAGCAATATTCTCGTTGTGTAATAGATTGCTAATGTTAGTTATTTCCTGTCATAAGAACTTATATATCTCTGATAATTCCTTATTTGCACCTACGAAATTGGTTGCATTGTCCGAATAGATGTGGGATACATGACCTCGCCTACCCATGAACCGTCTTATGCACATATAAATGCTTGAGACTCTTCTTCTTCTTCTTCTCGTCAATCCTTATGCCTTTCAGCGTCGGATTATTTTTGGATCTTACGACAATTTAATCCATTCTTTCCATCGTGTCCGGTCTGTATTCATTTTTCTCATTTCTGCTATGGTCTTCCCTCGCTTTCGTCCTAATTCGTTTACTCTGTCAATCCATTTTTTCCTTGGTATTCCCTTTTTTCTTCTCCCGTTATTTTTGGCTTCTATTATTTTCTTTGTTAAACTCTTTTGTTCCATTCTAATTATGTGGCCGTACTAATTCAGTTGACATTTTTCAATTCTTTTTAGTATATCTTCTTGATTTATCATATTCCTTATCTGTTCGTTTTCTATTCTGTCCATTTTTGTTTTCCCCACGATCTTTCTCAAAAATTTCATTTCCATAGCTGTTATTTTGCTTTCGTCTTTTTGCTGTATTGTCCAAGACTCACTTGCGTACATTATTTTGGCTGCTACTACTGCATTGTATACTATCTGTTTGATCTTGGGTTCTATTTCTTTTTTTCCAAAGATGGTTTGATTCAGAGCGTAGTATATGTTTGTGGCTTTCCGTCCTCTTTTTGCTATGTCTAGATCATTTTTTCCATCCTTCGATATAATAGTACCTAAATATTCGTATGCGTCGACAATTTCTTCTTGTTTATCGTTTATTTTAATTGTTAGATTACTGGCTGGCTCTTTATTATTTATCACCATTAGTTTGCTTTTTCTACGTTTATTTCCATCTTCATCATTTCTATTTAAAGTTAAAGTTAAAGAGACTCCAATGTTAACATGTAAGTGTTAGAGTGTTATGTTTTTAAAGCGCACCCCTCAATGGGCGGTAGTCGATATAAATAAAAAGCGAGGGAATGTGTGACCTGTGTGGCAGAATACATGTGACGAAAATAAAATAGTGAGAACTAAACACAAATTTACGCGAGTTATTACTTCATAATTTAGTATGTTCATATTTTTATACACGTATTGACGTATATACAAATAAAGATGATTCCAAGGACTGTGGTGTAACTTACTGACACAAATATCACATAGGTAAACTCCTCACCACACAATGTTTACAATAAAATCAGTCTTATATGATAGAGATCTACCACTAATAGGTCAATATTGACCTATTAGTGGTAGATCTCTATCATATAAGATAAGTATAAAAAGGTCACGAAATATATATATATATACATTTAATAAAATCAGTGACATATTATAAACAATTGTGTGGTGAGGAGTTTAGCGATGTGATATTTGTGTCAGTATATACAGGGGTAAATAAGAAATTCAAAGGTATATTAAAACTAAATATGCTCTTTCGTTCAAGAAATTAAAAGTTAACATTTCTAGCGTAGCTGAATTTAATGAGTTTATAATTCGTTCGTCTAAATTATTAGCTGGATTTTCATTAAATCCATAAATTTAAGTTTTCATATATCCCGAAAGGATAAAGTCATTAGGAGCTAAATCGGGAGATCTAGCTGGTCATGGAACAATACTTCATCCTGATAACGAGCGGTCTGCAAAAAGTGTGCAAATATTGTCTAACAATTCCTACATTGTACGCTGCACAGCAATGGTAGCACACAATTCTCTGCAAGATTAAAATATTTGTCTGCATTCAAATTTCCTTCAATAATAAATGGTCCTACTACATGATCTCCTAATATCCCCGTCCATACGTTTAGTTTTGGTTTGACTACTAGCTGGATAAATTCAGCGTAATAACGTGAAATATTTGAACTTTCATCGGTGAATAATATATTTTTACAAAATTTACATCCTGATAATTTTTTCTAAATCTTTTCGCTAAACTCCAGCTTCTTCTCTTCATCGCTTAGAAATATTTCGTTCGTTTTTTGTAATTTATTTTTGTATAATATCTTACTAACGGTGTTGACAGAAATCGTAAGCCCTTGGACTATAATGTAACAACTGTAAGCTTTACCCACCCTAAATGATCCGGACCGACTAACAGTTTACTTGCGTTTGGACGCCTGTATGACTCCGTGCGGCCCACTACCTTGGATGCTTCCAATGTTGCAAGTCCACTAAGCTATATTGTCATGAGCGTAGCATTGCCCACCCTAGAAAAATCCTCTAACGAATATATATATATATATACAGACTGTCTCATTTCGGAGGGCCAAATTGAAATATCTCTCTTATTATAGAATATATCGGAAATTCGTTTTAATAAAAAATGTCACATTTTCACGCACTACAATATGGTTAAAACAAAATTCCGAACCACAGCTTACTTTTCGAAATATTTCCGAAAAATATGAAATTGGGGAAAAATTCGAGGCTTTGTAATTTTTTATTTTTGAAAATACAAAAAAACGTTTTGAATGAAAGTTGATGGCAAAACATTGCTCTTTCGAAATATCAAGGAAAAAGTGGTGTAAAGTTAACATTTTCAGCTGTACTCTCTTGAACCGCCCAAAAAATAGATAGAATCAAGTAGGCCATGCCACTCTAAATAGCACCTGAATTGCCTTTATAAAAATACCATACACAATAAACATATTTTAGTTAAGTCTGTAAATTTTTTGCAATTTTATAAAATAAGTATCAGAATATTTGTACTAGTAATCTAAAGAAATCAAGTAGCCATTGAAACAAAGGTTTAGCAAAAAAATGTGTCAGACAAAGAATACTCTGGACTCGTTCACTTTAAAGTTATGTAAAAATTGTGACAATGTGACTTGCCAAGCTATTCTTATGTACTCTTTATTTTATTTACAAAATTCTCTTATGCTGTGGAAAATAAATAATACTCGCAAGGTAAAAAGAAAGTTTAATTAGTAACAAACATCAAAATTAGGTAAAAAAATAATTATAACAGATGTTCAAAATGTCCTCCGTGGTTCCTTATACACAGTCGGGCTCTGGAGTAAACACCTTTATTTGCATTTTCGATCATCTGTGGTCTAATTGCTTCACAGGTTTCCCTGATTCTTTGTTTGAGGTCGTCAACATTTTGCGGAGTATCTGAATAGACTTTATCTTTAATGTAACCCCATATGAAAAAATCCAATGGGGTAATATCCGGAGACCGAGCTGGCCACAAGATTGGTCCATGGGTTCCTATCCACTTTTGGGGATAGTTTTCATTCAAGTAATTTCTACTAATTAAAGCATTATGGGCAGGAGCACCATCTTGTTGAAAATATTTAAAGTTTAACCTATCTTCTAACGGCAATTCTTCGATATATTCAAACAAGTTATTCTGTAGAAAGGTAAGGTATTTTGCTACAGTTAATTTATAATTATAAGAATAAGGTCGAATTAGTTTGGATCCCAATACACCCAACCAAACATCTACTGAAAACCGTTCCTGAAAAGCTGTTTCTTTATCTCAAGAAGGATTTCTATTGTGCCATTTATAGTGAATGTTTCTATTAAAAAATCCATTATTTGAACAATTGGCTTCATCTGACCACAAAATCTTACTAGAAAAAGATGGATCGTTTCTCTTCTTGTTCAAGATCCATCTACAAAATCGTAAGCGCCTTGGTTTGTCATCTTCTCTTAAATGTTGGACTTTTCTTAATCTGTAACACCTGTATCTGTTTTTAATATTCTTCTTGCACTGTCTTTACGAAGGTTACAAAACCTCTCTATTTCTCTTAAAGAGACATCTTGATCGTTATTGGTTTTATTATTAACGTAATTCAAAACTCTGTTTTGTGCTCTTACACTGTCCACAACTTTTTTGCTTCGTACAGCACTTTTTTTAAAAGAACCATAATTTTTAAGATTATGTGCTAATTTTACGAAAGTTCTTTTATTGGGATGCAGTCCATTTGGATATCTACGTTGATATTCCAGCAAAGCTTATCTTGCATTAAAATTACACTGGCTATAAACTACAAACATGTTAAATTTTTCTACATTAGAAAACATTGTTATTAATCAAAGTCAACAGAAAACCCATATAACACAAACACACGAACAAACTAATTTATAATTACTTTACACCAACTCGAACAAAGATAACTTATCTGACATTTAAGCTAGATTTTCCTTTCAATGGCTACTTGATTTCTTTAGATTACTAGTACAAATATTCTGATACTTATTTTATAAAATTGCAAAAAATTTACAGACTTAACTAAAATATGTTTATTGCGTATGGTATTTTTTATAAAGGCAATTCAGGGGCTATTTAGGAGTGGCATGGCCTACTTGATTCTATCTATTTTTTGGGCGGTTCAAGAGAGTACAGCTGAAAATGTTAACTTTACACCACTTTTTCCTTAATATTTCGAAAGAGCAATGTTTTGCCATCAACTTTCATTCAAAACGTTTTTGTATTTTCAAAAATAAAAAGTTTATAAAGCCTCGAAGTTTTCCCCAATTTCATATTTTTCGAAAATATTTCGAAAAGTAGGCTGTGGTTCGGAATTTTGTTTTAACCATATTGTAGTGCGTGAAAATGTGATATTTTTATTAAAACGAATTTCCGATATATTCTATAATAAGAGAGATATTTCAATTTTCCCCTCCGAAATGAGACAGCCTGTATATATATAGTATATATATATATATATATATATATAAGTAATATGTTTTTGGAAAACTACCTCCGACCATTTGCAGACGCGTTTCGCGGTTTACCGCTCATCAGTGCAACTTTTGTCAGAAGTAGTTTTCCATTATCGACTTACGTCTATAAATAGTAGAATGCTTGATGTTTGTACATATGAGAAATTCAATTAAGGAATTCCCCAATATGTATCAAACATCTATTTTTCGTACACCCTCACGCAGAGCTGCTGTTACGCTTTATTCGGTAGTAATAGTTGTACAGTTGTGTAGAGTAGAAACTGCAAAAATACGCACGTTTGATACATATTGGAGAATTCCTTAATTGAATTTCTCATATGTACAAACATCAAGCATTATATATATATATATATTGTACTGAGAATTTAGATAATTTCTTAAACAAAATTACACCGGCCTAGCTCTTATTTAATGGTGTAAAAAGCATAAATTATAACAAATTATATTTATAAATTTTGAGAAATATTTAACATAAAATCAAGATAATTACCTAGTGTTGTGTGTGTGTGAGTGTAATTTCTTTTATTCGATGACTGTTCTTCCTATGTTTCCTCTCTGAACTTCTTTTCTCGATGCAGCTCTATTTTCTATGAATTCTTCTCTTATTCAAATTCTTTCTTCTCCGGTGTGGTGAGGTTCTTTTATTCACTGTTACATCTTCTTAAAACCCTTTTAGTCCAAATATGTTTATAAACTTTTTTGTTGACTTATCTATCTTGTCAATTCTCTTCGTCGTTAACCAAACAAACTTTTTTATTTTATTTTTCGGAAACCAGGACTACACTACATTATTTCTCCGTTGTCCACGAAACGAAAACTTTAATTCACCATGACTTTAATTCATCCAAGGCATAAGGTTGTTATAGAAACCTGTATTGAATGTCGATATATCCTTGGTTATTTATCCAGTAGTTATTACGAATTCTTGTAATGTGAAAGTATTGCATATATGTGTCTGAATGTTTACAATGTTTCCTATCTTTTAATCGATGCTTTTTATAATGATTATTAATTTTATTTCTAGTTACATTCTTTTTCTCCCATTAAACGTCTCTGGCTGGAGTTAAAATAAGAAGCTATCACCCGTAGGGTAATAAAATGCTTAAAAGATGGTGTGCGTGGCATCGAAAAAGTATAAATACAACCCACAAATAAACTGAATGCCATTTGAAAATAAACATCTATAACTCTAACATTTACTGTGAATTTTGATATATTGAATTGTAATAAATGATAAATTTTCTAATGATAATTAACCATTCGAGTATTACTATACTACAATTATACTACCGCCCCTCCATATAAAATTTTCTGTTACTTGCAACAGAAAATGTTAGCTCTTATCTAAGAAATCCATGTTGTTATTTATGTAATTGAAACTAGAAAACAATCACTAAAAGAAATTAGTGTGTTAGTGTAAATTAACAATTGACAGGATATATTAAAAATTGATACTGTCTAAAGACGAGAACAGTTTTAAATAAACAACAAATGTAAGTATTTAATACAGCTTTAACCTCTAAAATGTACTATTCCATTCATTTATTGTTTTATTTAACTACTTATTTATTTTTAGATTGCTTGTACAAATCATCTCTGTACGCTTTAGCAGCATCTGCTCATAGCCGCACATCCTCCTCCAAGTCCTTCTTATTCCCTTCATACGTAATTCTACACAATTCATTCTCTGCTTCCTTCATCCTCAATTTTTGCTCAGCTTCTATCTTTTTGTACTTGAATTGTTTGGCTCTCTCAGCCAGAACATCTTTTAACGACTTTTCTTTCGCCTCCAACATTTTGCATCTAGCATCATCTTGTTTCTTTTCAATAATTTTTCTGTACTCTTCCAACATTTCGTTCAATTTCTTTTCTTCCTCTTTCCGTTCCTATTCTAATTCTTTAAGATGTTGCGCATATTGCATCTTTTCTTTTTTAGCGATTTCGGTGGTATTTTTGATATTATCCATTCCTCTTTTGTATTCAGTTTGCGATAAGTATATAAAAGCATCGTTTAATTTATTTTCTTTCCTTTTTCTGTCAGCTAAAACTTTTTTTCGAGTAGCTTCCATTTCGTCAATTTTTTCTCTCCTCATTTGCTCTGGTAATTTTTCAATGTCGAGTCGATCCTCTTCTTGAGTTCGTTGTTGTTATAATTTGGTCAGTTCCTTTCCTCTCATTTGATTTTGCAAAACTTCCCGATCTTCTAATATTCGTTGATGATCATCTAAAGCGCCTTGTTCTTCGCGTTCCATCCTAGCTCTTAGGTCTCTATTCATCGCGTGTTGCCACATTCTATCCCACTCCTTTTCGGCTTCTCGTTTTGATTCATTTTCTCTCATCTGTTGTAGTTGGATTACCTTTGATTCTAGGAGATGTTTCTTCTCTAGTACTGGTCGAAGATCTTCGCAACTATCAGCATATTGTTGCATCCTTTTCTCTTTAACAACTTTCAGTCTCGCAGTCTCCTTTTCAACGGAAATTTTCTTAGCTTTAATTTTCGAATTTCAAATCCTCCCATGGTAGATTATCTACGGTTTCCCTAGCCTCTTCGCGTCCCTCCCTTGCTAGAAACTCTCGCAATCTTTCTCTTTTTCTATCCAGTTCTTCGTCGTATTCTTTCAATTTTTGATTAACTTGATTCCTTATGTTTAAGCCAAACCACTTCTTTACAGTATTCCATTAAAAGTTCATTCTATAATATTCATTCTTTACCCTCTCAGTCTCAGCGTGCATGGCTTCATTTTCCAGTGAGTTCGTTCTTTGTTTATAAAGAATGACACGAGATTTGTAATTAGTGTTTAGTTCGTTTTGTTTCATGTAATACCGTCTATTTTGATTTTGATATTGATTTTGGTGTTCTCTTTGATATGGTCTGGTTTGGTATGCATGCATATTATTTCCTGGGAATGATGGCTGAATGTATATAGATGGTAGAATAAATTCTTGGGTATTATGGGTAAATGTGTTAGAAGGACTACTTCCGAAATCGTGATTGCTTTCAAAATGTTGATGAGGAAATTGATTAGAATGTGGTTGATATTTAGGATTATTATGTTTATTTTCAAAATTATTTGAACCTGAAGGGTGCTATCTACTTTCAACGTTAAATTTTGAAGATTTAAATCTATCTATTTCATCATATTGTCTAACAAGGGGAACACAGACGACCCCCGCTTTCGATTGTGACAGGTCTTAGATATGTTATAGGAGGACCTCTACTGAGTATTTGGTTAACGGCTTACATCGCACTTCGGCTTGGTTTTGGAGAAGATATACCTGTAACTTCCCTACGTTGTTCATATACCAGTAACGTTAGTTATAGCCAAACATAGCAGCCTAGCGCAGCGGATCAAACATACGGCTACTACGCTAAAGGTAGGCGTACACATTTTCGTATCATAAGTATCGGATGCATCACATCAAACGGATTATTTTTTCCAATGCGTCCACAGTATCAGCAGCAATCGGATTTGCCGACGCAACTACCAGCAATCGGATTGCCGACGCCACTTTCATTCGAACTTTCGTAGTTGGAGGTAGCGTAGTGTTCGGTGAAATGTGCAAGATAATGGAGGAACATGAAGAAGAATTTGTTGTAATTGCTTGTTTGTTAGCAGAAGAAGAAGAAGTCATTCCGTATGATGTTATCGGCACACATCGCAAAAGTTGCCTCTCGGACCAACGGCGTCGGCATTGCCGACGGGTACATTCGTGCGATGCGGATCAGAGGACGCACTTCTATGGCTTCCTACATAAAGAATACTACGATCCGTTTGATGCGATGCGTCCGATACTTACGATGCGAAAATGTGGACGCCTATTTGAAGTCGCCCATTATTACTATTTCATTCGATTGTCAGATTATTTAATGTTTCCTAAAATTTATGCATGATATTGATGCGTCACATTGTAGTAAGACTAGTTTTATTTGGTTTTATTTTATTCGTTAATTTGGTAGTGAGTATAGTGTTATCTGAATGTTTTAAGGTCTAAATTCTTGTACTAGATGTCTCCATTTGTTTCGAATACAGAACCCTACTCTATAGTTCCTATTCATTGGCGCTGTGTGAAATATAGTTATTGACTTAACTATAATTCTTTCTTAGTTTTTTTTTAAATTTCTGCTAGCTGAATTAAGTCCCAGTTAATGTTTGATAAGGCAATTTCTAATTTTAACATTCTTTCTTTTTCTATTAGTAGTTGTATTTAATGTACAGATATTCGGCTCTGAAGTACCAGGTAAGGGGATTGGTCCTGCTTTCCCGCAGTGACCAACCGTATTGAGAAGGGACTATTCAATTTTGTTTTCAACTTTTATTAACTATTTCCGGTTCTGTTGTACGTAGTTTTTAACTGATGACCTTTTATTTACTATACTAATACTTGCCTGACTATTTTCTATCAGTATCTTGTCTTCGTTGATGGTTTAGGCAACTTTAAAAGTTCATTCTTTATTTCGTTTTCGTTTACACTGGCTTTCATTTTATTTGCAGCCGCTGTAGTAAACTTTCCCTCTTATTTTATATTTCTCCCATGGACGCTCTTGGACGCTATAGAAAGGCACTCCGCAAATTTCGAAACTGTCCTACTGCTCCACAATGGTTTCCTGTCTTATCTGTTCTACTTTTTTCCTGTTGCGACATTCCGCTCCACTGTTCTCCTATTGTCTCCGCCGTTGCTGCCATGTTATTAAACTAATTATGAGTGCGTAGAGTTCTATCATACTATCAACTTTCAGTATTTCTGTTACTAGGTCATTCTCATCCAGTTCCATCATGATTGCTAATTTACTAGTGTAAATCATTTCATACAATGAATAAAGAATTTCTGTATCAGAAACCTACTGCTTTTATTCCATGCTTTGCAGATTTAGCTGGAATGTATCTAGTGATTGGACTCTTCCCTCTGTATATAATAAATAAATATAATAAATATCTGGAAATAATTGTAAGGTAGAGAGAGGGCACATTGAAAAGTTCCTGGCTGGCATTACGAACATTTTATATCCAGGTATCTAGGTTTCTGGGATAGTAACCAGCGTGGAAAATATTGGGTAGTAACGTGAGGGTAAATATAATGATTTATTTTATATAGTAATTACTTTTAATTTATATTTTTTATAATGAATCACAACTTTCTCAAAACAACATTTTATATAATAATAATAGTTTAAATAACAATATTAATTATTGATTGTCATCACTGTATTTCTCTTGAACTTCCATAGTACTTACAATTTCTTCAATCATCATAATGATATTTTCTATATGTTCATTGGTTGCTTGAAATTCGATTTCCAACGGCGAATTCGTATTTTGATTATATTCAAACTTGGTAATCTTGTCATCGCCTGTATTTATTGATTCATAGAAATCCAATTTCTTTTTGCTCTCGATTAAACCGCTTTCTTGGATCTTAGCATACTTTGTTTCGTCATTCGTCACCTCGTCAGAATACGAGGTTTGTATTCCTTTGGTTGTTGTTTCTCTTATCAGTACCTTTTTTCAAATGACTTTATCATCTTGTTTTTCTTCATACCTACTTGGGAATTATTTTCAATGATATTGCCGAACATATTTTCTATTTTTTCTTTTATCAGCTCTTTATTAAGAACATTGGAATCTTCCTTAATAATAGTTATAATTTGACTTTGTAACTTTCTTAATTCTTTCTCTTCTAGTATCTTTTTCTCTTTTTCTATGATCGCCCTAATTTTATCTTTAGTACCATAATTTTTCTCAGATGTCTTTAAAACTTGTTCCTTTCCAAATTGATTTATAATACTTCTGATATTTTCCTTTACTCCCCCTTTATCAGTTTTTTCACTTGTTTTCTTTTCTATTGCTGCTTCACAATCTTGGTGAATTGTTTCTTGTGTTATTTGGCTAGTAGAGTGCTTAACAGTTGGCTTTTGTCTATATTTATGTACCAACCAGTATGGTTGGAGGATTTCATTTGCGTTGAAATTTGATTTTCCGGTTGTCTCGCTTTCTGTTTCATGGTTCTCACAAAAATAATTTTCTCGTAAGATTTCCTTTCTACCGTTATTGTCTACTTGTAAACAGGTATTTTTCACATTAGTTTTAGATCCATCTGACTTAATGCGCTCTTCATCAGAAATTTCATAATATTCATAAAGTTTTCTTGGGTTTTCTAAGCTCGTTTTCTGTTTCATATCGATTGTATTTGCGTTTTTCAATATTTTTGGAATTGAGTATCAGAATATATCGATCCTAAGTCAGCTTTTTGATTTTGATTTTTCTTATTAGACATTGAATAATCTGCCATAATTTCTTGATAATTTTCCTTCCTCTTTAGTAAAAACAAAACTGGTTTTGTTTTCACTTTTATTGGTGGAATTGTTAAATAATTAAATGAAATATGATGAAAGGCTTCGACATAGTCTATAATTTCATGTGTGTTAAGATATGGTTTCAGATTTGGAGAAAATTTGTTTCTAGCTTCTACAATCAAATGCGTATACTGATACATTTCCGGACTGCCGTGTATCAGATGTTCAGTTTTATTATATCTGAAACAAAATACAAAGTTGTTACTATTGTTAAACACGTATGTATGTGTAGTTGCAGATGTAACCAAAAACTAAATAAACACAAATAATACCAGTCTCGAACCAAAAGTCATATATAACGTAGCGTGGTCACGAAAATAAATAAATAAATACTTTGAAATAAAGAACATTAAAATAAAGTACGGTAGAAGACATACAAAGTGATATATAAAAAAGCGACATGAAATTCATAAGTCGCGTGTTAATACGTATTCTAATTTTTTATTTTTTCCAATTTTAAAGCTTTTTATTGTTCTTAGTTGTTACATCGATCTTACATTATATTAATATAAGGTACAATATAGTACTTCGGTGGACATATATACATTTGAACTTAACTATATACAATAAAATAATATAAAACATATGTACAATAAACAAATAATACACAGAATTCTTATAAAATAAAATAACAAAAATAACGTAAAATAAAATAAAACAAAGTTCTTTATTGTTCAAATATACAAATTCCATTCGGCGCACAACCCGCCACTACGCTTGTATGCGCACGTTTTCGGTGATTTGTTGGTTTCAGATCCGGTTTTCTTTGGGTACGATAGATGAGATGAAACAATTGTTTTGGTTTTATCTTGGTGGGAAGTATTTCTATAAAATATCATGCCGAACTGTAAATTTACACAGCACAAAAAAATGCTTTTCATACATTGACCGCCTATGGTCATTTCAATCAAGTAAAGTTTCATTATAGGTTTCTTATATCTTTGTTATCAACTGTATAAATTTGCTATACACCATGGTTTTCTACATAAAAACGACTTTATTTGTGATATATAAAAATAAGAAATTGTTCAAGAAGTGGGGGTACAGGGTTACCTGGTACCCTGTTATTTTTTTCCGAAAATAATTCACGTTATCCTTGAGACTATGTAATGTACTTTATTTATGAAAAATAAAAATAAAAATAAATAACAAGAATGGGGGTTGGGATACCCGGTCTCCCGTTATTAATTTTTACCGAAAATAATTCCCGCCCTCCTTGGAACTATGTATGTAATATACTTCAAATTATATTTTACAAACGAAGAAGAAAACAAACAAGAGAAGCTATACACAAATAGATCATATTTTAATTACAAAAAGAGGACAATCTTCAATAAAAGATGTACGTACGTTTAGAGGAGCCTGTGCAGATTCCGATCATTATATGGTAACCGGAACGTTGCGACAGAAAATAAAAGGTAGTGAAGATTCAGAGCATAAAAAATGGAATATAGAGAAACTAAACGATACAGGCAAAAGAAAAGCATTTGAAGCAAATGTCGAAAGACAAATACTAGACAATATTGAGGAAGACACTGAGATAGAGACAGAGTGGAACAAAAATAAAATTATATAAATAAGACAGCAGAGGAAGAAATTGGTATAGCCAACAAAGGGAACCGAAACAAGTGGTATAATACAGAATGCCAGGAAATGTCGAAAAGAAAAATGCAAGCAAGGATTAAGTGGATAAGAACAGGGAGAGATACAGATAGAAGAGAGTATGAAGAGATGAGGAGAGAATGCAAAAACATACGAAAGAACAAAAGAGACTGGATAGATTATGAATTAGGGAAATTGAGAAAGAAAGAATTAATAGGAACACAAAAGAATTTTATAGAAAGATTAACGAGCAAAATAAAGCGTATAAAAGTAAGGCAGTAGGTATTAAGGACAAGGAGGGTAAAGCGGCAAAGAATAAAGAAGAATATAAAGCGATGTGGGTAGAACACTTTAAGCCACTATTAACTACTTGTGAAGACAACGTAGAAGAAATAGACGAGGAAATGGAAGATGCTTTAGAAGAAACAGAATACCTGAATCAACTCTAGAAGAAATTAAATTAATTATAAAAAATAGCCGGGATGGAAAAGCACCGGGAAAAGACGAAATAAATATGGAACTATTGAAGTATGGAGGGGATGAACTACAAAACCGCTTGCATTTACTAATACTAAAAATATGGAGAGAAGAAAAGATACTGGGAGAATGGACAAATTACAACAATTTATGAAAAGGGAAACCAACAATTATGTAATAACTACAGGGAATTACATTACTAAGTACGACGTATAAAATCCACAGTAATACAAAAAAGACTGGTAAATCAGAATAAAACCATTAGGCCCATGAATACAAGTTAGAAATAAGAATACAAGTTAGAAATTGAGACGTTTTCCACAGATTTTCGACAAGCATTTGACTCAATAAATAGAACACAACTATTACTGGCATTAAAGAAATTGCAAATAACACAAAAATTGCCCGTCCTCATTTAAACTAATTACAACATTTGCAACTTTTTCCACATTCGCGGAGTAAAAACAGCAGGCTTGTAACCACGTACCCCTTCTAGTTACGATAGGTGACGGGGCTAATGGAAGTAAGGGATATTTTTCTTTGTAGATAGTAACTCTTGCTGGCGCTTTCAAAAAGAGCATGGTTTCAAATTTATTTTTTACTAGTTTACAAGCGTTTATCATATAAGCGGCAGCATCACTACCAAAAGTAAAGCTTTTTCTCGGCTCACATCAATGGCATCAGCTATCGTATTTGCATTCACCAGTTTTTGGCCTATTTTGGCCGCTATCAAGTACGGTTTAGTTGGCTGATTAGCTTGCAGGACACCTATCAAAACATGAATCTCATCTGCGCTAATCCAAAAATAGTTGTCTCATATTGTCACATATTCCCGAATTTTGTTCTTTACGTTGGCATATATTTTTGAAAGATAATTTTAGCGTAAAGTTGATTCATCTAGAATATGTTTACCTGTACATTTTGCAAGAAGTTGTCTATAAATTGGATTATCAAGCTTTTGAAATGGGATATTCGCAGGCACATGAGCTTCGCAAAGATCGTTAAAAAAATTATCAGCTGACGTACATGGATTCTGGTGAATTCCAATTTTCAAATGATCTACCAATCTTCTTTTTTACACATTTCAAACTTATCGAACATAGATTGCAGTAAATCTCCGTATTATTAACAATTGTAAAGCACTCATGATTTTTAATCCAAGTCATCATTTCTTGACGAGGACGTTTGTGAGGGGACATAATAATTACGGGAAAATGGCATTGAAGAATAAGAGCTATCGCTATTTTCAACAAATAAAATAAAAGCAATCCTCTTGATCCTCATCATAGTGTCCTAGTACTGGTTCACTTGCTAAAATTTCTTTAATTTTTTCGAATGCACATTGTTGTTTACTTTGCCGCTAAAAAACGGTATCTTTGTGCAATAAACAATGTAACGGTTCTTCGATAGCGGCCTTATCTTTCAAGAAGATATGGTAAAAATTCACTAATCCGAAGAAAGCTTGTAGTTCTGTTTTATTTGTGGGCGCGGGTATTTTGATAATAGCATTAACTTTTTCTTTAGTGAGTTTAATACCGTCAGCATTAATTTCAAATCCTATAAACGTAATTTTCTCCGCGCGAAAAGTGCATTTATCTTTGCGCAAGAGTAGTCCATCCTCGCGAAAACGTAATAGCACCACACGCACTTTACTTTCCAAATTATTGTCCGAGCTCCCTACGATTAAAATGTCATCACAGTAGCGTAACACATAACAAATCCATAAAATTTGTGTGGCTATCGACACACCGAATTGCAGTCCCTTATACCTAAAAGCACCTTTATGAGTCATTATGGTCTGCGCATCTGCCGCATTTTGGTCTACACTCAATTGCAGGTAGCCTTGACCTATATTCAATTTAGCAAAAACCTTTCCGCCTGTTAAAACTGCTAATATATTTTGAAGGCACGGCGCTGGGTAGGTATCCGCGCGTAATGCCCGATTAATCGTGCTTGGATAATCGTCACAAAAGCGCACTTCCCCGTTTTCTTTTGAGACTATGACTATTGGAGTACACCATTTCGGATACACCACAGGTTCGAACACTCCCTTTTCGACGAGTCTGTCGAGTTCTTTGTCCATCCTGTTCTTAACAGCGAACGGCACTTTCCTCGCTTTTAGCACTACTGATCTTACGGTGGGATCCAAATCAAACGTCACCGGAGGTCCCTTATAAGTTCCGAGATCCGTACCAAACACTTCCAAGTATTCGCGCATATACTCCACAAAACTGGAGACGTTACTTACGCCAACTACCGATATACCTAGCGCAGGAAACAAATTACGGCCTAATAGGCTAGCCCGGTTGTTTTTTACCGACACGTCGCACTCACCTAACGTAGGTATTATCATATTTTGATAATCGCGAAGAATAACACCCGACGGACGTAAAATTGGTGGAGTGTCACTAAAAATGTTTTAAAACTTTCCTTGTCCGATCATCCTGTAAGCCGCACCAGAGTCCATTTCCATTTTTGCCGTTTTCTTGTTCATAGTCACCTTTATTGTAAATTTTCCGGTAACACCCTCTGTTTGTACGTTATTTAACCCATTCTCATAAATTTCTGAACAACCATCCACGATGGCGCCCTCCGAAAAACTTTGGCTTTCTCCCTGTACGTTGTGCATTTTCTTTTTCACATTTGCTTGCTTGTTTTTTGCAAAGCACGCTCTCCCAATGTGACCTTGTTTGGCCCAAAACCGACACTTTGCATTTTTAAATCCACATGCGTCAGATGAATGATCCGATTCACAACGGAAACATTTCCTAGATTTGGATTCTGCCGGATCAATTCGGTTTGGTCGTTGCCAAATTGCATCATTTTTTACTTTGTTCCTTCCTTCCTTCCTGTTAACGACGCCACTATATACGTTAACATTGGACGATCATCGTCAAATTACGCCCTGCTACTTCGTGGGCAAAACACAGATCTTGCACCTTTTGAAATGTGATATTATCTTCGGTCAATAATCGTTTTTGAAGCGCGTCGTTGCGTAGCCCGCACACAATTCGATCGCGAAGCATATCTAAAGAATTGGCAAACCACATTTTTCAGCCAAATGTCGCAATTCTTTTATGTAAACGGAAATAGTTTTCCCGGATTGTTGATCCCGATGCGACGGTAAAATCTAAATCTCCATACAATTTCGGACGTTCGCGGCGTGATTATGTAAAGTCTCACATATTTCATTGTATTTTTGTCCTTCACTTTCGCTTGCATAAGTTGCTGGACCACACACACACACATAGAAAAGCGGATTTTTACAATCTTCGTCGACGATAAGGTTTGCTGCCAAGAAGAAGTCGATTCCTTCTTCATAGGATTCCCATCCTGCAGGTTCTAATGCGTTAAACGGTTCTATGTTACCAAGGATAGCCATTGAACTAACCGTATGCAATCTTCGTCAGAATGAAATGTATTATATAGTATAAAAAGTAATACATAAATAATCAAACAAAGAAGTTAATCTAGCAATTACATCAATATTCTTGAAATGTATTTGGACTGGGTTTTAAATAAATGCACGCTGGTTGCTTCTCTACTTATTTAATAACTTAAGACACTTATACACATTAGAAAAGTGACTGACTATTGTCCTTTTTTAAACCACGATCACTCCGTTTTTCCCGCGCAATTGCTCAACAAAATACTGTCTATATGGAAACACACCGGGTTTGCCAAATACAAGCAGTACTATAAAATGTTACAATAAAATATTTATAAATCACCCAATTTTAACGATATTCTTTTGACGTTGTCACCTGTTACGGCCAATTTATCAGTGTTCCGGTTTGTTACTTTTGGCTTCTTGTTTCAACTTTTGACGTGCAGATAACGCCCGTAGTTTTGATACAACTTTGAATGTACGTGTTAGCATTGGCCTTGTGGCGTTCGATTGAACAGGGCGTTTTCCGTGAATAGGTATTCCGTTTTCACTCAAAAGTTTTTCTTGTCGAAGATATACACGCGAATTCAACTCTGGGAAGTTTAGTATTATCGTTGTGTATCTGGGAGTTACGCTTCCCCAATTTTGCTGTTCGAACTAACGGTCACGTTGTACGTTTGCTTTTCCTTTAATTGGAGGTGAGTCTTTCTTTTTGTTAATTACGATGCCGTTATTTTCTCTTTCACGGTGCTGTAGAGGACTAGTAGAGTGCTAGAAGAACCTAGTATACGCTAGTAAAGTGTTAAGATTATTATTACCGACCCTGAGCTTTATGTCGGCGACCTAGTCTTCAGTTTGTTGCCCGGCTGGATTCCCGACGTTTTACCACCGAGTGCGAGGAAACCCGCCATCTTTGACAATTTCCGTCTCGATAGCGATTACAACGCCGTACGAGAGTTAACAACCGAAATCACATCAGTCTCGCCTTTATTTTATTTTATTTTCGTCTTGTTGAGTTTTGGGCAAAATTCCCTGGAATTATTTAATCAATTTAGATTTAGTAAGTCGGGGATTTCTTTTCCAGTAAAAAGGGAATTTGGTAAGATATTTGTTGAACGAAACATTCAATTCTTTTAGTATGTTAAGGGGAGGATCACATCTACTTGTCACTTATACATATTGTTCTAATTACGTTCTGCTAAACCTCTGGAATTCCAACGGTTACCGAGAGTTGTGTAAACATTAGTTAAGAACGCTAGCTTATTTGAATTTTATCGAGACCCCATACACCCCAAGGGAGCTGTCAGTGACAAATAAAGTGCTGTTCAACGTCATTCTCTAGCCGCAATTTATTTTTATTTCTTTTATTTTATTTTTAAATAGAGTTTTCGAGTAACTTTGCTGGTCGCTTCACGATCGAATAAGACAATCAGTAACGTAGACGATACCGATAACCTCGTCTCACTTACCAACGAAGCTGGAGGGTCTCTCTGACTGCAGAAACTTATATGGGGTCCAGTTTTATAATAGGAGAGTGGCGTCTTGTTACTAATAAATTCTCGAATTTGGACCTACCTGGTCGTTTCCATTGAGCTAGTACGGCCTGGATCTCCATCTTTATACCCAACTAAGTGAGTTATTCGAATTGTAACGACTAACGTTCGTATCGGCCACGTTTCCGATTTTTTCTTTTATTATTATCATTTTGTCAAAAGTTTTTGAAGCCAGTAACACACGTCAGAAGTATATACCTATCAAGAAATTATAAAAGTAAAAGTTATAAAAATTATGATATTAATTAACTTTAGTACAAATGAAAAGTCGCATCAGAGTTAGATCGAAAACAATCTTCTAAAACGTTTCCTAATATCATACAATACAAGAGAATTGATTCTTCAAAGACGTCAACTTATCAATCTGCTTTTTATTTCACCATATTTCCATAACTTTTCCAAATGAACTCTTAATTATAGAAATAAATATTTAGAAATAGTAACATCATCGTTCAACAAATAAAATAATACATAAGTGTAACGTCTCACTGAACTGAGAGAAATAAGTAATATAAATATAATATAATAATATGATGATGTAAATATATATATATAATCTTTTACCCTTTCTACCTTTCGGTGTAAGGGTTCGGAGCCACCGAGCCGTATATGAACACGCATATACCGTATCGCTCCTGGCCCGCCCAGTGGCATTTCCTTACTTTTCGCAGCTTATTAGAGGTAACAGATCCGTTTTAGGATTTTTAAACTGCTACGCTCTGCCGCTATCGGGTCTCGAACGCCGGCCCTTCGCAGTGTGAAGCGCGTGTTTCATCACTCAGCCATTGCGCGGTTAATGATCTAAATAATGATATTAATAATTAATAATGGGGAGTAATGTTCGTAATGTTTTAATTTTCTTTCCTTGTATAATAATATCGCTTGAAGAAGAAAATATCGGAAAACGAAAATAACGAATTTTGGGCGAAGTTGACAAACTGTCATCTTCAGCAATGAAAAAGCCTTCTCGACAGAAATTGAGTCTTGTAAACCACTGTACACACTACAAAATACGAAATATGAAGACAAAGGTGTCCTAAAAATAAGGCGAAATGGCCGAATTTTTTATCGGTGGCAAGCCCAAGTTATATAGTTAATAAGAACTGGATCTAAGATGAATGCTGCTGAATATGTCGATATTTTGGAAACCACTGTTGTGCCAAGTGTGTGAGCGCTGTATGGTGATGAGCCTTAGTCTAGCTTAGTGTTCGTTCAGGACAACAGGGCGGTACATTCATCGCATACAGTTAGAGACTGGTTCGAAGCCTATCCGCAATTCACTCTTTTGAGCTGGCCGGCAAAGTTCCCAGATCTGAATCCGATCGAAAATTTGTGGGGCACCATTGTAAATCAATCGAATGATTTTCGAAATACCGGCTGTTTACATAGTTCAACCAGCTCTATATAATTACCAAGTATCATCGAAATCGGCGTTTCCGCAAATAGGTAATATTTTGAAGAAGAAAGGTTACCGATTCAGACATGTTTCAATAGCCCTCTTCAAGCGCTATATGCTCATATGTTTGAATACTTTTTTCTTGAAATAATTCGAGAATAATTGGCAAGAAACGAAAAATAGGCCAATTTTCAGTGGCGGTTTTCACCCCTTCAAAGGCTTTAATGGCAGAAACAAAAACCGGGCCCTTACGTAGTTCTACTAACTTAATTGCCAAATTTCATCGAAATCGCCGTGTGCGGGTTGGGAACCATTCCTTGTTGAAACCCGCAGCTTTACAAGCACTTCTTTTTCGAAAAGTTTTCCATTGCAGTTTTCAGCGATTGTTGATCTTTTGTGTTTACTTTTAATCCATGTAGAACTACAGTATTTCAATTTTTTTCATTTTCTAGGATCTCAAGCCTGTCGTCTAAGTTTATCATTGTTTTCTTCATATTCATCATTTCTGCTCATACTATTTTGTTTTCCTTTCTCAGTTCTAAAGCTTCTTTCCTATATCATTCTATCCATTTCTTATTTTCTTAACCCATTTGGCGCCTCTGTACTCAATTGACTACAGCAGAACTATAGAGGACAGTTATAAGGTTTTAAAAGTTACAGTTGTATTCTTTGTATTATTTTAAATTTATCTTATACTAGGTGACCCGGCAAACTTCGTTTTGCCCAAAATAGATTTTTTGATTGAATTAATTTTGAGCATTCGCGATTTTATCCGAAATTTGTTATTTCGACCGAAAATTAGCGATCGTTAACAGATGACACAATAATATAATTTCAATTATAGATTGATTGAAACACTTTTCGAATTCAATTGAATTCAATCATACATATATATATAACAATGGATCGTGGTTTGTTCGGATGCTTAAAACTGGAAATGATTATCACATTGTATAAATAGCACATAAAGTTTTCACTAATCAATAATTTACCTTTAAAATAGCTAAAATAAAGATAGCAAACAAACGAAAAAGATGCAATTGAAATTTGGAAAACAACTGGAAAAACAAAACAAATCGATAAATAATATCACTAAAAATGGATAATCCACAGATTCGCAATGATATATTTCGTAAATGTAAACTATTCCACTCGTTTATCACTGCTGGTTTTACTATGGCGGTTAATAGGTTGATATAGGTTGTTAATTCACTCATTCTATCTTCCATTATCTATACCATGTGCATAATTTGCTCTATTCTATCCTCCACTTTTATTCTGTTCTTTACTGGTATCCTTAATAATAATAATAATAATATATTTTCTTAAGCAATCATCTCCATCCTCCTCTTCCTCTCTGTTATTAACCTTATATTACGTTTACTAATGAATGTTATTCTTAAATCTTTGGTATTAGTTGTTTTCCAAAATGGTCCATGTCGATTGCGATCTTGTACGCAGCTAGATTTGTCATATCGGTGAAGAGTATCATATACTGTTGATTCGAATATTTTTAATTTCTCAGCAATTGTTCTTTCTACATACCCTTCCTCATGTGTGTTATAATAGCTGATCGCTTTGAAACAACGCAGACTTTCCACCAGGCATTTTACGAATGATAAAATCAAAAAAAAACACACAAACACACTTCTTCTTACACTGACAATGTCTTGGAAATACATACGTTTCTATAGAATCTTCGATTCTTAACCTACGGTCAGACTGAATGCCTTTAAACCATTTTATCCCGTTGGAAAGCTGTTACAATTGCGCAGTTTAGGGGTGATAAGTAAATTTTAATTTACAAGGTAATCTAAATCGGGGTAAAAATGACATGGTTTAAATCATCTGTATTTACACGACAAAATCACTTTATTACTTCGGCCGATGCTAAAGAAATCTGCTGGACGACGAATCTTTACTAGAAGGGGATCAATTTATGGGAAGAATCGCTATTTGAGCGCAAAATTGTCGCATAGATTCTCTCCCACGCGGAAGATGTTCTCGCATAGTTGGAATGTTTAAATTTCGATGAAACTGCATTCTTTCCATAGTAGGAGGCGGAGACTAGGACACTGCGAAGCACCTTGCTTCTTAGGTAAAGGGTACTACTTCGCCCTAAGAGGGGGAATGGCATGTCGCGGGCAGTGAAAACTCGGGCACGAATTTCTTCAATCTGCTTGTTTCAAGTCAGACTCTGATCGAAGTAAACGCCAAAGTGTTTAACGTCAGGGCTATTCGGCACTGGCGGATTGGTGTCCCCGGCCTCGCCTCCCTTGAAGCGACGGCGATTATGACCCCTCTCCTGGATTTTGGACCGGTTAGATCATCTCAATATAGGCTCCTCCGAGCAGTGGAGTTATGCTCCAGGACAACGCCGAGATCTTCGATTCCGATACTCCAACTCTGGTTACCGATAATTCAACGCAAGTCGAGCGTGACTAACCGCTTCGGGTCAAGCCTGCACACCTTCGTCCGGGGTGGAGATGTTATCGTTTCCGATGTACGCTTCAAGAACATTGCAACCAAAAATGGAATGACTATGTTTCCGACTTGACGACCGAGAATGGTTCGCTCTGGAAGATCACTAGGGCACTATAGCAAGCGAACGGACTGCAGTCTCCCGCTCACGGACCGGAGGGGAGTAGCAATTCCACGCTATGATGAGGTCCTGGACGAACGCGTCGCAGCATTCATCCAGAAATCACCACTTCTCGAGGCTGGTCCACTCTGCCCCGCTCCGACGCTGGATGAATTGAAAACCATCATCCACGGTCTCAAATCGTAAAAGTCCCCCTGGACCGGATGGTATTGGAAAAGAGGCCCTCAAGCGACTCCCCAGACGTGTCTTGGAGCGTTTCCTCCGGATTACGAACACGGTGCTCCTTCTTAACTACTTCCCGGATACATGGCAGAGTCAGCCCTCTTGCTGTCATGCTGCCGAAACCGGGAAAAGATCTGCCGTTCCCGCAGAACTACCGTCCCATTAGCCTTTTTTCAACCGTGGCTAAAGTGGTCGAAATTATTATTCTCACCAAGCTGAGAGAGAAAATCTTTGAACTGTATCCCCTCCCGGTCGAGCAGTTCGGCTTTAGGGCCGGACTGGGCACCGACTACCAGTTGTGGAGGGTGACTAATGCTATTCGCGAGGGCCTTACGACTAAAAGGATCACTGGGCCGGTGTTCTATGACTTCGGCAATGCCTTCGACCGAGTCTGGCATGGCGGCCCCCTCTACAAACTTGCCGGCTTGGGATTTGGAGGAGCATCGGTGCGGCTGATATCGTCATACATCTTCGGATGTACCTTCAAAGTACAAGTGACTAAAGCTGTGTATTTGCCTTATATACTACCATGGCGGGTGTTCCTTAGGGCTCTCTGCTAGCTGCCGACTTATTCACACTCTTCATAGACGATATCCTCAGGATACCAGGGACGGAGCTGGCAATGTATGCCAATGATAAGGCATATTTTACGACTTCCAGAGCCGGGGATCTCATTTACCACCGCCTGCAGACTGCCATCGATCAGCCGGAAGACTGGGCTTTCAAGTGGAGGATGGTACTTAACGAAGACAACTGGCCACTCTGGCCAGACTGCAAAAGAAGATCCTTATCATCACCAACGCTCCTTGGAATAGGAGAAATGATAGAATTGAGAAAGACCTCGAAATTCTACATGGAAGATGGCAGAGCACTTTGAGTATCGTCTGCTCAAGCAGTTGGCGATGTTGAACCGTTCCCCGCCTCGCTTGAGGATCCGACGAGTCGGTGAAGCTCTTGAAGATCTCCTACAGGGTGACACGAACCAGCAGTAACATCTAAGAATGGTTTCTAACACCAACCAGCGTCGTCATTACATCACACCTTTCAATCTGTTTTCCACTCGAGGTGGCGAGGAAGAAGCCGTCGTATCTTGAAGTAGCGAGCATTGTGAAGCCGAAGGTTTAAACTCAGACATAAGAAGTTAGGTTAGTCCAGCGATTGCTAAGCTTTTACTCCTTGCGAACCTCTCTTAAAAACCGGAATAAATGACAAACCCCAACTGTGTAGTAATTACGCTATACTGATATAGTAAATAAAACAATAAATTTAGATTGCTACCAAGTTGGATCGCGAAATAATTCAATTCTATTCTTTTGAAAACTTCACCTTCCACATTATTGGCCAAACCATTAATTCTCTGCAACACTGTTGTTAAGAAAACCACATGAATTTTCTTTGTTTTTTCTCCAAGCATACATTTCATGACATCTTTCGCATACGGTCCAGTCAAATTTTCTGTCACTGTATATGGTTATCCAGATTTTATACATCTCTAAATTCCTCGAAATGAGCAAGACCGTTCCATCTGCGTATAAGGCCGACAGGAAGCAAGAAACACTACAGTTTTTATTACCGGCTAATTTCCTTTTAAAATACTCAACAGGTTTATCTTTGTGCATCAGATATGTCTACGAAGAACTAATGGTTTGAAACTGCTGCTGACCAGAACTTCATTGGAATTTACGCAAAGCGATTTAGTTTGTAATGCCTCCCCGGTAAAAAAAAACATTCGTAAATAGTCACTATCATATTTTCGGTTCTTTTCCTACTTGGTTTTAACCATATATCCACAATAAAATTACAGAGTAATAAGTATACACCTTCACGTTCGATGTGCGCACTTTAAGTCTTTACAGTAATTTATTTATGCAAACTCTGCACTACTAATTTATCTTACTAAAGTCACCGGTAATTCCTAAACGCGTCTTTCGATTCAATTCGATTTTACTCTCCCTTGTGTGATCGTAGCGTTTTTATATCGGCAGACATTGTTCTTGTTCTTTCGAGCACTAAATTGGAAGTTTCCGGATCGTACGGGAATGTATTTGGATCGCCAGCGGCGAAGGGTCGCATCGTATTACAGTTTATTGCATGTTGCGACCCGACAATTTTAGAGAAACTTGTATTTTATTGTATTGTTAATACTGCTGTGAATATATTTGTGTACGTTGAATATGTTGTTAAATATTTTAAGCTTACGATCTAAAATTATGTCATTACAATATTTTCTTTGCGAACCCCTGGGAGATGATGTAAGGACGATTACCTCGACCATTTTCCACAAGCTCGAAAGTAGGCCGATCGATTTGAAGTTGCAGGAAGAGATGATCTATTCCGGACTTTGGGATGTTGATGACCTCAGCATGTTTGCAGCAGGAAGGCCGGGGGCATCTTATTATTCCGCCTACCGATAAAAACTCGGGTTTCGTTAAAGATACCATGACATAGGGGTGTTCCGGATAGATATTCCAGCCCGTTCACCACCTCTTTCGCTTCGCTACGGAAGTCGTCCTTCTCTTCTGCAGGAAGAACGCTGCGGAAAACTTTTTCGAAGCGATCCGCATGAATATCGATTTTCTCCTCTGAGGAAAAGCTCGTGGGTGTCATGAATAGAACGGTTTGAAAGGATTCTGCTGGGATTTTTGAGTGCTTAGATAGATTGTGCATAATAGATGGCATAGGGATGCGCATCTCTATCGAAACGTCTTCTGTCGTAAGAGGTAAACTTGTCATACCAGATCCCCTAGTTGAACACTATCAGAACTTCTCGAACCTGGTAAACAAGATTTGCTCTTCGGTTATCGTCAGGTGATACGGTGGGTAAACGGCTGCGTTTCTTATCTTCGTAATTCTTCATACATAGTACACGACCCTTCGCTAGGCGTTAAAGTGGACCTGTCGAGAGTCCCTAATAAACTTCATAAAACATATATTATGGCAATTATGTTGTATTTGCAATATAATTATATATTTATCCGTAGGGACTTAATAATAAGCAAATATTTATTGAAGATTTATAAAGAACTTCTAAGAACTTATTTCAGTTCTACTTCATTTAATATAATTTATTCACTTGCCCGAACCCGTAGTGTACATACACGAACCCTATTGAATTATTCACGTGAATGAACATTTAACCGTAATTAATACATTGGAATAAATTAGTTTAAGCAATGTTATTAATTATACAGAAGATAGTTGTTTTCTTGAAGCTTTTGCGTAGTAAATCAAACGACAATAGGTGCTATTGCCAATGGGAATGGTTGGTGTTTGGTTTTGTTTCTAATAATACTTATAATTATTTGGCATTTAAGTTTATTTGAGTCTTGAAGAGAAAATAAAAATTGCTTATTATTATGCGCCATAAAAAAATAAGAATAAAAACTACAAAATGAATTTGAGAAGGTAAGGTTTGCTATTAAAGTATGAAGAAAAAGGAGTTGATTAAAATCGGCGATTTATAGTTTATTTCAATTCGTTATTATCAGTGTTTTGTTTATTTATTAATTAGTATTAGTAAAGTATTGTACTCTACCTATATCTACATATATCTATAAATACTTTCCACGCAAATTATAAACACAAAGAAAGAAGTAAGTAATCTGCTATTTCTACTTACATATAGTATGTATCAATAAACACTTACATCCACGTAGGCCTAACTTCCAGGAATCTTGTTACCCCAGTTTGACAAGCTAAGTTATCAATATGCACGTGAACATTCGATTCAGTTTCTGCAAGGCGGTGCAGTCGAGTTATGGCAACTCCTCCGGGATAATTAGTAGTTGATATATTTAAAAGTAAGATTGTAAAAAGTACATTAATAACCAAATGGGCTGTAACTCCTAGCGAAAAAGTAATACAGCGGCGTTTTAAATCGCTTTTCCCATCTGAAACACCAAAAACAGTAAACATTATTTAAGACAATAATAATAAAGCTGTCGAATAACTATTGTAGCAATAGTAATATCACAGGAAAGTCATACAGAGAGCGAATGCGTATGAGAAAATTCGTATTAGCAATCGGCCTCAGAGGGAGACCATTTGTATATTAGGCAAGGAAAAATACTGATAACACACATATTTTGCTGCCGGACTTTTTTAGCTGTTCTTAACTAATTTTGGTGCGCTGAATCCAAAAATACAATCAGAGTTTCCCTATCACCTGGTCTTCAAAAGATGTGAGCACGTATTTGTATTTAGTTAGTTTTATTCCTGCATATAAATATTAGCACAACCTATAAAAACGCACAAATAGAAAATAAAATAAGTTTGTTCTATAAAACAAATATTGACAAATATTATTGCCCACTACTAATTTAAAAACTTTCTTTTGAGCGCTTCTCTTGGATATGTCTGAAAGGGTTTGTCTCTACACACATCATCCACCCATTTGTGTAATAGTTAATGTTTTCCAGAAGTAGAAATATTGTTTTATACTTTTCTTTCATCTTTGTGGCATGCCCAATTAGAATACTTCCATATTGTATTCCATTGTATAGAAGCACACATTTCAGACTTCTTTTAAAAGTATCTATAAAAGGTCGCCAATCAGTTGATGTGTACTTTGATATACCCACTTTTTGTAACAGTCCTTTTATGTCGTTGCTAAATACCAAGTTATCTTCCTGAAAATAAAATGGTACAAGATCTTTTTCTCTTTTGAGGTAATACGTAATTTTTGTTTCCAGAAAAAGATTTTTTCATTAAGTCTAGAAGCATGCAACATGAAAGGTTTAAATCTCTAATAAGGTCACTTAATTCTTCCTGGGTAAGCCCTTCTGGACATGTTGAGTCTCCTTCAAAGTCACTATTGTCATGTTCACAAGAAGGCATTTCATCATCATCCTCTGGTATTATATGTAGGTTACTAAATATTGGAACTGGTACTTCTTCTTAATGTAAAATAGGTCTTCTCGCTGAAACCAAATTGGGATATATCCACTTATGTCGATTATTCCGATTAATAGCCTTTGTATTCACTAGGCAGAAGTAACAATCGTCAAAATGTTTTTTTGGTTCCTTCCGTGCCTTGAAATCCCAAATTTAAAACACTTTCTTTGTTCTTTTGTCCACTGGCGCAGGTTCTCAACACATGATTTGCAGGCAACATATGGCGCCCAAGTTTTATCTTGCTCAGAAATTGGTTTTTTACTCTCTCAATATGTATTCGCCACACATATAGCAAAAAACGTCTGGATGATTAACACAATTACGTCTGCTTGTAAAAGCCATGATTTTAATAATGCAGCAGGAAGGAAAATGTACAAGCCGGATTGTCACGTTGATGATTTCGAAAAGATTCTTCGTTGCTTGTAAGGGTAATCTCTTCTGAGCCAAGTTGGTGATAGAATTCGATCCGGGGGCATCTTATTATTCCGCCTACCGATAAAAACTCGGGTTTCGTTAAAGATACCATGACATAGGGGTGTTCCGGGTAGATATTCCAGCCCGTTCACCACCCCTTTCGCTTCGCTACGGAAGTCGTCCTTCTCTTCTGCAGGAAGAACGCTGCGGAAAAATATCGATTTTCTCCTCTGAGGAGAAGCTCGTGGATGTTATGAATAGAACGGTTTGAAGGGATTCTGCTGGGATTTTTGAGTGCATAGAGAGCATCCCTATCGAACCGTCTTCTGTCGTGAGAGGTAAATTTGTCGTACCAGATCCCCTAGTTGAACACTATCAAAGCTTCTCGAACCTGGTAAACAAGATTTGCTCTTCGGTTATCGTCAGGTGATAGTGTGGGTAAACGGGTGCGTTTCTTATCTTTGTAATTCTTCATACATAGTACACGACCCTTCGCTAGACGTTAAAGTGAACCTGTCGATAGTCCCTAATAAACTTCATAAAACATATATTATGGCAATTATGTTGTATTTGCAATATAATTATATATTTATCCGTAGGGACTTAATAATAAGCAAATATTTATTAAAGGTTTATAAAGAACTTCTAAGAACTTATTTTAGTTCTACTTCTGGGAAATATACAGCCTGTTTCAGAGTAAGCGAGTTATTTTTTTAGCCACACTATGGGTACTACTTTCAAAATATTTGGCAGTAATATATTTAAGGACATTCTCTACACGATGGTGTGATGTAGTTTCTTACCTAGAAAGATTAGGGAAGTAAAGAAAACAACTGTAAGAAACAACTAGAATTGAAAAGAAGGTGTGTTCAGAAGGATTATTGTAGCAATATGAATAAAAATATACGAAATATTTAATTTTTGTGTAACCACTATAGCTGATACAAGAAACAGAATGGTATTTTTTGAATCAGAGTTCTTGAAATATTTAAAAACAGCTTTTCTTTTTGACGCAGCAATTGTTTTTATCGGGCTGTGTAATCAATGCAAGCCTAAAGATTTTACGTAAATGTATTGGATGGGCTATCTGCATGACTTATCTGTAGTAATGGAAAAAGATAAAAGTATGACAAATAAAAATTAGACTAACTAAACTAAAAATCGAGGAAATATAAAATCATAAACAACGCTGCACATTGATGAATTATAAATGTTACGCAGTAGTTCGTATTGCTATTTTGAGTGTCCAATAAATGAAAAGCAACAAACACTCTTCTTTTGCCTATGCACAATAGTTAAATAAATCTTATGTATAATTCTAGGTCCAGTTAACATGTACTACAAGCATAATACAAGGAATCATTCTCAGACTGTAATTTAGTAGCAAAAAGTATTAAAAAAGAAATCAATTCGTTCTGTTAGTTATTGCTTTGGTATTGGTGTATCTACTATGTACTATTTTTCAGTGAGTTGACATCTACGGATACAGTACGAGAAAAGAAAATAAAGTCCTAATAAGGATCTTTCCTGATATTCAACAAGGTTCTGGCAGAATATACACATTACTAAATACACCTAAAAACAAGTATAAGTGCAGTAATAAATGTAGTTCATTTCAGAATTATTAAAAGGACTGTGGTGTAGTACAACTGACACTAAATTGCATCGACACACATTTCATAAATATTTAATTAATTAGAAGATTTAGAAGCGCATATTACCACTACGCGACGAAATATAGGAGGCATGTTGTTTTAAGTATCGTTCTGATTTAAAAAGAACACAAATGCAATTTTTTCAATAATCTTATTTTTATAGGAAAACCTGTATCTTAATCCACTTTTCATCATAATTTCCACCAATACTAAAGCACTGATTTGCCAACTAGTTCAGCACTGCCGTTTTGACGTCATCGTCATCGTCATATCCTTGTTTTATTACCTCATCCAGTACTACTGCGAACAAAATTGGGCTCAGAATGCATCCTTGTCTCACTCCTTGTCTCGTTTCAAAGTAATCTAATTTTCGTGACGCATAACGTATAACGCTTTAATACCAGTGACCGTCCTTACATTTACTGCTCTTTTCTGTGGGATTATCCATGTCCTCTCTTTTCAGCCAGTCAAAAGCTTTCTCTATGTCTATGAAGAGCAGGTGTAACCCTCCACTTTCTCATTTATTTGTTTCACAATAAAAATCGCATCTGTCACTCTCCTTCCTGGTCTAAATTTCAATTACGAATCTTAAAACGATTGTTCTAGTTTTTGTAGTAGTCTTTTTCGATCATTCTGGTGCATATCTTTCCTACTGTACTAAGTAGTGTAATTCCCCTGTAATTTTTCCACGATAATGCCCGTTTACCAGTTTGCGTTATGGTTGTCACGTTAGCCCGTCTACTTTTTCTTATTACACTGAAAAACATTTTCTGATTTTCCTCATGGCCTATTTTAATTTTTTTCCCCAAAGTTTGTACAACATTTTTCCTTTTCTATCTTTACTAACCTCTTAAGTTCTATTCTGCTTAACATTTTTGTCTATCCGTATCCACTGCTGCTGTCAAAATTACGTCTTTAAGAGTTGTCCATATGTGTTATACATTTTGCTATAGATCAAATTCTTGAATGTTCCGATTTAGCTGTTCTTTGTGTTCTGTCCTAATGTATGATTCCTTCAATCGGTAACATCTGATCTTTTTGTTTATTCTTTTAACTTTTTTGTCTGCCATTTCATAACCATCACTGGTCACCAATTTCTGGCGCTCTGTTGACCTTTATATCCTTGATCCTGTTTCTCAATCCTTTGCTTACCATAAAAAGTCTCTGATTAAACATTGTCTATGCCTTATAACTTCTCTTGTGTATTTATTGATTTTCTTGTATTTGTAGTGTATATTAGCTATGATTAATTCGTTCACAATAAATAAAGTTATTATTCGCTCTCCATTAGTTTTTACAATCCTTACCCTGTTTCGTCAAACACAATTCTATTCCCTTATTGTTATTCCCTACTCTTCCATTTAAGTCTCCCATTATTATTACCTTGTTTCGATTCAATTTCCAGCTGTAGCTCCTGAAAAAATGTCTTTCTGCACCTGTTTAGCACGTTCATTCTGTCCGTATACTACTATTATTTTATATTCCTCTAATCCTTCTTTCATGTTCTTGCATACTGCAATTCATCTATTAGTTCCTTCTCTTTCCCCACGTTCTATGTTCCTATTCTGCGTATCAGCTGTTTCTTTCTGCTCACCTCTGTTTTTTTGAGCGCTCTCTGCTTAGTATTTCTTTCTTATTTGTATATTTGTCTCTGTCCGTGTTATTATCTCATATCCCCCCTTCTTGTTCATGTCCCTGTTCTTCGCCCTGGTTGTCTTTGTATCTCCAACATTTCCCTCTCCTATCCATTTTTTGGTTTTCTGGCCGTTCTTTTTCTGTGCAATCAGCTCCTTTCGTTCGCGCTTCCAGATATCGTATTGTCCACTGATTATGATTTGTTGGAATCCTACTTTTACATCTTCCCCTCGTTTCTCTCCTTCTTGGCAATTTCCACTAAAAATCTCTGATTCTCTCTTTCTTTCCTTGTCATTTCATCATTAACAGACATGCTTTCTGTCATGCTCTTATTGTTCATTATGATTTCTTTCTCCACTATGGTTCCTAATTCTATCTTGCATACATTCTTTCCTATCTTTGGTGCCTTTTATCTGAATTTTCGTGCCCAAACTTTTTTCAATGAAGCTTCCATCTAACTTTTTAAATCTCGCTTGTTATTTGTTTGTATTTCCAGACCTGTTATCACAACGTTATTTTAAATAAGGTGTTCTTGCTATTAGTTCTTCTGGTCTTGCTTTATCTCTGTTTGGTCCTCTGATAGTGTTCTAATATGTCTCTTAGTGTATCTATCTTTTCGTCGCTTATCCTCTTCTCCTTTTATGTAGTTCTTGTTGCTTTTTTGGCTTTTTCTAAAACTCCTCACCATTCCTCTTTCATTTTGCTTCCTTCGAGGTGTCATCATTGCTGTCCATATTTGTTTCCCTTTTAAGCTGGTCCTAACATAAAGTTCGATTCACGATTAGATTTCACTGCATGCACGCACGTCCGTCCGTCGCGATAGCCAAAACTCAACTTGTGCTCTTTTTATATCAAAACGGTACTTACTTCAAAAACATGTCTCGTAGTTACGATAGCGCTTACACTATTTCAGATGGTGAAGGATTTAAAACTATCTTACTATATGCAATGTGTCTTTTGCATAATAATGTACACAGGCCGTGTTATCTTCAACGGATATGCTACCACATCTATCAGTGGTAGTACATGATATATGACGAATTATAGCAAATATGACGCTAGTAACCAGTGTTAAACAATATGGCGAATCATTAAGTAATGTAAGTTTGTTCTTATTGGCCTCAATTCTCCATTTACAAATACAAAATACTTACATTTTATGACAAGCCATAGCTGCGGGAATATTTAAGAAAGGAAAAGCATATATAATAAACCGTAATTCCTTATGCGGAAGAAATGAATATAGAAATATAAAAATACGGTTGGAATAAATATTTTTCTAACTCTTTCATCTATATATAAACCAAAAGGTATTAAGAAAACTGAAGCACCCATTCCTCTAGGAATTGCAGAATAAAAATACCATAAAAAGGGAGATGTCTAAAAATAGTTAAGGCAAAAGATAAATACAGAGGATAAATATGAATGTATATTTAAGGATACACCATAGTTTGAACTTTTATTTTCTATTACATTAAACCATAACAGCTCTCCTTCTGGCCATAATGGTCTTTTCCAAAACACAGAATCATGTACTACTGTAGTAGCTATTAATGATGCCCCTGCTGGAATAATAATATTAACTAACCTGAAAATTGAGAAAATAATATAGGTATTTTTATTCTAGTTAAATTGCCGGTTTCGATTTTTAAGTAATCTAGGGAATATACTGTTCAAGCTGAATTTGTCTTTTTACTCCATTAAAATCATTTTAGTGGAGAAAGATATTACATATGACTACATATGAGTACTTACATATGAGAAAACCATTTAATACTACGCTAAATGGTTTTCTACATACTAACGTATCACACAGGCTAGGATATCTAAAGCGACAGAAATTGGGACTGAATTTGACTGGTTGATGGAATTGTTGAGGAGCCTGCTGATGGCGACGTAGTCGAGTTTAGATTGGTTTAGTTAGAAAACTGTGTGATCAATCGAACCTATTTGTTGTTTACCATTGTTTGTTGAATCATTTATGGAGTTAATGTAGTGTTTTTACTTTTGGTTTTTATCGCCCGCACATTTATATGTGTTATTTTTAGTTTGATAGATGAACCGGATTTGATGACACAAGCAAAATTCCGGTCATCAAATCCGGTTCAATGACACCAAACTTCTGTCACGTGAATCTCATTTTTGCCCTAGAAAATTCCGTGAATCTATCGAAATTTACAAACATCCACATAATCTAAACAGAGATAGG
Source organism: Chrysina gloriosa (assembly GCA_038088585.1). Taxonomy (NCBI): domain Eukaryota; kingdom Metazoa; phylum Arthropoda; class Insecta; order Coleoptera; family Scarabaeidae; genus Chrysina; species Chrysina gloriosa. Next base: position 50,547,347 of record CM076088.1, read on the forward strand.
GGTTATTTGCTATATTCATCTTGGCATTCTCTTCTCCACGGTAAAATTAAACCCCCTCCCACTCACGTCGTGCCACAAACCTCTGCTTCCACGCCGCGTTCTAACAGCGGTACGACCCCCATCCCTCCTCCATACATAAGTCGCGCCACTCAGACACTCAGAGTCAATCCACTCCTGCCAGTGGACACGAACGGACGTGTCTTTCCGTAGCTACAACGAGGCTATTCGTTAGAATCGATACAGCGTTCCGAGAGCGGTCCGTGTACGGAACAGCTCAGCGATATAACGGCGGCATCAATCCGATGCGCCGAGGCATTCGACATCGAGGTACCATCAGAAACGGACGAGTTTCTCCGAGAGTAGAAATATTATTTCTACAAACCACCACTGCCGGAGTTAATCTCCGGTAGGTTCACGAAAAAGAGCCATCAACTAAGTCGAAGTTGATCATCGAGGAAGCTTCCGACGGGGAGGAACCGGCATAGCCGGCTTTTCGCCGTCCAAAGCGGCCAATTTTTCGATTTTCGAAGCTCCGGCTCCGGAAATCGAAAACATTTTAACTTGTCTTCGTCCATTTGGACAATTTTCAGATGGCTTCTTCTAGCCAACAACGCCTCACCGCAGGGGATTTCCCTCCCCTCCCCCGTTCCGCCGAGGAGTCCATGGACGAGGGCTCCTCATCATCGGCCTCCAGACCGGAATCCCCCTCCTCCGGCCCCCGCGGACCCCGGCCGTCTGCCGCAAAGCTCCTCACGTCGCTCGATTACGACGACGAAACCCTCGTCCGGCTTATCGCCGAGCTAACTGAGGAGCTCCGAAGGCGACGCATCGCAGCTTCGACTGCAGCTCTTCCCGCCGCCCCCGTAGCGGCCTCCCCCGCCCCCTCTGCATCCGACGAGTCGGTCTCCGACTCCGGTTCAGAGCGCGACGATGCCGGCTGGACCAAAGCCGGCAGAAAGCGTAAGGCCGGTAAGAAGAGGCAACCTTCTGCCTCGAAGAAGATGGCGCAACCGGCCGCCACCCTCCACCAGCGCCGAGAGCCAGCAAAGGCCACCGGCTGCCACGGTCACAAAGACCGCCACCACCGCCCCTCCACCGACTTCGGCTCCAACGAGCCAAAGGGCGCTGCTGCTTCGCAGGCCCCCGTCCGAATCTAATAAGATTCCCCCATCGTCCTCAGGGAAAAATCCGCCTGGGGACACGTTACGACGAAGTTCTCCGAGCTTCGGATCAACTTCTCCAAGGCCCAAAATACGACCGACGGTATCCGCTTCTTCCCCACCACGGAGAAAGATTTCAGGGCTGCCGTAAGAATGCTCGACGGTCTGGTACTACCGTACCACACCTATCAGCTACCTTCGGAGAAGCTTCTGAACATCGTGATCCGTGGGGTCCCCGTCGAGACCCCCTCAAAGAAGTGGAAGAAGAACTCCTAGAGTTCGGATTCCACCCCGAAGGCATCCATCGCCTCCGCCACCCCCGGAGCAAGAAGGAAATGCCCCTCATCCTGATTAAGCTCCCGAGAAACGAGAAGGACATCTTCGCCCTGAAGGAGATCCGCAGACTAGTGGTCTCCGTCGAATCCCTCCGCTCCCGAACAGCCGTCGGGCAATGCCACCGCTGTCAGCGGTTCGGCCACGCCCAATCCCGCTGTACGGCAGCGATCAAATGCGTCCGCTGCGGCGAAAACCACCGCGCCGCAGACTGCCCCCTATCTAAGGAAAAGGGCGACCCTGCCAAATGCGCCAACTGTGTTGGCTCACACACGGCAAACTACAAGGGATGCCCCCACTACCCCAAACCCCGATTGCCAACCCGATCCCAAGCCGCCCCTTCGGCGAAAAAGACCCCGGCTCAAGCGCCCCCAGGCCGCCACCCAAGCCACACAATCCTCCCAGGCGACTTCCTCTGGCAGGAAGTATTCCGACGCCACCAAAGGGAAATCTTCTTCTCCCCTAAGGTGCTGCGTACCGACGTGCCTAGCCAGTCCCTGCTAGGCCCAAGCCCCCCGCCACCAACAACACCGACTTCTTCGGCGCCGTGACCACCCTCCTACAGCTGGTCGGACAATTCTCGTCCGCACTACAGCAGGTTCAGGGCTCCATTCCCCGTAACCTCTATTAATCTATCAACCCGTTTATGAATACATCGGTAAGCATAAACCAGCAAGGCATTTCCAGAATAGTCGCCTGGAACGCGAACGGCATCAGAACTCGTATGCCTGAGCTAAGAGACTTTCTTCAAGAGAACCAAATCGACGTTGCCCTTCTCAGCGAGACTGGCCTCCGCCCGGGGGACAGTCTCAAGGTCGTGAATTACAAAACATACCGTCGAGATCGCTTGACGGGCCGCGGCGGCGGGACAGCTGTACTCGTCAAAAATTCAATCCGCCACTCCGAGGTCGTAGTGCCGCCGCTGAACTCTCTGGAGGCGGCGGCAGTCATCATCTGGACCGATTTCGGTCCGCTAAAACTCTACGCGACGTATAGGCCCGCCCCTGGCGGGGTTTCGCGCCAGGATTTCGACCAAATCTTCACCGACCCCAACGCGGTGTTGATGGCGGGCGATCTGAACGCGAAGCACCACCTCTGGGGCAGCCGGATCATACGAGCTGAGGGCAGGCAGCTGATCGACATCATCCAAGCCTTAGGGCTTTCGTACCACCCTCCCGACGGCCACACGTTCTTCCGTGCTGGCACCCAATCCGATGTCCTCGACTTCGCCATATCTAAAGACATCCCGGTAAACGTGACCGTGGAAAGCATCGCTGACCTTTCATCAGATCACAACCCCATCCTAATCACCCTAGGTAGCGAACTACTTCATCTGGGGGAAAAAGTTCGGCGGCGTACGAACTGGAATCTTTTCTCCTCCAAAGTTCTCACCAACCTCAGTGTCAACGAAAATCTTCTGGAAGCGGCCCTCTTAGAGGAAGCCGCAAACAACTTCACCAATGCGATCTCTCGGGCCCTCGATGAATCTTCTACCATCAGACCCCGCAAACACTCTCGACAACTCCCACCCGACCTAAGGGAGCTAGTTAGGGAAAGACGACGAGCCAAGAAAAGGGCTCAAACCACCCTCAACCCCGCTGACAGCCTCCGAGCTTGCTCGACAGCTCCGTGAGGCTCTCAAAACCTTCGAGCAGGAAAACTGGGACGACAAGGTCAAGTCTCTCACGACGGAGGATGGCTCCCTATGGAAACTATCCAAAGCCTTGAGAAACCCCTCAAAAAACCCCCAAACCGGCCTCTTCACGGCACCCACGGTTTAGGTTTCTCCCCCGAGGAGAAAATCGAAATCCACGCCGACCACCTCGAAGAAGTATTCCGCGGCATCCCGCCCCCAATCAGCGACGACGAAATAATCTTCCGAAGAGAAGTGGAAACGGTGGTGCACGGGATCCCCGAGCTCATCGGAACCCCACTCGATCCCGCCTCCCCGACGAAGTTCGAGCCCTCATCAAAAGGCGCAACAACAAAAAGGCCCCAGGGGCGGATTGTATCACCAATCTGGCCCTAAAGTGGTTACCCCCGAAGCTACGGAGCATCTTTGCGAAATCATCAACGCAATGCTCCAAATCCAGTACTTTCCCTCCTGCTGGAAACACGCCGAAGTCTGCAACATCCCCAAACCCGGGAAAGATCACAAACTCCCACAAAACTTCCGCCCGATCAGCCTTCTCTCCAACGTTTCGAAAATAGCTGAGGCAATCATCCTGTCTCGGCTGAAAGAACTCAGCGACGATGTCATCCAAGATGAACAGTTCGGCTTCCGAGCCGGACTGTCCACCGACCTACAACTATTCCGGTTCTCGGAATACATCCGAAACGGACTCGAAAGGCGAGTACCCGTAGGTGCAGTTTTCTTCGACTTAAAGAATGCCTTTGACACAGTCTGGCATAACGGGCTGATCTACAAGATGATCGTTTCAGGAATCAACCCCCCATGGTCAAACTCATCAGGTCCTATTTAGCCGGCAGATCCTTCTGCACTAAATCCCATTCCGTGAAGTCCAGCGTCAGACAAATCCACGCCGGCGTTCCCCAGGGATCACTTCTAGGCCCGCAACTGTTTTCCATTTACATGTCGGATCTCCCCGAGAGCCCAGCACCGAGATTGCAATCTATGCAGACGACACTGTCATCTACACAGGCTGCAGGAAGCAGGCGCTGTTCAGGAAACGCCTCCAAAGCGCTACTGACGGTTTTCTGAGTTGGACCTCTCGCTGGGGTCTGAAGGTGAATGAATCTAAGTGTGTGGCAGTTAGATTCTCGCACGATCGCGCAAACCCCGGTCAGCCGATTAAGGTAGGAAACTCCGAGCTCCCCTGGAGCTCCGAAGTGAAATACCTCGGTGTCATCTTCGACCGAATGCTCACATTCCAAAAACAAACCGACGAAATCCGAAATCGCTTCATCAAGGCCCGCAACTTGCTTCTGCCCCTCATAGGGCGAAGGAGTCCCCTTCACCTAGGGAGCAAGTTGCTCCTATACAAGACGACGCTTCGACCGCTTTTAACCTACGGCGCTATGGCCTGGTTAACAGCGAGTAAGTCTAACATCAAAGGTTTGGAAGCACTCCAAAACCGAACTCTCCGCCTCATCGTTGACGCCCCCTACTTCGTAAGGAACGTTCAGATTCATCGAGAACTGAACGTTCCGACTCTACGTGAATTTCTGACGAAACTCCTGAAGTCCGCGTGGGAAAGAGCCCGCGCCAGCCAAAATCTCTGCGTTCAGATGGTCGTCGATCCCCAAGATCGACCCCCTCCCAAAAAGAAGGTCCGTCGCCTTGCAGATGTCATCGATCTGGACTAAGGCAATCCCCACAGGTCCCTCGACGACCATCATCGTCCTCTAAACGACTGATAAATGGCTATTTTTCAGTCTGAAATCCTCGTATGCGTTACAGGTGAAAAGTCATCTTCCCCAGTTAGCTCTTCGCTAACCAACCTCATCTCTCCCCAGGCTGCGTGATCGAAGCAGCCTACAATTGAAGATAAAAGGGCGTAAGGAATCCCCCACCGGCCCTAGTATCGACTTGAAGTTCCTAGCACTCAGAGTCCAGGTCAGTCTTCAAGTGACAGCAATACGATTAACATCGACAAGCAGCCCTGAAGATGTCCCTTATAATAGTGGACGAAACGTCGGCACCCACGCCAAACCAGAGGCGGTTCCAACCCGGAAACCAAGTTAGACATTGTGATTTCGACCGCGGAAGCCTACACCTGAGAGTACAATTTCAATTTACCGCCTTATTCTCATATATATATTCTTTGTTAACTTAGGAGTCGAACGGTGATGCCGCCACATGTGATATCCGAGTTTGAAATCGTTGAAAGAGTATTTAGGTTTATCTATGGTATCACCTACTTGATAAACCATCACTCCCTCCACCTCAGTAAGTGACATGTGTAATATGTGCTTCGCTTATAAGCTATTGTACAACTTTCTAAAAACTACCTAATATTATACCACATTGACAGCTCACATGGTAAAATTTATATCATAATTAGATTAAACTCATCAACAAAAAGGAAATAGCACCTTATTACATACTAAAATGATTACCACTTTATATAATTTAAGTTGTAACCAACATCATTTTTTGTGTGTTAGTACACTCCACGAAATCATTGTTTACAGCATCGAGAACGTCTAACAATTATATAATAATATTGTGTTGTTAGTAATAAATACTACGGAAATGGGCATAATTACGTTTATCAGAAAAGGTCACAATCAGCCTTATCTATCTCGCGCGCCGGAAATCAACACTTCTTCGGGACCCTCCTGGTTTGAAGAATCCTTCGTTGAAGCGTGCCCTTTAAACGGGTTATTAAAACACATTGCCGCGTTTTTAAACTTGAAAACTAATATATTTAACAGTAACTTAAAAAAATAAAAACTTTAATGGAACGACTATGAGAAACAAATTTTAAAATTGATTGCGTAAGATTCTTAAATAGCAAAATATAAACATAAAAGAAAGTTAGGACTCTTAAGCAGGAACATAAAAAATAATCATCAACATCAGAAATATAAAGACATAAATCTTAAAACTAGTGAGATACTTGTCCCTGGCGATTTCTGCAAAGTATATCTATGCGCGGACGAATCCTTGACAAACACACTCATCTCGCCGTCCACATCAAGTAGGCGAGACCTGTAGTCACATTTTATATTCTTCAAGAGGATATAAAATGAGAAGAGAATCCAGACTCGCACAAGTAGGATGTTGAGAAAGGCAGTAAAAGAGATATTGCTTTATTCACGATATCCGGATATTGATTTCTGATTGAGATCCAAAAACATCGGGAGCATTTTCTCTAAATTTCGATCTCAGGACAGTATCCGATGATATTTCTATAAGTTGCTCTTTTTCGGAGCTGTTTAATTCTGCTTTGAATGCATTTTCTTCGTCAGGTGCAATCAGCCACTCCCAGCCAGTAGTCGAGATCGAGGGAAAGTATTTGGATATCCCTAGTTGCAAGTCAGATGGGTGCCCTATTATGCGTTCCTTTATCTGATATTTTTCATCTGTGTTCAACTCACTTAATGCAGTAGCCGTCGATGGGAAAGCAGTTACAGTAGGTGTTCGATTAATTAGAAACTCCTACAAAAGTATTTTAAAACTTTCTTTCTTTAAGTAGATATTGCAAATAATAAAATTCCTAGAAACTTAGATGAACATACTTTATTGTATAGGTCATAAATATTACTGTTTATCGTAATAGGTCTGTTTCTTACCCTTCCCTAAGCAGGTATAAGAACGAAGATCGCAGTTGCCTTAGTAGCAAACATTTGCGTTGCCGGGAACAGTTATTGCGTTGTTGAATTTTTTGAGACACTAGTGTAAATAAATTTTTGTATTTTGTGTATAGTGTAAATATATAGATTTTAGTTAATTAGTGTATTAAGGCAGTTGAAATTAAGACATTTTTGTATATAGTAAGTGCAATTAAGTTTACGCATCGATATTTATCAATATGGGCCGTAAAAAAAGATGTTAGCAATGATAAGAAAGAGGTAATTGCTTCATTACTGATTGAAGGCAAACTAAATCAGCGAGAAATAGCAAAAAGTGTGAAGGTTTCATTTGCAACTGTTTCGCGAATATCGAAACGAGTACATGAGAACATACCACCAACCACGTCTAACAGAAGAAATTGTCGCAGGAATAGGATAACCACCCCCCGAATGGACAGAAAGATTATAGCTACGGCTTTACTAAACCGTAGGGCATCAGCAAGAACAATACATCGAACACTTGCACAAGATGGCATAAAGATATCGCATATGACACTGCGTCGTAGACTCTACGAAAGCGGCTTAAAATGCAGACGCCCAGTTCAGAAGCCGAAATTAACGAAGCATATGAGAAAAGCAAGGCTCCAATGGGCTAAACAACATCAACATTACACTGGGATCGACTGGAAAAAAGTTTGTACTTTTTTCGTTTTTACTATTTTTTTTATATGTATGCAATGTGATGTTTCGTTATTCTGATTTATCTGCTCGCTTATTAGGTGATCTTCAGCGACGAATGTCGGATAGAAACCGTGACGGATGGGGCTCTCTATGTAGGAAGAAGAGTTTCTGAGAGATACATAGACGAGTGCCTCGTTAAAACTGTTAAACATCCACCGGCAGTGATGATATGGAGCTGCATTTCAGAATGTGGCCCTGGACCGTTGTACTTTGTGTCCGGAACCAGACCCAATATTTACAAACGTTGGCCGAGGTATTTTTGGCATATTTACAAAATATTGGTCGTGGTAACAAATCCTATGCATTTATGCATGATGGTGCTCCATGCCATAGGGTCAGATCTGTAACAAAATTTTTAAATGAGAAAGGTACGACATTGCTGCCTTGGTGCGGGAATTCACCAGATCTAAACCCCATAGAAAACTGTTGGGCCGTATTAAAAACAAAGATAAGACAATACGATAACCCCAACATAAATATATTGAAGCAGAGAGTTAAAGAAATTTGGGAAAATGGCCAAGATATTAAGGACACAATACTGAACTGTATTAACAGTATGCCACAACGACTCCTAGAAGTCCTGAAAGCTAAAGGTGGAAGTACGAAATATTAATACACATATTTAAGTTTCATTTTAAAACATGTTTTTATAGAAGAAATATATGTAATAAAAAGTATAAAAAGTATTATTGTTACATTTCATGAAAATCATAAGCGTTTCTAATTCATTGAACACCTACTGTAGATCGTTCTCTCCTATGGCCGAGATCCAAAGGGCAAGCTTTTTCGAAAATGCGCTGATTTTATCATTTGATGATATGATAGTTTCATGCCGTCCCTGCATACTTGAATTCAAAGCATTAAGTTTGTTGAAAATATCGGAAAGGTACGCCAGCTCAGCACACCAAACGGGGTTTTTAAAACATTTACAATATTCAAACTTATCATTACTTTCAAAAATGCAAGTAGTTCGTCATTAAGTTCTAGAACTCTGGTAAGCATTTTTCCTTTGGAAAGCCAACGGATTTTGCTGTGCAATAACAACATTTTATGATCTGCGGCCATTTCTTTACAAAGTTTCTCAAAAATTCACGATTTTACAGGGCGAGTTTTTAAATAGTTGATCGCTGAAACAATCATTTGAATGACGTCACCCAAAAGATTTCCGTCGGTAGTCTTCACCACTAAGGCCTCTCTATGTAAAAAGCAGTGAATACTTATTACTGATGGGTTTTTATTCCGAACAAACGTCAGAAACCCCTTTATACTTTCTGTCATTGCAGCAGCGCCATCCGTACATATAGCAATGCAATCCGTCCACTTGAGTCCGTTATCTTGAAAGAAACTATCAACAGCAGCAAATATATCAGCTCCAGTGGTTGTTGTTACCAGTTCTCGATAAAACAGGTATTGCTCAATAATTTCTGATCCGCAAACAAATCTCACAAAAGCTAATAATTGAGCTTTTGCTGAAATGTCGATGCTTTCATCTAACTGTAGAGCAAATTACGTGTTTGTTAAGTTTTCTATGACAATACTTTGAATATCAAGTGACATGTCGTTAATGCGCCGATGAACTGTATCATTGGACAGAGGTACTTTTGAAATCTGTTCAACTGCTTCCGGTCCCAACATAATAGCAACAATTTCTTTACATGCCGGTAATATAAGCTCTTCGTCGATGTTATGGGGTTTCTGTTTCTTGGTAATCATCTCAGAAATTTTGAATGATACCAAAAGGACTTTATCTGAGAGCTTTATTCGTTTTTCCATCATGACAGAAGAGGCTTGAATGGAAGTATACAGGCGTTGGAAATATTCTCGCGGTTTTTGAGAGACGCTGTGGTGGTTTCGTTCCAAATGCCTTTTCAGCTTGTTAGGTATCATAGACTCATTTGACAACACCATGCCACACACCAAAAATTTCGGACTAGGTTTGTCCCTCGCGCCTGTCCACGTAAATCCAAAATTTATATATTCTTCTTTATAGTGGCCTTTATGTTGGACTTTGCTTGGTCCTGATTTTACGTTTTTCTGATTACTAGATGATGAATACAGCGTAATTTTTTTCTCTTTGAAATATTGGTATATAAATCTCCACTCTCCTCAGACGCAGAAGAGCTGTCGATGGCTAAGGCTTCAGAAAAGGAAACAGAAGAAACGTGACGACTGATTACTGATTACCCAAAAATAAAACGACTAAGAAGTTGATATCGACCCTCTTACTGTATATAACGAACTGATGGTTCCTCCTGCTTTGAAGGAATGATGCGAGGTGGTGATGAAAATAATAACGCATTGAATTACTTGACTTATTTATTACCACGACGATTATTGCGACAACTTCGCGGTGGTTCACAAAACTGCTGAACTGAACCGAGATACAACTGATTTTTAACTGCTTAACTGACGATGAGCTGAGCTACGACTGGTTGGATAGAAAGTGTAGTTCCAAATAATGATTCTACCAGTACCTTAATCTACGTCTGATGGATTCATGAGACCTAGAAATGCACTTTCGTAACCGTCATAAATTATATGTAAATGATTTCTTACAGCCAAAATCTACAATGACTTGAATGGAGCTTATGTCTAATTAAAAGATTATTATATACAATAGAATGAAAGCAGTTAAGTAGACTTTCCAGAAGGGACAATGATTAATAGTCAGATGAAAAAGTAGGTATAATTATATGTGACACATAATGTGCACAAAATAATCGGATTTCGGTATAAGCCCAAACAAACTGAATGAGGAATACTCCAGAATATCCGGAAATCCACTTTGAGTATCCACCGACATATTTTACTGACGCAGCCGACAATACTGACAAAGTTCAAAGGACGCCGCCCGCCGCAAGAAAATGGAACTTTTCTGGTGAAGATTATTCACCAAATGGGGGATCGTTTGTTTCAGAGTTGAATACAAAAATATATGATTATTATACGATACACGCTTAACCTTCCTATACTCACGCATAAGGTCTGTGAGACCGACTTATATAGTATAGTATACGTCTTTCATTTTGACGTGAGTATAGGAAGGTTAAATGCGTATAATCACATATAATGACGGGCGATTTCTTGCAAATTGGGGTACTCCAAGAAACGATTTGGTGATAATTTTTTTATGTTCTAGAATCTAGAACGACATTTTATCTGCGGAAGATTAGAAGACATTAAAAATCTCGCGACACACCAATGTGTAGTAACACGGCGGTTGAGAACCCCTGGTTTAGACTAACGGGTTTTAATCGAGTATTCTAGCATTTCGGTCGCCCCGAACTGTACTCTAATATTGACTTTACCCTTAATTTTAGGTTTTATATTAAAAAATTGATATCACCTTTCTCTATGGCGACTTGAAGACTCGCCAAAGTACCTGAAGAAAATTCCCGGTAAATGATTGGCGTAAACATATCTAACCCTAGAAGGAGTACATTTTCTTTTATATGACGAAACTGTGAACGTAAATACTGGTCTAACTAACAAATAAACGTAAATGTACAACCTAGCGCATGGTCTATTCATTGGAAAGCATTGATAATAATGTTAATCCTTGGAAAGGACCAAGTCTGCTTTCAACAATAACGTACATTAGGCGACAATGAATGTACCGGGCGCCTAGGATTACGATCCGAGCTTCGACTCATTGGCGCCGCTAAAGGTATAATTGCATTTTGACTTAATTAATACATATTTTAAGGTTTGGCAAAAAATAATAGAATATATGTACACTTAATATTAAGAATCATAAAGTCCTTAACAGGTCTTCAATATAAAGCATAAAAAAGGTAAAAACGACAGTAATAATTAACTACAGTATTTCTCTGCATGTGAAAAACTGCTCTGGCTTGAAAACCTCGTTTTTCCTTTTTGACTCCCTGGTATAAGTTTATAATTTGATTATTTTTAAAGTTATCTTCTATTTCCTCTAACATTTTCACACTATATCTTCTTTTTATACCTTAACAGTTTTTACTTTCTTTCTTTGATTTTCATAGTTATTTTCTGCATCCACTGTTCCCTATATCAGCATCCTCAAACGCATTCCTCTTCTAATTTCCAGTTCGATGCTATACTCGTTATCAAACCATTTCTTTTTTCCTTGCTTCCTTTTGTCCCTTTCGAGTTCTGCTGTTCGTTCCGTTATTTTTTTATCTTCAATCATTTTTCTTCTTTCACCGCTTCCATCTATCTTGTAATAGTGGCCCCATATTTTAATTTTTCTTCTGTACTAGTCCTAGCTTGGTCCCTTTTTAGTTCCTGATCTGTGGTGATGTCCTCATAATTGCTCCTACATAAATCTTATCCAATTCGCTATAAAATTCTTCTTTGGTATCCAGATCTTTCTCCTCTGAGGACGCATGAAAATTCAGAAAAGTTTTTCCGGTTAAGAGTCCATTCATTTATTCCATGTACGTTACATCTTCTTCTGATTCCTTCACTCCTAATTCAATCTCTAAGTGTATTTCCCGTAATTCTTCCCAATATTCTCATCTCTGCCGTTTCTACTAGCCTCTGTGTTTTGGTTGTATCGGATGTGGTTTCTGAAGTGTACGTCGTTACTGATCTTATAGTGGCTTTCTAAATTCTTGTTTTTGTGTCCATGTCGATGTGCCGGTTTCGCCATATGATGTCATTGAGGCATCCTTCCCATTAATTAGCCTTCTGTACTTGATCTCTGACTTCGTTTTCTACATCTCCATAACTGGACAGTGTAACATCCAGGTACCTTACATCCATTACTTGCTCAATACTGACGCCGTCAATTTATAATTTGCATCTAGTTGGTTCCTTACTAATTACAATTTTTTGGGTTTTCTCAGTTGATATTATCATATTAAATTCCTTTGCCTTTGTGTTGAAACTGTGAACTAGTCTTTGTAAACTATCCTCATCGTGGACTATCAATATTGCGTCGTCCGCAAATACAGAGTATTTTGACTTTTTCGTTCCCCATTCTGTATCCTCGTCCTAAGTTGACACTCTTGATGATTTCATCCATAATTAAGTTGAATAGCATTATCAGAGTGGTATTTAACAAGGTGATACCTCTGTAGTTTTCGGGTTGCTTTTTTATCGCCTTTCTTGAATAGCAAGATCAATATACTTGTCTTCTGATATTTTATTGTGTGTGATAATTTTGTTAATTAGCGCAGTTACTTGTTTCGTCATTGCTGCTCCACGGAATTGTAATAATTCATTTGATATCCCATCTTTACCCGCGGCTTTTCTGTTTTCCAGCCCCTTTAGTGTTTCTTGCACTTCCTGCTCACTTATATTATACTTCTTCATTTGAAGTAATTTCTGGAGTCTCTGGTTCCGACGTCATTTGCTGTTCCTCTGCATATAGCCTCCGTAGATAGTCAATCCGTGTATCGTTTTCTATGTGTTTTGGGTCTATGAACTCTTTCACTTCTGTTCTTTATCCTCTTATAAAACGCCATATTTCCTTTTGTAGATCGTAAAAATCGTGCTCCATTTCTTTTAACAAGCGTTCCCAGTGTTCGTTTTTAATTTTCCTTACAAGTGCATGTGTTTCGTTTCTTATTTGTTTGTAATTGTCATATGCTTGCTGTGTCTTGCTTGACATATATTTCAGGTGTGCTTTTTCTTTCCTTTACATTTTTCCTTCACTTCTGTACAAAACCATGGGGTTTTTCGCCTTTGGAACGATTTATTTTTATTTATCTTTCTTTCACCGAGAGCTTCTTTAGCAAAATTTAGGATATTTGATTTAATTTTTGCCCAACTTCCTTCGACGCTATCACTTTCCAATATGTGCGTATTTTTGCTTCTTTCTGTTATTCTCTTTTGGTATAAGTATCTTGTTGAGTCGTATTGCAAGCTTTCGACTTTAATCTTTGCGGTATATTGCGCTTTTTTAATTCTAGTACATATGCGTGTTTGCATTCGAAGTTTGCGTAATACCAGCTTGTGATCACTTCTTATCTCTGCTGATGTCACTGTACTCTGTATGCATGGATTCGCTGTTTTAAATGTCTATTGCACATTAGCTATTGATTGGATATCAAAAAATGGCAGCTTAGAGGTGATGACGGCAAAGCTAATGTGAAACAGCGTTCGAACGATATCAAACTACAGTTTAAATAACAAATTTGACTCATTATAGATAAACCAGAACATGTGTATGGGAACACGAATTGATGGATGGAAACAGCACGCAGATTTTTTACTAATCCGGATTTGAATCGACAATAAACTAGATTTTGTGATTTACACAAAAGATACTTTCTGTGATGCATTCATTCCTCTTGATTCGAACAATTCAATATATATCACATTTTCCGCCCTGAATTCAATGGTGTTTATACTACTAAATGTTCCCATGTCTAATAAAAACTACTCATCTGAACTACATTGCATCAAGGTTATAGTCAGAAACAACGGGTGTACCCCGGATATAATAGATAAAACTACACGAAAAACAAGGTTTGCAATAACAAGAAACTTAATTTATCCACATACCCCCAATGAAGTTGGCAACGACAAGAAGCGATAGATAAAAATACCATTCCTAGTGCGTTATAAGTTGGCGAATGCATTAAGAAAATACAAATATAAGGTGGCATTTTAGAATAATAATACTGTGGGAAAAGCACTTGTAAATAATAAACTTAATAGAGAGAAGTACAATAATTCAGGGATACCTACAGTACCGTCACAAAGTTTGGAAGCAAGTACGAATTTCTTCGAAACATGAATAATAGTAAATGTACACTAAAACTGTTAATCCCTATTCTAAATAAAAGTATATGAAAACATATTCGACAAGTATTTTTACAAATTCTAAGTGTAAATTAAGAAATTAGATTTAAATCGGCTTATCAACGATTTTGAATTATTTTTTGATTTATTTAATACGTTGGAATATGTTTTGTACGATAATGTTTTAGTTATAGGTGATTTTAATGTACCTTCTTTTCAACTGGATATTGTTGACAGATCAAGCGCCGTATTAAATAATTTCATGCTATTTAACAATTTCTTACAATACAATAACTCTTTTAATATTAATAATCGCTTACTTGATTTGGTGTTCGGTAATCTTCGTTGTAACGTGCATACAGTCCCTCATCCCATAGTGGGGGAAGACGTATATCATCCTGCACTTTCTATTGAGTTTCTGTTTAGAATCTTGCCTTTTCAACAATTTAAAATGAATAATCACTTACAAGTGTTTAACTTTAAAAAGGCAAACTTCCCGTTGTTATATAATACATTACTATCTGCAGATTGGAGCGATTTGGACGCGGCTGAGGATGTCAACGAAGCTAGTACTCTCATGTATGCTACCTTGCATAATGCTTTTTCCCTGTCTGTTCCTACTTTTAAGCCCTCATTTAGTCAGCATAGACGGTATCCTCCTTGGTTTGATCAGGAGATTATTACCTGTTTGCGGCAGAAATCAGTCATGCACCAAAAGTACAAAAAATACAAAACAGTGTATTTTTATAATCGTTTTAGTTGTCTCCGCTCTCAATCTAAACAACTTATAGACACTACTTATGCAAGATATATTGCTAGAGTTGAGGGAGTCTTGACTAGCGAGCCTAAACAGTTTTGGTCTTATGTCCACAGTAAAAGGGCACATTCTCGTATACCTAGTCTTGTGAGGCACGAGGGCAGGGAGTACAGGTCCCCTGAGACTATTGTAGAAGCCTTTGGACAATATTTTAGCACTGTCTACATTGCATCTCAAAATCAGCATTTACCAATACTTAATGAATTTGCTAATACGATCATTACGGTTCCAATGTTATCTCTAGACAATATCGAACATGTTTTACGTCATTCCAAAAACACTAATACGTCGGGGCCTGATTCAATCCCAAGCTTCATTTTGAGGGATTGCGCGCCTGTGCTTGCTGCTCCTCTGCATCGCATATTTGCATTAATACTGCAGACTTCCAATTTCCTCGCTATCTGGAAAACCGCATACGTCAACCCAGTTTTGAAAAAGGGTGACTCATCAGACGTACAAAATTATAGGCCAATATCTTTGCTTTGTAATTTTTCTAAAATCTTTGAGACGATTCTTCATAAGCATTTGTATTCTGCAATTAGAAACTATATCTCACCACTTCAACATGGTTTCATACCAAAGCGATCAACTGTTACAAACTTAGCTTGCTTTACCCAGTTTGTGTCGGAGGTTGTGGATAGTGGAGGCCAGGTGGATGCGATCTATTTAGACTTCCAGAAAGCGTTTGACCGTATTGATCACTATGTCTTGCTCCATAAATTGAAGCACTACGGTTTTTCTGCGTCCCTGGTCAGCTTACTGCACTCTTACCTATTTGGTGTTTTATTTGATGCAAGATTATCGTTTATTGGTCATGTGCACGATGTGGTTAGCACTTGCTTTAAAATTTATGGTTTCATATTTCGAAATTGTCGAGACATTTACATTTTGTTCGCTTCTCTTATTCGGTCTAGACTTGAGTATGCTGTTGTTATATGGTTCCCAATTTATAATGTCCATATTCAACTGGTCGAGTCTGTTCAAAGAAAATTTTTTAAATTTTTATTTCTTAAGGCTGAGGGTTGTTACCCGGTAAGAGGTTATAATCATAATTTACTACTTGCTAGATTCAACGCTTTAACCTTACAGGTCAGGAGGATAGTCGTTCTAATAAAGTTCCTCTTTTCTCTGATACAGGGTGGGGTTGACTGTGCAATGTTGTTAAATACACTAAATATTCATGTACCTAGGTCTAACTCTAGATGTTTGTCAACCTTTTACATTGACGCGAATAGGACTAACGTTTTAGTAAGATCTCCTATATCGCTATTGTGTGCCTAGTTCAATCAGATATCCGAAGTTTGCGACATATTCGCCGATACGTTGACTCGTATAATGAAACATGCATACCACCACTTCGCTTGAGATGATATATAGATTTAATATTAGTTTATGAAATGTATTTTACCTGTAATTGGGATTTTCCTGTGGGTACTAAATATATTATTATTATTATTATTGTTTTACAATGTTAAAATCAGGGACTTCTACCGAAACACCAAAATACCGGTATCATACCGGTATTTTTAGGTTACATCTGCGTACCTCTATAGAATTTTAACTTTAAAAATACCGGTACTGCTTTATACCGGTATAAAATTACCGATACATTAAAATACCGGTATACAAAAATATAGGTATATAAATACCGGTATATTATGATGTATTTATCGGTAATTTTTGAGCTTCTCGTATAATTTTAATACCTATATTATGTCCTCAACGCCCTACCGAAACCGATATATTAAAAAAACCGAAATAAATACCGGTATCTTTTCGGTTTTAAAATTGCTGTATGCTTTGTTGAAATTTGCTGAATTCAAGATCATGCAACACAAATATGTATGTGTCAAGTATTCCTCTAGACAAGCCTACTATAGACCATAACAGATTAAATCACCATTGAAGACAATGCGACACTGTCACACTTTTGTGTCTGCTGTCAATTGGGGCACCTGGGCTGTCACATATGTGTGAAGCGTAGTAACGAACGAAGTTAACGGTAGTAACAATAGGGCATTTTTAAATTTGTTATTTGTGCATGTTTCGTTATGAAATTACAACTATTTCTATATTATACATAATTACGTAATAGTAAGATATCGGCATATTTAGTTTGCATTAGTTTGTACATTATTTTACAAATACAAAATGGGCCGTAAGCGGGTGAATGTTGTTTATGAATTCTTTCAATATAATCCCTTATCTAACAAATCAGTATGTTTAATTGGGAAGTGTGGTGATGAAGTTACCGTAAGTGTTTTAAACATATCATTAGTAGTTTACGATTCCTTTTTGCGTACTTTCAGGGAAACACACTAATTTGATAACGCACTTAGGTTCTAAACATCCGGATAAATTTACATCAGTTATGCTTCAAAATAAGAAACGACAAAATGAAGCAATGGAACAATCAACAAGTTCGAATTGTAATAGTAGAAAGAAACACTGTAAGCAAGACGTGTTAGATGAATGTGTAAACCTAGTAACCATTCATGGTCGGCCTTTTAGTCTCATTAATGATACTGCTTTCCAAAATATTATTAGCATGATACCATCACACTCAAACTCAGATTTAGATATTTCTTCTGAAGAAGTTCGAAATGCTATTATAATTAAAGCCAAATTGTTCCGCGAGCAACTTAGGAACAAATTAAATGGCAGATTAGTGTCGCTAAAAATTGACACTGCGACCTGTATGGATCGATCATTTTTAGGAATAAATGTTCAGTATATAAACGAAACAAAGCTGGTTCTAAATACGTTGGCGGTGAAAGAAGTTTTTAACGGACATACTGCTGTAAATATAAAAGAAATTGTGAAGAACGTGCTCCTTACTTACGGAATATCCACACAGCAGATCTATTCAATTACTACTGATAACGCTTCTAATATGATTAAGCTTGTGAAACTTATGGGGGAGGATCAACTAGAACTAGAATATCGTAACAAGGAAGAAGATAGTGATAGCGAGAGTTCTAATTTTGTATCCACTGCCGGAATAAATAATGATATGGATGAAGAGGTCGAATTGTTGCTATCCGACAACGAAGGAATTATTGGTACGTAAGGTTCCGCGGTCGTCACTAACACTATACTCTTGGATTCCAGGTTGGAACCGCGAGGTTGTAGCCTTTACCGACGTTTCGTCCACACTTTTATGGGAAGTCTTCAGGACTGTTACTGTACACTGATTGTCAGTGTGCAGAAACAGCCCTGAAGATGTGCGATAAGAATGTGGACGAAACCTATGCAAATGCTACGACAACCACGCGATTCCAACCCGGAATCCAGGAATATAGCGATTTTCTTTCAGTTAATGATGGCGCAGATGAAACCACTGAGAAATTTAATTATTAAATTAGGTCGGTACGTTGAGCTGCTCATACCCTCCAGTTAGCTGTTTTAGATGTTCTGAAAGAAAACAAAATCGCGGCGATAATAAACGAAGCTAGAACAGTTTGCAAAAATTGCGATCACCAGGTGTGAAAAGCATATTAAAAGCAATGCGAAAGAAGAAACCAATTATAGACTGTTCTACACGTTGGCACTCAACATTGGATATGCTAGAACGTCTTGTACGTTAAGAGAATGTTGCGATGAAACTAATAAAGACCAATATTTATATCCCCGGACATGGATAGACCTTGAAGATATAGTGCGTTCTCTGATCCCAGCACGCATTGCGACGAAAAGATTGCAGGAGGAACGACTTCTTATTGGAGATTTTTACAGAACTTGGTTACAATGCATGTTGGACACTGCTAAGATAAAAACATCTTTGGCCACTCAATTAGTGCAGACAATGAAAGTTCGTGAAAAAAATTATTTGAGAACGACGTTTTCTTGGCAGGTTTGTTCCTGGATCTGCGATTCAAAATTGTTTTGACACAGCAACAAATTATACAAGCCAGTAATCACCTTACACGTACTTGGCAACATAGAAAGAAAATACAGCAAGAACATGAATTGTCGCACACTTTATGCATTCCGAGCACTTCAACTGCAGATGAAAATGAATCTGAGCCGGAAGATGTTGAAAAATGTTGAGGGAATTAGACAATAACAAATGTAGTCATCATTATTCTACAGATACGTTAGATATCATGAGTATGCTAAGAAAATTCGTAGAATATCCTCGTTTGGATTCTAAAGAAGAGATTTTACAATTTTGGGAGAAAAATAAATATAGCACACCCGAATTGTATATGTTAGCCGAAATCGCATTATCAGTGCCGCCAACTCAAGTTAGTGTCGAAAGATTGTTTTCCTCTTTAAAATATGTATTGTCGTCTTTACGCTACAATTTATCCGATAACATTCTTAATGATATTTTAATACTCAGAGCAAACGCCAAAACTGTAGATTCATAATCTATACTAAAGGATGTTATTTGTTGAATTAGTTTTTCCCATGAATACACATTTCCTTTTAGATTGCTGTTTTAATTGTGCTTGTAAAAATATAGTACTTCCAATAATTTTATATCAGTTTATTAAATTTTACTGTTATCTTGGAATATTATTTCAAAGTTTTAGCGAAATCGTCTTGACTAAACGAAAACCGAAAAAATTCCGGTATTTATTTCGGTTTCGGTATTATAGCAGTTTCGGTATAATTACGATACCGGTATGGCCTCGATGACGTAATACCGGTATTAAAATAATAGCGGTTCTGGGTCCCTGGTTAAAATAATGAGGTTGTCTATGTTAACAGAGGGGGTGGTATAATAACGAGTGGGCGTCAGATACTATTGTGAGGTATTCAGGTAATAGTTAGGCTGCACTGCAAACTATTTCTATAGTTATGTCTGGTAAGTTGTTCCTGCAAATATTTTTAACTTGACATCAGTGTCCAAGTTTTAAATTTGTGTGAAAATTAAATAAAATATTGGAAAAATGCCAAAGCGCAACCAAATAACTTTAAAAAACCTTCAGCTATTTGTACTCTTCGAGATGAAGGATATTCAGAAAGGGCTATCGCTACTAGAATGAGAATTTCACCGAAAAGCGTTTATTATATGCCTTAGCGAGAAAAAAGAAACGGAGCAGTTTTGTGATCGAAGAAGTGGACGATCATGGACAACAACAGCAGCCGAGGATAGATTCATTGTAACGTCAAATAAACGGGATCGACGACTTGCGCCCCCAGATATCACCAGACATCTTAATGCCAGACGAGAAACGAAGATGTCTGTCACTGCTGTAAAGAGCGTTTGCTCGTCGCGGGTTTGAGAGGGTGCATTGCCGCAAAAGAGCCCTTATTGAAATGTCAGCATAAAGATAAAGGATTAGCATAAGCAGGGGAACATGCAAATTGGACAGTAGATGAGTGGAAAACCGTGTTATGAATCGACGAGTCGAAATTCAAACTATTTGGTACTAACGCAGAGTTTTCGTTCGCCGTGGACCAGGTGAACACCTTAATGAAACTTGCTTAATACTTTCCGTGATACATGGTGGTAGAGACATGTTGGTTGGGGGTTCCAATGGTGGTATAAGAACGGGCGATTTGGTGAAAAGAACCGGAATAATGCGGAAAGAACAGTATTTAGATATTTTAAAAACGAATGCTTTGCCATCTGGAAGTAATATTATTGGGTTAATCGTTAGGTACGTAAACACTATCTAAAGAAAGAAGCAGCAGGTAAGATAATAACGATGGTCACGCGTTCATCGAAAGAAGGCGATAGACCTATACGAGTTTGATGTACATATGTGACGGACGCTCCCTATTATCTAAGGACTGACTGCGGAAGTGTCTTCTAAAGTTACATACATAAATAACAACCAAAGAGTAACAATCTGAGAAGAGAAGTTAATGGTTTGAAGATGCCCGCTACCAGAGCACGCGCTTTGTTTCAGTGTGTCGCTTTGCTTTCGTAAAATCATAAAAAATGGAAAGATTTGTGTTACATAAGCAAGTGAACAGTTCAAGTGAGGGTGATCAGTAGAGTTTGATAAAAGAGTGGATGACGTGTTATCATTAAGTAGTGTAACCCGGTCTTTGTCTCCACTTACGTGCAAGGCGCAACATTAAAATTGAAAGTAAGGGCGTCAGTCCGGTTTACACTACTTAATAATAACACGTTATCCACTCTTTTATCAAACCTTAATGATCAAACATCGACAAGTGGTGGGGTAGCGAAGAAAGCGTAACAAGATCATAACTATTTGAATGTTGGCTTTACTTCAGTAGTAAATAAACAATAAAGAGATCGTTTAAAAGTTCTAGCATTCGAGTGTATGCTCCCAAACTAAAGCGACATCTCAAAACCAATCATTTTAACATGGTTGAAAAATCTTACGAATTCTTTAGTAGGAAGTTGCAAGATTTACAAAAGCAAAAAAATGTTTACTAAATAAGCCTCGGCACCAAGTAACGCACTGCTACCATTATTTAATATTATGTCGAGAAATTTACGTGGGTGCTTTCCATAGTCAGAACTCACTTTGCAGGTGGAAGAGTCTAATTGAGCTCTCTAGTGACAACAGCCTGAAAACGAAATTTGCTTTTTCCGATTTAATGGATTTTGACTTCAAAAGCTGTGAGGATCCTCATTCCTTCTGGGCATAAGTTAGACAAACGGCACGTTCGATTTTTGCAAAAAAAAAACTATATCACCGTAAGAATGACCTAAAGTGTGACAAACTATTTAAATAAAACTTTTGTGGGCAGAGCTCCCCAGAGTCACAATTTAAGACAAACAGACTTACCTTAACGTGTTTTCGTTACTTTCAAATGAAGTTTTCTTATATATTTAATTGCATAAATACAATTTATAATACATTTATCACAACTTTTATCCTTTTTCTACAAATTTACTTTTAAATATTAATATAATTTTCAGTAATATAGTCATATTTTTTTCATTTTCTGAGATGTTAAAATGTATGACTTATCTAAATCACATTTGAGTAGTACCAACTTAAATAGATATACGAGGGCATTCCAGAAAATATTACCCGTTTATTTATATACATGGCGCTGTTGATCTAATTAAAAGCAAAGTGGCACAGATGTCAACAGTAACACCGTATCTTTGCGGGAAAAAGGGTTGAAGTTCTTCCGGTACGTGGTCTGAGCTTTATGACTGTTTACAATGGCGCATAAGAAAATCCCAGGAAATGCGAAGTGCGATCCGTGATCCGTTTTTGAATGCAGAAAACGTCCGCCCAAGCGAAATTGATCGCAAGATTACAGAAGTGTATGGTACAGGAACAATGGATGAGTCGTCTGTAAGGCGCTGGGTTCGAAATTTCAAACAGGGAAGAGATAATGTGAACGATGAAGAGCGGTCAGGTCGCCCGTCCCTTATTACCGACGATCTGAAGAAACGTGTCGATGATTTCATCTGCGCAGATCGACGCGTGAAACTGAAAGAAAAGAGTAAGCAATTTCCTGAAATTTCATAATCATTGCTCTATGAAATCGTGACGCAGCATCTGAATTACAGAAAAATTCTTTGATCAAATTGCTACTGTGGATGAAACCTGGGTGTGCCATTTCACACCTGAGACAAAACCTAAGTTCATGGAGTGGCACCATCCACGATCTTCAACAAGGCCTTCCAAATTTAAGCAGTCATTTTCCACGAAAATGGTTATGGCCTCACACCGAAAATGTCCGTTGTTGGTTAATTTCATACCTAGCGGGGAACGCTGACAAGTGGCATTGTTGTTCTGCATGACAATGCTTGACACGGCTCGATAGACCACTGATCTTCTTCGGAAGTTCAAGTGGCTCCAAGTAATTATCATTTGTTCAGAAGGATTTCTTATCAGGAGAACGGTTCCAAAGTAATGACGACTTAAAAGCAGGTGGCTGGCCACTTTGGCTGCTAGGGTTTACGCGGAAGTCAATATACTGGTTTCAAGATACAACAAATGTCTCAACAACGGTGGCGACTACATTGAAAAATGAGTAAATGTATTACTTTCATTTCAATAAAATCATTATTTACTTTCCTTCATTTTTCTTTTAATTATATATAAGCGGGTACTATTTTCTGGAAAGCCCTCGAGTATTTATATAATTCTTCTTATTCTTTATCAAGCCGGGCTATTAGTATACGTATAGTATACGTCTTTCATTTTGACGTGAGTATAGGAAGGTTAAACGAACTATTATCGTATACGGAGAAATTGATTTTATGTACGGACTAACTTCGGTATTCTAATAATTTTTTTCTATATTAGCCAGTCGGTATTTTAGGAAAACTTCAATGTGTAATTTGCGCTAATTAATTTGGTATTTTACTGATTCACATCACTGGTTATCAGATGTGCGTGTACATATTTTCTTGGTACATTTAATTGTCTGGGTGTCGTTGAATTACTAAATACAACTAAAATTTTAAGTGGTTGCAAAAATAAAAATTCCAGTAATCGCCGATAATCGTTGTTCTAAATTCAATCTATTCACAAATAATTGGAATCAACGTGTCAACAGACCTGAAAATAAAAGAGAAATTATTGTTCACACAATTATGCTTAGTTACGAAAGCTTTGTAGGGAGAGGGGCCGTACCATAAAAATATGTCTAATAAAGATTCTTCTCCATTAGTTCAGAATATTTTAGGGGTACGTCTTCTCTTACTTCTAAGTTTATGTCTTCGCAAATGTTATTGCCTCCTTCGAAGAATATTTATCTTTTTTCTATTTCCACTCTTACTGCCCTTTTGAACCAAATTCATTTCAATCGTGGGATAAACGAACATATATTCCAGCATCTTAGCCAGTGTCCTAATAGTTGTTTGAGAGAATGCCGACTATGTACCTTGATGTTTGATGAAATGTGGGCCAGGGAACATATTTACTTGAATTACTCCACTGATCTTATTAAGGGACTAGAGGACTATGGAAATCAGTGCAGAACGGACAAAGTTGCTAACAATTTACTGGTATTCATGGTTCAATGTGTGCAAAAAACTGAAAGCAACCTGTTGCTTACTATTTTACTCGTGCACATGAAGAAATTACGCAGGTAAGTCATACTGAGATCGGCAACGATCATATGGATGTTATGTGTCGATTTAGTCAGAGAATATCTAATGTCGTCTGGTTATAATATTACTGTATAAGATTGTGTAGTTGTACGAGTGTGATCATACCTGTATATATTGCCGTAAATATGGAGCATAAAGTATACAGACAATCAGTGTCGATGGCTGGCTGGTTACTTGCTAAAGTACTTAATGCTCCTGGTGTACATATTCAATATTTTAAGTTTTATAATTTTTCTAGTACGCATTTTAACTTAATAAATGTTTGAAATCATTTCTTATGAATTTGTTGTTTATCTTAATTACAAAAGTAATTGTGTCAAATTTTACTGAATAATATCATTTCAATTTTACATAATTTCAAGAGTTAGTTGTACATATTTTTAAATAATTAAAATATTTTCTCTAGACCTTTTATGAGCCATTTGTAGAGTTTTAATTGTTACAGGGTATAGGTATGCTATAATTTCACAGTCCAAAGAAAATGAAATATATGGAAATATTTTGTTGGAAGAGCCTTTTACTTCAACAGACTGCCAAAATATCTACACTTCCACAATGAGTCTGCAAGCAGAACTACTCACGGATATTAGTATAATCAGTGGGATTTTTTTAATTTCACCTAAATAGCATTATAAAGGTTTTCCAATAAGAACGGGTCGATGTTGACAGTTTGTGGCGGCCATATTATTTTGGCGGCGTCTGTCAAATCTGTTGTTTATTATTCAGTCACTAATGCCAAATTACCATGGCAAGTTACACGATTGAACAGCACGTCCAAATGAAAAATTTATCAAAACGAGTGTTCGTTACTGCAAACGTTGCGCCCATTTTACGACAGACGTGGTGCCCCCTCAAATTAGACTTTCCAACGTTTGGTGGTCAGATTTGAGACGACCGGTTCGGTAAACAATCAGCCAACACCCTTATGTCAAAAGTACGTCAGATCGGCCGAGAACATCGCCGTGAAAATGTGTAAGAGAACCCGATACAGTCGATTCCTCGCCGTGCACAAGAACTCGTACTTTCGCAGACTTCAACTTGGCGAATTTTGCGTCGGGACTTAGGTCTGCACCCATACAAAATCCAACTCACCCAGGATCTCAAAGTTAATGACCATAGACAACGTCGTGTGTTCGCTGACTGGGCTTCGGAGCGTTTGGAGAGGGACCCTAATTTTGGCCGAAAAATCATATTTGGCGACGAGGCGCATTTCTGGATGAATGGTTATGTTAACAAGCAAAATTGCCGTATATGGGACGACGCTGATCCACACGAGGTGCGCCAGGTAGCAATGCATCCAGAAAAAGTTACTGTTTGGTGCGGATTTTGGGCCGGCGGCATCATTGGTCCGTACTTTTTCGAAAGCGACGTAGATGAGGCGATCACCGTCAACGGCGAGCGCTACAGATCAACGATAACCAATTTATTTTGGTCCGAATTGAACGATATGGACGTGGATGACATGTAGTTCCAGCAGGACGACCAATGCTCTCAAAGTCAACATAACCCAGGCCTCAAATTCAGCTGAATCTTTGCGGCAGAGTCATTCAAAATTTGACCTCTCGGATTCGTGTCACCGTGCAAAAGCCGCGGCGCACATTTGAACGATGTTATATTCCATACATAATGGCATACGTGAGCCTTTCAAATAAAAAAGAATTTCGTTAATACTTCACACACAGCTTGTTTTATTCCATTTCAACATCGACGCGCCCTTATTGGAAAACCCCTTACAATTCGTGTTCATATATAAAGTCGGGCGCACTACCCGGCGTAATTGAAACAGTGAGTAACGTCGATTTATTATGAACACAAACTAAAGCCGCACTTTCAGCATAGTAATAATTCTACGTATAGGAGTTGATACCTTAGTACTAGAGTTGATTTGTTTGCGCCAACAGTGCTACAACTATCCGAAACGGCTGTACTAGAATAAAATAACATCGGCATACATGTTCTGTTTTTATGTATAGTATGATGCTATCCCACTCTATCTGTATTCGTATAGCGTTTCCGATAGTTGTAGTGCTATTGGCGGAAGCTGAGCAACTCTACTTATTACATCATCTGAGAAATAAATAAATTATATACTTTACATTTCATAATCATTACCGACCATCACTTCTATTAATAAGGAAGTACTACTATCATATATGATAAACCAAAAGTTACTAAATGGTTTTCAGTCATTGAAAGCATTCTTAATAGATATTTTGGGGTATCTTCAGTACAATTGGAACAAAATATGCTACCAAATTTCCCTTTACAATCAATAGAAGATTTGACTAACCTTGAAAATAAATTAAACAATTATTTGTGCGGGCAACTAGTAAAAGATTATTTTGTTTTTAGAACGATATAACAACGGTAAATATGCATATATGTAGGTGAAGTATGTAATAGACGGCTATGATACTATTTGTATTAGAAAAGCCTTGGAAGTTATATTTTCAAATATATTAGGAGCAATTTTCATAGACAGGACAAAAGAAAAATAAAAGACTCTAGGATTTAGAACTAATAGCAGCTATTAAAAGTGTTTTACTTAATTGTTTCTATTGCGCAAGGACTGCACTGCAGGGTACATTGTATATGCCAATAATTATCACGGAGGGAATTATGCTCTGTTAACCGCGGACTGCGCCCGTAGACTAGTTTCGTCCTTATTGGGACTCTTCAGTACGCTATAGCACTTCTGCGATTAACAAAGCTATTTCACAACAAGGTGTTACACAAGTTACAAAAGTTACAAGTTCATCATCTTGCAATAGGTACAGACATCAATAGTCATAGTATATATACATGAAATTTGCATACGAACATTACAGCTCTTGCAAAGCCGTACTGAGGATTGGTATAACAGTGAATCGGTATACGAACACGGATAGCAAGAATAGAACACAATGTTATAATTTGCAATTTTCCCACGACGGGTAGCTGAAGAGCGCGATTGTAGTTACTGCGGGAAGCTGTAGCAACGTAAGTTGTCCACTTCCGTAGGGCATAACAATGTTGATAAAATACAGTACACTAAATTCACGAAACATATTTATCAACATCGTGGTTTGCAATATGTATGACATGTGTAATAAATGTATTTTTCTCGCTGGGAAGGGCGTAGACTCAGCGTCTTTTGCAAAACAAACCTCTACGGAATTTTTAAGCATCCCAGTCTTTCATCCACGTATCGACTCTTTCCACGAGTATTTCAAGACATCAAAAAATCTTGGTCAAGAAACTGATTGTCAACGATTGCAGCTTCATAATACTATTTCTCTGATACAAATCTATGTCGTAGTTCATAAGAAGCACTGTATCAGAAAAGGTTCTGATAAAAATGCCATTATCTAAAACCAAGCACTTCTAAAGATTGTACTATTGCTGTTGTGTTTTTAAGGATATTTAAAATATTTACAGTTTGTTCTTTTGGCACCCATTCCTGAAGTTGGAAAACACAATGCCCACTGTAAGAATCAATCAAGAGGACACCTTTTGGTTCGATATTTGGAAACAATATATCTGTTAGCCAGGTTTTGAAATGATTTGAAGTGAGCTTTTCAGAAGTCGAAAAAGAAATATATATATATAAACGTATTTGTAGATTCCTTCAATACCAAAAACTAATGACGAAGTTAAGTGTCAATCTGTCAAATGGCTGGTAAAATTGTATAACTATGTCTTGAAGAGTACAAAGATTGCAGAACACTTTTAACGGTTTTCTGACCCTTTACCGCCGAAGTACAGCCGGAGTGCATTTCTAGATTAAATCTACTCTTGCTTAACCTTCCTATACTCACGTCAAAATATATAACACGTATACTATACTATATAAGTCGGTCTCACTGACCGTATGCGTGAGTATAGGAAGGTTAACAACCGTAGGTCCTCTATTCCAGCACTTGTCGACCAAGTAATAAATTTGATCATTTTGCATGACACACTATTATGTACTTTCTTAAAATGCCACTTCCACCAATGTCCTGCTTCAAACGTGTCGGTCCAATTTCTTGTTTAGCTTCGAAAGTCCACGTCATGAATTATTTTCCCATCGTCAATGCTATTTCAAAATTTTGTATGAACTACGGTTTATTACAGAATAAACCGTAGTTTATCCTGTAATAAACCGTAGTTTATCCGTAAGAATATTTGATTTTACACTTGAATCTATTTGGTGTGAACCACTTTACTGTGAGCTCGCCTAAGTGTAAACAGGTTATACCTAGGTATAGTGAGGAAATAAGCTGCTCCTCCACCTCCACTTCTCAGTTGTCAAAGATGATAAAATGAAAGTAATCAATCTCATTAAATGTTAATTATTTTCACTAAAAAGTGGAATCGCAAAAGAGTAATCAACATAACACTTGATACTATCAAATGTATATAAGCTTTAGAATTCATTACGTAAAAAGAGTAGGTAAAGCGTTAAAGAATCAAAGATCTTAATAATAAGAACAGTTTTAATGTCATACACTTTGATATCGTAGCCATCTGTACAAAAAAAAAAAAAAAAAAAAAAAAAAAAAAAAAAAAAAAAAAAAAAAAAAAAAAAAAAATTCCATCAGCAAGTCTTAAAAGTAAGGAACCTCTAGTATTTTTACAAAATCACTCACATTTACAGCACAGAAAATTTCATAAAAATGGGAACATTTTCACTTTATATACAAATTTCTTTTTTGTTGTTCCAGCCTTTTAATCGCAACTGCAAAAATTCTTCTGGAAAATTCCATCCTGAAATGTAGCCAACAGTCATGTACACGCGTGTACTCTTGGAAGATATCGAGGAGTGAGGGCCTCTCTTTTGCTCACACTATGGAGGTTACTCGGTCCTGATTCCCTTACACTAAAGAGATTCGACACTTTTCCAGTATTCTACAGCTCTAATTTTGTAATCCACGTCAATAACACTGCCTTCTTCTTCAAGAACTAGGCAATATTTTCATAATTGTCTACTTCATTTTCTGCTATATCTTCCACAAATTGCGTTTTATGTGGTTCTTCTAATCGTTCAAACTCCAATGCTGTTACATATTCAAAAGAGAACATGTTTTCTTGTTGAGCACTTACTTTCAACGCATCATGCAACTCAAGTTCTTGAGACGTCAAAGGAGTTACTGCGATGTTAGCTAGTTGAGAAGTTGCTAGTAACATGTTTAACACATTAGTTATATGGATCGCTGTTATTGTGCCAAACTATAAATTTACACTTGGCGAGAAAATTGCTACTGATACATCATTCGGAACAGCGACCTTATATACGCATTTCTGCACCGGTATATCTGACACAATGCGTGTATTCTTTGTTTATTGATATCTATCTACATTAAGGACTTAAGCACTTAATCCTTATCTATCTGAATACATTTCGTATTTCTTTCAAACGTTATCGAAATAATTAGTAATTCAAAGTATTTTATATTTAGAACGACACTTATCTGTGTACATCAATCAATGACAACTGAAACGATTTTATCGTTTTTTAATATCTCTATTAGCTGTCTAAATGTGTTATTCAACACTGTTTTCTACCTAAAACCGACTTTGTGATAAATAAAAAACTATTTACAAAAGGCGGTAGGGCGCGCCCGGTCATCCGCTCTTTAATTTTTTCGAAAATAATTTGGGCTATCCTTGAGACTATTTGATATAGTTCAAATTTTATTCTAAAAAAGAAAGGTATCTGTGATAGTTTCCTAGATATTTACAAAAATTAAAAAATCATCCAAATTTTTTGGAGGGGCTGTACGCTGAAATTCGGGGATTCGGCCGCTAGAAAAAAATGCATTGTTCTTATAGCAAGATACTCTTTCAATATGTACAGTTTCATCGAAATCAAAATTTCTCAGTTGCCGGTGTTTTCTTGTTAGTGAGTTTTACCTTCCCGCCAGTCATTTTAAATTTCGCGAGTAATTGATATCTAGCGCCCTCCTTAAAACCTTCCTATCTTGCTGTGTGAAATAAATATACATCTATCCATCTCATCGGGTTACTTTTTATCATCGAGTTGGTAATCTTTGCCCCAACCCCACCGCACCTCATCACACTTCATCCCATCCCACCCCAACCCAAAACTACCCTATCCCAGATTAACCCACTACAAGCCGATCCGACTGACCAAAGCCACGCTCTTGCCCTTGTATTTAAGTCGGCACTACTCAATTCTCATTTAAATAAGTCATACAATTTAACATCTCAGAAAATAAAAAAATACATATTGCTAAATTACTGAAAGTTATGCTAATATTTGAATGTATATTTCTAGAAAAGATAACGTTTTGGTAAATTGTATTTATGCAATTAAATACACAAGAAAACCTCATTTGAACATAACGAAAACAGGTCAATGTAAGTCTGTTTTTCTTAAATTGTGACTTGGGGGCTCAGTCCTCAAAAGGTTTATTCAAAAAATTTGTCATCCTTTAGATTATCTTTGCGGTGAGTATTTTTTGCGGTAATCGAATGCGCCGTATACTTAGCCTTAGCCTCCCTTTGCGACAATTTATTATGCAAAGCCGGATTTTCAGCTGTAGCTGTAATGAAAATTACAAAATTTTGATCTTCTCTTGCCATCCGTAGACGTACGTTTCGCGGTTATACCGCTCGTCAGTACGGCTTTGCAAGAGCTGTAATTTCGTATACAAATTTTATGTATATATGGTCTGAACATTGATGTTGATGATGAAATTCTCTCACAATGCACGTATTACGCATTTTTACAGTTATTTTTTCTACAGAAGTGGACAACTTGCGTTGCCACAGCCTCCTGCAGTAACTGCAGTCGCGCTCTTTGGCTACCCGCCGAAATTACAGCTCTTGCAAAGCCGTACTGACGAGCGGTATAACCGCGAAACGTACGTCTACGGATGGCAAGAGAAGATCAAAATTTTGTAATTTGCAATTCTCGCACGGCGGGTAGCCGAAGAGCGCGACTGCAGTTACTGCAGGAGGCTGCGGCAACGCAAGTTGTCCACTTCTGTAGAAAAGATAACCGTAAAAATGCGTAATACGTGCATTGTGAGAGAATTTCATCATCAACATCAATGTTCAGACCATATATACATAAAATTTGTATACGAAATTACAGCTCTTGCAAAGCCGTACTGACGAGCGGTATAACCGCGAAACGTACGTCTACGGATGGCAAGAGAAGATCAAAATTTTGTAATTTGCAATTCTCCCACGGCGGGTAGCCAAAGAGCGCGACTGTAGTTATTGCAGGAGGCTGTGGCAACGCAAGTTGTCCACTTCTGTAGAAAAATAACTGTAAAAAATGCGTAATACGT
The DNA here is from genome assembly GCA_038088585.1 of Chrysina gloriosa. Taxonomy (NCBI): domain Eukaryota; kingdom Metazoa; phylum Arthropoda; class Insecta; order Coleoptera; family Scarabaeidae; genus Chrysina; species Chrysina gloriosa. Next base: position 50,578,676 of record CM076088.1, read on the forward strand.
GCATTGTGAGAGAATTCATATCGAATCCCTCTCACATGTACAAACATCAATGTTCAGACCATATATACGTAAAATTTGTATACGAAATTACAGCTCTTGCAAAGCCGTACTGACGAGCGGTATAACCGCGAAACGTACGTCTACGGATGGCAAGAGAAGATCAAAATTTTGTAATTTGCAGTTCTCCCACGGCGGGTAGCCGAAGAGCGCGACTGCAGTTACTGCAGGAGGCTGTGGCAACGCAAGTTGTCCACGTCTGTAGAAAAAATAACTGTTGAAAAAATGGGTGCCGATCAACAAGCATTCACCAGTCACATTAACTTATTTGTCACTGAAGATTTTCACCATATATTTCATATTTCTTTTATATCCATATTTTAGTTGGATGGTTGTAATTCGATTTCAATAAATGTGGGTTTTACATTGTTAGGTGTATCTTGAGAGTTGTTTTCATTTCTATGCCTAATTTATGTCATTGTACACATATTTTGACTGTACGACTGTACTAGAATAGCAACATTGCACTATACAAATACATAACACATAATAGTTTCAATGTACAGTATAAAGCCATCCGTATTAGCACAAATATGGTTAACCAAAAATGTATATATTTAAGTTACCAGAAAACAATAAGAGATGTGCAGAATGCTATTAAAGAAACTATAGTAACGATGAATTACAACAAAGATATTTATTCTCAAGGAATACTTTACAGTATATCATCTTCGTTTATTCTAGGAATCCACGAATAAATCAACATGGACTACCAATAGACCCTTTTTTTAAAATATACGCAAGTGGTTCATCTAAAGTAAAAATTAATTGCTGTAATTAGTTTCAATTACATTATGGGTCATATTTAACTACTATAAAATGTTGAACTTCAGGATCAAGTTCCTTAGTTAATTCGCACCATACTTCCCTTTTTATGAGACAGCAATGGTAACACGAAAATGGCTTGTATGAAATGGAATATTGGATTACGTATTACATGCTTTCTATCATTTCACAACAAATAATCCATACATTTTAGTAGTTCATTATTATTACATAGCTGTAAGCAGTCTATGTAGTTCTAACTGAATTTTAGTTACTTTTCTTTTTCATCACTGGTAATTCAGTGGTCCAAACAGGGGACACAGTTAATATTTTATAACAAATAATTTGTTTTAATAGCATTTTATACCTATAGAGAAAATAAAGATCAACATATGACGGATAATACTAAGAAAGTTTTAGGACAGCTTATGCAACTGCTTATGCACTTCATATACCGATTTTATGCTTGTTGCCTTCATTTTCCTACTTCGTATACTAAGCATAAATAAAATGAGGAACATAAAAATTCCAGAAATAGTTTTGCCATATGGGAGTTAAATATTTCCCAGCAGTAGCCCTGTTAGTGTTTCACTTTCTTTTATTTGATTATTAATAATGAAATTATCATATACTTATATTTAATATTTACATGTTTTGGAATATTATCCATATTTAATGTTACATAAAAATTTCTTGAAAACAATTAATACACTATATATATGTTGGTGTACGCTCACTTTTGAGAGTGACATCTCAAACCTAACATCCTAAGAGAATCAATGACTCAACAAAAGATTTAATTAATTGAATATTCCGGGTTTTTTTCACAACAAAGAAGTTCAAACGATGTCAGTGTCATGACACAATAACTATGTATGTCACATCTATTGGTGTATTTTATAGAAAGCATGGGGATTGGTTTAGTTTTATGAATTGTAAATAATTTTCCGATTATTCATTACCTTATTCACTTTTTAGTGTTACTACAGCGTCCATAACTTACTCGTAAGGGTATAAAATACACTTTCTCATATGTTGTAATACTTACTTATACCATAATATATGGCAATAGAATATATATCAATATAAAATATATTGATTAGCAACCAAATGTTCCATTCTATTTTTTTCATTTTTATGATATTAGGAGATAATGTAAATAAATAAATATAGTAAAAGTTACTAACTGTAGAAATGATATGCGTTTGTAGTATATATCATACATAAGGAGAGTTCCCAAGAAAAGGATAAGTTCAAATCGAAATATTAAAATAGCAGCACCAGAGCACAATAGGAATTGAACTTGACTCCCTTTAAGCCACGCACTTAATGCAAACAGTACTGTAAAAATAGTGATAAATACAATTATGTTAATAAAAAGTCCATACAATATATAAAGTACCTTCTCACCTAAAGGTAGTGCAAATGTATTTGGTAATGTACGACTTAAATAAAACATAAAATGGCTTTGTGTTACCGTTATTGCAAAAACCACTGTACCCATCTTGTACCAAACACTTTCTCTAATGTTTTAGATAATTCATGAAAACTAAATACAACAATTCCTCCAACAGCTGCTCTAACTGAAATTAAAATTAAAGAGAAACTATTGCTTTTTATTTGTTTGGAAAAACTAAAAGTACCTATATATTGGGACCAAAACTTGCTGATGTTGAAAAACTGAAAGAATATAATGATCGGGGATGTTATCAAAGATATTGTAGTAGCTCCAATGAAAGTTCTTGGCACAACACCAGGAAACTCAAAGTGGTCATACTAAAAATGAGTACAAAATAAAAATACAGTAACTAAAAAAAAATAACATTATACCTGGGTCAGATTTTGTCTGAAGTAAAGAATATCATGCACAGCTTGTAAATTAAAACTTTCTTCAACTTTGGTAAATGGACAAAATACTAAGTGGGCTGAAGCTACTAATAGCATTACTTGTGACATTTTATCCCAATTTTATCGTTAATTATTGCAACATATTTCGTTTTAACCTATAGATTTAACATACGCTATATAATTTACAAATATGTCACTTATTGCTCTCGACATCGAATCAATTATACCGGTTGACGTAACCTATAATTAAAATTATTCACGCCATTTATACAAACTCCTGTAGCCACACGCCACACGCGCTGTCGTACCACAGTACCACGCTATGCTCGCCATAGATATAGATTGATATATGATTGATATAGATAAGATGATGCTCGCTTATATATTCGTCTTTATCGCTGCTTATAATTAGGCAACTGGCAACTACACAGGCAACAGTCAAATCACCAGAGATTAAAACACTAATAAATGATAGACTCAATGTAAAACGCATGTCGCAAAAATAGCTCCCTACCAATTCTGGAATCAAAACTACTCTGATTTGGCGCCTTCATTTAAAAAGCACTTAACCTCAATTTATTTTTTCAAAAGAATTTTTAATGGAAATAAAGGGGCAAAAGATAAAATGAAATTACTGTGTAGATAATTATTAATTTTTATTTTTTAATTGAATGGGCATAATCTCCTTACATGGTAGAACAAATTCGCAGTGCAGTCGCTCTATAAACCAGTATTTAAAACAAACAAAAAGAAGAACTCCATATAAACTAGAAACAAAATAATCTTAACCTATTTACATAAGCCCAAAAGGACCTCGTATTAAACTTAATACTAGATTCTATAATCTAGAATGTCAGCTTTAGAAATCTCTACCAAGGAACAATTAAAGAAATAATTTTTATTTGAATAATAACTTTTACAACACTCGTCAGCATCCTGGCTTTAAAAGAGAAGCACCCAATAAAGATATCGAAATTTATTTTTTTGCTTTCAAATGTTTGCTAAAATAAATAAATACGTTTTTCTTTAAACTATCACTTTGTTCGCATATTTTACTTTTATCATGTAAAATTCTAGTCATCTCTTTCCAATAATGAAGTATCAATAATTTTTTCATTAATAATGCTTTGTGTTGCACAGGAAATAAAATTAAAAAATGGTTCGTTGGTTAAAATGTTTTCAACATTCGCTTTTACATTTGATACTCCTTTAAGATTTATAATATTACTTAAAGTTGTTTCTGATTTCTACAGCTACAAAATTCACTTGTTGGATATTTTATAATGGAAATGAAATTAAAACAGAATACACGATACTGACATAAACGGAAATAAAGAAAACGCACAACAAAAACAAGTATGGCAAGAACAGTAATTCCCTGTTCTGTGGGTAAGACTACTAAAATTATACTAAAACGGTGGCAATACTTTTTTGTGGTACATGCCGCGACATGCGCCCGTGCACTGCTTTCAACGCCACGAAGTGTGGAATCGAACCAAGCCCTAAACACAAACCACAAGGACAACAATCCCTATTTAGTCGGACTCCCATGACTATCATCAATCATTTTAATGGCCGTTCCTTAAAACGCTCGGAAGCTAATGCGATCGGACCGTGAAGGTATGATGCACTGCGTGAAATTTAAAAATATGTATTCGAAATATTATTCCCAAATTTAATTTCGGATTGGAATAAAATAATTAAGAGCATATATAATATCTTTATTAACAATGAAAAGCAATTAGGTTACATTTTATTTTTAAACATCTCTATGTTAAATTTAATATAGTAAGCTCTTGGCCTACATTCTAATTCAATTGTAAATAAATTATCTTGCAACACAGTGGACACAACCAACTCCAATCTGCATCTACAATTTCTTATAATATTTAGTACATTCTTGCCTACGTTGTACACATGTATATACCCAGCGATGTAAGTATGACTATTAATTATTCCCATATTATTTCCATATTTTCAATTCTTATTGGAAGATAAAGTTATCTGCTACTGTTGCATCGAAATTTACAATTTCTGTAGTAGGCTGCAGAAGGTATTTTTAAAATTTTCCAGTACGTCGTTAGCATCTGCTTCGCAATTTGCACCTTATGACTGAGGGCTCATAAAGTTGTTAACATTCACACTTTGAAACGATTGCACAAATGAGTCGCATGTGGGATTGATATTTCTTGCACTATTACTCCGTATACATCCGAAGAAATTTTCAAGCGAATCTTGATTGAGGTTCCTCAGACACATGTATTTTATAATTAAATTTGTTGGCGTTTGTTGTAACTTGGTTCATAGGTAGTCTAAACCAGGGGTTCTCAACCGCCGTGTCTTCTAATCTTCCGCAGATAAAATATCGTTCTAGATTCTAGAACATAAAAAATTATCACCAAATCATTTCTTGGAGTAGCCCTATTTGCAAGAAATCGCCCATCATTATATGTGATTATACGCATTTAAGCATGTATCGACGACCCCCATTTGGTGAATAATCTTCACCACCTTCCATCTTTTGCGGCGGGCGGCGTCCGTTGAACTTTGTCGGCATTGTTGGCTGCGTCAGTAAAATATGTCGGTGGATACTCAAAGTGGATTTCCGGAAATTCTGGAGTATTCCTCATTCAGTTTGTTTCGGCGTATACCGAAATCCGATTATTTTGTGCATATTATGTGTCACATATAATTATACCTACTTTGTCATGTGACTATTAATCATTGCCCCTCCTGGAAAGTCTATTTAACTGCTTTCATTCTATTGTATATAACCACCTTTTAATTAGACATAAGCTCCATTCAAGTCATTGTAGATTTTGGCTGTAAGAAATCATTTACATGTAATTTATGACGGTTACGAAAGTGCATTCTTAGGTCTCATGAATCCATCAGACGTAGATTAAGGTAGCGGTAGAAGCATTTAATTGATGGCTTTAATCTTTATTTGGAACTACACTTTCTCTCCGACCATATATATATCACCAACATATGGCGACACAGGCAGTTAGAGTTATAGTAGCAGTCGTAGCTTAGCTCATTATCAGTTGGAGTTAGAATTACAGTGGCAGTCGTAGCTCAGCTCATCCTCAGTTAAGCAGTTAAAAATCAGTTGTATCTCAGTTCAGTCAAGCAGTTTTGTGAACCACCGCGAAGTTGTCGCAATAATCGTCGTGGTAATAAATAAGTGAAGTAATTCAGTGCGTTATTATTTTCATCACCACCTCGCATCATTCCTTCAAAGCGGGAGGAATCGTCAGTTCGTTATATACAATAAGAGGGCCGATATCAACATCTTAGTCGTTTTATTTTTGGTAATCAGTAATCAGTCGTCGCGTTTCTTCTGTTTCGCTGTTTCGTGTTTTTGCTAGTTGCTAGTGCGCTCTTTTCATCATGGACAGATTTGTAATAAGAAAAAGAAAGCCTTAGACATCGACAGCTCTTCTGCAGGAGAGTGGAGATGAATATACGAGTATTCCAAAGAGAAAAAAATTACGCATTCATCATCTGGTAATCAGAAAAACGTAAAACCAGACCAAGTCCAATATAATCGCCACTATGAAGAATATATAAATTTTGGATTTACGTGGACAGACGCGGGGAACAAACCTAGTACGAAATGTTTGGTGTGTGGCATAGTGTTATCAAATGAGTATGATACCTAACAAGCTGAAAAGGCATTTGGAACGAAACTACCACAGCGAGCGTCTCTCAAAAACCGCGAGAATATTTCCAACGTTTGTATACTTCCATTCAAGCCTCTTCTGTCATGATGGAAAAACGAATAAAGCTCTCAGATAAAGCCGTTTTGGTATCATTCAAAATTTCTGAAATGATTACCAAGAAACAGAAACCCCATAACATCGGCGAAGAGCTTATATTACCGGCATGTAAAGAAATTGTTGCTATTATGTTGGGACCGGAAGCAGTTGAACAGATTTCAAAAGTACTTCTGTCCAATGATACAGTTCATCGGCGCATTAACGACATGTCACTTGATATTCAAAGTAATGTCATAGAAAACTTAACAAGCACGCAATTTGCTCTACAGTTAGATGAAAGCATCGACATTTCAGCAAAAGCTCAATTATTAGCTTTTGTGAGATTTGTTTGCGGATCAGAAATTATTGAACAATACCTATTTTATCGAGAACTGGTAACAACAACCACTGCAGCTGATCTATTTGCTGCTGTTGATAGTTTCTTGCAAGATAACGGACTCAAGTGGACGGATTGCATTGCTATATGTACTGATGGCGCTGCTGTAATGACAGAAAGTATAAAGGGGTTTCTGACGTTTGTTCGGAATAGAAACCCAGCAGTAATAACTACTCATTGCTTTTTACATAGAGAGGCCTTAGTGGTGAAGACTACCGACGGAAATCGTTTGGGTGACGTCATTCTAACGATTGTTTCAGCAATCAACTATGTAAAAACTCGTCCTGTAAAATCGCGAGTGTTTGAGAAACTTTGTAGAGAAATGGCCGCAGATCATATATGTTATTCCACAGCAAAATCCGTTGGCTTTCCAAAGAAAAATGCTTATCATTTTTTGAAAGTAATGATAAGTTTGGATATTGTGAATGTCTTAAAAACCCCGTTTGGTGTGCTGAGCTGGCGTACCTTTCCGATATTCTCAACAAACTTAATGATTTGAATTCAAGTATGCAGGGACGGCATGGAACTATCATATCATCAAGTGATAAAATCAGCGCATTTTCGAAAAAGCTTGCCCCTTCGACCTCGGCCATAGGAGAGAACGATCTAACTGCTTTTCCATCCACGGCTACTGCATTAAGTTGGTTGAACACAGAGGAAAAAAATCAGATAAAGGAACGCATAATAGGGCACCTATCTGACTTGCAACTAGGGATATCCAAATACTTTCCCTCGATCTCGACTACTGGCTGGGAATGGCTGATTGCACCTGACGAAAAAAATGCATTCAAAGCAGAATTAAACAGCTCCGAAAAAGAGCAACTTATAGAAATATCATCGGATACAGTCCTCAGATCGAAAATTAGAGAAAATGCTCCCGATGTTTTTTGAATCTCAATCAGAAATGAATATCCGGATATCGCGAATAAAGCAATATCTCTTTTACTGCCTCTCTCAACATCCTGCTTGTGCGAGTCTGGATTCTCTTCTCATTTTATATCCTCTTGAAGAATATAAAATGTGACTACAGGTCTCGCCTACTTGATGTGGACGGCGAGATAATAATAATAATAATAACAGTGTTTATTGACATTGTAGAAACAGTACAAGGCAATCGTCAAAGAAACAACTAAAGAAATTAGACAAAGAAAGGAAAAAAATTACAATAAATTATTAGTGAATTCATCTAAACTATAAGATTCTATATTTAATAATAAATCACATAACATCGATGTTTAGGGTAACATTAGTTAGCCTTATGTCTAGTGCTGTAATTGTGCAGAAAAGTGCTGTCTTCAAATAGGTTTTTATGTTTAAATAAAAAAACTAAAGTTTCAGATAGCATAGATAGTTAAAATATTATATGCTCTAAAAAGCCTCTACAAGATTGATTAAAATCTAAACGTAACATAGTTCGCAAAATTCTTTTTGAGAAATAAATACATGACGCAGCTCGCTACTACCACCCCAAAAAATGATACCAAATTGCAAGTGTGGATAGCAGACAACGTAATATGCCGTGCGAAGCACGTCCTTTGTGACAACTTCGCGAAGCATACGGAAACAATAACAGAGAGAGCTCAGGGTACTACACACCTTGTCTATGTGATCGCCCCACTTGAGACATCCATCGACAGCCAGGCCCAAAACCCGAACGGAACTCTTCACATTATAAGTATGGTTATTCAACAACAAAGTAGAAGGAAAATCAGTTTCTTTAGTACTAAATAACACAACATTTGTTTTATCATTATTGATATTTAAATTATTACTGCTTAACCACTGTTCAAGAGCCGCCAAGTAAAGTCAAGAGTATTCCCCATAATCACGAAAGAAGTGTCGTCGGCGTAATTTATTGTTAAAGTCTTGTTTGTAGTTAAAGCACTTTCGACAGCATAGATATCATTAAAATAGATAAGAAAGAGAAGGGGTCCTAAAATGCTCCCCTGAGGAACACCCGTTCTTGTAATAATCTCATCAGAATAGCCAACAGAACCATTAGAGACTACCCTAACCGCCTCTCTCCTATTAGGTAAATAGAACACGAACCAGGATAAAGCCGTGCCCCTAATTCCGTACAGTTCGAGTTTACGAATTAACTTAGAGTGGTCTATGGTGTCGAAAGCCTTTGAGAGATCAAGTAGAACACTACAGAGAATACATTTGTTCTCTAAAGCTTCGATAATAAAGTTTGTAAAATCAAAAAGTGCAGTATCAATATTTTTACCCCTAAGAAAACCATGCTGATGGCCGTTTATCAAGTTATACTTTATGAAGAAATTGTATAAGCGATCGTTAACAACTGTTTCAAATATTTTCAAAAAACCTGTAAGCAAGCTTATAGGGCTATAGTTGTTAAGATCGTTTATGTCACCTTTTTATACAAGGGTAAAATCGTAGCGTGTTTCAAAAGCGTTGGAAAGGAACCCCGCTTCAGAGAGCTGTTAATTATATGGCAGAGTAGAGCAACGTAACATTCAGGACAAAGTTTTGAAACATACGTGGGTATAGAATCATACCCGGACGATTTGGAGCTTCGTAGCGATTTAATAAAAGAAAGTAGTTCTTTTTCACAAGTTGGAAAGAAAAAGAAAGATGTCGGATTTTTAAAAATTACAGGCGAATTCTCATTGCAGTTGGAATATATATTTTGCCCGATAGTAAAATTTTTATTGAGATCATTGGCCAGTTGTTGGAGGTTGTTGGCTGCCGGCAAAACAGGGCTACGATTTTCCCCAGATGACTGTTGACTATTTTCCAAATATCTTTACTTTTGTTACAAGAATTGAGTAATAATTCATCATTTGTACTGCGTTTTAAAGCAGAGATTTCTCTATCGTACAACTTTTTGTAATATGTAAATGTGTCACGATACTCGTTATTGTATGTTGAAATTGTTTCCAAAGCGCGAACAATTTCCCTAAGCCTGTATAAATAACCTGGTAATTGAACTGCATTTTGTTTTTGTAGAGGAATCTTCTTGATGGGATAATGTTCATTGAAATATCTTAAAAATATATTCGAAAATATAGAAAACTTATCGTCTATACCATAACGTTCGTGATATACATCATTCCAGTTTTCATCTCTAATACTAACTCGAAAATCAATAATTCTCTTCTCGCTGAACATATGTATTTCCCTGTAGACGCACTGGTTCACTGTGTTTGTTGAGGTTGCTAAAGATGTAATTTGAGCTCGATGATCAGAAAATCCAGTCGAGACAGATTTGGCACTTATTGTATTAAGCTGGAACTTCGTAGCACAATTCACAACAATGATATTGTCTAAGCAGGTACCTCCATGTTTGGTAAGTCTTGATGGTTCACGAAAAATATATTTAGCATCAAATGAAGCCAATATATTTACAAAATATTTGTAGTTTAGGTCATCGGTCATGAAATCCATATTAAAGTCACCAGCAATAATCACGGGACGTTTTGTGGAAAAGAGTCTTAGGAGAAGGTTTTCAAAACAAAAGCAGAAGTCCTTAAAATTAGTGGTGGGAGTTCTGTAGAAGCAGACTAATGTACACCATATGTTGTTGAAGCATATATCGACACAGCAGTATACAAAAACAAGTTCTTCAGACATTTCATTAATAGTAGAATTTGATAAGCTGGTCAAATCTTCAGAAATATATATTGCCGAACCACCGCGAATACTACTCTTGCGACAGAAAGATGACGCTAGTTTGTATCGTGGAAAACAAAAACAATTGAGGGAGTCTGTTTTAAGCCAATGTTCGGTAATGAAAACAATTTTGCAGTTAGGAAGCAAATTCAGTTCAACAGTTACACCGGAAAACGACGTTCTAAGGCATTGTACATTTTGGTGGTAAATAACTAAATTAATGTTGGAAGAATTAATTATGTCGGGTTGAATTGTTTCCTAGTGTTCCAAAAAAAAAAAAATTGTTAACATACGCACCTATTGGCCAATTTCCTGGTTTCTTAAGATTTTCAAATCGATGTGAAGGTACTCCTACTCGAAAAGAGGAATAGATTTCCGGACGTTTAGAAGACATTTTTTCACAAATTACTTCATTAAAATGATTTTCATTTAAGTACTTAAGTATGTTTTCAGGTGTAGTATCTTTATCTAATCTAGTTACATAGATGTATGAGTACTTAGCAATAGCTTTAAGGCTAGAATTCGGAGCAGAGCCCGCGACTACTTTTCTATTATTAAAGTTACGACGTCTTCTAGTAACTTCTGTAAAGTCATTATCATGAGAAGAATTAATTTTCTTGGAAGAAACCTTAATTTTTCGGCTAGTTACGTTAGGTGCCAGTACAATTTTCTTCAAAGTGTTAGCAGACTTTGCAACCGACGCATATCCATCTAACTTTCCTTTTTTTTTTATCAGTTCTGTTATTCTCGCTATTTGATTTTATATCATCAGAATTATTTTGGTTTCTTGATAAGGTTTTTCTTGTAGAATCAGAGTCGCAAACGGATTTTTCATGTATATGTTCTTTTTCACTTGCCTTCGTTTCTTTATAAAGCGTTTTAAGATTTCGTCGGCGAGAACGTTGTTTTGCATTTTAAGATTTTTAATTTCACTTTGAAGTAAGCTAATGACGTTCACTGTTATAGACGTTATTGTGTATCATATATTGTATCACCTGTAACAAATACAAAAATTAAGAGGGTCAAAATTAATATTTGACGATGTTTTTATGGGAAATGATGATTTGCGGAGTTGCCTCAATGCAGATTGATGATATCTGCTAGGCGACGGATCTTCTTTTAAGGGGAGATTGATCTTCTTCCTGCGCGGGCTTTCGTTAGAAATTCACGTAGAGTCGGAACGTTCAATTTCCGATGAATCTAAACGTTCCTTATCAAGAAGGAGGCACCCCCACTATGATTTTTTAACAGACTGTAACTTTTTCTGTTTATTAGAGTTAAATGTTATATTTATATACATATATATACCTTTTTTGTTTGTCAATTCAGAGCTACATCCTTATTTATTTATTTACTTATTTTTTTAGTATGTTGTATTGTAATGAGGTGGGGTCTGGCCCAAAATGGCCCTTTGCACTGCGACCACGTTGATCTATTGTGCTTTTTAGTAGCTTTTTGTTGCCCTGTAACTGGTTTTGAACTGTTGGGTAATAAACTAGATTATTATTATTATTATTATCAACGATTAACAAAACTTACCGCACCCGAAATATTGACAAGTACTCCGTACCAGCACATAGAACTTCAATGTTTGAGAGGAGCGCGAATTATGTTTGTATAAAAGTTTATAATAAATTACCAGATGTACTGAAGGCTCATAAGTTATCCAAGTATAAACTTGCTGTAAAAAAGTATTTTAGTGTTAACTGCTTTTATACTGTGGCCGAGTTTTTGGGGCAATAATACTTGCTCCAACTCGAATGTGTATTGTTTGGACTCAAATTATTGACATATGTACATGTGTACACTATACCATTTTATTATTTCATTAATTATTATTGACACAGCCTATATCTGTAGTGATCCACGGAACTAATAAATATTATTATTATTATTATTATCATTATTATTATGATGAAGCGGAGGGTTCAATTCTGGAGTGCTCCCAGTCTTTTGACTTTCGTCTTATTCGTCTAGGTGAAGGGGACTCCTTCACCCTAGAAGGGGCAGAAGCATGTTTGCGGACCTTGATGTAGCGATTTCGGCTTTCGTCGATGTGTTTGTGGAAGGTGAGTTTTCGGTCAAAGAAGACGCCGATATATTTCTTCCTCGTTATCTTGATCGGCTTACCGGGGCATTTGAGATCAGGCGAGAATCTAACCGCCACGCACTTAGATTCATTTACCTTCAGACCCCAGTGAGAGGTTCAACTTAAAGAAACCGTCAGTAGGGCTTTGGAGGCGTTTTCTGAACAGTGTCTGCTTCTTGCAGGGTGTGTAGATGACCGTGTCATCTGCATAGGCTGTCATCTCTGTGTTGGGCTCTCGGGCGAAATCTGATATGTAAATGGAGAAGAATCGCGGGCCTAGGAGTAATCACTGAGGAATTCCGGAGTGGATTTGTCGGACGCTCTGAACTTCAAGGATTGAGATGTGGTGCAGAAGGATCTGCCAGCCAAATAGGACCTAATAAGCTTCACTATGGAGGGGTCAATTCCTGAAACTATCATCTTGTAGATCAGCCCGTTATGCCAAACTATGTCAAAGGCATTCTTTAAATCGAAGAAAATTTCTCCTACGGGTACTCGCCTCTCGAGCGCGTTTCGGATATGTTCCGAAAAACGGAATAGCTGTAGGTCGGTCGACAATCCGGCTCGAAAACCGAATTGTTCGTCCTGGATGATTTCCTCACTGAGTTCTATTAGCCTAGACAGGATGATCGCCTCGCCTATTTTCGAAACATTGGAGAGAAGGCTCATTGGGCGGAAATGTCGGGGGAATCTTTCCCGGGCTTGTGGATGGTGGTGACTTCGGCGTGCATTCAGCAGGAGCGACACTACTGAATTCGGAGTATCGCGTTGATGATTACGCAAAGATACTCCATTGCTTCGGGGGTAACCAGTTTAGGATCAGATTGGTAATGCAATCCGACCCTTGGGCCGTTTTGTTGATGCGTCTTCTGATGAGGGCGCGGACTTCGTTAGGGAGGCGGGGTCAAGTGAAGTTCCGATGAGCTCGCGGTTCCCGTGCACCACCGTATCCACTTCCCTGCGGAAGTCTCTCTCGTTGTCGTCGATGGGGGTGGAATGCCGCGAAAAACTTCCTCGAGGTGGTCGGCATTGTTGTTGTTCCTTGATTTTATATAAAAGTAAACAAATCAAACTTCCTTTTTCAATCACACCTTTTAGCGCGTAAGGCAAGGCTTCGCGTCCATATTAAATTGCCAATGTTCTTTTGTACGTTTTTGTGTGTTACCTAAATAAACGTTACTTTGTACATCATCATGTTTAAATAAGACAGTTGCGTTTTTCTGTTCTTCGTCCTTCCACTGCTCTCAATAACAGGTTATGGACCCAAGCAATCAAGTTAAATGAGAACAAGAAAAGATGGAAACCGCTCAAAGCTTGGTCGTGGTGAATAAACTTAACAACAGCAACTGGAGCGTTTGGAAATTTCAGATAAAAGTAATTTTGATGTCTAAAGGACTATATAACAACAACCGGCAAAGAAGTAAAACCGATTGGAAATCCTCAACTCGAAGACGAGTGGCAGCTTCGGGATGCTAGGGCTCCTCTGCAGAAGAAATGTGGAACAAGCTCGGAAGCATTTACGAGAGAAAATCCGACATGGGCATGCATTTACTGAATGAACAGTTCTACAGCTTGAAGTTTGAAGGTGCTATCAGTACTTTTATTTCTAAAGTGTCTAATTTACGTGCACAGATCTGACAACAAGGCGAAGATGTTCCTGCAAACATGGTGATCACAAAAATCATCATAGCTTTGCCTGACAAATAGAAGTATTTTCGGTCTGCATGGGAAAGTGCCGCGTCGGATAAACAAAGGTTAGATCATCTAACTTCTCGGCTTCTCATAGAAGAAGATAGACTTCGAAATGACACCGGCGCAGAAGAGCAACAGCGGCTGCGCTCATGTCGAGCAACAGCAACGGAAAATTCTGCAACGGATGCAACAAGAACGAACACACAACAAACGAGTGCAGACGCAATTTGAAGTGCAGCTACTGCAAGAAACGTGGACACATGGTAAGATACTGCTACTTCTACAAACGTAAAAACGGTGTGCGCAACTCTGAACAGTCTGGTCCAAGTGTGAGTACGATTGCTAGTACAAGTAAGAATAAGAACTCCTCAAAGCACGCTGTTGCGCTAATGGCTAACTTCAAAATTCTAGACAACGTTGATCACGAAGTGAATACGGTTTGGATTCTAGACGAAGGGGCATCGCAACACATGTGTCGCGATAGAAAAATGTTCAGTGAATACGCGAGTCTAAACGGATCAGAAGTTATTAAAATCGGTGACGGAAAGTTCATGAACGCGATCAAGGTTGATACGGTGAAACTACAAGCTTTCAACGGCAAAACTTTCATGTCGTCGAATTATCAAATACGGACTATATTCCCGATCTAACTGTAAACCTTTTCTCACAAGGCATTGCTTTAGATAAAAGGTTGAAACTAATGTCGGACGAAAAATCGCGAGGTTCGAAAATAGTGACGGTAACATTGTCGCGATGGCTAAACGAAAGGGTAAATTGTTCCATATGATCTTTCGTGTTGACAAAGAAATAGAAACCGAAAAATGCTTGATCGCAGATGCTCCTCAAAACATCGATATAATGTGGTGGCACAGTGTTCTCGGAATTCAATCCATGAGACATATCAAAAATCAAACGGGATATCTTACACAGACAACGAGACTGTATGCACGTCGTGTATTGAAGGAAAACACCACAGGGAGAAGTTTACAAACAGTGAATCAAGAGCAAGTAGGCTAGGTGAATTAATCCATAGTGATTTGTGCGGGCTTATGGGTGCACGCTCTCTCAAAGGCTCAAAATACATGCTTCTTCTGAAAGACGACTGCACATCATACAGAACCGCTTACTTTATTGAAACTAAAGATGAAGTTTGCGGGAAACTCAAAGATTACATAACCTGGTTTAAAACTCAAACGGGAAGAAAAATCAAAGTTATCCGGAGCGACAATGGCGGGGAATACGTGAATGCTGACATATTAAAGATACTAAACAATAAAGCCATTCAACATCACTGAACTGTACCTTATACCACCCAACAGAATGGCCGCGCTGAGCGTGAAAATCTTACAGAAGTAGAAGCCATTCGCTCTATGCTCGCTGAAACCAAACTTCCAAAGCGTTTCTGGGTTGAAGCTGCTAACACAATCGTGTTTCTTTTAAATCGCACAGGCTCCAGCTCCGAACAAGACACCGTTCGAATTGTTCTTCAACAAAACTTTCAATTTAAACCTATTGAAAGGCACGTTTGGGTGTCTAGTTTGGGCACTAATCCCTAAAGGAAAACGCGCAAAACTCGACATGAAGAGTAAACCCGGCATATTTATGGGTTACTCGGACAATACCAAAGGTTATCGGGTGTATTTTGAAGAAGACGATAACATTGAAATAAAACGAGAAGTGATACTCACTCCGGAAATGTTTCCAAACAATGATGTCAACAAACAACCTGAACAAGTAGTAAATCTCGAACTTGTATAGGCAGAATCGAATGAAGAACAACGACTCACAACTAGAAGACTCTGAGACAGAAGAGGATCCTCAATGCAAGAGGGAGGATCTTGCGCCAATTGTCGAAAGTCAACGTCTTCAGAGAGTCCGCAGATCTCCAGCTCATCTCGACGACTGCGAAACCGCCTTCATGGCTCTCAACATTGAAAAGCCTGCAACATACGAAGAAGCCATGGCCAGCAATCATGCAAGCTTTTGTGTAAAATGAAACGTGGAAAGTGATACCTAAACCGGAAAAGTGCAATGTGATTGACAGTAAATGGGTTTTCAAGATTTAAAAAATGAAAATAACGAGGTATCTCACTATAAATGTTAGACTCGTGGCTCGAGGTTTTATGCAACGAGATGTTGCTGATGATATTTATTCGCCAGTCGTAAAACTTAACACAATTCGCACTTTGTTGATTATTTGTGCTAAGAAAAACTGGCAAATACATATTTCAGTTAGATGTTTGTAACGCTTTTCTTCATGGCGAAGTGAATGGGGAACTGAGCATGAACTTGCCGAAAAGTCGTAAACTCGAAAAAGAAAAAGTTTGTAAACTATTAAAGGCACTCTACGGTTTAAAAAAGGCGCCACTTTATTGGTATCAGAAGTTCGATGAGTTCATGCACAGCCAAGGATTCATTAAAAGCGAAAGCGATAGCTGTATGTATATCAGAGTCAAAAAGGAAAAAACACTGTACTTGATTATTTATGTAGATGACATACTCCTCACAGGTTCTTCCCTGCAAGAAATAAATCAACTAAAAGCTAAATTGAAAGAAACTTTTAAGATGAAAGACTTGGGCATGCTTGGTTGCTATCTCGGCACTTTAGTGCAAAAAAGCACAATCAAATCACTTTGAGCCAGATAGGCTACTTGAAGAAGGTCCTTAATAACTTTGAAATGCTGGATTGCATACCCGTAAGCACACCCATCGACAATAACTTTAATCATGAAAGCGGTTTTTGCTTTTATCTTTGCGGTAGCTTAGTTTCTTGGATTTCACGCAAACAGATCACTATTTGGCTTTCGTCAACAGAAACGGAATACGTCGCTCTGAGTACCTGTATAAGCGATGGATGTTGGTTCAGGAACCTATTGTTGGAATTGAATTTTGTTGACGAAGCTTGTCAAATCATCGTTTATGAAGGCAATCAGTCTGCAATAAAGTCCTGCAACTCATACGATCAAACCAAAAGAATGAAACACTTAGATATTAAGTATCTTTTCATTAAGATAAGATTCAAGCAGACATTGTAAAAGTTAACGCGGGAACAAATTGCTGATGTTTTGACAAAGCCTTTGGGCAAATGTCTCTTTGAAGACCATCGAAGAAAAATTCTCACTGACTAAAAGTTAACCCCCTTTTTCCTTCAATGTTAGGTATTTAGGTTTTTTTTTTTGTAAAATTAAAAATAGGCACTAGAGAAGTTGTGATTGAGGGAGAGTGTCGTTGTTCCTTGATTTTATATAAAAGTAAACAAATCAAACTTCCTTTTTCAATCACACCTTTTAGCGCATAAGGCAAAGGCAGGTACGCCGTTATAACATGATCTAACAAGAGAATTAAGCTGTCGTCCCATAAAATTTCGACTCGCTTCTGAAGGCCTCACCTCAACTGCTTTTCGCAACAGCAGGAAACTTAAGGGTCATGATAAGTATAATGGAGTGTTTATTTCTAGAGATAAGACTCCTCAGCAAAATAAATTATATAAAGCTGCCAAAGCTGAATTAAATCGTCGCCTTGACAACGGCGAAACAAATATAAAAATTGGATATAGAGATGGGTTACCATTGATCATATCATCCGTAAAAAACTAGAGTGTGCCAACAGTAAATACAATCTAAACATCTACTATCAGAATTCTCGTGGCTTACGTACAAAAACCAATGCTGTTTACACTGGCTCCGCTGCTGATGATTATGACATAATAATATTCACTGATACCTGGTTATGTGATTCGGTCTATAGCAATAAACTGTTTACGTCTAAATATACTGTATTTCGTAAAGACCGAAACTTTGCTAGAGCTGGCCTGATCACTGGGGGAGCTGTCTTGATTGCTGTAGATAATAATATATAATCGGAAATGGTGGATGTTTCGGTGTTGGGTAGTGTTGTTCCAACTAATTGATGTTCTTGTTGTTAAATGTGTGTTTCGGGGTTTTCGGTTTGTTGTTGTTTCGGTATACATACCTCCTAATATAAGTATACAGGAATTTGAATATTTCTTTGAGGCACTTGAATTATTATTGCTTGATTTTCCTGTTCTAATGGTTGGTGATTTTAATATCACAAATTATGCAGAGGGACCATCTAATGACCATAAATATAATGCAGTTCAGAATTTTTCAACAATTTTAAGCCTTACACAATTTAATTTTATTTACAATAAGAATCAACGGCTCCTTGATTTGGTGTATAGCAATATTGATTCCGACATCACTGTGCACCAGGAGGTTGAACCCATTGTCTTTGAAGATGATCACCATCCGGCATTATGCGTTGTGGCTGGGATCCCTACAGCAACGTCACCTCAAAAACTACATATTGGTGACAATAAACGGTATAACTTCCATAGAGCTGACTTTGTGTCGTTATATAGTGATGTATTGGATACTGACTGGTCGAAGATCGAAGAAGCTACTGATGTAGATAATGCGGTGGATGAGTTTTACAAAATTCTCTATGAGCTCTTAGATAAACATGTACCGCTAGCCAAGTATAAATGCAGCAACTCGATGCCATGGTTTAATCAGTCCATTAAATACTGTCTGAAACTAAAAAAATATTACCACAAGAAATGGAAAAAAACGGGAGATGATCGACATTATGAGGATTTTAGTCGATTACGTAGACATGTTAAACACGAAATTGAAATGGCTTACACCTCCTATATTCACAGACTGCAATCCAATCTGAAAAGTAAGCCAAACTTATTTTGGCAATTTGTTAATGCGAGGAAGAATACTTCTCAGATACCATCTACTATGGTGCATAACGATGTTGAGTTTACCAATGGTCGAGATATTGTTGATGCTTTCGCACGGATGTTTTCCGAAGTTTATCTACTCAAGCAGAGTATGATTTCATCAGCTGTACATTCATTGTATGACTCGTCTGATATCTCAAAAGTGAGAGTGGAGGATGTTCTGTGTGGTATTGATAAGCTGAAGAGTGGGCATACTGCTGGTGATGACCAAATTCCCTCGTTTTTGGTAAAGGATTGCCGAATAGTTTTAGCTCCCGCATTAACATCCATTTTTAACTTATGTATTACAGCACAAGGGTTTCCTGCATTGTGGAAAATTGCAAGAGTCACTCCAATTTTTAAAAGTGGTATACGTAAAGATATTCAAAACTACAGACCCATTTCCATAGTGCCAAATTTTTCTAAGGTTTTTGAGCACATTATATATGAGGCAATCTATACCAACATTAGATGTAGGATTTCATTAAATCAGCATGGTTTCATGTCAGGTCGATCTACAGTCACTAACCTTGCCTGTATTACCCAGAATATATGTGAAGCTATTGACTCTCGTTCTCAGCTAGATGTTATATACACAGATCTCTCTAAGGCCTTTGACACTATTGACCATAGTTTATTAATGACTAAATTGAGTGGTTTTGGCATTAATGGAAGTCTATTAAACCTTATGAGATGCTATCTTAAGGGAAGAACAAACTATGTTAGTTGGAATGGATATGTGTCACATAAATATGAATCAACGTCAGGTGTTCCGCAAGGCTCCAACTTGGGTCCGCTACTTTTCGTCATATTTATAAACGATCTACTAGAAAACTTATCATGTCAGCACTTAGCTTATGCAGATGATCTCAAAATTTTTTGCCGTGTTGATGACTTGCATGACGTACTTACTCTGCAGGACAACATCGAACGTATCAGCGCCTGGTGTGTAGTTAACAAACTAAAATTAAATATTGCTAAGTGTAATGTAGTTTCGTTCTCGCGTAAGCTGCATAAGACGAACTTTAATTATAATATTTCTGGACGTGTGTTGGGATGTATGGACATAATCAGGGACCTTGGAGTAATGTTTGATAATAAGCTCACCTTTGAGACGCAAGTATCGGAAGTGTGTTGTGGTGTGATTAGGGTTCTTGGTTTTATTATCCGGAGTTGCAGGCAATTTAGTGACGTTAATGTAATGAAATCTCTTTACTTTGCACACGTTCGCAGTCGACTGGAATACGCGTCTCTTGTCTGGTATCCTCATTATACTTGCCATCAACTGAAGTTGGAACGGGTACAACGTCGCTTCCTGAAATATCTTACATTTAGAAGAACGAGTAACTATCCTGTGAGAAACTTTGATCACAATGTTCTTCTGCAAACGCATAATTTTACCTCTTTGCAGGCACGAAACATGAACTCGTGTTCAACTTTTCTTTATAACCTTATTAATAATAAGATTGATTGCCCGTACTTGTCATCATGTGTGCCTTTTCATGTCCCTATGAGACAATCAAGATACACATCTACATTCTATATCTCTCCGTTTAGGACAAATGTAATGCACTTTTCTCCTATTACTAGGATGTGTACATGCGCA
Organism: Chrysina gloriosa; assembly: GCA_038088585.1. NCBI lineage: Eukaryota > Metazoa > Arthropoda > Insecta > Coleoptera > Scarabaeidae > Chrysina > Chrysina gloriosa. The sequence goes on from CM076088.1 coordinate 50,599,271, forward strand.
GAAACAGTTTATATTGATATCTTTTTCAATAAATTATGCTGATTGTAATTATGTAATATGTAATCATACATGTTTTCTTTTCTTTTGTTAGTTAGTGTCCTTGGAATTTTCTGTTGGCACAAATAAATATTATTATTATTATTATTATCACGCCTGCGCATTACAAGTTAGTGGTCTGCCGGCAGTCATCTAAAAGTAGAGTTACGTGCGCGGTCACGGTACGCGTCCATATTAAATTGCCATGTTCTTTAGTACGTTATTGTGTGTTACCTAAATAAACGTTACTTTGTACATCACCATGTTTAAATAAGACAGTTGCGTTTTTCTGTTCTTCGTCCTTCCACCGCCTCTCAATAACAGGCATAAATTTCGATTTTCTCGTCGGCGGAGAAGCCTAAATCATGGGCGCCCTGAAGAGGCCGGTTTGGGGGTTTCTTGAAGGGTTTCTTAAAGCTTTGGATAGCTGCCATAGGAAGCCATCCAAATGCAAATTTACAAGGTATTTTCAGAATAATCGCCTGGAATGCGAACGGCATCAAAACCGGAATACCTCAACTAACACACTTTCTTCAACAAAGAGGAGTAAAAAATTGGGGTAAAAATACATGCTTAAAATTTTAGGGAAATTTTTTCGTTCACTTTGGTTTAGACGGTTGTGATAATGCTTGCCTCGAGCTAGTAAAACACGTATCTCCGATTTTATTATAAAACAATTGTTTAGTGAGGAGTTGGATATAGTGATGGGAAAAAGACGTTTTTAAAATAACAGTTCCAACCGTTATCGTTATTTCGAAATAACGGTTGCAATATAACAGGTTATCGTTATTTCGTAGTCGACAGTTCTATGCGATAACGCATCATGATTGCACATGGCACATAGGAAATGTTATCAATAAAATATGTCACGGACTGCCTAGCTGAGTTAACGTATACGTCTGGGTCACGTTCGAGTGTTACAAAGCCTCCGTCGCCTATGCTTGATCTGAAATATATTTTGCTTTTTTTTTCCGACTATATATTATACTTTCATTCGATTATTAAATTCAGTTTTATTTGATTTCTCTCGTTTTAATTATTTACACAAATGTGCAATTGCTGATCTTGCAGTACGCCTAAGGGGTGTTTCCAAAAACGGGATTATTGATTTCTGACCGTCGAAACCGTTTATCATCTGAAAAGGTGAAAGAGATCCTATTTATAAACATAAATCAGAATTCGTGATAACAACATTGTCGTTTTTGAATATATATATATATATATATACATTTTAGCATGAGTTTTATTTTTATTTATTTTTATTCGAATATATACATATTTTTTATATAACATCGTTCTTTTATTTTACATTTGATAATTTCATTGCATACAATTATTTACAAAATATTTCCACAATAAAAGTCCGACTCAATTTTGACTACCACCGTTATTACCGTCCGAGAGAATATCTAGGAACGTAATAAATTATTTTTCTAATGGAGTTGTAACGGTTATCCATAATAAACGGCGGCCTCGACAAGACAGTTGTCATACAACACCGTCAATTGTATCGAAACGCCTCAACTGCGTACGCTGCAAGCAGTCCGAAAGGAACTGTTTTTTAAATCAAAACTTTCTATTTTTCAAATTTTAGGATTCGTCCATCTTTGGATTGCCAACAGCCCCCTAACTTTCATTTGCGATGAACTACATATCGCAAACAATACCGCGGTAGATTGGGCGTCTTTCTGCCGCGAGGTTGTTTTAGATGCGTATGTACTACATAAAGAGGAGTTAGGGGGTCCAGGTAAAATCGTGGAGATTGACGAGTCCAAATTTGGAAAAAGAAAGTATCATCGTGGACATTTTGTAGAGTTGCAATGGGTCTCAGAAAATATGAAAATGTTGGTAAATTACTGAAAATTATATTAATATTTGAACGTATATTTGTACAAAAAGGATGAAAGTTATTATAAATGTATTACAAATTGTATTTATGTGATTAAATATATAAGAAAACTCCATCTGAATGTAACGTAAACACTTCAAGGTAAGACCGTTTTTCTTAAATTGTGACTCTGGGAGGCATCTCTCACAAAACTTTTATTTAGATAATTTATCACTCTCTAGGTTACCTTTACGGTGCTATAATTTTTTACGAAAATCGAATGTGTCTTGTACTCATATTACTCCGGGAAGCATATTGAAAATACGATTTGTGAATATGGTATTTAATATCCCATTCATTATCCTCACTTCAGAGATTTTTTAATGTTGCAAAATCAGGATTCCGAGAAAAACCGCATCCATTTTTTTACTTAAATAAACGCCAACCAGGAACGTTCTTCAATTTACTTAAAATGTTATTTAATGTTGTCATTGCTTCTTCCAATTTCAATGTTTGTATTTCGAAATATTTCATGTTCTCGGGTATATCGCCAAAATGTTTTTTAATGAATTCTAAATTATTTTGCAAAAATCAGTCTTGTGCGACAGTTTTACATTTAACTATACTTTGTGCGTCCTCATTTAAACTATTTACAACATTTACAACTTTTTCCACATTCTCGGAGTAAAAACAGCAAGCTTCTAACCACGTACTCCATCTAGTTACGATAGGTGACGGGGGTAATGGGAGTAACGAATATTTTTCTTTGTAGACAGTAACTCTTAAAAAGATTTTCTGGGTGTAGCTAATGAATTAATTTATGTTTGGAAATTTCTCTTTCACGAATTCTGCCATTCTATGCAAAGAATGGGCGGTACATGTAATATCAAGCATATTTTAAAATTTATTTTTAGTAGTTTACCAGCTTTTGTCATATAAGCGGCAGCATCACTAACAAAAAGTAAACCTTTGTTTACAGCACCTTCGAATATATCATCAATGCTGATATCAATGGCATCAGCTATCGTATTTGCATTCACCAGTTCAACTATTTTGGCTATCAAGTACGATTTAGTTGGCTGATCAGCATGCAAGACACCCATCACAACATGAACCGTGCTTCTGCCTAATATATCCATGGTCTCATCTGCGCTAATCCAAAAATAGTTGTCTCCCACATGTTCCCGAATTTTATTCTTTACTTTGGCATATATATTTGGAAGATAATTTTTAAAGTTGATTCATCTGGAATATGTTTCTCTGTGTATTTTGCAGGAAATTGTCTGGATTATCAAGCTTTTGAAATGGAATATTCGCAGTCACGTGCTTCGCAAAGATCGCTAAAAAAATTATCAGCTAACGTACATGGATTATGGTAAATTCTAATTTTTCAAATGATCAATAATCTTCTGTTTTTTACACATTTCAAAGTAACCGAAGATAGATTGCAGTAAATCTCGGTATTATTAACAATTGTGAAGTAGTCCTGATGAAAATGGCAATGAAGAATAATATATATTGCTATTATCAAGAAATAAACTAAAAACAATCCTCTTAATATGAAAGAAAGAAAGAGATCTAACGACGTCTGCTCGAAAATAAAATAATACAAGAAACCAAACCTTACTAATCGTAAACCACATAGATTAATTATATTTACTAAAAGGTGTATTAAAAAGGATCTTATTATTAAGAACGCACCGTTCGACGGAATAATCGCAACTGTAGGTGTTCAGGTTCAGAACAACTGTGCGTGCGTTGCTGTGACACAATAGGGGGAGCCGTCGGTCCAGTCTATGGTAATAATTATCATACGCTTTTAAATGTTTTTCTAATATTTTTTCATCTGTCGTCAAAAGTATTATATAAATGGATTCTCACATCTCCAATAATTGCTAATAAGGTAGCTATTCTCACATTTTCTTCTGGTTGATTCTTCATTATTGCTGTTTATGTCGAACTTTTGTTTCCACAACGGCCAGTTTCCTGCATTTTTAATTCTCCGGGAGGCTTGAAACAATCAATTTTACAAAGTAGGGTTAACACGTTACTATCTTATTTCAATCCTTTCTTGTAATAGTCAACAGTGTTATGTTTGCAGAGAGATTAATTACGCACAGATATGTATACTGACAGTTATTTATTTATTAACGGTATATGTCATGTCATTCCCAACATTGTTACAATGCCAACTATTTTAAATTAGTCAATACATAACAATCAGTACTTCAAAAGCTCAAATTGATATTGGTTTTCACACAGGACACCATGTTTTGATCCCATTTACTATTCAAACACCATCTTGTATATTTAAGTAATATCAAGTTTATTTAGGATTGTTCGTACATCAACTCTATAAGAGCGGCATCTTTTTCTCGAGCTAAAACGGGATGCTTTCCGTGCTCACATCGTCCTGGAGGAACGCCCTCTTCCTCGCCGTCGGGAGTTGCAGGATGGTAAAAGTCACGGCACAACGGACGAAATGTGAATCAGCACGGTGTTATGGCTAGACTGGGCCCCGAGTAGGGACTCACGTAGAACGAAGCCCAGTCTTCCAACTGGTCCGTTGCGGTTTGCAGGCGGTGGCAGATCAGGTTTTCGGCCCTTAAGGTGGTGGCAGTGTCGTCTACATATACTGCTAGCTCCGTCCCCGGTGTTCTGGAAATATAATAAGTAAATAACGTAAATACATCCGGAGCTAGCAGTGAGCCGTGAGAAACATCCGCCGTCGCGGTGAAAAGGGCAGACTTGACGGCTTTCCCAATTCGCACTTAGAATGTGCGACCGGAGAGGTAAGATATGATTAGTCGCACCAGTGCTCCCCCGAATTCCAGTCGGACCATCTTGAATATGAGGCCGTCATGCCAGACTCGGTCGAACGCGTTGCCGAACTCATAGAACTCCGCCCCGGTGGTCTCCCTCCTCGCCAATCCCTCCCGGATGGCATCAGTTATGCGCCAACTCTGTGCTAAGTCCGGCTCGAAACACGAACTGTTCCTCCGGAAGGCGATTCAGCTCCCAGATTCTCTATTTCAATCTAGAGAGAATGACGCTCTCGACCACCTTGCCTATAGTTGATAGAAGGCTGATAGGGCGGGAGTTCTACGGGAAGAATGGATCTTTTCCCGCTTTTTTCACCATGACGACCTCGGCCCTCTTCCACCGCTTCGGAAAATAGCCATGGAAGAGCACCGCGTTGACGACACTCGCTCCAGGGACCCATCAGGCATCTTCTTGAGTGCCTCGTTTCCGACACCGCCCGGACCAGGAGACTTCTTGGAGTTAAGGCACCGGATGTTCGTCTCCAGTTTCGCCATCGTCGCCGGAGCTCAGCGCTCGCCGACCTCCAGGCGTGGTAAAGACTCGAGGATGGATTCGACCTCCTCATCCAAGGCTTCGTCGTCTCAGGGAATAGCGGACTTTGTGTCACTAATCTTCGCCAGATGTTCGGCGAAGACGGACGCTTTCTCCTCGTCTGAGTATACGATTCCCTCTCCCTCCCTCTGGTAAATAAGGAAGTTAGGCCTCAACAGACGGCGGAGGCCAGTCCAAGAAGGCAGAGGTCAGAGGGCAGGACTCTCGTAGGTCTTCCGAAACGCAAGAGGCCAGAAGGTTTAACCTTCAAGAAGGCTGCTTTGGGGAAGATCGCGGTAGTATGCAACGACTATCCAACCACCCAGATGGAGCCGGCAAAGCTTAAGGCAGTGCAGAACTCTTATTATGGGGGCATATAACAGTATTACGGAGCAAGGGTTTCAAGTCCGCTTTAAAAATACACGTATATGCGGAAAAAGTTATCCCAGACAACTTTTCTTACGTAAAATCGGACGCGGAATCCAATGGATATAATTTTCACTCATAGAACACCGCCCCGGTGGTCTCCCTCCTCGCCAATCCCTCCCGGATGGCATCAGTTATGCGCCAACTCTGTGCTAAGTCCGGCTCGAAACACGAACTGTTCCTCCGGAAGGGGATTCAGCTCCCAGATTCTCTATTTCAATCTAGAGAGAATGACGCTCTCGACCACCTTGCCTATAGTTGATAGAAGGCTGATAGGGCGGGAGTTCTACGGGAAGGATGGATCTTTTCCCGCTTTTTCACCATGACGACCTCGGCCCTCTTCCACCGCTTCGGAAAATAGCCATGGAAGAGCACCGCGTTGACGACACTCGCTCCAGGGACCCATCAGGCATCTTCTTGAGTGCCTCGTTTCCGACACCGCCCGGACCAGGGGACTTCTTGGAGTTAAGGCACCGGATGTTCGTCTCCAGTTTCGCCATCGTCGCCGGAGCTCAGCGCTCGCCGACCTCCAGGCGTGGTAAAGACTCGAGGATGGATTCGACCTCCTCATCCAAGACTTCGTCGTCTCAGGGAATAGCGGACTTTGTGTCACTAATCTTCGCCAGATGTTCGGCGAAGACGGACGCTTTCTCCTCGTCTGAGTATACGATTCCCTCTCCCTCCCTCTGGTAGATAAGGAAGTTAGGCCTCAACAGACGGCGGAGGCTACTAAATGTAAAGAAAGGGCGGAAGTCCAAGAAGGCAGAGGTCAGAGGGCAGGACTCCCGTAGGTCTTCCGAAACGCAAGAGGCCAGAAGGTTTAACGTTCAAGAAGGCTGCTTTGGGGAAGATCGCGGTAGTATGCAACGACTATCCAACCACCCAGATGGAGCCGGCAAAGCTTAAGGCAGTCCAGAACTCTTATTATGGGGGCATATAACAGTATTACGGAGCACGGATTTCAAGTCCGCTTTAAAAATACACGTATATGCGGAAAAAAGTTATCCCAGACAACTTTTCTTACGTAAAATCGGACGCGGAATCCAATGGATATAATTTTCACTCCCTACGAGACACCGTTGCCCCACTAGGGGTTACACTATAACGTGCATATTCACATTTTAATTATACTAAACACACAATCACAATAAACTATGATAACATGAAAATTTACAAAACACGAAATAAAACACCTACATTGCTAATAAACGCCAAAATTTAATTAAAAATGTTGAACGTTTTCACATCTTCGATTGACAGCTCCCGCTTCATAACCTCTACTGGTCATGAAACATACAAGCCGCATACACATCACACATTCGATTAAGGCTTGTATTATCTACGCAACAAATACAAATTTCTTTTCAAAAATGCAAGTAATTGGTTATATTAGAAATCAAATATTGCTCGCCTGCTTTCATCCATAAATTCAACTATATTTTATACACACTAGATGACAGCACATAGCAGAGATCCTATGATATTTGGCTGAATAACACAAGATATATAAGCAAGGCTATTAGTATTCTTATCTATGTATGATTTGTGGTTGTGTTTAACAAATGCGATAGGACTTTTAACTACGAAATAAGGAACGGCATTATAAGTGAGCAAGGGTGAGTAGTAGCTTAAAACTTGTAAGTTCCCGCGCATAGTTTTTGTACTTTTCTTCCAAGATACAAGGGGGCCAAGGTTCCAGTTCCACTTGTTAAGTCGACGTATTTTTATCATGGCGCTATTGTGTAGCGAGATAAGAGCGTAATATGTGGTAATATATTATATGTATATGAGCATGAGTGTATATATTTCGTAGAGGCAAAGTGGATGTATTATATTTGTATTAATGTGAAATAATGATTAATTTCGAATGATATCTTGTAGTTGTCAGTAATTACAACACTCAGCTAAAAGGTAAATTGGTTGTCTGTACATAGCTTGCTTTTAATTAATATATGATGTTACATATTTAATATTAATGTAGGTACTCATTATGCAACGAAAGCAAAGACATATTAAGTGGGTTTCACCTGTACCAGGAAATAGTAGAGATGAACCCCCTGCAAAGAAAATTGTTACAAAGTTTGAAGTAAAATCAATTGATACTTCAAGTGAAAGTGATATAGAAAATTATTTACAGTCTGCTTCAGAAATTGATCTGAACTCTTCACTTTTTACATCAGCGATGTCAGAAACATCTAGCTTTAAGGATATAGAACAAGGTACATTAACTGGTATAATTCATTTAAGTTAGTCAGAATCGATTGATTTTACAGAAAAGAAGCAATTTGGTGTAACTGGTCATGGATCAAGTAAAAGTACCATACATGTATAAAATTCTTTGAATATTTAGTTGATATTCTAAAAAATTTATTTTAGCAACCTACTTTTGAAAACAAAATAGATAAGTTCAAAGATACCCTCACATATAGTGAAAAAATTGAAGAAATTAAAAAGCACATTGAAATTTATAAAATTAAGAATGACTGTAACAAAAGCAATATTAATATACAGAGTATGTTGGCAGTTGGAGAAACAAAATCATCGTTTACAAATAGGTTATTAGTTTCTGCTATGTCAAACGAAGCTGAAGTATTTTCTGATTCTGAAAAAGAGGATTGGGAGGAAATTAATAATACAGATGATGATAATTTACTTTCAAGAACTGGCATCCAAATAGCTGTAGATTTACCAGCAAAAGTTTGTAAACATAAAGGTAAGTGCTTGCCATAGACATTTATAGCTTCGTTATAGTGTCTTGGTATAGAAATTTATGATTTAAATTGATATGAAATTCTATATTACATTATTTGATAAAACATATTCATTGTAACACAAGCATCACCTTAATCTAACTTCTTTAATTAGTTGCACATCTTTCTATGCAAATGTCAGAAGTGGTGAAATAATAAGAGACCAACAATGATTGTCAGTATCCCTGAAAGCTGCTTCCATAGAATAAAGTTCTCAACTTTTTCAAAGGTGTTATACTGTTAAACTAGGAGATACATGAGAAAATAAATATAACCTGTGGGAATGATTCTCGCAGATTGAACGTTTATTACTACTACAACTGTATTAAGCTGTATTCTACATTCGTTACTTATACACTAGATGTCACTCTATATTTTATGTGGTTTTGATTATTCTAACACTCCCACTATCAAATTTCATAAAATCTATTTATTCTTGTTAACATGAACCAACTTTTCTAATAATTCGTAATGGTTTTCGGTTCTTAGGCCTTTAGTGAGCACATCGACAGACATTTCACTTCTAGGTAAATATTATAAAATCACCTGTTTACTTGAAACTGCTTCCCTTAAAAAATGGTGTCCAACATCTATATGTTTTGATCTTTTATGAAACGTATGGTTTGCTGACAACTTCAATGTGCTCCGGTTCTCATTATAGAGAGTGATACATAACTCATCCCCAGTCAATTCATGTAGGTTTTTAAGGTAAATAGCTTCTTTAGCCGCGTCTGACATTGCCGTATATTCAGTCTCTGTGCTAGAGAGTGCCGTTGTCTTTTGTTTGTTGCTTTCCCATGAAATTAAGGAACCGCAAAATTAAAGCGCAAATTCAGTGTATAATTTTATGTCTATTTGGGTTAATGCCCCAATCAGCGTCAACAAAACCAACTAGTTCCGTATTTTCTTTTGAAAATTTCAAATAACAATACTTCTTTATATATCATCAAATTCGTCTTGCGCACCTCCAGTGCGTCTCATTGTACGATTTATTGAATTGGTTTAAATAACTAACACTAAAAGCAATATCGGGTCTAGTGAGCATAGCTGGCTCCATTGGACAATCCATTAATCTCTGATACGGCACTTCAGCTGTGTTGGTCTGATTATTTAGTTCTAAGCTTAACCTACTTTCTGTAGGAGTTTTAGCTACTTTACAAACCTAACATATTATAATCTTTTAATAAATGGTCTATATATTTCTGTTGACTTAATGTCAAAACACCCTGACTCTTATCAAAACTTACTTCCATACCTAGACATTCTTTTACTTTACCTAAATTTTTGATCTAGTGGCGGTTTGTCAGGGAGGCTAAGCCTCCCTATTATTTTTAGTAAAATAAATTATGTTTATTTTGTATTAAAACAATGTTTAAGCATTGGCTATGTACTAAAATAAAGCAATTTTTACAACGTATTTATAATAAATAGCATATCTATTCATTACTTAATTTAAAAATGCAAACAAATTTTAGTGCACCCACTATAATAGCAAGCGAGGAGACTGGCCACAAATCTACCTCCGCACCGATATTAATACCAACCGAAAAAACGTATGCGCGGAGACTTGGGCTCCAGTCATATCGTACGACATCGGCAAGTTGTCGTGCGTTATTGTTCGTACAACGTTTACAGCGCGCACCTTGATGATGTTTTAAGGATTTACGTAACAATTATTCGGTTTATGTTGTTTTATGAAGTTTTGCTAGGTCATACATAGAAAATTGATAAAATTAATAAAATAGGGAGCTGCGAAGATGTTGTCGACTGCTTGGTAAAAATTAATAAAATAGGGAGCTGCGAAGATGTTGTCGACTGCTTGGTAAGAAATTCTTTTAGTTGTTTAAACCTCGGCCTAACTTATCTTTAGTATCTAACGACGGCAATTGGCAAAATCGTGGTTTCAGTTCATTGTGGTACGCTAAATGTGATTGGTTAACGGGTGCAATTAAACTGGAAAGTGGAAAGTGGAAACGGCTAAAAGCGTTAATTATTTAAACTGGTAAGCTTATTTTGTTGGCCATGTCTACATTTTTGTAACCAAACCGAAACGTGATCGAACTTATACGGGTTTAAAAAATTTACCACGATCTATTGAACGGCATTCTAAGTCTAAAAAACATATTTTATCGCTGTGCAAATTTTAATTCTTTGGAAAACAAAATATTGCTACTGTTATAGACAGCGCGTGTAAAGATGCAATTATCTGTATATATAAAAGTGGATCGTGGTTTGTTCGAATGCTTAAAACTTGAAAACGACTTGACCAAATTGGATACTTCCTTTTGCGGATTTGTTCGTAATTGCTACGTGAAGGTTTAGGAAAAAGAAAACTATTAAAACATTTAAAAATTATGACAAAGAAATTAGAGATTAAGCAAATTGGTGACGTCTGGTGGGTTAGGTTATGACAGTTGTCATGGTGCGCGCAAAGACAATTGAGGTTATGACATTTGTGATTGTGTGCGCATGAATAATTGTTATGTCATAATAGAAGCAAAGTCAGCAATATCTATCACGGTGTTATTTACAATGCCGCGAGCGAGAAGTTCGAATCTTTTACAGCGAAGCCGTAATGCAATTAGACTGCGGAATATTGCGAATCAATCCACTGCAAATGAAGAGGAAATCGCACGAGAGAAGGGCGCTGTGTTAGTACGTCCCAACTTCGTGTTTCACAAACACAAGAACAAAGAGAGGCCATACGTGAAACGGCTCGGTTGGCAATGAGAAGTCGTCGAGCAAAAAGAAATGCTTTAGGTGTTAATTTGAATCGAGGAGCGTTTCAATGCGATTCTACAATTGACTACAGTTCGCACCCTTTCGTTAGAATTGGCTCTATGGAGGTTATGTGCGTCCATTGCGGTGCATTAAAGTTCGATGGAGAAACGTCTGGATTGTGCTGTCTTAGTAGAAAGATTAAATTCGGCATTGTTGCCTCCGCCACCTGAGCCATTGCATTCATTGCTTCGTGGCGAAGCTCAAGAATCACGACATTTTCTTTCGAACGCTTAAAGGTACAACGCATGCTTCCAAATGACTTCATTTAGAGCAAATATTATTGACGAACGCGGATTCAGGCCGACATTCAAGGTATTGTTTGTCAATAAGAGAGTAACCTTTATTTTTGGTAATCATAAATCACTAATTATCACTTCGCTTTCGACTATACAGATACAAGAACAAATTCACCATAGAATTGGATCATTACAGCCGATTGAAGACGCACAGCATAAAATTGTTACAAATTTACTTCATGGCCAATATGGAGGACCAACTTGATCGGCGTCAAACGATCAATAACGCAATGAAAAGAGAAATTCTTCAAGATTTGCAGGAAATACTTGATGAACATTATGCGATTGGGTTGTTCAAAACTGCGTTGGATCGCATGCTAAGTGATAAATATAAAGTCGTAAACAGAGCCCCGCTGGAACACACGAACGACAATTCAATGCTTCCACAATAGATAAAGTCGCAAAATATAGTATATCGCAAGGTGCTTCAATGAAGATAATCGACATGAGTGCAACCCATTCAGCAAATAGTTTAACAGAAAATTGTGCTACAACGATACGCGAATCATTTGGTTTACATTCAATAAAGCTAATGCTTTTCTCCCCCTGAATTTGCTCTTTTTGAACTTTTATGCAACTTAATTAATTTTATCTTAATATAAACATTTGTGCTGATAATGCAGATGCCAGTAGTGAATCTGTGACACCAACAATTCTCGGCAGCACTCCTTCCCCATTAGCTACTACCAGCAAGCGTAAGATGCACAAAGAAAGACACTCTGTGGCTGATGTGCTGCATAATTATTTAAAGACAAGCACTTTGCCTGTTAATTCAAACAGTAGTATTAAAACTTTCTTCTTAGCCATGGCGGACACGGTAGAATCATTTCCACTGGAAATACAAATAGATATAAAATCAAAAGTATTCGGCATTATAACTGAGGCAGAATTAAAATGTTTGCAGTTAAAAAATTATAGTCAGCACAGCAATCAGCAAATTCATTGGCCTTCGACAACATCGCTGTATTCGCCAACCAACCCATATACAACCAATATACAACCCATATACAACCCAGTGGGAACTATAATTTTCAATATCAAACACTTATTCCGCCTCAATGTACCAATACTAGCGTGTCAGTGCTAGAACATTTTACAGAGCGCGGACATCTTAGTGGATCTGAGGACCAGCAGTATGGAAAGTGAGAATTGAACTCATCATGTGTTACTTTTATTTTATGTTTACGGGATTGTATTATTAGTTTTACTATATATGCCTACTATTGTTATGGGAACAAATATAAAATAATGCTGAGTAGTTATACATGCCAAATTATTAGTGAGAAATTTACCTAAGACATATTACCAAACGTTCTTCTGGGGCAATCGACGTTCTGAACTTTGTGTTTTGCTTCTGCAATTCGGGCTGAAGAATTGATAAAAGTTCTTTAAACTTTTCGTAGCTCATTCTAAAGTATTGGAAGAGCTTAACCTCATCGCATATTAGATGAGGAAACAATGTAACATATTCGCCTTCTGTATATCTTTTTCTGTTTATTTTGTGTACCCATGTCCTCCTCTTTTGTCTTTCTTCCTTTTCTTCTTCTTCACATAATAGTGCCACAATGACAATCTTCACATCCAAAATTCCATCCATATTTGTGGACATTTTAAACACGACTACGGAAATTTTGCCGATAGTGCGCGTTAAAAGTAAAAATTGCCGCCCGTAGTCGTCCGTTGCCGGCAGGTGCGCGCGGGCCTTAACTCGATGTGTATAGACGATGCAAAATAAGTATGCTTCGCAATGCGAACATTAATATACTCATTATGAGGTTGTGTGTTTGCTCTGTTGCCTTTTTTACTGTTGTTTTTTTACTAAAGTTAAACAAAGAAATATGTGTAGATTTGTGTTGCTTATTTCATATTATATTGCGCTTTTTACCTTACGTTTTTGTACTAATTGAAAAACTCCGCTATTTATTTTTCCTCAATCTCACTATTGCTATCCATTTTTCCCTACCTGCTCATAAAAATGATAAATAATAAAAAAAAATAATTTTCCCGAAATGTTTCTGTATAAACTTACCATTTTATGCTTTTGTATATTTTTATACACTTTATACTGGTTGCAAACTGTTTAATGACCAAACTTTTAAATATACATGGATGAGTTGAATGAGCTGAATCAATGTAAGTATTGTAAGTATTTTCCTGACATTAGAAATCAAACTGAGGTGATTTATGAGTGTGAGTATAGTATGTGTATGATGTCGCCGTCGCATTCATATTTATTGCAACCTGTACTTATGAATCAACGTTATTGTGAGTATGAGTAAATCAGAGTAGTTGAGTTTAAATGATGCCTACTCACTTATATTTAAAATTTCATGAGTCAGTATGAATAGCGAAAAAGCGATGCATTGCCGATCACTGATCTACATCGTGTAAAACGCCTTTTGCTGCTTCGTTTGAAGTGTTAAAAACCCGCTAAATAGTTATTGTCATATGGACGCGTGAGCTTCAACTGAGCTCTCGAAACATACCTTATATGAATCAGTTAAACTTATTGTATATTAAAAAAATTTATTTAATACGCTGAGGAACAGGATCAGCTCCTTCAATTGGAGTGTAAATAGGTCCTCCTCACTCAGCGTATATGCATGTAGTAGTCTATATCTCCTGCGGCCTAGTGTCCCACAGTTAGTGATCAAGTGTTCCATTGACTCCTCTTCTTCACCACAGAATCTGCAAGTGTCCGTGTTGCATAAGCCCATTTTGTGAAGGTGCTTGTTACAGGTATAGTGGCCTGTGAGTGCTCCTGTCAGTGTTTTTAAGCTTCCCCTGTCCAGTTTTAGGGCGAGGTCCGCCCTCCTAGCGTCGAAGCTCAGAAATTTTTTGGAATGTTCCAGCCCGCTGGTCTCATTCCAGTGTTTCATTGTAATGGACGCTGTCCATTTCTTTATCTCACCTTTAAGGAGACCTTTGTTAAACCCAAAAGGTGGAGTAGGTCCAGTAAAGTTTCTATCAGCCCCTTTTTTGCGCAGATGTCTGCCATCTCATTTCCCACGTGGCCCTCATGTCCTGGCACCCAGACCAGGGTGATCTGGTTCTGAGTGGCCAGGCCATTAAGCATGTTGCGGCATTCCAATAATAATTTGGACGTAATTGTACAACTGCTTTGGCCTTAAGGACTGATTGACTATTCGAGAATATTTTGATTCGTATTCCCCTGTGTCCCCTTTCGGATAGGATTCCTACAGTTTCCAAGATTGCGTATAGTTCCGCTTGGAAGATTGAGGTGTCCTTTCTCAAAGTTATTGATCTGTATGTTCTAGGCCCCACTATTCCTGCCCCCACTCCGTGGAGCGTTTTTCTGTTTGGTTTTACCCCACCATACCAGAGCACCGTACAGTATTGTGGGTTTAACCATTTGGGTATATATCCCGTAGGTCATTTTCGGGGTCAGACCCCAGGATCTACCTAGTAGTTGTTTAGTAGTCCAAAGGCTTTTTGTGGCCTTATTTATTACTGACTCGAGGTGCAGTTCTCAGGTAAGTTTTTTATCCAGGATAATTCCCAGATATTTCACCTTATCACTGGGGACGCCCTCGATGCCGTTTACTTTTAAGGTGGGGATATCTATCCCTCTTTTCCTAGTGAATGGTACGATGGTTGTCTTCTCTGGGTTAATTGATAACCCCTCCAGCCTGCACCATTCCCATGTTGTGTTCAGGGCATTTTGCATCCGTTCGGCAATCGTCCCTATATGGTTACCTCTAATTATTACACAGATGTCATCTGCATAGCCAATGGTTCTGTGTCCCTCCCGGTTAAGGACCCTAATCAGGTCATCAGCTAAAACCGACCATAGAAAAACCCGCTAAATAGTTATTGTCATATGGACGCGAGAGCTTCAACTGAGCTCTCGAAACATACCTTATATGAATCAGTTAAACTTATTGTATATTACAAATATACACCTAGCGCCACCGTTTTCCGATTTTTACGAAACTTGTATATAAACATGTAAGTATATGAAGTTTCAAGAGGGCCACCTAAACATGGATGGAATAACACTTATTATTAAAATTTTACAAACTTAACTAGCCTTTACTCGTTAATAGTCGCTCGTCTTCAATCTAGATATTGAAATATGTATGTGTATCCAATATTTATATTTAAAATTCCGATACATTCTTCAGGAACTTGTATAAGAAGTTAACAAATTAAGACAACAAATGAAATAAAAAATAGAAATAAAAAAATAGAAATCATAATAAGTTTCTAAAGTTACAGCAGGAAAAATATTTGTTTCTTTAGAAGTATTAAATCACAAACTATAATTATATGGATAGAAAATACACGAATTTTTTACTTTGTATATACCACTTTATTTATATCACACAAAATGACCGTTCTAGGTTGAAACTGCAGTCACTGTTTTTCTATTCATAATGAAATACCACAAAGTAACGGCTGAAATTATTAATTTTTTATAATTATATGGTATATACCATATGTGTCATTCTTGATGAAAATGATTGTCGTCGTAAAAATGTTGGCATAAGTATTTATTACACCTTGCATTGCATTGGTTTACAATGAGTAAACAGGTTCGTAGTTAATTTTCCTGAAGTAGAAGCTTCAACTTTCACATTTGATACCTAAAAATATAAAAAAATGTATCAATTGGTTGCTTCTTTCGCATTTACAATGGTTTACAAAATATAAGCGAAGGGGTATTACCTGGAATAACCTCTTCACGGTGGGACCAAACTGCCCTTCTGCTAGTCATCTAAACTGTTGAAACTGTCAGTAAACTGTTGAAGTGTCCGTTTTTGTCACCCTTCTGCAATGATTGCTCTCATCTGTATAGTTGTCATAGAGACTTAACTTTTCTAAATCTTTTTTAACTGTTGCTTTGCGCTTCCCCAAAATTGCACTGCTTTTTGTATTCAATATCAATGAAATCACGTACAACACCGTTGTTACAAGTTTCTTCCCATTTTTCTTGTATAAAATCTCTTAAGTCTTTCCGTCAAGGTGGCTCATCGTCCATCACGACAATTTGTCTAAAAGTCAACGGAACTGTCTTGCACACTCCTGTCTATTATACCTTTTATAGCGTCACGCAATTCATGTTGCTTAACATTTGAATTTCTTGTTGCTTCCCAATATTCATAAGTAATAATTAACAAATTAATTACAAAATTTGTGGATTTATGTACAGCACGCTGCATTACAACCACACGATGCAATTTATAGTATGGTTGAAAACTATCTATTAATCATCGGAATACCTAGCTGATCCAACAGGCGTTGTACTGTCAATTTATAAAAAAATTGATATATGTAGAAGATAGATTATTTTAATTGTGATTTAATGTTGAGACCAGGTTTTAGAGCACCCATATTTGAATATTACAAATATTGACAAAAATTAAGCAATGAGTTGATCGCAACGCTTGGTGATGAACGATATTTTTGTCTTTCCGTTTGGAGAGAACACGAATAGCGCCGATGGTTTACCTACTCTCGAGCACGCCACGTAAAACTGCCCATGGGAATAAACATGACAATTCAAGGTTCATTCCAAACACTTTCAACGATTGGCCTTGCGATTTATTAATCGTCATTGCAAATGCAAGGCGAAAAGGAAACTGAACTCTCTTAAATTAAAACGGCAAATCGGTTGGAATCAGTTGTATTCTTGGAATCAGGATACCCTCGCCTTTGAACTTTCCTATGATCATCGTTGCCTCAATCACGTCATTCATCAGCTTCTTAACAGCGAGTCTTGTTCCATTACATAGTTTCGGTTGCTTCAGATTGCATAACATGATTACCAGCGAGTCGACCTTGAGCTGCAAATTGTGCGACGGCATTCCTGGCAAATACAATGAATTCAGAAATTCAACTGGATAATTGACTACTTCATTTGGATCGGTAATTGAATCCCTTAACTTAAATGAATGCAATTGGCCAGCGATTTGATTTTGAATTTTTATGTTCAAATCGTCTACGTCTTTATTTTTCGCTGCCAAAATAGCTCGTTCGCTCAACAATACATGGTTTTTGTAATTTCAATCAATATTCAAGAACACTTTCGTAATCAACTTTTCTTCGTAGTGAATTGACAAAAATTAGGTGGAAACGATATGAGGCCAGTGGAAGCGTCAACCGGAATTTTTCCATTGCCAATGTCTAATAATTGCGTGGAAAACACCTCGCCGATTCGTCATTTTGTAACGCGACTCGCATATTCGTTGTTAACTTTAGAGTTTTCACGTATCTCCACAAATTTGATGACTTTTGGCAAGCGTTTATTTCATCAGCAGTTGTTGATCTTGGAATGACTGGCAGTGTTTGCCGAAAATCGCCGTTCAGTAGAATTATCGTACTTCCAAAGAGATCCTGATTATTGCGCAAATCTTTCAACGTTCGATGGAGTGTCTCCAATGATCGTTTGTGCACCATCGTATACTCGTCCCAAATTATTATTTTGCAATTCTGTTATACTTTCGCCATTGCTGATTGTTACATTGGGCCGTCTGTTTCGTCTATGTTCCAAATTATTTTGTACGTTCTCTCCAACTGAGCGAGTCGAACTTGACCGTATCCGTTGTTCCGGAGTCATAATTGTTCGCGCTTGGAAATTCTTATTCGATTTGCGTCTAAACGGTGTCTACACTCTGGTCTCATTGACTTGACGATCATGTAATTCTCTTGCGTTGCGCGTACGCCGACCCATATTTCGACGCCTTATTGGTGGCATATTTCCAAATATACCAAATTAATCTTTCCAGCACACCACCGATAACACAATATTCATATAATGAAATCACTTCGCAAAATGTCACACTTCTATTTTTTTAATGGTTTTTAATGGCTTGGTTGCAAAACCTTTAAGCCCTGTACCTTTTCTTATTTTGTTATGAAAATATATGATAGCAGAACTGTTAAACTGTGCCTCATTTCTCGTAATGAAATTCAATATCAAAACCTCAAATTTGACATAAAGGTATTTGTGTCTTATAAAAATATAATCAAAATTTCCGACTTTTTCCGTGGATTTTCCAAAAATTTTCTTTCATACAAACCTTGTTCTGACAATTACGAACACAAAAAAAAATTAACCAAATCGGTCGAGCCGATACTTACACACCCTTAGCAAGAGACCCTACAATTACGATACAAAACAAACATAATAGTCTAATAAAGAAACTAAAAATAATAATGGGATTACACAAACCACATCAAAAGACTTATCACTTACAGTGCTACACCTTCCAAACTATACTGTCTTCCAAAAATTCACAAAGAAGATACCCTGCTTCGCCCTATTATCAACTCAATAGACTCCGTAACATACAACTCATCGAAATTCTTATCAAATATCCTCACCATTGGCCTTGCAGATAGAACTGACTACAACATAAAAGATACGTTCTCATTTGTAAATACCATGGAGGGTGTAATCTTAGCAGAAAATTATGAATTGATTTCTTTAGATGTGGTCTCCCTATTTACCATTCACACTAATTGTAGAAATAATAAATTCACATTGGAATTTGATAGAACCACATTGTAGCATTACAAAACCAAGCTTATTAGAACTACTACAATTTATTTTCCACAACTGCTACTTCACGTTTGACCAACAGTTTTATATGCAAAAATTTGGGACACCCATGGGATCACCAATTGGTTCAATCCTGGCTCTCATTGCACTTGATTATTTATTTGATAATGTGATAAATAATCTTCATAATCATTTATTTATAAATTTGTTGATGATCTAATTTGTGCCATACCTCACAATATGAAAGAGACAACGTTACACATTTTTAATTCATTTAGTCTTGATCTACAGTTCACAATAGAAACAGAAACAGATACATCCATCCCATGTTTAGATACACGAGTCTTAAGAGTGAATGATGGCACCTTGATATTAAATTCGTATCAGAAACCCATGGCTTCTGGCATGTTCATCAACTACCACTCCAGTCACCCACTTACACAAAAATATAATGCGGTGATTACAATGAAAAACAGAATCACATACATCAGCCATAGTATTTATAGATGTTAATTTGAAACAATTGTTCAATATTATTCGTAACAATGGATACCCTAAACACATGTTAAACAAATTAATGTATAATTCCAACGCTTTTGATGGACCTACAGAAGTCGCACGTAATGAAAAATCAGTAACCTATAAAAATATTCCATACATATCGGATTTAACAAATCAAATAATAAAACATTTCAAACAGTTCCCTAACATCGCAATAGCCAAATACAATCCTGTGAATATCGGTAGCATACTTACAAAAATAAAACATGACACCTATACTCAACCAAAAAGACATCGTACATATAATCCCGTATGGTGATTGTGAATCTACATACATATATCGGACAGACATCACCGTTACTAAAACAAAGGTTAACACAACACAAAAGTGACTGCAGGATAGAGAAGGGTTCGTGTGCGTTGGCAGTACATACTAAAGATTTTCACCATAGCTTTAACTATGATGATGTAAAGGTCTTAGAAAGGGAAAAAATTATAAAACAAGATTATTGCTTGAGATGGTACACATCAACAAAGACAATAAAGCCGTTAATTTTAAGACTGATGTTAACCAACTAAGCGTAATATATTCTGAATTGTTAAACCTGTGATGCACTTACAAGTTTTCCACCTTCATTTCTTTTAAGACTGAATGCTAGTTTATTCGGCGATCGCATAAATACCTACGCGTTTTTTCCTATCTTGTTTTTGCGACTGGTATACGCATTCATGCACATATCATCCGTTCATGTAGTGAGAGGTAGAATAACTGCATTTAAATACATAGAGATTCAATGAACGAATGAGGTTTCATAACTTACAGACCGATCACCCCGACAGTTTTCGCCTTTTTCTCATTTATATTCATATATATATATATATATATATATATATATATATATATATATATATATACCGTGTGTCCGCGGATGGGGGTACCCATTAGGGAAAAGATCTTTATTATTCATTTTACGACCAAAAGTCATTCTTTATAAAAAGTTCTGCTTGTTAAGAAAATGAATTGACGATAAGAAAATTTTAGCTCACATGTAGAGGCTCTTAATAAATTAGGATAGTATGAAAATGCTTTAAGGGATAAGTACCATTATTTATTACTTTTTACAAAAATGTTATAAAACAAAATTGTTTATAAACTAACGTAAAGTCTAAATACAAATTTTGAAATAAAAATTCGAATTTTTAAAAATAAACAGTGGTTTTTATTTATTTGCATTTCACAAGAAACCAAGATAACCGATTTTGTATACGTTCATGTTACATCAGAATCTTATTTACATGTGTCAGTATTCTGTTTTCGTGAAGGGATTTTCGAAACTGTTAACCAAAGAAGAGCATATTTATTTAATACAATGTTATGGTATTGGATATGTGTGTTATCAATACGCTATTGATAATAATACGCCGATGTCAAAAAAAAGCATTGCGAAGATTTTTAAAAAAATTCAATGAAACTGGGTCGGTGATGAATGTACAGAAATCAAAGAAAAAATGCGATCAAAATGATGCAGCTACATTGTTAGCAATAGGGTCAGTTTTAGATAACCCGAAATTATCTTTAAGGAAGCGTGCAAGAACACTAGATTTAAGCAAAAGTGTATTACACACAATTTTTAAGGAAAACAGAATTAAACCGTTTAAGCCAAAGGTGCGGCATACACTTGAACCTGGTGTTGAAGAGAGACGTTTAGAGTTTTTGTTTATGGATAGGTGAAAATTTCCTTCAAAACCAAAGATTTCATAGATTTATTTTTTTACCGATGAATGTACATTTTGCACAAACGGGCACGTATCTTCACAAAATAATCGTCACTGGGCTTACGAGAATCCTAATTACATAATAAACAAACGAAGTGACCGTTACCAAAAAGTTAATGTATGGTGTGAAATTTTTTATGACCGGATGATTGGTCCATATTTTATAGAGGGAAATTAAACCAACACGTGTATTTGAACATTTTGGAACATTTTGTCTTGCCATTTCGTAATGGGTTAGGGCCAGAAGTACGTAATAATTTGTTTTGGCAACAAGACGGCTGCCCTGCTCATTGCACAGCCTTGGTCAGACAATGGGTACATGTTCATTTTGGCGCAAGATGGATAGGAAGGTTTGGCCCAAACCATTAGCCAGCTAGGTCGCCTGACATTTCATTATTAGATTTCTTTTTGTGGGGTGCCTTAAAACGAAAGGTTTATACAGATGATCTTCCACATGATAGGGAAACATTAAAACAACGCATTGAAGAAGCAATCCATGATCTGAATGTGCCGCGAACCATTCGCAAAGTGTGCGGTAGATTTATTAAGTTAGTGGAAAAATTTGTCGAGTTGGGAGGTAGCTATGTAGAATAATTTTTAAAAATTCGAATTTTATTTCAAAATGTGTATTTAGAGTTTACGTTAGTTTATAAACAACTTTTTTTATAACATTCTTGTAAAAAATAATAAATAATTGTGGTACTTATCCCTTGAAGCATTTTCATACTTTCCTAATTTATTACCACCACTTATCGTCAATTCATTTTCTCAACAAGCAGAACTTTTTATAAAAAATGACTTGGTCGTAAAATGAATATTAAAGATTTTTTCCCTAATGGCTATCCCATCCGCGGGCACACTGTATATATATATATGTGTGTGTGCGCGTGTGTGTGTATGTGTGTGTATGTGTGTGTATGTGTGTGTGTGTATGTAAATGTATTAGGTACCAATTAAAACCTTACTTCATGACAAGGTTGACAAACAGCTGCAGAAAATCTCTATAATGAGAGTATTATTTTTTTTTCCCAGTATCCAGCGTCGGAGTTGAATTATTTACTGTTCTTTGTTCCATTTACTCCATCGCCCCCGATCCTGTGCGGGTTCCTTCATTTCTCTTACCGTTCCTCTCCTTTCTGCTATTTCCTGTATTTGTTGGCTTCATGTTTTCCTGGGTCTCCCCTTTCTTCTCTTGTTGGATCTTTTTGCTTCGTATATGTTCTTTACTAATATGTCCTCACTCATCCTACATACATGTCCAAACCATCCCATCTGTTTCATATCAATCACTTCTATTATAAATTGCTGCTTTAACCTTCCTATACTCACGCATACGGTCTGTGAGACCGATTTATATAGTATAGTATACGTCTTTCATTTTGACGTGAGTATAGGAAGGTTAAGTCACTTCTTATTTTTCATTTCCAATTTTGTCAAATTTGGTTCTTCCACCTATTTCTCGGAGGTACTTCATTTCCGCAGCATTTATTGCATTATCATGTCTTTGATGTCTTGTCTACGTTTCGCTTGCGTATGTTAGTGTAGGTACAGTGACTGCTTTGTATACATGCAGTTTTATTTTTTTATCTACTTCTTTCTTCCCTAGAATAGTTTTATTAATGGCATAATATATTGCTGCTTTATTGGCTACATGAGAGTATTATAAAGACGAAAAAGGTAGTGAAGAAGCAGTACGGTATCTGACAGAATATAAATCAATATAAGTATCTGCAAGCATAGTTTACACACACTTTATTAAATTTATGGTTTTCTTTTTATCTCAAATTTCTGAATTTAATAGTCTCTTTTTTTCCTCCTCTCGCTGTTTCTTCTCCACAACCTCGTGCTGCTGCAGAACGCCCGTTTTCGTTTTTTCTTCACCATCATTGGTAGGAATTCCGTGGAAATTGCAGCCCTTAATTTTCTGGGCGTCTACTAGGGCGCCCTTTAATTTGTGACAAGAAGTAGGAAACTTTTTTGGAAAATATTCGTTTTTTAAGACTTATACGCTTTCAAATGTGTTTATACCAATCCTCGAAACCTATTTTTCCGCTCGACTGCTTCTTGAGGTGGTGAAAATTGCTGTCCACACATATTTTGTTTGACACTCAGAAACAAAAAAAAATCGTTAGGCGATAAATTAGGTGAATACTGGCAAGCAGAGATTAATTTTGTAAGATTTAGTTGATCTTAGAACAGCCAACAAGTGTATTGTTGTTTCCGCGTCGAATTATTTGAACATTTTCATTCAGCTTGGTTCAAATTATGCAGAATCCATCCAGAATATATCTTTTTCACAGATAAATGCTCGTGCAAAAACGATTGTATTGCTATCTTCGATGTGTAAGAATTCCTCTATCTCACTGTAAGTTACATGCCGATCTTCAATCGTGTTGGGCACAGCATCCATGTTTTTGGAATAACAACCGAATCGATTTTGGTAGACTTTAACGCAATTCATCACTGACGGACGCACGGCAACAACGAAATTCTGTGAACTAATTGTAAACAATCTTTTCTCGTGGTGCATTTTTACGAAAAGTTGAACGAAGAGATTCTATGTATTATTGTTGAATTAGGTCTGTACTAAAATTGTAAAAAATATCCAACAAAAACCTTAACATGAAATTTCCAATTTTTTCATAAAGTAGCTTTTTTCAACTTTCGCTGGAAATAAACTACCTGGCCAATTTCTAAGCTGGCATTGTCTTTAGAATCACAAATCTCAAATTTTACGAAAACCGTAATGACACATCTCAATAACGCACGTAAGTAGTCGTTTGTGAAAACATAAAGGCAATCCTCGTATGTACTCCAGTTCTAAGGCATGTCATATTTCCTAATAAATGGCCAGAGAATATTAAATGAAGTACACTTACGTTTGCTGCCATCTCAACTAGCTTATGGCTCTCTGGTGGAGGTTTGACGTACACATAGGCAGCGGTGCTGAACTGTGCATTTCTGTGCAGAGCGCAGCGGCGCTGTGTTAAACTGTCAGTGTTCACACCAAATGCGAAGCGAAGAGGTGCTATTTAAAGAAACAAAGTTACTTCTTTTCGTAGATTTGAAAGGGTGTGGCTCATGATTAGAGGTACTAATGCGAGCCATAAAACGTTTCCTTTTGTCAAGATCGGGAGTGGTCGCAAATTGCAAGGATGGATCGAGTGTGCATATATCGATCGTCTGCGAATAACTCCGATCTTGCAAATTTTGTCTCGCAGGAGCACCTCTAATCATTCTACATATTTTGCTATATATACATCAGGTAAAATATAAGTCAATCGGCTTTCGTCAGCGAAGAACATCGCACGTATGCAAACATGTAAATATATTCCCTTTTAAAATCATGCCAAATATTTGTAGTGTTTTTAAATGTAATCATTAAAATAGATTGGAATACAACACAGCTTTTATTCCGCATGTTCTTTCGAACTTTAAATAGATAAGAAACTAGTGCTGAGGCAATCATAGAACACAGTCCAAGAAGGGGTTTGTTTTTCGCTTCGCACAATCGCACCAAATAGATATGCAATACTTGATTAATTTCTGCAACATTCTTCTAATATATGTATATGTCCATCCATGTATTACATTTACAGTTTGTAATATTTCTCGCAGAAAAATTGTTTTGTGCAATAGATGTGATTTTTGTTACCTTCCTACTTGATGACTAATGGTAATAATTCCAAAGCTGAGCTGATAACGGTATTCATTTTTTTCTTCTAATAGGAACTACCAAATAAACTGGGAAGTGGAAAGATATTGCAGCTTGTTCATATATTTTCATAAATTTCTATTTTAAGTTCTCTTCAGAGCTTTTAAAAATGGCGGCAACACTTCTCCATTCTTCAACACTATAAGTTGATATCATTTTTTCTGCTGAATTCTGTGGCGTAGATTGGTATCACTAATTTTAAAAAGTCGGCTATTTTGATTTGAATATTCGAAGCCTTTTTAAAAATAATTGGATTAATGTCATCTTCATGTTTTTCACAAATTTGTAACAATTTCGACCATTCATTGATATACATACGTACATCAAAATACTCAGAAAGTGTATTCCATCGAACATCGTGAGGTACTATAAGTTTCGTGCCTCCTTTCTTTTTGTACTAAGTATTAGTATTGTTCTCATACTACCCAATTAACGGCATTTTCTGTGATGATAGTTATCTTGCAATTATACTGTGTTACTTATTTATTACATCAATGGCTATATCTGTAATATAATCAGATGTATATATACAGGTGTCCCAGACATCACTCCCCAGGCTTGTAACTTCGTTATTGTTAACAATACATAAAACAAAGTATATATATTCTTAAATGGGAGGAAATTCTCTATACGATGGGAAAAACCAATTTACAAAAAGTGCGTTAGTGTAATGACAGCTATATTCAACTTTTTTTTTTTCAAATAGCACAGTATACTTTTTTAATATTCAGATGATACCTTTTATTCTCTTTACAGCCATATAAATTAATATGGGCCTTACATGGGAAAATTTTCGAAAAAAGCTTGACCTAAAGTTTGCCATGCAAAAAATTGTGGTTTATAGTGTTTATCTAGTAGGCGATGAAATCAACAGCTTTCTACAAACAAAAATGTGTTTTTATTCGAATAGCAATTAAATGTATGCTATCAACTACATCTAATAAATACAAAGGTTTATTTTTAATGTATCCTCATTTATAAAAGGCATTTATTAAAAATTCTCCCAACAACAATGAATAAATGGTGAAGAGAAGAACATAATAAAAAAACAGATGCTCTGAAACGAATATGGCAAAAATTATTATTTTAACAAATAATTTTCATTGCTAGAAATATGAACCAAAAAGTTCGTAAAAGTGACAGCTTGGCAGGTTCAATTATTTATTAACAAATTGTATTTTGTTTGACATTGACAACTTTTTCTTGAAATTTGCTAAGTTTGGAACATAAAATGTAACAAACACCTAGTTTGCTTCTATCAGATGCGCATTTTTAATGATTTCATTGAAAGGAATATCTGTTTTTTAAGATTTGTATTCTATAAATTAGTAGTTTTTGATTATGATGCCATTTATTGACTACAAAATTAACATTAAATTTATTAAATTGCCACTAATGGTAGAGGCAGTACACGTAACATTTTTACATGTAAAATTAATTTAAAAAAACTATCGCATGTAAAAATTGATGTGTATGTTCATGAAACTAATACACGGTTGAACTCAAAGTTAGTCTATAAATTCATGAAAAATACAAGTAATTTATGATAGTGTATTACGGGCTATAGAGGCTAAGTACCATGTGTCAGTCAAGAAATATTGACGCATAATAATACACATATAAGAACATTTTTTCGTTTTCCTTTATTTATTCAATTGTATTATAAGAGTAAGATATACATACATAGAACGGAGAACTCATCTGCAAAATTTTAATTACCAAATCAGTATTCAAAAGTATATTTGGTTATATCCTCATCTCTACACTGATATGAAATATACAAGTAAGATTCGATCGCAGAAATAAATAATGAAAGAATTTACAATTTCAAATGTAGTTGAAAAGAGTCGTAAAAAATACGAAATTATAATCTTTAGGCAAATCCCCAGGTTTCAATACGCTCTTGTACTTTACAATTGACTATTACAGTAGAAGCCGCTTATTATAATCACGGTTAATGTTATCAAACGGTTATTGTTATCGAAAACCGTTGGTCCCAAATCACTCTATTTAAAACTCATTGAAAGAAAGCCGCATATTGTAATCAAAAGCCGCTTAATGTTATTAGTTATGAATAGTATCCTTTGTCGGAAAGTTTCTTCAGGCGACGGTGTCTGCAGCGCAACTCCTTTGAACGAGCCGCTTTTTCTCGCCGATTTCAATTAAAACTCTCATATCGCATATTACAATCTAACGAATTGTTATTTCTATATTATGAAGAGGTCATCTTTTTTTTTTTATGTACTTTATGTATAAAAGGTCCGTTCGTTTAAATGATATTCAGTTTCTCCTATACTCTTCTACGAATCTCACGTTCTACAGTCTTGTGTACGGGTAAATTATTGAAATTTCGCATAAACCACCGTGGTCATGGCAGAAGTGAATAAAAAACGTCGCGATCTATCGAACGAAGAAAAACGACAAATTCTCGATAACTTCGATAAACTTCCGAAAATGAGTCAAAGGAATGCTGCGGTACAATTAAAAATTTCGCAACCGCTGTTGTGTAAAATTTTAAAAAATCGTACAGAAATAGAAACGTGTGCGCGTTCGAATGAAAACATAAAACGAAAAAGGGAAAGATCTGGAAAGGATAATCAAGTTGAATCAGCTTTAAAAATTTGGTTTACAAATGTTCGCGAAAAAATGCCTCTGTGAATGGTCCTATCATGCGTCAAAAAGCAGAAGATATAGCCAAAACTATGGGGAAAGAAAATTTCATTGCAACAGACGGATGGTTCAATCGGTGGAAAAAGCGAGAAAACATCGTTTATAGACCTCTGCACGGTGAAGAAAAAAGTGCTGATTCGTTAGCAGCCGCTGACTGGATGCGTTCGGAATGGCCAGAAATTATTGCAAAATATACGCCTCGGGACATCTACAATGCAGATGAAACAGGACTCTACTTTCGCGCGATGCCTAATCATACTTATTTGTTCAAAAACGATAAAGTAAGAGGTTGCTTATCTTCGAAAGAACGAGTAACAGTGTTATGTTCTGTTAATATGGAAGGTGAAAAGGAAGAACTTCTAGTGATAGGAAAAAGTAAGAATCCTCGGTGTTTTAAAGGTGTTAAAACTTTGCCCGTGGAGTATTTTGCTAATGCGAATGCTTGGATGACAAGTGTCTTGTTCAGCGAGTGGTTACTCGGATGGGACAAAAAATTGAAACGCCAAATCGTCTTATTAGTAGACAATTGTACTGCGCACAAAGTGAATGCAGTTTTGACGAACATCCAACTTATTTTCTTACCTGCGAACACTACGGCATTGATACAACCATGTGATCAAGGAATCATTCGAACATTCAAAGAATACTATCGAGGGCAAATTCGAGCCCAAATTATACAAGAACTTGATGAGAATCGAGATGCACCTACTGCAGATGCGATAGCAAAAAAATCAGTCTTCTAGATGCGCTGCCTTTGCTGGTGAAGTCATGGAGACAAGTTCAACCAGAAACGATCCGAAACTGTTTTCGAAAAGGAGGTTTTTCCAAAACTGGTGATGAAGAACCTGATCTCCATGAAACGTGCGCTGACATTTTAGAAGGTATGAAAAAAGAACTTGTTTTGTACATCTAACTAATATTTTTTAAATTTTTTTGTAGTTCAAGGTCTGTCCAAAAGCGAATTTTCCGATTGGGTGGATATCGACAATGATGTTCAAACAGCTGCCACAATGACTATATCAGACATTTGTCGGGAAGTTGTGGATCAATCGTCCGAAGGAAGTAATCCTGAATTACCCGAAGTAGGAGAAGAAGAAGAAGAGGAAATGTCTGAAGAGCCGCCAACTAATGGCCAGATGCAAGAAGCGTTAAATATTCTCCGACGTGGTGTACAATTCCGAGAAAGTAATTTTGATAGATATTATGATTTTGAAATATACATACAAAATCTTATTAATAAAAATAAACATCAAACGACGATCGACCAGTTTTTCGAATGAAATCGTAAAGTGTAAATAAATGTACCTACGTATTGTATCGATGATAAAAAATAAACAAATTTGGTAAAATATTAAAAATTGTTGATTAATCGTTAATTTTTCCCTTGAATTTTATTTGTAAGTCGTTAAATAATTTGATTACATACATACATATTTATTATTGACTACATCAGCATAGAAAAATACATTTATATTTACCTTCCGCTTACTGTTATCATTCGGTTAATGTTATCAAAAAGGGTTTGTTCCAAATTGATCACAATAAGCGGCTTCTACTGTATTATTTTATGGAACCAATCCATTAAATGCTAATTATAATTGTTCTAAATGCTACAGATCTTATGGATGCTGTTGGAAGGAGATTGAACCGAATTAGAAAGGAAACCCAAGTATATGTCCATAAAGTTCATTTACTTTGTTGGATAGCCCATGGAAACTATGTTAATAAAACACTAGGTAATGATTATTTAATGGGCATGGCTTTATCATTACTACCATCGCAACAGTGCTATCCTCCCAAGAGATTAAACATAACATATTTGGAAGACATACTTCAATGGTACAGAAAAAATATTACTATTACTGAACGCATAACTGACAGTGGGACAAAGTTGGAACATTTGCTAGAAGAACAAATAATTCGAAAAGAGGTTGAGAATTATAAAATATATGTTTACATATTTGTTTGTTTATTGCGTTCTTTGGGAATAAGATGTAGATTATTATTGTCCCTACAAACTGAACCTATGAGACCACCAATCGCAGAATTTTGTTCATTAAGCAAACCAAATGCAGTAAGTATAGGTACTAGCACTGTAAGTTCTATTTAACTTGAAAGCTTGTGTAGAATATTTTGTCTTACAATATAATTCATACGAATGAAGGTAATATACTGCAATTGAAATCGCACCACCAAGTTATTATCACACTATGTTCTTCAATTTCGAAACAACTGTTCCTAAAACATGCCTTGTTATTAACTCATTTTATGATAATTCGATTTAAATGGGTGTATATGGAATGTTAGAATTCCAGGTAAGGATATACTTCTGATAATAATCCATGTGACCATAAGTCAAGTTTCTATTACAGTAAATTTATTCGTTCATTGTGTTTATTTAATGTAGTATGTCTAAGTTACGCAAACTTATTCCGTGCGTACGGACGATAAATTATTACTAGAGCTCAATTTTGTGCTAACAGTCAGTGGTAGGCACATGAAAGTGTGCATATAGAATAAATGGTCAGAAATAAATTATAATACGTGCTGAAACTCGTACTGTCTTAGGAGTCATCCGTGAAATCACAAAGTCAATAACACCTCTAAAATATCTATAACATTGGATGTGTTTCTAGTGACGTTATATTAGCGTATATAGTAAATAATCTTTGGAACAACTTAACGGTTCTGTTGATAAACCTTTACAAATTTATCTTACTGCGCCAAAATCAGAATTTTTCTCCATAACACTTTCAAACTTTTCTAGAACACAAGCATTTTCTGCGTCTTCTACCGCGCATAGCTCTGCGTGAACATGTACCATTTGCAGAGATTCCACTAACGACACCGAAAGATTTTCTAATTTTTCTATTACATCCACTAGTCCGAAGTAATTGTTTTGAATAGTTTTTAAATCCGTTTTAACCTGCCTATCTTGAAATTTCGACTGGCTTTCCTTGCTAGTCCCAGCTTTTTGGATTGAATTTTAAAACCACGTTCTTAATATTCTCAAAATATTTATGATAATAAAACGCGGCCTGTAACCATGTTCCCTAACGTGTAAGAATTGGCTCTAGTGGCTCAGGCATACCGGGGCACAGTCTGTGAAATTCGCGAATACGTTTTGACGATTTGGCAAACAATACTTTTGTATGCATTATTAAACCGTCTACCTCAGGATAAAGTTTTCTAATACTATCTGCCACAAGACTGAAGGCATTATTAATCTTACACGTAACATGTAACAAATTAGCACAATGTTTTTTAAGAAACCGGCCTACAGAAAGCATGTTTGCCGTACCATCACTAATTAACATTAACAGTTGGTTTCGTGAAAGTTCGAACTTTTCCAGTGTATTTAACAGTAACTTTGAAATTACTTTGACAGTACATTGCTGTACTCGTCTGCAAGGTTATAGAATTGCAGGTGACAATTGATGTGGTTTGGGTGGGTGTTTTTTTACAATCTGTTGTTTCGTCTGCAGATATCTTTTAACAGTAATGTTACAGCAATGTAAATATACTACTCGATTATTTAACAAACAGCAATAAATAATGCCTTGTTGGTACTAAGCGAGCATCTATAGGAGGTGTAAAGGATCTGCGCAGTGCTGAAGTAACGATTCTTGTTCAACTTTGTCTTCTGGGTGCCACGTCGTACATATCCAAACTTAACATTGCTCAACGATGTAGCGTATGCGCAGTGATGTCATCATTTACTACTGTTCTCAAAAATAGAACAAAAAAGAAATGAATTTCGTTTTAACAACTTATTTATGTAAGTACAATAATTCGAATAATATTTAATGCGAGTGAATATAACTAAAATTATTAAGTCTGTATGCTGATAGATCTTTACATACAGTGATGCCCGAAATAATAATAACGCTGCAGAAAAATGTCACCTTAAATTTCGAGTTGATACATGAACTAAGAAGATAGGTGAATGTTTGACACTGTGCTCTTTTCAACAAAGTTTATTAAAAGAAAGTTCATTTTAGGCCTAATACAAAATAACAGAAGTATAAATTCATGTTCGCAACAATAGCTGGCAGAAAGAAACGCTGCAATGGAGGTGAGGAATAGCCAACAAAAAAAAAGGAAAATGATTGTTTTTGGTGTTTGTTCATCAGTATTTGGTAATTCCATGAAACGTCATTAACGGATTACGAGCGCGGGCTGGTGCAGTTTGACTATCATAAATCCCGTCGAAATTTAAAACTTACTTGTCGGTGATGTAGTTTGACTATAGCCGGTGCGACTAAAGTAAATTAAATCGATTTAAGAAAAGAGAGCAGTGCGGGGGAGTTTGGAATTTAGGACAGGGACGTTTTTAAATCGAAACTTGCCATTTTTACAGTTTTAGGATTCGTCCGTCCCGTACGGGCAGAGTTTTCATGGTTGCCGTTCCAGATCGGTAAGATTTCATCACCTTAATGTAGTTTGGCATGAGGGTGGGTGGTTCTGGTTCTTGTTGTGCTACTGCATCATTTGCCCCTTCGCTTTCAATAATATTCTGTATCTCATCAAACTCGTCAATTACGACATATGTTCTATTTAACCTCTCCTTTACTTGAATAATATCGATATCAGTTATTTCTTCCTTTTTCTGTGTATCTTTTTTAAAACTGGCAAAATTCGTTATTTCTGTTTTCAAACCACCACTTTTCTTCTTTTCTGACATTATTGTCCTTCGGCCTCTCCTTTGTATCTGAAGATGACTTAATCTTAACCATGACTTAATCTTAACCATGTCGCGATTTACTGAAAAAAATACTGCAGGGGAAGATCAAATACCTAGCTTCTTGGTGCTTTCCATTAAGTCTCACTGCTTCCCAGAACGCTGGAAAAGGGCTCGTATAGTTCCGATGTTTAAGGGCGGAGACAAACAGCTTCTTAAGAACTATCGTCCTATTTCAATTATAAATAACTTTTCCAAGGTTTTTGGGCAGATGATACATAAAGTCTTATACAGTAACACCCGTTCCTTTCTATCACCAAATCAATATGGATTTTTGCCAGCGCGTTCAACTGTTACTAACTTAGCTTCCTTCATGCAATATGTCTCTGAGGCTGTTGATGGTCGTCGTCAGGTGGATGTGGTTTATACGGATCTTTCTCGCGCTTTTGATACTGTGAATCATCGGTTGCTGTGTTGCACGCTATCGGACTTTGGAGTTAATCCTGCATTCCTTGACCTTATGACATCGTACTTGAACAGTCGTGTGAGCTATGTGTATTATAACGGCTTTAGGTCTCATGAATTTATTGCAAAATCCGGAGTACCACAGGGGTCTAATTTGGGTCCTCTGTTATTTCTTTTGTTTATAAATAACTTACTCTCGTGTTTTTCCTGTGAAGTCTTAGCTTATGCGGATGATATTAAATTGTACTCTGTTGTTGGAACGGATTATGATGCTGATACTCTTCAACATAACATCGATAGAATGGTTGGATGGTGTGGTTTGCGTGGGTTTATAATCAATATTGAAAAATGTTGCGTTATCACTTATACTCGTGTGTCGCAGCCAGTCATGGCACACTATAGGATGGGAGGCATCGAACTTAGTAGAAACCACAAACTTAATGATCTTGGAGTTCTCTTCACGAGTGATCTTAACTTTTCGGAGCATGTTTCCAATCTGTGTGGTGAGGCAAGTAAAATGGCTGGCTTTATTGTACGTATTTGTAGACCTTTTGATGATGTTCACATGATTAAATCGCTATATTATGCATATGTGTTATCAAAGTTGGAATATGCGAATTTGATTTGGTACCCACATCGGATTTGTCACCGTATGCGGCTGGATCGTGTTCATAGACGTTTCCTGAAGTATTTGTCGTTTCGGTTGGATGGTGTTTACCCGGGGAGGGGGTGTGACCAGAACCGTTTGCTTCAGCGTCATGGAGTGCATTCGTTGACGTTTAGGTGGGAATTTCGCTGTGTAAAATTCTTGCGGGACTTGATACATGGTACAATTGATGCTCAATACTTGCTTTCGCGCGTGTGCTTTTATGTTCCGCGTACTGCGTCGAGACATGCTTCAACGTTTTACCCAGTCGTCCCTAGGACGGAGATATTGAGACATGCAGCTGTGACAGTTATGTGTAGGAATGCAGATATTATTTTCGATGATGTGTTTTGTTAGTTACTGTTCTTTATTACCGCTATGATCTATTTGTGTATTACATGCGCTATTTTCATTATCTTATTGTATTTACCCTGTTACCGGTTTTACTGTTGGGTAAATAAATATTATTATTATTATTATTAATATTGTTGTTCGAATTTCTGTCTTCTCCTTAAACAGTGCAATTTTTGCTTCGCTAATGTAGTATACTACGTGTTATGTGTATCTATTCGTATATAAAGGATAGACAGATTTTGAAGAAATTGACAAGAAAAGGAAGAAATGACTCACTCTTCTAACATCGTTCGTTTCCTTGGGGTTGCCGCCAAATCGAGATTCCTTGACCATTGGCTTGGACTATGACTGCTTTTCACAAACTAGTGAAACCACATGAAACTAAGCTTTGCTATCAAAAAATGTTTATTTTATTCTTGACTTTTCTTCAGCGTATATTGAATAATGACAAACTTATCTGTTACTCCGTGTACTGGCACCACCTTACTTGATTCTATCATTTTTAGCCATCTTGAAGTCACATTACATTTTATCCTTCAAGTAGTATATATTATTTTATGTTCCACGCGGGAGAGCGATTTGTTGCCCGGTAACTTTTGAAGATTATAACTGGAGCCCTCATCCTTACAGAACTCTTTCCATTCATCATCGGTGAAGAATATGCAGACATTACATGATATCCGGCTGCGGGGCTCTGTCCCACAATATTCACTTGGAACCGTCTTTGTTAAGAAAATACATTGACTGCCCAATTAATTGCCGTTCCTGTACAATGGCTTTCTCATATATTTTGAGAGAGTTCGATAAATTCATTGGCTGTAAGAATACGCAATATTTACAAAAAGAATAAAGATATTTAAAAAATCTCACCTTGTTCCATTACGAAGGGTAGATATTTACGTTGTCGGTGCTGATGGGATACTGCAGGTGGTTGATTGGGAGAAATCTGTAGTACAACAGCATTCAGTTTGTTTCTAGATGTTTATCCCATTTACGTACCTTATACTTTTTGATCCTTGATGGCGTGGTGGCATGGGGTGTACACCATTGGCATTGATGTACCGTTTATAGTCTAGGGGTGGTAGGGTTCTGTTCAACCGCGAAGATGTGGATAGCTGAGTCGAATATATGTTGTGTTCTATACAGCAAACTACCATTGATTAGATTCTCCTTCAAATCAGCGACGGTAATTTCATCCTGGACGACACTTCTTGACTTCTTTCGTATGTTTAATTTGACGGTTGTCAATTTGAATGCCGCATTTCTTTGCACGAACGAACTCTTCGACAGGCTTCTCCGCAGTCTCGTCGTTTAACTTTGTGACAATTGAGGAATCCAACGTATATACTAGGTTTGCTATATACGACTTTCAACTTCTTCATTCAAAATTTTGTTTTGCGATCAAAGATCGAGCGCTTTGTTTTTGCCCCAAATCCTCCCAATGCGTCAGCAGCCTAACAACGACACGTTTATCCCCGTTCCCCATTGTTTCTGTATACCATTGTTTATTAACTTAAAAGAGGCTTTGTCAAATATTCGTGACTTACTGCCTCAAAGTTACTGTTCAGTTCGATGTACTTCTTCAGCCATGTAGACTGATTGAACCATAGTACTCGATTAATAGAAATGGTTGCGGTAGTATGTAACATAATTCCGCTTGTTGTGGAGGTTGTGGATGAGTTTCTTGTTCGGGAATTTGGATTTTTGAGAGATTTTTGTTTTCGGGGAGGTCTTTATGGTCAATCCGTCTAAATTATTAGCTTTCCAATCTGCTAGACATGTCAAAGAGGCGGTACTGTCATAGCCGATCACGTATTTGTTTGCTCTTACGAAGCGTAAACTTACTTGTGACAAACTCCGTTGGAGTGAATAGTGAATTTCGACGTCGGTAATAAGGTCCTGCTGAATTCCGGTATATTTTAATATAGCGTCCTATGTCAGGTCCGGACTGGTACAATAACTCCGTAAGCAGCAGAACATCTGTTTAGATACGTATTAGAATATTTTAGTAAACTGAAACAATTAAACGTGTTCCCAACCATGGCGGCCTATTCATAGTCTTAGTCATTAATGTCTCTATCCGTGAAGCTGTTAGGGAAGTTATGTTTGAGTGATAGTATCGATTCGTTTAGTTTTTCGTAGTTATCAATGTGTTGATATGGAAACACGCTTTTTCTAATTATGAACCTAAACTGTTCATCGTCGAAGTGTGCACTTACATGCTTAAATTGGTTTCCGGCGTGATTTTCGGTAAGCTTCTCAATAGATAGCGCCATAAATCTTAAAGGATACACAAATGTCATTTTGATTTTAGTTTGGCGAAACACTAATCTTATCAACAAACAGATCCACTTCGATCTTCTAGATGAAGCTGATGGTCAGCCAGTTGGCGTATCGGAAGATGGCTATCATATCCTTTTAAATTATGGAAGAAAATCTAAATGAATTTGGGGAATTTATAATTGAGGTTGCAGCAAGAGTGCGCCTCTAAATTGGCCAGTCAGATGCCAATAGCATAGATGCCACTCTATCACCGTTCAACATCTTGTCGCATATATGACGTGTTTAGAGAATTTTATATGTTCATTAGAAAGCTGCCTGATGTCTTCTGTCAGACGTTGTACTAAAACATTGGGGCAATCCAGTTCGGCGTTTGTTACAAAATTTGTTATGATCCTCATTAAACAAGCATACTATGTGGTAGTTTATGGATTGGATTAACAGGGTCGTGGGGGATTTAGCATACACTGAAAGTCAGCGTAAACCACAAAAAATAGCGCCAGTTTCTTATTGTTGTTTACTTCGTGATTTTTCGTCTCTGTATTGAAGTCGGACCCGTACATTTATAGAAAGATTGTTCTGGGCCTTGGTGCGGTTGACATTTTTCAGTTTCGCCGGGAACTCGATTTTTAGTTAGTTAAAACAGTTGAATAAAGCCAGTAACTCGTCGTTCTTCATTTATTTTGAAACTAGCTGTTAAGCCTGTCGCTGCCAGGCAGGAAGAAAAAGAAAATATAATCTAAAATGTTAAAAGATTGAATTTTGCCACGCCCATTTTTCGTCTTAATTCTCCGCCCACAGGCCAAAAATCAAAAATCCGGCTACGTTAGGATTTGGCTTAGGCGTTTTACTATATGCATGCCAATTGTCAGCCTTCTAGCCCATCAGTGGGCTTCAAAAAGCTCTGGATAAACAAAAAAGAGGAACACACAAATAAGGAAATTATATATATATAGATGTTGGATGAAGGATGGCAGTAGCATAATAATATGCAATACAGGCTTTGTCGTGGTTTTGGTGGTTAATACACGTCTTTTTATCATTTATTTCTTTCGGGAGATCGATATAGTATGACGGCGCTCCAAATGGCTTCTAGGAATTAATGTTAGTTTGTAGATGCGACATGGAACTTATTGTCCATCCCGAGTAGTAATCTCGAAGGCCTTCAGCTTTTGTTTTAATGGCGAGTTTATCGTATGTATTTTCAAGATCAGTGGCCGGCGTTACCGCAACGTATTTTGTATTGCACGATTTCAGTTCGGTCACCTGCTACTCTCCGTAGTTCTACTACAATTCTAATTACAGTTTTATTCCCTGGTCAAGTCAAGGCGACGCACTTTTCGGGGCCCGTGTGCTGGGATTGGGCATGTCCGAAGCATTGGCAGCGGTAACATTGTCCTCTCCCGGGCCTGACCTGGAGGAAATCGACAGTAACGCGGCGAAGATATCCTTCTGTCTGCTTTCTCTTTCTTCTCTTTCCGTAGCTCATTCGGTTACAGCCTTGATAAGGTTGTATACTTCATCCGTGTCTCCACCGTGAGTGATATCGTCGTAGTCAATTTTCGTTGTTAGAGCTGCCATGACTGCGTTCACGTATGATGGTCGTACGTTCAATCTGT
The DNA here is from genome assembly GCA_038088585.1 of Chrysina gloriosa. Taxonomy (NCBI): domain Eukaryota; kingdom Metazoa; phylum Arthropoda; class Insecta; order Coleoptera; family Scarabaeidae; genus Chrysina; species Chrysina gloriosa. The sequence continues at coordinate 50,636,974 of CM076088.1, forward strand.
GAGGAGCGTACGAACGACCTCTCTTTAATACGATTTATCGGGTATCGATTTATGGGTACTCACTGAATTGTGTAAAAGACGTATCATTCGCAGATCACTCGTGATCGAATGTCGAAGGTGTGAGGTTGTATTCGTGACTACCATCTGTATTTTTTTACTAGCGACTTAGTTTATTTCAGGTCATCAGAATTTCCACCGACAGGGGTCGATCTCCAACGGGTTAACCTCGATCCTCCGCTTTCCGCGGTGGAAAAATACTACCGACGGTATAGTGCGTTGAAAGTAGGCGAGAATGAATTAAAAAGATCAGTAGCAACTTTTTGACGTTTCGTTGGTAACGATGTCGGTGGCATGCGTGGTTTCTAAGATATTAAACTATCTCCCCGCTTCTCCCCGAAGCCCGTCACGCCGCTGACAGCAAGACTACTGTTGCCCCACTTGCCGCTCCGTTAGAGCGGATGACGAAAATCCATTGGACTCCATTTCATTCCTTCACATTGCGAGAGATCTAAGCAATTTTCTTTGTCGCACGTCCGAGCTTGATTGCTTATTCAGCGTGCGAAAGATAATGAGCGCGTAGTTTACGATAATTGGCGCTAAGCGGCTTTTATAACATTATTAAAACTTTTATAAAGTAAAGAATAATGGTGACTAATAAATTTAATGATGGATAAAATAGATAGATAGATAAAAAATATAAGAAAGTAGTAAGAGGACCAAGAGAATAAAAAAGACTTATTAATCAATCAATTGGTTAATTGGTTTTAAAAATAAAGTTTAACCTTCCTATACTCATGCATACGGTCTGTGAGACCGACATATAGAATAGTATACATCTTTCATTTTGACGTGAGTATAGGAAGGTTAAAAATAAATTAAAAAGGAAGAATAAAAGAAAAGGGAAAAGATTTTCACATTTTTAATTACTTATTGATTTTACTACAACAGTTATAATGCGCATATATGTAGACAAGTCGTTTAAATACAGGTGACCGACGGGGACCTGACGTTTTTGACATGAACTGTACACAGTTAGTTTTTACAGAAAATTGTATTTTGATACACAAAATTGTTTATCATTATATGCCATTTGAAACTGAATATGACCTGTGAAAGCTTTCGCAGAAAACTGGCCATCGCCCGAGTTATCATTTCACCGATTCATCGATTGTAGCCACTTCTTCCCTGATTGCCTCCTTAAGTTCTGTTAATGCGCAGTTTGTGAGAGTACACCTGCTATTTCAGAAACCCCCATAAAAAACTGCAAGTGGCCAAAACTTCTTAAAAGTCCCCTTTGTGGGACATGTGGTGAACCAGTTGCATAGACACATGAGCAATGTGTGCAATTGTACCATCCTGTTGGAGAAAACCATGTTCCAACTCCAGTTGCAGTCTAAGCAGTTTGGGACGCAAATGTGTTTAGCAAAGTATTTAGTATGTGGCTGTAACATTCAGTATTCACTGTAACAGTCGCACCATTCTCGCCTTCGAAAAATAGGGACCAATGATGCCGAATGGAACAGTGGCGCACTAAATACTAACACGCTCTGAGTGTAGAGCTTTTTCGTGAATGTTATGGTGATTTTCAGAAGACCAGTACCGTACATTTTGTTTATTAACCACCCCATTCAGATAGAAATGTGCCTCATCACTCATGAGAATGACTGCATTTTCATTATCTGCCAAAAGTATTTTCGAAAAGCAAAGTGTACGGTGACAACAGACCCATCATTCTGAACAAATGCGTCATATGCAAACATCTGATTCTGAACCGTCCAGTGCTCCACAGCTGCTGAAATGGCATCTAAAGCCGAGGTTAATAACAGGTCGTTCGGTTTTCTATTCCCCCTACCGACAGAGTACTAGCCCTTTCAAAAACGTCAGGTTCCCGTCGGTCAGCCTGTATAATAAGAAGAGTGTTGCCCGAATATTGATACCTAGGGAATACCGAAACTTATACTATTCTAGTACTTCTAATTTGTTTAATAAAATTCTTAATTCAGTCTGCTGTATCATAGCTCTTCCTTAACGATATTTGGCATTAATACATTTTAACATATTGACTGCCATGGCTATCATATTTGATACCCACAATGTATTCACATGTCAGGCCGTAGCCCCGGTGAACATTAGCAAAATTGGTTGGGCAGTCAATGTGTTAAACGGGAACTACAACGAGTGTATACATTCTGTATTAATTGACGGAAGGCAATTTTTTTTATATTTCAAATCTTATTTACTTTTTTCTTATAATATAAACTTGTTTATTTTAATAATTTATAAATTATATTTAGAATTTAAAGAAGTGGTGCGGTTTCATTTGGTAACAGTTAATTTACCCAAAAATTTTTAAATTGTAAAAAGCAAACTCTTATTTCAGGACATTTGTTCTGATGACAAAGAATCCAACACTAGCTCAGTGTCTCAAAAATTAAACTTAAATAAGGCGAATAAGAAGTCGAAGATAGATAAAACTACGCTGAGTAGATCTAATAAAAATGAGGCAAAGAAGGTACGGAGTGATACTGACCCGTGCATAAAAAGAAAACTGCGACTGATGTCTACTAAACATAAAAGTAGGTCCACTTTCGAAATATCTGAACTCAGTAAAATACTTACTAAATCTTATTATATAAATAGGTACTGCAAACAACTTTAAGGATAAAGAATATGATAGCAAACACGAAAGTTTCTTAGAACAGTTTACAAAGTCTGCAGCCGTTAAAACTGTTTACGGAATAGATGATGACGAAACTAATCTGAATTTTAAGTCCAGTAATGAACGAGTGGAGAATTTATCCCCAACAGTAGTTAGGAGATCACCTAGGTTATCCACAAGCAAAAAAGAAGCCAATAATTATAAAACTATTCAAAGCATTCAAGATGCCACACCTCCATCTAATAAGTCAGTACGGTCACACCTGCATAAAAATAATTCTTCTAAAATGATAACAAATACTAATCTAAAAAAAAACAAAAGGGTCACATTTCGAAAGTTTTAGAAAAACTAAAATAAATGTAAATCAACTTAAAGCAAATCCATCTGAGGAATCGTCCACTAATGATAGTAAAATTGCAAAGCAAAACTTATCAAGTATTCGGCTTTCCGCGGATAAAGGTTTACTTGTGCCTGTTCCCCAAATAGAGAGCCGAAATAAACAGATCATTAATGATCCTTACAAGTTAGAAAGTAATGAAAATCTGAATGAATCAAAATCAAATAGTTCTGACAGATGTTCATTAAATATGCGATTACAAAAATCAAGCAATGCGAGTTATAAAGAAATATATATGGATAAAGTTAATCGATACAGAAGCAGTTCTTCTAGTAGTTCATCAAAGAAAGTTAATTTATCAAAAGGTTGTTCAAATATGTTAAAAATGAACAGAAGTGATGAGTCACAGATACCTTCTGATTGCGAGAAAATTGTAAAATTAGAATCTCCTCTTGAAAAAATTAGATGTAAGACACGATATTGTGGAACTTCTAATGAAAAATATATCTGAAGGAAAACAGTTATCAAATAGGAAAATAGTAAAGTATAAGCAGTCTTCAAAGGTGGGTGACAGTGATTACAGCTTACAATTAGGACAGTCTCGAAAGCAGCCAATGGATACTGATTTTAAAGAAAAGGCACCTAAGATTAAACGACGAATACCTGTCAAAAAGAAGTCATTGAAATGGAGAAGAAGAAGCAAGCAATAAAACAGGAAAAGGCAAAGAAAGGTATTAATGTGTGGACTGAAGTTTTTGCGGAAGCTGAAGAGAAATGGATTACTGTAGACGTTATTAAAGGCCAAGTTCACTGCATAAAAGAGATATATGTACGTATATTATTTATTCTATTATGCCTCTTTACTTCCTATCACTTTACACTTTGTACGTAGGAGTTTAGAAAACTTGCCACATATGCAATTAACTTTAGCCATTTCGTCCGCCAACTGATTGGGTTTAATTCCCGAATGTGCTTTCATCTAACTTTAATTTGAAACATTTCACTATTTATACTAATAATTCTGTCCAAAATAATAGGATCTTTCTTAAGATAATGCTCCGATGATACTTTTACAACAGTTTTAGAGTAACTCTAATTAGTACGTTATATACAGTACGCGCCCCCACTAACGACAATTTGGTTCGGTACTGTACAAGAAGGAGCCGTATCTTATCTCGTTACATGTTCAATATATGGGAACCAGGGTATCTATTTTATATCCCATTCGTTCGTAATTTGAAGTCCTATTGATATTATTACACTTCGAAGACGGTCCTGGTAAACACTTGTGAAAGCAAGTTGACTTCTGGTCCGTAAGAAACTCCAAATATCGTGAGAATTACGAGTAAACAAACCAACAGTTGTAGCAGAGAACAAGTGAAGTTTTAACGGAAAGTGCGTGAAATTTGCAGTTTCATCAAGACTAAAGCCAGAGGTCCGATGGGTCGACCGGCTTGTGGTTTTGCGCGGTGAGTAAAGGTGTATTTGAAGTTTTATAATTTGTTGTATTGTTGTATTATTAAGCAGGTACAGTAAAATGAATCGTAGAGCAAGTGAAGCAGAAAGCGAAAAGGAAACATAAGAAGAATTCAAACGCAAAAGAACAGGTTATAAACATTATTTCGGAAGAAGTAAAATAACTGAACATGCACCATTCAAAGATGGCAAACAGAAGATGTCATGATTGGAATGTTCGGGAAGTAATAATAAAAATGAGGAAATGATGAGTGAGATAAAACAAATGAGAAAAGAACAGAGAGATAGTAATACACAATTACAAGAAATAAAGCAAGAAAACCATATCTTGAAGAGGGTAAAGTATCTACAGGAAAAAGTAAAGGAACTGGAGAAAAACATAAAAGAGAAAAATTTGATTACTTGTTTAAAAGTAGCTACAAATGATGATAGAAAACTAAAAGAAGAATTGGAAAAATTTCTATCCCAAAAATTACGGATGCCGATAAAATTGAGAAGTGTAACAAAAAATCGGAGAAAAATCTCCGTCATAGAAACTGATACAATAACAAATAAATTGGAAATATTAAAATATAGAAGCAAACTAAAACAACATAAGCAACACGTTTATATAAACAACGACGTGATGATAAAAGAAAAGAAATACAGAAAGAAATATGGAACATAGCTAAGGTAAAACGCGGTAAAGGAAATCAAGTGAAAACGGGACATAAGAAATGGTAATCAATGGGAAAAAATGAACATGGCAGAAAGTAGAAGAAAGAGCATGCGAGGCAAGAAAGGAGAGTAAGTGAAACATCTAAAAACGGGGGACGGTCGTCAGGAAGAAGATGGTACAGACATGTTAGGAAAAGGACAATGCAACAGGAAGAAAAATTCGAAAATCATTTCAAGAAGTCTTATGAATAGGGACGTGGAATGTAACGAGTACTTACGAAAAAGGAGCACTAAAAAACTGGGAAATAATGGAAACATCTAAATTAGATGTACTGGCTGTACAAACAAACAAAACAGTTTGGAAATAAAATAGTACATATAGGAAAATTTACCTTCTTTAAAAGTGCAGGATTAAATAGATATTTTGGAGTGGGCTTTATGCTAGCGGAGGGAGTAAAGGGAATAGTAATAGATTTCCAAACAATATCAGATAGACTGCTACCTAAGAATACGAAGAAAATATAGGAAAATAAGTATCATTAACAAAACAAAACGCAAAAAAAAATACTAGAAAACAGATAGACCACATATTAACCCTAGAATGCATGACCGGGTACCCTTGTGTCCACTAGCGATTTTAAACGTTTCTAGCTGCAAAACCAATATCAATAGAGTATTGAAACTTCGGATCTAGGAAGTTAAAGTCTTTTTGCGTTGTTTTCTAGACTATTTATGAAATTCGGTCCAGTGGTTCCATAATTATAAGCTTTCAAAGATGACACCTACGCAAAGACATATCCGGGGTACCCGTGTACCCAATAGTTTTTGTATGAAAAAATGAGTAAAAAAGAGGCTGTTTAATGATTTATCGTGAACTTTTTATTAGGAATTTATAAGAATACATTAAGAACATGAATACTGAAGAATTTGGAAATATTGTATAAAAATGTATTAGTTATTCCGGTCACAAGAAATGCAGACGCAATTTGTTATCGAGTGTTCTAGGCACATTGGTTTCTTGCACATGCTGCATGCTTTCCGAGTTTTTCTTCTTCGTTTTGTTTCCTGCATGTAGCATAAATAGCAAGATCCAGTTACTGGCTTTCGCAATCCTGCTGCAGTAGATGTTGATGGATCGCTTTCGCAAATAATTTCTAGTGGTCGATTCAAGTAACTTTCTATAGCTATTTTTGTTGTGAAGTGTCAAGTTATTTGCGGATTGCGAGCACGTTCCTCAATGATGGCCATGCACATTTCTTTAGCAAATTTCCGAAGAAAAAGCTTTTGTCTGCTGGCAGAATTTGGGATCATGTCATTATTCATGTGGTATAATTTATAAGCAGCGAAGGCTGTTATATCTAAAACGATGAAAAATAGTGATAGTGGCCACCGTTTTGTAGCTCGCTCTGAGAATAACTGATCCATGACATCAACGCCACCTTTGGTCTTATTATAAAATTCTATTATTTCAGGTTTGCCACTTTCTGCTATTTCGCCATCGTAGTGCGTCGATGATGGCACTAACACGGCTTTGTTTTTGCGGGGAACATGAGAACACATTGTTATATTTTTTCTGAAACCAAACGTAGTTGAACCAAGAGATTTATCCTTCTGCGCTTTTATTTCTGCCGGAATATATGTTTTATTTTTTCTGAGCGTTCCAACAAGCGGTCCAGCATAAGGTCCAGGATAATAAATGCTCTGCAAGCCTCAACGGTGTGAAAAAATTGCTTTGGTACACACAAACTTGATACAAGTGTTGTTTCCGTTCGTCACTTTATATGTATACACAAATATGAATATCGCAAATAATAAATTAGGTTCTCTTTTATTTATAGTTATTGATATAATTTTTTGTTGTAATAATTAATAAACAATTAAATATTTCATAAAATATATTAATTTATTAAATTAGCTTTTTAACGGGTTTTAAATGACATATTTTGGAAGTTGTACAGTTAAAAGTGATTAAAAATTATAATAATGGGGTACACGGGTACCCTGGTTATATGTTTGCGTGATATATTTTGGTTATGTGTTCTACGGTTAATAGAAAGTAAGCATATAGGTCAGTCATAGACTGTAGAAGTTATAGAGGGCTGATTCCAATATTGATCATACACTAACGACAACCAAAATAAAACAAGAACTGTCGATAAAACCAAAAAAGGTAAAAGAGAATACTTGTAAGAAAGAAATCCAGTAAATCAATTACAGAATTTAATAAATAAAACACTAGAGTAATAACAAGGGATCTGGAAGAAGAATGATATAAAATCCAAACAGCAATAATAGAAGCAACAAATCTAAAAATTGGAAAAACGGAAACTAAAAACGCAAAGGCTGCTTTGGGAAGAAGCATAGCAAACTAGAAAGAGATAAAAATAACACACAGTACAAACATAAACAACGAAATAAAAAAGAAATGCAATAGGAATGTGTAGACAAACAAAAAGCGAACAATTAGAGACACAGCTGAAAAGGATGAAAGAGCATTACGTAAACAAAGAAGCAGAGGCGGCTCCTCCACTAGTGCTGCCGAGCTGCAGAACCACCAGAATAAATCCTTAATTTATGCATGAAGCATTAAATATTAATTTAATTTAGCATTTACTGAGTATTTCATTAAAAATATTAAATTTCCATAATTTCATCGCGCGTAACTGACATTTTAATAATTATTTGCTCCTACGAAAAATACCACAGCTGTATAATCATACAATCGCAAACGCAACGCACTTATAATTTCCGAGAAAGTCGTCTCTGCAGCGCAGCTCTTTGCAATACACTGCACAAGTCAATGTGATGTAAAAATGGATATTGTTTTTAAACTCGGCGAAAGTAAGTTTCAAAACCTTAACTTTCAACAACTGGTAGTAAAAGAGCGTGGACTTCCTCTTCCTGTACTCACAATTGAAGTGACCGGTAAAAGTTGTGCAAAAACTTATAAAAGACCATTTAATAAAGACATATATCTTCGTAATAATTGGATTTGTGGATTTGGCGAAAAAAAAAACGTGTTGTTTTTCGTGTGCATTGTTCGGAATTGATTGCGAAGAAAAAATTTGGCTGGAAAAAGGCGTACGTGATTTAATACATTTAAGCGAATAAACATGAAAAAACACGTGCGCATATCAGCAGTCAAATGAAATTTGCACTATTTAGGAAAGTGAATATTCAAGCTCAACTTGATTCTGCTTATTGGGTAACAGGCTTAACAGGTATGTGTTATCAAAATTTATTGACTGCATAAACTTTTGGGGGCTTTCGAGCAGCCTTAAGAGGACATGATGAAAGCGAATCATCCGAAAATCCCGGTATTTTTCGGGGTTTGGTGTAGTTTACGTCAGAACTTGATAAAACACTTAGTGAACATCTGAAAAATGCAACGGTTTTCAAAGGCACCTCAAAAGTGATAAAAAAGTGAGATTTTAGATTGCGTTCTGGAAGTGTATCGTGAGGAAATTCTTTGCGGAATAAATAAAGCCCCGTTTTTAGCAGTGATGGCTGTTGAAACTACAGACGCTTCCTCTAAATTTCAAATGGTGATTGTTCCTCGTTACGTTACCACGGAGGGAAGCCCGGTACAAAAGTTCTGGACTTTTTGCTTCCCGAAAATCATAATGCTGTGTCATTAACTAACAATATTTTTAATGTTATTAACCCTATTTTACAAAATGACAAAGAAAAGTCCATTGCTCAAAACTATGACGTATCAGACGCGATCAGACCAACTGTATGCACGTGAGACATGGACCATGAACGAAAAGGAAGAGAAGAAATTATAAATTTTGGGAGAGGAAAGTGTTAAGAAATAGTTTTGGAGGAAACAATGTGACTGAGGGAATATGGAGGCGTCAAGCAAATAATAATAATAATAACAGTCTTTATTCCTTCTATATATAAAAATAATATAACAATGTACAATATAAGAAAAATATACGTATATGAAACAAAAACAAATATTATGAAGGAACCACAAGAATGAGTTCAGATGTAGCATGACACTACAGTGCTTTTAAACCCAATCCTTGAAATAAAAACGGGAGAAATAATGAAATATACTCCAGGTACCCTAAAAACTAAACCTAAAACTAAATTCTGAGAGGCATGTCCCATACATGTTAATATAGCATAAAAGAAAAGAAAAATAGTTAAAAACAAGGAAATAATCACAAGCAAACAGCAAAGAGTCCCCCAACCAGCGAGCATGCAGTTCTCAGATCAATTCTTGCTTAAAAGAAAATTCTTTTTAAAGTTTCTCAGAGTACAGTCATTAAAAAGTTAGTCATCTCGTTACAGATCCTATAAATATTATAAGTAAATCGTCTTTCATAGAGAGCAGTCTTATGGAGCGGAGGCGTGATAGATAGCGCAGAACGGCGTATACGTGAATGCAGGTAACCCGGCACTTATGACAATTTTATGGTATAAAGAAGCGGCTGACAGCCTACGTCTATCAGACATATCCAACCATGCTAACTGCCGAAAGCAATTGAGATGTGGTCATATTTACGTAACCCGCATATGTATCTGACACAAGAAATTTGCCCCCGCTGAATTTTACGTGAGGTGCCTCCATCTAAACATGGCCCATACAACGCAGAACAATATGTGGAATGACAGAGCCCAAGAGCGTCACAAAGATGCGTCTTCGTTTTACGATCTAGAGAAGATCTATGCGGATAAAGCAGCCTTGACAACACGACCACCTACATGATCCCTAAACCTAAGATTAGAGTCCATTATAACCCCTAGGTTTTTAATTTTATCAAAAATTTTGATCTTCTCACCATCAATATGGCAGTCAATCACATCAATTATATTAGATCTTGCAAATTTATTTCCGAATAACAGGATTCGAGATGTATTTGAGTTTATATGGAGAAAATGTTTAGTCGAAATTGAATGCAACTTACTCAGATCACTGTTGATTCTATGCACTGCTGCTTCATAGTTAGACGGAGAAAAAGAATAATATAGCTGTGTGTCATCAGCGTACATATGCGAGTCACAGTAGTCAAGCACCCTATTGAAATCAAAATTATAAATTATGAACAACAAAGGACCCAGGATAGATCCTTGAGGGACACCACACCCTGATTAAAACCAATAACATAAAGCTTAGCAATCATCATCGCGTGAGAGATAGTATCAAACGCTTTAGTATAGTCCAACAGAACCAAGGCCGTCAGTTGTCCGTCATCAGCGGCTCTGATAATGTCATCCGTGATATTAAGAAGAACAGTTTCACAGCTACATCCAGACCGAAAACCAGATTGAACAGAAGAAAGAATATTGTTCGTAGCTAGATATGAATTTCTTTGTGCGGAAATTATCTTCTCCATTACTTTCGAGAGAGGTAAAATGCTTATTGGTCGCAATCAGCGTAACATGAGGGATTGGCGATTTTAGGAATTGGTACAACCATCGCATTCTTTCAAGCAGTCGGAAAAATACTTTTACACCGAGATACATTTATTACATGCTTTAAATAAGGAACTATTAACGGACAACATAACCGAATCATTTCTATATTTAAACCGTCCAAACCTGTGGAGTTAGACTTAATTTCTAACAGAAATTTTACAACTTCGTTCTCAGTCACAGTAGAAAAAGAAAATCCGTTATCTGCATTTAATCTATTAGAATCGTAAAACGATATAGTGTTTGGTCATCATATGATGGCGGCAAAGAATCTATAAAAATTATTGATGTCGTTAAGCTCTTGGAATTCATAAGGTATATCATTAGTTCTTGTGCTCATAATATTAAGCCGCCTTAACTCGGTTCACAACCTCTTCGAATCATTTTGCCCGACCATATGTTTAAAATAAGCTTTCTTTTATTTCTAATACTTAAGGTTGTCAGATTCCTCAGACATTTGTAATAATTCCAATGAACAGGCAATTTAGTTCTCCTGAATTTTTGTTTAGCTTTATCTGTTAACGATGTAAGTAATTGAATATTTTCCGTTATCCAAGGATCTCTACCTCTAGATACTTTAATATATCTAAGTGGAGGATGCTGATCAAACAAGTACATAATATTAGAGTTTAAAAAATCAAGTTTGCCATCTATATTATCAATATAGAATATTCTATGAAAAGATACTTTCCTCAAGTCACTAAGTCAATAAGGAAATAACGGATGCATATGGAAAGTCAAAGAGCGCACAGAAGATCCAAGCACAAAGAGCCCCCATATCTTGCGAATGCCAGAAGGAAGAACAGAAATGTTACAAGGTGGAGAATCAGGCAAAAACAGAATGGGACGACCTAGGAAGAGATGAATAGAGGTTGTAAAACGTGATGTTGTACACCTGGGTGTAAAAGATTAGAAGAAAAATGCAAAAGATTGAATACAATGGAGACATGTAACAAACATTTGGAAGCCAACTACCTACCTACCTACCTTTATATACTTATACATATATGCATATACACATATATGTATGTTGAAAAAGGTATTTGACTGATGATAAATGTGCAAAGAAAATGCTCGGAGTACACAGTATATATACTGTGTGTCTAGCTAAGTTCGCGACAAATGGAAAACTTTTTATTCTTGGGTTTATGAAAAAAAGTTATTCTTTATAAAAAGTCCTGCTTCATCCAAAACTGAAATTCAAGTTGTCAGATTTTAATATTTGTTAGTCATATACGAGATATGACAAAAAATATGAAATTAGTATAAGAGTAAAGTACCTTTATTTTCAATAATACTTAAAATGTTATAAGGAATAGTCGTTCTGAATTGGAAATTATACAATTTAAATACAGCATTTACACAAAAAAGTTATGTAATTGGACCTTTTTTTCACCAATCTTTGAATGCCGACCGGTATCTAAATTTTTGCAAAGTGAAATTAGTAATTTTATCGACAATCTTCCATTGCTGGAACGCCAACATATTTGGTTTCAACAGGATGGTGCACCTTGTCATAGCAGGTTGGACGTAAGGCAATATGTTGAAGATTGTTTTAACGAAAGGGTTATACACCGCTTTTCCACAATACGTTGGCCACCTCGGTCTCCAGATCTGACCCCACTTGATTTTTTCTTGTGGGGTTATTTAAAAGAACATGTTTATATTCAAGCGCCGTTTACGGATGTAGGCCATCTAGAACGTGTTATTAGAGAAGAAATCCGTAAAATAACTCCACAAACAATTAGAAGGGTTTTAAGGCATTTTTGTGATAGAACCGTTACATGTATGGAACGAGAAGGCGGATATGTTGAAGCATTTGTGTAACATTTTCAATGCTTTCTTTTGTGTAAATGCTGTATTTAAATTGTATAATTTCCAATTCTGAACGACTATTCCTTATAACATTTTAAGTATTATTGAAAATAAAGGTACTTTACTCTTATACTAATTTCATATTTTTTGTCATATCTCGTATATGACTAACAAATATTAAAATCTGACAATTTGAATTAAAGTTTTGGATGAAGCAGGACTTTTTATAAAGAATAACTTTTTCATAAACCCAAGAATAAAAAAGTTTTCCATTTGTCGCGAACTTAGCTAGACACACAGTATAATTTATTTAAATGTCCATAGGTGACTGACGTTTCGAGGTTAAGTTCACCCCTTTTTCAATGTCTAAAAGGTAACGAAGTCCAAAATTAAAGTCAAAACCAAAGGGAAACCAGGTGGTGGTGAAAGAAAGAAAGGAGAAGAAAGAAAAACCAAGCTTAGCGGTAAATTTCCAATGATGCGGGGCGTGGGGGGTGGGGCATTAGCACACCATGTTGCTACTCAATCACCGCGTGAAAAATCCGTCAATAATAGAATTTCTTTAAAACCATTCTTAAAACCCCTAAATTAATTAAATTTAATCTTGTCTAAATTTTTTTCTATAACACATGGCAATGGAAGCCGCCAAATCGGAAGCAAGCGAGACGCATGGGGAAAGAGAGACAAACATTCACGCACCCGAGCAGGCTAGTGCGAATAGAATGGGACAAAAAGGAAGCACACAAACGACGCAAACGCAAGAATACAGAGTTATGCAAAAATTAAAAAAATTTTTTTAAATTTAAACAATAAAAAGTTTTTCTAAAAGCTTAAAAAACTGAGGGTGCATGAAACCCTCGAAGAAGAGGAAGGAGAAACCTCTAAAGAGCAAACGTATTCAAAAAATGTTGATAACATAAATGTAAATTTTTAAATTCTGACGTTTTGTTAACGGCATTCGAGTCCTTTATACCGATGGATTATGGGTTTAAGGTAGGACATAGTTACGAACTTCTGCTATAATGACGCGACCAATTTGTCATGTTGGAATTTTTGACTTTATTACCCAGGAAAGTTGTTGTTTTTGATGACAGATTTTATCAGCTCTAGAGGATAACCATTTCTCGCTAGAGTACATTTAATAATATAAAGGTTTTCCTTAACAAAAATAGAGCTGGAGAGTAAGACAGATCTGTCAATCAAACGGATTAAAGTCGTAATCTTTTGTTTCTTAGGAGCGTAAGAAAAGAAGTGAATATATCACCCTGACCAAGTCTTCTTTCTGTACCAATTGGTATTCAACGCTGTGTCCCTTCTAATGATGGTCACATCCAAAAAGTTAATGGAGTGGTTGGTGTCCTTTTCCAAAGTAAATTTTAGTTTATTATGGTACGTATTGAAAGGGTTCAAAGTCAGTTGAATGTATTTTTCTGGTAGTACCATAAAAGTTTCATCCATGGAACGTAAATAAAAACAAGAACAAAAGGGAGTTTTGTGAAAACACAACTTTCCAACCTCTGTAGTACCATCTCAGCCAACACAGGAGATAATGGAGACCCCATAGGAGTTCCAAATTTCTGTATGTAAAAAGTATCATTGAAAGAAAAATAAGTTGTGTCACAGCACAACTTAATTAAATTAAGGAAGTTGGACTTACTGATTTCAGTCAACTCCTTAATCTCTATCCAAAGATACCACGTCCAAAGAGATGCACACATGGTTTGCTAGTAATGTTAAAGTTCCAATTTTTTCAACAAACTCAAAAGAGTTTTTTAAAAAATGTGAACATTGGAGGGCCACATTACGCAAGACTGAAGCAAGAAACTCGGAAATGTTATACGTTGGACCATTTATAAAAGAAACTATTGGACGAAAAGGGACATTGTTTTTATGGATTCTAGGAAAGCAATATAATTTTGGAAAAACTGAGTGCTGCACCTTCAATTTAAGAGCTAACTCAGCACTGTTGTCGGAACTGCTCTTCAACTTATTGATGAGAGAAAACAACTTCCCCTGATAACATTCAGCGGGAACACTTTTTCCCCTGGAAAAATTCAATCTCCACCACATAAGTCGTCCCCTTAAAGTATATACTTTTATTGACGTTCACGTTAGACCAGAGCCAACTATGTATTAAAAGCATTTACTATTAGAGATGCTCAATATGATAGAATATCTTGTGAAATTAAATGTTTGACTGGCAAAACAAAGCAAGAATATAGCAGTGACTACAAATTATTAGTTTTTTTTTGACATTGTAAGTGTGGAATCGAGTTTGATAGCGTAGGTATCGTAAGTAATTAGTTATATTGGCACATATTAAGTTTAAATGACATGGTTATTAATTTGCTAGAGAAATATGGGAAAAGCAAGATGTTGCACCCCAAGTTTTATAGAGCAAGGAAAAACTTACAAATTTGTGTAAGACACGTTAACGTGTTCTGCTAAAATGATCAGTACGCTCCGAAGTACCAAGAAAAACTTGAAACTCAAGGCGAAAAACGACTACTCACGACAATCGCTGGATCGCTCGAATTGTTCGCGCAGAACCATTTACTACTGTGTCACAGGTTAAACTCGCTTTAGAACTTCCCGTTCATGTGAGTACTATTCGTAGACCTTTAAACGCTGCTAATCACTCTGCTAGAAGTTCACGCTAAGTGCCACTTTAGAAAAAGACACGCACGGAACAGATTAAAATTTACTAAAGAACGTTAAATTGTTCCGTTAAAAGATTGCGAAACATATTATGGTCTAATGAAAGCAAAATTGTTTTATTTGGATCTAAAGACATGAGAAAATATGTGAGAAGACTTATACGGACGGCTTATCATCCAAAAAGTACGAAAAAAACAATAAAGCACGGAGGAGCGTCTATTATGATATGGACGTGTTTTTCTGATTAAGCCGTTGGGCCAATAGTTTGGGTCTAGCAGATTGTGGAGCAACACATGTATCTGAATACACTCCAAATAAGTATGTTACCTTATACTGAGAAAGAAATGTCTCTTCGTTGGCTGCATCACAACGATCCAAAGCATACTAGCCGCAGAGTAAAGAACTGGCTGCGAGATGCCTAAGATTCTGCCTTGGTCAGCCCAATCGCCAGACTTCAACCCGATAGAAAACCTGTGGGTTTATGTAAAAAAACTGTCGCTGAATCAAACGGAACAGCGTCAATTGTGAGAAACTGTAGAGCGAGCGTGGTATGCAATTACCCTCAAACGTTTCCAAAGTTTGGTTAATTCTTTGAGAAGATGTGATCAAAAATAAGGGTTACACAACGAAATATTAAGTTATTCATTATTATATGGAGTTATTTATTTTTATTTATTCTTACAAAACTGCTATATTTTCGCATCCTTAGAGTATATATTATATTAAATTATTTTCGTTTTTGATAAAACAGCTATACCCAGAGTTATTTTAGTTACTATTGTAGGTTACATATAAATGAGTACTTAACGCATGCCGCGCGCTATTTATTATTTCTGAGTGATTTCGAGCCCACTGTTATTATTTTGGACGGTGCTGTATATATAATATTGGCTTGAAACAGACTCCCTTAATTTTTTGCTTTCCATGATACAAACAAGCCTCATCTTTTTGTCGCAAGAATAGTATTCAGGGTGGATCGGCAATATATATCTCTGAAGATTTAACCAGCTTATCAAATTCTACTGTTAACGAAATGTCTGCAAAAACTTGTTTTTGAATACTGCGGTGTCGATATATGCTTCAACAACATATGGTGGGTCTGCTTCTAGAGAACTCCCAGCAGTAATTTTAAGGACTTCTGCTTTTATTTTCAAAATCTTCTCCTAAGACTCTTTCCCACAAACTTCCCATAATTATTGCTAGAGACTTTAATATGGATTTCATGACTGATGACCGAAACTCAAAGATTTTGTAAATATATTGGCTTCATTTGATGCAAAATATATCTTTCGTGAACCATCAAGACTTACCAAACATGGCGGTACTTGCTTAGACAATATCATTGTTGTGAATTGTGCTACGAAGTTAATACAATAAGTGCCAAATTGTCTCGACTAGATTTTCTGATCACCGAGCTCAAATTACATCTTTAGTAACCTCAACAAACACAGTGAACCAGTGCGTCTACAGAGAAATACGTCTATTTAGCGAGAAGAGAATTAATGACTTTAGAGTGAGTATTAGAGATGATATCATCGACGTTATGGCATAGACGGTAAGTTTTCTATATTTTCGAACATATTTTTGAGATATTTCAATAAACATTTTCCCATCAAGAAGATTCCTTTAGAAAAACCATAAGTATTTCAATTATCAGGAAATTTATATAGGCTTAGGAAATTGTTCGCGCTTTGCAAACAATTTCAACATACAATAACGAGTACCGTGATACATTTACAAATTAGAAAAGGTTGTACGATAGAGAAATCTATGCTTTAAAACGCAGTAGAAAAGATGAAATATTACTCAATTCTTGTAACAAAAGTAGAGATATTTGGAAAATAGTCAACAGTCATCTGGGGAAAAATCGTAGCCCTGTTTTGCCGGCAGCCAACCATCTGTAACAACTAGCCAATGATCTCAATAAAAATAATACTATGGGGCAAAATATATATTCCAACTGTAATGAGAATTCGCATGTAATTGCTAAAAATCCGATCTTTCTTTTTCTTTCCAACTTGTGAAGAAGAACTACTTTCTTTTATTAAATCGCTACGAAGCTCCAAATCGTTCGAGTATGATTCTATACCCACATATTTTTAAAAATTTGCCCTGAGTGTTACGTTGCTCCACTCTGCCTTATAATTAACAGCGGGGTTCCTCTCCAACACTTTTGAAACACGCTACGATTTTACCCTTATATATAAAAAAGGTGACATAAACGTTCTTAACAACTATAGGCCAATATTTGAAAAAGTTGTTTGCGATCGCTTATGCAATTTCTTCATAAAGTATAACTTGATAATCGGCCATCAACATGGTTTTCTTAGAGGTAAAAATATTGATACTGCACTTTTTGATTTTACAAACTTTATTATCGAAGCTTTAGAGAATAAATGTATTCCCTGCAGCGTTCTACTCGATCTCTCTTGAACAGTGGTTAACAGTAATAATTTAAGTATGAATAATGATAAAACAAATGTTGTGTTATTTTGTACTAAAGAAGCTGATTTTCCTTCTACTTTGTTGTTGAATAACCACACTTATAATGTGGAGAGTTCCGTTCAGGTTTTGGGCCTTGCTGTCGATGGATGTCTCAAGTGGGGCGATCACATAGACAAGGTGTGTAGTGCGATGAGCTCTGTCTGTTTTGTTTTCGTATGCTTCGGGAAATTGTCACCAAGGACATATTTCGCACGGCATATTACGGTGTCTGCTATCCACACTTGAGATTTGGTATCATTTTTGGGCTGGCAGTAGCGAGCTACGTCATGTATTTATTTCTCAAAAGAATTTTACGAACTGTGTTACGTTTAGATTTTAATCAATCTTGTACAGGCTTTTTTAGAGCATCCAATATTTTAACTATCTATGCTATCTATATTCTTGAAACTTTAGTTTTTTATTTAAACATAAAAACCTATTTGAAGCCAGCACTTTTCTGCACAATTACAGCACTAGACATAAGGCTAACTACTGTTACCCTAAACATCGATTATTGTTAACGGAGAGAGGTGTGTATGACATAGTTTTAAAGCTTTTCAACAAGTTGCCTCCAGTCGTTAAACAAATTCGTGTCCTTGGCTCGTTTAAGAAGACAGTCTATGATTTATTATTAAATATAGAACCTTATAGTTTAGATGAATTCACTAATAATTTATTGTAATATTTTATTTTTCCTTTCTTTGTCTAATTTCTTTAGTCGTTCTCTTTGACGATAGATCTATCTATCTATCTATCTATCTATTAAAAGTTCAAAAATAAAGTTACATGTGTTGAAAATATTTATGAACTTTCGTCTGTTGAAACTTGGCTTACTTCCATTTCTACTGATGATTTTCTAATTTTTTCAAATATTGGGATGCTAAAATCTTCTTTTGCAAAGCGAATAATTTGCTTCAGTGCCTTATAATACGATTTTCTCGAATCAGGGGCTTGGTCATTTACTTCGTCCTCTGAACCGTTTACTTCCATAGTGTCATTCTCATTTTCTAGTTGAATTTCTAAGTCGTGATATTCAGTGGGGACTGCTCCATCGATATATAAAAGTTCTTCCAAATTTGTATCACTTAATTCGGCGAACCCGTTTTATAGATTAAAAATGTTTAAATTGGTAGTTCATCTTCGGCATCAAATTCTGGAAGGATGCAATTATTTCTTACTAACATTGCCTTACGAAAGCAATTTTTAATAGTCGCTGCTTCAACTTTATCCCACGAAGCTTTAATGAAGTATAAAGCCTCAAGTAAATTAATACATCTTGCCAGCTGTGATGCTGAATTGACTGCATCCACTTTCGATAATATGTGTTTCAAAATAAAGCCTCTGTAATAAACCTTGAAATTTTGAATTATACCCTGGTCCACCTTGGGTTGACATACTGCGGTTATATTTGGAAATAAAAAATTATATTAACATTCGTTAAATTCAAATCTCTAGGATGAGATGCTGAATTATCCAAGAATAAAAAAATTTTCTTTTCTGTGATCTCATTTTCTTATCAAATTGCTGCAACCACTCAGATATGATGTCGCGTCATCCATGCCTTTCTGTTGGATTTCCAATTTGCTAGTAGGTCTTTAACCTTCCTATACTCACGTCAAAATGAAAGACGTATACTATACTATATAAATCGGTCTCACAGACCGTATGCGTGAGTATAGGAAGGTTAATAATATAAGCCGCTTTACCTATAACTAACAACATCTCTTTTTCCCCTGGCATGTTTACACAAACATAATAGTTAGTCTTGACTTCGGCAGTTTACCGCCGATATATTTGTCAGATTTCAAGGCGAAAGTTTTATCAGGTAAAGCACGGCACAATAACCCACTTTCATCAGCATTGTGAATATCCTCTGGTGGATATGCAAGCAATATAGATCGAAGCTTTGCTTTGAACTGGTCGACGTCTATCTGAATTACATCTGAAGCTTCGTCGGCTATACGTTTTAAAAGTAAAGTTATGTCTTCTACGCTATTTTTGTAGCCATCCATCTGACGTAGAAAATGTAGAGTATGCCATTTGCTAAGCTATTTCTCTTGCCTTGGCCTTTACCGGTCCAGAAATGGGAATCTTCTAGCTTCTAGCCTTTGCGAACCAATCAAAATAAACTTTTCTTCTGGTGAATATTTATACCACACCGCCATTTGCGATATATATTTTCTTTAACTTTTGAAATTCCTGCAGCCTGTTTTCCCGATATTAAACTTTTGCAAAAATGTTTACAAATGTGGAAAATTGTTTATTTTTCCTAAATAAAATACCTTCGTTACATTTTTGCTAGTTTACGAACTGACAACTTTTCTTTATTCAACGTGTTGGTTATTTAATTTTTTTTTGTTCAAGGAAAGTATATTTTTTCGCGGTGCCATTCTAATATGTACGTATCGTTACGAGATACAAGTTGTGACTGATTCAAAAGTAGTAAAAATAGCAAGGGCAAAATAGACAACACGTACACTGAACAGAATAGCTTATAAAAAGGGGGTAATTTGTGGCACACAGTACGCATACGACTATGTAAAAAGGGGAACATTGGATTTAGTACGATTCTTTGTTTAGGATTACATACTTAAAAGTGTTTTGTGTCCGCTTATGAGAGATGTTTTGCACGAAGTATATAGAAATATAGGGTCCGCGTCCGTCCGTTAGAACGTCCGCTTATCGGATAGTATATATATATATTTCCTGACTTAATCTAATAACATTTTTAAAGTTGCCTACCTACCTAAACGCTGTTTTATAATTGCCAAATGTTTTATGTCAAATTTAGAGCTTAAATAAATAAAACACACTTTTTACTTTGTAACAATATCACTATATTTCACTTATTTGTGACTGCAGTTTCGACATACCATGTCATTATCAAACTGTACATTATTTCTTGCTAGCGACTAATATAAAGGTAACCTTAATTAGGGGAAATTTTACATCAGCTATTTACACAGCATTCGAAAAGGGGGCATATAATAGGTCAGTTTGTTCATTAAGAAGGTTGTCGGACTTTCTAATAGCTTTATGAATTTCTAATGACACTAATAGGTTTAATTTTAATCCTTTTTCGGCTACATGTAAAATTTGTAGGCCGTCATCTGAAAAATTATGATTGTATTCTATTAAGTGGTTTGCAAATGTTGAATCTGTTTTTTCAAATTAAAGGATCTAATATGTTCCTTTTTGTCTAATATCAAAATTTCTGTCTGTCTGACCTATATATATTGTCTGTTTAAAAGATAACCAAATCAACCCGGTGTTAATAAGCGAATTAATAGAACTGGTAAAAACTTCTGCTACCCAAAATTATTGTACATTTAATAATAAAATATACAAACAAACTGAAGGTGTGGCCATGGGATCTCCGTTGAGTCCACTTCTTGCGGAGATTTTTATGGAGAATCTTACAAAAAAGATATTAAATTCAGAATTAGGTAAAAACACATTAGGTTTTGGTACAGGTATGTAGACGACATATTAGCGGGTTTCACTGGTACACCTCGCCAACTCACAAATTTTCTTACATACATTAACTCAATCCACCCAAGAATAACGTTCACCGTGGAAAGCGAAGAAAACAACACCATAAACTTTTTAGATCTCACCATAACAAAAGACAATGGGAAAGTAACTTTTAAGGTATACAGGAAACCTACATACACAGACTCAGTTATCCCTAAAAATTCAATACACCCTAAAAACACAAATTTACAGCCTTCTACTCAATGCTGTACAGACTGATTAAATTACCCCTGTCCACCGAAAATTACAAGGCAGAATTGAAGGTCATCACTCAAATAGCAGTAAACAATAAGTATAACAGTGGGATTATCAATAATATTTTAAAGAACATACAAGTAAAAGAAACTCTAAAAACAATATACCCCCACATTAACACAAAACAAGATAAAAAGTATGTAACACTAACATATTTCGGGAAAATCAGCGAAACAATAGGAAATATTATATCTAGAAATAAAGAAGTTTACATAGCATTTAGACCATATACTAAATTACGGAACATAATGTTTAACGCTAAAGATAATTTAGACCCTCTTAAAAAATCCGGCATTTATCAATTACAGTGTAAAGATTGTAAAGGTATATATATAGGTCAGACAGGCAGAAATTTTGATATTAGACAAAAGGAACATATTAGATCCTTTAATTTGAAAAAAACAGATTCAACATTTGCAAACCACTTAATAGAATACAATCATAATTTTTCAGATGACGGCCTACAAATTTTACATGTAGCCGAAAAAGGATTAAAATTAAACCTATTAGTGTCATTAGAAATTCATAAAGCTATTATAAAGTCCGACAACCTTCTTAATGAACAAACTGACCTATTATATACCCCTCTTTTCGAATGCTGTGTAAATAGCTGATGTAAACTTTCCCCTAATTAAGGTTACCTTTATATTAGTCGCTAGCAAGAAATATTGTACAGTTTGATAATGACATGGTATGTCGAAACTGCAGTCTCAAATAAGTGAAATATAGTGATATTGTTACAAAGTAAAAAGTGTGTTTTATTTATTTGAACCATGGAATATCACAAAGTAACGGCCAAAAGCGCTAATTATTATTTAGAGCTTAACTGATTTTTCAAAAACTAGTTTCTTGTTTACGGTTTGAAAAACAAAACACATACATAAAGAGCGACAACTGTTAGTGATCCGCCATTATCCCTCTTTATCAAACGGCAAACAAGGCTCAATTTGATTTTCTATAGCCAATATCAACTAGAACTGCGTTTACCCTATCATGCCAGGCCCTTAATGCCTGTTTAACGCCATATATAGCCTTATTCAGCTTCAAAACTTTACATTTGTCCATATTAGAACAATTAAAACATTGCGGTTGTTGCATATAAACAATTTCTTGCAAAGTTCCATTCA
Organism: Chrysina gloriosa; assembly: GCA_038088585.1. Taxonomy (NCBI): domain Eukaryota; kingdom Metazoa; phylum Arthropoda; class Insecta; order Coleoptera; family Scarabaeidae; genus Chrysina; species Chrysina gloriosa. The sequence goes on from CM076088.1 coordinate 50,659,403, forward strand.
AGAAAGCCGTTTTCACATCTAGATGACAAATATCTAATTTTAAACTGACATACAATGAGAATAGTAAACGTAGTGTAGAATGGCGCATCACTTACCAACAGTCTCCTCATAGTCTATCCCAGACCTCTGGGTAAATCCTTTCGCCACCAAATGCGCACGAAACTTCACATTTCCCGCACTATCTATGTTTTCCTTAAACACTCACTTACTTTTGACACACGTAATTCCATCTGGCAGATCCTCTAGAATCCACGCCTGATTGCCCTCAAATGACTGAGGTTCGTCATCAATGGCGCGTTTTCACTGCGTTGAATCATTACTAGTCAATGCGTCTTCAACGGTAGTTGGTTCATCTAAACCAGGCATGGGCAACCTTTTTTGTAGAAGTTTTATGCTATGAGTAATCTTGAAAAATATACATTTTTGGTGTATCCTTATGATTCATTATGAATTAAGTTTAGACGGGCCGTGCTAATATGCAACGAAAGAATTCAGTAGCGGGCCGGACAAACCTTACTCAAGGGCCGCATGTGGCCCGCGGGCCGGAGGTTGCCCATACCTGATCTAAACGATTGTGATTCACACATAAAAAGCTTACATAGTCTTCGTATGTTTTCCTTTTTGGCACTCTAGTCGACCTTCTCACCTTTGCGCCTTCTTGCACAGTATTTCGGCCTACGTAATTTTCATCACCTCCATCGTTCCCTTCTTCGTAAGAGTCATTCAAAGAAGAACTCTTTTGGTTTTGATTGTCTCTTTCTTGCATGTTTTCTTCCCTCACTGAAGTAGATAACCCTTCTTTGTCCTCTTGACTCTCAATGACGACATCAAGATTTTTCACATATCTGCTAGTGACAATACCATTACTTGACGGGTCATAAAGTATCCATAGTCTTTTGTTTTTTCACTGTAACCAACTAGGTACATTTTTTCAGCCTTCTTGGCCCATTTACTTCTTTTTCGCTTTAGGTATATGTACCATCACGGACTTTGGTTATGTCCGGTCTTTTGAGGTCAAGCAAATTTCGCACATACACCCGGCCTTGTATGTACCAAATTTGGTTGACGCTCAAACCGATACAATAACAGGAGCACAGGCTGTACCTCAAAAGATCGGACATAATCAAAGTCCGTGATGGTACCATGGCCTCACTTCCAAATATGCGCAGGTTACTGACATCTGGTTTCTTGTCTCTCCATACTTCTACTGGCGGTTTATTGTCAAGATCTGTTACTACTGACCTGTTTCTTAAGTAGACTGCAGTATTTACTGCCTAGGCCCAAAAAAGTTTATGCAAATTCGCATCGAAAAGTAAACACTTTGCCTTTTTTATAATGGCACGGTTCATCCGCTCCACCATACCATTCTGCTGAGGTGTATAGGGATTTGTGTTTTGGTGAATTATACCATTTCTCTCAAAAAGTTTCTGAAAAGCGGCACTACAGAACTCCCCACCGTTGTCAGTTCTGAAAGCTTTTATTTTCCTTCCTTTCTGGTTTTCTATAAAAACTTTGAAGTCTTTTAAACGTTCGATTGCTTCGTCCTTTGTTTTCCAAAAATACATAAATGTCATACGGCTAAAATCATCTTCGAGCAACAGAAAGTATTTCGAACCTCCCAGTGATGTCACCTCCTTAGGTCCACACAAGTGATCATGCATGAGTTCTAGCGATTCTGTAGCTCAATTACCTTTGTGCTTGAATAGTAACCTAGCCTGTTTGCCTTCGGAGTACACTATGCAAACTTCACTGCTGTCGAACTTTCCTTTGCAATTTAGGCCTTCAACAGCACCATCCTTCGCGAGCTTCAAATCTTTGTAATTGATTGCTAATTGAGGTGACCAAAGCGACGATGTCAAATATCCTCTGACACAGCTGCTATTGCTGCCCAATAAAATAGGTTGTGGCTTGTCAAGAATCAACCTATAAACATTGTCACATAAATCTGCCCTTGCTACTAACTCACGTTGATTATTAAAAATTTTACAACCGTTCAAAAACTACTACCTTATTACCGTTGTTTATCAGTTGACTTACAGATAAAAGGTTTGTTGTCAATTCTGGCACATATGACACACACACACACACACACACATATATATATATATATATATATATAGCCCGGTTTGGTTTACTAGTAATATGAAACAATAAGTACGTATGAAAGAGTTCTACGTTGGAAGATGGAAATCTACGAAAATTCTGCATTATTACGACGAATTTAAAAGGTTAAGACAGCTGCTCAAGAAGGAAGCTAAATACGTCTACAATGCTTATCAAGCTCGAATAGAAACTGATATTGCAGATAACCCGGATAAGGTCTTCTGGAACTTTATTAATAACAAGCGCTCATTGTCCAGAATTCCACATGACTTATGAGGACGAAGAATTTACGCAACCAGAAACAATTGTGAACAAATTTGCTGATGAGTTCTCCAGGTCGTTCCGCGTAAGTGATACCGTGTCGTGAGAAGTGTTCGGTGGTTATCCTTCTTTTGGTATTACGGGCGGACTTATTACGGAGAATGATAATATTTAGTGCTTCTAAACTTAAATCGGATGAGACTGCTGGTGATGATCGCATACCCAGTTTTATAGTGCGTGACTATCCTTCGGTTTTAGCGAAACCTTTAGCTATTCTCTACAATTTGACTTTGGATTCAGGTGTATCCCCAAGCATCTGGAAAATCAGTAAAATTATACCGATGTTCAAGAAGGGCGATAGATCTAACATAGCTAATTATAGACCAATTAGTATATTGTCCAATTTTACTAAAGTGTTTGAACAAATCTTATACTCTAAAATCTATAGGCAAATTAAACCTTTCTTGTCATGTCATCAACATGGATTCATACCTTGACGTTCCACGACTACAAATTTGGTCAGTATTACTCAGTTTCTCTCATCAGCGGTAGATGATCGGCTACAGGATGATGTCTTATACACGGACTTCTGTAAAGCTTTTGACTCCATAGATCACAATATCCTCCTTACAAAGCTGGATTGCTTTGGTTTCTATCCGGATCTGATTGGATTGATGTCATCATATTTTGACGATCGGTATGGTTATGTATTTTACAATGGATTTTCGTCCAACATTTTCCCATATCCTCTGGTGTGCCTTAGGGTTCAAATCTCGGGTCTACTTTTTAACATCTTTATCAACGATTTACTAGACATATTAAATGGTGAATGCCTGGCTATACCGATGACCTTATAATTTACAGCATCATCCGAACATACTCTGACTGTGTCAAACTCCAGGTCAATCTTTCTCTAGTCGAGGAGTGGTGTACTCACAATAAAATCCTATTGAATGTTTCGAAGTGTTGTGTAATTTCTTGTACTGGATGCTCTACTCGCATGTGGACATAACACCTTCTGCTCCAACGTCTAGCACTATAATAGAAATGTTACTTGATTTGTTTGCGAGACATGGGTATCCAGACGTAATCGAATCCGATAACGCCCCAACATTTACCAGCGATGAATTTCAATCCTTTTGTACACGTCGTTGTATTTTTCAGAAGTTTATTACCCCGGGACATCCTGCTACGAACGGGTTAACCGAACGTAACGTTCAAATCCTAGAACATCGACTAAAATCATTGGCAGATGATCCTCGTGCCATACGTGAAAACGTAAGAAAAATACTTTTTCGATGCCTAGCAACACTGTTTTCAAATGGAAAAACTTCATCAGAGCTATACTTAAACAAATTCGTATATAATTAGATGCACTGATGCCCCCTCAAATTCAAATGCCAAGTTTTGTAGATTTGTTGAAAGCTTGTCAATTAAACGAGGGAGAGAGGATGCAAGCTCGATATTATACAAGTAATAAAAATTCATGGAAGTTGGGTACAATCATCAAGAAGTTTGGTCAACTTAACTATCTAGTAAAATTAGATGAAGGTCATACTTTCAAACGTCGTTCAAACTTCTTTCAACGAAAATACCACCTAAAAGTTCAGAACCTGATAAACGAATAAAACACGGTCTAAGACCAGACGTTCTAGTCTGGATCCACAAGATGCAATACACGTTCCAATCAACGCAGGGAATCGGACATATCAACCCTGAAGATCAGTCCCTTCTCAACAACAACAACCTCCTCGAAGGACCGTTCGAGTACGTCCTGTACCAACTTATCTTAGTGACTACGTATCTGATGAGAGACCTATTGTAATGTATTCAATCAGTAGGCGGCCCTAGGTAGGATATATAACTGTCAATTGTAGACATTAGTTTATAGGTCATTCGTTTCTTAATAAAATGAATTAAAGTAAAAACATAATAGTATGCGTCTCCTAAGTGTGCATGCACTTATAATAGACATACGTTTGGCGTTCAAAGGTGACTTGATTAGGGAACTTTTTACATAAGATAATAACACCGTTAAATCTTTTAGTAGTCTCCCAGGCTTGCGATATTGATACATCTGTTTATTGTAATGGAGAGACTCTTCCAGCTCACTTATATTTAACAAAACTCGTGGGGTATGCCAGAATCTACGTTCATTCCTCAGTCACAGTGGTCATATTTATTTTATTTTTGTATACCCCGCATTATTATTATATTATACCTTATATTCCTGCATATGGTTTAAGTACTATTTATCACTAAAACTTTGCAGTTGTTAAAGTTTTAATGCTTATTCTTTTGCATGCATTTTAAAATGTTATTTCTTGATTAGACAAGAGCAACACATCCTGTATCTTACATCCTAGCTTGGGACAATGAGAACTATATCAAAGATCTAACCAAACGATATTGCCCCAATTGGAATTCTATTACAAGGAAATTAAGAGTAGATAATAAATGGTGGGAAGCAACGCTATTGCCGTATAAATCGCCCTATAATCAAAGGGATAGAGAGGAAGATGAAGAATTGGCCAGACAACAACTGGAGCAACCTTTACCTACCACCATATCAGAGTAAGTTTTTGCTAGAAAAATTGCATTATTATAACTCATAAACTGTACAACTCAATAGATATAAAAATCATCCTTTATATGCTTTAAAACGACATCTACTGAAATTTGAGGCATTGTACCCACCAGACGCGTCCACTCTTGGCTTCGTCAAAAATGAACCTGTTTATTCAAGAGATTGTGTTCATGTACTACATTCTCGAGATATTTGGTTGAAACATGCTAAGGTAGTTAAACCTGGAGAACAGCCATATAAAATTGTTCGAGCTCGACCAAAATATGACAAGGTAAGTTTAGTTTTGTTGTAATCATAAAAATCGCATAAACAGTAACATACAGTGTCTCTGGATTGACTTCACTATAGCGGTACTGCTTGGTCCGAAAAGCATTTCAAGCATATTTTTACTTTTCAAAAATCAACGCCGTCATGACAATTGAAAAAATGTTTTCTGTTCAAGTAATGTACTATCTTGGCTAATAATACGGTAAAATGTTATTGAAAAGAGTTCAGAATATGAAAAAAATTCCGATATTTGCAAAATTTTGCAAATATCGAACTAGTTTGACTAAATCAGTATTTGTTTTGTATTCTTGCATTGTAACTGCAGAAAATCAAGTTTTCTGTATTAGTTGTTAACAAAAATTGAAGTAATTTTCTTACTTGTTTCTCTGTGGTTATAATGTAAGAATACAAAACAAATACTGATGTTGTCAAAGTGATCCTATATTTGCCAAATTTTGCATAGTCATAATTTCATATTCTGAACAACTTTTCTCAATAACATTTTACCATATTATTGACCAAAATGGTACTTTACTTGAACAGAAAACGATTCTTTTCTCAATTATCATGATTATCTTGATTACTTTTAAAAAGTAAAAACATAATGAGATTCCCAAATTTTTTATCAATCGCTCCTGGGACTTACCATTTCTGCGGCCTTTACAAGGTACTCTTTTATAAATTCACCTTCAACAAATGGTTTTCAGTGTTTTGCGATCAACTCCTACAGTACGTAACTCGCTTGAACAGCAGATTCATTCTCTTGCTTTCAACGTGTAAACATAAGCTGTTGATTTTTTAACCGTGATTTTAACTCATTTAACTTTTTGTTTCTAACCATGCCTGTATACTGGTCAAACTTAGTTTGATGACATAGTGACGTTTTATATTATATAATTTTGGGATGCCGACTGTACTGCAAATAATTTGTCTTTTACTTCACAGCAATAAAACTCTTGAAAGATACGATGCTCATCTACGAATTTCCTCTTACTTCCACAAGCAACTGACTGAACTCAATCGAGCGGTCTTGGCTTATATACGGATATGTGATTTCTCGACAGTTCTTTTCTAAAATGTTCAGATAGCGTCAGCTGTTTTCGCGCGATAAAACTTTCTGGAACATGCCAGAAGAAAACTTACGTACCTACGTAAGGTGCAAGACAAAAATGCGATGGGGCAGCGGCACCCAGTACCACCTTTTTTAAAACACCAGTCTCTTCAGCACCCTGTAAGAACTTTGAAACAGTATAGATTTTATGCACATAGCTTTTAAGGTGCACAACTGGTCTTGTATCTTCTTGTTTATCATTGTTTTTTAAAAATCTTAAATATCATAACGTTTAATTTACTGTCGATTCGACTGACATCTTTTATATTTGAACCCCATATCAATAACGCTCGTACAAAGGGTATCTTTAGCAGTCCTAAACCCTGTTTCCTTTGTCATATATGCGTGCAACATGTTCAATGTTGGCACAGTTTTTTCAACAGCATAACATATCTATATATATATATATAAATCAATTGCTGTTCGTTTGTCTCGCTAAAACTTGAGAATTGCCGGACCGATTTGGCTAATTTTGATGATAATGAAATATCTATGGAAGTTCAGGGAAGGTTTAAACGGTGAGAAACATTAATAATAAGTAACGGAAAATACTAAAAACGGCAATTTAATTTTCCGTTATGACAGCTGTCATGGTGCGCGCAAAGATATATAAGGTTATAGCGTTTTTGATTGTGCGCGCATGAATAATTGTTATGTCGTAATAGACGCAAAGTCAGCAATATCCATTACAGTCTCATTTACAATGCCGAGAGCGAGAAGATCGAATCTTTCACAACGAAGCCGTAATACAAATGGATTGCGGAATATTGCGAATGAATCCACTGCAGATGAAGAAGAAATCGCAGGAGAGATGGGCGCCGTGTTAGTACGGCCCGACTTCGTGCTTCACAAACACAAGAACAAAGGAAGGCCAAACGTGAAACGGCTCGGTTGGCAATGAGAAATCGTAGAGCAAAACACAGAGATCAACAACGTCGAGCTGCAAGAAGAAATGTTTCAAGTGTTAATTTGAATCTAGGAGCGTTTCATACGATTGTACAATTGACTACAGCTCGTACCCTTTCGTTAGAATTGGCCCTATGCAGGTTATGTGCGTCCGTTGCGGTGCATTGAAGTTCGCTGGAGAAACGCCTGGATTGTGCTGTCTCAGTGGAAAGATTAAATTGCTATTGTTGCCTCCCCCACCTGAACCATTGCATTCATTGCTTCGTGGCGAAGCTCAAGAATCACGACATTTTCTTTCGAACGCTTAAAGGTACAACGCATGTTTCCAAATGACTTCATTTGGAGCAAATATTATTGAAGAACGCGGATTCAGTCCTACATTCAAGGTAATGTTTGTTAATAAGAGAGTAACCTTTATTTTTGGTAAGCATAAATCACTAATTATCACTTCACTTTCGACTATACAGATACAAGAACAAATTCACCATAGAATTGGATCATTACAACCGGTTGAAGACGCACAGTATAAAATTGTCACAAATTTGCTTCATGGCCAATATGGGGGACCAACTTGATCGGCGTCAAACGATTAATAACGCAACAAGATCTTCAAGATTTGCAGCAAATACTTTATGAACATCATGCATTGATTCGGTTGTTCAAAACCGCGTTGGATCGCATGCCAAGTGATGACTATAAAGTAGTGATCAGAGCAAATAAACGCTTCGCTGGAAAACACGAACGACAGTTCAACGCTGCGACAATAGATAAAGTCGCAAAATACAGTATATCACAAGGTGCTTCAATGAAGATAATCGACACGAGTGCAACCCATTCGGCAAATAGTTTAACAGAAAGTTGTGCTGCAACGATACACGAATCATTTGGTTTACATTCAATAAACCAAATGCTTTGCTCCCCTTTCTGAATTTTTATTCAACTTAATTAATTTTATCTTAATATAAACAAGTTAATAAAACTCACGTAATAACTTAAGACAACATTTATTAATTCTAAGGCGGTACGACGTTCGCCGGGTCAGCTGATATGTATTTAGGAGTTCATGAACTATAGGTCAACCATTTTTGTTATAATGTTCACGAATAAATTGTTTATTTAAGTTTACCTCCATGTTTTGTTCCATATTGTATATTACCCCGATTGGTATGACATATTACCCACGCCACTGGGCTATATGTTACTTTGTAGGCTCAACGATTTTTATAAATTATGTTCTTAAAACTGTATTCTTCCTATACTGAAAGTGCGTGTAAGTTTACAATAGATGTGATATAAGAGATCAATGTGCAAAACTAATTCATACATGACAAAATTTGACAATGAAATGGAATTTCCCTTAACTATGGCGTATTCCCCCAGTTGCCCTATGTTAATTTACACCAGTTTCCACCATCTATGGTAATAAAAATAAACATAATTGTAATATTATTTATTAAAACCATAGTACAATGTACTGGATGCAGTTTTGTAATAGTAAAAATCTTATAGTAGATGTTCCAAATGTCCACCCATAATTTTCGAGACACAGGTTTGCCCGTCTTCTCATATTTTCAAATACATTTTGCAGCATTTCATGTGGTATATTATTTATTTCTTCAGAAATCGCCGCTTGCAATTCATCCAAATTAGGAAGTTTGTTGCGGAATACTTTGTTTTGCTGGCCATCGACTTACACTAATTAACCTGTCATCATAAAATTGTTGTAAACAATTGATTGTATTCCGTGTCGTATGTGGTGGAGCATCCTCCTGTTGAAAATATCTACGACTAATTTCATCATCATGCCAGTCATTCAGAAATGGCGTTAGAATTTGTTCTCGATAACGCTCTGCATTTATAGTATCGTGGAAAAAAACCTTTATAGGATGATGGTCACTTTCAATAAAAACATGAGGATTTTCTGTAGACCATGTACTAAAATTTTGAGCATTAAAGTAACCAGATAAATGGAACCAAGCTTCGTCTGAATAAAAAATTAAATCAAAGTCCTCATCGTGTAAATTTTCATTAAACCATTGACAGTAATTCTTTCTTGCCTCAAAATCTTGGAGACGCAGATGTTGACTTGAAACTTTCTAGGGATGCATACGTAATTTCATTTTTAGTGCTGTATGAGCACTTCCATACGAAATATCTCCGAATAAGCGATAATTAAAACCCAGTGTTTTAAAATAATTAAAAAATTGACCTGCTTGAGCAGACAATTTCCGTATGGATTTATGTGGACTACCATCAATTCTTTGTCTAATGTCCTCTAGAATATCATTTGCCAATACTGAACCAACTATCTCGATGCCGTTGGAATGTATCTAAAGCAATTTCCACATCTGGGTACCCAGCTACAAATTGTTGAAGGCACATCTGTACGGAATATACACAGTCCCTTCAATATTCAACGTTCCGCTACGAAAGTGAGCCATCACGATAAACGTGTCTTGTTGCAATGTAAATGTAAATTTTATTTAGCAATCAACGCGAAGAAAATAAATAAAAAATAATAACAAAGCAAAAACAAAACGGCAAAAATGACAGCAAATGATGCGACGACAAATGACAGCAGAGGTGTAGTGAATGCATGATTGTAAGAATGAACTAGTTAAGAACAAATCTAGGGTTTTTACTACCAACTTCAGGCACTTTCAGTTGATCACGTTGTACTTATTTTCAAATACAGTGAATTCGTAAATTTTTAATTTTAGCTACTACGCCATCTGCGAGTGGAGCTTTTACTGTATATACATTATATATATGTATAACTGAAATTAGAAACTAGCTAATATTACAAGTAACAACCCACTCTGTCATCCTTGACTACCACTAGTTATACTTAATTTTCTTGTTTGTAGAACTTGTTTGCGTTTTAAAATTCAATTCAATATTTGCAGCTATGCAATTCTATTATTACTGACCAACGGTTAGAAATATTTGGTGAATGGCAAGTTGAAGATTATACACCCCCAATAGCAGAAAACGGTGTAGTTCCGAGGAATGCATATGGGAATGTTGAATTATTTAAACCTACTATGTTACCTAAAGGAACTGTGCATTTACAATGTAAGAAATTTAGCATATTATTAAATATTTGAATTATTTACATTTATATTTCAGTGCCAGGACTAAATAAGATTGCTAGAAAACTTAATATAGATTGTGCATCAGCAATTACTGGATTTGATTTTCATGGCGGTTGGAACCATCCAACGTATGACGGGTACATCGTATGCGAGCAATTTTCTGAACAATTAATTGCCGCTTGGTATCAAGTAAAACTACAAATACTAAGTTTAACTTGATGTATGTATATAATATATAATTGTTATTTTAGGAGCAAGAAGAATTGGAAAAGAAAACACGGGAAAAAATGAGAAAAAGATATACGATAATTGGAAACGTCTCATAAAAGGTTTACTTATTCGCGAAAAATTAAAAGCAAAATATAATTTTGGCAAAGTATTACCTGGTTACTCTAATAAAATGAAGAGGAAGAAACCGCAATTCAAAGAAAAGGAGAATTTGTAATGATTGTAACTAAAATGGGCTGTTTGTATTGGCATATAAGTTTACTAATCTTTCTTTAATCAGGATTTCGTTTTATAAATTATATTTTACTAATAAAGAAATAGCTTATTCTTTCTGTTGACTCTTTTTGCCTTTCAGACATTTGATTATTAGTCTTTAGTTTGTTTGATTTCTCTGCCTATTGTATTTTTTTCTTTCTAGATCCATTGTTGCTACATGTCTTATTACGTTTTACGGACATTGATGACCAGAAGTTGGTCGAAGAATTTGATTTGTGAGCATTTCCGCGCCTCAATGATAGCTGGATCGATTTCTACTACTGGCACTTGTTCGTGTGGTGTTTTCTGAATTCGACTAGCAGGTTCAAAGTTTAGATTCAAACTTCGTTTGTGAAACGGATTTTTTATCCTGTAGACTTCGCTTCGAATGTGCACAAATACTTCTCTTCTCCAGAACAGCAAACACGTTTGCATCAAAATGTATTATAACGAATACTGACGCCCGAAGGAGTATTTATTTTTATTTAATCTTTGAATTAGTGGTTCTTTAGTTTAGTTAATCGCAGCAATCAGCTGATTGCAATGTGTGAGCTACGTCTAATTCTATAGCTGTGAGGTAGGACCACAGGGTCATTTTTTAAATTTAATTTTGATTTAGTTAGAATACGTAATTTTTTAAGCGCCTTAAGTCCGCTTCGAGATTGATATTTCTATTTGTGAAAAGTATAATTAAACTAGCCGAATTTAAGTTCTAGACCAATTATTACTATTTCACCCACTTGTGTGAAGTTTTCTCCAGAAACCTGAGCTAGCGTGGGCACTACCTGAGTTTTGTAAATATTGTATCTGACAGATACGTGCTCGTTGCAACTCAAGTCTATGTGTTGTTTCTTCTTAATTTAGTACACGGCTAAAACTCGCCTTTTTTTATTTGCCATTCCTGTAGTGAGTGCTCACTTACTTTTAGTCCACCTACTCGGTTTCTAATATGCGAGCATCAAGATTCTCTCCCGCTTGCATCATAAGGAGTCCATATGAATCTTTTATTAATTATTATTTATTTTGTCTTTTTTCTTATTTGTTCGTTATTAACTTTGTCAACATTTGTTTTTTATCTATTTATAAGCTATTTAGTTATCTCGACCTGTTATTGCATTGTGGGTTTTCATTTTCATTGCCATTTCTATATTTTTATGTTACAGTATGGCCTTGTCTTGTATCTGGGAATGCAAAGGATTTTGACAAGTAAAAAGTGTAGATAATTTTTTTTCTGGCAGCCACTTAGCTTCACCAACTACCTGTTATAATTTATTTTTGATTAATGGAATGACTCACGAGCCGACTTCAAGCATGAGGCAGTGCTGGGAAAAGTAGCAACAAACACTATGGTCTCTCGGAAGAATTCAGCGGAGTGCAATTAAAAATCGCACAAAGCGATGAAAGGGAGGTAAATTCAAATACAATAGAGTAAAATTAATTCAATGTGACCGGCGCGCAGCAGTGTCGTTTGAAATGATACACTCCAAAGTTAACAAAGAGAAGGAGGTTAATTCAATTATTGACACATCAATGTCTTATGAAGCAATGTTGTTAAAATATTGATATTGCTAATATTAAGGATGATATACATATATACATACTGGAGATTTTCTAACAAGGGGAGGCCACAACGTTTGGAACACGGATTCTCTTCAAACTTTGGACACTCTTAGTAGTCCAAAAAGAAAGAGTAGACCGGTAATGATTTGAATACGCACCAGCAGATTAGCAGTCGTGAACCTTAGACGTTTTATTATAATTATATTCCAAAATCGATTTACTCAAAAACTAGTCGCATAAAAATCCTGTAGCCAGATACTAAGCACAAGTCCCTCTACAACATATCTGAGACCCATCGAAATCCATGATTAGCAGGTCTGATGGTCGCCTTGTCACTATACGACACCTTTTGTCTCGGTTCGGCTCGGCAATACGCAGGCGCATACAAGCACACATCGCAGGATAAATCCTGTAGATGTATATGTATGTTTTTTTGTGTCGCTTTTTGGTTTCATCGTGTTTAAAATCACTCACAACAGTGATAAAGATATTTTCATTTCAAAAAAGTAAAAAGACAAGAGGGACTCGATCCAGCGTTTACGGGGCCTGAACGCCAACTACTCGGCCGCCGTCACTTATAATATATAAGGCTAATAATTGTAACGCACCGATACATTTACGACGATAAAACTGCTCTTATCAATTTCTTGATAACGCTTGAATAGTACGCCTTACTATTTGCACAATATGTTGTGCTGGTGGACAAACGAGTGTACAAAGTTTGAAGAGAATCCGTATACTAAACATTGTGGCCTCTCTTGTCATAGGCTTATGTTGTCAAATTTAATTGAAATCATAACATTAAAACAGTGCCACCTGCAGTTTTTATTAAGAATAAGAAATTTGAATAGCACTTTCAATTACTATCCATTTTTTAACTTGCATATCGTTTATAAACCACAATATTTATTGTTAGATTTTTAAACGAATAAATATCATCATTAAGATTTCGGTAGTTTTATTTTAATATCAATTCACACATAAATGCCGACTATTCTTGCATGTTAAACAGGTTGTCTATTTCCACGTAACTATTCTTTTAGAAATTAATGTTACACATATAAAGAAATCATTAAACATTTTCTGTAGAAGATTTTTATTGCAAATATATTGACAAAACTTGCATCTAAACAGCAGGTGTACTTTAATTTTCTACATCTTCGATATCACTATCACCACAGATAAGTAATGTGCTATCACTGTCACTCTCGCCAAGATTAATTATTACCAGACTAATATCTTCTGTATCAAACCCTATTTCTCGATTCCACCATTTCATAATTTCCTCTTCAGTATGAGCAATGGTATTCTGCCCTGTGGTCTTGTTACTTGTATTTAAGGCTTCCGTCCACATACTAACACATTTATCAACCCAATACTCATCTCAACCTATGTGCCTCTTATAACCCTTTCCGTCCCTGCCTACACAAATGTGAAGAGAATTTTATATGCGATTGGCTGCTTTTTTCTTGCTATTTTAAGTCTCTCATTTTTATATGTTGTCTTTTTTCGTTCTCAAATAAGCTTTTGAGAGGTTTATTTTAGTATTTGTGTGTATTTGTTCAAAACAGGTGATCATGTTTCATGGTGCGGGAGACAACAAATGTAAGTATCATTATTTTATTCAAATTAAACTAACTATGCGACGATTTTGTTACTATTTTGTAACAAAAGCATCAAATATTTAAATTATGTACAAATGCTTTAAAACGCAAAAAGAGTTGTGTTTTTCTATGTGCCTACACAAATGTGTAGCATGGGTTTTTACTAGCTCACTTTATGGTCATTACAGCAAAAAAGTATAATTTGGAGAACGAATCTGATATTGAAGAAGTCCTCAAATTAATTTGTGACTTGTCGGATGTTGAAGGCGACAGCTCATCAGATGAATTCGAGGATGACTTGTGCGTCCAGTCTCCGCACTCCGAGCATGATGATGACGGTGTCACAGATACGGACTTAGTCGACACACACGCAAATATTACTGAGAATAGTGTTGTTGAACCAATAAATAGACCATTATTGCGGAAAAGGGGAACCTTTAACTCTATTTCCTCGATTTGTCCATCGTAAACTCTTGGATGGAGTACCGGCTCCATTGCCGATCCAAAAATATGCCAAGGAAATCCATCAAGGACCTTCTGTCTTTCCGACTGGAGGTTGCAGAAGCCTTGCTGTTTACGCCCAAAAGGAAGCTAAACGAATCAGATGAAGAATCAGAGGAGGAGTTATTAAGACCAAATACTAAATGTTCCCCTTTGCCAGGAAACAGCAAACGGCTGGATGAAGGGGCCCATTGGCCAGTGATCGATAAACTAAAGACAGCACGAGCGTGTCGTTTCAAAAAATGCAACAGCCGCACACGCACTCGGTGCGAGAAGTGTAACGTATATTTGTGCCTTTCTTCGGAAAAAAATTGCTCTACAGATTTTCACACTGCGATATAACTTTATTTTTTTAACCAATTTATAAGAATTTTTAGAAAACCAATGAATTGTTTTTGTTTTTATTCTTTTTGTTACTTGTATTTATATTATTATTAATTATAATATGAAATAAAATGTTTGTGTTTTTTTGCTATTAAAAGAAAACTGATGTATTTTGACTAAGTGAAATCCCAAGACACACATACATATGTGTATGTCCTGTTTTAAAGGACATGCACTTTGTATGGTCAAAAAATACATTTTTATGTTTCTCTATGACGATTTATTACATACCAAAAATTTCATTGAAATCCGACGATTTTGAAATTGCTTGGGACGGAAAGGATATGTTTTACTAATTTTCCATATATTTCCAATGGGATTGAATATACAATGATATGGCGGAAGCCGTAAAACTTTATGACCGTAAGATTCTGCAAGTAGGTCAAAAATATAAACCTTTTCGGATCTGTTCGTAAAATCTATGATAAATTAATAAATCTTTATAATATACATTGGTGGTATAATTACAATGAGACCAATTGAAGCAACTGTATTTTCAACATATTTGCCTCAAAAGAAATATTATTATTTCTCAACTAAGTCTGAATATCTTCTTTTCTCCAATTAGCAGTAGGATTTTGATTTCTAATTTAGAATGATAAGGTGCATTATCCATAACAATCATAGATGGTTCTTCTAGAAATTCTAGCAATTGAGTGTTACGTCGTGTATTGGCGCCACCGGTTCTAATACTAAAGACTGAATTTCCCAGAAAGCTCACCAATTTGGGAACGGTATCCGAAGGTCAAAATCTGGAACGATAACGGAAAATGAAAATCGATAACGGCATCGGAAAATCAAATTCGGGAACGATAACAGAAAGTTGTAATCGGAAATTCTAAGTCGGATTGTCAACGAGCTTACGCAAATAAAACTACCTAGTCTAAAGTAGTGTTTTGGCTAATACGGCAACCGCAAAAACCTAACGATACGCTGTGTCCGCGACAATCCAACGACGAAAAGTGCAATCCACAATGAATAGGGGACCACTACGCTCAAAATGGAAGCGGTAGGACTATTCCTCGCCCACACCTACAGGGCTTAAGAAGTAAAGATTACTTCCGTTACGAGAATTTCGGGTAGCAAACGTCCCGGTGAATAACACGGAGTAACTCGAGCGGTTGATGGTGGGAGTTCATCAAAGATCTTCTGGCGTATTACAACCCCAACCAGGTGGGCAACACCAACTAATCGTCTGAAGGTTGCGGTTTGAGGTATTCGGCACTCCACGAATCTTTCAGGATATTCCAATCATAATCTTTCAACTCGTCAGTGGTAGGAGCGATACGACGATGAACCAACAAGGGACCCAAATACTTATCTGCTAATTTTGTGGTAAAATATTTTGAAGGATCGGATAACACAAAATTTTTCCTCCATAGCACTTGATTAGGATAGATCGTAATGGGACGATGACGTAAATCATACCTAACTTTAGATTTTTCGTACGCTTTTTGTAGACGAGTTCGAATGTCTTTAAAGAGTTTCGTGAAACCGCGCTATCTTTGGTAAATATTTGTTCCAATCACGATGGTTGTCGAAAACATAAGCTATGAGCATGGTCTTTAAAACACGGTTGACTCGTTCGGTGTGATTAGCTTGTGGATGGTAATAGGACGTATAAGCGTTTTTACCTCGTATTGACTCAGAAGACGTCGGTACTCGTGAGATTTAAAGTGAACACCATTATTCAAAACTATCTTTTTCGCTACTCCAAAGATCATGAAAGCGTCACGCTCGATATTCGGCAATTTTGTTGGCATTAGCCTTTCGCAACGCAAAGCAAAGGCTAAATTTACTGAAACGATTACAGACCACCAGTTTGTACTGGAATCCCTGCTTAGAACGTGTCAAAGAGCCTACAAGATCGAGGCTGATCACTTTCCAGGATCGAGATATCTGCGAATGACGTCTCATGGTACCTGCAGATGCTTTTTGCTCAGGTTTAGAATGTAAGCGACGAAATGTTTTAAATCCCCCTAAATGACCATTAGTTGATGCATCGTGATGTTTTTGCAATAACTCGGAACGTTTTTATTTTCGCACTACCAACTTTCAGTTATCTGTCTTTGCAGTTAATTCTGGATATGGATTTCGCACGGATTTATTAGTTGATCATTCTCAACTCGAAAACCGGGATATTTAACTGGGTTAGCTAACACGGATTGCCGTAATTTTTTATACCAAGCATCCCCAATCGGTTTGACAGGTAAGTCATTAACCGCATCAATAATGGGAACTGACCGAGATAAAACGTCCGGAACGAGATGTTCCTTGTCCTTCCGGTGAATCACTTCGAAATCATATTGTGGAAGTCGTACTGACCAACGAGCTAAACGACCTGACGGATTTTGTAATTTTTTCAACCAAAGCAATGAATAATGATCTGTTACAACCGTAAAATGTTTTTTAATAGCCCACAAAACTGCGAGACATTCTTTCTCGATATTCAAAAAGTTTTGTTCGGTACGTGTCAACGATCGGCTTAAGTAACAAATGACCGTTTCGCCCACCTTAGTTTCCTTCAGTAAGACTGCACCCAATCCAAAATTAGATGCATCAGTTTGGATGACGAATTCTTTCGTAAAGTCGGGACATGAAAGTACGGGAACAGAAACTAAATGGTTCTTTAAAATTGTCCACGATTCTTCACAACTAGCATCCCGCACAAATCTAACATTTTTCTTCAACAAACGCGTCAAAGAGGCGCCAATGGTGGGAAATTGTGGCACAAAGCGTCGATACCAAGATGCCATGTCTATAAATCGTCGTATGTCCGATACAGACCTAGGGTGATGATACGATAAGATAGAATTCACTTTCTCAGGGTCTACCTGCAGACCATGCTTATTCACGACATAACCTAAATATTTCAATTCGGACCTACACAACTGGCATTTCGAAACGCTGAGCTTGAGTCCAGCTTGAACCAGACGTTTGAAAACCTCTGATAATATCCGCAAATGACTGTCAAAAGTTTACGTAACGATAATAATATCATCCAAATAGACGAATACATGATGCTCTAAGTCTGCTCCAAGAACATCATCAATAAATCTTTGCCAAGTGCTAGGTGAACCACTAACATAAGACCCATGGGCATGCGTAAGAATTCAAATAGCCCGCGATTAGGAACTGTAAATGCCGTATGTTTGCGAGATTCTTCGGCCATAGAAATTTGCCAATAAGCGGATCGCACATCTAAGGAAGTGAGGAATTTCACATCTCGAAGTTTTTCCGAGGTATTCGAAACGTAAGGTAAAGGGTAGGCATCTTTTGTGTGACTTTATTCAGTTTTCGATAATCAATTTGCTTTCGTTACATTCGGTTTACCACATCCATAACAATGCCTTTTCAACGGAGCACGACATTGAGATGACCTATGACCTCTTGTACCACAATTCCAACAAGTTCTTTTCGGGTCTAGGATTAGGTACGGTATTTACGGTCGCTAAATTTGAGCCCAACTGTATATATGCGAGATCAGGTTCCATGGGTCTATTTCGATTTGGTGGTGGTACAAATGATTCTACGGAAACACGCCTAGCCTTCAACTTGCGACATAACTCGACTAATTGATAAACTGAAGTAATGTCTATTAATCCTAATTGCGATAGCGAGAATGGCAAGATATTTCGCAGAAGTATACGGAGCTGAACTAATTCCGGAACTAGAGTACTAAATCGTTCAAATAAATTTGACATCACTGATACCTAAATACCTATCCACTCATTTTGACCTTGTGTCCGTCGTTTAACCTCCTCTAGCAACCTATCGTCATAATCTACAGGTAGAAATTCTGCTCGAAGACCTGCAACTAACTCCTCCCAACACGTAAAAATCTTTTATTTGCTCGATACCAGATGAGAGCTTTCTCCGAAAATAAATCTAATGCCAATGTAAATAATTGTTTCTTAGTGATACCCCGCGCAACTCTTGTTTCTTCCATTCGCTCCAAACATGCACTTAAGGAAGTATGGCGATTATTACTAGAATAAGCTAAATTCCACTTTAAAACCGGACCCGGATGAATTGTGGATCGAGATGGGGCGACAGGGCGATAACAAAAAGAAACCGGAAAAATTCCACGCAGAAATGTTTGAATGAAAGAAGCGACAAACTATCTGGCCCTCGACTTTAATCAAGCCCAATTTCACCAGTCCCAAACGGTCCCCACGTTGGGCGCCAAAATTCTTGTTACGTCGTGTATTGGCGTCACCGGTTATAATACTAAATACTGAATTTCCCAGAAAGCTCACCAATTTCGGTCCAGGATTATTCTTATATAACTTATATATATATATATATATATATATATATATATATAACTTATTATTATTATAACTTATGTTCGCTATCACTCAGGGCGCCAGCTAGCAAGTCGGCGAGTGCGTAAGAACTGTATATTAGGACGCCACCTGCTTCACACTTACCCTGTTAAGCCCTGGATAAACAGCAGTCCTTGTAGTTGGTTAAATCTCCCGGGTTGAAAATGGTTTGCGATATTAAAAAGGGAAAACCCAAAAAAGAAAACCAAACAACCATGAGAGTTAGCGAGTTCTTACTAATTATTGAGTCGAAGAAAAATAATTAAAAAAACAAATCGCAAAAGAAAAGAGAGTAATATTCCCAGGTATTGTAGGTATATTAATTTGTTAAACAGTTACGGGAACCAACCGATCACCTTGGCCAACGTTATCGTTTACAGTGGTTTCAATTAAAATTCAAATAACACATTTACATATTTAAGATGTGTGATACCTTAAATATTGACTCGAAATTTACAGTGGTTTCGATTAAGTTTCAAATAATAAATCTAGTTAATCAAGTTGTTGGATACGTGAAATATGGACTCAAAATTAACAAAAGTTGTCAAAAGGGTGCGACTTAGCTGTATGTTTCCTCGGAGATGTGCGGCGAGGTGGAATCGTAACTCCAGCAGTCGGCCAGATGACAGCGTTGTCCTAATATTAGGACGACAAAAATTAAACCTCGTCCAGCCAGGATTAAAACAGCCAAGACTAAAAACGGCGCATATTAGGAACGGCTGAGACTAAAAAAACTAAAGAAACAGAAAATCCTAAGAATGCGATTACCAAAAAATATAAAGTGAACCTCTTACCGTTAGAACAGGGTAAAAAACACAAAATGGCTACGAATATCACACGTGCTCCAACTAATCAGAAATTAATCAGTTCTTCCGATCCTCAATCAATACCTTACACCGTTTCGGTGATCCAAATATAATAATGAGGCGACGGAAATGAGAACTATTTTCCCTAAAATCCACCAATGTGCCGAGATTTCAAGTCTCTTGAAGAAAATCACTTCACGGACCAAACATATAAACTCACCAAAATCTTACAATAATCTGACCTAACCCCCGAATCAAACGGAAAACGTATATGTGGCCCTGCATAAGAAAGCCCACCTAGTGTGTCAAATTTCATGAATTCACTTTTTTGGGATTTGTATGTAAAAAGCCTTCAACTTTTATATGAAACCGCTCGCAAGTCTCAAAAACATCAGAAAGTAATGTAAAATTGCAATTATATAAAACAGTAAAAACCCACTTAGTGTGTGAAATTTTTTTCTACCCAATTTCCGATGTTTTTATTAATGTATTAAATTATGAAATAATTATTTCGATCTCAAAAGAATCTACGATATATGCAAAACAATTTATTCTTTTCTTTTTTAATTATCACAAGAACTTACCTGTGTACTAAAAAAATAAATAAAAACTCTTTTTTTTTAATTTCTTAATTATGTTCTTCGGAGTAGAGTGGGCTTGCGGCTTCATAATGCTAGATTCAGAAGAACAAGTTGAATAGTACGTTTCCTACACTTCGTTTCCTATAAGTAAAGAAATTTATTGAATTTTTCCCAAGTGGGAAAGCGCGATGTTCAGTCGTTCTTCTCTCTCGTCTGAGTTTCTTGCTTCAGAAATTAGATTGCTATTTTGTTTGTCAGTATCGCATAAATCAGCAGCGGATTTCATGGTCTGTATAAATGGACAACATTCATTCCATAAATAATAGAAACATCGTTCACCAATCAGTTTTTCTTTCTTATCATTGCAAATTTCAATATAACGGCGGTAAACGGATATTTTTGTTATTATAATATTACCGCGCAGCATAACTCTGATATAATTTGTTTAACAGAGAATTCCTGGACATATGAAAAATTGAGTAGATGTCATTTACGAAAAACGACGAATACTCGCACTATCAATCGAGTAAGAATTTTAAACATTAATATACAATCGCTTAATAATAAAATCGATAGCCTAACCCATTCCATAATATCTTCAAATATCGACATAGTCTGCATTACTGAGCATTTGATGAGGAAAGAAGCAGTAGAAGTTTTGATAATAATGGGTTATGAGGTGGCGGTAGCTTACTGCCGAGGAGAAGTACAGCATGGGGGAGTGATGATACTGGTTAAGAATAATTTAAATTTTAGCGAAATAACTGCATGCAGAGGACACTTAATAGAAGCACAAATTGAAGTAGTTGGCTTATACTAGGTATGGGCAACCTTTGACATGTTGTGGGCCAAACTTTAGTGTGGCAATACGTTCGCGGGCCGCGTTTAAAAGTAGTGTTGTAGTGTTCATAATTTTTTGCGATAGATATCAGACATGAAATAACACGACAATGTTATTATAATATCAATTTATGAAAATAACAAAATGAAATAATAACATTATAATTAAATCGTTAAATTTGGAATTGTTACAAACTACGAAAGTTAAATAGCGATACCGAAATCAATGAGACACTTGAGCTTGAACTTGGGAAACTAATCCATCGATGTTTGGATTAATTCCACTGATACAGAGACGTAAAGAATTTTCAAAATTATCGTCAGTCAGCCTTGTACGATATTTCGATTTATTAACTTTCATCAGTGAAAAGAACTGTTCGCATTTAAAAGTACTGCCAAACGCACAAATCAATCTTCTTGCGAATTTTCTAAGCTGCGGAAAATGGTCTTCTTCGAGGTATTTTTGTAGAAATCACACAACTCCACGTCTTCAAATTTAGATTTTAGGAGTGAGTTTTCTTGAATCTCGATCAACTCCATTTGCAAGTGTATTGGAGCATTTTGTACATTACTTTTTGTTAGAGTAGCAAATAAATTGAAACAGTCTTCCATGTTTGTGAAATCGCTAAATCTGTTCGAAAATTGCTCCGACAGTACCTTGAGTTCAGCATATTGAGCATAAGCAATATTCTCATACGCAGAGAGCGTGATGAAATGGTAACTGTTTCTAGACAGCATCTGTGCCTCCCACAAGCGGATTTTATTCTGAAACGCTTTCAAATGGCTGTAGAAATCATTAACTAACTGTCCTTGTTTTTGAAGTTTCAAATTTAAATCATTCAAATAGCCAGTAAGGTCGACCAGAAATGCTAAGTCACATATCCATTTTGGGTCACTCAATTCAGATAGTGGTTTATCTTTTATATGCATAAAGTCTATTATCTCATTTATAAGCTGGTAAAACCGTTTCAGCATTTTCCCTTTGCTTAGCCATCTGACTTCAGAATAATATGGTACATCGTCATATTCGGCTGATATTTCATCCAAAAACGCCTTGAATTGACGATGGTTAAGCCCTCGGGATCGAATAAAATTGATGGTTTTTACTACCACATTCATAACATTCTGGAGTCGAATAGACTTAGAACACAAGTTCTGATGGTGGATAATGCAGTGAAGGACTATCAAATCATCTTTTTGCACATTTAATTCAGTTGCTTTTTCGTTCAAAATTCCGATGAAACCTTTTCGTAAGCCGACTATAGAAGGTGCACCATCTGTGCATACTCCAACTAATTTTGACCATGGCAAGGCAAAACTTGTAAATACCTTTTGAACTTCATTCAACAAATGTCCGCTCCTGTAGTGGTTTCTTTTAGCGGCTGTAAAGCAAGCAATTCCTCAGTAACAGTGAACTCTTTATCAACACCTCGAATAAATATAGCCAGTTGAGCTGTGTCCGACAAATCGGTGCTCTCGTCTAATGCTATGCAAAATGATTCAAAACCAGCCATACGGTCAGTCAATGTTGTTTTTATATCATTAGCCATCATTTCTATACGTCGGACAACAGTTCGTCTTGATAAACTAATTTTTTAAAATTCATTTTTCTTTTCAGGACACAAAACACTGCAAACTTCTAACATACACTCCTTGATAAGTTCGCCTTCGGAAAATGGTTTTAATGACTTTGCCAATTTTGAACTAACTATAAAA
Organism: Chrysina gloriosa; assembly: GCA_038088585.1. Lineage (NCBI taxonomy): Eukaryota > Metazoa > Arthropoda > Insecta > Coleoptera > Scarabaeidae > Chrysina > Chrysina gloriosa. Next base: position 50,682,536 of record CM076088.1, read on the forward strand.
CTAGCTTTGTTATGAAACATTTGCTGCTGCTTTTCCAAATTTGCAGTAAGCTTCTGGAGTTTGTCTTTTCTTATTTGTCCTGTCAATGAGTGCAGCGTAGGATGCTTAGTTGAGTAATGCCTCTTTATATTGAATTCTTTCATCACTGAAATGGATTCATTACACAGCAAACAGATACGCTTACAATTGTGCAAGATAAAAAAGAATTCTTCAGTCCATTTTTCTTGAAACTGGCGACACTCTGCATCTACTTTTCATTTCTTTCCATCAGACATCATTTTCGTATACAAAGAGATGCACACAAAGTCACAAAGCTAATTGACGGCACTAGCAGTTCGCTAGGATATCGCTCGTCGAAGTTATCACCTGGGTAGCTCAAGTAGAACTGAACTAAAGTTCTGGCCATCCACTGGACAGAGGTCGATTATTAGAAACGACTTGCCAGCTTCCCGGGGAATTCACCCGCTGATATAGGCAAAATGAAGGAATGATCTAGAATCGTCTAGTGTAGAAAAGTTGAGAAGAAATAATCTTTTGTTGCGCCGCCAGTGAGGCGGAAAACATCGAAGGCTTTGATGTTTGCCGCCTCACTCTTTGATGATCGCCGACACTCGGCTTGCTCGCTTACTTGATTCCGTGAGTTTGAGTAACTAGTGTAATTTTAATTTTTTTTTAAATTAGGTTTTTCAAAATGTCTCGCGGGCCGGATCAAATCATACAGCGGGCCGGCTGTTGCCCACCGTGGGCTTATACCTTACAGGGATAAATATGGTTGTTATAGCAATATACAGAACTGTTAACGGAAGGATAAAGGACCTGGTGGAAATATTGAACGACATTTTAATGGATATTGTTAACAAATATCCCAATGCAAATATAATAATAGCAGGTGACTTTAATATAGACTTTCTGAAAGTTGCAAACGAATCAGCTGCAGTTTTTAATGTCATGTTGTCTTTTAATTTAAAGCCGGCCTTTCACTAACCGTTCCTCCGTATTACTAGAAGAACAGCCACATGCATTGATCAGGTTTTCACAAATATGCATGAATTGTCTTCTGAGGTTGATACTATACAGCCTCATCTATCTGACCATCATGGGCAACAACTTAGTATATACACACACAACTTAGAGCCTATGAAAAGGGCATATGAAAAGAAAAGAAATATAAATGAAGCCAATATTCAATCACTTATTAGAAGATTAGAGTCAGAGGATTGGACTGGCCTGGAGAGTGCTGATGATGGCTACACCTTTGCATCTTTCTATGGGCGACTCATACACCATTTCGACGTTTCTTTTCCAGAATCGTACGTTCAGATGAATGAGTATCATTCTCCTAGAATAGATTGGGCAACCGATCATTTGAAGCTATTAAAAACATATTAGATGTACTCGACGTTGTAAATAGAGTAGTTGGAAGCACCGAAACACAACATCTGTACAATCAAGCTAGAAACGAGTACAGGGAAACAATCACAGAGTCAAAATCCAAGGCGATAGGCAAGTACTTACGAGACGCTGATCATGGAAACAAGAATAGAGCCGTGTGGGATATAATACGCATGGAAACTCGATCTGAGAGCACAACACAAGTGTATGCAAACATAAAAATAACGCCACATGATTTCAACAGGTTCTTTACGAAAATAGGTGAAAACATAAAGAATAATACAGCTGGTCCAATACTACTAATGGACTCTTTACTAACAAAGGCCAAGGCGAGTGAATGTGGAAGTTTGTTCTTTAAGCCAGTGGATGAGACCGAGATTTTGGCTATTACGAAAAAATTGAAAGTAGAGAGTAGCAGAGACATAGAAGGAATGACTACCACTCTGCTTAAAAGAATTATTCACACAACAGGTGTACAAATAGCCAGGTTAGTCAATCATATGTTCGAGCATGGAGTTTTTCCTCAGGAACTGAAAAGGGCTAAAGTTGTTCCAATTTTTAAAGGAGGAGAAGCAGATATGGTACGTAACTACCGGCCAATTTCAATTCTTTCCGCTATTTCAAAAATTTTTGAGGAAGCTATTAAATCTAGAATGGTAGATTTCTTCGAAGCTAAACATTTGTTCACTGATTCCCAGCATGGTTACAGAAGAGAAATGTCAACAATAACAGCTATGACTTAGTTAATGGATACTGTGGCTGAGGCTTTTGATAATAAAAACGATCTAGAAATTTTATGCTGTGACTTGTCAAAAGCCTTTGATTGCGTTGACCATGAACTGCTTTTGAGCAAATTTGAATTCTATGGAGTCAGGGAAGTTTCCTTGTAACTAATAGAAAGTTACCTTACCAACAGGGAACAGATAGTGGAATGGAATGGGAAGAAATCAAATTTCGAACTACTAAGCAGGGGAGTACCACAGGGTTCAATTTTGGGACCCATTCTTTTGACACGACATTCTTAGTGGATCCGCTCAATACCATAACGGAAACAGTGCTAGGAGAGGCTGTGGAATGGTTTAACGCTAATAAGCTGAAAGTGAATGATCAGAAAACAAAGTCTATGCTTTTCACCACTAAGACCGTTGAGGAGAGTTACATGGATTTTTTGGGAGTTCGTTTTGGTTCCTTTCTGTGCTGGAAGGATCATGTGAACAACCTACAATCGCAATTGGCAAAATGTATCTACGCCATTCGTCGAATTAAGAAAATTGCGGGAAGGGAAGTTGCCCGCATGGCATATTTTGGTGTCTTTCAACTCATCGTATCAACTTTCAACTTATGGTATCCTTCTGTGGGGAAATTCGACACATGCTCATAAGATTTTCGTACAGCAAAAGGAAGCAGTCAGGGCTGTAATGGGAGTGAGTTCGAGAGCAAGCTGCAGAGAAATTTTTAGAGAACTCAAAATACTTACCCTACCTTCCCTTTTTGTATTGTCCTCTCTTCTCTATATCCACGGATCCGATACTTTCCCGCTACACGCTGCCAATCATGCGTATCCTACACGGCAAAAAGACAACTACATTGTACCTTTCCATCGTTTAAAGCGTATTCAGACAAGCACCAATTATCTGGCCGTTAAACTGTACAACCATCTGCCATGTTCGATGAGAGTCTTGGAGGTCAGGCATTTCAAGGCGGTGATCACAAAGTATCTGCTCAGTAACATCCTGTATGAAGTTGAGGAGTTCTTTTCCACAGATCCGTCCACATTAATGGAATAGGATTTTCTTTTTCTCATTGTTTGGTTTTTTTGACGTTTTTTATTTTTTATTTTGTTTGCTGTTTAATTTTAACTTGGCTACTGTTACATGATTTTGTAATGTAACTTTCTTTTTTATTATGCCTTTTTATGACGTTATTTTGTATGAACATGTAAAAATATGGAAGTGTGATCAAGAGAATGACGTACATTGTAAATGTAATTTTTTGTTATTATATACGTACATTGACGTGTCGAATACTGTATAACAGAATGTACACTACTTTAATGAAATAAATCATATCATATCAAATAGCTAAATTGGCGTATCAAAGATACTTGAAATATAAAACAAAATACTGATGCAATCAAGAGACTTATTCATGAGTTATTTAGAAGTTGTGATATGTTTGTAGTTCTAATAATGTTATTTGATATTCCTGATGTGTAAAATTGTCTAATTCTTCAAATAAATTTTGTTTGTAATATACATTTTGTGAATGTGGTCTGGTTCCCATCTCCAACATCATTTCCGCTCCTTCGTCAGTTAACAGAAAGTTTAACTTGCAATGTTAAATGTTTATAAAAACGGTATTGATTACATATATCTGCAATCAACACTGTGTTAAATTTTTATTTTCACTATAAAAGTGAATACTATTCAAAGTAGGCGCTTTTTCTTTGTAAGTGACACCCCGGTCCTAAGTACGCTATTTTACTTGGAATTACTGTGAATTATATTAGTAGTGGTTCTCTATATTATCTATGATTCAGACATACTTCAATACCCCTTTTGAACTGCTATATGCTCATATATTTCAATATTTCTTTCTTGAAACAATTCCATAGCAATTGACAAAAGACGAAAAGCAGGCCAATTATCAAGGGAAGTTTTCACCCCTCAAAGGCTTTAATCGCAGAAACAGAAACCGGCCTCTTATATAGTTCTATCAGTTCTACATAACTATTAATCGAAATCGGCGTGTGCGGGTGAGAACTTTTCTTTGTCAGTCATTTTTGAACATACTGTATGTACAATAATGTTTAACGAAAGGCATAAGTACGTATTTACATAATATATACCTAGTACGTAATACAACCGGCTCTATGGCGAAATAACGGTCGTCAACGTCCAGCAATCACATATTGTCACAGTTGTAACCGGAAAGCACAAAATCACCGGAAAGACATCGATATCAAAGGAACAGGTAGAACACTGGTTTCAGATCTTTGTTGGAAATCAGAGTTCTTTAGGTGTAATAAGGCGACATTGCAAATAATTTGTCGTGTTGCTTTGTTAGATGTGAAATTAAGGGCCATATTCCTCTGATCCTTGGTTTAATACAAAATTGATCATTTTAGAATCACAGCTTTACTTTCAGACTAGTACTACCAACCTACTACCCAGAAATTAAATTTCTATGATTAGTTTAATATTGGATAAGAGTATTATTAATATAAATTAGGCTTAATATCGCTGTAGCTGCTTTTAAAAATGAATGCATTCGTTATTAGTTCAAGTTTTAATAATAGAGGTGCTAAGACCAAGATGAAGAGAGTTTTGTGTTTTGCAGTTGCTTTGGTAATTTCCCCAGATCTAGTAACAACGCTGTCTACACATAAGGAAAGCCATAATTCTCAAACGTGTAGTTTTTCTTGATGTTAAATAATGAGTGACTATTCAGCGGTAGCTCCGCCACCACAACAAAATTTTAATCAATCTACAGCATTTGCAGCTGCTTTACAACGTGCGAAGCAGGTAAGAAAAATATATGGCAAGAATTGAATAGGATGGTGAACATGGTTGTTACTATGATGTCATTTTCTTCTAGATTGCCGCTAAAATAAATCCAAGTACCACTACTAGCGACAATAGACAGAAAAGACCTCTTGAAGACGGTGTTGGTAAGTAAAATGCAGGAATATAATTTAGTTTAAATTTGTTGGATTGAGTATATCAATAAGATTGGCAAGTGATATAGATATTGTTATCTTGATGTTTAAGTGTACAATAGAAGTTGTTTTGATTCGGGTGCGATTACCTTTGATATTTTTGAGTTCTATGAGTATGTAACACATTTGCTTGAATAAGAGTGAAGGTTACAATTTGCCATTAACACCTGCTCTAGATCAATTTTTGTTGACCATACGGAATGTGCCAGATAGTTATTTTAATAAACTATGGCTAAGTAATGGTACATAAATCACAAAGTTTTTATTTTAAATACGGGGTGTATGATTTTGGAAAATTAAATTTAATGTGTATACCATAATATCCACTCTTGTATATACCCCCAGATTTAGCTAGTTAGACAAATATGTAATTGTGGATATACTGGTAAATCAGCCTATTTCTTAAAAGTATCGATATGTGGATATATTGGAGCAGATAATGCATTGAAATGTTATCGATAAAAATGCTGATAAAGAACGCATTACTTTGGCATCCATAAAAACTGTGGTACATTGTTTAATTGTATGCTTGGTGATGAAAATGCTGATTAGAGAGCTCATTACCGCGTTGACATCTAGAAAAAATTCTACATTGTTTAATTTAATGCTTACAGTACGAATTTATTGCAGCAGGTGTGTATGATCTGCCCATGCATTTCTTCAATATTTGCAGTATTGCAGTGTTCCATGGTTAAAACAGCTTTATATGTACTGCCAAATATTTAATTTCACACGTCTATTTGATAGGAAACAATATTGCTTCCATTCCTGTACTTTTGGCTGATCTAAAATCTAGACTAGTTAATTCAGCATCGGTTAAAGTTCCGATACTCATTTTTGCAACAATAAAGATAAAAAGTAGAACAGACTGACTTCTGTAGAAACCACATTTACATTAAGGGTACCTACATATTCTCTGGAGAAAATCTTAATCTTAATCTTTTACTTTTGGTACCTTTTGGGTGTAAGCACTTTGGAGGAAATTAATTAAATGGTCCATACATTTCATCCCTTGTATGATCTTAATTGTTTGAATGAGATCAGTTACTACTGTTCAATCATTCTAATTGTAAGTCGATGTAGGAAACTAGGAAAATGCAGACCGACATGCAGGAAACCAGGGTAGGGGGAGTGATATGAAACTTAAATCGCTCGAGAATAATACTCTTCAGTCTTATTTTTATTTCGCTCGCGAGTTTTGTTTGGGGGTTTTATTCTTGAGTTAATTTATTCGCGAGATTTTTATTTGTTAGGAGTATTAAAAAGAGTTGGAAAACTCATACAAAATTTCGATCCTTTGCGAATGATGCTCTGTACGGAGTTTTATTTTAACTTTAACTTATATGCGAGTAATTTGAATTGCTAGGAGTAAAAATACTTTCCAGCCAGTTATAATTCATAAAAGAGCCAGCTTATAAAATAACAAACTTGGTCAAAAATATCAATGGTTTCTACGCTGAGAGGTTTTTTAATGTGATAGGGTTCTGCGTTATACATTTCCTAAGAGAATAGACGCAAAAATTAATGCGAATAAAATCCTGTACAAAATAGTTGCAGTCAGTTACAGTAAATAAGGTATTTTTTTTCAAATATACGTTAAATACAAATACACAGTGACTGGTATAAAATGTATTAGAGTATTACAATTAGATGTAACGCAAAAATAAATAAAAATTGAAAAACTTAAAGGGAAACGCATTATAATTGTGATATGCTGGCTAACTACAGTTGTGCAAAAAGTAGAAGTGTTTAAAGAAACTTCGAAATATTTTAATGCAACTTAAAATAAAATTAAATATTTTGACCGTATCCTTTATCAAGGTCTGCACGTATTCGACATTTGATATTCAATAGAATCAACTAAGCGTTGACAGACTACGAGTGGAATTTATGTCCACGTTCGCTGCCTCCCATAATTCTCTATTTTTGCCTTGATTTGCAGAAACACCTTTCTTGATCTAAACCCAAATATTCTTAATTGCAAAAAAAAATGTAGGTAATTGGGCTTCCCATGTCATTAGGGAAATTTTTCATTATGTTTGGGTTCGTTATTGGGCTGATGCGTTCATCCTACCGACATTTTTCATCTGCATACCGTAACATCAAATTTCGCAATAGGTTTAAGTAAACCTTTTGGTTATGATACCCTCAATCTTGAATAGTAAATAATATACTAATTTCGCTAGTTAGCAAGAAGGAATGAGCTAATCGAATATTTACAATGCGCGAGCGATATGTTTCATGCGAGAAATAAACTATTAATTTGCCTCTGGGACTAAAAGAAAGAAGTAAATCGTGTTTTCAAACTTGCGAACCATATTTTTCCCGTCCTTCTTAAAAACAAATCTGAAAAATATGATAGGTACTAATTTCGCTCGTGGAATAAGAGAGTTGAATGCGAATTACGTGTCTCACCTGAACTCGTAATAAAAATGCATGTCGCCAGAAATTAAACCGAGCTAAACAAAAGAATGGGTCGTATTTTTTCAGCCTAACGAGCGACATTTTTTTCATCTTGCACGAGAAACATTAAGTGTGTGTTACATTAATAACGTTGTATGTGAAGAGTGTAACATATATCACAGTACCATTGACAGCAACTAACCCCTATGACTGACCACCGTTTTCTTTTCACATGTCGTATCACTATCAACGAATGAAAAAGAAAAACATCATGAACTTTGTTATATACCAATGATAGTTTATTTTTTAATATTTCAAACAACATGTGTTCGTAACAAATTTAAAGTATAAGCTTATTTTATTGTTATTGGTCTGAATAAACGATAAGAATACCACAAGGAGTCCTAAATATGCCTCACACGAATTCGCACACATGGATTTACGTATACATATTTGTGGGATTTCTCTATTTATCTACTATTATTCGATTAAGAGTCGATCTTTTTAACTTATAAACAAGGTTTTAACGAAAGTAGACTTAAATTTAAAAGGTAGATTTATCTGACTTGTAAGAAAATGCGCCTTTCCAACTAAATCAACCCGATTTTTAGTTATGTCACATAAACCATTTGATAGTAAGTTGGCAGCACTAAATAAAGTGAAAAAGTCAAATCTTAACTGTAAACCTGACAATGATTGAAAGAAAACCATGGTCATAATCTAAAAACCTGCAGGTGCAGTGGCAATCAAGTGCGTTCTAAGTAATTCATATCAAGATCTACGTTATTGTTGAGGTTTGATAAAAGAGTGGATGACGTGTCATCATTAAGTAGTGTAAACCGCACTGACGCCCTTATTTCTCCGAATTTTAGTGTCGCGCCTTGCACGTAAGTGAAGACAAAGACCGGTGTACACTACTTAATGATAACACCTCATCCACTGTTTTATCAAATCCTAGTTATTGTTCACGTTCGGCTACAATGTATGAAGCAAATACATCGAAAAGAGTAACACGAAAAAGATACAATAATTACAATCTCCCAGATATGTCGATTTGGCCAAAAATTTGGCTCTGGAAAATAGTTTACTATTTTTATTTATTCGTCGTGGATTGCGATGTAACCGGGTGTGCCAATACTTCTGCTCGGGAGAGGAGTCCACAATCTCGAGCGAAATTTTAAACAACCAAACATAATTGAAGCTTGTCTTAGCTTTAGAAATCTGAATAAAAGAACTTTCCACTATAATAGAAATTAGTGCGCCGCATCTTTTCAGTCACCTGACAACGTAAAAATCAATTCTGATTGAAAATGACCAACGTACAGTAGTGTGCATGAAAATAGCAGTGGTACATTAAATGACTAAAATTCTATCTATTTCTGAGAACCATCTGTAGTAATCTGCAGAAATTACTTGAAAATGTATTTTATGCAGGCCGCATTTGTATCAACGGGTGTAGGTGAGAAAGTCTCACCGTATCTGACAAAAATCCTTGAGTTTAGTGTGCGTTCAAATAGCAGTAGTAGTGACATAACGTGGAAGTGCAGTTATCACGGGAAAATATGTTGTAATTTCGTACAGTTTGTTGCTACAGATACGTCTTAAACTTATTAAAACTTAATTGAATATACAAAAATTTACATTAAATAATAATTGGCTGATCAAAACACTCTACACATGAGAAGCGCTTTGTTCTTCTTAATCTTACAGAGAGTGGAAAAAGTTATAAATATATTCAAAGAGGAGGAAAGCAAAAATAATCCTTCGTGAAGATAGAGGTATCATTAACTGTGTCAAAAGAACACCACTTATCACGTTTACATCATTAAAACAAGAATTACATTTGCAAATAAGCACTTCTACAATCAGAAGAGGATTTATTGAATCAAAATTAAAGGCAAGACGTCCAAGAAAAGTACCTCTTCTAACTAATAGGCAGGTGAACAAAAATTTGTTGCTCGAGAGCATAGTTTTTGGGATAAGAACCAGTGGCGCCATATTTGGCCAGACGAGCCAAAAATTGTTTTGTTTGATTCTACCAGTCACCAACAATATGTACGACGACAATCGTACAATCAAACATGGTGGTTGCAGTTTAATGATCTGGGGCTGTTTTTCGTGGTATGATGTTGGTCCAATTCATAAAACTGAAGTGATAATGAGTGCCGATGGATATGTAAATATACTAGAAAATACTAGATTACCCTATGCTGAAGAAGAAATGCTTTTGCGGTGGTCTTTATGCAAGATGATGACCCACAGCATACGTCTCACAAAGCGAAAACGTGGTTACCATGCAATAAAATTAACGTTTTAGTCTGGCCAGCATAATCGCCAGACTTAAATCCTATGGAGAACCTATGGGCGGATTTAAAAAAGTCCGTTGCTAAGAAGAAACCAAGAAATATTCATGAATTGTGGAACGTGTGCCAAACAGCGTGGCGGTCCATTCCTGTCAGTAAATGTCAACAATTGAAGGAATCATTCCTCGTCGATGCACTGCAGTTTTACAAATAAAGGTCAAGCAACAAAATATTAACTTTATTTAAACTATTTGTCGGTTTTAATACATTTTTTATTTTTTAGAAGTACTGCTATTTTAATGAACAGTGAATTGTTGTTCAGATATCCGAAAAGTATTATTAGTTTTTGTTTTTGATAAAATAAAATATTTATTTCTCTATCGACCTTTAATATAGATTATTAGAATCTGTCAGGTAAGCTTTGTATAATATTTTTTATTTAAGAATTGTATTTAAATCTATAAATATTATTCCGCCGCTAATATTTTCATGCACACTACTGTATATAATATAACCAATAATATTATTTATACAATAATATTTAAGGTCAGAATCGCTATTGCATACGGGAAACGAGCCGTCGCGCGAACTAGCATGTGCCCTGAAATCGACTTTAATGTATCGAAACGTGCGTATATATATTGTATGCCCGATACTTAAGCGTATGCGCGACAGATCAGTTTCTATTCGCAATAGCGATTTTGACCTTACCCGCTGTTTCCACACTGTATAATGTAAAGCAAGGATCAAACGAATTACGTCAACATAAAAGTGCATTATCCCTAATAGAATGTCGTAATTCGTTGATTCTTGTTTTCCGTCATATTTCAATATTTGTAACATTCATTATTCCTAGTGGTGTATTTTAGATCGTTTTTTTGCTGATGAAGGGTGGTTTGATTTAAGCGGTTTTGTAAATTCACAAAATTTGATAATATTTTTACTCCTCTGTCTTTATTTTCTACGAGTTCAATTATTGGATTGTATAATAATTCAAAGAAAACACTGATTGGCAACTTTTTATGCTGCTTTACAAATATTTCTACTTTAGTCATATCACGTCTTTTCAGTCTGACACCGATTTCACTCACTTTTGATCAGACAAAACCTTTGGAGCCATAAGAAACTAGCCTCACCAAGTGAACAACTGTTAAATTACCACGTTCCTGTATACATAGTTGAATGCGATATACCACATCATTCAGACGTTTAATCACCTTATATTGTCCTTTCCAGGATGTTTGTAGTTTCGGGGACAACTCTTTCTTCCTCTGCGGATTATAGAGTAGTACCAAATCGCCCTCCTTAAATCCGTCAGAGTTTGCTGCATGATCGTAGCGATCTTTCATTTTATCACTCATAAGCTGCATCTTTTGCCTTACGTAATGGCGCAAGTCATCCATCTCATCTCTCACCCAGTAGTCACCATCATCTACTGTTTTACCAGGTTTCCTTCCAAATTTAAGATCTGCTGGATGCCTCAAGTCTCTCCCAAAGATAATTCTAGTGGGCGCATGATCATTAGTATCTTGTACTGCAGCACGATACGCTAGTAAGGACATCGGGATACGTTTGTTTCAATTTTCAAGAGTACAGTTGAACTTTTCCATCTTACCATCCGGTTGGTGGGGCAGCGCCGTCGTACGAGTCTTCTTAATGTCCATCATGGAACACATTTCCTTAAATACAGCAGACTCAAAGGTAACACCCTGGTTTGAATGTAGCTCAATGGGTACTCCAAATCGTGTTACCCAGTTTTTGATGAAAAACTCAGCAACCGTTTTCGCATCTTGGTTGGGTAGCGCATAGACTGCCGTACACTTACTGAAATATTACAGAACCACCAGCACATACTTGTTCCCAGCGTGATTGGTTAGAAATGGACCCGCCAAATTTATGGCCACGCGTTCAAATGGTGCTTCCACGTTGTATTGTTGTAATCTTCCCCTGCTTCTAACTTTTGGACCTGTGGCTACCATGCACTGGGCACAATTGCGGATCCATTCAGCAACTGATTCCTGGCAATTGACCCAGCAGAACTGCTGTCGTCTTCCCCTAAGTTTTTGTGATACCTACATGCCCTCCGCTTGGTCCATTGTGAAGCTCTCCCAACACGGTTGCGGTTATGGCTTTAGGAACAGCAATCAAATTCCTGGCGTATGTTCCATTTCCTCTTTCCCATACACAGTGAAGTATTCCATCAATCAATTTCAAACCTTCACTGCACCCAGTACGTCTTACAAGGACAGGCTCCCAACGAACACACACCGATTTGAATGAAATTTGGTAATTATATAGAGCTGTTAGGACTATGTAAGACGCCGCTTTCTGTTTCTACAGTTAAAGCCTTCGAAGGGGTGAAAAGCGACCCTGAAAATTGGTCCTCTTCTCGTTTTTTCCCAATTACTCTAGAATTGTTTCAAGAAAAAAATATTCAAACATATGAGCATATAGCGCTTCAAGAGGGCTGTTGAAGCATGTCTGAATTGGCTACTTTTATTCTTAAAAATATTACCCTTTTGCACCCCCCACGAATTGTGGAAACACCGATTTCGATAAAATTTGGTAATTATGCAGAGCTGATTGAAGTATGTAAAAGGCCGATTTCTGTTTTTGTCAGTAACGTCTATGAAGGGGCGAAAGGGTTCCGCAAGAATGGTACCGTCTTGTGACAATTACTTTGGAATTGTTGCAGGAAGAAAATATTCAAAAGGTAGACATATAGCGCATCAAGAGGGCTAAATATGTTTGAATTAGTAACCCTTATTCTTAAAAAAATTACCTTCTCTCGCCTTCATTGATTTGCGGAGACACCGATTTCGATGAAACTTGGCAGTTTTGTGGAGCTACACCATGTAAAAAGCCTGTTTCTGTTACTGCTCCAAAAGCCTTTGAAGTGGTTAAAACTAGCTAAATAAATATTTAGTCATAAGGATGTGTGAGCTTCAACAAGGCTCTCGAAGCATATCCTATATGAATCCGTCATAATTATGTTAGTTATATGCACATATTATGTACAATAAAGAGATGATGTAAATGCGTTTGAAATGTAATTATTATTATATAATATTATTATAAGAAGTTAACAAAAAAAAAAGACAACAAATCAAATACAAAGGATAGGAATCATAATAAGTTTCTACAGTTATAGCAGGAAGAATATTTGTTCCTATAGAAGTATTTAATCACAAAGTATAATTATATGGTGTATGCATGGTATATACGAATTTTGTGTCATTCTTGAGGAAAATTCGTAAAAAATGGGAAACAAATATTGATTACACCTTGCACATCTAATAAAGGCATGTTTTCCGCATATGGAGCACACAGGGGAAATGGCAGCATCATCAGCAGTGAAGGCAAATTGCACTGGATGTTCGAAACGCTCCGGTCGAGTATGCAGATATCCAGTTTTGTATCAGGCATACGCAAATAAATTCTGAAACCTCGGTGCAGACAGTTGATAGTGAATTAGGAATTGCATTTTAATTATGTGATTGCGGTGGTACAAATCCATATCATAATTCATATTCATTTAAGGGCTGTCGTTTTTTTAGGGATAGTAAGTATTTAGACTTCTTAGTGAGTAGGTACCTATGTTTTCAGAGAAGCCGGGCAATGTCAGGTCCAGGAATCAGAAGACTTCGTGCACCAGTATTTTGCAAATATATGGTTGTGAACCAATGAGTAAAGAGATTCGTAGTTATTTTTCCTGAAGTAGAAGCTTCAACTTTCACGTTTGATGCCTAAAAATATAGAATTTGTATCAATTGATTGCTTTATTCGCATTTACAATTGTTTACAAAATATCAAAAGCGAACTGATCTTACCTGGTATAAGCTCTCCTTTACCCTGGGGCCAAAGTGCCCTCCTGCTTCCTTTAAAACAGTAAACAAGGGAGATGCTAGTTTATCTGCCGCTGATATCAGTGGCAGTACTGTCTAGCTGTGGGTTGTAGTCGAAACTGACTGTACAATACATTCAAGTTTCTTCGTTCCTGCCAAGGCAAGTGTACGACCTGAATGTATTTCCTAGTTAAATCTGCTTTCATCAGTATTAATACATTCTCTGGGCCATAGTTTTCTAAATGTAGCTTAATTCGATAAAAGTGGCTGCCATAACTTGTAGCACCTTGTTGTCCATCCCGTATGAAGGGATAACAAACTTTTCCGTGGTACGATCCCGTATGCTTGTTTAAAGTGTAATATCCATTTTTTGAGGCTCTAAAATTTTCAAGGTCAATTTCTGCATTAGCCTGTATAGCCCAAGTTCTTATATCTATATCGTGAACGATGAGATTTGAATCCAAACTCGCAGTAAACCGTTGTGTATGTTGAAATATTTGCATTAACTTTTCACGTATTGTGCCACCCTTCTGCAATGACTGTTCCCATCTATATATCTCTATAGTTGTCGTAAAGACTTAACTTTTCTAATTTTTTGTTGAACTGTAGCTAACTTTATCAATCCTTGTTTTGCACTTTCTTTTGTATTTGATATCAGTGAAACCACCTACATCATCGCTGGTACAAGTTTTTTCCCATTCTTCTTGTATAACATCTCTTATGTCTTCTCGTGAAGGTGGCTTATAGCCCATCACGACATCAACAGCAATTGGACGATATTCGTCGAAAAATTCCAACCCATAATTTGTCTGGAGCTCACAGGAACTGCCTTACACACTCCTGTCTATTATATCTTTTATAACATCATGCAGTTCTTGTTCTTTAACATTTGGATTTCTGGTTTCTTTCCGATATCACACAATTTACAGTAGTAATACTTGAATGGTTAATTACCATTAAAAAAATTATCATTTATTACAATTCAATATATCAAAATTCACAGTAAATGTTGGGGTTATGGATATTTATGTTCAAATGACGGTTTATTTTTGGGTTCTATTTATACTTTTTCGATACCACGCACACCACCTTTTAGGCATTTTATTACCCTACGGGTGTTAGCTTCTTATTTTAACTCCAGCCAGAGATGTTTAATGGTAGAAAAAAATGTAACTAGAAATAAAATTAGTAATTATTATAAAAAGAGTCGATTAAAACGTTCCCACCCTTGGGACCAAATTTCATTGAAATCGGTGTTTCCGCAAATTGTTGAGGGTGGGAGGGGGTAATATCTTTAAGAATAAGGATTGCCGATTCAGACCTGCTTCAGTAGCCCTCTTGAAGCGCCATATACTCATGTGCCACTCTAATGCACATGGTGGCCGGAATAGTGCATCCACGCTTTGGCGTTGTCCAGCCTTACAGTGCTCGATTTCAAAGTCATAATACATTTCCATCTACCGTGCAATTTGTCCTGCCGGAACTCTGAGCTCTCATACAGGTATTTGTGGAAATGTCTCACACACAATTGCCAACAACGCCTTGTCACACAGTAATTCATCTCCGGTTTTCCCAGTACTCTGCTGTTGTATCTAATAACTCCTCCCTTTCCATCGATACCCTGTGATAAAACTCCCCAATTCCATGGGCACTCACGTCTGTATCCAGAATGCACTTCTCTCCTGGAACTGGATACCCTAACATCGGGAAGAAGTTCCTTCAGGTGCTGGAATCCCTTCTCTTCCCCGTGGCACCCAAACGAGCAGCCCTTCCTGCTGAGGCTATGTAAATTTCTTACCACATTTGCAAACCCAGGAACGAAACTATACGTACAGAGCTGAAGAACACTTCGTACCTCATGCGCGTTGGTAGGTTAAGGCCTATATTTTACGAATTTGATTTTGTCGTCCGTCTGGAAACCTTCAGTGGTCATCGTATGTCTAAGATATGTAACTTGCGTCTCGAACAGGAAGCACTTGTTTGAGTTCAGTCGTAGTCCAGCAAAAGCAAATCGTTGAAAAAGTTCGTCCTGGTTTTTGAGGTGGTCGTCGAAACTTTTCCATAACGATGATGTCATCGGTGTACACTAAACATGTCTTCCAGTTAATGACTTTCAACATGTGTTCCATCAGATGATCGAAGGTTCCCGGGGTATTGTATAGTCCGAATGGCATCATGGAGAATGCCACAACCCATCTCCTATGCTAAAGACAGTTTTCTCTTGGTCAGATTTCTCGATCTCCACCTGTCGATAACCGTTATGTAAATCTTGCGTGGAAAACCATTTAGCGTCTGATAAGGTATCCAGTGTCCCCAGAATCCCCTTTATTGAGAGGAATCGGCGATCTAAACTGATTGAGCCCTCTGATAGGAATCTTTGCATTCCTCTCTGTCTTCAGGAGGGTTCTTCCCACGATTACGTCCCTTCTCCTACTTTAACAACCCACAACTCGCTTAGCCCAGACAACTGCTTCAGATCTAGGCGGAATTTTCTGACGTTGACTCACAGCTATCTTTCTGACTTGTACACTGCACTCTCCTGTTCAGATTCAATGTTAGACCGTGCGCCAACATACAATCAACGCCGATTATTGCCTCATCTACAATCTCGGCTGCTAGGAAGATGTGCACTGCTGTCAAAGTTCCAATAAATACCATACCATCTTGTCTTCATTTCTCCAGTGATTGGTTGACGCCGTCGTTTAGAACTGTAACTTGAAGATTTTTAATGGTATAGTTCCATCAAAGTTGGTTCAATGTCGTAGTGCCAACAGATGTTACTAGACCATTCAACTGCAGTTCAGACACGGGGTTGTTCAAATGTGAAATTTCGTCCTCAACTTTGTCGTGTAATGTGTCGAATTCTCTTCCATTATTGAAACTTGCTCATTTGCGGCCCTTCTATTCTTGACGAAATCTGCTCTTGCGTTCCTTGCAAGACGCCCAACAGCAAACTCATGTCAACAGCTAAAGCTGACCGCGGCTCATCCAGCTTTTCCTAAACTTTTGAAACCGTTTCCGGAGCATCCCGATAAAATTCGTGTTCTTCAACCTTAATGCCTTCAGCCTTCGTCGCTTCTCGTAAACGTGCTTGTAGATCTGCTTTCTGTCAAGGTGTATATATACCACGTTCTTTCAGTTCCTTATTCAGTTGTGGTATTTTCAAATTAGCAATGTTTACCATTGCGGGAAATTATTTAAAAATCCCACTTCACACCAATTGTTACAGATTTTACTGTGCTTCACTTTCCGAATATTTACACTTTACTACTTAAGACGTCTTTTTGGTCCGACACCGATTTTACTTGTTTACTGTTTTAAATCCAAGTAGCTAACTGGCAAACACTTGTAACATTTTTGATAATTCTGTTATGATATGGTTAGCTGAAAAATCCGCATGTGTCAAGTAAGACATTTCCATCATGTTACTATAGGAAGGAAGTATCCCGAAAAATAATTGTTTCCATTTTTTCGAACAAATACTACTGCTTGATACAATAGAATGTCGGAAGTTTATTTATGAGTTGTATAATGATGAATTTCAGGCTACGTTCAGCATGATAATGCCAGTGCCTACAGAGCTCATGCAACAATACAATAGGTATATAGAAGACTATTTTGATAATCGACTTTTGGCTATGGAAACTGGCCCCAATACGACGAAATTTCACTGCCTTTTACTACTTTCTGTTTGGTTAGTTAAAGAATTTAATTTATCGCAATCCTTTACACACACTACGGGAGTTTAAATAAATAATAATAAAATAATAAATAAATAAAGCTGCTGTCAGTAAGATCAGTATGGAACAATTAATCAATGTATTCAAATATGAAAAGCAGAGTTACATATACTTCAATATTGATGGTTCACATTTTACTATTATTGCGATATACCTTTTCCATAAACTCAACTTTGTGTTTTTATTATGATGAAGTTTCTTGTCAGTAATTTACATTTTATTTTTTATCTTCTTTGAGTATTAATAATTATAATTAAAATAGATAAGTATCGCCTTTTTTCAGATCTTCATTTTTTATTTTTCCTACATGTACTTTTTCTAAACTAGAAAACACCAAGATTCATCAGAGATTATTTGTACCGGTATTGATATATAGATTTTATATAAGCGGTTGTATACGACAAGTTGCATAATCTTATTTTACCTAAAAATATTAGGGCCTTGCGCAACGTTAAGTTGAAGTAGTTATTGATATGAGGACAACAGAAAGAGTGTTGGTTCAGAACACCACCCTCTGTATTAATTTTCTTGTGAATATGAATGTAAGGAAAGATGATGACTGATGACTTTTGAAATTATTTTGTGAATTTGGTAGTTTCTGTAATTTATTGAATTGACGGATTGTTTGCGCGTGATTTGTGTAAATTGGTTTGGAGTATTATCAATTGGTATCGTTGTGTGTCATCTCAAATAGTTATTAGAACATGTTTTGTTTACGATCTGTTGTACTCATACGATTGGCTGTCAGCTGTTCTGTCATGTATTTTATTTTCTTATTCTACCTAATTTTCAAATATAACTTCACTCCGCCGTATGTATCAGTTACTTTCAGAGCTAAATACGAGTGGAACTATGTTTGCGTGCAGTGAGCATCTTAATTGTAATTAAAACTTAAGCTCGTTTTTATTTTAGATTTCTCTATCATTTACTTGCTCCTCAGATGCTTTCAACTCGACTTTCGACTCGATATAGATGTGGGACTCTTGATTGTAATGGGTCCTGGAATTATAGACTTGCATTGACCAATTTATTGCACGTTTTCCAAATATGAACTTTGATGACAATATATCGATAGATTATAGGCATAAAATTATCAACTGTTTAGAATAAAAAATTGTATTTGCAAGGGAAAGTCTACAAATAGGAAACCCGTATTAATTATGGGCAACATCACATACATACCGTAAATAAAATCTTTCATCATTTACAGGGCTACTTTGACAATAGAGTGACTTATGGGCTTCTAGATCACCAGATCTTACACAATTAGATTTTTATCTGTTTGGAAAATTAACAAATTATGTTTTTAAAACACCTTGACTAAATAAAAGAAGCGATTGAACAAAATGCTCGAGAAATGCATAAGGAAGAACTTCAACCTGCGTTTGATAACTTGGAAAGAAGAGCAAGTACATGTTTGGAAAATAAGGTGTAACATCTGGAACATTTGTTGCAGATGTTATAAATAAAGTATAAGTTCAGGAAATGCATGGTCTGTCATAACCACTATTTCCTCTAAAACCTTCTGATTGTGAAACGTCATTTTCACCATTCAGCCGGGGGTTAGACTGGATAATTAGGTAGTGTAAAGCCGGACTGACGCTGTTACTCCTTCGAACGTTAATATTCAATGATAACTTATTCGGCTTACACTACTTAATGATAAACATGTTATACACTCTTATCAAACCTTACTTATAGTATTCCTTATGTGGGCGTTAATAAAATTGTTAGATATGATAGTTGGCTATAAATTGCTAGAAGAAGTAAGACACGATCAGTAACTTCGGAATAAAGTTCGGAAAAGTCCATTTATTATTGCTTGAGAACTCTAGCAGACACACAATCTTCTTATATGAATAACACAAATAATGTCGAGGAGTAAACACCAACATGCGTTTATAAATATTTTTAAACCGGTATGGTTTAGGCAAGCTGCGTTGCGGTCTGTTGAAATTTGGTGTATAGAAGAAAGGGAAGGGGTTTAAATTAAATCAGCAAAACATGAAAGACGCCTGGTAATGGTATGCTGTTTCAGTGGTGTCGGAGCAGTAAATTTGAGCGTAATTGGACACTATATAATTAAAACTCACAGATAATGTTTTATATTCTTTCATTTTAGCAGAGATATTGTATAAACAAATCCTACATTTCAGCTTACGCGCCTGACAAGGAAAGGTTTCCAACCCGCACACGCCGATTTCAATGAAACTTAATTAATTATGTAGAGCTGGTAGGACTATGTGAAAGGTCGGTTTCTGTTTCTGCCAGTAACTCCTTCGAAGGGGTGAAAAGTTCCCTTAAGGATGGGACCGTTTTTGGCCAATTACTTTGCAATTGTTGCAAGAAGAAAGCATTCAAACTTATGACCATATAGCGTCTCTAGAGGACTATTAAAACATATCTATCGCTAACCCATATTCTTAAAAATATTATCCCCTTCCATCCCCACCGACTTGCAGAAACACCGATGCAACTTAGCCTTCGTACTTGTCTATTATAGCATTTATAGCATCATGCAGTTCTGGTTCTTTAAAATTTGGATTTATTGTTTCCGATAGCTATAAGTGATAATGAACAAATGAATTACATTTGGGTTTATGTACACCACGCTGCAAAAACACGATACAATTTACAGTATGGCTGAAGATTATAAATCATCAGAATACCGGACAATATATAATATTTATACCTACGCATTATCAACTGTTCAAAAATATAGAACGATGACCATTTAATCCAAGATACAATCACATTGACACAAAAATAATTTTATATTATATTTATGTCGGTTAGAATAACAAAATACTTTTATTTTGATGCAAACAAAGTTATTTAAAACAGATTACTTTTATTGTAATTTATTAATATGTCTATAGTACGTATAATAAGTTTTTGTTGGGTCAGTCCTGTGTCCATAGATGGTACAAAGGTACTCCATTGTCAGTAAATTAATTTCTTTTGCAATAATTGTAATTGGCAAAAAACGAAAAGCAGCCCTATTTTCATCCTTCAGATGTGTTTAGATCAGAGACAGAAGCTCTACATAACCTCCAAGTTTCGTTAAAATCGGTGTTGCGGAGAGGGGGTAATTTTTTTATAAGGGTTACCGATTTACATATGTTTTAATAACCCTCTTGAAGCGCTATATGCAGATATTTTGAATATTTTTTCCTTCCAACAATTGCATAGTAATTGGCCAAAAACCTCCCTTCTGTGGGGGCACTTTTCATCCCTTCAAAGGTATTGCTGGCAGAAACAGGAACCGACCTTTTACATACTTCAACTGGTCCTGCATAATTGTTAACTATCAAAGAAATTGGTGTTTGCACAAATCAGTGAGAGTGGGACGGGGTAATATTCTTAGGAATATGGGTTACCAATTCAGACATAATTGAGTAGCCCTCTTGAAGCACTATATGTTCGTATGTTTGAATATTTTCTTCTTGCAATAATTGCAAAGTAATTGGTAAAAGACGATCCCATCCTTGGGAGCACTTTTCACCCCTTCACAGGCGCTATTCGTAGAAACATGAACCGACATTTCACATAGTTCAAGCAATCCTACATAATTACCAAGTTTGATCGAAATCGGTGGTTTTGCAAATCGGAGAGAGTGGAGGGAGGTAAAATTTTTCTTGATAAGGGTTATTGATTCAGACCTTTAACAGCCATTTTAGAGGCATATGTCTATATGGTCATATGTCTGATACTTTATCTTGGAACAATTCTAGAGTAATTAGCAAAATACGAAAGGTAGGTCAGTTTTTAGAGGCGCTTATCGCCCCTTCATAGATTCTAATTGCAGAAACAAAAACCGGCCTCTTACATAGTCCTACTAGTTCTACATGATTGCCAATTGTTTATCGAAATCGGCGTGTGCGCGTTGGGAACCTTTCCTTGTGAGATATCCATCGACAAGAGAATCACTTACGATAACTTTAATAAACCCGTAACAAAATGTTTGAGCTTGTTTAGAAATTAGGTCTAGTGAAGTCTTATATCACAACATAACGAAGTCCAACATACAACATAGAGCTAAGACAGTTATAAAATTTTTAACCGATAGTTTTGTTGATATTTTAAAATGGTCTTGTCTACGCCCGAATCTCAATCCTATTCAACATAGACGATCATCTACAGTCATTGAAATTAATTTCCGGACAGATTAATAAATTTTTTACATCAAAATATATTGTATGATATTTAAAAATACTTTAGCAGTATATTTCTTCACATATTCAACATGTACTTCAATACATTAATAAAAATACTGAATGCAGAGAGGCCTTACACTACTATTGAGCCTAACACGTGCAGAAGAAAAACAGAAAAGAGGCATACTAGTTTGGACATTGAAAAACTGGTTATTTTCCATTTTAGAAAAGGAACAAAGTACGATCGGAGATGTTATTAAAAGATATAAAATAGAAGGTAAAGTAAGACAGAAGACACCTACATTGTGAACTAAGAATGAAAATCGCAATATTTTGAAGAAGGTTCGAGAAAACCCCAAATTAAGAACAGGGCTATTAGGAATGTGTGGAAAACAGGTACATGTTCAAACCATAAGAAATCGAATTCAAGAACATGGGTATCACTGACGAGTTATAGGAAAAAAACGTTAATAAGTGAATAAAATAGACGAGGCCGATTACAATTCGCATTAGAACATTTGAATAAAGATATTAGAATGATGTAATTTTTGCGACGAGTTGAAATGTAATGTATTTGATTCAGATGGTCACGTAAAAGTGTGGAGAAGGAAGAATGAAGCACTCCGTAAAGAAAATCTAAACCCAACTGTTAAATACGGAGGAGGTTTGGTGATGCTCTGGGGGTGTATATCGTCTTCTGGTGTAGGATAATTGGTTTTCATCGATAGAATCATGGAGCATAGAATTTTTTGGATTTATTAAAAGAAAAATTGCCAAACAGTGCTAGTAAAATGAACGTTTTGGAAACACAAGTATTGCCAAGACAACGACCCTAACCATTCTGCGTTAGATGTACGATTATGGTTGTTATATAATTTTCCGACAGTTATCAAAACTCCAGCTCAATTACCGGACCTCAATCCTACTTTATATAAATCGCAATTAAAGGAGGAATGGCCAGTTCTAGACCAAAATTTAATTAAGTATTTAATTACTTCGATGCTCCGTCGTCTGAGAGCAGTTGTTAAACATTAAGGATATGCCTCCAAGTACTGATTCAGCAAATATAATTACCAATTACATTGCACTCTGCTCTAACGCTCTGATCGTGCATTTCCAAATATTTTCACATGTCATGTATTGTCAAAAACGAATGTTGAACTTCTTTGTTCGGAAATTAATTTGACTGACTGTATATATTAGATGACGCCGACAGAAAGGAGCAAAATACGAAAAGCAAATCTTGTCCAGGTGCTCTAGAGCGAATGTACATCTGTACGCGAAGAAACAATTAATAACCTAATGCAGTGCCGGGCAACTCAGCGGCTCCCGAAAAAGTTTCAGAACCACTGAGAGTCGAGCGCGAGCTCGTAGAATAGAGGTGGGCGATGAGAGAGAAAGAACGAGCCTTTGTCCAAAGCGGCGAGTTACAAGTAAAATGTTAAAATTGGAGAAATCCAAAATAATATATATAGAGTTATATAACTAATTTGATAATAAATATGTTAAAAAATACTGGATCACCCCGTTTGAATTTGTTTAAATACGCTTGAATATATACGCCACGCGAAGTCGGTTCCGTTGCCTACCGGCCTACCACTATTTCTTTTAATTGGTCGAGGAGTGGGATAGCTTCGACTTCTCCTCGCCTTTCTAGTATTTCCCCTTCGACTCTCGGAAGCTCCTGGCTCGGCTCGTAAGAGCCGACCTGCCCGGCCCTGATCTAATGCATATATTCCGTCTTTGCGCATATTTTTCTGTTCGGATATCTAATATAAAGTTTTCCGTCACGTAGGGCATACTCCAAGGAAGTATATAAAAACCAAACATGACCCAAAAACATCAAAGGTTTCGACGCTACAGTGAAAGCAATAATTAGTACAGCTATAGCCCTATAATTAAAAGTAAAGTAACTTTTCATTGACTACCTAAATTGTTCTAAAAGGTTTTTTTTTAGCTACTTTAACTTTGACATTTATAAAATGATTCGAAAAATTTCAATTATATTTAAAATTTATATAGAGATTTTTCCACACCAAAAATGTCTGGAGATTTGCCTCTTGGTTTTGAATGCCCTTATTATTTTATGTTATGTTTTTGTATGCACTTCATAAACATAATACGTACTTTTACTATTACCAGTTGATGGTTCTATAAAATGAGTTTAAGATCTGATTCGACAGTCTAGACCAGGGGTCTCCAAACTACGGGCCGTGGGCCAAATCCGGCCCGCCAGTGTCATCAATCCGGCCCGCGACAGCTAATAGCTCATTGTTGTGATAAGTTGGATAAAAAACACAGAATGATAATAACTCGGATTTATTTACTTGCTAGGTAAAGCTTAATGACAAGTATAATATGCAGAAAACTCACTGAAGTAATCAGTATGGCCTCAAGGCTGAAAAGTTTGGAGACCCCTGGTCTAGACTGGTAGAGTGTACAATAAACACAAAAGAGGTCTTATAAACTATACCGACGGAACTTTAATTAATTAAATTCGCTGCTTAAAAATGCAACAGTGGCGACTGTTTGAAGTACAGTAAGAAATTATCTGTATAAGGATGGTACCGCAGCAGAACAACTCGCAACAAATACTGAATCAACAAATGAAAACTATAGTCGGTTTTTCCTATTTTTAGTTGATCCAGTTCTTGTCAGCTATTTTACTGTGGTAATCCGTTCTGTGTAGATAATTTCTTATTGTAGTTTACATACAATCACTTCTGGTCTATTTTTAATTTTTACGGCGAGTTTTGATCCACTAGTTTTTGGGCCTTGCTTCACTTTCACAATATAAGTGAATTAACATTCCGTTAACCCTGATTATAATCAAGGTTCGACAAACGCGCGTCTTGTTGCTGAAAGAACAGTCTATACGCGAACAAGAAGGCGATACTTATACGAATCTGCTCTGCCACATGCATCAAACTATAGGTCTATCGTCTTCTTTCGAAAAATGCGTATCTTGCTCGCTGTATATAGACTGTTCTTTCAGCGAACGAGATCCGCGTTTGTCGAACGTTAATTATAATGCATTGTGATTATTCGTCTTAATTCCACTCTTACGCCCCCTCTGTTTCAATCGATTTTATTGAAGTATAAATACTTGAATACAGCAAGAAAAGGTATTACGTCTAGGAAAGGTATGCATAACCATAATAACAAATAACGGAATCCTCGAAAAACATGTGGTAAATCCCTACATACTGTAGGTATAAGAATACTTTTTGTCGCTGTCTATATGAACTTTAAATATATAATTGAAATTTTTGTAGCCTTTTTATAAATATTAATGTTACGTGATAAAAAGCGTTGCCCTTTCGAACTTTTTGCAACAATTCATTTAATAAATAAAAAATGACATCACTTTTTATTGCAGGTCTAATAAATAATTAATGCTTTTACTTCATTTTTAATATAGCCTCACTATTCAGTTTTCAGTTTTTTACAATTTAAGAATAATAAGAACATTTAGGTTGTTCCAAAAGTTTCTACCATTTGATTAGTAAATACTGCATTTGGTACTGTTATTTTCTCCATTTCTTAGGAAATTGAATTATTATCAATTCTTTCCTATTTTGCTGAAAAAGGAAATCACCCGATTCGAAAAGGTTGCTCTTTATGAAGTGAATTTCGTATTCTTCGTGAGATCCATACTTCGATTTTCGTAGCCTAGCTTTATAAAATGATTATATACAGTGAATCAAAATCTTGACGGAGGCCGTTATTGGTTATATCTTTTATCTTAAGACTAAAACCTCTAAATTCCTGAATCAAATGAGAACTGTTTAAACACTTACATTACCAGTTTCAGTGCAGACCTCCTTTTTAGTATTGCTAATACAATTGTCTTTAATTTTGTGCATTTCAAGCTGAGAAAGGAAGCGTGTATAACTTTGTATTGTAAACGAATAATATTCTAAAATAACTAGATATAGGTTGAAAAGAATGACGTCAGTGTTTGATGGATAAGGTTGCATTTATCTAAAAGTGCAGCCAGGGACAATATCTCTGTGTGCAACATGTGAAAGAAACTTTTGGGATAACTTAATATATAGGTAACATATGTATATCGTCAAGTATTCTTAATAGAACTTATTGTTTAGAACCGGATGCAAAAAGATTGCTGGAGGACCGCCGCCGCCAGGAAATCAAAACAATTTACAAGCAAATCGTCCGCAAGGAAGTTCAGCTCCTCCAAACGTGCCAGCACCAAATATGGGTGGCCCTCCAATTGGTGGTGGACCTCAACTAAATGAAGACATTAAGGTTCCTGATAAAATGGTTGGCTTAAGTAAGCATTACTATAAGTTTATAAATAAATTCGAATCTTCTTGACCTCTACTTTTCCTTATTTGGAAGAGTTCGTCAATCTACTTGTAAGTCAACAAAAACATTACTTTTATAAAATACAGTCGAACCTCTCTAAGTCGAACTTTTACTTGTTACTCCAAATTGTTCGACTTATGGAGAGTTCAAGTTAGGGAAGGTTATTAAAAATTATTTAAGTGAATGCGTCTTATTGCGCCACAAATAACACGAATAATGACAGAAAAGCTTCTTCTGAACCGGATTTAAGTAAAAAATATGGAAGTTGGGTAAAATAAGAATATATGTATTTACATAATGTGAGAAAAACCGGAACGATATATGATATATTAATATTAAGGTAAAGTCTTGTAGAAATATGTATCTCTGCTTTTCCTATATGAAAAATTTGAGTAAGAACCAAATGAAAAACACATTGTTTTAAATATCCACAAGACAACATCGACTGAATAGACAACTAGAAAGTCTACTGTAAGAAAATTAGGTGTTATTTACATAAGAAATGTTCTGCATTTGGGAAACTGTTGTGTTAGTGTTAAAACCGCGATTGCTGCCAAATATAAGACAGCAGACGATCGAACTTCGACAGGTTCGATTTTAGGTACCCACACGCGTTCCGAAAATCCTTTAAGTGAAAACTGCGTAGGTCTGGCCTTCGGTAACTGTGGAAACAGTTTGAAAAGAGGTATTCAGGAAATCATTCGGTTCACGTTTAGTTTATCAAGTAGTATTGGACTGGCTATTCTGAGGCTTTTATTTACGACAAAATATAGAACTGGCGTAAAAAAGCGTGCTAATAAAAGCGTTTGGTGTAGAAAGTGACTGCAAGAAAAAGAAGAATTTTTCCATTTAAATCTCTATCAAAGTAGTAACAAAAGATTGTCAAAACTACTTGAGGATGGACGAAGAAACTTACTTGAATCTTGTAGTAGTGGTGAGGCCCCTCGTCTAAAACGAAAATACTAGAGGGCCGATCACCATTTCACCAACAACGTTGAGATTCTTAATTGGTAGTAGCTACGAAGATCTCAAATCTCAAGGTTTCAACTATACGCGCTTCTTAAGTTACTAGTTTTATTAATTTGTGTATCTTTAGAGGCATATGGTTCAGTCGCCAATTAAACGTATGTAGCCAGCTTCTCTTTTATCTTGGCATATTTACTTTTATCCTACATACTCTATTATGAAGCCACAATTATGGTAATTTTGGACTTTTTGTGAGGGTCCTAACTAGATTACAGCAAGACATAAGCAATGCCGTAAATTTTAAAATCAAATGTCTAAACCAATCCATATTGCGTAAAATATTCCTAAAAGGTTCTATGCGAATGCACACGTGCTATGAATAGAATATAAAGTATAGTATAAATGTTTGTTGTCGACTTTGTCCTTATCTATGAATTACAAACATTTGCCTGTTTGTCGAGGTCTGGTCACAACCCGTTAGTGTCAGCAGTGTTTTATAATTGAACCAAATTTAATTTTTACCAACGTCTGATCAATTTAACAATGTCAAATTGCTTGTATTTCTACACATTTCTTTATTTTTAGTGTTTAATTGTGGGTGTCAAAAAACTGTATTGCATTTGTGTCTTATTGGTAATGAAAAACACTTAAGAAAAATCTCTTAGATCCCATGTTTAAACATTTCTTGCTTACTTTATATAGTTCACTGTATACCATATACAGTATGGAACCTGCTCCTAGGAGCAAAATCGATCGCTAATGCGCAAGGATAGCCTTCGTATACCAGCGCGTACGCCTAGTCGACATGAATGTATGGAAACTTGCGGACGTATTGTATGCCTATTCGTTCGTAATTTGAACTGCATTTTATATTGTTCCACATCGCGTATTAAAAATAGTTTTTATCCTTACTTTCTTTATAGTAGTGGGAAAACGACAATCTGCGTTCAACGTACAATTTTTAAACCATATAATAAAGCCATTCGTAGGGTAGTTCCTTATATAAATTCGAAAAAGAGTAAAATTCCTGATACAAATAAAAATGAAAACTTAACAATTCTTATTATATTAGATGATCAAGTCGATCTCTTATTATTTATTGTAAAAGTTTTTCTAGACATTTCTTAGTGCTTCGGAATTAATACTTCATAAGGTATTTGTAATTTTTAGTTTTAGTTATACTAGCTCTGTTATTTTGAAAACCGTAAATAGAAGAATTAACATAACCTCACAGAAAAAATCGTTTGGAGTTAGATCGGGTGACTTAGCTGGCCAACGGACGGTGTTCTAGACAGTTATAAACTTACATCAAAATGAAAGACGTATACTATACTATATAAGTCGGTCTCACAGACCGTATGCGTGAGTATAGGAAGGTTAAAAGTGGGGCCTTGAAGATCTTGTATCGCTGGTATAATATTATTTCGAAATAAATGTAAGTATCCCTCTGTATTAAGATATCAGTTGACGAAAAATTATGTGATTATGTGGTAGTCACGTTCTTACGGTTATTGTTAAGTATGATATACTTGTTTATTTTCCGAAAACCATTACTAAGGGACCGAAGGATTATGGTACCCGTGCAAATGGAACGATTCGTCGTCAAAAGATATTTTTCAGAAATTTTTTATCATCAATAACAGCTTCAGAAAATTTTAATCTTGTACTTGTTCCTGGAGAATATTTCATTACTTTTTTACTATTTGTAATAGTGGTATATATTTCGTGTTAAAACTTTGCGGATAGTTTCTCATTTTGTGTTACGATATTGTTTCTATGTCTAGTAGGGTATTAACAACCATGCTTTTCGAATTTATTAATAATACGTTGTATTGTTTCGTTTTCTACGGTGTTTCTAAATTTAATTTGGAATGAACGTGCAACCTTTCTTGTGGGCTGCCTTCGATGGTAACATATTTCTTTGTTCAAGTGGAAAATTTCCATAACTGGTAAATTTTAAAATAGATAACAAATTAAAATAGTATTCAATATTATCTAAGGAACTAATATAATATAAATATGATCAACAAGGAGGGTTGTTTGGTTTATGTTCGTCACTGAAGTGTCGGCTAGTTTTCCTTTATAATTAATTAATAAAAGAAAACAAACAAAACGTAAGCTATATTATAAGCTGCAAAAACGGGATAAAAACGATGCGCCTTTCCTTAAAGATTATATTGAATTAAATATGCTAGGTAAATACATAAAGAACAGAACACACTTAGGCCTCGTGGAAACATGAATTACAAAAAATAGCGAAAGAAAAGAAGTGTCAACGACAAAGGTAATACATAATAGGAATAGCATACCGAATCATCTTCGGTGTAACGTTAGAAAAACGGTAATCAGATGAAAAAAGGTTGATACAATCAAACCTGGAGTACGAGTTCCACGAGCAATGTGGTTGGCAATGGGCTGGGTTGGCGATTGAACTGAATATGGACTGTACCACACACGAGTCGCTTAAAAAATACGTAAGAGTATTTGCAACGAATTTGCGTCCGAGCACTGACATCGAATCTAAAAGGGTGACATCACTCTTTTCACTCTCTTCGTTTGAGTCGCAAGAACAAAATCAAATAAGAATGCTAAGAACCGAATGACAAACTTCGAATGTTAACTGGGAATAAAATATCAAGTGAATCTCTTGTGTTTGAAGCTCCAGTGAATGTATGTACATAACTAGTCTGTGCGTGCAGCGGCAACAGCACACAATTACGAAATAAGTTACGACAGCACCGCTTTATATAGCTGTATGCGAATAGTTCTCTGTATATGTAGGCTGTCCTAACTTAAATCGTAATTACCGTTGTTTACCCAGCTATACATAAGTCTCGAATGAATAAAACGTGTTTGCAGCTTGGATGAACTCCTATTTTTTTCCTAAGGATTTAATATACTAGCAAAATCAACTGTAGCCCGTCAGAAAGCGGGTGACAGAAGAAAAGTAGAAAAGAACGTTGAGGATTAATGTAGGCTGTAAAAAGAAAACAGTCGTATACATAATGTCCCTGCGGTGTTTTTACGGAATTTGTGGCCTGCATCGGTATTGTCTGAAGTAAACCGAATGTAAAAGTGTCCGCCAAATACAATGAAAATTGTCAACTGTTTCTACTGGAGGACAGGAGGACAATGAGCGCTGTTAATACACAGACCGGGTTCAAGACCCATGCCTTGTAAATGCGACGGCTTTTAAATTTGTGAAAGAAGTTCATGTACAATTACGTTTCATATAAGTCTTAAAAGAGTTAATGGCTTTATTATATGGTTGACGAATTGTACACTACCTACTACAAAGAAAATAAAAATTGATAAATAAACGTATTGACAGGAAAACATGAGAATTAATTAATGAGTTACGATAAATACTACTTCTTAAGTTACGAATGAATCGAACATACTATGCGAATACGTACGTTTTGATACATTCCCTGGTACGCAATGGCTCTCCTTACGCAATAGCGATCGATTTGGTTATTAGGAGCCGGTTCCATACTGTATAACTATAACTGGCAACAAATTCTTATAAAAACTCGTGACACATTTGCCAAATTGCTAATAACTACAATAATAATAAGTCCACTAGTCCAACAAGAAAGGTTCGCAGCTGTAGTCACGTGTTTCGTACTAGCGAAGTAGCGACTTAATTTTGATGTATTCCAGAATGCTTTATCTTGTTGAAACTGATAATTTTTGTAATTGAGTTTTGCGACCGACCTGTCTAAAATCTAGTCTAAAGTATCGGCGCAGACAAACATTTGCCCAACCTCTGAGGCCGCCATACAACCGCCACCTTCCCCGCCATGCTTTACTATACTGTTCGCGCCATATTTGACGTACGTACTAGATGTCTGAATGATTAAAAGTCAAATTCATATAAAAACAAAATTATCATAGTATAACATGCTTTATATGTATGTTTTTTCGTATTTGTTTGTACCCATTCAAACCAAATTTTTTAGTCGTCTCCGAATTGTTACTCTCCCACATTTTGGTTTGTTCCGATAACCACTAGTTTCCATCATTTTCACTCGAATCTTGCAACGCAAATAAAAAAATTGTCGCCCTTTCAGTTTACTTAGCTTTTATGCCGCGCTACTTTAAAAACTTTAATATATAAAACTCAATTTTAGAAACCACTTCTTTTATTTTACAGTCATTCGAATGAAATTGTTGGTGTTATACTGATATTATCGACATAGTTCAATATTCTGGCAAGCAATTAGTAGGTATGATTCATTCAGTGGTCATGAACTATTAGCCTTAGGTACCTCACACATATGAACATTACTGGATATAATCCCCGCGTTATGTGTTTTCTCCTTTTGTTATAATAATAATAATATTAATAGTGCTAACAAGACAGAGTGAAGAAGTCTTTTCACACACGCTGTAAATCCCATTGGCCTACGCAGTGTTTCGTCAGAGCATTTCCGGAACGTGTGTGTAATATTCAGTTCTAGTTACAATTACTTTGCATTCGCCCTTCGTTACAATCAACGACAGCAGCTACTCAATCTTAGGATCGATTCACACTATACATTATATTTCCATTCCGTTGAGTATCCGTGTCCTATATGGAATTAAAGGGATGCGCAACATATTCTGTTTCGTTAACTATCAGTACCCATCCATTTAATTTGAAATATTTTTACGGGTATGAATCTTAAGACCTTAAACTTTAACCTTGAAGAGAATAATTTAAATATATTTTGACTGCATGTGCCACAAAAATAATTGAATGTAAGGAGAGTTCGTCTTAAAAAGTTATGGAGTAGTATTCTAAAAAGAAAATTGCATGCTAGCGCTCCGGCCAAGTAAAGACCTCGACTTGGGGAAAAATTCGAATTATGCGAGGGTCGACTTAAAGGGGTTCGACTGTATATTTCAAAACATTGTAGAACATTTTCGTAATAGCTTCATCAACAAATGATAATTTGTTTCTAAATAAAAATGAATTAATTATTCCAGTTAAGGTGGGTTTATATTATTATCACTAGAGATAAGCATTTTTAACACGTGCGTGGATTGTAATAGTTTCAGCCAGCTTCAAAAATAGACAGGCAATTTTTAAAAAATTAATTGTGGTGTGAAATATATATACATATATAATATGAAAATACTTAATGTATCAGTTATCATTACTTTAAAATGCATAATAATTACAAGAAGTTATGGTTATATATATATATATATATATATATATATATATATATATATATAAAATGAATAATAAATAGCTTTAAAATTTGAAAGCTGTAGCATTCAAGCCCGCAAAGATGTTAAGCAAACGACCTCCACCAATTACTCCTCGCTTCGATGCGAGTGCGATTGACAAAACTCTGTCATTGCAGTAGAGAAACGGTGGGGATTGTTTGGCGCGTTCGTGGTTAAAACCGCTTGCCTCTAATTATTAAGTGTTAAACGTTTCCAGCACAAACCGTTTGCGCTCCCAAGAGCTTTTATGTTTTAACATGAATATTCGTATACATATATCGACGGATATCCGTTTGTAGCAGCAAACGTTTCCGTATAGTATGATTGCGGAAAATTCCTCGCTATTCGTCTGATAATGCATAAGAATAGAGAGAATTACCTGCACTTCCATGCCAAAACTCACATTTTTCGTATATAATCAATAAAATTCATTATGGTACTTCTACTTGTACCTGATAATGTGGATGTACTTCCAGTTGAAGTGAAATGTTGTGTACTGGAAATGTTTAATGCATAATAATATGAATCCACCCTTAACAAGAAAATGACTAAAACCAAAATTTGTATGATATGGAGGATATGCAGGTAGGGTAAAATAATTTTTAGGATTACCATTTTGCGAAGTGGAACAAGAACGATGTCAGACTGACTGATAAGAGAATACCTGAACCTGGAAGATTAAATAAAATATCAAAAAGAATAATTGGTCATGACCTAAGGATGAAAAGGGGAGAACCTATTTCTCAAAGTTTGCGTGATTTTAAGTTTTTCGAAAATAACGCAGTAATGGTTGGAATAAATACACAAAAAACTATATAACAAAGTATTCAGCTCTTTGAGCGCTATTATATACGTAAAAATAATACTGTATTTCTATTTAAAAATGTAATGATTTCGCCCGAACTTGCGCGCGCTATAGAGCTTTTCGAAGAGTGTAAAAAACAAGTTTTACTTTGTATAAAAGTGTGATACGTATTTCCGGAAACAAGTCGATAGAGATATTACAAAAAAAAGTAATTCCGAGCACTAAATGACCTCTACGCAAATGCATCAACAGTTAAAGCAGGGAATATAATCTCTAATATCTTCATTTATTTTATTTATTTAGTCAAGACCACAGACCGAAGTTCATAATGATCCAAAACAAACGTAATTAAAAAATAATATTTGACATACAATATAAAACTAAAAAACTAAATAAAAACAGCTACCAAATACACTAATGACACACGGCCATGTTACTATTATACCTATAACGGTATACAATAGATATTATAAATAGAATAGGCAATGCAATTGAAAATACAAATTCTAAGAGAAAATATATTTATAATATCACAGGAAAACCGAAAAGAATTTGTAAAGTTGCGAAAGGAAATTATTTTCACATGCACATGGGAGTGTATGTTCACTTTTACAGTCGCTAACTTGCTTTAACCTCTATAATCTTGTAAATAAATTTGACACATTAATTAAAACAAACCCTGTATATACTAAATGTATATATTAATTATGGACTCCTAAGCATATTCGATGACAGTGTCTATTTAAATTCGTCCTATAGCACCTGTAAAAAGTGGTTTCAAAACTTCGCGGATAAAAATTTTTATCGGATTAAAGAACGCCCTGGACAATCAAAAGTTGATGACAGGAAACTGGATGAGCTACTAGATGAAAAGCCCTGTCTGGTGCAAGGACAACTTGCTAGTGAACCTGGAGCGACTCAGCCAGCCATTTCCGCACGATTACATAAACATGGAAGAATATAGAAGGCAGGCCGTGATTTTGTTGTACGACAACCCAGGCCTCAACAGAGCAAAAGCTAGTATTGAAGCCATCTGCAATTTGGGTTGGTTCTCCCTCATACAGAATATTCTCCACATTTGGGACCCTCGGGTAATCACTTGTTCCGGTCGCTACAGCAGTACCTTTGCATTTTTCACTTTCGATCTCCTGGGGAAGTTCAAGCATCGATGAATTCATTAAGTCAAAATCGGTGTTATTTTTCCGAAATGAAATTCTAAAGTGAGCGAGATTACTTTGAAGACTAGATAACTTGTAATGTTTGGGTTTATTTCAAAACCTTAGTCGGACCTACATGTAAAGTAAATTATTATAATCTCAAAAATCAATATGGCCAAAACAACCTTTTATAACTGTTTAAACTTCACGCTTAGCTTCATTCTGTTTGGGGCAAGCAGAGAATACGTTGCAAGATTGAGGGTGTTTTTGTGGTTAGGTTATTCGTGCAATATGCGCTCCAATATACATTTCTTAGTAAATAGTTTTTTTTGTGATAAATTTGCTTTAATTCTACGTGGACTGATCGGAAATAATTCTGTTGTGCTATATCAGCGTATCTCTGCCATCCACATTACCCACTGGTGTAAGGACAAGAACGAAGTAGGCGCCAAAGCTTCTCGGCACCTTATAGACAAAATGAACTTGGTAAAATATAAGAATTTTTGTTTTTCAATATAATTTCTCCTAACGTCAATACATTTCGTACAACGATCAATTAATAATTCTATACTCTCGTAAAATAAATCTAAAGTTTTCCCTCAAAATGTTCTATTACAGCTGCTTACAACTCACTGTCTTCCTTAAAACGATTTTCCCTAAACTCTTCCTTTAAATTTGAAAGATATACAGTGGATGTTCCAATTCTTGAAAGCCGTATTTGCGGAGGGTAGCTTGCAATATGGCGACAGTATCGACGGGGGAATTGTCGTGCAATAATGGAACACCTTCTGTCAATTTTCCTCGACGATTGTCACGAATATTGTCCCTCAATTTATGCAACAAAGATGCATAATATGTGCTGTTGACAGTTCTATTGCGCTCTTTAAAGTCAATGAGTAAAATGCCCGCATAATCCCAGACTATTATGGCCATCACCTTTGTTGTTTATTTCAACGACTGTCGCCGTTCTGGGGGAAGGTTCATCGGGTCTCCACCATTCCATCGATTCCCTTTTGGATAGAAGATTATAAAGTGGAGCCATTGTTTCATCTCCTGTGACAATGAACTCCAAAATCGTTATGGGGTCGTCTCCACACTTTTTAGAAACGAACGGGCAGATTCGGTAGGACGTTGACGTTGGAGAGCGGATAGAAGACGGGTTACCCATCTTGCACTAATCTTATCCATATCCAAATAGTCATGGACAATTCAGCGAATTCTTGTTTCAGAAATGTTAGAGATTACTGTTAGTTCCTTCACTTTCAAACGGCGATCTTCTAATACCATTTCTTCAATTTCATCGCAATTTTTTGAGGCGCTTTCACTTCAGTGGGGTCATCATCTTTAAGGGATTCTGAACCAAAAGGAAATACTGCATCTCCTCATTTTAGAGTGGAATATAAAGGAGATAAATTACTATAACCGCCGTCTAAAGTTTAAACGTTTAATGTGATTAGGCGTAAATTTAACAATCGAGGGGTACCCTGCTACTACTATACGAGCCGTAATATATATAGTGTAGGCCTCATGCATGTGCAACTATGCCGCCTACCTTGTATGTATGTAGGTCAAAGAAATAATTAGATATAAGGTTCGTTCCAACAAAGCATAAAACCAGTTCATGAATCGTCGGATACATGTGCAGAGCAACTTTGGCGTTCGAAACGATTCACAAACTGGTTTTGTGGTGTTGGAACGAACTTATAAATAATTTTTCACGACTAATGCGTCAAATTGATATATTTCATTTAAGATTATATGAGGTAAAAGTAAGTCAATGAGCGAAAAATAAAAAACAGTTGACTAGAAATAAGTTGGGCAAATAATAGTATTGTTTTGGAGGCACTGACTTGTGTATCGATGGATACGTAATTAAAAGAACACGCGAAATTAAACATACACGTCCTATCCAAATATTCACTGACCTAGCTTAACATATTGCCTAATTTACTGGCATTTATATTTCTTTGACTAGATTGTAAACATTGCTCTTATTAGACACGATGTATTTGACGATGCTAAATAAGTGGCCTGAAATTTATTAGCGTTTACATTTCTACATCTAACAAGGGGAACACCAGACGACTCCGCTTTCGATTTTGGCAGGTCTTAGATATGTTATAGGAGGACCTCCCCTGAGTATCTGGTTAACGGCTTAAATCGCACTTCGCCCTGGTTCGGCTGGTTTTGAAAAAATATACCTGTGACTTCTATGTGTTCTTTATATACTAGTAATGTTAGTTGTAAGTTAAGCATAGCAGCGTAGCGTAGTGGATCAAGTACACAGCTACCACGCTGGAGGTCCCATGTTCGATTCTCCTATCTTTGACTATTTTTTCCAATTTTATTTCACATTTTTATGCAAAATTGTTTGAAAAAAAAAGCACCAGCGGCTGGTGCAGCTCCCAAAGGGACCTTCAAGAGCACAGAATTCTATAACGCTTCGTAACGGTGCTTTGGGAAGGGGGAAATACCTGCATATACTTGCGAATACCAATAAGGTATTTCAAACTTACAATTAAAATACATACTGTGACGTACATTTGCTTCATATAAAATAAAAGTACTATGACGAAAAAATTATTTTCGAACAATTTTGCATGAAACGGAATATATTTGTAAACATCGTGTGAAATAAAATTGAAAGAAAAAGTGCAAGGGTAGGAATTGAACAAGAGACTTCCAGCGTGGTAGCTGTGTATTTGATCCACTGCGCTACGCTGCTATGCTGAACTTACAACTAACGTTAGTAGTATATAAAGAACGCATGGAAGTCACAGGTATATTTTTCAAAAACCAGGCGAACCAGGGCGAAGTGCGATTTAATCTTTTCGGACCTATTGGGACATATATGTCCCACTGAATGTTCACAGAGCCCTAATGTTTAAGTTTTTTACTTTAAATGATTAAAAATGTCCCATTTAGTTATTTAGAAGTTTAAGGACAGTTATTGAAGAAAATTATTGCGTATTATCATAACACTTGTTGTTTTAGTCATAAGCAAAGTGCAGTGGTATGAAGTTGTCTCCGTGTTCCTTTTTTATAAAAAGTTAAAACCATTATTGAAGAGTGCAAAAAAGCAGTAAAAAATATTATTGAAGTGTTAAGGTATCTTGTAGTTATATTACCAGTTTGTGCAAAGGTATGAATAAGATTTTATTTCTTTTTTATATTTTTCTTTTACGGGACATATATGTCCCATTCGGCTAAAACCATTTCACAAATAATTTTCAAATGTTTGCCTTTTATTTCGTTTTTGTCTTTAAAATGTACAAAATGATTTTTGAAAGAATAAATAAAGAACCATAAAATTTAAAATAAAATTAATATTATTTATTTATGTACATACTCTTTTTATATTTAATATGCATATATCTGTTAAACTAGCCCACTATAATAGTTTGAAACTAATTAATCGTCCCCCGTACCGAAAGGGTTAAGCCGTTAATCAGACACTCAGGAGAGGTCCTCCTATAACATATCTAACAAGAATGTATATATATATATATATATTTCGTGACCTTTTTATACTTATCTTATATGATAGATCTCTACCACTAATAGGTCAATAAAACAAGGCTGGTTTGAACGATAGTTATATTTCGATAGCGTTTTGGTGCGATACTCACGAGATCGCTGGTTCGAGTCTCGTCACGGGACATTTCTTTTTCTTCCATTCAAAAAGCACCATATGTTTTTCATTCTTCTTCTCATATCAAAAATTATGAACAAATAAAATATATGAACTATATGCAGGAACATTCAAGTACATCATTAAAATGCACAATCGGTTGATAAACAATATTCATTTTGAATTAACAATAAGGTTTCTTCAAAAAAAAAAAGAAACGAACAGAGTCAGGTAGGAAATGAAAATTTCTATTATTTTATATCTAGTATGCGACATTTTACGCAGTGTGTGACAATAAGGTAATAATAAAAAAAAACGTTGCTTCCCATGTTTCCATGATAACTACCATTCTGGCGCGTGCCACACTGCGTAAAATGTCGCATACTAGATATAAAATAATAGAATAATAGAAGTTTTTATTTCCTACCTGACTCCGTTGGTTATACCTTATTGTTAATTCAAAATGAATATTTTTTATCAACCGATTGTGTTTCTTAATGAAGTACTTGAAGAATGTTCCTGCATATAGTTCATATATTTCGTTTGTTCATAATGTTTTATATGAGAAGAAGAATGAAAAAAACATATGGTGCTTTTTGAATGGAAGAAAAAGAAATGTCCCGTGACGAGACTCGAACCGGCGATCTCGTGAGTATCGCACTAAAACGCTATTGACTAGGGCACGAGTCCAGTTGACAATCGTATTATATCTAGTGGATTTAAACGATGGGTGTAACTTCAACATCGATTATCTAGGTAATTTATGAACGTTGCGTCGAACTACTCCAAAATATTCTTATTTAAGGTCCAAACTACACGTACCATAAATATCAAAAATTACAAAAATCCGATTACCT
Organism: Chrysina gloriosa; assembly: GCA_038088585.1. NCBI lineage: Eukaryota > Metazoa > Arthropoda > Insecta > Coleoptera > Scarabaeidae > Chrysina > Chrysina gloriosa. The sequence continues at coordinate 50,721,056 of CM076088.1, forward strand.
TCCTTCTCCTTGGAAGACCCGTCAAAATCGAAAGCGGAGTCGTCTGGTGTTCCCCTTGTAAGTAATAAACATCCTAATTGGCCGCATACTATCAAAGGTTCTCGAAATGTCCTTTGCGAAATTTTAATATTTAAAAAATGATAATTTCGGCGTTTCTGTGGTAGTAGGAAAATAGTTTTTCTTAGAAATTTTGTTTTGTTTTGTTTAAACTTCGTTCTATTTTAATTTGATGCATGAAGTGCGAAAAGAACGGTATGCAAATATAAATAGGAAAATGGACATAATCAGTAAAGTGAAAAAACGAGAAGAGCACCGATATCAAATGTGAATTCGCCATATTGATAAATAAAAGAACACCACATTCTTATTTATTATCAAGATATTCGAGTGTTTTCATACTTTTGTTCCACACTGTCCATATAAGAGTAATTACGGAAAGAGAAAACTTTTCTATTTCAATTTTACCTTGAGGGCTTAAGCAATTACCAATGCATGAAACAAACTTTGCTATACTTTTGGTATCGTGTGTTTTACAAAAAGGATATATATAGATACAAACTAATCGTTTTCTTTGGCAATATAAAATTAGTTTTCACTTGGCGATAAAATATACTTCGACGTAGGTTTTTTCAATATGCTGCATGTATTTTAGATGTTGTTATTAGTATTCTTTGTAATGATTTATTTAAACTTTCAAATAAAGATTATATGGCATATGTAGCTTATATATGAAATATATATATACAGGTGAGTTACCAGTTATTGCCACCTAGAATAACTCCGAAAGTATAATAGTAGTTGATACCAATGGTCATTACTTCGAAATCTCATCCTGTGAGGTTTAGCTCAGCTTGGATATAAATTAATTTCTGTCATATTTTATATTACGTATATATTTTCTGTAGTAATATTTACAGCTTATGATTTCTTCTTTTATTTCTAAGACACGTGATTTTTGTAACATAAAATATAACATGATATGAAAGTAGTTGATGTCCAAGCAGGGTTGGACCTCACGAAATGAGATTTTAACTAAAAATTCAATCAATTCTTAACTTATTCATGGGCGCATGCGGGGACACATTATATATATAAATATAAATATATATATAAATATGTATATATGTGTGTGTATATACAGACTTGTCGAGGATGATTGTACACCACGTGATCATTAATTTTTAAAATCATACGATTTTAGTACTCGCATATCACATAACATTTGACATTGGCGTATATTCGTCGTTTACAATTTTCACTGTCATTATTTAGATTTTTACTCAATTATAATAGGACACAACCTTTACATCGCATTTGTACGTAAGGTAAGCTAACTGATGCTGGACAAAACGTCAGACGAGACATGGTTCTATTTATCAGGATTCGTTAATAGCCAAAATTCTTGAACATGATTAACAGAAATTCCACATATTTTTATTGAAAGCACTTTATACCCTACTAAAATTTATATATGGGCGACGTTATCTAGATGACGTATTGTGGGACCTATATTTTTTAATGATACAATAACTGCTGAAAGAAATCAAAATAATATTTAACATACATTCATCCAACAGTTGTACGATGATGAATTGACAGATGGATATTTTTAGCAAGCAAGCAAGTACTGCATTCGATACATTGAAATACCTATGACAACTTTATGATGATCGCATTATTAGTTCTGGAAGATGACTTGCAAGATCGCCTGATTTAATACCTCTAGATTTTTACTTCTTTGGTTATTTAAAAAAACAATGTGTATAGTGTAATATTAATGTACTTTTATAATAATATTCACATGGTTAATTGCTATTATCATTGCTAAACAATCTGTCATTACTTGCAATTAAAAATATATCAAAATTTACAGTAAATGTTGGGTTTGAGAGTCATGGACGTCCCATGTTCAAATGACATCTTGTTTAATTTTGGGTTCTATTTATACTTTTGCAATAGCATGCACGCCACCTTTTAAAGACTTAGTTACCCTGGGGATATTAGCTTCTTTTTTAAAGTGCAGTCAATGACGGTTAATGGGAGAAAAATATGTAACTAGAAAGAAAAATATCAATCATTATAAAAAGCATTGATCGAAAGATAGAAAGCAATGTAAACATTCAAACATATATATTTAACACTTTCACGTTACAAGAAGTCCTAATTGCCACTGTATATAGAAGTCAAGGACTCCGGTGCATCAACAATCTAGACCTCTGTGATAACTTTACGTCAGTGATGAATTGCGCTATCTATGTAAAAATATTAAACATGTAATTACCTGGACGGCAGAGAAAATGTAGTAACCTTTGGATGGGGGAAGCGCCCTGGTTTGGAAAAATAAAGAATGTTTAGTTGACGACCAGAAATGTAAACAACGCGAAAATCAACGAGAAGATTTCTAATAAAATTAAAATAAAATTTTAATTATAATTAAAACTAAATGTTTAAAAAAATGTTTTAATTAAATACAGCGGCATCGTAGACGAAATTTAAGAGTACAAGAAGAAATTCATTGAACAGAAGCTACACACCACACATCTCACACATTAGGTAAATTTTTTGAGCTAAGCCGGTGCAACCTAGTTAAAATGTGTTATTGTACAAGTCGCTGTACAGTATGCAGCTGAACAAATCACAGTAGAGAATTTGAGAAAAATAGTTGACAATTTGAAATGGAGGGCACCTACAGTTATGTATTGGACAAAACGGCAGATATTTTGAACATTTAGTGTAATTTTACAGAATTTATTTGCTGTACTGTTAATGTTACCACAGCGGTCAGACTAACTGATAAATAAATTATATGCCGCAATTAGTTGTTAAGCTTAAATTTATCTTAAACTGTGTTGCACAGAATAAAAACCTATATATCTAGCGGTAAGATCAAAAATAAGTTCTTTTAAAATTATACCACTGCCTGCAATACTTTACGTAAAACATTAGTTACTACCAACTGTTATTATATTTGAGTTGCCTAATTTGGTAAGCACGTGGTGTACTGGAATTGTTGATATTTCGTGAACGGAAAATTAGCTATTATATATGTTAGGAGCATCAACTAAAATTAGTTTCGAATATAGAGATTGACAAATCAGTCTGCATACATTACCATGATACACCATAGTTATTTTTATTATGGAGTAGTCTATATATTTTCAGAAATTCTGAAAGAATTTGACGTGTTGATAAAGATGAATATGATATACTAAAAGTTATAAATAGAGAAGCTATTTACATTTTTGTAAGAACAAATTTTTTATGAATACATACTGTGTTTTAATAAAATGACGTACGCCGATGAAATTTATACCACATCATTTTCAGTTCAGTTGTTACATTATGCGATGGCTAATTCCGGATTATCTGCAAAAACTATACAGAGCGTTCATCGTGTACGAAATTGATTGTACTTTCAGTACTATGCCAAACTGATAGAAATTTTCGAAATAAATTCATTATTATTCTCATATTTTCAATATGTCCTATATCCCTACACATACGTATGCGATTCTTAAAATTTTCTCTTGTTAATTATATAATACTAGCTGTTAAGCCTGCCCCTGCGAGGCAGGAAGAAAAAGAAAATATAAGCTAAAATGTTAAAAAATTGAATTTTACCACGCCCATTTTTCGTCTTAATTCTCCGCCCACAGGCCAAAAATCAGAAATTCGGCTACGTTAAGATTTGGCCTAGGCGTTTTATTATATGCATGCCAATTTTCAGCTTTCTAGCCCTTCAGTGGGCTTCAAAAAGCTCTGGATAGACAAAAAAGAGGAACACACAAATAAAGAAATTATATATATAGATTAAACGAGTTATACTAGCAAAGTCTTCTCTAATTATTTTGCAGCTGCAGGGTGTTTGTATAGGTTAGATTTTATGAAACTCCAGAAAGAAAAGTTCGTAACTGTAACGTCTCGAGATCTTGCAAGCCATTTTATTGGTCCTTTTTACCAGTTCATTCGTTGAGTCGATTACTTAGTTAACTGGTGCTTTCTTGTGTACAATGCGCTAATGCATCACTTTGCTGAAGAGGAAAGTTTTTAGTTAAAAGATCAACATAAATAAAGTGGCAGGTGACCTTAAAGGATTGGCAGATATCTCTATTTATTCAAGTGACTATTAAAGAAATGTGGTCCCACTGCATTGTCACCAATAGCCTCATCTCTTCTCTTGCGCATCTACTTGGGATTTAATTACGTGAAATGATCGTCTGTAAAAAATGTTCGTCGTCAAGTGAACTTTGAACAACGTATTCACAAACATTCATTTGATTTTCAAAATTGTTAGCGTGCAGTTATTGATTTAAATGCATATGGTAGTCATGAAATTTGGGTTTCCTGTAAATTCTTTAAAGATTGGAACGTTTAAGGTCAAATCTACATATTTTGCGCTGGCCGGTGTGAGGATTTTTATATGTCGTTGCTAGAACATTAAATTCTATGTCTTCATCTGCTATAGGATGGAGGTTCTTCTTGCTGTACTCTAGGCTGTTAGTTAGTATTAATCTCTGTAGTAGTTTTCCAAAGTTTTCCTTACGCCATGAAATACTTGGATATCTTTCATGATATACTTGTGCTGCTAAAACGTAATTTTATTAACTACAATTAAATTAAAAATATTAACATAATATTCAATTTATCTGGAAAATTTATATTAGTTTGGCACATATATGATGCATGGTACTAAATGTGCAATAAATTTGCGACATTAATATACAGGTGTTCCATTTGATGAACTGACAAATTTTATATAAATTTTATCTGATCACGTGATTTTAGTAAAACGCAATATTGTCATGAAAGGAGAATTTTTTCTTATAATTTTTAACCGATTTCGTAATTGTATCAGTGCTATATCATTCTATTTCGACATGAAATTTTTATTCATATCTTGATGGTTAGCAACATAATACCAACAACAAAGATCTCTTCATACATAGGATTTATAGTAAATATATACAGCAGTTATTTCTATTTCGACATGAATGCGTATTGGATAGCATAAAACTAAATACCAAATTAATGTAGCCTTATGTAACAAAAATGTTTGTTGAAGCGCTAACAATTATGTTGTAGAAACTTGTAAATTACATAAAATAAATGTAGTTACGAGATTAGTTTATTAAGCTATTACATTAGCTAATCCAAAATCTTGAGAAAAGAATTCAAAACAAAGTTAGAACACTTCTAAATAACAAAAATTACCAAAAAAAAATATACTAACAGTAACAGAGTACATGGGGATTAATTAATTAACTCATACTACACCTACTGTAAAAAATTTGTTTTTATCAACAAAATCTTAAATTGATGAGCAAAATCAAAATAAGGTACAGCTGGTACGATATTTGTTGAGCCAGAATTCTTAGAAAATCGTTACGCCATTTCTTGCATACCGTGGTTTGCAGTCGATTTACGTAGCACGTATCTTTGTGAGTGCCTGTTGATTTAAAGTGCTATTTCGTATTAAAACAAATTAATGGAGGCGAAAAATAAAAGAAAGCAATTTAATTTCCAGTCGAAGGGTATTGTGTTTAACGTTAATTATTTCAAGACTATATTTCCAAATCAAAACAAAACAACTAGGAAACCGTGTTGTAGATGCTACAATATATGCTAAAACAGACCAATGGTTTTTTAGATTAAACTTGTAGTCGCGCAGGCCATATTTGTTCCAACAGTAGGACAGATAGTTTCTTACATAAATAACTCTTGATTTTTAAATCTGGATCAAATCCGGAGATTACCAGGACGAAATGAACTCACTAAATTATGAGAAAAGGTTTATAGAGAAGCTGATTTAAAAATCTCCCTCAACTGGCAACTCGAGGAAATCAGATATGATAGATTGGTTGACAAGTTACAATATAAAAAAGTGCGCACGTGGCTTTAAGGCTCCCATTCTACCATCCGGATTTGAATCCGATCGAAACGCTATGGGGTCCATTTAAAAACAATGTAGCAAAGAAAAATGTCATATTTAAATTAGACTTTGTGAAGACTGAAAGAAAAAGAATTTTCGTTAGTTACTGTTCAAGACTGGATAAAGTGTTAATTAAAGTTATAATTACTTGCAAAACGAGTTTCGAGTTGATATGCTAACAGAAGATTTGATTATCACAGTTTCTGATAGTGAAACTTCCAGTAATACTGGGGTGACTTCGAAATTTTTTTAGATTAGGGGTTGTGGTAGATTACCTAAATAAATGTTTGTTTATTCAGTCTATTTACCAGCGTATATATTTTTGTATTGTGTAATAATATTTATCTATTATTATTATATTTACATTATTTTAATAGAAACAAAAACACATAACTTAAAAGAACAAAGAAAACTGGCTGAAAATCCGTTCAATATTTTTCGAATATCCACCAAAAAGGAAAAAACTAAAATTTTAAGGCACGGCACTGCTTGAAAATATCTAGTTGCGGGAAACCCCTCCGGAGTTTCTGGCTCAGCAAATATCGTACCGGCTGTAGTTTCTACAACAAATTGTAAGTGTTATAACAGTCAGATATTTAAGGAAAAGGTGTAGTCATGTGTAACCATAAATATTTTTTAATTATGATTTTGGTTCAATGATCCCTGGAAAGCATTATTAATATTTAGACCAGGCATGGGCAACCTTTTTTTTTTGTAGAAGTTTTATGCTGCGAGTAATCTTGAAAATATACATTTTTGTGGTATCCTTATGATTCATTATGAATTAAGTTTAGACGGGCCGTGCTAATATGCAACGAAAGAATTCAGTAGCGGGCCGGGCAAATCTTACTCGAGGGCCGCATGTGGCCCGCGGGCCGGAGGTTGCCCATCTATAATTTAGACCATTCCGTTGATCTTGATAATGCAACGGTTTTAAAAAGATAGAAGGATTAAGAGAAAACGACTTGTACAGTATCCCTCGATATCTATGGTCTCGATTTACGGCTTCGTGCGAATTGACAATTTATCCAGTTTATAGCCATAATATAGATATTGTCCGTTATGTGTCACAAAAGCTGTATATTTCCTACTTTTTCCTCAACCGCAACGTGAAAGAAGCCGTTTTTCAGATCGATTGTACTGAATATAAGTGCATTCTGTAGCTTGTCAAGCTGGTCTTCAATTAGTGGTAACGGATAACGGTCTTTAACTACAACTCTGTTCACTTTTCGATAATCGATACAAATTCTCGATGATCCGTTCTTCTTTCGAACGATAACTACTTGACTTTAGTAATCTGAACAGCTTGGCTCAATAATACCATCTTTTAGCCACTCCTCAACTTGCTGATCCACAATTTCCCTTTCTGCAAATGGTAAACGTCTTGGGCTGCACACCATGGGTGTTTCGTCCATTACAATGATTTTCATTTCTACGTTCGCGTTTTTGACCTTGTTTTGTCTGTATAAAGAGAATAAATCTCGCGCTTCGTTTCGTGCTTTGTCACTCGCTTCCGTATGTCCTATGTCTAATTCTTTTTCTTGAACGCTGATTTTGGCAAAAAATACCCCACTTTTCTTCGTTACTTGAACTCCATCTTCAGTGATGAGAAAATCTGCTTGGGTTAGTAGTTCATTGCCTAATACACCTCCCATAGGCATAGCACTAGCATGTACGACGTGAAAAGTACAAAAATATCGATCATCATCAACTTGAACCATGGTCTGGAAAAATCCCTTGGTCTCTATGCTCGACAAACCAAATCCATTCAATGTTATTGACGACTTATATAGAGTAGGCAAACCAATAATTTCTAGAATATCTTCTCTAAGAATGTTTACTTGACTTCCTGTGGCAACTAGTAAACTTACCGGAACATCATTGATTTTGACCATCTTGAATAATGCATTATGAAGAAGTGAATTCTGATGTTTCTCATTCCTACTATTACATTCAAAACTTTGGTGGCCAAAATTATTGCATTTAAAGCATTTTGTTCCAAGACTTAGATTCGAAATCACTCGATTTGTGCCCTATAATTCCGCAATTGAAACACCGCTGTGGTTTTCCCAATTTCGATTTATTTTTTTCTTTCGTATCTGTGTTTAGTTCGGCACTGATTTCTGAATTTTTCGTTGTCTTGTTTTTTATGCCACCGTATACTTTAAGTTTCTTTCTGAATTGAGTGATCTGAGGTACCATATAAAAGTAGTTTATTTGAGGTATCATCTTGAATACTATCAATGACATATTGCAATAAAGCGTTTGTTTCTACAGAGCCACGCCTAGCTAATTCCTTCATAACAAGAAAATATTCTCTCTCATTCCTTTTCATTCTTCGTTGTGCTAACAGCTGATAAAGCTGTCCACTGTTTAATTTTGATGAAAATTCTTTTAACAGCGCCTTCTTAAGAGAACCAGTGATCGGCAATGCATCGCTTTTTCGCTATTCATACTGACTCATGAAATTTTAAATATAAGTGAGTAGGCATCATTTAAACTCAACTACTCTGATTTACTCATACTCCTGAAAACGTTGATTCATAAGTACAGGTTGCAATAAATATGAATGCGACGGCGACATCATTCACATACTATACTCACACTCATAAGTCACCTCAGTTTGATTTCTAATGTCAGGAAAATACTGACACTACTTACATTGATTCAGCTCACTCGACTCATCCATGTATATTTAAAAGTTTAGTAATTAAACAGTTTGCAACCAGTATAAAGTGTATAAAAATATACAAGAGCATAAAATTGTAAGTTTATATAGAAACATTTCGGGAAAATTAAATTTTTTTTTTTTTATCATTTTTATGAGCAGGTAGTGGAAAATGGATAGCAATAGTGAGATTGAGGAAAAAATAAATAGCAGAGTTGTTCAATTAGTGCAAAACGTAAGGGTAAAAGCGAAATATAATATGAAATAAGCAACACAAATCTACACATATTTCTTTGTTTAACTTTAGTAAAAAAAACAACAGTAAAAAAGGCAACAGAGCAAACACACAACCTCAAAATGAATGTATTAATGTTCGTATGCGAACCATACTTATTTTGCATCGTCTATACACATTGAGTTAAGGAGAGTCGAAATCAACAACGTTATAAATGTTGCTAAGTATGAGTTCGATGAGTACTTCAAACTTTCGAGTGGATATGAAGTTGGACAACATTGCAATAAGTATGAGTGCGTATAAGTACAAGAAATTATAAGTCATGATTCAACTCTACTCACTTTTTCACTACTCATTGCTGATCACTGAAGAGAACTCCAAGACGTTATTTTAGATTCACTTTGTATGAAGAGTTTAGCCAAGCCTCGTAACGACTTTTTGGCAAATATGAACGTATGCAACTCACCCCATTTCATCAATAAAGACAGATGGTCAAATTGGTTCAAATTCAAACCCCGAAAATTCGTGCCCTTTCTTCCTAGTAAGTCTATCACCTTCTTGTTCGAAAATAAGTCTATAGTTTTGCCTCGCCTCGTTACCGTTCGTGCTCAGATGTGTACGCGGCTTTACAACCTTACGTCTTACGTCTTTCTTCTTTTGTATCACTTCCGCCATTAATCCATCTTTGCTCTCTCCTCTCTTGCTAACTTTTCTATCCTCTCAGTCCCTACATATATATGATAGTGTGTTTGATGTTAGTACATATGAGAAATCCAATTAAGAAATTCCCCAACGTGCGCATTTTTGCAGCTTTTATTCTACACGTGTGTACAACTATTTTTCGTACATCCTCACGCAGTAGCTGCGATCGTGGTTTTCGGACAAGTAATAATGACTACCTCTCACCAGTCGCAGACGCGTTTCGCGATATGCCACTCATCAGTATTGTACACTCGTGTAGAACAAAAGCTGCAAAAATGCGCGCGTTGGTACATATTGGGGAATTTCTTAATTGGATGTCACATATGTACTAACATCATATTACCATATATAGATGTTTCATCGAAATGAGAGCTGCTTCTCACAAAGTCGTACTGATAAGCGGTATACCGCGAAACGCGTCTGCGAATAGTGAGAGGTAGTTTTTAATTATATATATATATATATATATATATATACAGAGTAAGTAAAAAGTCCCGGAACGGGCGATTATCCCCGTTGTTTATGAAGCACTTTTTTAATAATTGGTGTGCTTATGTAACAAATATTAATGCATTTAATAATCGTAATGTCTTCTTTTTTCGACTTGCGGTTTAGCCGGACATGACAACTTTTTGTTTTTAAATGCAACACCCTGTAGATTTTATTGTTATTGTTTGATGGCGTTCATTACCACGACGCAATTTGCAAAAAAAGCAGCAACATTCGCTGGATTGAAGGCGCTGGCTTTGGCTAAACTTGTCACCTCGGGTTTTCTCAGAGATAATCGTTGATGTCCGGACATAAAACCACGAAACCATTCCAAGCCGACCATTTCTTCCCGAAGTCAAGACGGGAAACATTTAATGCTTTGGCATATTGGTAGGTCAATGATCGCGCGTGTATTGGATTCAATCCGAAATAAACATCAGACAAACAAAGAAAATGTCTTTCCAGATTATATTCCTGCTGTTCACTAAGCACCTACAGGAACACAATTGAAAATAAGTAATTACCTAATATTCTACAGTTTTACTAGATGTATTTCGTATAGATATTTACCCATTTAATTTATTTCTCGAATGAAGTCCAGTTAAATTCAACTAACGGAAACAAAATTAGCGTTGTAAAGATTTTTTTATCCGCAATCTTGAAATCGTCAATATTTACTTCCGTCGATCGTGCAGTTTCCTCTTCTTCGGGGGAGTTGCCACATTATTTCTCTGTTGAAGCAATAATGTCGGTCGAGGAACTCCAAATTCACGTGAAGCTGCACGAAACGAAGTTCCTAATGTCATTGCAGCAATTACGCGCCGCAGAATTGCCGAATCTCGTTTTGGCGTTTTACGTTTAAACGATCATCCCATTTCTTAAGAAAACATGTGTAATTTCCGTTGGAAGTCATTTAATCATAGTTTGACTATCAAAAACATGCTAAAAAGTCTTTGGTGCACAGAAACATAGGGATCGGTTTTGGACCACCTCTTGGCGGTCGGTTTCGGACCACCACGACTTTTTCAAAACAATAACTCGCCGTTTACTTACAACAATATAAGTAATTAAAATTTAATAGCGCGTGTTCAAATCTAGGCCATGAGTAACAAAAGCAACTTACGATTTTTCAAGTAACAATAAAGCACTTGAAACTGAAGTTCCGTGCAACTCAAAAATGAATTTTACTGCTGCGAAACCACAACACGTGGCATAACACTAGAATGAAATGAGAGATAAAAAGGGCTCTCTACCTTCAATTGTTTATGTTATGAGAGCTTTCAAATGCCACCACGTACAGTTTCAGTAGCTAAAGAACGACATCTGCGTTTAGCGTACAATTTTCAAATGTAATAAAACTATTCCTTCCAAAGATAATTCGTTAAGCAAATTGGAAAAGCAATAACGTTTTTGATACAGATAAAAATGAAAACAACAATTCTTATATTAGATGCTCAAACCGATATGCGAATTGGGCAGAACAGTTAGCCAAATAAATTGTAAAAATTAGCTGGACATTTCTTACTTTCTTGGAACCAATACTTCGTAAGCTATTTGTAATTGTTAACTTTAGTTTCTCTAGGTTATTTGCTCTATTATTTTGCGAACCGTAAATAGAAGATTTAAAATAACCCCTCGTATTTGTGCCTGGGAAATATTTTAATGCCTTTTTTTAATTATGTTACATGTCTACTCGCCAAATATAAATGAATTCTAGAAAGAACTGGTAGTTTTCTAATTGACCTATAGTGGTAAAACAGATAGAAAGATAAATGTGTACTGTATATAGATATGTTTGTGAAAGTAATTCATTTGTTTGATAATTAAGGGGTAAGCCCACCATGCGCTTTGAAATTAAAGGACAATTTTAGGAATTTTTTTACAAGTACGATAAAACCGGTCGAATTTTCTTATGGAGTACTTCATGAAGTGTCTTTATAAGTAAAAGAAAATATTTTTCTTCAGTTTTTGACAAATGGCTGCTCCAGTATCCGGTTTCTAAGATGAGTTTTCTTGGAGATCCAAAACGGGCGAACCGACTGTACTCTCAAATGTGAACCTAGAACGAAAATTCAACAATTTTCCTTTAATATATATCATAAACTAATAGACCACGTAGGGGATTTTGAAAACATCCATTTTCCGTAAAATGGTTAGCATATGAATAGAAAATTCCCTTTTTCACGTAAAAATTACATACTCGATTGTTTATAAAAGAAAAAGTTTACAACGTATCGAAAAATTCCTCCGTGGTCTACTAGATTATATATGTATGAATATACCCTCAAAATTTAAGGGTAATCGATAAAAATTTGTAGCCGCTATCGGCTCGCCCGATTTGAAAGACGGTGATTCGAGAAAAACGCGTTTAAAGTTGTGGGTAACATTTTACGCTGGAAAATTATGGTATACCTTCAATCTGCGATGCCTGCACCGTATAGTTGGCCTTCTATATTAACGTAGAGTTCTTCTGCTGCTTTTCTTGCTGATTTTGAGGCGATTCGAGCTGTGTGTGCAGCCTCACTCAGCGATCGGTTCGAAAAAATCGATGCGCAGTTGGTCTGCCTCAACACAGAAATTGTAGCAATTCCCGCCAATTGTCATGTCCAACTGTCGCATAATTTGCATTACACTACAAATTCCATCGTTGAAAGTGCAAACGGCAAGTTGCGCAGCAATATCTAATACAGTTTTCCCACTTGACGTAGATTTGGGAGCCATTGACGACACCGTTGTGTTGAAACTTTCGTTGCTATTTTGGGTGAAACCACCTAAGCAACGAGTTAGAAGATGGTCGCTGCTCAACTCTTTATAGATCGGCTTGATCGCCTCGAAAATTGTTTCCAACAGAGCCGGCTTGGGTACAAAAGTATTCAATATATTGGTGGCTCTTGCCTTTTGCCACGAACACCAAGAATGTTCACCAGCTGGACACTTGTTGTGTTGAGGATTTTCATTCGTTGACAGCTTATGATATAATGCCGCCCAAATTTCATTCTTCATTTTTTCTACAGAAATTGCTGAAAATACAGGCAAAAAACTGATAATACGATAACCAAAGGATGTATTAACTTCAACATCACGAGCATCATCACTCAGTTTCAAATTCCTTGCGGACGTGCCGACACTTTCGGCAGGATCGTGTGCCTCCATTTCATACCGGTTGGTAGGTCGCTTTCGTACAAGTCGGACAAGTCAGAACCCGAACGGTAGTAATCGTCGCGACATACATTTGGTGCGCCGCGAGGCGCCTCCGCAAAATGTCGTGAACGAGCGGTTCGAAATTTTTCTAACAACGAGACTTTTTTGTTATTCTTGAGGGCTTGAGGAAGGTTTTAAGCTAATAAAAAAATTGATTTTTAAAGGTCGCATGGTGGTCTTACCCTTTAACGTCTTCCTAGAAATGGCTAATGCATAAAAAGCGGTTGCACTAATACACACATGCACACATATCACAGCGCGGGCACCTGCACTAGTGTATCGCGATGAAACTTAGAAATGTTGGATAAGGGCAAAATGTACGGGATTATCAAAATGATTTGATTGGTTCTCAATGCTTCCGGTCTTGTACTACATGTAACAAAGAAAGCACAATACTTTGTACCAGACAATTGTTTATGCATTAGAGATTGAAATTTAATAATGTTATCCCGCGAATGCGTCCTACTTATGTAACACTATCATATCTGAAAACAGAATTCACACTAAATCCATGCTAGTTCATGAATTTAGCATTGTATTTGGAATATAATAATCCATACGAGAGTTTCCAGCTCAATCAAAAAAACGTGCCCTTTCTGATCGTTTACAATTTAGAAATTGTTGAACAATGTGATAAATCCATATTTAATATAAAACTAAAAGTTTATATTACGAATACACAGTAATTATAAGAAAAGAAACATCAGTGTATTTTCTCAAAATGGCTTTGTTTTGTACGTGCATTTCAATTATTTAAGGGGACGATAATAAGACTCATTCCGTAATAACTCTTTTATACAAGATAAAATGTTATTAGACTGCTCGAAAAGCTCTAAAAAAGTCAGCATTTGTTCATACATGGAGGAGGAAGTCACGCATTATACAAAGCTGATCCAGAAAATAAGTACCGTTTGGGTACTAAAAAGATTAACAATTTGTCATTTGTATTTTATTATAAATCTACATACCTTAAACCATTTTTCAACATATTCAGCATGACAAAGAAGGCATGTGTCATATTTGGCACTAATTGTAAAATATCTGCTTCGTAGAATTCGCTCGTTGTTACGCATGCGGTATGCGACCGCGCGTTGTTCGGTTCGCTGGGAACAATTCTGTCACCCTCCTTACAGTCCGAACCTAGCACCATCCCACTTCCATCTGTTTTCTTATCTCAAGATATTTCTTGCCGGTCAACATTTTGCAAGTGATGATGAGATCAAGGAAAAGGTCCAAAACTGGTTTACGTCGCAGGCGGCGGAATTGTACGAAGTGGGTATCTGGTAATTAGTGCCAAGATATGACCCATGCGATAATTCGCATGGTGAATATGTCGAAACGTAGTTTAAGGTTTGTAGATTTTTCTGTAATAAAATACAATTGAAATACAAATTTTTAATCTTTTTAATATCCAAACGGCATTTACTTTTGGATCAGCTATATATTTTTAAATAAAAATGCCGCCTTATTTTTACATATATAATAGAGCTCGAAAAGCTGAATACTTTGATTTATTCCAACCATTGCATTGCTGAGTTATTTTCAACTAAAATCGAAAATCAAGCCAACTTTGAGGATAGTTTCATCCTCTTAAAGCTAGATTGGATAGCTAACGAAGAAGGCTTCGAACACTCGAATGAGGAGTATTTATCAACGCAGTTTCAATTTTTTTTTTAGTTTCCGCGTTCGGGATATTCTCTTCTGAAATAGGTCGTCGGACAAGTGAGGAAGTGAGGAACCTGTAGGATAAATTAATGGATTGGGATTGCGTTGTAATGTCTCGAGGCCGAAAAAGAAAACCTATTCTGAAGTGTTCTGAAAATTTCTTTCTTCCATTTAGATTTCCCTATTTGTTCCGTTTTTATTCCAGTGCTTATAAAATTTCATACCTAATTTTTAAATTACCCAACCTGTATGTGCATTCATATTATATTGTATGTATATAACTAAAAATAATCAATCTACTGTCTTCATATTTAAGATGTAAACAAAGTAACAATTCAATCTAATTAAAGATTTTGTTTTTGTAAAATGTAAGCACTCAAATATGAAACGCAGAAATATTATTTAAATCCTAATTATAAAACGTAGGTGCACGGATGTGCGTGTTTTATGATCTAAATCATGAATTTTGAGAATAATACTGACAGTTGGAATTTATGCAGAAATCTGGAGAGTAGTGTCTACATTTGATAAGAAGAAAAGTCGACTTATTTTTATGGCACGTTTATCTTATTTTGAATAGAGCTGCTGAGGTTTCAGGAAAACATATTTCTTGATTCATCGATTATTTTTAATTATAGACATAATTATGTTAAGTAACTTGAATGGATATTGTACATTCAAGAAGTCTTTAGTCATTTGGATTATAATTAATTTGTTTCTATATACAAGTAAATTACATTTCGGAAAAGTTATTATGGAAATTTTGTACAACTCTGAATAAGGTATCTAGTAAAATAAATTCCCTCGTTTATTAAAATAGACGTTCCTGTCTAAAAGTGCATTGATGAACTTGTAAATAAGTATAAACACCCTTTTTCTTCGCGGTTTACGCAATTTTCTATTTATAATATTTTTACAGTTATTGGACGTGGTGGTGAGCAAATAACCAGGTTACAAGCCGAATCGGGTTGCAAAATTCAAATGGCACCTGATTCTCAAGGTCTGCCTGAAAGAATTTGTTCTTTATCAGGCACAAGGGAGGCTATTAATAGAGCGAAAGAGCTTATACTGAATATAGTTCATCAAAGAGGTCGTTCTGAGGGTCTCAGTGGTCTAGATTTAGGCCCAGGTCTTGGTCATAATAATTACCAAGGTATTTTGCATATACGTTGTCTATAGGGAAGTTAAATATGCATGTTATCCTTAGAATTATTCCACTTCTATTTTATGTTTTAAACAGCCTTTTGATAGATATTGCTAATTTCATGCAATATTTGTGTGTAACAAACACATTTGGACATTTTTCAGTTTCAGATTATCGAAGGTTTTCTTATTATCAGGAATGTAGACATTTAAATCTACATGATTAAATAAAGGGCAAGGGCAGATTGTAACCATTGATATAAAGTCGGTTAAATGGGGAAAAATATACACCTACTTGCCTTACAACTGGACATTGTTTTTTAACTTTACTAGAGTTTCATTTTTTTCCCTTTGTTTTTTAATTATAAATATTTTTTCGAAAATATTTGTTACTTTCTGCACTTTTACATACACGCCCGGTCAATGAAGTTGACCAATATTCTTTAATACAAGTGTTATACTAGCACAAGATTAAAAGTAAACCACAAAATTATTTTAATACAGTAAAATATAAATTTATTTACATAAAATGGTAATAAATAATTTTATTTTCTCGAGAAAGTTTTCCGGTTTTTCTCATCGAAAAATTCACCTGTGGTGTTCTACACTGTTCGAACAATTATCGGCATTCTTTCGATAAGTTTTATCATTCATAGTGTTTACTGGTAAATTTATCTACTCTTGTAACATGTTGTTTTGAAGTTGGATCTGGTGTTCGTACCTGTCCGTCCAGCTCCTCCCACGATATAAGGTTAAAATCGGGATTATGTGTAGGCCACGACATTATTTGCTTCTTGTGTATTGAAAGAATTCTTACACAATAATGCCGTGTCATGATACCTTCTATTTGTAACAAATCTACTTTTGAACACGAAAAACAGCCCCAAGCTCTGACTGAATCGTCACCGTGTTTTCGGGAAGCCCCAAATGTCCAGCATCCGCGGTAAAACACGGTTTATGAAATGTTTATTGTTTCTCCCTTCGACCATCGAACGCGAATTCTTTTTTTTTTTTTTTGTTCAAATACTTCAAATTTAGATTCGTCAGTCCAAAGCACTTTTCTCCAATTCTCGACTGCCCGATCTTTATGGCTTTTTGCCCAATTCAATTGTTTTAATCCGTTGTCTTAGTAGCGGTTTTCGCAACTCGTTCAAACAAATTTGCTTCTCACAATCGATGTTTGATTGTGCTCCCAGATACAGTTTTTTAACGATCGCGATTGAATTCTGTTGGCATTTGTGAAGCCGTTAATTTTGGATATCGTTTACTAATTAAAACGATACGCTGGTATTGACAATAGACAAATAACCGGAAACAATTCAGGCATAACGGAGAATGCCTGAATTCGTTACTGTAATATTCATATGGGTTATATTATGCTGCAAACTAATAGAAATCACAATGCAA
Organism: Chrysina gloriosa; assembly: GCA_038088585.1. Taxonomy (NCBI): domain Eukaryota; kingdom Metazoa; phylum Arthropoda; class Insecta; order Coleoptera; family Scarabaeidae; genus Chrysina; species Chrysina gloriosa. The sequence goes on from CM076088.1 coordinate 50,738,495, forward strand.
TAAAATTTGTTTTGTATTGTATTATAATAATTTGAAGTTCTTCAATTTCAATTTATAAAAGTGGCCCAACTTCTGTGACCGGGAGTGTACTACCAGTAATAAAAATTGCATTGCGAAATGGACATTGAAATTTTTGATTAAAAGATCAAAATTAGAAAGAATTACATATGTATGTTTTAATTTCGGCAATATACAAGATAATGTGATAAACATTAAAGAAACACGTTACATAAATAGTTACTTTATTTATCCATCCAGAATATCAGAATATTCCTTTAAATAATATGGTTCAATACGGATAAGATAATTAAATAAAACGCTTTTAAATTCAACACCCTTGTTGGTTTTTATATATTCTGATAGTGAATTGTATTATTTTGAATTGCAACAGTTTTAACGTTTCCTTGATCTTGTGAGCTGAATATACATAATTAAAGTTGTTCGATGAGTAAATGTACTATTGATAAAATAGTGTTGCTGTTTATGAATAAATAAAATATATATTGAAATACACAGGGCTTTCGTAAGTAGTGGATAAATTCGCTAAAAATTCAAATTTAAATTTTGATTTGTACTTGCGCATATTCTTTTTATATAATTAATACATATATGGTAATTCATGTGGGTGATATAACGTCATAGATATTTTCTTTAATACAACCGCCATTTTTTATTACTGACAGTTTTCTATATAAGGCAACGTTTTGAAGAAAAACAATGTTGAAAGTTCAAAATATGAAATTTACACATAATGCAAACTTGAGGAAACAATTAACTTAAATGCACAAATTACGCGCCCATGACAAAACTATTAATAAATTCGGAGATACCTATACATTGTATTTTTAAGTGCAAACTTCTTTAGCACCGTTGTGAGTGATTTGAAACTCGAAGAAACGAAAAAAGTGACACTAAAAAGAAACAAACATACATCTATAGGATTTACCCTGCGAGAGAATGAGATAGAATAGCTTCCCCACTCTTGTCTACCAAGCGTTGTATGTATGTGCGCTTGTGTGCGCCTACATATTGCCGAGCCGAACCGAGAGAAAAGGCGTCGTGTAGTGAGTATAGTAGCTATATTTCGCTGCCTAATACTTGCTGATTGAGACCACAAATACAACTCACGTATAAAAATAACTTTCGGACAGTAATTATGGTGCTAGTTAACATCGAATCGGACGTTTATTATAGAAATATTTTCTAATTGGTCAAAGCGTTCTGTGTGTATGTTTATACGTGTGTGTGCGCCTGCGTATTACGAAGCTTTGGTACCAAATTATAATAAATAAACCCTATAATTATCCCACTCCTGATAAATGCATTCGTGTCATTCTCTCGCAGTTTACTTTTCTGAAAGTATAACTTCCACCGCTTGTGAACTTCCTTTCAAGTATGCCTATAAAAAGTACTGTAGGGGTTTCAAATTCGGTAATCTAGCCACTCTATTTCCTTTTCATCGTTCTATCCAATGGTACGGGAAAACTTCAACTAGTCATCATAAGCGCGAACAGGTGTTGCAAATGGGTAGGTTGTTAAAAGAAAAAGTAATTTCTTGGAAGATCAGGTTCCTTTGGATCTATATACTAAGTTATCAATGCAGTAATGAGATCATCTTCAAGATCTAAATATCTTCCACTGGTTAGAATCCCGTCAAGAAACCACCATACATTCACATTTTGAGGGTATTGTTATATGTCATAGTTTATTGACATAGCTATTCAAAAAGAAAAGGCAAATTTGTCAGAAAACTTTCCGTTCCGTTTTATAAAATTCCCATTAAAAAATGGCTACTACATAGGGTAGGTGTATTTTATGCGGATGATGTTTTATTCATTTTTTAATATGTTGGCAGTCGACTAGACTTGGGAAGAACATGAACATGCACAAATTCTCTGAACTCTCTGAACCCTATTTTCCATGCTTTGGTTAATGGGGTGCCGGTCAGACTAAGTTGTATCGAACAAGTCAACTATTTAATTTTGGATGCACATTCTATTTCCAAACTCGATTATTCAAAGAATTTGAATGCTTTCGCGTTTGGATCATTTAACGATTGTTCGAAAAATGATGGAAGTAACTACCCCTGAGACACTCCAAATATACTGGTCTTGCCAAGCAAAAAGACACTACATGTGTTCCTTAAAGAATTAAATAACTGTCAAACGAAGATCGATTGCCAGTTGGTATCGCTGACAGCATACAACTATCAATTGACTTAACAATTTATCTAGTTGTAGCTGCCTTATAACAGCGTTTTTAGTATAGGTTTATTTTATAACTGAACCGTCTTTGTCTTTCTTCAAAATTTCCTTATATGAGCACATCCATAATTATTTGGCTTTATGTAGAAAAATGTGTTCTTTTACAGTCGTAATAGAAAATGGGGGTTGATATCGATGACGCCATATCATACACGAATCATCGTGTATTTATGTAGATAGTATCGGGTGTTTTTTGGAGGTTTCTCAAAATTAAGTATATGCCATACTAAAAAGTTGTGAAGGAAAAAGTTGTCGATAGTTACGAGATGTTTTATAAAAGTATTTCTTATCTGGCATAATTTTCCAGGTAACATAAAAATATTTTTTAAAAGGAAAGCACATTTTTCCTATTTTAGTGATATAAGACTTAAGATACTTTAAGAAAAAATAGAAGAAACATGTTTGTGACTAATTTTGACACTGAATACGTAATAACAACGTCAGATTTTCTTTGGAACTATGCGAAGGAACAAAAGATTGCACATCTATCAATAATACAAAAACAGTTAATTGTGTTATAAATATGTGGTATACCCCTAGCTAGTTTGTAATATTATCATGGCGTTTTCAAATCCTGAAAAAGCGGACTTGTTTGTCACAAACATATGATACAATCGTAATTCAACTTTAGGTGCAATGTTGTCAAGGCATGAGATTCCAGTTTTGCAAATACATACGTGTAGGCTTAGCTATAGTATTTCTAATACCGTACGATCTTAATAGGTCCAGCAACTTCTTTTCATCTATATTATCGCTTAAGTTAACAATATTGAAGTCATCACAAACAATATGGTGGCAACCAATTCCATGCAACTTCCAAATTTAAAAGTCCTAACAGTTACTGTTTGGTGATCTGTATATACATATAATTACTAACTTATTACTAGTTGTATAACATCGATAGCACACCATTCGAAAACCAATTGCGGACTTAGACATTAACTTGATCAAAGCGCCTAGCAGTCTATTGAAAAACCATTACACGACACTAATTTTTCGATATTCGGTGCCATATTTGTCATCAGCAATCTTAAATCGCCGCGTCACACTATTGAGTCTTTTTCTTTTCTTTGGTAGTTAATTACTGACTACTCTAAATGCTATTTCAGCTAAATACACCCTCTGTCCCAAAAGTAACCGCAATGCGTCTATAAATCAGAAACCAGTGGCGTCATCTCTTGATAGTTGATTGATTATTGTAGTGGGACTCTTCCTTACCAACCTGACAAATTTTCATGACATTTGGTGCATAGTCAGCTGATACATCACGCATCCTGTGAGAGTGTTTTTCGTAAACGGTCAGAAAATGAGTCACGAACAACGAGTCAATATTAAGTTTTGTTTTAAACTTGGAAAAACTGCAACCGAGACGTATGAAATGCTGCAAATTGTTTATGGCGACGATTGTTTGTCGAAGAGACAAGTGTTCGAGTGGCATCGACGATTTCGTAAAGGCAGAGAAGATGTTAACGATGACGAAAGAGCCGGTCGTCCTTCGACAACTTTGGCCGAGGCAAATGTGGAAAAAGTGCGCGAATTTGTGAAAATTTCGAAGAAATCGTCAGTGAGATTTATGGAAATGGAGCTTGGCATCCCTAAAACAACTATTCAGCGCATTTTGACTGAAACCCTTGGTTTGAAGAAAGTCAATTCGAAGTTTGTTCCGCACAAATTGACCGACGACCAAAAAACGCTTCGAATCGAACACTCCAAAGACATTATTGCACGAGCCCGTGCAGATGAAAACTTCTTGAAAACGATTGTGACTGGTGACGAGACGTGGTGCTTTCAATACGAACCAGAAAGCAAACGTCAAAGCGCAGAGTGGAGGTCACCAGAAGAAGGAAATCCGAAAAAATCACGAATGGAGAAGTCGAAAATCAAGTCAATGCTGATTTCATTCTACGATTCGAAGGGAATTATCCATAAGGAGTTCGTTCCATACGGCTCAACGGTTAATGGTGCATATTACCTCGATGTTATGAGGCGTTTGCTGGGTCGCATTCGTCGTGTTCGGCCCGAATATCGCGAGCCAGGCAGCTGGAGATTACTGCACGATAACGCACCGTGTCATCGAGCAACGATTGTCACCGATTTTTTGGCGAAAAATGAAATATATTCGATACAGCACCCACCGTATTCGCCTGATCTGTCCCCATGCGATTATTTCCTGTTCCCTCGTCTTCATTTGAAGCAGAAAGGAGTTCGTTATGCATCCGTAGACGCCATTCAAAGGTCGACGACCGGCATCCTAAAGGCCATCCCAGAGATCGACATGAAAAAGTCGTTTGAAGCACTCGTTGACCGTGCAAATCGATGTAATGTAGCACATGGAGAATATTTCGAATAAATACAATGATTTTTGTGGACATAACATACATAGCGTGCTTTATTTCGAACTATTGCGGTTACTTTTGGGACAGAGGGTGTATGATGATGGGAATGCGATGAATAATTTTTTCTGCAGTCCATAAAGCCGAATATATTACTGGAATTTGTTTTTGAAGCCAACATTCTTGATATCCAGTTTCTTAATTTCAATTCAACTCTTTATTTGTTGACAACTCCTCTTGCAGTAACAGTTATGTTTTTTGTAGGTTTGAGAAAGGTTCTAGGACCCAATCTGGAATGAACATGTTGAGGACATCTTGAAATGCATTTGTGAGATCTTCTGTAAGTGCTTCCAACTGCTGGCAAAAAAACAGAATGTCGTTATCATTTGTTTCTACAGAGAAAAGATTTTAAAAATTGTCCTCAACCCAAATTTTGGTTGTACACAAACGCAGAAATAATTGCATTTACTTTGATCAAATTCAAATCATCTCATTGCAGCTGTAGATTCGTTTCATTAAATATGTTATATAAATCAGTATATATAATGAGCTATATTATTCTTATATTGTAATAAATTTTCTGTTAACGAATTACCTTTGTTTTTGAAAAACGTTATAACTGACAAGGAAAGGTTCCCAAACCCGCACACACCGATTTGAATGAAATTTGGTAATTATGTAGAGCTAATAAGACTATGTAAGACGCCGCGCCGCTTTCTGTTTCTGAGATTAAAGTCATCGAAGGGATGAATAGCGCCCCTGAAAATTGGACTGTTTTTCGTTTTTTCCAATTACTCTGGAATTGTTTTAAGAAAAAATATCGAAACATATGAACATATAGCGCTTCAAGAGGGCTATTGTCTGAATAGGTAACTCTTACTCTTAAAAATATTACCCCCTCCCACCCTCAACAATTTGCGGAAACACCGATTTCGATGCAACCTGGTAATTATGTAGGGCTGATTGAAGTATGTAAAAGGCCGGTTTCTGTTTCTGCCAGTACCGCCTATGAAGGGATGAAAGGCTCCCCCAAGGTTGGAACCGTTTTTTGTCAATTACTCTGCAATTACTCTAGTTAAGCCACGTTTAGAAAACTATGGCCCAGAGAATGTATTTAATACTGATGAAAGCGGATTTAACTTGGAAATACATTCAGGTCGTGCACTTGCCTTGGCAGGAACGAAGAAAATTGAATGTATTGTACAGTCAGTTTCGGCTACAACCCACAGTTACACAGTACTGCCACTGATATCAGCGGCAGATAAACTAGCATCTCCCTTGTTTACTGTTTTAAAGGAAGCAGGAGGGCAGTTTGGGCCCAGAGTAAATGAGAGCTTATTCCAGGTAAGATCCCTTGGCTTTTGATATTTTGTAAACCATTGTAAATGCGAAGAAAGCAATCAATTGATACAAATTCTATATTTTTAGGCATCAAACGTGAAAGTTGAAGCTTCTATTTCAGAAAAAATAACTACGAATCTCTTTACTCATTGGTTCTTCAATTTTCTTCGTTCCTACCAAGGCAAGTGTACGACCTGAACGTAATTCCAAGTTAAATCCGCTTTCATCAGTATTAAATACATTGTCTGGGCCATAGTTTTCTAAACGTGGTTTAACTAGAGTAATTGACAAAAAACAGTTCCAACCTTGGGGAGCCTTTCACCCCTTCATAGGCGGTACTGGCAGAAACAGAAACCGACCTTGTACATACTTCAATCAGCCCTACATAATTACCAAGTTGCATCGAAATCGGTGTTTTCGCAAATTGTTGAGGGAGGGAGGGGTAGTATTTTTGGGAATAAGGGTTACCAGTTCAAACATGTTTCAATAGCCCTCTTCAAGCGCTATATGTTAAGATGATTGACTGTTTTCTTCGTGCAACAATTGCAGAGTAATTGGGAAAAACGGTACCATTCTTGGGGAAGTCTTTCACCCCTTCATAGACGTTACTCGCAAAAACAGAAATCGGTTTTCTACAAAGTTCAGTCAGCTCTACATAATTACCAAATTTCATCGAAATCGGTGTTTCCCCAAATCGTTGGAGGTGGGAGGGGTTACATTTTTAAGAGTAAGGGTTACCGATTCAGACAATAGCCCTCTTGAAGCGCTCATTGTTCATAGGGTTGGATATTTTTCTTGAAACAATTCCAGAGTAATTGGCTAAAAACGAAAAACAGTCCAATTTTCAGGGGCGCTCTTCATCCCTTCGATGGCTTCTTACATGGTCTTATTAGCTCTACATAATTATCAAATTTCATTCAAATCGGTGTGTGCGGGTTAGGAACCTTTCCTTGTGAGTCAAACAGGCTATAAAATCTGTTTAGACAGGTACCCTTCGAAAGCCAACGAACTTCGATGTGCAATAGTAAACGATTAAAATCTTCGTCCTTTTTATCACAAAGTTTTCTAAGCAATTTATCATTGAGAACATTGCTTTTTATCTTGTTAACTGCTGTAGTTACATACTGTAGTGAACAATGTTGTCTATGAATGAGAAAATGCCCGGTGATTACATTTGGTAGCGCCTTTGTCAAATATATCAACCAGCGGTATCGTCCAACCATTGCTGGATATTATCCAGAGGAATACCCTTTTATGTAAAATAGTATTGCATTACGTCAAATATTGATTTTCCTTTAGTATCCGTTTCTATTTCTTTGCGAATAAGAGTTCTTAACATATGTTTTTATATTTTATGAAGCGAACGTATGCAGCGTAGAGCAAAAACTTGACAAAGCATGGAATTCAATGGTAAAGCTGGAGGCGGAAAATCAAGAACTTAAGAGAAGGGTTCAAGAGCAGCACGAGCGAATTAACATATTGGAAAGAGATGCGAGAGATAAAAGTTGATTATTTCTGTGCAGGAAGAGGATAACGAGACAGAAGAGAACTTAAAGAAGAAAATAGCAAAGATAATAGGTGAGATAGGTATGGAGATGGATACGAGAGTGGATTTAGTGGAGGGCGAGAGATTGGGTGGGAGATTGGATGAGGGAATAAGACTGGTGCAAATAGAAACAAGAACAACAAAGTTGCGTAACCAAATACTGAGCATAAAGAAAAAGCTAAAAGATGCGCACAAGCGAATATGGATACATCGAGTGTTATTCCAAGGAAGTGATGAAGCAGACAAAAGAATTGATAGAACCTGCGAAAAGAGAGAGAGAAGATGGTAATCAAGCATACCTGAGATACAACAAAATTCTAATAAGCGGGAAAATATACACGCTAGAAGAGGTGAGAAGAGAGATTAAACAATCGAAATAACATTACACACCGGAACCGAACACAATAAAGACTAGATCGCCAGACGAAAAGGAAAATTATAAAGGTGGAGCGAAAATACGTGCAGTCGCAAGAACTACTTACAATTCAAAAAACTAAAAGGGAACGAAGAGAGGGCTACACACAATGGCAGTGGCAATGAAAAAGGAATACGAGCGGGAAAACGAAGCAAATGGGAATGTAACGAGATATAAAAGAGCCATAAAAGAAGACTGAAGAGGACAGCAAAGAAACAGTCAATGATGTGACCAAGGGCCGGATGACGAATACAGCAATGACAAAGGACATGCAAACGAAAAAGAAACGGGAGATGAAAAATGTAGCAATGACCGAGGGGAAAATGAGAAGAGGAGACATGCATAAAAAGAAATAAAAGGATAAAATGAAGATAGCAACATGGAATGTACGAATGATGCTAAAAGCAGGGAAGATGCAAGAAGTGGTAGAAGAAATCAAAAAATATGGGATAGATCTTGTAGTAATCCAGGAGGTAAGCTGGAAAGGACAAGGTGAAATAAACAAGGCAAACTTCACGTTAAAATATTCAGGAGCAGAAAAGCAGGGTCAACAAGGAGTAGGTTTCATAATAATGGGGAAACTAACAAGGGGAGGGCGCGACGTTGGGGTCACGGATTTGGACGCCCTTCTGGGATAAGAAAGTACTTCATAATGATTAACTATAGACCTTCAAACATGGTGCCAATACTCAACCGTTTTTTAAAAAACCGGTTTGAATAACAGTACGCAATTGATATACCTGGACCGTTGCGTTTGATCTTAAGGGTGGAGCGTGGCTCGATCGATTCAGCACTAGCCAAGTAATCGTATGGTTTGGGTTCGATTCCCGCATAGAATTTTTGTCAATTCTTTTTTCTTTTGTGCTACACATCTACGCATGTTTATTTCTCGACAACGTTGTTAAAATATCTCCGCAATCAGTGAATTATAACGGAAAGTTCAGAGAGGGTGCCAAGCGAATAAATATTTTGGCGTGATTGAAAACAAACAAGAAAAAGGAAACGGAAGAGACCGTACCTTCCACCAGTATGGAAGTTGATTCGATTGCGTGTGAAAAAACAGCGTCTTCCATTTTTTTAGAGCGAAGCTCTTTTAGCGAAATTCTGCGGCGAGCGTTAACTGGGAAAATGTGAGACGCTTGAAATCGTCAGATAGACGCTTTCATCTTGTTCTTTCATTAGTTATTTCTCTCTCACACACACATATACTTATCGCAGGAGCAACTATGAAATGCACCATATTTGCGTATCCCCCATCAGACGGTGCCCTTATTATTCCGACTCGAATTTACTTCAAATTCAACTTCAATTTATTTACCATAAGTTTCGAAATGAAATATTTTTCTTTATACATTGTTTATGCAATTATAGAATTTTACCTTTTATTCAAATAAGCATCAAATGCGTAAAGAGCTTTGCTCTTGCCGGGTGTCCCACGACACTTCTCCCCTTCTTTTTTTTTCTAATCACACACCAAAATATTTATTCGATTGGCACACTGTCTGAACTTTCCGTTACAATTCACTGATTGTGTAGATATTTTAACGACATTGTCGAAGAATTAACATTGGTCGATATGTAGCACAAGAGAAACAAAAATTGAAAAAAATTCTGTCCACGAATCGAACCCAAACCATACGATTACTTGTCTAGTGCTGAATCGATCGAGCCACGCTCCACCCTTGAGATCAAACGCAACGGTCCAGGTATATCAATTGCGTCATGTTATTCAAACCGTTTTTTTTTTTTTTCAAAAAACGGTTGAGTATTGGCACCATGTTTGAAGGTCTGTAGTTAATTATTATGAAGTACTTTCTTATCCCAGAAGGGCGTCCAAATCCGTGACCCCAACGTCGCGCCCTTCCCTTGTAAAAGAAAGCATAATGAAAGTTAGTGCAATTAATGAAAGATTGACATACTTAAGAATTCAAGCCAAACCTTTAAACATATCAATTCTAAATATATATGCGCCAACGGAAGTATCAGAAAAGGAAGAGAAAGAAAAGTTCTATGAGTGGTTAGAAGACGAAATAGAGAAGATGCCAAAAGAAGAGACGTGGCTAATAATGGGAGATTTTAATGCGCAGATAGAAAGAGAAGCGACTATACAGAAAATAGCGGGTCAATTCACTTTAGATGAGAAGACAAATAATAATGGTCAAAGACTATGTAACGTAGCAGCAAGTATGGATTTAGTGATCAGTAGTACAAAGTTCAAGCACAAAAAAGACACAAAGTAACCTGGAAAGCGCCTAGTAAATAGAAGAATGCAATCCTCAATAACAGATGTAAGATCATATAGAAAACCCGATGTTGACTCTGATCACTTCATAGTGATAGCAACAGTCAGACCGAAAATAAAGAGAAACAGGACAAGCGGACGCCCAAGGTGTAGATGGGATACGTCTAAACTGAGTATAGAACAAGTAAGACGTAACTATGAAAAAAGTGTGCAAAACAAAGCAAATCTAGAGGATGATGATGACATAGAGGCGGAATGGGGCGGAATAAAACATTGTCAGCGAAGCAGTAAAAGAAATCCTGGGAGAAGAAAAGAGGAGGAGGGGGAGTGGTATAATGATGAATGTAAAAACCTTAAGCAAAGAGGAAACAAAAGGAAATTGACCTGGTTACTGGCTGGCTAACAGCGGGAGAGAAGAGGATAGAAAAGAATATGAAAGAATCAGAAGGGAATGCAAAAAGTTACACGAAGTTATTTTACAAGAAAATAGGGAAAAACGATAGAGTATACAATGGGAAAAGTAAAGGGAATAAGAAACAAAGAAGGAAGAGTTACAGAGCTTGAACGCGAATACAAGCAAATATGGAAAGAACACTTCAAGCACCTTCTAACGGAACATGAAATACAGACTCCAGTAGAAAATGAGCAAGAGCAAGACGTGGACGAAACAGCAGAGCAGGTGGACATTCCAACAAGAGCAGAAATAGAAGAAATTATAAACAAAAGCCGAAATGGGAAGTCTTCAGGGAAAGACGGGATAAAAATGGAAATGTTCAAATATGGAGGACAAGAAATTAAAGAAAAACTATACCAGGTAATTAAAAAAATATGGCAGCAGGAAAGGATGCCACAAGATTGGGACATAAAAAGGACCCCAGAGGTTATGTAACAACTATAGAGGGATCGCCCTGCTAAATACAGCATACAAGCTGCTGTCCACACTGCTGCAGAGGAGATTAGCAGAAGTAACAAAGGACACAGTGGAGCAATGTCAGAACGGATTTAAACAAGGAAAACCAACGATAGATGCAATACATACAATAAGGCAACTAATGGAAAAAGCTCAGCATTAGAAAATAGAAATAGAATTGCTTTTCATAGATTTACAGGAAGCTTTCGATAGCATTAATAGAAATTAACTAAAAAGAGCGCTAAAGGAGCTGGGTATAGCCGCAAAATTGAGGAGGCTAATAATGATGACAATGGAAAAAACAACAGCGAGTGTCTTAACGCAGAAAGGGGAGACAGAAGAGTTTGATTTCAATAAAGGAGTAAGGCAAGGAGACGCACTGTCAGCAACCCTATTTAACCTGGCTCTACAATACGTACTGCGAAGGATAAAGAAGGGGACCTTAAGGACAAGAGGAGAACAGATAGTTGCGTACGCTGATGACATTGCATTAATAACAAAAACAGGAGTAAAATGAAGGAGGTGCTGTAAGAAATAGTCGCAGAGGGAGCAAAAATGGGAATGAAAATCAGTGAAGAAAAAAACAAAATAATGAGACTAGATAGAGAATGCGAAAAGAAGAAAATCCAAATAGGAAAGTATGCTTTTAAGGAGGTGGAAAGATTCAAATACTTGGGACTGACAATCACCAATAAGTGCCAGCGTGAAGCAGAAATCAAAGAGAAGATAATCACAACAAACAGGATTCTCTATGCAATTAAAAAGCTATTAAAAGTAAGACATTAAGCAAAAACAGCAAACTGAAGATCTATAAAACGCTAATGAGACCAACACTGCTGTATGCCACAGAAACGCTGTCCATGACAAAGAAGGATGAGGAGGACTTAAGAATAGTGGAGAGAAAAGTAATGTCCCTATCCTGGGACCAATTAGACTAAACGAGAATGAATATATTGAAATGGATGTAGTGAGAAAAATTAAGCAATCAAGAGCAAGGTGGCTCGGACATGTATGGAGAGTGGGTCCAGGAGCAGTGATATATGATGTGACAGAGTGGAAGCCGGGATGCAGAAGAAGGAGAGGAACACCGAAGAGTACATGGCTGAAGGAAGTAGAGCAGGATATACAAAAGACCGGACACATCAATTGGAAACAAAAAACGAAAAACAGGAAACTATGGAAGAAATTATGTGAAAGCATATAATCAGAAGAAGGGGCTGATCTCTCAAATTGTAATGATCTAGTGATCCAAATAGGAAGCTCAACCCCTTCGGAAGTGTATAGCCACAATAATAAATAAATAATAATAACATAAATAATAATAATAATGGTGAAGAAGAGGAGAAGAGGATGAAACGGCGATTAATAACCACTTTTTGACATGGTGGCATATAGATGGCCAGAACTTAAAAAATATTACTTTTAGTATTCATAACTTGGATATCAGAACTGAATTTTTATATGTATGACAAAACCGGCTTGCTTGAATTATTTGTGTATAACGATATAATTTAATTGATTGTCGAAGAAACAAATGGCCTCGCACATTAGAAATTGAATACAGGCGATCATCGTCCAAGTGACAGAATTCATAAATGTAAAGGTATAAGTCCAGACGAAATAAAGAACTGCCTAGCAATTGTGTGGATGAGTAAGATTACCAAAATTGTGTTTTTATTTCAAAACGGTCATGATATGGAAGCAATGTGAAAATTGTTATATCGCCTAATCGTTTCGAATTATTACTTGCTGTATCCTTCTTGAAAAACTAGTACCAAATTTTCAAAAAATCGTATTGCTAGATCAAGAAATTTACATTGACCAAACTTTGGTTCCGTGTAGGGACCGCCTATGGTTAAGACAGTACCTAAAAGACAAAAATCATAAGTTTGCGGAGAAGATCCGAGATTCCCACGGAGATTATACTTATAATTTGCAAATATACTGTGGAAATGACAGAAAATAGATTGGTTTCGGATGGCGTTGTGTAGCTTAGCGAGGAACTTGTTAGATGTAGGACGCACTATCTACACAGATAACTTTTATGCTAGCGTAATATTAGTACACATAATTTGGTAAATAAGAATACAAATTTACTGGGAAGTTTGCGAGGATATAGGAAATTTAATCCGAAGAAGTCATTAGAACTAAAATGGACAACGGCTATATTATTCGGAGTGAGAGCAATGCAGGTATGAAAACTAAATGGAAGGAAGATGTGCGTAGGTTGAATGTGAAGCATACTGTTGACATAGTGCGCGTACATCAAGGGAGAATTAGTTCAAAAGCCAGCTTCGGTTGTTGGCTATAATAAAACAGGATTTGTGTGTAAAACAGCGATTGAGCTTCTTCTAGGAGCGACTATTGTTAATGCATTTTTTGTTCACATTTTCATATATATATGCTGTCCTAAATTGTCACTATACAATATTTACTTTCAAAAACGATCTTACTAAAAACGTTATTCAAAATTTTTGAGCCACAAAGGTATAGACGTTCGCTAAGACGCAAAGAAAGCATCTCATATAAATAACTAAATATTGAGGATCAATCGCTGCACCACACAACCTAAAATACCTTCTGAAACTTCAACACTTGGGATGCACACTTGCTTTTCATAACGTTTAACATGTTTAATGAATTTAATGCTACGTATTTTGAATATAAATTATTTCTCCTTCTACAAGTTAGTCCTTCTGAAGAAGGTGTCTCATAGAATTATTATCTAGTTTTTAAGAAGTAAATCTTTTTATTTTGTCCTTTTTGTTTTTGACCAATTTTCAAAAGAAATTATCATACATTACATTGACTTTAGAGAGTGCAATAGAACTGTCAACAGCACATATTATGCGTCTTTGTTGCGTAAATTAAGGGATAATATTCCTGCCAAACGTCGAAGAAAATTGACCAAAGGTGTTAGATAATTGCACGACAATGGCCCCGTCGATACTGTCGCCATTTTGAAAGCTACCCTCCGCAAATGCGGCTTTTAAGAATTGGAACATGCGTCGTTTTACGCACGATAGTGAATTGTAAGCAGCTGTAATAGAACATTTTGAGGAAAAAACTTTAGTTTTATTTTAAGGCTATAGAATAATTAATTGATCGTTGTACGAAATAATAATAATAATAATAATAATAGCCTTTATTGTCCAACAGTTACAATTGAACCAATTACATGACAACATGTTAATAAATAGAAAAAGAAAAGAAAATAGTGTATGCCAACTAAAGTAATAAAAATTCAAGTGAAGTGATCAAAATTCTGTTGCATAATAAAATACATCAAATACTTAATATTATAGAGAATAACGTCTAAATAACTCATTGGCGTTCTGAGATAAGTGCGTGATCGGTGCTTTCTTTAGGATGTTTGTTCTAGTTCTGGCAACCAAAAACTTCAGAGCAGCGAGTTGATCGTAGCGGAGTCAAAAAACCAATTTTACTTAACAAATGGGGCGAATCAATTTCATTCGCAATAAGTTTTACCAGGAATCTAGCGCTGGAATCCCTCGTCCTATCAGAAAGAGATGAGAAATCATAACGATTTAAAGGTCGATATAAGATGCGCCAAGCTGGGGGTAAATTCGATCTGTTTTGTACGACAAGTATTTTAAAAATCTCTTCTGTACACGCTCGAGGGTTAGATCGAGGTAAACATAATTCGGATACCACACAAGGGATGCATATTCCAACTTGCTGCGCACGAAGGCACAATAAAGAGATTTCAGCGCAGACAAGTTATAAAAAATTTTACAGGTGCGGAAAATAAAACCCAGAGATTTAGAGGCAACAACAGAAACGGCAGCATAAAAATGTGTATCGTAAAATTCAGACACAGCCATGTTTACATCTGAATAATACTGCAGAAATTGCCAGTACACTGCAGCCATATCATTATATAAACTTGATTAGCTTTTTTAAAGTTTTAGCGAAGGTTGAAATTAGACGGAAAATGCCCATCCTTATTGTCGTGACAAAGACCACAGGCTATTCCCCGAAGCCGGATGAGGTAAATCCTCTGCAACAAGCGGATCATGATCGCCCGAGACAGTGAGGGAAGATCCCATGTTCGATAAAATCAAGTCGAGAGGTCTGCCATTCTCATTAGTAACGGTGTTATATTGCTGGAGTTGTAAAGTATTAATAAAGTGTTGCAATATATTAACTTTCCGATCTTTAGCACATGTATCAGAATTAAAGTTAGTGCAATTAAAATCACCAAGAATAAGTAAATTCTTATCAAGTAAGAACAAACAGAGGGCATCCATGAACAATTCATAATCGTCAATGCCAACAGAAGGGGGAATATATATATTTACAACGTGAACAATCTTAAATTTAAAAGAACATTTAACTACTATCATATCAATCAAAGGCACTAAGGATGAAATAGGAGGTGAGTCGACCTCAACCGACTCGATACAGTCGTGGAAGGCAGATAACACACCTCCACCTGAAGCAAGTTCCACAGACCGGAAGTCTCTGTCAGCTCTGAAAACAGTGAAACCAGAGCCAAATATTTCGGAATTATAAATGTCATCAGAGAGCCAAGTTTCGGTTAATAGACAAACATCAACATCAAGAGCGTCAGAAAAGGCATAAATTTGATCTATTTTTGTACGCAGGCCACGAACAATTTCGAAGCATTAATATCCTCCTGTAATGCACCAACCAAGGATTTAAGTTCGTGTAGATTATTTAGTTGGGCCTTAAAATCAGTGCAAATTGTGCACAGGAAGGATAATTTGCGGTCCTAGCTTTCAGACATTGTATCTCATTGCGAGATAATCCGTTGCATGCCGCGTGAACAGGATTTTTACATAAATCGCATGCAATCTCTTTGTCGGATGAAATCTCGGCAGAACAAAGAGAGCAACGAAAATTCATATTTAATTTATATAATACCAACCAATAATAGATTAATAATAAAACTGGGAAGGAAACAGGAAAAACACTGCGCCAGAGGGGTCCGTCACGGCGACTTTAGACAGAAATAGACAAGACCACGGATGGTAGACAATAGAAAAACAAATGAATCTAATAAAAGGTAAAACCAAAGCGAACTGTATATTATGTATACAAATTGTAAATCACGGAGGAAGAAAAGATCACAGATGCAAAAAGGCTAGGTTTTGTACACACAACAAAAGGACGTAAAAAGCAAGAGGCTTACCTCAACGCAGGAAAATTAATATATAACTTGTACTTTTGTTTGAAAATACACCAATTCCCAGGCAAAACATTCAAAGCAACAAACACCGAAACAACCGCTACACAACGGTATAAAACTGAACACAAAAGCGCAAACTCAACCACCGAAACCAAGAACAATTCAAGAGCTGTCACCAGCACGTGCATACACCAATGCGGCGAAATGAAGGCAATGTATTGGAGTTAGGGGAGATTATATTGAAAAATAGGTGTTATATTTTATCAAGTTTATTTCTGAGGCCGAGAATTTATCGCGCCTACCTCGTGTATGCTAAATATATTTTTGTATTTTGTTTAATGACTGCGTTTATGACAAAAGACAATATTAAAAATGTGTAATAGAATATGTAAATGTAGAAAGTTAAATATTAATATACATGAATTAGGTAACAGCGCGAATAGTTCCATCAGCACCAGGTTGGACCTCGGTCTTCCAATATGTACTCTAGGTATCATCGCTTCCAAAAATATTGTTTCTTTTGTTGTATGTTCGTAGCTCTTCAATCGATTCGCAAGTATCGTTGTTAGCTCAATTAATTTCCGGCAATAAGGAAGTGAGAAAGAGTTAAGACATTATTGTGATTAGCAGTGGAACCTTAATGGCCATGAAGGTCTTGAATTAAGAATTGATTCAATTTGTAGAAGTAATGTTAAAAAATGGTCATATGTTGTTAACGTATTTCTGCATACTCGTCTTAAAGAGAAAGAATATAATTTAGAATTCTACTGTAAAACGTGTCTAGGTATTTCAAGTAAACATAATTGTCATAAGCGTCCTTTCAGAGCTTGCCATTTAATTTGAATAGTATTTGCCAAAATTGTGTGCCAACTTATGTTTTCTGTATAGATTTTTGTAGTAAAAGTTTGCAGATACACATAAATAGAGACTCACTTAAATTCGCGATATGCTCACCTTCCACAGCCGCATGCAATTTCGACATTCTTTCTAACAGGTTCTCCAGTGTTACTGGCTCTATTTTCTTCCACGCATCCTGTAGTTGCGCCCAAAGCACTGCTGCCGATGGAGCATATTTTTTGAACCTGTCTGTCGAGTTCCTTCCACAAAAACTGAATCGGATTGAGATTTGGACTTTGGGACGGCCATTTCATAGCAATTTTCTCATGATCATTATCGTGCCGGAACACGAAGTTTTCACCGATTATTCATGTTCCAGATGAAATCGCATTTCTCTCCAAAATCTCCCTATAGCATTTTTTTCTAGAGATACCATCTATTTTGATCAAGTCGTCCACAGAGGTATTACTAAATCAACTGCAAACTACATTTTTCCTTATATTGAAATGCGTCTGTTGTCTATTATAGCTCGATTAATAACTGACGGCACCTAAGATGCGCGAGGCGTGGTCTAACCACTATACTGTAAAAATATCAGTCAAAATCACCAAAAAATAAATATAACAAGCACTAAACATAGATACCGTGAAAGAGTAATGAATATTTGATTTTTTTTTAATTTAGCACCGATTTTATCTTATTAAATTGTATAAAGAATATGGCAGATCCAATTTTTTACATCGTCTTCTTGTAAAATTTGAAATATTTAACTTAATATCGTTTGATTTTGAGCTGTAAAAATATATTTTCTTTGAAACAATAAAGCGCATGTATTATTTTCGATAAATTAATTCATACTTAAAGTTTTATGGTAAAGTGTATACTGAGTAATTCAAGAATTAATATTGAAGTTAAAATTGGAAAAGAATCTGCTAGTTTAATTAAAAGTAGACTTAATTTTTTTATTATACTTGTACCTCTGATTAGGTAATCTTCCACTAATTAATTGTCAACATTATATTGCAGAAAAAATAAATCAACAGACTTATTTATTTGATTTAATAAGATTTGATAAAATAACTCGTGCATACTCATGTTTAATTTTCCCCTTCTTGATAGTGCTCACCGCTCCAGCGTTAACGTCAATGTCAGATATTTTATTACCTTTAAATTAAACAACTCGTATTTCTATTTAATTTATTTCAAAGTAATTTTATAATTACTTACACATTAGTACCTAGCTAAAAGCTTTGAAAAAAGCCGATTTTATCGTAGCAAACAGTAAATGCCAAGAATAATAATAATAATTGTAGGTCTAACGATATACGATCAACGCTATCTCCATCTCACTCATTTAAGGTAATCTACTCATTCAAAACCCCAGTATCGTCTTTTGTGCAAGGGCCATCAGTTATTAACCGTGCTCATATTTTATGATGCTCGTAATAAACATTTCCGAAAAACCGGTCTTTATCTAATCGGTCTACGTGAACGTGCCTAGACCGCAAAAGGGAAATTTCCGATATCTTAATTTCAATCAACTCATTACATACACACAGAATCTCACAGACAATGTATCCCGTATTTACAGTTTAATAATATAAATATTTTCATAGCGATAAAATATCGTTTATTTGAATAATCTCCTGTTATGTTAGCACTTATGACTGGTAGTGTAGATAGTTTTTACCAAAATATAGTGTTCTACATTTTATTATACAACATTAATTCCAGTCTTTGGTTTACTAAATTATTGCCAATCAATCTAATGTATGAAAACGAATATGCTGATCATAACTTTATTCGGAAAATATGTAGTAATTCTTATGTATTCAATATTTAATAGGGGCTATAAATCAAAACATGGGTGGAGGTGGCTGTGGTGGCGGCAGCGGTGGCGGAGGCGCAGGTGGTGGAGGAGGAGGAGGAGGCGGAGGAGGAGGAGGAGGAGGTGGAGGTCGCAATTTCGTAGAAATTATGGTGCCAGGGCCAAAGGTAGGTCTCATAATTGGGAAAGGTGGGGAAACTATTAAACAACTGCAAGAGAAAAGTGGAGCAAAGATGGTAGTTATACAAGAGGGCCCTAATCAAGAGCAGGAGAAACCTTTACGCATCAGTGGCGATCCAGCTAAAGTAGAATATGCTAAGCAGTTAGTATATGATTTGATTGCTGAAAAGGAAATGCAAGCATACAACAGACGTGGTGGTGGCAGTAACAGAAATATGGACGACAGGCAGCAATACGAAGGATATGGCAACAGTGAAGCTGAGGTACGTTGTATTGAAATACCGTTTTCTTTTCATATTTCAACGTTTGGATTAAGGTTTTGGTACCCAGAGCCGCAGTTGGTGTAGTTATAGGCAAAGGAGGGGACATGATAAAAAAATTCAACAAGAAACTGGTGCTCGTGTTCAATTCCAACAGGCGAGAGAGGAAGGACCAGGAGAACGCAGATGTTACTTATCAGGAAAACCACAACAAGTCGACCAGGTAATTCTTCGAAGTTATTAAGGTATCCAAAAAGAAATGAAAAATTGTGTTTTTTCAATGTCACAAATGTTTTATCCAACATGACTTTATCGTCATATACATATGTACATATTAGTATGCTTTACTACGGAGATTTCTTCAAGTGAAGTATGATATATTGTTTTTCCAGGTTTCTTTAAAGGCAACTTCTACGCTTCTTCTTATTTCACGTTTTCATGTACAGGTCTATAGAAATAATAATGCGGGTCGCAATCGCGATTCGGGAAGAGAGGGGGTTAAATATGCAACGCAAGTGAAAATAATCTGCCATTTTGCCATCTGCATTCTTGTTTCTGTAGGCCTGCAGTCCTGCAGCTTGAAATGTTTAAATTTACTACAGAGTACTGCTGTAGTACTCCTGGACGATTTGCTCGAATCGAAAATCGCTTACTGTTGTAGCCAACAAAGCGAATAGATTCAGAAGATAACTTGTGTTAGAGAAACATCGTCCTTTACAGGACGATACTCTAACTGTAATCTGTGATGTTTGAATTTAGACCTTTATTTTTTTACTTATACTTATTCTGTATTTTTGTTCATCGATTTATTCTTGGTACAATTAAAATTTTGTACACACTCCCACACAGTGTCAATAGTGATTTGATGTGCGGGACTGTTATCTACGGTCTTGGTTTTCTACTGAACATAACAGCATAGCTATCGAAATATGCATTTGGTATTCAGGCAAACATGTCTGCCATTCGTCCTACTGACATACCGCAGCGCTGTGCAGGAAACTTGGTAATTATTTGTTTGGGAGAAAATAATGTCTACTCTTCGTCAATCCAAAAACGCATTGACCGAACTAAAAGCTATGCCAACGGGCTACTGACAAAGCTGAAAGAGATGAGGACGAAATGAAGAGCGACCGGATGAAGATCCGATATGATTTTCGCATTCCAAGACGGCAACAGTTTGGTTGCATAATCCTAAACGTCGAAAACGGCGAAATCGGGGGCTGCGGCAGGATAGATCAAGCGGATTAACGATGTTGCGTACAGAATTCAGAAGACACCATGCTAATAATGTACTATATGTTGGTCTTAGCGTGTGCTGCGCATCAATATACCCTATTAGATGGGGTATTGGTAAGTTGTGCGTATGCGACAGAAAATATTTTGTTGGATCTCTGGACTTATTAATATAGATTACGAGTGTGTATAGCTGTTACCAGTGGAAACGAAACCGAAGAAAATTGATAACCAATGAATGTGAGTTTTCGAAATGTTTCTGGTTGGTAGAAACTTCGAGGAATCTGGATTCTAGTAGACCAACGGTGACGGCGACGCGGAAAAACTCGTTGTGTTAGGTGACGGAAAACTGAGTGATGATCGACACGGCTCTATGGAACTGCATAAAGGATTGTCATGGGAGTTTGAAGCGTCTAATTAGACACCGACCTATTATCAACCTCCGACCGAACAGTGAGCGATTTAAGTGCTGTAATTTGCATTTGGGTACTGTATTGTGTTAAATAATGTAGTTTTTGCTGCACTGCGAGAATTATTTAAAATATTTACCACTCTTCTTCATATCCGTTCCAGTAGTTATTTCGACACTGATTCAAAGGTCCTTGTACGTGTAATGCGTTTAATTTAGACATCAAGACGTGGACATATGACAATGGCATAATTCTTCAGTACAGTACAAAATTTAGATCCCAATTCGTACATATGTAAAGATTTCATATTTTTTACATGAAATACATTGTATACTAGTACATTATAATACTTAGAATAGTACGCCTTATTAAACCCTACTAACTGGTTTCTGAACATATCAAATTGCCATTTACTATTTACTTGTTTATCTTTCTAATGCAAGATCTCCATAAAAAACACAACCACAGATAATTTTACAATCTCTAATCGATTATGAACGATCTTTGTGGGGAACTTTACAACTAATGTGAAAAATATAACGAACTTAATGATGTGAATGTGAATGTTAATTAAATTTTCTTACAACAAAATAGTGCATTTAACGTGAATCGTTTTGCTTGGGGAAGATTGGAAACTGGATATAAAAACAGGAAATTCCTGACTGAAAATACTTATAGGACAACAAGAGGCAAATAACTAATGCGGGGCAATAATTCACTTGTAAAATTTGTCGAAGTTTAATTAAATTTACTAATTTCTAAGAGCTTTGATAGTGATTGCAGGGACTGTGTAGTATTACTGACACTATATCACATCTGTAAACTCCTCACCACATAATTATTTAATACGTTAACTGGGATACGCCCCGCTGATAGTGGTATAATCTGTGTAAAGAAAATACGGCTGGTAGTTAATGTGTTAATTAAATCCGTTGCTAACGAAACATATGTTACCGAATTTATTAGAATGTGATAATTGTGTGACAAGAAGTATATCGATGTGATACAGTGTCAGTTCTAACAGTTTTTCGAAAAGCGGTCTAGTTACTAAAGTTAGACACCGATTCTAATAGTTTGTTTGGATACCGCAATATGATTGGTCCAAACGCAAAATTCTCCGTTTCCCCCTATTTTCTTTTTCTTTGGCACCATATTGGAAGAAATTGAACGCACATCTAACGTTGAGGCATTATATAAATATATAATAATATTCGACATCTAAGCTTTATACAACCGTAATGATTCTTTCCTCTAGTGAAATGTCTAGCCAGAGCTATCTAATTGAAACTACTAGCAACTTCCTTTAACTTTTGTATGCTTTTTATATTGTAATTACAATTATACTATCTAAATAACATACAGGTAATGTTTCATATAGTATAACATATATCCTGTGTGTACCTATGCATTGGCTTAAAATAAACGATATAAACATAACTGAATATTAAATATGAATAAATAAAAAGTAACTGACTTTAATTAAGTGTTGTGAAGAGTTACTGCAGAGATTCCATGTACTTTGTGACGGATTAAATATCTTCTAAACAATTTGGCAGGTTTAAATAAACTGTAGACTTTAAATAAAACAAATCAAAACGCCTGTCTTGCTTATTTGGAATTTTTAATCATTAACACTTTAAAGGATGTGGACTAGCCCTTCCTATACTGTAACATGCAGCTGAAATCCACGTGTTCCATCTTGTTAGTACTGATTTGAGATTTGAGATGTCAACAAATCCACGTCTAAAAATTGTTCTCGGATTTTGTCTATCACACAATGAATCCCATGGATCAAGCATGTTACATGCAACATACAGGGAAATTATACTTTCAAACCATTTCCCTGATTAAAATAGTGATAAGGAAGTAGTGAATAATTGTACGACTCTCTTCATATTCAAATCTTCTTGTCCTTCACGCTTCTTTGATTTTCAACCATTATGGATTGAACTCTGTTAACCTTTAGTTACCGACCCTATTTTTCGGTACTTAATTGCCGACGTTAGGTCACGGTGACACCACTTGTAGCGACGTGCTTTTAAGAGAATTTGTCAAAAATTTGTTTAAATTATACATAATCTGAATAATTACTTACAGACAATTGGAATTAAATTAAAAAAAAACACAAATAAACTTAAAAATCCAATTTTCTGAATCGAATCACTGGTACGAAATAAATCAGATATTGACGAGAGAGGATGAAAAACAACCGCGTAGACATTTTATCGTTTCACATTTGATGTATAGAAGTTGTATCGTCGGGCATAAATAAAAATTACGTTACGTTCATAAAAAAATAGAAGGGGGCAAAAGGAGAGGAGTCGTGGGACACCCGACAAGAGATACAATTCTATAATTGAATAAACAATGTATAAAGAAAAGAACAATAAGAGCGCCATCTAATGGGGGAAGACGCAAATACTGCGCATTTCATATAAAGAAAAGCGTCTTAGTTTTAGTTGTTTTAGGTTTAATATTGATGGAATATTATTAGCGGCAGCTTAAACTGCGGGTCTGCCACCCCACGATGTCTTTGGCGCAAATTTCCATATAATAGAATTCAAACACTCGTTATTCTGGTGAGAAGCGCCTAAACATCTTTGAAGAAACTCGTCGTGTTCAAATTTTGTGCATTATATGTAGAGTTCACTAAAACGAAACGAATACGACTGTGGGCAAGCATTACCAATACTAAATAACTACATAAACACGTTGTTTACTTTCACCGGAAATGTAATGACATTACAAAAAGTGTCAACTGCTACCTAATAGTAATAAATATGAAGTGAAAAGTCGTTACTTGTGATAGAAGTAATGTTTTTTTGTGGCATTGTGAAAAAATCTGTGTGCAAAGAACATGAAGACTGCTGAGATTCATCGTGAATTTTGTTTATGGTAAAAATGTCATGAGTGACAGTGTGGTTAGAAGATGGTGCCGTATGTTTTGAGAAGGACGCACTATCTGTAATAAAGAACGAAATGGAAGACGAACATTTGGGTAATGTCGAAGATAAAATTAATTCACAGCCGGCAGTTGGAGCCGGAGTTTTATGAAGAGGGCATTAAAAAAATGGTGTGATGTTTCAATCTTATAAATATCTTAACTATGTAGCCAAATAGTTGAAAGTAGTAGCTTTAAGTTGTATATAATAGGAACCTCTTCATGTATTGTTGTTTTTTAATAACCAAACGGAACTTACTTTACGAATCGACCTCGTATATGATTTTCACTGTATGTAATTTGAGATTTGATGTGTGATTTGTGATTGAATGTGTAGTTACTATTTTGTAGGCTCTGACGAAAAGTAATAAAATTTCTGCTTTCTGTAATAGACAAAGACTAATAGTCTAACACTTTTTGATAATGCTATCGTCTATGACTTTACTGTGTTTGTGAGATAAGTGTTTAGCAGTAGAGGAGTTTTCTTGGTTGATAACTAGTGGACAATCGACTCATAAATTGGTTACCAAAATAGTTGATTTTATATTGCACAATCCATATATTACATATGCACCCGATTTGTCAAAATAATCCCAAAAAAGAATGCATATTAGAATTAATAAAATTGATTTACGCCATCAACAATTTTCTACATCATGTCCGCTGTTGCCATCTCCTTATTTTAGTGTAATTGTTCGTTCCATTGGAGTGTCGACAACACTGAATTACGATCTTTTATTTTAGTTTAATAAAGTCGTTTATAATTTGTTGCTTTAGCACGAGTATGCATAAGGAGATACGCGGGACGCCTTTTGTGTTACAAAACAAGGATAGACAAACATGTATTTAGAAAAAACTGTTTTATTGCTTTTCAAAATACAATCGCCTTTAAGATTGATACACTTTTGCATGAGTTCATACCAATTCTCGAAACATTTTTCACTCTAAAGTTGGTATTTCAAAAACTTGGTTTTTGAAGGCTTCAACAACTTCTTGAGTTGGTGAAAATCACTGTCCATGCATTTTTGTTAGACAGTTGGGAACAGAAAGAAATTGTTAAGCGTTAAATCAGGTGAAAACGGACAATGAGACATTAATTCGATGTTTTTCTCCTCCAAATAATGAATGGTTTGACGTCCTGTGAGAGCTGGCATTGTCATGATGCCGAATGATGCGACGTTTTCGGTTGTTTTTCCTGCTTTAATCGATGACTTTTGGTAAACAAATTGTTGTATACCATTCAGAATTAGGTATTCTTGGATCTCCTAAAGGAATGGTTGCGACATGTCCAGTATAACCGAAGAAATATGTGATCATTTTCTTGGAAGTGTTTCGTGAATAACAACCGATGTTGATCGAGCACGCAATTCATCACTGCAGAACGCAGGCAGTTGACAAATGTCTGCAAATCAATTAGAAACACTGTTTTCTGATGGTGCTTTATTACCAAAAGTTCAATGAAGCGATTTTATGCATTGTTGTAAATAAACTGCCCTATTCAAAATGTAATATTATATTACAGGGGACAAAGGACAGATAAGTCATCACACTGCATATTTGCTCAGTTTAGTTGAGTTAGGCTTTTACTAAAATCGTAAAAAATTATCCAACGAAAACCTTCACTTGAAATTTCCGTTATTTCACAGAATTACTTTCTTTAAACGTTCACTGTAAATAAACTACTCGCTCAGTGTCTAACAATAAGCTGTTACTGTTTTCACAATAACAAATGTCAAATTTTACGAAAAGAGTAAGGACACATCCCAATAACGCCACTAAGTGATCGTTTGTAATAACATAAAAGACGCTCTCCTCGTAGTACACTCGCTTCATTAGCTACAAAAAAAAATAGAATTAATGAACAACGTCGATATAAAATGCCTTCACTAATAGACATGGCATTCCAGTGACACTGATGACATGGATTAACTGCTAAATTAATTCCAGCGTCCAAGAAAAACGAATAATTCTATGGTAACGAACGATAGTTGCAATCCCCAGTAAAGAGTATCGCTTCCACATTCTGGACGAACATTTTATTCGATGCTACCATCACTAATCTACAGTACGCTTCGTTTTTAAAAATTTGAATTTCTTACATTTGTATATACATATATGAACTGGGATCTAAATTTGGTCACTCTGTATATGATAGGACACCTTCATAGATCTTCATACCATAACACCGTCAAGGAATTATGCTTAAATGTTAGCTGAAATAACTAGCTCTTAAGCCAAAAGAGAAAAAAGCAATAAGTTAAAATAACTGATAGATGGTTGTATCTAAATATGGGAAAATATACTGAGTCAATACTTATTTGTATCCTAGAATACAAAAATTCAATATAAGCTATAGCATTCTATTTAAAATAACAAAGATGACCGGAAGTGATACTCCGGGAGAAATAGTTTCCATTAAGAGACAAAAGACTAAAGTATCGATTCCAAAGTTTCAAATGAAACCCTACGTATATTGAATGTGTTAGATTTAAAATACATATATGTATATGTAAGATTTTAGTTGTTGTTCTCATAGTAACTGAGATACTATCAGACACATAAATTCAAACGACTTGCATAGATCTCTTAAGCAATTTAAGTTGTATATAGACCCACTAAAAGAACTTAATTAATTCTCTAAAAAGTTTTCCTATTCTAATATTTCTAAAAAGGCTCGACAGAGGATTGAGGAGTTAATAGACAGTGTCCATCGGAGAGATTCAGATGGGAATGGTAATAGCACTGGTGGAGGCGGTCTTCGGGGTGGGCCTGGAGGTCCTGTAGGTGGCAGAAATCGAGACAGATATGATAACAGAGGAAATAATCGCAACGGAGGTAATCAGGATTATGGTGGTTGGGATGATAGACGACCTCAACAACCATCACAGGAAGTAACTTTTACTGTTCCAAGTACGAAATGTGGAGTAATAATCGGTAGAGGTAAGCTTTTAATCACTATCTACATCATTTTAAAATACTTATTGATGTTAATATATGAACAGGTGGTGAAACAATTAAACATATAAATCAACAATCGGGCGCTCACTGCGAGTTGGATAGGAGATCCCAAAATAATCAAAATGCAACTGAAAAGACGTTTATTATACGCGGTGACCCTGATCAAATTGAAACTGCAAAACGTATTATTAGCGATAAAGTACAAATACCACTAAATTTTGTCACTGTCGGTAATCCAAACAATCTGCCAACGGTAAGTTACCCACTATAGATATTACGATATTATCTATCTCTTTGGAATGTTATTTTCACTATAATATTTACTAGGCTTATCCCGGAATGGCTCCACAAAGTTATAATCCACAAGGATGGAGTGTGCCAGGATATCAACAGCAATGGGGAGCACCAACTCCGACACAAGGGGCTGATACATCTGGCCAAAATGGTACGCCTGTACAAATGGGACAGGCAGGATCTCAACCTGATTATTCTCTGCAATGGGCGGAATATTATAGATCGTTAGGAATGATTCGAGAAGCAGAAATGATTGAACAACAAGTAAAAATGATCTGTTAATCAGGAATATGATTGTCAACATTACGTAATTGTTGCAGGCTAAGAATAAAAATCTCCCTGGAACTCCAAATCCACAAATGCAGGCCGCACCAGTCACACAAAGTACAGGTGTATCCCAAACAGCAACGCCAACGGCTGGCACTCAACCTGATTATAGTGCTCAATGGGCGGAATATTACCGTAGTTTGGGAAAACATAAAGAAGCTGAAGCGATTGAAGCTCAAATGAAAGCTAAGGTAACACCAACTTATTATGCTTATTTAGTAGTGTATCCAGTATGCTACCAATTAACTGTGCATTTAAGTGCATAACATTAAAAAAAAATAAAAGCATTTTGAAGCCATCAATTTACTTTTTGAATATCTATACTATAATTAACACACACGTTTTTGAAACATCTCACTACGCTAGAAAATATTTTCGTAAAGAAATATTCAATACATATATATATATATAGTTCACGATGAAGAGAACAAATTCGATAAAAAGTACATATTAAGAATTTAAAAAAATGTTTGAATGTTTGAATAGGTTAACTTGTTTTCTATTTGCCATTATTTTAGATACATTAATTTGTGTCACTTTTGGTTTTCCCGGAAATGAGACTACTTTTATTTTAAAACAACACCTTGCATATTTTTATATACTTGGATATATGACATATTTAGTGCAATTATTTAATTAAATATTTTCAACAAGAATATAAACAGCTCTTCACGAATTAAATCTTTGAAGTCTTCTAAGCAATTTGGTTAGGGTAAATAAATAACACTTCAAAAAATTAATAAATAAAAGAGTATATTTTTCACTTGAAATATTCATATTATTTTGCAACATAAAAAAGAAATTAAATGTATATATATTTTTTTTTCGTGAGCTTTTTATACTTATCTTATATTATGTCTTGTTTAATTGACCTAATTGTGGTAGAGAACTATCATATAAGATAATAAAGAAATAATTTATTGTGTCAACAAATGTCATCAAGTAGCCGAACATCATGAAAATTTAATTTAAGAGTTTCACTAACAAGCATCTTTAAACCGAGTTCATTAAGAGACGGTTTTATGATGTCTACCAATATGATATAGTGCTTATTGCTATTGCTTTCTGTGTTATTCTTTCTTTCGGATTTAATTAAATAATCCACGATATTAGTGCCACGTTACGTGGCCATTTTTGTTGATGCAGGCCGCGACCATATTTTCAAGCAAATCTTTTCGTCATAAGAAATAACGTGTGACGCGTGAAAACTATATTTTTTTAATCATTATGGGCATTTAACGTTTAATAAGTATGTACTGTATAACACCAAGTACATATAGCAGCTCAAGTTAACAGATAAATATCTAAGAGAAAGTGTAAAATGTATGTTATATCAGATTTATTGGTGCGACTGATCTCAAAGGATAGTAAACAACTGAATTTATTGCTAAGTTCTATTTACTTACTAAACTGGGCAAATATTCGGTAACCGCCAGTGGCGTAGCGAACGCATAAAAGTTTACACATAAAATAAAAAGTAAAAAATAAATTATAAAACGTACTGAAACACTTACTGTTTTAAAAGGCTTCCGTGATATCACAAACTGAGGAAAGCTTAGATAAATCTTAGGGTACTTGAGGTGGCAATGATGCCTATTCCACTGCGATCTTTCCAGATCTATTGTGGTCCTCATGCCTCCTTAGAGTACGTTCTCCAGCTCTGTTCCTTTAATTAGACATAACAGCTTTGAGAGCGGTTCCTCCGCATATACGTGCATTTCTCGAAGCGGACTTGAAGCCCTTGGTCCGTAATGCTGTCATATATCTCCATAATAAAGTCCTCGACTGCCTTAAGCTATGCCGGCTCCATCTGGGTGGCTGGATAGTCGTTGCATACTACCGCGATCCTCTCCAAAGCAGCCTCCTTGAAGGTTAAACCTTCTGTTTTTGGCCTCTTGACTTTCGGAAGACCTCTGGGAGTACTGCCCTCCGACCTGTGCCTTTTGGACTTCCGCCCTTTCTTTATGTTTAGTAGCCTCCGCCGTCTGTTGAAGCTTAACTTCCTTATCTGGACTGATCTGGCCCCTTTGTGCACGCCTAGTGAAGTTGGCCCTGATTGCGACTCTTTTTGGCTGTGTGGAATGTTGGCCTTGTTTCACAAGCTTCTACACTTTAGCCTTGGAAATACCAGATAGCTTAGCTGTACGAACCACCCCGTTGGATTTCAGAGTACCTAGGAAAGTATCTGTCCGCCTTGCCCTGCTTGATCGGGTAAGGTTAAATACAAGGGGGTTTCGCCGCGTGCCTTCCGGGGAACCTTACACAATAAACTGGATAACATCTGCTAAATATTTCAATCATTAGATATGTTTTCACAACTGTTTCAGTCAAGTGAGTACAATGTGCGGAATAAATGTTTTTTAATGCCGAAAACGACCGATTTGGATGTATTGATGTTATATTTGAAACAAGTTAATGCATCTTCACACGCACTTTCACAAATTTGTCTTAATATAAGAAAATCGGAGTCTTTCTCTAAAATACTTCCAAATTTTCGTATTGCACACCATTTTTTGTGCGTGCACATAATACACAATTTGAACAGAATCCACTATCCACATCGAATCATTTTGTTAAGTTTTCTATTCCATCCGCCAGTCTGAAGAAATGGTGAAAAGTTTGTAAATCTCTTTTAACCTGACTATCTTGAAATATTTCCTCGCTTTTCTTGATCAAAATATTTGTTTAAGAATCCGCTGTGGTGATTCAGGTACATCGGGACACAGTTTGTGAAATAGTCGGGTACGTTTCGGGGACTTTAGAAACACTGCCTTTGAACCAGCAATTAATGCATTTACTAATGGACAACATCTAGGAATCGTTTGTGCGACCAGATTTAGAGCATGGATTTTACACGTTACATGCAAGTAGTTACTTTATTTGCTGTTATACTGTAGACACTGTAGTAGAGCAGAATCTAGATCTATGTATATTGAAGTTTCTATTTCGCAAGTGTAGATTCGTCACCATAATCTCTCGTGAAGATGATGAGTTTTTCTTTGTTCTTTTTTATATCACGTCCAGTATGATAATCCTTTGATAATTTTCTAGCTGGTTCTCCATTATCAAGTTTTTGAAGGATTTCTAATATTTGTTTAACATTTAAAACGGTTCGTTTTCGTTTTACATCACTCATTTTTACCAGTAAAAAATTTCACGCTACTAACTGACCATAAACAAGACACAAAAGCTAAAGGAACACGTACGAAAGTGAGAGACGACAGCTGAAAGGCTATTGTACAAACAACATTACGATCCCCCTCATCCCCTTCAATCCCTACACCGTCAAACAGGGAGCGTTTGATTTGACCTTTCCGCACTTCACAATACTATCGGCTGAACGGGACAAGATTTTAATTCACATCAACATCTACTTTACAAGCATGATAAGCAAAATGTCGCTCCCATATTTTTTTGAGTTTGGAATGAACACGGATAATCGAGAATATATTCATTCAGCACCTACTAGGGCTGGATGAGGTTTCACTTGAGAAACTCAAGTGCCAGCGTATGGTTCACGAATGGATCGCAACCTAGCGGTGCACAGAATCTGGTATCTACGGACCGTGTTGAAGAAATTAGAAGGAGAGCTGCACAAAGAAGAACAAACATACTAACTGATAATCAGGCTCCTATTAAAGCCATTATGAAATCTATTACCAGATAAAAACTGGTAAACTATTGCAAATAAGTCCTCAATGAAGTGGCACGGGACAACATTGTGCCGTTGATTTGGGTGCTAGGACATTAAGGATAACCTAATTTGCGATGAACTAGCCAAGGAAGGCTTGAAAGGAAACTTTCTAGGACCAGAACCTGTATGCGGAATATCGAAGGATTCTGTCAGGCAGGAAATCCGGTTTTGGCTAGAGAGAGAATATTCAAATTGACTGGAGGTGAATCCCACAATAAGATACTGTTAGATGGGCTAGCTACAGAATTCTTAGCTAACCTAATTAGAAGAAGCAAACAAGACATGAGAATCATTATCGGTCTGGTTACCGGACATTGCCCCTTGAAAAAGCATCAATACAACATGGGAATGCTGGCAAACCGTTGTGTAGAAGATACGAACTGCAAGAGGAAACTAGCACGCATATCATCAGCGCCCGTGAAGTACTAAAGAAATTCACGCGGAAGCATTTCGGTAAGGATTTACTGGGGCTCAGGTTCACTTGAGCAAAATAGTGGTCTTTGTAGCAGACACGGAATTGCTTGAACGGAAGTGTCTTTACTTGCTGCACTAACAAGTAGAACTTAACGATAATTAGGTAGGTTAGTTACTCATGACCGAAAAGCGGATGTTAGAGTCTGAAGTTTGTATAAACCGTCTAAATATATGCCAATTTCACAGTACCAATAGAAAGCATTATTTAGCCGTTTCACTACTACAGCCACATGAGTTTAAAAGGTAGGCTTTGTGGAATGGGTCCAAGCCCAAAAAGTCGGGTATTTTTATTGTTCGCGAGCCGTGATTGATTTCAACTAAATCAACCTCGACAATATGCAGATTAGATTTAGCCCTTGGTAACTCAGAGATATCCCGATTAATATTGATAGTATTTAAAATTCGTATGTAACTATTTTAACCCCCTAGTGGCTCAGTGGTAAAAATCACGTTTCACAATGAGTAGGTCTGGGTTCGAAACCCAACCGCGGCGGAAGCGTAGTAGTTTAAAATCCTAAAATGGATCTGCAACCTTCAATACGCTGCAGGAAGGAAATGCCACTAGGCGGGCCAGGAGCGGTACGGTATACGTGCGTATACGGCTCGGTGGCTCCGAACCCTTACACCGAAATGTAGAGAGGGTAAAAGATTATATATATATATGTAACTATTTTATCACACATCGATTTTGAGTATAAATTGTTTTTTTTTTTTTTTTCATTATTTCTCTCCTGCTCGGGAGATGGGGCCATATTTTTCAGATGGAGTAAATTACTCGTAATAATTGCTGTATTAGTTTGTATTATTACTATAGAAAGTAAGGGTCCTCAAGAAGCTTTGATTTATCTTTCTTGGCTCTATAACTGCTAGTAGCAATCATAATGACTAACTATTATTTATACTATTTGACAATAGTTTTATTAAATCCCCATTTTACAGAACCAAGCAAATACTCAGCCGGTACCGACAGCATCCATGACCGGTGCACCAACGCAAGGTGGAGCATCAGGTGCATATCAACCTTATGCTGCATATCAAGCGCCAGGTGGTAAGCTAAACAGAAACATTTCAACAATATTTATAAATAATTTCAAGAAACTACAGGTTATTACGGGGCTCAAACACCAGGAACAGCTCCACAAGCCGTTCCACCACAAGGACAGTACGGTTTTCCAAATTATGGTTACGGTGGAGGAGCGCCATCTGGAGGACAAGAAAATTAAGGTATTTTAAAAGGAGTGAGTATTTTTGTTATGGTTGATTATTGGTATTCGATATTTTACTATATTTTGTAACGGAATTCATTAGTTCGTTTATTATTTATTGTCATGAAATTATAGTTTACCTCTCCGTTTATTTGGTTATTTTATTGCAGGTTAATTATTGTTTGAAACGTTTAAATGTATACCAGTATTCATAATGCCTAGTATTTTTGAATTGCTTTTTGCGGTACGTGGTTCAGCGAAAATTTTTCTATGTAGAACTGCTACCAATAATGTAATACTTGTTTATGCTTGTTTAAAAGTTAAATACAGTAGTTTACTCTACTTTGTTCGCTGAATAATGTATCAGCAGAATTTGCAGGTGGTGTTTGTTCCAGCGAGATGTTGTCAGCTTTGTGTCATTTACAGATTTTAACATTCATGGCATCGTGCATTTGTTTCTACGATCAAGTATCACAGTATCGCCACTACAATCTAACTTTTTCTTACACACAAACAAATTGATTTAGTTAGCTGTAACATAATATTTGTTAACAGCAAGTCGATATCCAGGAGCTGCATATATATTTGAGGAGCATATATGTAGCACATAGACCATAATGATAAATCTAGCTTAATGAAGGGAAAACTAATTAGAATAGGATCTTATTTTATCGTATAAAAAATAATTATGGCTATTTATTTTATTTCCGTTTTGATGATTTCTTTTGCCGTACGTCCAGTATTTATAATTATTTCTCTCTTTATGAATGTATGTATACGTTTCCAAAAATTTGAGGGAAAATAAAAATTATGTATTCTAAACAGACTCCATACTATTATAAATAAACGCCGCAAAACTTCTTTATTTGTTATTTTATAGGCTAAGTTTTCAATATACTTATAATAAAATACAGGTTCTAGATCATAGTGTTTTTAATGGTAATATTAGATTAGATGTAATTTGCATGTCTTAAGTTTTGTTATATAGGAATGTGACTTCAAGTTGTTCGAATACATTGGTGACGGAGAGCAACATAATTGGTAAGATTACTATAAATGTATGAGAATTGTTTATGAATTGATTTCGGATATAAAAACTGCAATATATATAG
Source organism: Chrysina gloriosa (assembly GCA_038088585.1). Taxonomy (NCBI): domain Eukaryota; kingdom Metazoa; phylum Arthropoda; class Insecta; order Coleoptera; family Scarabaeidae; genus Chrysina; species Chrysina gloriosa. The sequence goes on from CM076088.1 coordinate 50,772,472, forward strand.
AGGTATGCATTCAGTGATGTTACAATGACACTTGGTTACTTAAAGTGAAGGTATATGGTGTTTTTGTATTTGAACTCTAAAAAGTAAAATTTCTTTGTATGCATATTCACTTTAAGTAGCTAATAAGCACTGATATCTTCGGATAATTTATTTTCCAGAAAGTCCAAGACTATTTAAAATAAATATGTAAAAAAATCAGGGCAGATTTTAGTCGGAGACGTTTATAGCTATTAGCATAGCCTAATACATTATGGTAATGTCATATGTGAATATATATCTAATATTTGTAAAACATCTTATCTCTTGTATTTCACTTTAAGATTAAATTTTATTAATAACTGTTGTGTCTGTGTTTTTGTATAAATATCTTTTTCAGAATTTCTAATCATCAATTTGACCAGGGATGTTAAAGTAGCTGGGATTCTAGTATTATGCCGATCATATACAAAACTCATATGTTACTACACTTGTTTTATTATTCTGATTTATTAAATATTTTATAATTTATGTCGCAGCGGTGTCGTTTAAACTGTCTGTTATTTTGAAATTTCATCGTTATTTTATGATTATCACACTGTTCTTTGTTTCTTATGTAGATTGTAAAACTATTTCATCACTGTTGAATGTTTTCTTGGCAAACTAGATCTAAAGTAATAATTTTCCAAACTAATTCGTTACTTCTACATATGAGGCTGAGAGGCTAAGATTTAGGGTCTTCGTCTATCAGCATTATCAAACATTTGTTAGCCAACAAACGATGTTTATAATCTTTTGTTGTTTTTTTGTCTACAGTATTGACCTTAGAGAACCCCGCCCTTTAGAAACTTCTGATACATATATCTTATATCTCTTGGAAACAGTATTTTTTCTTTTGGTAAGCAAATTATCTGTCAATTTGTCCATGTTTTTCACATTTAGGTGCATGTGTTATATGAGGTATCGAGAAATTGACGTGAAATATACTAGTATTATGGTATTTGCAGTGCTCTTTAAAGGACATTTTTCCATAGTAAATATATTAAGTTTTTGGCAAAAGAAACTGTTAGGAGAGCTCTTTATTTAAAGAAACAAGTTTAATTACAAACGGTAGAGAAATTAGCTGCCTTTATTCCGGACAGTTATAGTAGTAGCCATGAATGATGGCGGCAGGTACAACGGATTTACCATTGGCTCCGCATAAAGCTTCAAAATACCATTGGCGTAACATTTAACATTTAATAAGGCAACGTTAATATTTAATAAAATACATTGATTAGAACACAAAATATTCAAAAAATATTTTGACTATAGTATAAATTTATTCACGGAACAATTAAACAATACTCTAACAAATACATAATTATTATAATGAGATTTTAATGATTTAATAAGTATAAAGGAAATCCCAACAACAATCCCGCTTCATAAAATCTACTTAATTGTATAAAGATGATGATAACAAAATAACACTGGCCGACAAAACTAAATGTGTATTCAAACATAAAGCTGAATAGCAAATTGTAGTAGAACGAACCTATCTAAATACGAAAATGGTCAACAAAAAGTTCTAACACGTAATGTTTTCTTGTTACATTAGACAAACCACATGTAGAACTGTACCAAGTAATATTTATTGAAAAAATGATTTAAGAAGTTTTTTAACCCCTTATATCTATTGTGTTTATAATTTATATTAAGTTGACATTAAAAAAACATCAAAAATATTTATTTGGAACACACTAATTCAATTTTGTCCTTTTAACTTCTCTCTTCAAGAACGAACAGTAATCACCTATCATGGCTGGATCTCATCGCCCTCGGTACCGAATTTCCATTGTCCATATACCTTGATGGAATCTTTCACCCTGTTCGTCGCTGACAGCGCCCAAATTCTTAGGAAAAAATGATAAATGGGAATGGAAAAAGGGAATTTTTAATGTCATTCGGCAACCAAGCGAGTTGTAGGAGTCTAAAAGTTCATTAACCACGTTTTCGTAGTTAGCATCCATATTGTTACCTAAAAATCCATTCACGACACTTACAAATGAGTTCCAATGCTCTGGGTTCTTGCGCGGTGGGCTTTTCTATAAAGTTAACATCATAGATTTTCTAATTTGTGGTCCAATAAAAATGCCTTCTTTTAATTTGGCGTCACTTAATTTGGGAAAAACTTGGTATTTAAATCCTTTATCTCATAGCCTTTACAAAATTTTTCATGAGTCCAAGTTTAACGTGAAGAGGAACCAAATATACAATATTTTGGTCTACAAGGGGCACATACTAAACATTTTGAGTTCCCGGTTTAAATTTACTCCTTTCCGGATTTTAGTTATGTAATGTTCATTTAGTGCACGACTGCTCCACAAACAAAGAAAACGGCAATATTTTGTAAATCCTCCCCGAAGTTCCAGTAAAGTTGCTACAACTTTTAAATCCCCACGTATCTGCCATTTGTCCCGGTTGTAGTTTTTGCATCTAAAGGGATTTGCATATTTTCATACGGATTTTTGATTGTCACCGAATGGGCAAGAGGCATAGATTTTAAATTTTCATTATATAATAACACGGCTTTTAAACTATATTTCGACGAGTCTATGAACAAGCGCCACTCACAAGGAGAATGTTCTATATTGAGTTCCTGCGTTAAATCATTGATATCAATACACGCACATAACGAATTTTCCATATTGTAAAATGCAGAAAACGTTGCACTTCTCTCCTAAAAATTGTAATTTTTGTTTCTTTGACTAGTAAGTTCTATTCCTTAAGACGAGAAGCAAGAAGTTCTGGCTATTGTTTTGACAACCCTAAATCACGTACTAACTTTAACTCATTTTGAACAATCAACTGTGGCTCGCCGGTACTGGGACCTGGAGTAAAATTGGGGTCGGTAGACTGTTCTTTGGAGCTGCTTAATGATGCGTTATTATCTCATTATCTCCCAAAACCCCATTTATAAACATGTACATTATGTAGCTCTCTTCATTTTGGAGATTTCAGAGTGGTTGATACTGAAGTTATTGTGTTCTGTTACATACATCATTCGAATCTGTATTGAATGCTGGAATGCCATATGGTTTGCTAGTAGATATCAGCGTCAATAAAGTTGCAATTATTATATTAAATGTAAATACCATACTGTAATTAGTATCTATTACAAATCTTTTTATTCGTTCTTTTTCTCTACTTTTTTTCCTCTCTCCTATACCGTGGTCTGTTTTGTTGTGTATATTAGTGTTAGACAGCTTGACGGACCTCTGGGTGCGGAAAAATTGTATCCCTGTTCAATTCCTGTTTCCCTTTGTTTCTTGTAAATTGCTCCCTCAGAATGTATACAATATGTCTAAAACGATCAATTTGGAATGTGGTTGTAAATTAGCAAATTTAGAACACAATCATTGAATGAATCGTGTGCAAAAAGTTCTTTAATCAGACTTGCGTGGATTTGTCAAAAGGGACCTTTCTTGGATCTGTCCAAATTGCAAGTCCTTGGGTAACATTATTACTAATTTATGAGCGGTAATAATGACTTTAAAAAATGAGATTTAGTCAAAGGCGGTCGGGTCTATCAGCAACGTAGTATTCGAGGAATTATTGCAGAAGTTGTAGGGTAGAAATGAACGTAGAAACAATCCTGTGTTTAATTGCCCTGAACCCGGGTCGCAAAAGGCGGATGAACGTAAAGCGCATGATCAATCGGTAGCTTGCGAGATCATTAATTATTTACTGGTTAGTGTTGACTTTGAGGGTATGAATGTGTTTCGTATGGGTCGGAATGGTGTTGATCAGTATCACCCCCGTGTGTTGAGAATTAGATTACGTCATGCAAAGGACCTTCACAAAATTATAAAGAACGCACGACGATAGTCCTGATTTCCGAAATATGTCTGTTGTTCTTGATTCTATGCCGCGCCAAATCCAATATTTCAAACTGATTAAATTTGAGTTGGAAACTCGGATTGCTGCTGGCGAAACAAATTTGAAGATGAGGTATAAGCGAGAGATTCCAATATCGTTTCCGTGGAGAATTTAAACTGTGTCCACCCAACAGCGACGAAACTAGTCGAGACTCGAGTGAAGTGGTTGTTTGTTATCAAAATGTACGGGCACTAGAACAATGACTGATATATTTTATTTAAATCTATGTGTATTTGATAATGATTTTATATGTTTCACTGAAACCTAGTTATCTGATGATCTTCAATCGAGTGAACTCTTTCCACCTAATTATACAATTATCGGGCAAGATAGACAGTTTGATACAATCAACAAAGAACGTGATGTCATTTCTTATATGTTCCTTGAAATTCGAAATATAGACGTCAGTTGCTGTAAATTGTTTTTGAATTCACTGACAATTTACATATTTATTATTTATATACCTCCAGATGGCAATTATTTTGTATTCGAATCATTTATGAATCTAATTAACGTTTTTATATTGATCATAATAACAAGATTCTAATTATTGGTGACTTAAATGCCGCTCATTTTGTTACTAATGATATTAATGATTATAAATCTCAAGTTATTAACAACTCTATTAATATCCTAAATCTTCACCAAGCTAATACTATATGTAATTCTGACGGACGTCTATTAGATATATGTATGTCTAACAAATATCGAGAATCTAAATGTTCATAGAAATGATATCCCTCTCGGAAGCGAAGATGCATTTCACCCATCTCTAATACTTTTCTTTTCTGCCGATATCAAGCATATCAGTAATATGGCTGCAAATTTTCGTAATAATATATACGATTTTCGAAAGTCTAATTACATATATTAGTTTATATAATGCACTACTCCAGACAAACTGGTCATTTCTTTACACCATCAAAATTACCACATTTTCCATGATTTTATTCCTCTCAAAAACAATAGCCGTTTATTGTATCCAATTTAATTCACAAAACCACATATACACAATATAAAACTTAAAAATAAATATCGCACAAAATATTTAAAATTTAAACATCCTGAAGACTTGACCAAATACAGGGAATTGCGCCGAATTGTTAAACATGACTCTGTTTAGCTCTATCAAAACTATGTATCAAATATTCAACAAAACTGAAAACCGATCCAAAGAAATTTTGGTCTTTTATGTAATCCAAGAAAGCCGCGATTGAAATACCGAGTACAACGGGGAATATGAAGGGGAAGACGTTTACTACTTTCTCCATTATCGATGGATTTAAGAGTTTTTTAAATCAGTTTATATCAGTAACACGACAGTATCAAGTTTTAATTCCGTTTCGATCACAAAAGGTTCAAGGATATCTGCAACATTTATATTCGAATCAGACTTTCATGCTTTGAAAACACTTAATAACAAAAACACCGTGGGTCATAACAACATACCAAGTTTCTTCTTAACGACTGCGCCAAAGTTTTTACAGCATCATTACATTATTTATTTAACTTGGCTATATCTACATCCATTTTTCGTGACTGCTGGAAAATAACTAGGCTTTGTCCTGTTCACAAGCAAGGGGACACATCCAAAATGGAAAATTACAGACATTTAACAATAATAAACAATTTTGCAAAAGTATTCGGAAAGTGTCGGTATATATGCGTTTACCCTCAATTTAAACTTCTCCTTCCGGAGGATAATAATAATAATAATAATAATTTATTGTCCCAGTTGACATTCTAACATGTATGGGTTTCGTCACAAAATCATCTAGTGAGTACAAGGACTTCTCAATCAAATAATTTTTTAACATAAACTTAAATCGACCTATACTAGTACAATCTTTGATACAGTTCAGAAGCTTATTATAAAGTTTTAATCCAATACAACTAGGTGTATTTATTACAGATTTTAGCTTAGCAAACGGTACTCGGAATTCATGGCTGTGTCTTGTCAAATATGGACGCACTTTGCTATTCATCACAAATCTTTCGCTATTACTAAAAATGTATAGGCACATTTCTAAAATGTATAAGCCGGTTAAGGGTCAAAAGCCTAAAACCTTTGAATAACTCTCTGCAGCTATGCTTAGTCCTTACATCCGCTATAATTCTTATAACATACTTCTGGCATCTTTCATACCCCAAAAGCACACACCATAACGCCATCGCCGACTTCACCATCAAGTAATATGCTATTACTAACTGATCTCGAGCTAGGACACGTTTTAAACCATACGGATAGACTGTCCAATAAATTATTACATTTTATTTCCAACGAATCTGGCTCTTTATCCGACGCAATCGCCGATGAATCGTCGGCGTACAAGTTAAAATGAACTTTCTCACCGGTTTTAAGATTATCCAGGTCATTTATATACAATAAAAAGAGAACGGGTCCCAACACCGATCCCTGCGGAACACCCAATTCATTCCTCCTGCATCGGGAGTTTCTACTTTTTGTTGTTCTCAAATCTATAGTTCAAGGATACATATTGTACCCGATTTACAAGAAATGAAGAAATCCACTCCAATGCAATGCCCCTTACGTCCAAACGATAATAGTTTTTTCAACACTAGCGAACGATTGATGCAATCAGGGCATTCGTTTAGGTCACAGAGTATAGCCACAAGACACTCGCCCCCGCCCCCTTCCCGTAACTGACCAGCGATTCGTAAAAGGAGTGAATGGCCGTCAATGTGGATTTTCCCCGAACAAAACCATTTTGTGCTTTGCTAATCAAATTGTGTTTATCCAGAAAGCTCATCAATCGATACAAGAAAGCATATTCAAAAACTGAAAAACATGGAACTGACAGCTATGGGTCTATAGCTATTTACATTATTATCACCCCGTTTAAAAATCGGAACCACTTTGCCTAATTTTAACTTCGAGGGAAAACCACCAGTTTCTAGGGACAAGTTAACTAAATATTGCGAAGGAACAGCAACAACATTTGCAACTCTCCTCAAAAGGCCAGCAGAAATCCCATCAGAACCACTTGACCATTTGGCATTTACATCGTTCTGAAGAATGCCTACAATTTCATTCACAGCATAGGGAAGCAAAAATAATGAGCTTGCGGAAGAAATATTAGTATTGTATATACTTTGCGTTTTATTTGTCATTTTATTGACAATATCGATAGGTGTTTCGATAAAAAAATTATTAAACAAATTAACAACTTCACTAGGATCACTTATAAATTCGTTATTAAAGTTTAAAGAAATGTTGTCTACTGACTTTTTCTTTCCGGACATGACAGATGATTTGCCATGCTGTTCTTTGCACATTATTTGAATTTACGATTTTATTTTGATAAGTTCTTCTGGCATTGGCTACAAGCATGGTGTGTTCTCGTTTTGCCTTCCTGTACCTATCAATCAATTCGGAATGACGACAACTTACCTGTCCATATACTTAAGGTCCGCGCTAGAGCTTCTTACATAATCATTTACCCATTCCTTACCATGCCATTTATTGTTATAATAAAATTTAATTTTAGAAAAATATAGGTCAAAGTAATGTATAAAAATTGAATAAAAATGATCAAAAGCATCTTCAAGAATCTTTCAGAATTCGCACAGCCACCAGGGACCCTGGCACACAATATTAGTGTTCTATGATCCGAAATAACATTATCCACATCACATTTGACATATTCATCGCAACTACTAACAAACACTATCTATCATCGAATGTGTAGTATGTGCTACACGAGTTGGACGATCCACAATATGATTCAATTTAAAACCATCTAGCAAGCCGCAGAGTTTATTAAAATCACCTGTATTAAAATTAACGTTAAAATCTCCACACAAAATAATATCAACGTTTGGTCTATATAATACATTTAAAAGATTGACAATGTTCTTAAAAAATATTTGTCACCACAAGGTGATCTGTAACATACTAGAATGAAAGTAAATACATTATTACGGCTAAATTTAAAGGCGCATATCTCTATATGCTTGTTTTCCCAATATAAACCCAGATCTACACGGACGACGCTCAAACCAGATCTAGCATAAATACTAACACCACCGCTTTTATACCGTGAGCGGCAATAATGACTAACTAAATCAAAATTAGACAGTCTAAAATTACTAACCATTACATTCGTACACCAGGTCTCCGTCAAACAATCAAAATCTAAATGAAAGGCATCGTACTCTACCCCTAACAAATTTAACTTGTCTACTGTTAAACCTTGAACATTTAATAACAACAAATTAGGCCTAAGCTCTACCTCACCAGCGCTATTGGAAGTACTCACATTATGATTCATTATGTGTTTAATTTGATCGAAAAAACTTAAATCGTTTGATAACAATGTCCTTCGGCCAGAAGGTATCTTCGAGTTCTTTATGAGCACCGACCTTCAATGAAGGATTGCCCTTTGAAGGGAGTGCCGTAATTGTGAAATATTTTCCGGGACATTTCTTTTTAAGGTAGTTTTTACTTTGTTCGCAAAATGTACCCGGTCTACACCGACCAACATAAATCCAAGTTTTCTTCTGTGCTGCCCCAAAATCTTCATTAGAAGTGTCACATGATGTAATGCCAACAAATACTTTTTCGCTGTGTTTTTTCAAATTAACAGGTTTGAGGTTTTTGTCATTCTGTGTTAAAACATTTCGGGAAGTCTTTTTCGTCGTTTTTGAATCAACAAATTAAAGGTGTAGTCGGTACTGGTAAGTTTGCGTTGTGAGGAACAGGTCTTATGGTAGAAGGCAAATTCAAAAATAGTAATTGTCCAAATTATTGATGGCTTCTCGCCATACCATTGGAACTGCAAAAGGTATACTTTTTCTCTTCACTATCACGCTATAGCTGACACCGCACACATGGGGAGTTCACTGCTTATTTTCGATCTTCAATTGAAACGCCAAAATACATGAAATAGACTTTTTCACATTTTCAGAAAATGGTGTGGTTTGTGATTTCAACAGAAATTCTCGACAAATATAACAACACTTGTCCGGGGAAATTTTGCAATCGCGGCGCGTTTCACTTGACATTTTCGTCGTTAAAAACTAAATAAGTTTAATGCTATATACAGTGACTGACAAAACAAGAGACCACTTCATACTATGTCAGTTTAATGTTCAACGATCAGGAAAAAATTAAAAATGTTATGCCATTTGGCTCAAATACATCGATGACAATTGTATTTTAATGTTTACAAAAAAAAAAGAACTTCTAAATATACGATTACGCCTTATTGAAAACACCCATACAATAGTACGGACAAAAAAAACCATTGTTTTCTCTACACAAAGAAAAACTGAGGAAAGTCTTTTTTCAACTTCTGTTAATACTTGGGATAGCTCTTTTGCCTTATGACTGTTTGGAGTCGTCGAGGCATGCTCTCCACGAGGTTTTGGAGAAAACGCACATCTACTGCCTCCCAAGCTTTCCTCAGTGCCCTGAAATAAGAGTCTTTGTTCGATATATTTGTTTTATCAATCTTTTCGTCCATAATTGACCATAGATTTTCTATGGGATTGAGATCCTGTGTTGTGCAACCCATTCGAGAATTTTTATTTTATTTTATTTTACATACTGTTGAATGTTCTTTGTCGTATGTTTCGGAAAAATTGCTGGAAAATAAAGTTGTTTTCCAACCCAACCGGGACCAAGGATTCCTCCAAGTTTTCACTAAAAGTATTGATGTACCCATCAGCAATCAATATGTTGTTGATTTTCACTGAATTTCCTACTCCTGACCAAGTAAAGCAGCCCCAAATCATAATATTACCACCACCGTGTTTCACAAACTGCTGCAAATAACGGTCTTGATATTCTTCACCGGATTTTCTCACATTGTTGTGTTTTTGCGTGATAGAACTTCCTGGAACAAGCTAAAAGCAAACTTAGGTACAGCTCTCGCAATATAAGTTGGCGAGCGGTGGGGATGCGCCGTAAACGTATTTAGGACACGTACCTCCCACCTGTCTGATTCAGATAGTGCATAGGAATTACCATTACGTTGAAGGACGAATGATAGGTGATCTATCCCTCTTCTATCTGCGGGAACTCACTCCCACCCTTCGCCAACTTACATTGCGAGAGCTGTACGTACATAAGGCGCAAGGACAATAAAGCGATTGAGCAGCGTCACACGGCAAGGCCGGGAGGGGGTAGGACGAGTACGGCCGATTACAGCCGCGATAGACCGAATCGATCGTCGTGATACGTTGTGTGTGCGCGCGACTTAGTGCCGTTATTTTCAAATACGGTTTTAACACGCTCGCAGGCCGCATTACTTGGCTGGTTTCAACATTGATTCGAACCGCAGGAAAATGCTCTGTGGGCCGCTTGTTTGATTTGCTTGGGTATACTAAAATCGTGTTAAACTTTCTGTCGTTTCATTAACTAAAATTTCTGAGAATATTTCTTCTTGATATTGATTGCGTGTTACAGCGTTGTCTCCAATCTTGTGGAAATTTTTGAAATTCTTTCACTAACATCTAACACAGGTATGGGCAACCTCCGGCCCGCGGGCCACATGCGGCCCTCGAGTAAGGTTTGTCCGGCCCGCTACTGAATTCTTTCGTTGCATATTAGCACGGCCCGTCTAAACTTAATTCATAATGAATCATAAGGATACTACAAAAATATATATTTTTCAAGATTACTCACAGCATAAAACTTCTACAAAAAAGGTTGTCCATGCCTGATCTAACATCTAACTTAGAATTTATATTTCTTGCTGCGACATTAGCCTTCACCGTAATTCAGATCAGTTCTATGGGGTCGAGGTCTGTATGATATTGCGGAAGTCTCAATACCGTGTGTTCTTTGCGCGCTTAAATTTTTCGGGGTTGTAAGGTATATTTCTAAAAGAAGACTTTTTAGTGGTAAGCAATTGATTGTTTCGACTATCTTAGTGTTAGTCGTTACAGCATGATCTTTTGGTATATTATGATAGGATGCATTATCTATCACAATAACGGAATATGTAGGGAAGTTTGGTACAAGTTTATTTTCTAAGAATCTTCTGTATATATAAAAATGGATCGTGATTTGTTGGGATGCTTAAACTTGAAAACGACTGCACCAAATTGGATACTTCTTTCTGCGGGTTTATTCGTAATTGCTACGCGAAGGTCTAGGAAGAAAGAAAACTATTAAAGCATTTAAAAAATTAAGAAGAAGAGAGATTAAACAAATTGACGACGTTTGGCGTGTTAGGTTATGACAGTTGTCATGGTGCGCGCAAAGACAATTAAGGTTATAACATTTGTGATTGTGCGCCCATGAATAATTGTTATGTCAACAAAAGCAAAGTCAGCAATATCCATCACAGTCTTATTTACAATGCCACGAGCGAGAGGATCGAATCTTTCGAAACCGTAATGTAATTAGACTGCGGAATATTGCGAATAAATCCATTGCAGATGAAGAAGAAATCGCACCGCGAGGGCGCCGGGTTAGTACGGCCCGACTTCGTGCTTCACAAGAACAAAGAGAGGCCAAACGTGAAACGGCTCGGTTGGCAATGAGAAATCGTCGAGCAGAACACGGAGATCAACAACGTCGAGCCGCAAGAAGAAATGCTTCAAGTGTTCATTTGAATCGAGGAGCGTTTCAATACGATTCCACAATTGACTACTGCTCGCACCCTTTCGTTAGAATTGGTCCTATGAAGGTTGTGTGCGTTCGTTGCGGTGCATTGAAGTATGCTGGAGAAACGCCTGGATTATGCTGTCTCAGTGGAAAGGTTAAATTACCATTGTTGCCTCCGCCACCTGAGCCATTGCTTCATGGCGAAGCTCAAGAATCAGGACATTTTCTTTCGAACGCTTAAAGGTACAACGCATGTTTCCAAATGACTTCATTTGGAGCAAATATTGAAGAACGCGCACTCAGTCCGACATTCAAAGTAATGTTTGTTAATAAGAGAGTAACCTTTATTTTTGGTAATCATAAATCACTAATTATCACTTCCCTTTCGACTATACAGATACAAGGACAAATTCACCATAGAGTTGGATCATTGCAGCCGGTTGAAGACGCACAGCATAAAATTGTTACAAATTTACTTCATGGCTAATGTGGAGGATCAACTTGATCGGCGTCAAACGACCAATAACGCAAAGAAATTCTTCAAGATTTGCAGCAAATATTTCATGAACATTATGCATTGATTCGATAGTTCAAAACTGCGTTGGATCGCATGCCAAGTGATGACTATAAAGCCGTGATCAGAGCAAATAAACCCCGCTGGAACACACGAACGACAATTCAACGCTCCGACAATAGATAAAGTCACAAAATATAGTATATCACAAGGTGCTTCAATGAAAATAATCACGAGTACAACCCATTCAGCAAATAGTTTAACAGAAAGTTGTGCTACAACGATACGCGAATCATTTGGTTTACATTCAATAAAACAAATGCTTTTGCTCCCACGTGAATTTGCTCCTTTTTTGAACTTTTATTCAACTTAATTAATTTTAACTTAATATAAACAAGTTAATAAAATTCAGGTAATAACTTAAGACAACATTTATTAATTCTAAGGCGGTACGAAGTTTGCCGGGTCAGCTGGTCTGCTACAATTCTGCATTCATTAAGAATAAAACTCATTCTTTAACCGGCATGCAATATTAATAGCCTGGACCCTTTAAAAGGCTTTCAAAGAGACCCTTAGTACTTTCATCACTCCACATTTTGGTAAATGTATGACCAATATGGATGTATGTCTCACCTATATAAACAGTGGGTCGTTTCTAGTCGCAATAATATTTGATTTTTGTAAGTAACCAATTTGTTATGCTCTTATATCCATTTGTTCTTATAACACTCGCCTATTATTCTGTGTACCTCTAAACTGATATCCCAATGTCTTTTAAATTCTTGAAGGTGTAGAGTGGAGCCAATATCGTACACGTCGTCCTTCTTATCGATGAGTCAGATCATATCGCACTATCCTTAATTGCTATTCTTTTGTCTCGACCTCTTCTTACCAGGTCTTCTAAATTTATTTTGATTTGGATTTTCGCCACATACTTTCACTTCTACAAAAATAATTGGACACATTGAAAACCACTTATGCACCCCGTAGCAGACACATTTTGAGGCGCCTCTGATATAACTAGGCCGAGTGTATTGCAACTAGGTGCGTGTGCACATTTTTAAAAACGTTTAGGGCGCATCCTTACCTTTTGCCATTACTTGTGGCTACTGCTATAATCGACATTACCGTTGTGAGTGATAGTGATTTTATGACTCGTAGTAGAAAAAAGTGACCATTACACAAGATAATTTATCCACGAAATTTCTGCCATAATAAATAGGTAGTTTCGCCTAAAATATAGATGGGCAAGCTCCGGCCCGCGGGCCACATGCGGCCTCGAGTAAGATTTGCCCGGCCCGCTACTGAATTCCTTCGTTGCATATTAGCACGGCCCGTCTAAACTTAATTCATAATAAATCATAACGATACCACAAAAATGTATATTTTTCAAGATTACTCGCAGCATAAAACTTCTACAAAAAAGGTTGCCCATGCCTGGGCCCTAAAATGTAATAAGGAGTATTATTCTATTGCTACCACATGTTACGCGAATCCATGCCAATCCAAATGAACGGCACTATTGTCAATCTATCGGCCGCACTCACTGAATCATTCACAACCGTAAGAGGAAATTTGGTTATCAGCAGTGCCCACATCTTCATCAGGTGATTAATCTTGTAAACATTAATAAATACATTAGTAATCTCGGTGACTTTTAATAACTTTATTACTGTGAAACAGCTCCCTAGGAATCTGTGCTCTACTTCGTTTACGTTCGAGCGTTGTTGGATTATATCAGAATAGATGGTATTTACAATCCAAAGCATATACACTTCATAATATATGGATATGACTGCCTTTGATCGAATTCAGTATTCCGAACTCTGGATAATATACCATATTGTTTGTGTTTTTAATTTCTCCTTTACATTATTCTTTGTCCCTAATACGTCACTTTATATCAGACGTGAATTAGAGAGGAAAATTCGTTTAGCTCCGTTCGAAGTAACTCTAGGCATAGATCAAGCAATTCGTGTAAATCATTGTAGAAATCCTCCATTGCGAAATCTACGTCATTATCAATTTAAGGGAAACCATTCAACTAATTATAAATCGCTATAAAGCTGCATAAGAGCAGCTTCACCTAAATTGTAGCGCAGACTATCACCAGTAGGAATGCACTGTATGGTAGGTTGAATCACAAATTCATAACAAAATGACAAAGATTGATGATGGGCGTCACTGGAAATGAGGGAGTACTCTCCTTGAGTAATATACAATAAGATAGTATTACATAAAATTAGGTCTGAATCAATTGTCAAATTCAAAACTTTATTACATTGCCTTAATTCCAAGGATGGGTAGTTCTTGAACTTGTTTCTAAATTCCCCTACAGTCATTTCGTGGTTTCCTCCTATTAAAAGTGCCGGTCAATTGTGCATAATCTCAACAAAAATCATTTGCGTAATAAATTTGAATAATTATCTATTACGTGTCGTACCAGGTGTTGCACTATATTAACTAACCGCAATATACATATCTACAAGATATGACTTTCTCGAGCGCTGATAACCCGATTATAGGACATTTACCTTGCAATATAGGAATCGAAGAATAAGCAAGGATATGATGATGGGCGCCGACCGGCGTTCAGTTCACGTTGCGGTTATCGAGAGGCGACTTTTTCCAATAATGAATACGCAATTGCTTATATGTAATCTTATCAGAATTTTCTTGTTATTTTCTTATTTGGAATTCCCTATTAACCCTTTAACCTCATTTTCATTATCCCTATATTGCATTGTGAAAAGGCTAGATGTGTGAAGTATATATTGACTTACTGTGGTGGTAGCAGTAAAAGAGGTACGCATATAGTAGAGTATGGATGGTCTCTATATTAACTTCGGAATTTCTTCGGTATAAATTGAAGCAGCACTCTGTATAATGACGAAAGAAATAGAGAAACACATTTAGGGCGATACTTTTTTCGTTTTCTCATTTCATCGTCAACGTCTCGTCGAAAGAGTTTATTAGTACAGTGTGACAAATATCGTGAAAATTGCGCACTGGCAAAAGGGGCGGGGTTAAACTGTTCCTCAGAAGTAAGAATCTCGTGATATAGATGCATTGATCAGAGGACCGGACTGGTCATCTACATCATTATATTACAATATTATAATTATTATTAAGTGTTGTACAAGCAATTCCTGTTTCCTTTTCTATTTAATTATTCAATTACAATTAAAATTAGTGCAGTGCTAATACAATCCACATGAACTTCAAAACACTTACTTTGATACTATTCTGCATAGCGGCCCTCGTATGCGCTCACGTACAGAATGCGCTAAGTGACTCGCCATTGTCATGAGATATTTGCCAGACTCTGAGATGGACTCGAAACTCCCAGAGCTCTAACAGTATACATCAGCCAGCACTTATGCAGCGCATTTCTATTGTAACTTACCAAAGAACGAGATAAAAGTAACTTCATTTCGACCGAAATCATCTACATAAAATTTATGTACGAGTTATTCGGATTTCAGTTTTGAAAGAAACCGACATAGACGCATAGAAAGGGAAACGTGTATTGTGACTGTAACGATGATTTAAAATAGCTCGTTGAAGAAGCCTTTGACAGGGCATAGTTAACGACAAACTGCAAATAACTCCAAAGCCATTGAACAATTTTCATGAAATTTTTATTTAATGTATTGAATTGAATTTAAAAGTATAGTTGTCCCCCGATTTACGTGGGGGTGAAGTTCGGTCGAAATAGAGTGCATATCCAAACGACGCAAATTGAAACAATCCATTAACGGAAATTGAGGGGTTAGGTGGTTTAACACGTTGACTGCCAACTACGGTATAATTTGTAGTTAGCGATCTGAGTAGGCATTACCTCATATTCACTGTATCTGCTGTTTGTATACAGCTGCAACTACACTCCCGTTCACGGAGACAGTTAAATGTTCTGTAATAGACATGGGGGTAGCTAGCGAGGGGCAAGAGTGGGCATTGGCATATGGCTAGTACAATCTTAATTGTATTAATTAATTACTATTTTTGAAGTATACTTAATTATAATAAATAATCTTAAGCAGAAGGTGTGCGGGTTGACTATACCATTATACAGCTCCCAAACTGAATTTAGTATTCGTTCTTTATGTCAGTTCGTGTGGTTTGGTACGCTTCAGCCTTCTCAATTCGTGGGTAATATTCAGAAGTTGAATTGCTTCTACGTTGGTATGGTTTAGTAGTCGTTTTTCATGTTTGACAGCGTATTCTTGGACGACTTCATGGATCCATTTGATGTCTAAATAGTCGTGAATTTCCTGGTTTATCACATATCGATAAGTTCTCGTTATTATGCGTAGGAATTTGTTCTGGCTTCATTGGATAATATCTCGATTGGTTTGCTTTGTACAGCCCCATAATTGAATTCCGTACACCCAAATTGGTTTAATGGTAGATTGGTAGGTCAATCTTTTGCAATACAGGTTAAGTTGATGTGATGCTTCCAGTTTCACCTGTTATCTAGATGTAGACCAACATATTTCGCTGATTCTGCTTTCGGAACCATAATTCCATTGAGATATATATTACGATTGCTTTCTATTGGCCGCAATGTAAATGTGACGTAGGTGGATTTCGTCTCGTTGAATTTGATCTTGCAGTCGATAGTCCATTGATTGATACTGTTTAATGCTTCTTGTAGCTTTCTGGTGACCATCTCTTGATTATCTGCAGTGCCCATTATGACCGTGTCATCAGCGAATGCACCCATGAACGTTTAATTTGTGATAGGTATGTCGGCGGTGTATATCAGGTATAAGCATGGTCCTAGAACGCTGCCCTGTGGTACACCTGCCTTGATGGGAAAGTAGTTTGAGTATGCTTCCTCATATGACATTCTGAATTCTCTGTCAGATAGGTATGATTCAAGTAGTTGACAGTAGTTTATTGGAAGAAGTCTTTCTCATTTTGTGTATGAGCCCCCATGCCACACTCGATCAAATGCCTATGATACGTCGAAAAACACTGCCGGGCAATATTTCTTTTTTTCAAATGCTTTCTCGATCGGTTGAATGCTTTGCTCTGAATCCAAATTGGAAATCAGGAATTTTTATGCTTTACAGCTTAGATATCGAGGCTAGTAACGAAATGGGCCGGTATAATGTTACCTGTTCTGGTGGCTTATCAGGTTTCTTCAACATTATTATCTGCGCCGTTTTGAAGCAGCTTAGAATATATCTGAGTCTAAAACAGGCGTTGAAAAGATATGTGATCATGATAACTGCTTTACTCGATAGTTCCCTATAGAGGCCAGGCGACAATCCGTCAATTCCATGTGCTTTTTTAGGATTGAAATTTTTGTCAATTTCGTGAGCTACTTGGAGTGCCGTGATTGGTTTAATTCTTGCTGCAGGTTGATAATTTGGTGACGAATCATTTTCCGAGTCGATGTCATGTGGTTGAAATACGTTCGCTAAATGTGTGAAGAGGTCAGCTTTACCTTCGTCTTTTCTAACCCATTGCCCTTGTATGTCCATTAATGGTGGCATTTCCACAAGATGTCATTTAAAATGTCTAGTAGCTCTCCATAACGAATGCTCTTTGTCTGCTCCTGGACCGAGATTGCTCAGATATTGATTAATGCAACTCTGTTTGTGTTCTTTGATTAATCGGTTAACTAAATTGCTAACATTGAATTTTCTTTTGTCTTTGCCATGAATGTCTTGCTTTACGCCTATCCTTCATCAGGTCTCTGATCTCAGCAGGGTAGTTAACTTGTTCACTTGTTTCTTGCTGCAGGAGTTGCTAGACTAGCAACTACGCGAGTGTGATCGACTGTTGCGTATCTTGTACCAATTCATCTTTGTTGCGAAGGCTCACTTTCAAGCCGCTTAGGTTGTCTAGGTTTACTGTAAATGCTATCCAATCAGTAAGTTTGTTGGTAAGGTTTTGTTTTTTGTTTTTTCTTTTTGATGATCGTTGCACTTAATGTAAGTATGATCTGAGGAAAGATCTGTCATGTCTTCAGTTATAACACAATTTGGGGCAATTCCCGTCGTAATGAAGAAGTCAATCAGATCGTGAACTTTATTGTTGTCTGTTGGCCAATTAGTTGGCGGACACGACGAGTAAAATCCGCCTTTCCCTTCGTTGATGGCTGATAATCGTTGTTTACCTTTTCCTGGAGAGATCAGTCTCTACTCCCATGCAGTGTGCTTGACATTGAAGTCTCCTCTAATGACGAATTTTGATCGCAGTTTAGTGAATACGCTAAGATATTGTGATTTTGTAATTGCGTGTCGTGGAGGACAATATGTCGCACCTATATTTAATTTAGATCCATTGTGTTGAATACAGACAATAGTGGCTTGAATATACGGTTCTCTTATTTCTTCCTGTTGGAAGTGCTTGATGTTCTGTCTAATTAATAAGGCTGTACCGCCCCGCACACGTTCACTGGGATGGGTTGTCCAGTAAGCACCCTAACCTTTCATTTTAATAACAAAAATTTTGGGAAGTGTGTTTCCGATATCAATGGGATATCGATATTTTTTTCTCTTAGTAATACTTCTAGTTCTTGGGCTCTTTGATTGAGCCTATTTGCGTTCCAGGTTATAATACGTAGGAACTGATTACTCATTTTTGTTTTCTTTTTCGACTGTTTGTTTGATTGTTTCTGGCCTTTTTCCTATTTTTCCATTCTATTTGATGGCTGGCCTAAACTTTGTCTAATTTCGGCCTGAGAAGAACAGAGCATATTCATCACATTAACGATTGTTGGCTCGTTATTCGTTTTGTTTGGTAGTTGGCTTATTGCTGACTTGAACACTTGCTTGTGAATGGCCGTCTAGTTTGTTCATTCTGGTGATTATTTTCCGTTTGCAGTTGTCGAGTGACAGGTATTTTATTAAGCTGCATTACTTTTAATTTTTTCTGATATACTGGACACCTTTATAACTCGCTGGATAACCTTTTTCTCCGCATAATGCGCACGTTGCTAGGCTGTTGCGTTGTTTTTTGCATTGTGTAGTATGATGATTACCGGCACACTTCACGCATTTTGCTGCGCGGTTGCAGAATTTCTTCGTAGGACCAAGTTGCTGGCAGTTAGTGCACTGAGGTATACCTTTAACCTTTTTGAGTGGTTCGATAGTTATTCTGTATTGTAGCAGATTTTTTATATTATAGACTGATTTGTTGGATTCATTTGGTTTTATGTCCACATAGAACAACGGAAATGATTTCCGAACTTGTTCACCATCACCTTCATTGTTGATTAAAGATCGAATTCTCTCTCTTTTTCTCTTCTGGACTTCGATAAATTCATTTTCTAATTCTTCTTCGTCAGTGAAATATTCCACTATTTTAGATGAGGTTGACTGCATAGAGTGGGAATTTTTTATTTGATTGGCTAACGCGATTACTTTTTGTTGCAGTTCATATATGTATGCTTGTTGTTGATAAGCGGTGGCCACTTGTTCATAAGACATAATGCTCTCATTATTCGTATCGCCAGCAGCAGTCGTTATTGGGTTGAGTGGTATTGTATTATTCATATTGTGGTAAATAAAATATGCACAACACACTATCTTGAATTATTAGCACGGGTTTATTTTCTTCCCATGTCTGTCGAGTTTCACAACAAAACACTCGTAGAATAAAACATGAAGTTATTTTGATACAGCAAAATATAGTTTTATTGACGTAAAATAGTAGAAAATAATTGTATTTATCCAATAAAAATATTATAGATTTGTCTCATCGAAAAATCCACCATTTTACATTCAAGGTTGCCCGAACAATTATCGGCATCTGTTAGACATGTTTTGACAGAGTGTTGGCCGGCAAATTGCTCCACTCTCGTTGTAAAATGTCCCAAAGATGTTGTTTGGTAGTTGGACCTCTTGTTTGTATCCATCTGTCCAGCTCATTCAACAAGAGCTCAATGCGATTAAGATCGGGGAAGCCACGACATTATCTGTAAGACATTATCTGCTTCTAGCGCAGTAAAATAATTCTTAGATAATAATGCTGTGTGTTTAGGATCATTATCCTGAATTAAAAAGAAATTATCTCGTATCAATCGGTTACCAGAAGGAACAGCATTGTCTACCAGAATATTTCTACACTGCTCGTTTCTCATGATACCTTCAATCTGTACCAAATCTCCTACTTCTGAGTATAAAAAACAACCCCACACCATAACACAACCAGCACCGTGGTTTAGTGCGTGCTATACATTCGGGAAGCAATCTCTCTGTCTTCGACCTTCGAACGTAAATTCTTCTGTTTTGTCTAAAAACTTCAAACTTAGATTCATCGGTCCAAGGCACATTTATCAAGTTCTCTACCGTCCAATCTTTATGTTCTTTGCCCAGTTTAGTCGTTTTAGTAAATTGCCTCGTCTCAATAGCAGTTTCCGAATAGCAATTCGCCCGAAAAAATTGCCTCTGGCAATCGACGTTTGATAGTGCTTACCAGTGCAGCGCTTTGACGATCGCGATTGAATTTTGCTGCTATTCGTTGGACAATTAATTTTCGAATTTGTTTACTAATTAAAACGATTTGCTGATCATCCAAATTGGTAGTAATTTGAGACGGACTTGGTCGATCACGGTCATTTAAACTTTCCGTTGTCCAGTATCGTTTTATAATGTTGTTCACACTAGTTCTGGCTGCATGCATTTTATCACCAATTTGTCCAACAGAATACCCTTCTTTGTGAAATGTGATTATGGAAGATCGGATGGACTTTCCCTGAGGCAACTTTTAAAACTTTGAAGTTCTTCCACTTTCAGTATGTGCGGACCTCAAGACGTTTGCAAGTAAAATGTAATGTAAAAGTAATGACCGTAAAATCGTTCTGGGAAATACCCAGACAAACTTTTATGACAGAGAAGGCATTCAATTGCCCCTTAAATAATTCTTTTCTTCAATAGTTGTAAATCATTCTAAACGATTATTTAGTGATTTGTCTTTTCAGAGAATAGTTTAAATGTTAAAACGCTTATTGCAATAGTTCTAACGATGATATATTATGCCATAAACTAATGGAAATTACAACGCACCAGAAGTCGTAGTGTAGTATAAGATTTTAAACGTTTATCGCACTATTTCCTCAATCTATTGAAGTGTACCAACTTCCGTGAACGGGAGTGTATATACAGTCGGGGACATAATTACGTGGATACTTTTACGGATTCCATTGTATATAATTTTCCCTTGCCAGTATAATGTCTTTCAATGATTTGAGATACAATATACATCAAAATAAAAATGTTTACTGTTAATTATATGTTTGTTCTTTCTTTAGTCGATATTTACTTGTCGGTTAGAACCCATAAATTTTCGATGGGGTTTATATGCGGACTTTGTGCGGTGTAAGACCTTTATCTTCGAATCTTAAAAGAATTTTTTAGATTTGTTATCTTGCTGATAGATGAAATGCTCAGCAATACCCATTTTTCCACGAACTCCTTTAAATTCTCATTAAGGATAGTGATGTATAGATCGGCGTTCATAATTGTGTCGATCAGAACTATCTTCCCCACGCCGTTAAATAAAAAACAACCCCACACACACCATTATGGAGCCGCCGCCTAACTTTACAGTGGGAGTAATAAATTTTTCATTATATGCCTCCCTCGATTTTCTCCACACTCTAGATCTTTTGTTCGTGCCGAACAGTTCCAACTTGCTTTCGTCGCTCCACACCACTTTTTCCAAAACGAAATTGGCTCATTCATATACTTTTTGCAAATATTAGTCGTTTGCGTTTATTCGCGTTGTTTAAAACGGGCTTACGTCGAGGTACACGGCTAGGCAACAATGCTTCTTTCAATCTACGCGAAGCAGTTTTCGTCGATATCTTAAGTCTTAAGGTTTAGTCTCTCAACTAATTCACGTCGTGTAACAGTGAGTACGTGTCTACATTCTCTGACAATGCGTCGATGACATGTATCAGTTGTGCATCGTTTGCGACCGCGCTTTTTAGATTTTCTGTTGTATTATATTTTAAATATTTCTTATACATTTTTTGCATGGCGCTTTTAGAAATATTGTTTTCTTCACCAATGACTCTGTAACTAAGACCTCCTAGTCAGTCAGAAAGAACTAAATTTCTAATTTGCAACGAAATTTCTCCGCGATTGCTCATTTTTACGTGAACAGAATAAATGTTACCGAAAACGATGCTTTGTTGACATGACAACCGAGATGCTACTTGTTGGGAAACGAAAACGTTGTTTACTAAAATTGTTGACGTGCGTAAACCACGTGGTACGCTATCTGAACGGTGTCCACTCAATTGTCCCTCACTTGGGAACAATACTTTCGTTCATAAATGTTTGATGTGAAAATTATCGGCATTATTGTTCGTATATTGGTGGACGTTACTTATAAAGACATAATGTTTAATAAAAAAACAAATTACTAAAGATTAACTGCAGGAAATGGCGTAATTTTGGTCCATCTCCTCAAATCAGTCAGGTATCCACTCAATGTGTCACCGACTGTATGTAAATCTAAAGATAGACAACTGTATGTGTTACCTTATGTATGAAACGCATTTCACCATCGGCGCAAACAATAACTAATTAATTGCCTTGAGATATGGTTAATAACAAAGCAGTAGTGATATTCTCTATCCAACTGTAGGAACTAGTATGGCCTACGTGAATGTAAGTTTCATCCAAAAGACAATTGGTTTGCCTTCACTTTTGTATTTTATTTTGTTCAGTCAACTGCAAAACGCGATCAGTCTCGTCTATAAGCAGCCCCCGATTGTTCACAGTTTTCCTCGACTTGAAACGTTTTTTAATAATTGTAGGCAGCGATGTACGTTTTCCTGAAACGTGGTATTCAGTACTTAATTTTTCTTGTAAGTTTGTCGAAATTATAAATCATGTTTCTAATATGCATTTGTGCCCAAAGAGATATGTTGGCTTTTGTTCATGTTCTCTTGCGCTTTTTAGGAGGACTGAATTTTACTTCACCATCACCATTCTTTTTAGTTTGCAAATCGACACCTTCACTTAAGATTCTTTTTATAGTAGCTAGAGAGACCGCCGTAGCAGTTAAAACACGTTTTTTTTTTTAGTTTAGTTTTATTTTCATTTGGAAATATTGTCTTGAAATAATTAACGTTAAACACAATAGCCTTCGAGTGGGAATTAAATTCCTTTCTTTTATTTTTCGCCTCCATTTATTCCTTTTAATAGGAAATTACACTTTAAATTATGCGCATTTACATTCACAAAATACACGCTATGTAAATCGACTGCAAACCACGGTATGAAAAGACACTGAAACACTACGGTGAACGCCGCGCCGCCATCAGTGTATATCGTGTGTCGATTGCGGTTTATTCCAAGAAACCCACTGTATGTGTTTCAAATAATTAATCGAAGCTGGAATAACTTGTTGAAACTCCATAATCATAACTTGTAAAAATCAAAAAAGAGACTGAGTTTCAAAATTTTTTTAATAAAAGTGTCATTTATAT
This sequence comes from Chrysina gloriosa, assembly GCA_038088585.1. NCBI lineage: Eukaryota > Metazoa > Arthropoda > Insecta > Coleoptera > Scarabaeidae > Chrysina > Chrysina gloriosa. Next base: position 50,795,917 of record CM076088.1, read on the forward strand.
TTACTTAAAGTTTGTTTGGAACAAAATTACTTTCAATTCAATTACCAATACTATAAACAAACTAAAGGTTTGGCAATGGGTAACCCGTTGAGCCCGCTATTAGCCGAGATATTTATGAAACACTTTGAAAATATCATTAGCACACACCCTTTATTCAAAAATTGTATCTATTGGTATAGATACGTAGATGACATCTTAGTTTGCTTTAATGGCACCGACAGACAACTCAGAAAGTTTTATGGTTTTTTTATATACAGTCCACCCTAATATAAAATTAACTTTGGAATTGGAAGAAAACTGCTCTATTAATTTTTTGGATTCAATTAAAGAACCCAAGAATTACAGTTGTATCACATACATAGGTAAAGCGTCTGATATCGTGGGGAAATTAATTAAAAAAGCGAATAACACTATTATTGCTTACAAAACTAATAATACTATCGGCAAATTCATTAAAAATAATAAGGACAGAACAGACAAAGGATCGCACTCGGATGTTTATAGGTTGACATGTGAGTGTAAGACAGTATATATTGGCCAAACAGGAAGAACTTTCACTACCCGGATTGCCGAACATCAGAGAAGTTTTTTAGACAAAAAATCTGACTCAACATTTGCTAATCATTGTCTAGAAAACAACCATAATTTTAATAGTAATTTTGATATACTTCACATTCAAGAAAAAGGAAAAAAACTAAATATTTTGGAATCAATGGAAATTAATAGATATAATAGATTAGGCTTAGTTTTAAACGCCCAAACAGATGTTTATCAGTCCCCCTCCTAGCACTAAATTTCTAATTTTATAATTACCTTTTATTCTTTTGTATATAAGTAGATACTAATCGTTCGTTTATCTTTAGTTTTCATCCACGTGATGAAGCCACTGTGTGGCGAAACAAATTTGTAGTGACACTTTTATTTAAAAAAATTTGAAACTCACAAAGTCTCTTTTTTGATTTTTACAAGTTATGTATGTATTTCGTTAATCTTATGCTTCCATTTCCCGTTTTCCTTGTTTTACTTATTTCTATCAGCCTTATCCTATATTTTTATTTCTTCCGTCACTTCTATCTCCACCAACCAATCATTGATTCGATCAAACCTGGAATCAGTGATTCCACGTTTCTATTACCGTTTCTTGTGTCTCTGTTTCTCGCTATAGGACGTGCGCTACCGTTCGTTGTTTATTGCTTTTTTTATTTTCTCTTCATTTCTTCTATTTTTTATCCCTTTTCCGTCTGTCGAATCCATTTTGAGATTCGTATTTTGCCTTTGGATACTAAAATATCTTCCTTTTACCATACCCCATTCTTCCTCGTTAATTTTTTATTTTATTATATCTTGCTTTTACTGTATTGTCTTATATCCTCCTTTTTAATAATTCTAACTTTCCTCTCGATTTCCTTGTATTCGCTGTTAATGTCATTGGTAATATATATTTTCGGATATTTTTTCATTGTTTGAATTGGTTGCTCATTATCCATTATTTTTCAGTCGTTCCCCTCCCTTCCTCTTGTTCGTTCTTCAAGATTTCGCTTATCCCGTCCTTTATGAATTGAAATTGGAAACCTGCGCATATGGGAATTACGATCATACTTTGAAGGTTTATAAAATATTTCCTGAGATCGGCATTAATCCTAAAACGAAACTAGAGATAAAAGATCAAATATGTTTTAACTTTAAAAGCAAATGGTTTACACTGCGGATGATATAATAAGTCAGTTCTGCAAGCTAAATAGATGCGTCAACGGCACTCCTCTCCGTGTATGTTTGTTGTCGCATCATTCATTAGTGCTAGGAACGATTTTCTCGTCTCCCTAAAATTGCTCGCTGTAGTTATGAATATCAGTTCTGAAATTAACTCTTTTATTTTCTTTTCAATGTACCATATATGATTTCCTGAATCATACTTTTTTTATTCCCTCTCCAAAAATCATTATTTAAACAATATGGCTATCGTACTTTCACCCCAAAATAGTCGTAAACAAAGAAGATCATACGCGGTGTTTTCTTATACCTTCATTAACTTTTCAAAGTGTGCTTGAAATTAAACAATGAAGGATATTTTGAAAAAGTGCAATCCGAGCTTCTTGAATTTGGGTCACAAAGTTAAGCTGTTTGGTGGGCAAGGCAAGGTAATCAATCGATTGAAGCATTTACATGTTACAATTGAACAACATTCGTTACGAAGTATTGCTTCGAATTAAGAAAACACATGTAACAGAAGATACGTTTTCACATAAAAGTAAGTGTATAATATAGATGATAAAATTTCTTACATAGAATTTAATCGTTTGTATATTATTGTATGCAGTTTTATTGCGACTAGACGCGAAAGTAGCAATAACAATAAATTGTTCATATTTTGCGTTGCGGGCGATGATACTATTATTGTGCAGTACAGTCCCATAATTTACACAATATAACACCTAGCAGCTATTCAAATGACCGCAGATGTTCATACTAATGAGATATATGTACCTATGTAAAACAAACATTATAAATTTATATGGTTTGCAATGTAAATAGGAAATAGAATACAAGTAAGATATCTATTATTATTCCTGAAAGTCTATATTTTGAAGATTCTTCAGAGGACTGAACAGTACCGCTGTTCACACTCGATTACATAATTTAAACATATTCGTGTTCACATTAGCGCCATGTTCATGTTTATGTCTGTTTAGAATATCGTGACTGTACTGTAGATAATAGTTGCCAAGACACTTTTGAGGAACGCGGGTAACACAGCTTTGGGGTTTACATACCATAAATGATTTTTTTCAAAGCAATGTGGGACAATTTGGTAGCAAAATAAGCTATTTTGAAATTAGCAGCTCGTAATTTGGTGCTTCAACAGCATAGATGCACAAACCCACGCTTGGACGCAAATCAAGAACATCTTTAAGCTATAATGGGTTTTGGACATCCTTCTTTAATGATTAATGGGCCCAGGAATGCGAGAGAGTATTTCTAGATAGGGAGTAGGAAACTTAGAAAATCAGTTCGAGAAGTTGTCTATAATTTACTCAAGGCTACTATTATATTAGTTTTCATTTCAGAAAATGTAGAACCATTACTACTACTACAACCAATTACCAAATGTTCGTTCATTCTTCGGTTCTCCCTCTTCCTTCTTAGGGCGTCTGAATTTCTTCCAATCATTCACTCCATTTCTTTTTGTCACTGGCCGCCGCTTCCATCCCCCTCATGGTTTCCCCTCTTTCTTTTCTCAATTCTGGTATTTGCTGCATTAAGGTCTTCCTTGGTTTACATCTCCTTCTCCTTCCGGTCCTTGCTGTCTCCACCCTCCACAGCTATTGTTTATTGTCCATCCTTCTTGTATATCCAAATCAGTTCAGCATTCTCTTCTCTTTTCTACTTCTTATGGATTCTTGGTTCAATTGCAATCTAATGTCTTAATTTCTTATTGTATCCAATCGTGTCGGTCGTGCTATTTTTCTTAATTATTTCATTTCTGCACTTTCATGCTTCTCCTTGTTCACCCAAGATTCACATCTACATATATAATAGTGTTGGCACTGTTACTTGATTGTATACTTGGAGTTTCACTGGAGTTCCAGTCTCTTTCTTCCCAAAATTGTATTGTATATATATAATACATAATAAATTCTTGTGGCTTTCTTGATTTCGTTTGCTATCTCCCGATCAATGTCCCTATCCTCCGACATAATCACTCCCAAGTATTCGTATGGTGTTGCTTGCTCTGTTTGCTGTCCTTTACATACTAACCTCTCTGTCTTTGTTTCCATTAATGTGTTTTGGTTTATTATCATGTACGTAGTCTTGTCTGCATTTATTAATATTCCCATTTCATTAATCTCCTCCGTCCATATGTCTCCATGTTTTCCTTATGTACGAAACCAACACAACATTAATCCATTTAGTTGGATCAGCTGTAATTGTCTGTAGCCTATAGTTACATATGAACAGTAACGAGATGAGGCTGTTGCCCTGTTTAATTCCCCTATTCATGTAGAAAGTTTCCGACATTTTCCCATTCAATATTACCCTGCCCTGCACTGTGTTGTATATACCTTTGCCTATTCTGGTGAGTTTTCTTGCAATCTCGATCTCTCTCATTATTTCCCAAATTACTAATCTATCCACAATATCAAAAGCTACTTTCAAGTCTATGAAGATAACAAATAGTTCTTCGTTTATTTCGTTCTTCTTTATATATACGAGGGTATATCAAATATAAACGGGACTGAGTAATTTAAAAATTCTTAAATGATCCTAGACCTGCTACGAGTCGATGAGCAGGTAGCGTACACCATTAGGGTGAGGAGATAACGACCACAACTCTGCCGGGTTCCTGCAGTATCACGTGAGATCATGAGTGAGACGGACGTGCACGTCTCCGTGGAGCAGTGATTCATAATCAAGTTTCTGGGAAGAGGAAGGAACGCAACCGAAATTTTGCGACGGTTACGAGCGCAGTTCGCCGATAACACCCTGTCAAGAACCCGTGTGTTTGCTCGGCACAAACAATTTTCTGAAGGGCGTGAAAAGCTAGAGAACGAGAGCCACCGCCCAATATTGGGACGATCCGGAATCTTATGGAGAGAAATCGGCGCATTCAATTCAGATGGGAATTACTGGAACATCTCCCCCCTCCAGTCGAGATTTGTCACCTTGACTTCCATTTGTTTGGACCCCTCAAGGAATCACTTGGAGGCCAGCGTTTCAACAACAACGAAGCGGTGGAAGCATTTGTGCTCCAGTGGTTAAGAGAACGTCCACAGAGTTTCTACGATGCTGGAATAAAGAAGCTTCCAATCCGTTGGGAAAAATCTATACCTAGGGCAGTATGTATATTTGTAATTTCATTTAAGTAAACTTAGCTTCTTTAAAAAAACAGTCCCGTTTATATTTGATATACCCTCGTATATATTACCTTCTGTTCGTTGTCGTCTTCTAAATGCCGTCTGTGTATCATTCAGTTAGTGTTCCATTAGTTCTCTAATACTGACTTCTACGATTTGGTTGTATACTTTAGCCGCTGTGGACGCAAGGTAGATCGCTCTATAGTTTCCCCATTCCCTTTTTCTTGTGTATAGAAACCATTAAGTCGTCTTCCCATTCTTTTGGGATCTTCTCCTCTTCGGTAGTTCAGCATATCTCTTCTGCCTTCTTATGAGTCACCTGTTCGAATAGTTCTCGTAGTCGTCCCAACCTTCTCGTCCAGGTTTTCCTCCCTCGTTTCATTAAACATCCGATTCGTTTCCTCTTGGTATTTCCTTCTGTATTCTGGGCCCTTCAATCTATGGATTTTAATTCTTTTATAGTCCCTCTCCTCTTTTACTTCACTAAATTCCACCTTCACGTTGGCCATAACCATTGTATGTTCCGTTCCTATTTCCGCCTCATCTATTTTTACCTTTGAATATTGCTTTCATTTCGTTTATATATATTATGAAGTCTATTATACTCTTTACCCTTCGTAGATCTGCCATGTATGTATATCCTTCTGGCAATGTTTGTTTCCAAAAGGAATTCCCAACTAGCATATCGTTTTCCTGGCAGAAGTTCAGTATTCTTAGACCATTTCTGTTCGTTTTCTTCTCTCCATATTGCCCTCTGCATCCCATGCCCGTGTTTACATAGTCCCGTATCCTTGCAATCCACACCGCCATTATTATATTTGTCGTTGTCTCCCTTATAGTTCCTACTGTTATTTGTAGTTGGTATCATTCTGCGCTTTTGCTCTTTTCCGTGCGTCCCACTGGGGCTTATATTTGAATTAAGGCTATTTTTATCTTTAACTCTAGTGTTATCTACATGATTCTGGACGATGTTGGTATAGATTTTGTAATTCTTTTGTTTAACTCATTTGTCACCATTATGCCCACCCCTTCCTTCGCTCTCTGTCCCTTTGGGACATCTGAGAAGTAGAGTGTGTATCTCTCTATTATGTCCTTCTTTCCTGATCTTGTTTCTTTTTTGTTCCACTGAGTTCCAGTGCTTGTAATGTCTATCTATCCATCTCAAATGTCAGCTCGTATTTTTACCGTTCAGCGATGTTATATTCCAATGTCCATCTCCATCTTCCTGTCTCCCACCTACTTTATGTTCTTGTCCTATTCCTCAGCCAAGATCGTCATCGTATTCGCCATCATATTCCTCTCATTGATTGGCACTCGTTTTTTGATACCCTTCCGGTATTCGTTAGTTAAGTTCATCATCTTCATTGTGTTACTTTTCGCGTTGTTATTTGTATTTGGGGATCTTTCTGTTCTGGCCATGTATTTTCTTTTTCCTCGCCCACCCCTCTTTATCATTTTACCGGTCCCTTCCTGTTGTTACAGTTGGCTTAGTGTAAACTCATTCCCATTTAGGTATAATGTATTGTATCCTAGATTCGCCAGATACTCCCTCTCTCTTGCTTCCTTCAAGTTTTTGATCAGTTTCTTGCGTTCTAATATTTGTTTTGGGTGATCTTCGTTTATGAATATATCTGTTCCCTTTAAGTTGTTTGCTTGTCTCGATACTTTCATCTTTTTATTCCATGATACAAATTCCCCCAATATCAGTTTTCTTCCTCATCTGCCTCCCTTCCCCAATCTTCTTACCCCTAGATAACTTTTTGTAAGGATACTTGAAAAGTAAAGTGTACCTTAATCGGCCAATGAATGTAGAAGGTTTAAATCAAAAATTCACTAAGAAATACAACGTATATATCTCGCAGTTATTGATATTCACAGACAATTTATTGATCGTATTCAGGTTGTCAGCGGTATGCAGTTTGAACATATAATTTAATCGTTTGTTTTTTTACATTACAAGTAAATTTCGTGTTTTGGGCTTTCAACATCGTTTTTCTTAAAAAATGTTCTTATGTGATCTATGTATATCCATGATTACCTTGTTTTATGTAGAAAAATGTACTCTTTTACAATCCGCAATAAATTCTATTTAAGAATATCGAAACTTCATATATCGCACATGAATCACCATGTGTATATTAATTCTACATCAAAAAATGCAGAAATAAAAATTAACGGGTCTGACCGTTTTCTTTTTCAAAAGTTTATCTTGATTTTTAATAAATTTGTACACTACTTTACGAAAGTATTATACATAGATGGCCACAGGACACTTGCGCGCCGCGGTCAGTCTTACGAAGGGTTTCACTTAATGGTATGGGACAGTAGCGCGCCAAATCTTCGCAACGGCCGTAGGGTCACAGGACATTTGCGCGCCGCGGTCAACTTAATTTTAAGATGCACATGCCAGTAAGAATGAATTAAAAAACAACAGTGTTTGTAGCATATTACCGGGTCGCAGGTCTATTTAAATTTAAACACTACATGCATAGGAATGAATAAAAAACAACATTTATAGAATATACTATGTTTATTTATTTATTTCTTGAAATAATTATAACTTACACTTTTTACGAAATGGAAGCGAGAAATACTTCCACTTCTATATAATTTAATTAAATTGGAAACATATTGCATTCGCTTCGTCGTTTCACAGTTAGTAGATTTTTCTTGTATATTTAGACTGTTAATTTTTACATAACTATTCACCTGTATATCCTTTAAAGCAGAAATAAATTTGAATATATCTGGGTGAGATTTATAAAAATAGGAGTTAAAATGGCTATGAAAAGCCTCACAACAGTTGGTAGTCTTCTCAACAGTAGCAGCTAAAGACGCCCACTAATGTGGTGGAAACGTTGCGTTCCCCTGGATATAATTATCAACTAAATAATCCGCATATTTGATTACTCTACTATCTTGAGGAATAACTGAATATAAATCTTCTACAAAACAGTTATCAACTTCCTCGCAATTTAAAAACAGTAAACCAAATGGCCATCGCAACCAACAACCAATTTCGGATGTCATATCTTTATATTCGCAGACTAAACCTAAATTTTGGAGTTTTCGAAACCAAGCTTGAATTGAAATGAAATCTACAGCCAATTATTTTACTTGCAGGCCATACAGATCGTATACCTACATGAATAGACTGCCCAAAGTCACAAGTAATTTCTATAGGCCTAAAAACTAGCTCTATCCCTTAACAGTACTCAATACTAACAATTTAAAAGCTAAAGAGTACGTCGCACTTTCTTTATTTGGTAAGAGCATGAATACCACTGGCGTGTAATGACCATTTTTAAGTGAATGAATGGTAAATAACTGATAAAAAAACTTAGCACAGTAATCAAACGTTCCATCAACGTATATATTCTCGCAAGTGCATAGATGTTTCAAATTGGTTTCACACGAAAAGATGATGATATTAGCTTGAACATTATTAATTAAAAGGAAGTTTTCACCCATGTTCGTGAAACAATTAATAGATTGTAACGCTTCATGGACGTCCTGCATTGACTGGGGCAACGGTGGTAGAACACTCTTCCTAGTTCTGTATATAGTTTTTCTTTTGTTCTCGATATCGGTGGTTGTTACCTTATCACTGCAACCACCGTATAAACCGCCATTTATCAATTTATTAGGCCGTTCTGATAAATCTTCCATTGCCTTTCGCTTTAGTCCATTTTGAATTTTCTGCAAAGATAAATACATATCAGACATTGTAAGGTAACTACATTAATTTATTGATAAGTATAAAATAAAGTCCACTTATCCAGGACGTATTATTATGATTTACAGGTAAACTAGTTTCATTCTGTTAACAGAACATCTTATATAGAATTAATATAATTAATTACAAAATTAATAGTTTAAATACTTACTCTCAAGATTTAAATACGAATAAATAGTTAATTAAAATGGGTAACTCACCTTTACATCTAATTTTTCAGGAGGCTCATAGCTATACTCCTTATTAGTTTTTAATAAAATTTCCTCGGATTTATCTACAAGTAAAGATGCGGGGCAACCTCTTTTGGAACACCTGTAGGGCACAGCCTGGGCAGTATCCTTGTCTTTTCGAAATGTACACTGCTTAACAATAAGCAGCTTCTTTCCTTTGGTACTCAACATCGCGTCCATAATGAAATTGTAGAAAACAAAGTAATGCACACAAGCAGCAACCAACTAGCAACTGAAATTACTTTATTTAAGGGCAGGTTTAAATACTCACCAAGAATTAAATCATTTAAGAAAAGCACCAATCACATGTACTATAATAGTAATTAGAATGCTCAAATGCATTTCACTATTAAGAAAGTTTTCTTTGAATAAAATCTAGGTACTAACAAAGTCGTTAAGATAACGACCAATAGTAATAATTCTCTTCGACGCGCAAATGTCCCATACGGATTTAGGGCCATTTAAGTACCCCTTCATTACTTAGATAAGAGAACTTGACCGCGCGCGCAAATGACCGATCACCACATAGATATATCTGCATCTACACATTCTTTAAATCTCAGGGTAATTAACGCATATATTCTTTTTATAAGTTCAGGCGTTTTACTTATTTTCACAGAAATATTTTGTTATGATATCTGAATTATTTTATATTATCCCTTATACTTAGTAATATAATATTTGGTGCCGTAATTGCTGTTCTTCATCTACTTTTTAAAATATCTGAATTGTGTTGTGTGTATAAAGATACTTCTATACAGTTTATCTCATTGAAGGAGAGGTACAATAGAATGTGGAAATATACGAAAGAATTAGAAGATGTGTAATATGTAAAGTAAACCAGAAGATACCGTACTTTACACTTAATCATTGGTCATATAAAATGGAACAAGACAAATGATGGTAAGTGCTTTACAAGGGGAACGTCCTCTGCTGAAAGGTAAGAAAATAATCAAATTTCTTGTGCATGTGTTATCAATGTAATTGTGTATATTTTTGCAAAACTGTTTAGCAGTGATGAAGTAGTTTTAAGAATGTAGCTCTAATGTATCTCTGTGAGTAACAAAACGGTTGATTGATCATTCAGAATGATTTCGACTTTTCGAGCAAGTAATTGAAATTATTTTTGATTACTTCTTGCAGGTCAACAAGGACAACGTAAATCATCTTTGTAATATTTTGATTTTGTTATGTATTTGCACAATTCCTACATATTTTTCAGGCAGCATCGCCTAGCATCATTTTTATACGAAACATTGCTATCTCTGATTATTCCCATTATTGCTAGTTCACGGTACTATTTTAGAATCTTCATTGTTTATGTATGTTATGTATTATTTACTTTATACTTTAGCAAATATTTAATGTCTTATGTGTCACAGTTTTGACAACAGTCCAATGTTCTCCAGCACTTCTCTTCCAATTAGTTTTGAGCCCTCTAGTATGGTTTGCTAGAACAAAATAAGCAGAGAAGGCGAGCTTGTCCATTTAAGCAGGGTATGATATAGAACAATTTATTTGATTTATCTACTATACATGTATTTGTTAAATTGGAAATAAATTTACAAAAAACTCGACAAAGTATTTATACAACTTAAAGTTAAAAGATATATGGGATTTTAAAATATTATTTGCCTAGGAAAAGCATTTTCCGATTCCACGAACTAGTGACAATTAAATCTGTGTCCGGTCTGAGTTCGGAAATTGTTGTCATTTTTTAAATGAACGTTTGTAAGTGGCGGTAGAGCCATAAAATCGTGCTTTGGAAAATACTTAGCAGTGTTCACTACGTGACTTAAAATTTTTAGTTGGTCATACTGATATGTGGCTAGTAATAAAATTTGACATCGAAGGTTAGAAACATACATATCCTTTTAAACTGCTAAATTTTCAATTGTCGTATTTGATGCTTCTGCTCGCTTTTGTTTACTTTTATCACACATAAATGTACATGCATTGTACAAATTTATTTTATAGAGAAAAGGCAGTATCGACAATCTTAGAATAGAAATATGCATTTTCATATTGAGGGTCTTTAGTACTGTCGAACTTGTACACTTCTACTTTTTCACGCAACCTATACAAGACTAATGCCCAGTTTCTGGCACACTTATCAAACAGGTGCCGGCTAAATACCTATCCGCTAAATCATTGTATGTAGTTTCTGAAACTGGCGTGCCGTTACCTAACGTTACAACAGATACCAGTCCGTTAAGTTATCACTTGTAGCTTCAAGGGTTACCGGTAAGTTACCTTTAAATCTAGTTATTTTATATAAGGAATATTGCAATTCTTGTTAGCATTTTAGTAACTAACCACCAACTTCTTGTTACTATTAGCAAATTTAAACTTATAATTAATATAGATATGGATAAAAGAAGCAAGGACTTCACACAAACCGAAGAAGATTTGTTAATAAATACAGTTGTGAAGTACAAAGCTATTATTGAAAATTAAAAAAGAACCGATACCGTTACTATGGAAGAAAAAATAAGCATCTTAATTACGAATAGTACTAGAACTATTAGTTCTATTGGTAACTGGAGCAAAATTATCGCTAGGTGCTTCTAACAGTTATGAAACAGTTTCTTTCAATAATCTGAACCTATGTTCCAAATTCTCTATCATTACATATATTGAACATACTGTCGAGTCTCGTTTATCTTTAGTTCTCCGAAACGAACGAGTTTCGTTTATCTAAGTCGGCAGGGGTCCCCACTACCGCCACCGTTGTCATACCAAATGGAATTGCGTCACCTACACCCCTCCCATTTCTTCCAAGCACACTCTAGATTCTAGCGTGACGGTGAAATTGTGGAACGGGGAGCGTGGAACTTAAAATAAACGAGATTCCCAAGTTAAGATAAATGAAACTCAAAATACATGAGCCTCATGATAAACGAGACTTGACTGTATTTGTTCTGTTACGAAATACTTCTGTTCTGTTATTAAATCAATATAAAACAATATATCTTCTTCGGACGATGAAGACGAACTTTTCTTGGTTTCAAACTAAAATAGTTACAACTGCTTACAATCATCATACAAATAGACAATAATACAACTAATATGACTAGCATACGTGATAATATTCGGATTTTAATCAATTGACAAACTACAAAACCTTTATTATCTTGTATGTCCTCAACGATATCTAAAGTTGACGGCTTCAGTTACTTAGTTATCCACCCTTTAAAAGACAGTTATCTGTGAAGGTATAGCTCATTTCAACTCATTTTAATCTGACTAAATTAAGTGTAAACAGATTTATAATAATAATAATACTGCCCAGAGCAATTAAATCTCCTTTAGATTATCGTCTGCTTATGGCACTCTTATCTTACAGAGTAATAATTACCTGCTTTTATTCAGATAAAAATAAGTTGGAACGAGCTGTACCAGAAACCAGACATTAGTTGAGGATGTCCAATGTGACTTGTTAACCTTCCTATACTCACGCATACGGTCTGTGAGACCGACTTATATAGTGTAGTATACGTCTTTCATTTTGACGTGAGTATAGGAAGGTTAATGAGAGAGCTGACAGAACAATATAAAATATTCATATTTAAGGGATTTAGTACTGCCAAGCTAGGGTACTCCCGGTTGTTCACTCCGTATATTTGAAAAAGCATGTGAATATTGTAATGTGATTCGGCTGACAAGGGAACATTCTCAAAGATCACTCCGCGATTTGAATCGAACTTGATCAGTTTGTAGACCCCATGAACTGTTGTAAATCAGGGGTAATTTCGACGATTTTGAATTGTGATATCAAAAAATTCTACTTTTATGGTTTTTTCTTCACTCCATTAATACCCAAAAGGGGGTTGAATACGGCAATGAAATACATTATATGTATAAGCCCATAGTTTGTCTACTGAAAACGCTGTTTTCGCGCATGTAGGTTTTACTTTGTTTCCACCCCCGATTAAGTACAAAATATGGAACCTGTGTGTGCAGTATTTTGCATCTGTGCAGAACTGTAGAACTGATATGACACGCACTGTGTACCCTTATCGACATGGCGCATGTATTCAGTAATATCGAATTAACGGTATTCACTTACAGAGAAGTTTGCCAGTATGCACCAGTGATCAGCAATGCATCGCTTTTTCGCTATTCATACTGACTCATGAAATTTTAAATATAAGTGAGTAGGCATCATTTAAACTCAACTACTCTGATTTACTCATACTCCCGATAATGTTGATTCATAAGTACAGGTTGCAATAAATATGAATGCGACGGCGACATCATACACATACCATACTCACACTCATAAATCACCTCAGTTTGATTTCTAATGTCAGGAAAATACTTACACTACTTACATTGATTCAGCTCACTCAACTCATCCATGTATATTTAAAAGTTTAGTCATTAGACAGTTTGCAACCAGTATAAAGTGTATAAAAATATACAAAAGCATAAAATTGTAAGTTTATATAGAAACATTTCGGGAAAATTAATTTTTTTTTATTATTTATCATTTTTATGAGCAGGTAGTGAAAAATGGATATCAATAGTGAGATTGAGGAAAAAATAAATAGCGGAGTTTTTCAATTAGTGCAAAAACGTAAAGGTAAAAGCGCAATATAATATGAAATAAGCAACACAAATCTACACATATTTCTTTGTTTAACTTTAGTAAAAAACAACAGTAAAAAACGCAACAGAGCAAACACACAACCTCATAATGAGTATATTAATGTTCGTATGCGAATCATACTTATTTTGCGTCGTCTATACACATTGAGTTAAGGAGAGTCGAAATCAACAACGTCATAAATGTTGTTAAGTATGAGTTCGATGAGTACTTCAAACTTTCGAGTGGATATGAAGTTGGACAAGTCATGATTCAACTCTACTCACTTTTTCACTACTCATTGCTGATCACTGGTATGCACCTAACTCTTTTCGTATTGTAGAAAGGGTAAGAGATTCTTGAATTCTACAGCCGAAGTGCATACGAGATGGCGGTCTGGTTACGCAAGAGCGTGTTTTAAATGTCGAGGAGAAAATTTTAAATATCGAGTGTCCCAAAGAAAATATATACACACTAATACCTTATTCTTTTTCATACATTTTTCTTTATAAGCACGACCCATTTAAAATAATGGCTGATTGAAAGACGTAAATTTTAAAATGGTATCACAGGCGTGAGAACGTAGTGAAAGTGCAAATACGGTTTAGAAAGAAGTTTCAGATAAATCCACCTACGAAACTCACCATTACTCGGATCAGTGATAATCATTGATAGTGACAGGACTGTTCAAAGTGTCCGCAAACAGCGTTCTGGGAGACCACGTGAAACTTCAAGAAAATCTCTTTGGCAAGCGGCGCATGAGGTAGGCATTTCAAAATGGAGTATCCATCGCATTTTGAAGCGCCGCAACAGAAGAAGTACTGGAACCTTACCGCGAAACTTCAAGAAAATCTCATCGGTAAGCGGCGCGTTAGGTAGGCATTTAATCGAGTATACATCGCATTTTGAAGCGCGCACATTGGAAGAGTTACATTCCAATATTATTCCAGTTTTGTGAGTGGTGCATAGCAAAATGTGCAGAGCAGGTTCAGTTTTCACACAAGATTGTTTGGAGCGATGAGGCAACATTTAAATTAAACGGGTGAATCAATCGCCACAATTGCAGCTACTGGGCACCAGAAAATCATCATGCTACAGAAGAATATCATTTAAATTTACCAGAAGTTAGTCTTGTGTGAATTGTCAGTGTGGGGTTTAATTGGACCATTCTTTTTCGGCAACACTGTCACTGGTACCATCTGCTTGAATTTGCTGCAGGAAAATGTTATGCCCAAGTATTCGTGAGCAGTTTGAGGATGAAGAGCACTATTATTTTCAGTAAGATGGAGCACTATCATCGTGATGTGAGAGCTTACCTCGATGAAAATCTGCCGAATAGATGAATTGAGCGAAAGGGTGCCGTCGAATGGCTCCCGCGCTTTCCAGCCCTTACGCCACTGAATTTTTTTGTGGGAACTCATCAAAGATAAGGTTTATCTGTCAAAACCGGCAACAGTCGATAAATTGAAGGCGAACATTGATAAGGAATTCAACGAAATTCCTAATTAAATGATTCTCCACGTTTGCGATTCCATTGCTTCGCGTTCGCAATGTTTGGATAAAAATGGGCATCAATTTGATCATTTACGCTAACTAAAAGAATCTGTCTAATTTTTCTTTAATTTGTACTTTTAATCTGTAATACATCTACATAGAGATATATTGTATTTATAATCACGCAGTGTATACATTTTTTGGGACACCATTTATTGACGAAAAAGTTCTACGGTAAGTACTTCCACAATTGGATGTCAAGTAGGTGTCTCGAATTTGGTAAACGCTTTTCGAAAATTTATTTCGTCTATATCACTTTCAAAGATGCAAGTCTTATTGTTAGACTTTCCTAGACAATGGCAATTTCGTGAATGGAATATACAACATATTTTATTTACCGATAAAGCTACATTTACAGCAAATAGAACTTCTAATAGCCATAATGAGCATTAATGGGCAACATAGAATCGCCATGTTACTCGACCAATAAATTTATTATGTATTATTTATTAATGTATGGGACGGAATAATCAACGGTGAGTTAATAGAATTTTTTATTTTACCACCCACACTAAACGGTGACATTTTAATTTAATTTTTTGCGGGAAAGTTTGTCTGAACCTCTGGAAGATATTCCCTTAAATGGTAGTGTTAAGAGTGTACAGATGGCCAAAAAATTAATGTATCCGCGCAGATTATCAATATAGCCTTCTGTGAGTTCGGATGTTTTCGGTGTCGTGGGTAGAAGGTTTCCACAAACAATATACATACATATTTACCCGAGATTTTATGATTTCCACCGCTTCAAGTGTTAGTTTACGATTCCCAGTTACATATTTAAATTTTCTTGTAGTAAGGGTAACGTTATACTTTTGTTAAGTCCGTCCGTGCCCTATCGTAATTATTATCTGTTTGGTAAATAATTATTCGTAGGTGCGGTATATTTAATAATTGTAGGATGCACATGTCAATGTATATGTATATATTATTATATAAATATACAGTGAAATCTCCCATAAGCGGCATCTCCTATAAGCGGACAACTCTGTTGAGCGGACAATTTTAGTGGTACCGTTTTGCTCACATGTATTTTAAATCAGACACAACCTCTATTAAGCGGTCTTTCCCTTAAACGGACTCGGACAACATAAAATCTCAAATTTAATTAAATTCCTCTCTTTTAAGCGGACCATATCGAGGACCGAATAGAAGAGTTAAAGGTAGAGATGGGACGAATCCAAATTTTCTCGAATCCGAATTCGAATCCGAATCCTAAAGGATTCTCGAATCTCTCGAATCCTTCGAATCTCGAATCTCTCGAATCCATCATATAATTACAATAATAAGAAAGGACAGAGAGGAAAAACAATTTTACAGGAAAATTTTGAAGCTACTTTAATTAAAAACGATACAGTTTTTAAAAATATTTATTAAAAAGATTTTTTTTTTTGAACATATTTATATTACAAATGAAATTAAAAAAAAACAAATTACACAATATTAAAAGATAAATTATGTTAAAATCTTGATGATTATGCAACAAGTTTTTATTTATATTTAATTTCCTTAGCATATGGAAATTAATATATCAATAACAGTACCGATATCTTTTCAGAAACTTTTGTGAATGAGAATAAGGGAGAGCTAACATAGATAAACAGCAAATATTGCACATGAAAATCTAAACACATATTTTAGTATATAAAAGAAAGTACTCAACCTAAAAGAAATAAGTGAGAATTTTAATTCAGATTTTTATTTAAGAAAACCAGCTTTCGAACTCGCTCTGGATCCAACCGACTACGTTTTTTATCCACTATGATGCCTGATGTGCTGAATAGTCTTTCTGAAATCACTGTTGATGGTGGTGTAATTAAGAATTTTTTGCTAGTTTCATCAAATTTTGGTATTTTGTGTTGCCCTTCCAGTATTTAAAGATGTCTGCAGTTGGTGGGAGCAGTGGTTCTGCTAAATAGGCATTTATTTCTTCTTCAGGAGATGAACTGTAATCCACATCACTGCAGGTAGCTGGGGTCATCAACTGAGAATAGTAACTCCACATACTATGACCTTGTTCAGTTAAAGATATATCTGTGGCATTTGCTTGAGTTTTCTCTGATGACTGCAGATCACCATTTGTTTGCATATAGATGGATGAAATTTCATTAGCCAGTGTCAATTTAGCTTGCTCAACGTTTTCTTTATTCAAAATACATTCCCTTTGAATCGGGGATCCAGTAAAGTACCAATAGTATACAATTTCTCTGTCTCAACAGAATGGTAGCGCCTTTTTAGTGACGCAAGCAAATCATTTCGGAAACCCTGTACTGAACCTAATTTTGGTTTGAAATTTTCTAGAGCACGAATGGTGCTATTCACTAAAGGAATTATTTCTGAAATTGTCACTTTACTTGAGCTGGCCACAAATGTAGCTTTATCAAACACTTCTAATATTCGTATAATATCTTCAATAAGTTTCCACTGTCGAGGACAAAGGTCTATCTGAATATTCAAGTCAGAAGCAGACAATAAAATGGCTTGCTTTTGTTCCACAAGTCGATTGAGCATGTGAAGCTGAGAGTTCCATCTAGTCGGCTCGTCTTGTATTAAACGACGACCTTTAAGACCTAACTTAGCTTGAGCAGTTTTTAACATTTTTGTCGCTTTAGAAGAGTGTTTGTAATGTCCCACAATATTCCGACAGGATATCATTATTTCCTTAATTTCATTCTTATTCAGTAAACCATCTTTTATAACTAACTGAAACGTATGGGCTAGGCAAGGCAAGTGGGTGAAGATGCTACGCTCTAAAGCTGCAACCATATTAGGATCATTGTCTCTCATGAAGCATACAACTTTTTCTGTAAGATGCCATTCTTTTATTATGTTGCTAATGAAAGTTTCTATAGCAGATGCTGTATGTGAAACCTCTAAAAAAGGAATACATTCTAAGCACAAATGATGGTACTCAAAGTTTTCATCTACAAAGTGCACTGTCAGGCTTAGGTAGTCATCAGATGATGTTGATGTCCACATATCTGTTGTGACTCCAATGTATTCAGTATTTTTTAAAAGTTCCTCGACTTTCATTTTTCTTCTTCATACATATCTGGAATTACCTTTTCAGAAAAATGTTTCCTACATGGGATGACATATCTTGGTTCAAGATGGTTAATCAATTTTAAACCCCTTATCTTCCACTATGGACAGTGGTTGATTATCTGTACATATCATTTCAGCAACCAATCTGGTAATTGTTTTGCCTCTTTTGTCCCCAGGCTTAAAACTTTGCATTTTATCAAAAAAATTTTTCAGAGTAGGTTGGTTGAAAGGTTCTGCTTTGCGTTTCACTGCGCATTGTTTCAAAGACCTTTGTTCGCCATAAGAACAAATTTTTGAACCTGGACTAGGAGTTGAACTAATTGACACAGGACTCCCAAAAGTAGTTATATCATCTGGATTATTTTCTTCAAATGAAGAATCAACATTGACAGTTAAAGGGCTTAAGGGTGAAGTTGGAATTAGTAATGAGTTTGATGAACTTGTACCTTTCAGTTCTTGATATTTGGATAAATGCCTGGTTTTCAAATGTTTCCACATAGCTGAAGTAGTGTGCGACTTTTTCCCTCTAGATATTTTTCAGAGCACAGATTGCAATTTGCATAGTTTTCATTTTCTAAAATTTGGAAATAGTTCCAAATATCAGAAGTTGCCTGAGGACACAAAGCCATTTCATAGGTTGCTATTGAATGCAACAAATATGATGTAACAGTGACAGTTGTGCAACTTCAGAACTCCCCTGAAAAGAAAAAAATTAAGTTTTCATGTTAAAATCCTAAAATCCTTGTAATTTCATTATTAGCTGTAATAATTGCGCGAAAATACGGTATGCAACAGTAATAATAAAACTGCAATAAATGTACAAAATTACTATGCCGTGAATAATTAATTAATAATGCAGTTGACAGACATCTGAAATAGCCTTTGACAACAATTAACAAGTTATTTATTTTTTTAATTCTTATACTTAACAATTACATTTGTATAACATCCCAATTTGATTTCCAACTAACACCGCATGCAATGTAATATAACTTAATATGTGCAAAAAAAATTATATATCAATACAGTATAAATGAAAATAAGTAACTTACCTCATATATCGTATAAACCACGCATATCCACTCTCAAACGTCACAAACTGAACAGTACTGCACTATAAAGTGGTCGTTGCGATCTGAAGTTTACTCGCACCACGCACCTTTTATATATCATATATCAAGAGTTTCGAGAATAATCCAGTATTAGAGCTCAGTCATCCAGAACCGACGAGACTATTCAAGACGAGATAGTTGCTAGAATTTACGAGAGAGCGCAGGATGTTAATTAGAATCACATAAAGAGCGATAGATGGTATTAGTGTAGCATATATGGTGTTTAAAATATAAAACTTGACTGAACTGACTTAACATGATATAGTCTTAGCTAGTTATTAGAACTAAATGTACATAAGTTAATAAGTTTTCATAATTTTTGTAATTAGATTAGTTATATTATTTGCTGTCTGTATTTGACATGTTCCATACCTTTTCTGGTCTCAGGAATAAAGATATTTATTTATTAAAATACCACAAACATTAGGAAAGCATGCCAGCTTATAAATACTTTGTGGCTGAAAGAACGAGATATGTGTCGTGATTACATGAGTCATCATCATTATTATTTTTTTTTTTGGATTCGAAAGATTCGAATTACGAAAATCGTGCGAAGATTCGAGTTTTCGAATCTCGAATCTTTTCAGGATTCGATGGATTCGAGGATTCGCGGATTCGAATGTCCCATCTCTAGTTAAAGGTTTACCCAAATCTATTGACCATTTAGACGCCATACATTTTGCGAAAAGAGCTTGGGAACTAGTTACCGACATAATTATTAAAAACTGTTTTCGAAAAGCTAAATTTTTGTATGGAGATCTTTCTCCATCTTCGTATGAGGATTTTGACGCAAATGATGAAATGCCTTTGTCCGTTTACGAACATTTTGCCAGAGCTAAGAAGCTATCTCAAATCCTGATGTAGAATTAAATGAAGAAGGTGATATTGTCGATTATGTGTTTTTGAAACCCCAATAAAAAATCATTCTGATGCCATAACAGCAGCAAAGGATTTAAAATTGGTTGCAAAGAATGAAGGCGACATAGAAGGCTTTGAATTTGCTGTGAACTTAGAAGCTTATTATGTTGACAAGTTATTTCAAAGCAAACAAAAAACAAACAAACCACATTGTTTGACTTTTTTACGAAAACTGCTTTGTATATATGTGTTGTATATTTAAAATAAAATAATCTACTTACGAGACAACATATTATATAGATACATCTTATTATACATGGATGTTAAATTTATTTAAAGTGTGATGTTGCTTTAGAACTTACAGTTTGTTTTTATATTTTTAAATTTACTTAAAATGTCACGTTTACTTGAGAATTTATTATTTGTTTTTATATTTTAGTTTTAAGTTTAGTAAATTAGTAAATATATTACAACTTTTTCTTCTCACATTCTATTAAAAGGACGTCTCTGTTAAACGAACAAAAATTGTGGCACCGTTGGTGTCCGTTTATGGGAGATTTCACTGTATATATATGTATATAAAATAGAGGTATTTGCATCTGGTTGAAAGCATTCCAAAAGATTTTATAGAAATGAGAATTAATTTGAGTATAAAAAGCAAAAATGGATTATTTATAACAAAACAAAATAATATACAGGGGACTTTACATGGTACTAATTCGCTTAAAATTTGTTTCATAAAAAGAGTGATAATCTATGTATTGTAAAAAAATACATTATTAGAAATAACAAATTTTATGGTTCTTTCTTATCGTAGTTCAGTTCAGCCAGATTCAGTTCAATCGCGTCCACTTGTGCTTATCTACTAATACACTTGTCAATTTCATTTTGTTTTCGGAGTAATGAATGTGAAAAGCCAATTTAATACGATTACCTGAAGTTGTTTTAGTTATCGTTATTCATTAAAGAATATATATATACACATATATATGTATATAACTTGTAAATGTATACCGTAACAAAGAGAACTTTCTATTTTATTTTAATTTTTGTGTAGATCTAATTAGGTGCTATTTAACCACCACTTGTGTGGTACGGCTCCGTGTAGCAGCTCCCGGAAAATTATAAACCCACAATCAAAACTATTCTAATTATAAAGTTATAAAATACCTACTTTGGTAGATGAAAACAAAATGTGCAATTGTTGTCAGATTTTATTTTTATAAAGGCACAATGAATACACAAAATGACAAATTTGAAAACCACTTCCAAAAAGAAAAGTAAAAATTCTTTAAGAGAAAAAGAAAACATAAATTACATTGCGTGCAAGTGCATATTGTAAATAAATAAAATATTGAAGAAAAACAACAACTAAAAAATAATGTAATAATAACAAAGAGAAGAATTGAAAACAAAAGAGAATTCTAAAGAAAACAACAAAGAGCAACTCGTAACTATAAATTACGAAAATAATGTAACGTTTCATAACTGGTATAGTATCTACGGCTGCCCATGCACATTCCCAGACAATTACGCATTGAGCGCGCAAAGCTTTCGCAATAAGTTTTGCACGCATAAGTGTTCCCATACATCTAAAACATGTTACTCCAAATTCCTCACTGTGGAAGGCAGAAATACTTCTTTCAAAATATCTCTGTACTGTTTTCCCCGTTAGCCGTCCCGTTATACTAATATTTTTCCCAGGACCGGCATCAGACATCTATCTATTCTTGTAGTAGTCTGGATATTCTGGGCCTCGTGCCGTTCCGTGGCCATAGGACTTTTGCGGAGAAACTTTCTCCACGTCCGATGATTCAGCAAAGTGCTATGGCTCCACTTTACATCCTCACCCAACATATATCAAAACGTCACGTTACTCACTTCACCTAGGGAGCGTTAAAAAGAAAAGTCCGCTTAATATTTGATTCGTTCTCGTATATAAAGAGAGGCAAACGAATTCATTTATCTGTAACCCGCTAGCTGATTGAGATTCAGATGCCATCGAGCGATTCGCTTGACTGACATCTCGGCGAAGGGTGGGGGTCTGTTGGTTTACCCTTAGAGGTTTTCAGATTGTAGGTATTCGGAAAAGCTTCACCCAATTTTGTAATTGTGTACTAATAGTAATTTAATATGTCAATTTATTTGGCGGCTCGCGTCCCATTACGATATTGTATATTTAATCTTAAATTCAAAGGAACTTTAAACAATAATCCATTTTTAACCGACTTCCAAAAAGGAGGAGGTTATCAATTCGTCGTGTATGTTTTTTTATGTTTGTTCGCGCATAACTACTCAACAGGTTGACCGATTTTAATGATTCTGGGTACATTTAATAGAGCATGCATCCAGCATGGTCCCATATCATCCTGAGCCGATGTCGGATTAGTGCTGGGCTAATATTAACAGAAAACCAACAATAAGCGACTTCTTATTATATGTGGGGTATATCGGTGTTAGCAACCCAAAAAGCAGGCGATGACCGACGGGAAGAACCAGGCACTACGAAGCGGTGATCTCGTAGGCGTTGGTCGTGTTATTTTATTTAATCTGTGATCGGAGGTCACATAAAGTAAACTATAGGCAGTTTTACCGTCGAAAATATGTTCGCTAGCATTACGAGAACAGAGCCGACTTAAAAAGAAGTAGTTTCAAATATATTTCATGTAAGACTTGTTATTTGTACATTAAATAATTTGACGTTTCGGGGACAAAAATAAAAGATATATACTTTGATTTTAGTAAATCCAAAGTCGGAATTTGAATACTGGTAAATTGAAATTGACGTTTACGACAGGCGAATCGGTATTATTATTTTCCTGTTCTAATTATAAAATGTGTTCAATTCAAAATTGGTATCTAATATATTCATAGGTTATGCAAAAAGTAAATAAGTTAATTTTGAATGACAAAGGAATCGAAGAATTAAACCTGCAATGTATGGTACTTGTCCATTTATTACACATTACTATATTTTCTAAATATATAATATCCAAATTACTATTTCTTTTAAAACGGCTATGGTTTCATCCTATATGCGTTACCTTTTTTGTTCCGAGGGAGGATTCGCCAGTAGCTCTATTAAACCATCATATTAGTGTTGTAAAAAAAAAAAAAAGGATAAGAGCTGGTAGGCAAGGTAAATAAAATTGCTAAAGAAAAGGATATGTTTAAGAATTCGCCGTTTGCTTAAAAATGTGCAAACATTTGGTCTGACGCGGTTATTACTAATTCTAACCTGAAAATGTGGAAAGACAAATCGATGCGCCCCTTGACCAAGGGCTCCCACACTAACATGTTCGTGGCTCCGAAAAATGAAAAAGAAAACGCGAACGTTGTTTTTGTATTAACATGAGCTGTGTCTATATTACATAATCAAAGTGTTGAGTCGCTTTCAGGTACGAGAGCTCTTAACCTTTCCATTTCTTGAAAAGCGTTCTCATCATGAGGTCTGTTCAAGAGCTTACATGGCTTTAGATTTGATATTGCTAATCCATCTAAAGTTTTAACCCGATTTAGAGCTACATAAACCTGGTCTTTGGAAAAAAACTTTTTGCCAATATCAATAACGGCCTTATTGAACGTAGTGCCCTGCAATTTATGGACTATTACAGCCCAACTTAAAATTAGAGGCAACATTCGACGTTCAACATCCCCGTATCGTTTTGTTGCTTGAAATGTTGCAGTTACTGGAGATATTGCAACACAGCCATCGGAGTCTTTCAATCTTCTACCTATTGTACTGTCATCAGAACCGCTCATCTCTTCGAAAAGCTGACCATTTTATGCTGCAAAGTTGATTTTGCAATAATATCTGTCCTTTTTGAATTATATTCATCTACTAATCTTATTGTTGGGTATATTCTAACAGCTATACCATCTACAAATTCGCCGGTTAATGGTATTCTTTTTCTTTCAAATAACAATTCCAACTGAGTAGTTCCAAAACGTAAATTATTTAATAGATCATCAAACTCCATATCATTTTGCCGCCTCATATTAATGGTTAATTCGCAAAATGGGAACTGGTGCCATAAATTTATCTGCTGAACACCACAGTGGTTGCGTGAAGCACCAGTGATCCTTGACTGGAGGTAACTGCATTACATCACCAAAAAATATGTATGCAAACAAAACAGTGAAAAGTATAAAATAAAAAATTTTTGAAAAAAATGAAACCGACTTCCAATTAAGGGCCACAACCGAAAATAATTTTGCATAATGCAATAATTTTGCTCTACAAAGAAAAAAATAATCTATTATTATTATTTTATTTCATTATTTCTTACATAGAACGGATCAAATTTAACTTTCGAGAGTCGGCGCCAAATTTGAAGTAGCCGCTTAAACGATCGGAGCGAAATCGCTCGGATGGATATTGAAACAGATTAAACAGGGATAGGAAACTGCTTAACTAGGATCGTGAAATTTTACCTTGAGGGGTGTTCTTTCTTGGTACTTGGGGGTCATCTTTCGACGACAGGGCCCATGGCGACTGGTGTTCCCCAGGGCTCCCTTCTTGGCCCAGAGCTTTTTCGTCTGTATATGTCGGACGTCCCACGACCGTAGGCGATAGAGATCGCTCTATACGCGGACGACACGGCCGTGTTCATGACCTGTAGGGATGATCGGCTGGTGTGCCACCGCCTAGAGGCTGCTGTTGATGGGCACCTGGAATGGACGGAGAAGTGAAGAGTGAAAAACAATATTGCTTTTTAACTTGCGTATTAATCCTACAAAATGCGTCGCGATCTGCTTCCCCCGCCGAAGACTTCCCCCAGCGATATCATCTACGTAGGGGCACCTGCCTTCCATGGAGTTCATGCGTCAAGTATCTGGGGGTGACCCTGAATAAGCGATTAACCTTCCGGTCCCACATCGAGACCGTCCTCGGGAAATATTACGTCGCCAAGAGAATCCTGCTGCCACTCCCATGTCGCAAATCTACGCTAAATCTCCGAATTAAGATGTTACTATTCACGGTATTTTTGCGGCCAATACTTACATATGGAGCGGTGTCCTGGTCGACTGCAGCGAAGGCGAACATCAACAGGCTCGTTGTGGCGCAAAATGAAATGCTGCGGATGATAGCCTGCGCCCCGGGATTCGTCCGAAACAAGCAACTGCATGAGGATCTCTCAATACCGAACATGAACGACTATCTTCTTCAATTGGCTAAAGCTATGCTAGAGAGAATGCAGGTTTCGGACAACCCGGTAGTGAGCTATAGCGCTGCTCTCGACCGTGACAGACCCCCGCCTAGGACCATCGTTAGGCGGGTGCAGGATCTTCTAAGGGATGGATGACGAACTGAGTGCGACTTCATAGGTCAACCCGGGACAAAGATCCCCCTGGAGTTTTGTTGAAGATGAAGATGCAGTTCAATCCCGACGCCGAGGATGTCTTCTTAGTGAAGAACCCGATCGGGTCGCCCCCAACATACTATCTGGCGGCTAGATTTTGGGCCACTTAGCGGAGGACCGAGGGGCTTATGAATCCTTCGGTATCCAGCCTCGCTAAATGATAGACAGCTCTCCGGAAACTGCTTAAAGAGTTTGTTCGCCATAGATGTCGCTTGATTTCGCGTTGTAAACGTCGTGCGATTATGCAGCCGGCAGTCAATTGTTGTTGTATTTTCCCGCTTATTACATATACTCTTGACATTGATATATCCAAGATATTCGTAAAAGCAGCATATATTAGTAGTATAGTAGTAGTATAGTAGAAGTATAGAAGTAGTATAGTAATAGTATAGTAATAGTATAGTAATAGTGTAGTAGTATAATATTTTATTAAAGATAATATAATTTTCTGTTGTTTTAATAAAGAAGGCAAATCATAGGTGTTATTTGCTTGCAGGAAAACCGGAGGTAGTTTATTGTTTTCGTATTAATAGTGTATGATTGTTCTTCTTTCTTTTGAATTGTGTTTTGAGACTCAAATTTTTATGAAAATAACTTCGACGTGTGAGCTTTGACTGGATTGCAGGTATGTAGGTTGAGTAAAAATACCTTTAAGTAATAAATATATAGAATTCTAATAACAGAACGTGACAGAACGGTAATTCCGTTAGATTTAAATATATGTAGACTTGAGTAAGGTATTAGATTGCATACGATAACAAAGAAAATAATTTGGTGCCGACTCCCAAAAGTTAAATTTGATCCGTTGTATGTAAGAAATAATGAAATAAAATAAATAATAGATTATTTTTTTCATTTTAGAGCAAAATTATTATATGCTGTTTTTGCGGTTGTGGCCCTTCATTGGAAGTAGGTTTAATTTTTTTTCAAATTTTTCTTTATCAATATCATAGGCTATAACAGGTATGGGCAACCTTTTTTGTAGCGGCCGTTAGAAATTTTATGCTACGAGTATTGAAAAACAGATTTTTGTGGTATCCCTATGAAGCAAGCTTAACGGGTGGTGCTAATATGTAACGGAAAATTCAATGGTGGGCCGGTAAATCTTACTCGAGTTGCCCATACCTGGGCTATTGAATTCTATTCTGATGAGCAAAATGTAGTTTTTATTAATTACTCATTTAAGGGGGAAAGTCATGTAAACGTTACGTCATTGTTTCTTTGTTCTGCTTTGTTCTTCTTTTGCGTGTTTTTACGTTTCTTCGAGATTTTTATAAAGAAATGGAATGGTTCATTGCATTAACATAAAGCTTATCTCAAAATATAACACGTAAAATATATGGACAAATTTTTATAGACAAAAATATTTTAAAATGGCATCATCGAAAAATCAAATTATCGTTAAAATACATTAATACGCTTTGCATGACGGAGAGAAAAAATAAATAAAATAAAATAGAAAGTTTAGGACCATTTTGAAAAAAAATTACTTATTTTTGTATAAACAATATTGCTTTTTAACTCGAACGACATGCAATGGCCAGTGAGTTAAAGAGTATTTCTGGCAAGTTTCATCTAAATCGGTTGAAAATTCGTTAGGCGACATTGCACAGCGCGTGAAATTTTACGTTTTGAGAAAAACAGCTTTAAGTTTTTGATACAGAGAAGTAGTGTTTAAGGGGGCTTACGGCTTTCAACACTTAGTCTGCGATACCAGGGCCGTACAATATGCCTGCCCCTTTTACAAACGCATCCATTTGAGCCGCTGCCTAGTGCTTTCTTGTTATTCTCGCCGCTTGTGACCTGCTTTGGCTACGACGGTTCTGTCTTTGCACTCGGTATGCAGAATGCTGGTCTGCAAATATCTTGCACTGAATGTCGATTTGCAACTGCAGGTCACTCATAATATTCAAAAAGACATTATAGCTATCGTTAAACATGCTTCCAGACAAAAAAGCAGCGATTTCGACGATTTTCCAGAGTACATGCTTTGGGGCCAAGGGCCATACAGTTGTATTGAAAGATTCGTTTGTGTTCTGCGCACAGCCTCCCAAGCATCTCAAGCAAATCATCACGGGACAAATCTTTGTATATTGACAAGGTGTGCCTCTGTACGTCAGGATACAGGGAATGAGGGTGATTGTACAACTCCGTTGCATTGGAAGTTTCAGCGACGCGATAAGCCCACCAGGAGTCGACAGGGACAGTATTGATGCTACGGCTGTTCATTTGTTGAAACCATGTTGTAGTAGGTGGCCATTAAAGCTTTCTTCATGTCATCTTTCGAGTTTGGATTCCTTCGAATAGTAAGTCCATAGTACTTGGTGAACTTTTTAATCAGTGTATCAGTGAGCTTCCCTTTTGCTCCGATTTTAGCGGTTTTTATTACGCAGTTGGCTTCCCATACGTTTTTCAATACGGCCAGCGCATTCGCTCTTGACGACAGTAAAATAATCCCCATAAGGTTTAGCATTTAAAATGGTCTTGAAGGCCTTTGCGTCCCCATCTCCAATAAAATTACTGTATATCACTTCATATAGTTCTTCTGATCTTTGAAACATTTTAAGCATGGCATCGACCTCCATTTTTCCAGGAGAACCTTGATGATTTATAGGACCGTTCTCTTTGTGCATTTCATACTCCAGATCTTTTGAATTGTTTTTAAAATAGGTGCACGTTTGACAACTATTTTTTACAATCAAATTAATAACTTTGCCTATGTGATAAGAAATTAGCGTTGTTACACCAAAATGAGACGAAAAACCTCTTTTCTTCCAAGAACCGTCCACACTATTAGTTAAGTCTAAAGTAGATCTTTCTTCCTTCTCATTCAGTTTCAGTTTCTTCTTGTATCGCCTTCTTTCAGCCGAAATGCTTGTTTGAGGGTCGTTAGGCACTTCTTCTTTTTGCAAATTTAGTAAGTAGTAAGTTACTTGGCGGTCGCCGACCACGGGGACGACTTGCACGATAATTTGGTCCACTTTCATTTGTTTTTCGACTCATTTCTGTCAAATATACACAAAAACTGACAACCGACTGCGCGGTACGAACAATACGTGAGATATGAACAGCACGTTGCCTCTCAACGTTCGGTGCTTGTTGACCCTCGGTGCTATTTGGAACGTGACACTTGTATGAACTACAGAGATATCTACACTTCGAATTCGGATCTAAAAATTGAGTATGTTCTCCAAGTATTAATCTAATTTTCTAATTAAAAAAAAAACTTGAAAATCGAATTACATGACTTTCCCCCTTTAATGCGTTTTAAGCGTGATGAGTTTGAAAAGGCCTTAAACTGTATAACAACTTTTTAATTTCAGGAAATTTATTACACATTGTTAATCGCCTCTATGTATAATAATCTATGGCTGATTATTACAGGGCTACCTATGTATTACGTCATATTACGCAATACCATGACGTCAAAAACAGGTTTCGACGAGAATTTTGGATTCGAGCTAATGAAACGTTATTTATTTATTTATATTTATTATTATTAAGACATTATAACAACACTGGTTATCTATATTTATGTATTTTTTCTATAATAGCTTTATTTTGAGCAGAAAAAAATCTCTTACCAATTCTCCCATGTGCATCCTCGCTGTCTGATGAGCGGCCCATATGTCCTCCATGTATACAATAACGAAATTCCATCTTGCTTTCGTCCCCACTTTCTCCGCTATACCCGAATCCTAGTTTCGCAATCGCGATAAGTGAGGCTTCGACCTGGTTAGTCTTCGCAGAAGTCGTCGTAGAGATGGTCGTTATGATGCTTATAACAAGGCAAAAAGTCTTGCAACTTCGCCTTTAGGTTTATAAGCATTAAAAACCATTTTCTCTCTATCCATGATGAACTTACGGACATCCGAAACACGTTAACGGGTAGCTGGTGAATTACTTTCCCACTAATTCCTTCAAGACTACCACGATTTCTCTTTATCGTTGCTATAGCCTTTTAATACGTTCGTCGACGACGCGTCATCCTCGAAGTTTTGTTCTGCGCGCGTTTCAGGATTGATACCACCGTAGCATTTACGTAGCGTAGATATGTGTATTAGACTCGGAATGTGTTGTGATGTTTGTAGTAAGGCAGGTAATCTTGCCATTTGGTCTTCATGTAGTTTCCTAGATTCTCGGTTATTTTAACAATAGAGTCCCCAACCTCGGAGGCCGCGTCCATTTCGAAGTTAATCGCTTGTTGTGCGTTAGTAAGTTATAATGGAGCGGTGGAGCGTAGTTAGCGCTCCTGCTGCAGCTGTGTGAATGAGAAATGCTGAGATCTGCATCTCACACTTCAGAGCTGATACGCGTAGTGCCTTTAGCTCTGTTGGCATCTATATTGGCGGATTCATCTGACCGCTTCGACTGGTAATTGTTGTAAAAGAATGTAGAAAGAGCTCAAAGCACAAGGCGTGGGATGTTGAGTCTTCTCGGTTTTCAGCGGTTGTCCTGGGGAAAACCCGTGAGCACCTCCCCGATGCGTCGGATCCTTAACAGGGGCGGCGGGCGATCAGGGTTCAGTCTTGCCAATTCCTTCACTATCGGATGGTCCGACTCTTCGGCGCGCCACCAGGTTGACGCCGCCAAGGCGCGCAGGTGATCAGGAAGATATGGTATATCCAGGTCGCTCTGCGGTCTGTCGTTTCTTACGAACCAAGGGGTGTCCACCACCACCTGGAGAGTCCGATTTTGAAGGATCGCCAAGGAAGTGAGAGGCGTCTTCGCGGCCATGCACCACGCAAGTGCCACGTATGTCAGTATCGGCCACAAGACCCAGCAGTACAAGATCCTCTTGGCGCGAAGGGGAGCTTGCTGTTCCGGCATAGCAGAGAGTAGGGGAGTTCCTCGCAGCCAAAAATTTAGCCGCCACCACCCAAACGTCGTCTTCCCCCGGCGTCGCGGTGTCGTAGATGTCCGCCAGACGCCGAGCAAAAACAGAAGCCTTGTCCGAATCGGTATACGCCATACTCTCTTTCTCTTCAGCGCTCTTGTTATCTTCCACAGAGAATCATCGTCTTCGGAAAGGGTAGAGACAAAGTCCGCCCTTGTCCGTCCGGACAAGGTCCCTATCCTCGGCTAGTGCTCGGTGGAGACGGCATTTTAAGGAGTTTGCTCGGGAAAAGTCACCCGAGTACAAAGTTCCTTCCAAAGGGCCTTCCTCCTCTCGCGGATAAGCGCGAGGACGTCGGGCGACACGCGGTGGCTCCAGTTTTGCCGAGGGTTCCAGATGGCGATGGCTGAGGAGATGTTGTCGGTCAGGGCGACAGCGGAAGCCTTGATATATTGTTCGTCCGACAGATCAGATAAGGCCGAGGGGGTCATGCAGCCGAGTTTGGCAGCAAAAAGGCACCAGTCCACCCGCCCCCGAAGCGGACGGCGAAGCTCCATGATACTGCCTCCCACAACGTACAGCAGGGGATTATGATCGGAAGAGAGATTCTGTAAATTCTGGAAGTCCAGGATATCCGGTCTGGTGCCGGCGCGAAAAAACGTTGGAAGGGTCTGGGAGTGGACGACGACCGTCACACCTCGAAGATCAGGGTAAAGGCTTGTTCCGAAGGCGGTGATCGCCCTCGACCCCCAGAACGGATGTTTCGCATTATAGTCGCCGGCGACCAGAGTTGGAAGGTCGGTGGCAAAGATCTCTTCTATATCCCGAATCGCAAAAACGCTGCTCGGGGAGGCGTAAATGGAATAGATCCTCAGTGGGCTGAAACCACGCATTGAAAACTGAACCGCCGCCGCCGCCTCGAGGGAGATCAGATCGGGGACAGCAACCGGCGAGTGCCAGATAGAGTGACATATTAGCACCGCGGTGCCGCCGCCTCAGCCGGTCAGCCTTTCGGAGCGGTGGATGATGTTGTTTGGTATGCTGAATCCGTTGCCAGACCTCAGCCACGTCTCGCCCACCAGCAGAACATCCACGTTTCGTTCTGCTAGAAAGGATTGAATTTCAAGCCGCTTGACGATCGCCTTATCCGCCCCTGGTGGAACGCGGTTCCTCTTCCGACCCGAAGCCGGCGTCTTCGGATCAGCAGGGGGTTGCTGCTTTCTGGTTCTTCCGGACGCCGCAGCTTCAGAGTAACGCCTGCCCGGAACGGTTGTACCACCGCGGCCGCTGAAGAGGGCTCGGTCGGCTGTTTAACCAGAACCGCCCTTGCGCGCGGAAAGTTCGGACACCCCCGATAATTCGAGGGATGAGATCCGCCACAATTAGCGCACGTCGCCGCTATATCTTTCAGCCTCCCACATTCGCGAGCATAGTGCACTGGCTTAGGCCGGATTTCGAACGCAGAGGCTCGACCGACACGTCAGCGTCGACTACGTCCTTGACCTCGTAGATCTCCTTCTGATCCCTGCTGAGTTTGACCAGCACTAATGGCATCGGTTCCCCCGCGGAACCGTTTCATTCAGGAAACCGTCTCCAGAGTGAATCCCATCTCTACACACATCTCACACCCGTGGGAATGACCCTAATGACCACATGGAGAAGTTTCTCGCATGTGAGCTGAAAGGTGTGAAACGGGTGTCCCGCGTTGATCAGCAACTTAGTGATGCCGCGGAAGTCCTCCTCCGACTCTGGGAAAAACCGAATGCCATCGCCTGTGCTGGTCGCCCTGAGGAAGTTGAGTCCAGCGCGCTGCAGCGCTAGCAGGGACCCATTTGGCGGCGTCTCGCAGGACAATAAGTGGAATTGTGTCCTTGCCCGCCGCATCAAAGGATCCGGGCGTGGGATCAGAGGTCGGAACCCCTCGCGGACCGGAGGTAGATCCGGAGGATGATGCCGATCCGGTATTAGGAGTGGCGGTGGTCGGGAGACCCGGTCCGGATGCCGGGGGACCGCGAGAGGAGGAGGCCGGCTCGGCTGCGACCTCGATAGCGTCGAGATCAGGCACAGAGGCCCGTCTCGCGGCTAAACCAACGGATCTAACACTCGTCACGCGTTTCCGTCTTTTGACGGTCCCGATTTCCTCCGAATGAATCATAGCCGCAGTGGCTATCTCCACGAGTGAAGGATGTCTTAGCTTCGGAACCCCCGGAGAGGGGTGGAAAGGATTGCCGCGGGTGACGAACCGTCAGACCTGGGGAAGCCGAAGGACGCTCGGGGATACCGGCTGAAGCGCCCCCACTGACGGTCAGGAGGTCGCAGTCGGCGTCCATGTCGCGCCCAAGGTCACGGCTGACAGCTGATGATTGAGTCCATCGGCGGACGACCAATTGGAGTCCCTTGATTAATTCAAGGATATGTCACAAGGACGGACCGGGTGGAGAGGCGCTCAATCCCTCACCCGGTCTAACAACAAAAAACGTGAAACACAAAGGAGGCGTCGTGTAACGCGGATTCCCGACCCAAAGGAAGAGAAAAAGGTAAAATGAAATAACAATTACTGAGAGGTAAAAAGAACTTCCGGAAATACTGGAAGTAGTCAATAAAGGCAAGGACAAGAAGCAAAACAAACAAATCAAATGGAGAGAAATAAAAAGAGTATAAAAAGTATAAAAAGAAAGAAGAAGAAACCTTACTCGGTTGTCGTCAATGTTTACGGGAATCGCATGTGTACTTCTTGTCGCCTGATGCGCAGTAGGTGACGTCAGGATTACGTTGCTCCGTCGAGGGGAGGCGGTTTAGCACGTAAACTGCAAGGCAGCCAAGATGGTACAATTCACCCTCTAAAGTGTGCCACGTAACCCGCCACGCAGATCGCCGCGAAAGGCTGACCCCCTATCAGCGTAAGTTACGTGCAAATCAGCAGCAATCTTCGCCCGAAACACTGACACAATCACGGAGCACTTAAAACACGTCTACTCGCTGTCGTGTCTGGCGCACGACTCCAATGAAAAATCTGCGAGCGCGCTTACCTTTACAGGTTTCATCGATAGCCAATCAGAGCGCGTACGTCACTAGACATCAGGTTTTGACGAGAATTTTGGATGCAAGCTAATGAAGCGCAGTCCTACCGATTGATAAAACAAATAAAATACCACGTTCACCAGATAATTGCACTCATCTAAGTACCGAGCGCGACCGACGCTGTTTAACTTCGGTGATCGGATAAAAATCGTCATTGTCAACATGCTGATTGTTACAGAGCGTTTCTATATATTATGTAATATTACGCAATACCATGACATCTATGGTCTATAGTCGCGAACGTTTGCAGAGTTCCAGGAACTATCCCTTTACCTCTTCCGACTGTGGAGGAGCCCATCCAAGCACCCAGCTACTCGATCCGCCTTCAGCTCAGGTTGTTATCCTCGACTATGGTGACTACGTACCCTCCCGGCGGGGCGGAGGGATGGCGATGGATCTGGGACATTTATATTCCCAGGGAAGGGTAGGGTCGCAGTCAGAGGCTTCGGCGACGACCGGGTTAGGGTGTACTCCGTTGATGACGGCAGTGGAGGTACGAGCCATGCAAAACGAGAAACACAAAGAAGGCGTCGTGTAACGCGGATTCCCGACCCAAAGGAAGAGAAAAAGGTAAAATGAAATAGCAATTACTGAGAGGTAAAAGAACTTCCGGAAATACTGGAAGTAGTCAACTAAGGCAAGGACAAAAAGCAAAACAAACAAATCAAATTAAAACTTAAAACACGTCTACTCGCTGTCGCGTCTGGCGCACGACTCCAATGAAAATTCTGTCCCCTGTTTGATCGGTAGAAGCTAACGTTGGGGACGCTGAAGCGATTGGAGGGGCGGAGGTGAGTTTCGCATACTAGAATTACGTCCAGTTGGTGTCTCTGAAGCTCATCCCTCCGCGGTGTGAGACCGTTTGTGTTCCAAAACGCTGCCTGTATAGATTGCGAAAGCCTTTGGTGTCTAGACATTAAAGATCGACAGAAAGGTTGATAAGTTACTGGCGAACACCACACCAGCATCTGCTAACAGTTGGGAATTCATACCTATCTCAAACGCTTTAGTCCAGTTGACTTTGGACGCCATCGTCAGGGCGATAATTTGAGCGAAAGTGCCTTACGATTCCGCTGCCGGCTGGGAAACCGGGTTTTTGGGAGAGCGGACCGTGGCTGTGGAGGGGGCAAGCAACGGCACTTTTGGTCGGAACCTGCGTTTTTTGGGAAAGGGGAGGAAGTGGGGTTTTCTCCTTTTTGGATTTGTTGCAATTTTTTGCCGTAGCGGCGATAGACGTTTTTCACCTTCTCGGAGCAAGAAATGGTCGGGGTGGTTTTGGAAGAACCGGGAGAGGATTTTCCTGGAGCTTTTGAGGACTCCTGGTTAAGGCGCGGCCACGGAAGCTATGATGTTGGAAGAGAGTGTTTTCATCTTGAGAACCAGTTTGAAAAATAATATAAAGAAATATAATGTCGTGGGAGACATTGACGTCGACATTCCGACCATATTCCGACATTCCTGCTAAACCCCAAGCAGAGAATCTGCCGACTGGTGGACGGTAATATGAAGAGATTGGGTCAAGGAGTCAAGCTGCAGTTGGAACTGTTTACTTGGTACACGAAGAACTGTGGAGAGGAGCAAGTGACGAAATTAAAGGCATTTAACACGAAATACGTCGTGATGATGGCGTCCGCCGATCTTGACGATCTCTACGATGAGCTGACAAGCAAAATTAAGACCAAGACCGAGGAGTTCCAAGATCGAGAGTCGGGATGGACGCTAGGTTCCTTATCGCACATGGAGGTAAGTACCTATAAACCGCTAGGAGGATCGTCCTACATCGAACTCCCGAAAGAATTAGTGGATAAAAAGGCTTGCGTTAACATACAAAATATGGACGAAGCCTGCATTGCATGGGCTATCACCGCAGCCCTTTGTCCAGTACGTGAGCATAGATATACAACGGCGAGTTATCCGCATTATTCAACGGTTTTGAATTTAGAAGGCGGCGAGTTCCCGGCTAAGTTAAAGCATATACCTCACATTGAAGCACAAAATGACATCTCATTGAATGTATACGTCCTCGAATTCAATGGTGAGACGAAAGTGCATGAAATTGTGGCGCCGCTATATTTAACCAAGGCGAAACGAGACACTTGCGTCAATCTGCTACTATGTACTTATAACGGATATGTCATGTTTGATGTCGGCGTCGCTGTGCCACAAGAAACAGAGAAAGTGTTTCTGCGATGGTTGTCTCAACTACTTCAGAACCAACGAAGTTCTAACAAGGCACACCGACGACGAATATAATCAGATCCTCACCTCAATTTAAGTGGGTATGACAGCCATCTACTCATACGTCAGGTGGCCGACGATAGTGAAGATATCGATGTCATACCTCTTAGTAAGGAGAAGAATATCAGCTACACAGTAGAGCAGAGCCCTGGCCCTCTTACCCCTGGACGACAAAGGATGAGTACATGCTGATGGCGCCCATACATATGCCTGGGGCCACCACGCCATTGAGGACCGACAAGTTTGCGTATGCGTATGTAAATGTAATTAGCGTCTAGAAACAAACTGAATGTCGTCTTGTTACAGATCTCCCCTCCCCCTCCATCACCAACCGACTGTAACATCATCAACTGCGACGTTTACTTCAATAATAGACAACTCATAGCGACTGCACTTGCAATATCCAGTCAGCACCCAGCATTAATACTTCGCGATGGAGCAAGGTGAAATTTTCAACCGTCCTTACTTTTGAGAAAAAATTCATAATTGTGTATTGTTACAGCCAATGAGTTCATCGACAGAGATCTCAAAATGAAAGAGAAAGCAATCGTGCAAGAACAAGAATTGCTCGGACAGGCGTAGGACTTAAGTCAGCTGCCGGTTACGTGCCTCTGGTGCGTCTGAAATCACACAACGTCTGCATATTTTTCACTGATGATGAATGGAAGGAGTTTTGCAAGAACGAGGGAATCAGTTCTAATCAACAGATGGAAGTTAGCACCTACAAGGATTTCGAAGTGATCCGTCTGACGAGTCGCGATGAGAAAATCGTTTTGTCGCGTGAGACATACAATAGCGTATACTATTTCAAGGAGCTGATTGATCAGAAAATATCTCTACTGAAAAGGGGCGACTTAATCAAATTCTACAACACTGTTTTGGACATGTGTACTACAATGGATGGATATCTATACCAAAACGAAAAATCGCCTTTAACGTGCTATGAAAATTCGATGCCCTGCGTATGCTGGAAGCGCTTCACTTCGCCTATAACACCGTATTCTACGATCACGAAATCATGAAGTTGGGCATCGATTAGAAGAGGACTATTTTCAGTTTACCATATACTTTGTAAATATTTATCACCATTTATATTCATATTGTATTATACCATACATTATCAGAATTATCCTTCTTAGCTACATGCATTGTTAAAAGAATATTTTCAGTTTTATATTATATTTTATAAATGTTTATCAACTTGTCTATTTATACATTTTAGTTATATTAAACCTTGTCAGAATTGTTTTCTTTATTTAAATAAATTGTTAAAGCTAAAACCATTTTTTTAAACACCGTAATATGTACTTTCAACATGGATATGAGAAATAAAGCAGGAATCAACACGCATCGTGACGTCAGTACGGCACCCTGTGAACGTTCAATGCACAAACAAGATGAACAGGAATCGTGACGTCAGCACTACGCAGATTTTTCACGGTTCATAGGGATGTTAGTTTAATAAACAAGAAGTTATTTATAACTTTTTAATACATAATCGAGTAGTATGTTTACATTACATTGCGTACACACACCGAAACCTTTTTTATGATAAAAACAAGCCAACTTGGACTTAAGCAAACCGGGTGCACTACTATATTCTAAATTAACTATATGTATATCTACATATTTTCTTAAAAATATTTCTTTCTGATGCCCTTTAACATATATGTGGGACTGAGAGGGTAGAAGAGGGAGCAAGAGAGATAAGAGGGAGAGAAGGGGTAATGGCGGAAGTGATATGAAAGACGTAAGACGTAAAGTTGTAAGACGATAGAAGTAACGCGATAAGTGTAGTAAAAAGACGTACATATAGTGTGTAAAAAACAAAGTGTAAGACGACGGTAAATGACGTAGCCGTAGAAGACGAAATGACTTGTATTTTTCTGTGTTGTGTTGTTTCTTTTTATATTTTGTATAATCTTCAATATTTAAACAATAAATCCTACAAATTTTGGGGGCTCGACCTGGATTTGAGTACAAATACAAAAACAGAGACGGTGGACAATAAACAGTAATAGTCATAAGATAATAACGACAGTCGTGTGCAAGTTGAGAAGCGTGCAGCACGTGTTAACTTTACTTGAATTGATTGCGAGTTTTCTCTGTGCGATTAAACCTAATAGCATATAGACGATAGTGCATTGGTGTTAATTGATATCGTCTAAGAAAAGATAAGTATACTACATTTATAAGAATCTTCGTTTTCTAACTTTTTGTACATCATTGACTTTAGCTGTACATATAAAGATAAGGCTCGTGCATCCCTCTACGCGCATGCGGCGCGGGGAGGGGTTTTTATTTTGAATTTGGGAAGGAAATAACGAGTCTATGCAGAGCCGAGGTTGAATGTGCATTCCGGCTCTCATAATTTAGGATGGACAATATATCCATCGACATCGCCAACACTTCCGTGGACGGAGGTGCTAGCGATAATGATAATAGTCACGTTAATGTAGAGCCGAATGGCAACTTTGATCTTAATACAGAACCAAAATCCTTTGCTTCAGTTTTAAAAACAGATACAAATAGTAGAATAATTTTTCCTGACCGCGAACAAGCAATCATACTTGATGCTATAGAACATGGTTGCACAGACTTATGAAGACTAGGGGCCACTCGGGCAAATCATGAACTGATGGCGGGCCGGCCGCCAGAAGTATAGGTAATTAACCTTCCTATACTCACACATACGGTCTCTGAGACCGACTTATATAGTATAGTATACGTTTTCATTTTGACGTGAGTATAGGACGGTTAAAGACAATAAAGAATTGATAATAATTTATTAAAATTCAAAAAGAATTTATTAATTTGAAGCGTGACACTGCATAGTGCTTACAATCTTTTTTATATTTGGCTCAAATTTACTTGTAGCAACACGTAAAACTGCTTCCAAACTTTCATTTGCAAGGCGGTTTCGATTTTTGTTTTATTATTATTTAGTATTGAAAAAGTTTGTTCACATATATAGGTAGAACCAAATAAGCTGGCACATTTCAGAGCGTTTATGCGCAACTTTTCGTACATATTTTTATCAATGCAGCGGTAAAAGTTCAGCAAGTCTCCTTCGTTGAATTTGTTGCGTAAATCTTGATCGTTTTGAATGTCGATAATTTCTAACTGCATTGACGCATTTTCAACTGAAATCGTGAAAGGATTGCTGAATATGTCCAACAGAGGTTTCACTTTTTTAAACTCCGAAAATCTGTCTTGAAAAGATTGAATCAAAATATCTAGCTTTTCTACATAACTGAAATTAATCGCAGTTTTGTTGAATTTTTCAGCCATTTTCTTATAATTCGGAAAATGATTGTAATTTCCAGAATTCAATTGTGATCTGGAAAGTGTCAGCTTGCATTGAAAGGATGATACATGAGCGTAGAGCTGGGATATCAGTTGATTTTTGCCTTGAAGCCGTGTGTTCAAGACATTCAAATGATTTGTAATGTCAACTAAAAAGCCAAATCACACAACCAATCAGGATTTTTAAGTTCCGGGACATCCCTTTGCTTTTCCGCCAGAAATATTCCAATTTCTTCTATTAAATTTAGAAATCGTTCCAGTGTCAATCCACGGCTTAGCCACCTTACTTCTGTATAATACAGTAAATCTCCGTATTCGCTTTCGATGTCATCAAGGAATTGTTTGAATTGTCTGTGATTGAGTCGTCGTGATTTTATGAAATTTACAGTCGAAACTACCACTTTCATGACATTTTCAAATTCAATTTTTTTTTAGAACAGAGGGTTTCTTGGTGTATAATGCAGTGAAACTGCATGAGATCTTCAGCGTTTATGTTTTTTCCTTGCATATGCTTTTTCAGTAAAGTAACTAGCACGGAATTGACACCAATCATCGAAAGAGCACCGTCAGTCGCAACTCCCGATAATTTTGATAAGTCCAAATCAGTTTTTGAACACTCATCCAAAAGTACATTGAGTATATCAACTCCTTTGGTTTGACCTTTCAATGAACACATTCCGAATAACTCTTCTAAGACTTCAAAATCTTGAGTAACACCTCGTATGAATATGAGAAGTTGAGCTGTGGAACTAATATCAGTGGATTCGTCGAGTGCTAATGAAAAAAATTCAATGATCTTAGTTTTTTCAATTAATTGTTCCGCAATATTACCTGACAAAGACATAATTCGTCTTTGGATTAGTCATACGATTCAGTTGAATTTTCTCAAACTTTTTGCTGCTTCTGGACACATTTTCTTAGCGGCAATTTCTATGCATTCTTTTACAAAATCGCCATCATTGAAGGGGCGACTTCGCTTTGCTATAATTCGAGAAATTTCATAACTAACTTCTGTAGCTGTTTCTGAATCTCGAATGGGTTTTGTAAAGATAGCTTGCTGACCAATAAGCTCCCGTTTTAAAGACAACATTTTTGCTTTCTTAATTCGCCTGTAAACTTGGTAAAAGAAGGATGCTGCGTTTCATAGTGCCTTTTTACATTATATTCCTTTGCAATCGCAACAGAATTCTTGCAAATTAAACAAACGACTTTGTTATGCGACCATACAAAAAGTATTTCTCAGTCCAAATTTCTTGAAACTGCCGATTTTCACCTTTAACCTTACGTTTGTTACTAGGTCCTGGCTTCTCCATGTTGCGTTCTAATCCTGGCTAGGATTAACACAGCACCTAAAAACAATTGCAGTACCTACTTAAATTACCCATTCTTTTTAAATTATCAAAAATAATTGATTAAATTCCTCAGAAATTTTAAGATTTTTATACAGATTTTATATCTGAAATAATGACGTAATTATTACAGTTAGAGAAATTCTGATAAAAATAGTAATTTCTTTGTTTTATTTTAATATTTGGCCAACATTAAAGCTAAACTTGATTAAAATTGATTAAATAGGTAGGGAAACACTTATTAATAACTGAGTTTTACTTACGATTTCACAACACAATTATACACGGCACTTGACGGGTTAACAGGAAATCTACGTTGAATGTGGATCAAAATATATGACACCGGCTAGTGGAGTTAAAATCTACACTAGAACTATTGCCTCCCAAAACACTATTAAACTGCACTTATTCTCAATCACTTATTACTTCGCTTTGTATTTTCGCGCTTATTTCTTCCGGTTGACATTTCACTCAAATTAAAACCGAACTGTCGGTCGCTGCGGTTAGCGTGGCTTTTATACCGCGCATACGACTCTGGAAGCTTCGTGCATCTACTCGTACCTACGCGAGCAATCGGGAATTCGGGACTATTGCTATCTCGCTTGCTCACACCGCGCTAGAAAATTCTTGATTTCTCTACTATTTTGAACTTTATATAAAGGCAGCAAGCGATGTTACTTGACTTAGCATTTTTGGGCGCTAGATTCAAATAGCGCGCGCGAGATTCAAATTACTTTTCGAACATATATTTTTTGGTTTTATTCTGGAATAGAATTAAATATTCTTCGAATGTACGAGAGTATTATTTTTGCTGTCGGCGGGCCACCAGTATTCGACAGGCGGGCCGCGGTCTGTGCATCCATGCTCTAGAGTGTCACGATACGCCTATTCTGTAATTGCTAGAGACTAAACTTCGGACATGGTTGCTTTCCATCCCATTTATGCAAATTAAAGATTTCGGATTTCCCGGCATGCGCGTGTGGATGTGGGGTGGGTGATTTAAACTACCTCATTCTGGCGTGCCGCGTCTATGAGCGCCAAAGACGAAATTTATTTGAGAACTTAGTAGCAGTACCATTAGCCACTTCCATGATATCACTACTAAGTTATAACAACATTGACAGTTACAGAGCCCTTGTTAAGTTTTTCGTTGACTGCAGGATTACAATTTGATATGTTAAGACTTTTTTACAATTTTGATAATTTGTGATGGTAATGTGGCTGATGGGCTCTGATCCCTTAATGCCAATTAAAAAGAAACAATATCCATTTTTACATCACATTGACACGTAATTGTAATTTTAAAAGCTCACGATGCGTACATTAAGATCGACCAACTCCTAAGTTCTCCCGCCCGTGTGCCAAAGACCGTCGGTTCTTCTCGATTTACTTCGTCTATAAATTTATTTGTATTGCAAAGAGCTGCGGTGCAGAGACGACATTCTCGGAAATTATGAGTGCGTTGCGCTTGCGATTGTATGATTGTACGGCTGTGGCATTTTTCGTAGGAGCAAATAATTATTAACATCAGTTACGCACGATGAAATTATGGAAATTTAATATTTTTAATGAAATACTCAGTAAATGTTAAATGTTAATAGTTAATGTATAATGCATAAATTGAGGATTTATTTTGGTGCTGCAGCTCAGCAGTACTAATGGGAGAGCCGCCCCTGAATTGCACTGTAAATATTGCACGCGATGTAAAATTCCATCTTGTATTAGTGCTAGTTGGTAAGCTACTGTGGCATATTGTATCTAAAATGTTTGTTCGTTTGGTTGATTAGTTTGGTTGTATAGCAAATCCGTTTGAATTAGAAAAGAAAACTCTACATTCTTTATTTATATCACTAGTTTTACTCAAAACTAAATTTAAAGCATGAGGTGACAATGTACAAAAAAAGCTTGAGGAGTAATTGTTTTTATTTTACTTCGTAAACCATTTAAATACCCTACCATAACAGATGCACCATCATATGTTTGAGCGACTAATTTTTTTCTTAAATCCTATTTCTTGCAGTTCTTTAATAACGGTTCAATAAATCTTCAGCTGTTCGACCGGATAATATGTAAAAAAGAAAACCAAAAATCTTTCAATAACCACACCGCTTTTGACATAATGTAATATGATTGATAATTGAGACTTGTAAGAAATATTTGTGGCTTCATCTACTTGTCAAGAAACAACGGAGCTCCTTTAATTTCTGTATCTGTTTCTTGTTTTAATACAAAATAAACACAATCTATTAAATCATTTTGAATTTAGGTATACCGGAAAAAATATTACTACTAAGACATCTATTAAAACTAGGTTCACATTTGTTAAAGATTCCGATTAATTCTTCATAATTTCCACGATTAAACGAATCTGAAGTCTCATTGTGTCCCCGAAAAACTAGATCTTGTGATGTTGAAAATATCGTTACCTTGATTCATGTTCTTAAATTGTTGCGATATGCTCTAATTTGATTATTATACGTAATAATTGCTTTTTTACACGCGCTGTCTATTTTGTTTTCCAACTAAACTAAAGTTGCACAACGATAAAATATGTTCTTTAGGTTTAGAATGCCGTTCAATAGACCGCGGAAATTTTTTAAACCCGTATAACCTAATTTCGACCACTTTCAGTTTGGTTACAAAAAAGTAGACGCGGCCAACAAAATAATCTTTCCCGTTTGATTGAACCCATTACCCCTTCACATTTAGCGTACCACAATGAACTGAAACCAAGATTTTGCCGATTGCCGTCGTTAAGGTGCGTATACATATGGGAGACGAGCCTCCCGCGAGCCTTCCGCGAACCGCTCGGTGAAATTATTTTCACGACCTCGAGCAGTAGTGCGTTATCCACCGGTGCTTATACGCACCTGTAACCATGTCTTCACGCGAGGAGAACGGCGCAATTTTGATGATGAGTGGTGCCGTTTTAGTGATAGCTAGTTTATGTAAAAAGAAGAGGAAGCAACGCCGTTGGTGGCACACTGATTTGTATAAGATACGCGCTGGTACGGAGCTTATGATGGGCTTGAAGTCACAACGAATAAGGGGCCAATATAAGAATTTCACGCGAATGTCGCCCACTGATTTTGAGAATCTGCTGCAAAAGATTGGACTCTACATTTCCAAACAGGAAACATATTTTCGCACTCCAATTGCCGCTGCAGACAGGTAAGTAGTTTATACCGTTTGTGCTAGTACACAATGTTGATCGAATTTACAAATTTTATTTCTTTATGTATGTTAGATGTGTTATTTATCAAATTAATTGTTCTAGGTTAGCAGTAATAATTCGATTCCTCGCCACGGGAGATTCATATACCAGTTCTCCAGTACCTGTGCAGGATTTCGAAGCAGTCCTTTGGAGGCATAGTAGCACAAGTCTGCGCGGCACTTGCAAAGGAATTACAGGGATATATCAAGGTAACAGATTTGATAACTCACTATTTACTTTTTTCAGAGATCGTTTTTAATATCACAAATGCGACATAACAATAGTTAAACAACAAGGCACATTAAATAAAGTCGTCCAACGTTTCTGAAATGCTCAATGGAGCAGGGAAATGGTTGAGCGGAGTGTGGTGAATCGAAAATAGGAAGAGGTATCGTTTGAGGTGGTTGCGAGGTATATGGTTCCTCATAATGCACGAAGGGAGCAGGATAACTTTGCCAGTTGCTGGGGTATGGATTATTTGCAGGAGACCAATCAAACACTCCTCTATCAGCATCCATGAGTACCTGAAATACTGCATGCTGAACCTTTTTCTGGATCCCCGAAGAGTATTTATTTACTTTAGTTGCGACGTACGTGAAAAACGTATCGATTTCATTCTATTGAGAGGGCTTTCTCTCCAACTTCTTTGCAGCAGTTTGCAATATGCCAATTCATATCGTTTTCCCTTTGCTCGTCTAGTAGTTTTAGAAGTACAAGACGACGTTTCTGTCTCGTGTTCCCTTTGTGTGACCTCTTGTTCCCTTTCTTCGCAAGGGATGACTACTGTCTCGACGTTATCTTCAATCTCAAGTATCTCATTCATCTCCTATGAATTAACAAATAATTTCAGGAAATAGTACAATATAATAAGGTAATATCTTCTTTTGAATTCAATTTTGTATAAATGATTTGCTTCGGACGGCAGTTTTCGTTTGATTATCCAATTAGGTTTTTTTGTTGCGAGATAGGACTTGAAGTAAAATAAATCTTTCAATCGAATGAATCAAATTTCGCTTCTAGTATTTTCATTTAGTGGATGAATATAATTTCTATTCTAGCTTCCCACAACTCCTAAAGCTTGGGAGGAATTGCGACCGCGGAGAATTAAATTCTTGAAAAAATGTTGAATTTTTATATTCAGTTCAGTATAAGTGATATACACTCTTTCTGATTACAACATTCACTCACGCATAAGTATGTACATGGTTTATAATTGAAGATTGTAGGTACGGATACCTTATTAATTAATTCACAATTGTTATTCTCCTTTATTTTATCGGTACGATTTCTATTCAATTTTTCCAGGAAGAGACGAAATTTACGAAAGTAGGTGGTTTGCCTTCGAAGGTTTAAAACTTTTAGAGAATAGGGATGTGTCACGG
Organism: Chrysina gloriosa; assembly: GCA_038088585.1. Lineage (NCBI taxonomy): Eukaryota > Metazoa > Arthropoda > Insecta > Coleoptera > Scarabaeidae > Chrysina > Chrysina gloriosa. The sequence continues at coordinate 50,840,660 of CM076088.1, forward strand.
AAAAGAATTAACACGGTGAGTAAATTTAAGGTATTCAAACATATTTATTTTGCCACTCCAGACGTCCTTTGTTCATAAAATAATCAGCTAATTCGTTCCTGATTTTTGGCAATAATTTTTAGACCTTCGGGCGGTATTCATTAAAGATAATAGAGACGTCGTTTCTCCCTCAATCCTCACTTAAAACTCCATTCACTTCGTGGTCTAACGTGCCGGGAGGTGTGTACAAATTTGGCGAATGCATCCTTAAATAATTATGTAACAAGATGACAGTCATAATTATCGATTCCGCTGCAGAACAACGTGCTTTCCGCCAATCGCACCAACACAGTGAGGCAGATTCCAAAGTGTTTGGAATGTTCTGCTAACTTGCTCCCAAGCTTTAGGAGTCGTGGGAAGCTAGAATAGAAATTATATTCATCCACTAAATGAAAATACTAGAAGCGAAATTTGATTCATTCGATTGAATTATTTATTTTACTTCAAGTCCTATCTCGCAACAAAAAAAAAACCTAATTGGATAATCAAACGAAAACTGCCGTCTGAAGCAAATCATTTATACAAAATTGAATTCAAAAGAAGATATTACCTTATTATATTGTACTATTTCCTGAAATTATTTGTTAATTCATAGGAGATGAATGAGATACTTGAGATTGAAGATAACGTCGAGACAGTAGTCATCCCTTGCGAAGAAAGGGAACAAGAGGTCACACAAAGGGAACACGAGACAGAAACGTCGTCTTGTACTTCTAAAACTACTAAACGAGCAAAGGGAAAACGAGATGAAGCAGATGCATCGATGATAAAAAGTGCGTTTGGCATATTGCAAACTGCTGCAAAGAAGTTGGAGAGAAAGCCCTCTCAATCGAATGAAATCGATACGTTTTTCACGTACGTCGCAACTAAAGTAAATAAATACTCCTCGGAGATCCAGAAAAAGGTTCAGCATGCAGTATTTCAGGTACTCATGGTTGCTGATAGAGGAGTGTTTGATTGGTCTCCTGCAAATAATCCATACCCCAGCAACTGGCAAAGTTATCCTGCTCCCTTCGTGCATTATGAGGAACCATATACGTAGCAACCACCTCAAACGATACCTCCTCCTATTTTCGATTCACCACACTCCGCTCAACCATTTCCTGCGCCATTGAGCATTTCAGAAACGTTGGACGACTTTATTTAATGTGCCTTGTTATTTAACTATTGTTATGTCGCATTTGTGATATTAAAAACGATCTCTGAAAAAAGTAAATAGTGAGTTATCAAATCTGTTACCTTGATATATCCCTGTAATTCCTTTGCAAGTGCCGCGCAGACTTGTGCTACTATGCCTCCAAAGGACTGCTTCGAAATCCTGCACAGGTACTGGAGACTGGTATATGAATCTCCCGTGGCGAGGAATCGAATTGTTACTGCTAACCTAGAACAATTAATTTGATAAATAACACATCTAACATACATAAAGAAATAAAATTTGTAAATTCGATCAACATTGTGTACTAGCACAAACGGTATAAACTACTTACCCGTCTGCAGCGGCAATTGGAGTGCGAAAATATGTTTCCTGTTTGGAAATGTAGAGTCCAATCTTTTGCAGCAGATTCTCAAAATCAGTGGGCGACATTCGCGTGAAATTCTTATATTGGCCACTTATCTGTTGTGACTTCAAGCCCATCATAAGCTCCGTACCAGCGCGTTTCTTATACAAATCAGTGTGCCACCAACGGCGTTGCTCCCTCTTCTTTTTACATAAACTAGCTATCACTAAAACGGCACCACTCATCATCAAAATCACGCCGTTTTCCTCGCGTGAGGACATGGTTACAAGTGCGTATAAGCACCGCTGGATGACGCATTACTGCTCGAGGCCGTGAAAATAATTTCAACGAGCGGTTCGCTGGAGGCTCGCGGGAGGCTCGCGTGAAGCTCGCGTGAGGCTCGGTTCGCATATGTATACGCATCTTCAGATACTAAGGATAAATTACGCTGATGTACTTCAATTTGCTGTACGATGTGTAATTTCGTCTCTATGTTTAAACAACTAAAAGAATTTCTTACCAACCAGTCGACAACATCGTCGCAGCTCCCTATTTCATTAATTTTATCCATGTTCTAGGTATGACTTATTGTTAGCAAAACTTCATAAAATAACAATAATTGTTACGTAGATCCTTAAAACATCGTCAAAGTGCGTACTGTAAAAGTTTTACGAACGATAACGCACGACAACTTGCCGAGCTCACACGAGCTGACTGGAGCCCAAGCCTCCGCTCATATGTTTTCGCCTTATAAAGTACACATGCACTAACATGAACCTACAAGGACGCGTCGGTTGTACCACTAGTATCGGCGTAAACCCAGATTTGTGACTAGCCTTCTCGCTTGCTCTTATAGTGCGTGCACTAAAATTTCAAGAATTATTGGAAAACATTGTTTTAATACATAATAAACACAATTTACTTTACTAAAAATAATAGAGGGGCTTAGCCTCCCTGACGAGCTACGACTGATCATCAATCATTTCCATAAAATAAAACATCGTTAAAGTGGTACGTTAGTAGTGAATCGCACATGCGCGAACTGCGAACGTCTTACGAACGATAACGCATAACTTGTCGATCTCATACCATCTCACTGGAGTCAAGCCTCCGCTCATACGTTTTCGCTCTATAAAGTAGACATGCACTTACGAGGACGCATCGCGCATCGGTTGTAGCAATGGTATTAATATCGGCGCGGAGCCAGATTTGTGGGTAGCCTTCTCGCTTGCTGTTATAGTGCGTGCACTAAAATTTCATGCATTATTGGAAGTTTGTTTGCATTTCTAAATCAAGTAATGAATAGATAGGCTATTTATTATAAATTCGTTGTAAAATTTGCTTTATTTATTAACATTGTTTTAATATGTAATAAACACAATTTATTTTACTAAAAAGGGGAGGAAAGCAGAAAGTATAATAGTGTAGGCTTCCACGGCAATAACAAAACTAATTCCGGGATTGGGTCGTGTCATAATAGAATGCAAATGAAATAACATGAAATTATTGCAGTAAACAAAATTCACTAACAACAGTAATAAATGTAAATAAAACAAAATAAAAATAATAAAACTTGTTAAAAACGTACATAATAATAAAAATGTTTTTATTATTATGGTTTTGTTTTATATATATTTATTATTTGGTTTTATGTATTATTTTCATTTTATTTCATTTTCCAATCTCGGAAACAGTTTGTTACTAATACGAATATTTTTTCAAATTAGGAACGTTTCCACTTTTCTTATTATATGCTATTTGTGCTGTTTTTCCCTTTTTTCGAAATATCCGTTTATATAACTAAATTCGTTAAGCGTTTCTTTAACGAATTTAGTTATATAAACGGATATTTCGAAAAAAGGAAAAACAGCACAAATAAGCATATAATAAGAAAAGTGGAAACGTTCCTAATTTGAAAAATATTCGTATTAGTAACAAACGCTCTAGTATATCACTGACGACAGTAAACATTTTTACGAACTTACTTCGATGACCTCTTACATAAGTAATTACTAGCAACTGTGATTATTTTTCTTATGCAATGGTTTGAATTTGTTATGAACAACAAATATATCTTTCTCGACTATCGAACTGTTTGCTACAGCGATGTTCCAATTTTGTTATATGTGGTTAATGATATTTACTATTATCTTGGAGATATGTTCTGGGACAGTAATAATTATCGGTGCTGGCCCTGCTGGAATTGCTGTGGCGACGAGGTTACTAATTAATAATGTCAGTGATATTTTGATTCTGGAAGCCGAGGACCGTATAGGAGGACGTATAAATAGTGTTGAATTCGGCGAAACGATTGTTGATATGGGCGCAGAATGGTGTCATGGACAAGGAAATAATATCGTATATGACCTTATTCGTGAATACAATATTCTACGTCATACCGATCTGACATTCAATGGATTTTATTCAACTGGCGAACAGATTGATGAATATCTTAATGAACAACTGCTCAATACTATTGAAAACATATATGTTCCAGATGGAAATAAAAAGCAGCGTGAAGGAATTACGTTGGGAGAATACTGTATTAACGAGTGAGTAAAACTGCATTACCAGTTTCTTTTGTAAAATATATCTTTAAGATCAGGGGACAGAAACTACAGGATCGATTTGTTTCGGGGCGTTATTTATCTAAAATAAAAACGCAATAATAATCATAAATCCAACGAACTGGCGGCTGATGATGATTTGGTGGTGCCACTGAACTAATAGCGTCGATTTCTGTATGCTGCTATATCAGTGGCATCAATTTACACATATACATACGTCATATACCATACATTCATACACATAATAAAGTTTGACAAAACCACAAAAAAAATTATTTATTTAAGAACTTAGACAAATATTATTTGAATTCTAACTCATGGCTAGTCACAAGCGTTCAGCCTATAGAAATGTTCCCGAATGGCGAAAATTCGTCACCGCCCTAAACCGATCACCTCCGTTTCCTGTGGGGAACTTCTAGGTTTCTTATCGAAGCCTGTTTGGAAATTATTTCTTATCTGCTTCTAATACTTTTACAATATCTTGAGGTGATATAAACATAAGCTTATAGATAATGTGACGGGACATAATTATATACGACTAGGCGCAACCCTAGTGGTGGCACGTGATCATCACGTGACAAAAGTAATCACTCCGATTGAAAATACGTACACTGGCCGACAGAAGCAATTGCCAGCCTGTTCCCAAGGTTTGTCTAAATAAATTTCAGAGGTTTGCGAATGTAACTTTACTTACATTTTACTGCCGGACTTAACATTATGATAAGCCACAAATTATGCATACATGTATTCTCTTGTGTGCTGAAGGGCAGTACATACTAGCGTACTACGTACAACGATACAACTTAGGAAAAATAAAAAAATAAATAAAGATGGAAAATGTCGATGTTTCCATGCATTAGGGCACGTCAAACAGAGCATGGATGTAAAAATACATTAAGTAATCTGATTACTTTAATATCTGTTGATCTTTGATTATAATTTTTATTACATTTCAAGTCCATTACGTCTGGAAAGACAGAATATTTGTATATTTCCTTATATTATTATTGCGTGACTGATGATTTATAAACTTAATATCATTAGTGGGAGAATTACGTAAAATACCCAATATTGAAAAGAGCCTACTGATGTATTTGTATTAATTATATTGGTGGTTAACGGAAATTAATGTTAAAGTGAATCCCAACTTGTTAACTTCTGTTTATAAACTTCTTCCTGATTGAAATTAAAATAAAACTGAAATAAGTGCGCTCCAATTTTATTTTGTAAACTTGCATAGACCATTTAAGAATTAAATATATTTATTGCTTCCAATTCATACATCTGCTATAAAAATATACTATAAAATTTTATTTCAAAATTAGTCAAATAACAGGCAGTAGAATACATTGACGTAATATACAACGTACACTAACAATCACACTTGTTCAAGATCACTATCATACACGGTACTATCACAATCACTGCTGAAGTTTACAGAAATAATAAATTGATCAATTATATTATCCATCAAACCATCTAGGCAGGCCCGATCCTAGGTAATTAGCCACCCCTATTTTTGAGTAATACATCCAGACATAATAATACCAACATTTATTATACATTTTTAAATATGCAGATATAAAAATAATATTAAACAAATATAAAACAAAAAACAATAGAAATAATATTTTCTAAATATTATATATAATATTACTACATACACACATAATATAACAACATATTTTCATAATTAGGCTTTTCTAGCTGTCCTCGATAGAAATTCATCAATAATTTGGGTGAGATCAATTGTTTCCAAAAGTCTATCTTGACACATATTACTTCTTAAATAGTTTTTTATAATTTTTAGTTTGCTGAAAATTCTAATCTCTAGAACAAAATTTGAAATACAAGGAAGAAGTTCATTTTTCAAGATGCGTTCTAAAATGATAGTTGGTGTATTTTTATCTGGAAATATTTCCTTAAAGGAACATATCTCATTAAATAATTGAAGATCATCAATGTCTCTCAGAATCTTGTCATTTTCATTAATTTGCATTTTAATGTGCAAATCCATGCATGCTTTCATAAGCGCATCTCTAGAGCGATCTTTAAATTCGTATAAAAAACAAAATAAAGAATGACATACAGATAATAATTTAAATTTCTCATCAACTGAAGATAATGTGTGGTCTAGAAGAGAAAAATAAACGGGGGTTTCATAGTCTCATAGTCAAAATAATGCATTTTTCTTCTACTCCTTAAGGGCTCAAATAAATAATAAATAAAAACGTTGAATTGTTCATCGAAACGAAGGGGAATTAAATATAGCATGAAATTTTGTAAACCTTCAACACATTCGATAATATTTATCTTGGAATTTTGTAACATTTTGCTTGGAATATCAAGTTTGAATAAGAGATCGTACCAAATAAAAATGGATAAAATAAATTGAAGGTTCCGTATTTTTGAAGGGAAAACTTCTTTAGCACTGTTGTGAGTTATTTGAAACTCTACGAAACGAAAAATGATACTAAAAAGAAACAAACATGTACATCTATAGGATTTATCCTACCAGAGAATGAGATAGAATAGCATCCCCACTCTTGTCTACCAAGCATTGTATACATGTGTGCTGGTGTGCGCCTGCGTATTGCTGAGCCGAACCGAGAGAAAAGGCGTCGTATTGTGAGTATAGTAGAGCTCGATTAATAACTTGAGATGCGCGAAGGCGTGGTCTAACTACTATACGATACGCACTAAAAATATCAGTCGAAATGACCAAAGCGCGGGCATTTTAAACATTAATATAAGCAGCATAAATAGCGTCTAAGGATAATGAATATGACGATGTAGAACCGATTTATCGTATCATATCACTAATAAGTGTTAACATTGTATTCCAGAAAAAATAAAACAGCAGATTTGTTCATTTGATTTAATAAGGTCTAATAAAATAACTCGTGCTTTTTCACGTCTAATTTTCCTCTTCTTGCGAGTGCTCGCCGCTACGTTGACCTCAATGTCAGACATTTTATTAACTTTAAATTAAGCAACTTTTATTTTTATTATTAAATTTATTTCAAAGTAATTCTATAATTACTTACACACTAGTCAGTACTATTACAGATCTATAAGCTTTAAAAAACCCTGACTTTATCCTAGAAGCAGTAAATACCAGGAACATACGCGGAGAGCCACACCAACACACAATAGAACAGCTGATGAATAACTGACTGGAATGTGAACTAATATTTGTAGGTCTGACAGTATACGACCAACCCTATCTCTATCTCTCTCATTTAATGCTGTCTACTCATTCAAAATCCTAATATCGTCTTTAGCGCAAGTGCCATCAGTTATTAATCGAGCTCTAGCTATATTTCACTGCCTAATACTTGCTTAAGTTACGACTGTCTGATCGAGACCACAATTACAACCCCAGTAGAAAAATAACTGAATAACTTATTATAGAAATATGTTCTAAATAATTGTATGCATTAAAATTATCACATGTAAAATAAAAGAAAAGAACAATGTTGTATAAAAATATTTATAAAAACTAAAAAAGAACATTATATAATATGGAAGAAAATAACATAATGCTAATATAAATAAATAAAAATAAACCTCAGCCTATAATATAAATTAATCTTCAGAAACGAAAATGTTGTTATCGTGTAGAACTATTGAATACGAAATAACGATAACCTGTTATTTTGCAACCATTATTTCAAAATAACAATAACGGTGGACACTGTTATTTTAAATAATTAATTAGGTAATTAATTAATTACACTTCTACCGCCTGTGAACAGCAGACAATTTTTTTATTAAGGATGTTGTCACATTTTTTGTTTTGTTGTCCCTAGTGGTATCTTCTGCAAGATAATTCAATGCGGTAAATACTTCCAATAAGTTTGTCCTTGAACATCTTATAGCATTCACCCTGCTTTCCCTAGTTCATTAAGAGGTTTTAAAGTCAAAATTTTAATATGTTTTTTAAAATATCCCATCTGTAAGGTGACGCAGAAAAAAACTGATAAGTTTCATCTAAACTAAACTAAATAAAAAAATGAATTTTTACCACCGCTACTGGCAGCATCATTGACGACTAAGTTTAAGGAATGAGCTGCACATGGGATATATAAAGCTCTGAGATTTATATTCAAGATTCTTTTCTGTAAGCCTATATTTTTTCCTTACATGTTGGAGCCATTAACCCTGACCGTGAATATTTTGCACATCTAAGTCGAATTTGGGTACTATTTTCTCCAGTAGAAAATTAGTTAAACCCTCTCCAGTACAATTCGTAACTGGAAAAAATCCCCAAAAATTCAAATATTTCAAGTTTGTTATTTGTGGTAGAAACCAGTGATGTTCCCCTCAATTTTCTTGAGAGTATACTACCAGTAATCCATTATATGCCTGATTTTTCTTATTGGACGGGATGCGGGCAAGAAGCAACAAAAGATTTACTGAAATTTTTAGTTCGTAATAAAAGATGAACTGTACGGCTTGATTGAGAGTATATGCAATGCCCCTAAAAATGGTTGAGAGTATACCGCGTATATAGTATACCCTATGGGAACACCACTGGTAGAAACACATCTCACTATAAATAAAATTTGTTCAGTGTGACTTATATCTGGTGTTGAATCGAGAATTATTGAAAAATATTTTGGGTTATTTAAAATGGTTTTGATTTTATTACATATAGCATCAGATAAAATATTAATTATTTCATTTTGAAAATGCTGTTCTAAATAATGTGTTTTAGATTCTCTGGATTTTGAGATATTATTGACATGTGCAGAAATCATAGGGTCGAATTTGCCCAATAGTTCAATTGCTTTGAAAAATTTTTTATTATTCCTTCGATATAATTCTGAGGATGATCCTCAAAATGCTAAATTTCGAGAAGCTAGAAATTGTATAACCGCAATCATTCTTACATTTATTGCATGGCAGCGTTTTCTTTCCACGATAAAATATATTTTTTATTCTTGATCAATTGTAGACTTTTGTTGTAAACCAAGTTTGCACCGCCTTAATATACTTTAAAGAAATTTCATGTTTAATTAGATGTTCAGAACAATGTCGGCAATCAGAAAGCCAAAATTGACCAATAGAATATTGACCTCTTTAGTAAATAATTTACATGGAATGCAAAAAGTATAATCTAAAATAACTGAATAACAAAGCCACGTACGAATTATCTTTTCCCCGTTTCCTAACGTTTTATGAAAATATGAAGAACTGAATTTTGTACCGTTTGCATCAACAGGAAATTTAATATATTTAATATTATTTATTTTCGGCCGCCCCATGCAATCAAGTCATCGATAAAATGTGAAGATAAATAATCAGACCACGTTCCTGGATCATCAAATGAAACTTCTACTGTGGAGCGAGAAGCACCAGCAGCATATCCTTCACTTTGACCGCTGGGGAGTGTTGAATCTTCCGTGATGTGATGCTCCTTATTTTTTATTACTGTAGTATAGGTAGAGATAGAGGGAGTGCAGGCAGAAGTACCAGGTGTCGGTGCATTTGGGGTTTCTTCAGCAGGATGCTGTTAAAAGAAAATGTCCAATGCTCCTGTGAGTTTGACGCCTTCTTCTTTTTCTTTTCTTGCTCCTTTTTTAGAACGCACCTGACTGCCGTTTAGTCCCTTTGTCAGACATCTAAAGAACAATTAAAAAATATATGAATTAAAAATTAAACTTTACACTACTACATATACTTTAAATTAAATATAATGAATTTAGATTAATTACAATTATTTTAAGTTTACTTACTTTTGCTTTAGATTTAGAGTCACCCTTGCACGTCTAACGAATTTCTTTGTTTTAAGCCGTTGGGCCCTTTTAGTGCTAGATGTCTATCCCCTACTTTAGGGAATGCAGTGAAATTTCACATGATCCGATTGGGGCTTCGTTTTGGCGATATTTAACTCCGAAGAATGAAGTGCGCAAACCACACGAGTAAGTACCGAATCGTGTGAATAAAGTTGAATAGTCATGGCCGAACGGACAAGGTGACGTACTGGAACTGTGGAGGTTCTGGTTTCGATTCTTATTGACTTCAACTTCTTTCTTTTTTTTCTCCATTGCAAACATCAGTGGTATTGAATTCAATAAATAAAAACAATCGAAAACAATTTTTGCTTCGTTTCATAAACTTTCATTCAAGGATAGAAAAGCAAAGAAAGAATGTTTCCCTCATTACAAACATCAGTGGTTCGAATTCAATGGTCAAAACCAATTTAAGTAATCTTTACATTGTTTAATAAATTTCCACTCCAGGATGAAAGGGCGATGTTGAGTGAAAGGAACATTCGGTGAGCATGATTTTGGATGATAATCATCGTAAAAACATTTGAAACATAAATCAGTTTCGCACCACGAAGATTTTATGAAAGGAACTGCGCCGCATTGACATTTTCGTTTCCAAAAAGTCGACGGAAAGGAAGTTTCATTCACATTTCGAAAAATCGCTCTTTTGGGAATCAGTTTCGACGCAAACCATGCGTATTTTAACATGTCCTCGTAAGTAGGTGGGAGTAACTGATGATGAATGAGGCTGTGTACTTTAAGAGAATCTTCAATGCAATTTCCCGCTGTTCTATCAACAGTAAACGTCGCATGGTTGACAGAGCGGTGTACACTTTTGCGGGATTACTTTTGTCGTGTAAACTACTTCCCCATTGCCATTAGTAAACACTTCATCGTAATTCTATCTACTTGACCTCCCCATGAATCAATGGTAAGGAGGAAATTATCATCTTTCACGTATGGTTTAATGGTCGTATCCAAAAAGACCTTATTTTGCCTTTCTATCCTTGAAGGAAAGTTTATGAAATGAAGCAAAAATTGTTTTCGATTGTTTTTAATTATTGAACTCAATACCACTGATGTTTGCAATGAGAAAAAAGCAACAAAAATAATATCGAATAAAGATCGAAACAAGAATCTCCACCATTCTAGTACATCACTTTGTCCTTTCGGCAATCGCGACCTGTGCAACTTTATTCACGCGATTCGGTACCTACTCTGTGGTTTGCGCACTTCATTCTTCAATATTTAATATCTCCAAAACGAGGCCGCAATCGGATAAACGCTCGGAGGGTTTTTTTCGTGAGGTCTCAAAAACATTCACACATAATAGGATCGAAATCCGTGATGGGCATCACGCGGTGTCCCCTTGTGAAAGTATTTACTATATAGTATTTCCCTAAGTTTGTTTAACAATATTTCTATAGTTTTAATTGAAATGTTATTAATAATTAGTTAGATATTACGTAAATAAAGAAGTGAACCAGTCTGTGTAACCACATTTTAAGGAACGTCCTCCTTTGCGGATGCAAATAATATAGTATATTTCCGCCCGTCTTCAGCTGATAGGTACAAGGGGATTAAGGAGCGTTTAACCAATATCTACGCAAACTCTAACGTTAAAAACTTTGTGGATGCAACGGGTATCAATTCAAACCCAGTCGGTGCTTCTAGCCAGTAAGGATTGGCTATAAAACCTTGCCCAAATTGACGACAAAATAGCAGAATTGGAACAACCATGATTATATTGAATTTCGAACTCAGACAACTTGGCCCAAATCGTAGGACAACTAGGGCAAGTAGTCCGGTTGAAGATAGAACAGCAACAGTCCAACCAACAACCTTTCCGGAGAAGTTGCAGCAGGTCTAGTATCCGCATAGAGGCATTACCAGAATGCAATTTGGTTTGCGCCATGCAGCATAAACCTTTCAAAGATTCATCCACGAAGTTTTGAAAGCTTTGAATTTATGTTTCCTATACATTGATAATATTTTAATTGCTTCTTCTAATGAACACGAATACGAAAATCATTTACAACAAGTATTTGAACGTTTGCAACTAGACGGTTAAATAATTATCCGATCATTCAATCAGCTCGTGAGTTAAGAAAATTTCTCCTGAGACTAACTTTTACCGTCGTTTCCTACCACACGCTGTCCACAATCAGTCTAGTCTTTACGAACCCCATCAAAATTGTAAAAAGAACGATAAAAATCCAAAGAGTTTGGAAACGATATTTGGAAACCACTCAACTTTTTCTCCAAGAATTCACTCCACCGCAAACCAAGTACAGTACCTATGACCGCGGACAGCTGGCTACCTACTCAGCAATTAAATATTTCCAATACCTTTTGGAGGGCCAACTCTTTCCAAATTTTTATCGATCATAAACCGCTGGTAAACCCGACACCCCGACTACATTGGTCAATGCTCTAATAATATTGCACACATTAGCGGCAAAAACGATATTGTCGCCGATGCACTGTTCCGAATGAGCAGTATTAACGTTCCGGAAGCAATCAATTACAATGTACTTCAAAAACATCAGCTTGACGACACCGAACTTCAGAATATCCTAAAAGCCCAGATTCACCCTCGTTAAATCTGAAATAATGCGCTTTTAGTGATTCTTCAAAGATAATTTATTGCGATATTAGTCAGTCCCTTATATGACGGTTTATACCACAGATTACCTGTATATTACCGGCTCAATGCTGAAAAGTTATCCGATGAGATAGATAGATATACATATATCTATTTCAGACAGCAAGATTTGAAGGTTTCAAAGAAGGCGCTAGATATCAACTAGCCGCGAAATTTAAAATTATTGGCAGGAGTTTTAAATTAATATTAAATGTGTTTATCGTCGGTTTGAAGGTACGACTCACTAAGTTACATTTTAATCCGAAATAAATTATTAATACGTAAATACTAGCTAGCATGTATTTCATAACAATTTATTTCGGATTAAAATGTAACTTAGTGAGTCTTACCTTCAAACCGACGATATATGTAGGTATAATAAACAGAAATTAACTACAGTTGAATTTTACATTAAATAATGAATAAATATTAAAACAAAATCTAAGAAGTAGAAGAATCGAATAATTAAACGTTAAAAACAATATAAAAGAAAAGAAAAATTAATTACAGTAGCGTTTCACGTTAAAAAAATTAGTAAATATTAATTAAATCAAAGATATAATAAGAACTACAATGAAGTAAACATTTTACTGATGTAGTAGAACAACGCCGAGAGAAGAATGAAAAGATTACAATATGAAGTAAACATTTTACTGATGTAGCATTTTCAATTTGCTCTTCTTACTACGAGCACTTTTCTTGGTCATGTTAGTAACGGTTGAGTCTGGTACAGCACCAAGGAATACCGATACCACAGATTCCCTTAACAATACCATCTATAACAAAATTAAAGTGTGTTGAACAAGTAATCCAAGAAAAATCGATTTTCTCTGATAGAAACTACAGCTTCCTTCTGAGTGTTTGCTACTTGCAAATTTTGCAATTCCTGTTTTAACAAAGTAATTCCATCACCAACAGACAGAACTAACTTCTCCGAAGGATATGTTAATTTGTTATGCTATTCAGAAAACTCTCTGAAAAAAAGAAATTGATTGCATAATAGTGAACAATCGGAAGTTAAAGCACTTAAACATGTATCACAATTAATACCAGCGAGAATCCATTTGGCAATAAAACCGCTAACATAAGCTACTGGATAAAATTTTTATATTGCCGGAAGAAACAGCTACATGTATTTCCTTCGCAATGTGATAACTTATGTCATTGTCGTATGTATTAAGGGTTTCATCGTCATTTACCAGATTACTTCTCCCAGTCACTTCAGCCTCATCCAGAAAAGTTTGTAAATTACTTAAAAGACTCTCATCATCTTGCTCACAATTGGTTTCTTGCAACCTTGGATTTTTGAGACCATTAATAACTTGAGTCTTAAAAGAAGTAACAAACTGTGGACCTGTTGGGTTACCAATTCAGCCACAACCGAGACGATCTGCAGCAAATAAATTTTCAGGCGTATCCTGGTTAAAAGTTGGAGATCGGATATTAGTTATTCGGCCACTTTTCATGTTTTGCCATATTAAAGTAATAGTTCCAAAAGTCCGCTTGTTTGTAACTTCGGGTGACGCAGCAGCAGAGTGGCTTCCCGTCTGGTGGTACTCGGGCACTTCCGTTAAGGCTATCGAACAGCTTGTCAATATCAGGAATAAAAGCAGCAGTCCCCAGTGCTTGTTATGTAACAGTCCTGAAAATTGAAAATCTAAAGAATTATAGATAGTAGTATTATTCATAGGTAGTCATTCTGACAATTTTATTGATCGAAATGTAGAAAATAAGTATAGAAGAAAATATATGTAGCACTGAAACTACTGCTAATAATAATAAGTGAATGCTTACCTCTCTGGATCCAAAATCTTCCTTTCTTCTTGAACAGGTTTAGGTGCTCCAATACAATAGAGCATCTTTATAGTCCATTCGCGATCTTAAATGCCGCATCATTTTGAATTCCAAAATGCAATGCATCGAACCATATTTTTGCCGTAAAAGCATATTTCATTATTATTACGTACAACTCTTAGATTGACAATTAAATGGGTGAGTGGGAAAGCAGAAGAAGACCAAAACAATAATTTTTAGATAGTTCATTGATTCAATTATATTCATCAATATATTTATTTTTATTTACTACATATATATTCTAGGCTATTGTTGTTTTGACAACTTTACTATCTAGAATTTTGATTATCTATAAATTTTATTAATGATACATAATTTTAGAGCTATTTCCTTCAGTTAAGGTCATGTATACAAATAAATACGTTCCTCTCAAAATTCCTCGGAAAATAGCACATCTTTGCAACCTCCACACAGCTCTTCCCACACAAAACACTCATTTCGATGATGAAAAATGGTAAATGGTAAATGGAAAATAACGAATTAAAAAATCAAAAAAACGTACACCGACGCTGATCCAGCTCCAACGCATTAATAGCAATAAGTACTATTAATGCTTCAAAGAAGGAGCATATGATCTTCTTAATTAGGTAAACAAAGATAACTATAGCCGACAACTTTATAAGTAATCTGTGGTTTATACTCAATAATCCCCGCAAGTAGATTTTCAAAAAGTTTCACAACCTCGCTCATCCCGGAATCAAAGCAACAAAGAAATTAATTTCGTCCCGCTTCGTTTGGCCATCAATAAACGAAGACATTACTAATTAGACTAAAACCTGTATAAACTGTCAAAAAGCTAAAATAAACACACACACATTCCATTTCAAAATTCGATATTCCCGATGAACAATTCAAGATCATCAACATCGATTTAATTGGCCCCTTACCGCCGTCAAATCACTACAGGCATTGTCTGATCTGCATCGACCGTTTCTCCTGTTAGACGGAAGCGCACCCTTTGACTGACATAACAGCAAAAACTGTGGCCACCACATTCAATTCCAATTAGATTTTCCGTTTTGCCACACTGTTGCGGCTTCATGCTCCTGGACAGTTCCAAAATGCTTTTTTGGTAGCATGTCTTGTTTCTTTCGACTTCGAAGGGCCAGTATACTGGGTGTGTACAATTAATATTGTAGGGAATTTCTAATTTATTTACGCTATGTATTAAAATATTACATAAAATGTGCAACTCTCGATTGTTAATGCCCGTGATTTATAAATTTATGCAATCATATATAAATAATATAAATGCTACCGAACAACTACTAGTGGATTATGATGAGAGATGTGAAATATTGTGTTTTACTGACTTGCGAGGTTATGCGATCCAGATTTTGACTTGCATGAATGTTGTTGATTGAACTTTCGTTGATTTGAATGCCTTTGCTCAAATTGTTTCTGTTTGAATGTCTTTGATGTAATGTTTTTGCTTAACTTGTTTTGGCCTGAATGTCTTTGATTGAATGCCTTTGTTTGACTGTCTTTGAATGAATGCTCTCTAATTGTTCCTTTACTTCCCTGGTAAATTCTGTGCTCATCAGTTATTGGTTAAGTGTAACGAAAAATGGGCGTTTGTATTTACTATTAAGGAAACCTTTGTGAGTCCTTACACTTTCACAATTTACAATTTTAAGAATTTGGCACTTTGGAAACTGAGGGATAATTAACTTTACTGCAATTACCTAGGTATCGGAATTTAGAATTCGACTTTCTTTTGTATCCTCAAAGTCGATATGAGATAAATATCTTAAATATTGTAAAGTAAGAGCGGCACAAGTCCATCGTTTTAAAACGATTTATCTAGAAATTCTTAAATCTATTTATAACTACTGAACTGTATTAGAACTATAAAATAAACCATAGAGCCGCGTACACATCTGAAGATGTTCGTTGAAATGGCCGACGATTTGGTTATAGCCACGGTTGTAACTAGTGCGGCATTTTTAGTCCAAGTCTCGAACGGTAGGTGCTTCTCTCGCTGACATGTTATATGGTACCGCAATGCGGTTTCCTGGAAAGTTTTTGAAGCATCATCTACCGAAGTCGATCCATTATCCTGTACAGCAAAGCTAAAAGAAAAATGCAACCAATAAAACCGGTCCAAAACACGAATCATGCTCAACCAAAAATGTTTTTTCACCAGCACTAGACACACGCACAAACGGCCCCGAAAGTAATGTAGTCTCGTTGCAGGGAAATTTGCCGGTCTCTACCGAAGTTGTACCCTGTAGTGAGGTGAGACTATGTGATTCTTTTGATAAGGAGGCGGGATAACCTTAAGTTGCTGGTAGCTTTGATGTGGAGCGAGGTTATGCTATCCAGATTTTGGTAACCGTATAGACAGACTATTATTTAGAGGCGTTGTAAAGGTAAAAATTCTCTTAAAATCAGATACGTATTAATTACAATGTGTTGTATTTGAAAACATTTTACAATACATCCCCTCACATCGTCGGTAATTTGACTTTTGTATAAGATATCCAATCGTATTCATACACTGCTAGTTTACTTCACAATAATGTAAAAACCATACATAGGAAAATAATTCTTTGTTTCAAGTATTTATTAATAATAATAAATACTCTACATCGTAAATAAAAGATAGTTCACAAAAGAAATCAATAATAACAATAATTATTATTATAATAATAAACAGTCTACATCGTAAACAAAATATAATTCACAAAATAAAGTAACTCAAATTTATCTAGACCTTAACACTTGATATAATATCCATCACTATTAATGCAAACCTGCATTCTTTGCCCCATGGAATTTACCAAATTTTCGCAAACATTTTGTCCTCTAAACCGTTCCCATACGTCTATAACATGCCGTGTCAACTGTGCCACAACAGAGGTCGAATATTAGAAACGATTTGCCAGCTTCCCCTCCCCTCACTCGCCTGGCGAAATATTCGTCATAGTGGGGGAACCAGCCGAAGAGGGCGAACTGGCCCGATGTGCAGCGGTACGCTTTCGGCTGTTCCTTGCCCCTTATCTGTTATAATACTTGTAACAGATAAGAAATATTAAATTACTATTGAAAGAAAAGGTCTGGATCGAATTTCATGGTTGATTGTATTTGGCTTATGCCTATAACAGATAGATTTATAGGTATTCTTTTTTAACTAATAAATATGTCAGGCAGCCACAGTTCTTGTCCTTACGCCGTAGCCCTCTACGTCTTTCCAGCTTCTTACCATTGCGACCCACATGATCTCTATTAGGTTTAAGTCTGGGGATTTTTCTAGCCACTCTAAAACATTTACTTCGTTATGTTCATTAAGCCAGACCCTTACAATTCCGGTGCGATATATTGGAGAATTGTTCTCAACCAACGTTATTCTTAACACCGTATTTATTCTAATAACCGTTGCGCCGTTTATTATTTCAACATTGTTTTTGTTGCGCCGTTAATTAGAGGGCGCTGTTTATTATATTTTTACCAAGTTCGGGTTTTTGCGTCTTCATTTACTTATTCATATACATATACTAACAAAGAGCAGTAGACCACATACACATGTATTCACCACTACACATTGTGTACATTCCAATTTACCTAGATACTTTACACAAAATCATTCAATTCATCTAATAAACGGCGCACCGGAAGTTGGAAACTTGGAATCGTCTAATAGGCGGCGCGCCGTTTATTAGAAGGCGCTGTTTACTATTTTTCAGCTTGCAGTTGCGCCGTTTATTAGAGGGCGCTGTTTATTAGAACAAATACTGCATCTCTTTTGCCGGATAAACTCCCCTGGGCCAACATGTGAAATCCATCCCCAGAATTCTTATATGTAAGGGTCAATAATAGTTTCCTGGGCGGTTCCAGTTTCAAGAAGCCTATTTCTAATCATTTGGTGAGAACAATGTAGTTTTAATTGCTCTCGAATTCTTACAGAATTTGTAAATAGAGTTTCACGAACCTTGACTGTCATTCGATTATCTTGTTCTCGAGTTGTAACCCGCGGTCGTCCAGAAGCAGATAGACTTCTCAAACTACCATCCCCATTTTCTCAAAATGTTCCAAAATGTTCAAATACACGTGCTGGTTTAAATTTCCCTCTATAAAATATGGGCCAATGACCCGATCGTAAAAAATTCCACACCATACATTAACTTTTTGGTAACGTTTATCTAATTTAGACGTTAAAACAGGCAGAGAACCATTTTTGTTCATAAATGATAAAATTGAAAATATAGTCGTTTTTTCATGCGAATCAAATATTCGCGTTCTGAATAGTGTAACACGAATTTATATCGATGGTACTTTCAATTGTTGTACGTCTGTAAATTTTTCCCCATTCATGGTTTCAAAAAAGGGCACTATATACAACTTTTATTTTGTCTACTACCAAATAAACGGGCAAATACTTGTAAAAAGCTGTAACAGAATATAAGCGTTCTTAGATTATCTAGATTATCCACGGAAAAT
This sequence comes from Chrysina gloriosa, assembly GCA_038088585.1. Lineage (NCBI taxonomy): Eukaryota > Metazoa > Arthropoda > Insecta > Coleoptera > Scarabaeidae > Chrysina > Chrysina gloriosa. The sequence goes on from CM076088.1 coordinate 50,859,483, forward strand.
TTTGGGCAGAAAATTCTGCAGCTGTCATACGTACCACTAATGCATGCGAATCATTTCATCGCAGTTTTAATGATTCCATGTAGGTACAAAACGCACTTGAATTTGTTTCTATTTTTAGAAAAGATTAAAAAATTTCAAGTCAGTACGTATATAACAATACAAAGTTTAGATTCCAAAGCCAAAATACACAACCAACAGGTAAAAAATAAACAAACATTTATAAACAACGTAATAAGAAGATACAATAATTAAAAATCAGTAGGTTACTATTTTTAAAATGTATTTATTTTTATACAAAGCAGTCTAAAACTTGTAATTTTTTTATTATATATTATTAAAAGTTGTTACATGTGTGGGTAGGTATTAATAGATCCCCAGGCAGAAATTGTTATCTATAAGTACAATGGCGAGAATACAGTTTGGATTAACGGGTGTTTCAAAAATAGTGGCGAAATACTCGTCTGATTACTATGCTAAGGACACTCGGTGGCGAAATTACCAACACTCCAGGTACAGGTACAGTACAGGTAACATTTAGCTTAAACTAAATTTAGAGCTTACTAGACATATTTTTTATATATGTACATATATACAATGTTTGTTGCACCAAACAGCCTACGTCCTAGATAGTTACAGTGGACAACAGGTTCTCCTTTAGAATATTTCTAATAATCTTGGATGGTTTCTCGGCCAAATTATAAACGACTTTTCTCTTGTATGAATCATTGATAATTTATCGATTCAAAGCCGCCAAATTTGGTTCATGATAGACTTCCACATTTGATTTTGTGACGACAGAATTGAATTCAATTTTCAAGTGTATATGCAGTACATTTGCACATTCGATTAAAACACTTCCATAGACTCTCTGCAATTGATTTCAACTTTTTGTGAAAACTGAATTTATAATTATCAATCACTAACATTGATTTGCCGCGGATAGTTCTTATTATTTTAATGTTCATTCTGATTTGGTAAATACTGAAGGGTAATAACTAGGGATGGACCGATATGATTTTCTTCGACCGATACCGATATCGATATCGGTCGATCACTAGTAATAAAAGATATTTGATATTTGTGGACTTTCTCCATCCCTTTCACTAACTCCGCACCATCAATAAAAATTCATTCGAAATATTGGTGGCGACATAACCTCAGGGATTAAAGTTAGAGGCAGTAACAAAAAAATCAAGACATTTGGTGGTAGCGAAATTACGTGTCCCCGTCTGTCTATACAGATACCGAAATCTGAATCGTATTATCTCGCTCTTCGTCAACACCACCAGTCACTTAACGCTATCTCTATCGCGCCTCCTTCCAACAGAATCACATAATCGCGCTACATGATACAAGCTCGGTAAAGATCGGAAAACCTCCCTGTAACGAGACTATGACATTACTTTCTGGGCCGATTGTACACATGCATTTGCTCCCCATGACGCCTCAAACAATCCTCTCCAGTCTCCGATGGCCCGTTCTGTGGTATCCTTCGGTACAGCAAATAAACAACAAAGAAACAAATATCGCCAAAGACAGACTCAAACAAGCATGTTTTTGTCTTAGCAGACGATAGTTTCATGCAAACGAAAACGCAAAAAGCTGATTCAGTGATAGTGATGTTTCGTTTAACTAACGCAATATATATATATATATATATATATATATATATATATATATATATATATATATATATATATATATAATCAGTTTCCCCTTATACCCTAAGGTGTAGGAATTTTGCCTTTTCAGGCTTCTCCTTCTCCTCTACTAAATTTCATCCACTCTTTCCTATTCATTGCCAATTCCTTGGCGTCCTTCCATGTCCACCCTCTCCGCTTCAATACTTCCGCCATCATCCGCGCACTGCCTTCTCGGTCTGCCTCTTCTTTTCCTGTCGTTGCTCTTGGTTTCCCAGATTTTCTTGACTGGCACTTCTTCGCTCATTCTCTGCAGATGTCCCCACCAGCACAACTGTCTTTCTTCAATGTATTGTTCCCAGCTCTTCTCTTATTGTTGTGTTTCTTATGCGGTCTTTTCTTGTTATCCCTTTAACTCCCCTTAGAAATTTCATTTCCATGACCTGCATTCTGTTTTTTCCTTTTTCGTCAGATTCCACGATTCACTCCCATATTGTACCGCTCTGTATACTGTTTTATATACACTTAATTTTGTTTGTCTGCTTATTTCTTTGTTATTTACTAGAACTTTGTTTATTGAATAATACAATTTATTAGTTTTTTTTATTCTATGGTTTATGTCCATTTCTTGTTTGCCAGTTTCTTTCTACTCGCTCTATCTTTATCGTCACTTTCTCCTTGTTCTTACTGACCACTAGTATTTTTGTTTTTTCCTTATTCAGTTTCATTCCGTATTCCGTTCTCCTCCAATTCTTTCGCACTGCTTGCTATAATGGCTACATCATCCGCAAGTAGACATTCTGACAACGCTATTCTCTCAAGTTTTCTATACCCTATATTTATCGGCTTACTTCTTAATTTTACTTCCTTTACTATTTCATCCATATATGTATATTATGAATAATAAAAAAGCTCAGTCCACCCTGTCCAACCTGTACCGTAGTAAATTTTTCGGATACCATATTATTTCTTATCACACAATTCATAGTACCTACATATACACTTTGTATAACTTTTTGAATTTTTGGTTTACCTTTTTCCTTTTTAACGCTTCCCAAATTTTCGCTCTAGGTACCCTATCAAAGGCTTTCTCCATATCCATAAATGCTAGATAAACGGTCTTTTCTGCATTCCACTTCTTGTTTATTATTTCTTTAATTATAAAAATATGGTCCTGTGTACTGCGGCCTCTTCTGAATCCACTTTGTGACCCATCTAACTTCTTCTCAACTACGTTCCTTAGTTTTTCTCTATAATTTTTTCATAAATTTTAGTTATTGTACTTAACAGTGTTATTCCTCTATAGTTGTTGCAGTCTTTACTATCTCCCTTCTTATGTATCGGTAATATTAGCCCTATTCTCCATTCTTCTGGCGTTTTTTCCCTCCATGCTTGTCTATATAGTTGTAGTAACAAGATTTTTCCCGTATCACCCATTCTACACTTGGCAGGTGTTGGTAATATTCTTTCCATCTGTTCATGATATCCTTCTCTTCTGTTAGTATTACTCCGTCTTTGTTTTTAATTACCATTGTGTTTTTATTTCTGTCTTCTCTACAGTTTTTAATTACTTTGTAAAACAGTTCCTGATTTGCCTTGCTGTACTTTTCCATCTTCTCTCCGAACTCTGTCCACTTCTTTTGCTTTTCTTGTAATACCAATTGTTTAACTTTACTTCTTTGTCTTTTACATTCTTCGTAATTTGCTGTATTTCTGTTGCTTAAATGTTTCTTCCATAATTCTTTTTGATTTTAATCTCATCTTTTATTTTCTTTGTCCACCATACTGTCTGTTTTTTGTTTTTACTTTTCCTGAAAACTCCACACGTTGTTCTTGCTGCATTAATTACTATATTTTTAAATTTTTCCCATTTTTCTTCTAATGCTCTTTCTCTTATTTTTTTCCTGTATTTTGTTTATTTCGCTAGATATTAAAAGTTCATAATTTTTGCTATCTCTGTATTCTTTAACTCATATGTTTTTATACTTTCATATATTTTCTTTGCCTTTCCTTCATTGTTATCTTTTATTTCTTTTTCATTTTCTTTAAAATTTGCAATCAGTAAATAATGATCACTGTTTATTTCATAACTTCTCTTAACCCTTACATCCAATACTCTTCTCCTATTGTTTCTTTCCACTAATATGTAATCAATTATGGACTTTTCCCCTCTCCCTGGTTCCACTCTTGTGAATTTGTGTATTTGTGTATTTCTTTATGTTCGTAACACGTGTTTGTAATTATTAAGTCATTATCAATACAAAATTCTAACAGCCTTTTCCCATTATTATATGTAGTTATTTCACCATACTTTCCAATTACTGTTGTATATGTTTCATCCTTTACTCCCACTCGTCCGCTAAAATCACCTGCTACTAATATTTGTCCTTTTGCCATTTCTATTGCGTATGTCAGATCTTCCCAAAATTTATCTTTTTCTCAGCTTTTCGTTTTCATCAGAACCGTATATGGCTACAATTGTTTTCCAATGTGTCTTACATTGCAGCTCTATTAACAGTATTCTCTCACTAATTACCTCCCACCTAGTTACTAGGTTTCTAATTTCCTTTTTAATGTGCATCCTACTCCCACAGAAGCTCTGTCTCTGTTCTCAACTCCACTCCATATTAGGATATGCTCATTCTTTAATTCTATTATTCCCTGGTTTTTTCTCTTTGTTTCTGATATTATCAATACATCCAGTGCTGCTTTTTCAAATTCCTCTACAATTTAGAAATTGAACGGTAAAGAAATAGATTTCTTTACCGTTCAAACTTCTAATATTTCATGTTCCTAATCTGAATACTTTTTTCTCCTTGTCGTTTCCCTATTTTCTGCTTAAATTAACCTCTTTCAATTTCCTTTCCTTTTCCGTTTCCATCTCGTCTGCCATGGTCATCCTCGTTCTTCCGTTCTTTCTTCTTCTTTTTAGTTTTTTGAGTTTCTGCCCTCGTTGTCCTGTCCGCTCCCAGGCAGTGCCGCTTTCTCTCTATCCCATCTATATTCCCTTCCTTCAATTGTAAATCTTCGGTATCCCATCTTTACCTTTTCCCCGCTTTTCTTTCTTTATCTCCCATTTGTTTAAGATTCCTCTGTATTTCTTGTTCGCCTTTTGTTAACTCGTTGTCTATATATATTCTCTCCTTTATTTGTCTAAGTTTACTCTTATTTTTCATCACTGCGTCTTTATCCCTAGCGCTTTCCAACTCCATCTTGTATACTGCCTCTCCCATCTTTATCACTTCTCTTATGTTTACATTTACCTGCATTGTGCTTTTCATAAAATTCTCTAGTCCTATCTTCATATCATGCTTATCCTCCGTCGTTAGCTTCATTCCTATCATCACCACATTATTCTTTGATATTGTCTTCTCCATTTTGTACATTCTCTTTTCCATATCTCTCATTTGTTTCCTCATTATCTCATTTTCTGTCTTGAATTTTTCATTCTCCTCTCTCAGCACTTTCAATTCTTCCTGGTACTCTTTCTGGTCTCTCTTTATTTCCTTCACGTCGCTCATCAGTTCTCTCATCATATTCACTAGCTCTCGTTCTCCATCTTTTTCTTTTTGTGGTGTTTTTTGTAATTTCTTACTTTTCTGGAATATTTCGTAAGTGTCATCCTTCTCTCTACCTCTTTTCATTTCTATATCCCCCGATGTATCATTCTCCATATATTTATTTCCTTGTTAACTTTCATTTAGCCCGTGTATATATATTTATACCCGCAAATTCTTCGATATTTTCTATCTTATCGTTATTGTATGTTGTCTCACTTGCGCTTTCGCTTTTTGCTCAGGTTCGTGGTGACACCACGTAAAAGGCTGCCGGTCGGTAGTTCCGTCGGACCTTGGCTTTTATCGGTTTGTACTCTGCTATTTTGTTATCGCTAGTTTCACTATTTACACTGCTATTTCGCTTTCTTTACGATCGCTGTTTGACTTAAAAACTCGTAATTTCCCGCCGAATCGAGATTCACTACGGAGCACAAATCAAACATCCGCACGCTCGCACTCTCAAACTCAGCCGCTAATGCAAAAATACTGTTCTTAATTTTTAAACTAAATTTACTTAAACGTTTACCTTCCATTTGAATTTTACATGTACTCAATAATGTAGCTATTTCTGTTCTGTTCATATTGTACATTTTATTCCACTTTTAATTGTATCCGCAAATATCATTTTATAACTCCGTTGTTTAGGATAGGAGTATTGTGGTGCGTAGATTGATAGACACCGGGAAGTTGTCAGTCGACAAGTTAGCCGCCGTCAGAAAAGGATGCTGGCACCAATCAATAATTATCGCAGCAGAAGTGTGAGAAATAGAGAATAAACGTTTTGGTTGTCGTTCAAACAACCAAAAGGAATACATCATGGATTATATGGAATTTATTATTACTGTCAATATTAATAGTTAGTCAGCGGCGGCTTGTGATACCGTATATTCGGAGCTGCTGCGAAGATAACATTAGTTCGTATATGCTCGTGTATCGACTGTTGGTAAATGCCGGCGAGATATGATCACATACGAACAACTGCTATTTTCGCTGCAGCTCCGAATATACGGTATCACGAGCCGCCGCTGGTTACAGGGACTCTCTTTTGGATTAGTCCTCAGATGAGAATGTTTAATAAAAATAAAAAGTTATTTCATTATTTTTTATTATTTGAATATTTAATTAAATATACATATAACATATTACTGAGAATATATCATTATAATGCATCTAATCATCAATGATTTGACTCTCTAATTAAATATACATATATCACAGTATTTAGAATATTTTGTTTCACAGAAATTAATCAGCAGAAAGTAGATAAATAATTAATATACAATTTTAATTACAACCTGTTAACAATATTACGTATCTTATAGATAGTATTTCAACCACGACTAGGTCAATTAAATGACAATAATTGAATTAATAGTTATATTTTCAGAACGAAAATGTAAGTATACATATGTATATGTATAAACAAACATTTTCTTTGTGTTTGGCAACTATCAACAAAATAACTAACGACTAGGATTTCTTGATATATAGGATCTGTAATTTTTTTTATTACAAACGGGCTGACCCGACAGTCATTGTCCTGTCAATTTATAAAAAATAGATGTAGATGGAAGATAGATAAATAGATTATCTTAATTTCGATTTAAGGTTGAGACCAGGTTGCAGAGCACCCATATTTCAATATCAGAAGTATTTACAAAGATTCAGTAATGCGTTCATCACAACGCTTGATTATGAACGATATTTGTTGCCTTTCCGTTCGGAGAGAAAACGAATGACGCCTATGGTTTATCTACTGTCACGCATGCCACGTACAACTACCTATGGGGAAAACAATTCAAGGTTTATTCCACACACTTCGATTGCCCTTGCGATTTATTAATCGTCATTGCAAATGCAAGGCGAACAGAAAACTTAACTCCTTTAAATTGAAATGCAAATTGGTTCCTCGTCTTTGAACTTTCCTATGATTATTGTTGCTTCAATCACATTGTTCATCAGCTTCTTAACCTTCCTATACTCACGTCAAAATGAAAGACGTATACTATACTATATAAATCGGTCTCACAGACCGTATGCGTGAAGTATAGGAAGGTTAACAGCGAGTCTTGTACCATTAGATAGTTTCGGCTGGTTCAGGTTGCATAACTTGATTATCACCGATCCGACCTTGAGCTGGGAAATTGTGTGGCGGCATATCTGGCAAATCCAATGAATTCAGAAATTCAACTGGATAATTGACGACTTCATTTGGATCGGTAATTGAAACGATAACTAATTCAGACCCAGGGTGTTTCACATTACCGAAATTACATTATCGAAGGTGATTATTAAGAAGCAAATTATTAAAATAAACCTTTAATACGCCAAATAAAAATACAAAAAAGATTCGAACAACCCGTTGTAAACACTAAGGATAACAATAAATCAAAATAGCATTTGATAATCGTGTATTAAAGAACGAACCCCAGCCAACAAAGTTGTAATTAAGACTACTTTTGCACAATCAAAATTACATATTTATGTATACGTAACTCAGCATCTGTATTTACTATAGCATTGAGTTATTCCGGGAATGTACAGAAATAACTGCAAATATGGATATATGCTACAATTGCTACATATGTACATCGGGAATTGATCAAACTGGGCTTTTCATAAGCAACTTCAAGCATTTGCAACGCTCGAATTTATTCGTAGGCGATCGGAAATTGCGACGACGCGACGTTGCATAAGCGTACATATACACATTCGATCCGTCCCGATTAAATTCGATCTTCGTTGATCATCACCTTCGTAGATCTGTTTACGTTATCGAACTTTTATATTCGATGTTGGATCCGCGACCGTGGAACGTCTTGGCAAAAGGGGTGGTGACAAACCTCCACCGATTCGTGTTAAATGTAATAATTCTCCTGCGGTAAAATCATTATTGAAAAACAAAATATAATCAAAAAATTCCAATGATTTCAGAAATGTTTATATTAAGCAGGATGAAACGTTGTATCAGCGGAGATTGTTATGGAAGTGTAAGGAGAATTTAAAATCTCGCACAGACAATGGCTAAACTGGTCCTATACTCACGTCAAAATGAAAGACGTATACTATATTATATAAATCGGTCTCACAAACCGTATGCGTGAGTATAGGAAGGTTAAGTATAAGGTATTTTGAAGGTGTTCCGACAGTGGTTGCCAGAAGGGATACTCAAAAACTAGTTAAACCCGTTAGTTTTGATGTTTTGTTTTACTATCAGAATATGAGGAGTATCAAGTGTAAAATTGATGAGCTTTCTTCCAGTTTGTGCCAGTTTATCGTGATCATGGAGGGTACAAATACAGTTATCCTGACTGACATGATAGTGAAATTATACAAAATATTAAGCTAAAGTGTTATGAGAGGTACAAGAAGCATAATCTCCAGAATTTTAGATACTTGCATAGACTTATCAAATATCAAGTTAAGACAGCGTATCGGCGGATATCGACAGTGTTGAGCGGTCCATTAATTCTAACCCTAAAAAATGTTGGTCTTTTGTTCATTCGCGCCAAAAAAGTAGAATACCAAGTGTAATGCATAGCGGTGACTTTTCCTTTGATGATCCTGAATCAATAGCGAATGCGTTCTCGCAACATGTTCTTAGCGTGTATCGTCCTTCAACTGCTTTTTCCATTTGTGACACCCAAAATAGCTGTATGTCCGCCATACATGTTGGATCATTGTCTGAATCTGATATTCTTTTTGGTATAAAGGCACTTAAAAATGGTTTGTGTTCTGGCTTTGATCAAGTGTCCAGTTTTTACTTAGGGATTGTGCTGTAATATTTACTGTACCTTTGCTAACGATTTTCTATTTGATTCTGTAAACATCTACTTTTCCTCCAGTATGGAAGCAGGCTAGAAGTTGTCCTGTGTTTAAGAGCGGGGATGTATCTGATATAGCTAATCTCTGACCCATATCAATTTTGTCTAATGTTACAAAAGTTTTTGAATCTGTTCTTTACAGGATTATCTATTGCCAAATTAGCTACCTTGTAGCCCCTGAGTAGCATGGATTCGTTAACGGTCTGCTGTCACCAATTTGTGTGTTTTTCTTCAATACGCTACTGACGTCGTTGATAGGCAGGGAGAGGTCGACGTCATTTATACTGATGTATCTAAGGCGTTTGATCGTATTCATCATGGCATCTTGTTGCGTAGGGTGGAGGGGTTGGATTTTAGTACATCACTTATTGATTTCTTAGTGTCCTACTTACTGGATCGACAATTTTTTGTGTCTTTAATGGTTTTGTTTAAAACATTCATAGTATTACCTCTGGTGTTCCCCAAGGACCCAATCTTGGACCACTTTTATTTCTGTTATTTATTAATGATTTAGTTAAACATGTTGATTGTAATATCTTGTTGTTCGCTAATGATGTAAAATTTTATACATCTATATATACAGACAGTAAGAGATTATGATAATCTTCAGTCTAACTTGCTAGCGGTTTGCAGTTGGTGCGCTTCTAATAGACTTGACCTAAATATTTCTAAATGTAAAGATATCTGTTGGTTCTTGAAATGATAAGGAATAATATATATTCGATATAGTTCAAAATTATTTTTGTGTAATATAGGTAATAGGATTTTGAATAAAATTGCAGCAGTGTATATACGTTTAAAAAGTTACTAATATAAAATTTTCAATTTTGTGTACTACTTGTGCTTGGTTGTAGATTATTTTCGTTCAGGTCGGTGTTACCAGGGCTGGATCATCTTCGCCTTGTGACTGATTTTTCTTTTTAAGTTTGTGTTTTGTTTTTACAGCGTTTTTTGGAGTATTTGGCACTTTTATTTTATTTTTATTCGGTTGTGCAAATGGACGTTTTGCGGTATAGGTATGGGATAATGGTTGTTTTTGGGGTGTTCTGTCATATTTTGCTAATTGATAGGTTTCGCAATTGTTGATGAATATGGTAATTCATCTTTCCATATTTGGCCAATAATATTCTCTTTTTAGGTTTGTGCAAAGTTCGTTGATACTTCTGTGACATGCTTTTCCTTCATGGTAGGATTTGATTTTCTTGAGTCGACCTTCGGGATTTTGTACGTCTTGTAGGCATTTATTAACAATTTCTATTTTTACTTTTTTAAAGTTTTCTTGAATTATTTGAATAATTTCTCTTTCTATATTTTTACGTTTGAAATATATGGCGTTTTTTCTATCGGGTAATAAAACTTTTTCATTGCATTTACTATATTTTCATGTTGGGTATTTAGTGGTAATGTTACAAATATTCTATTTTTCTCAAATACTTTCGCGTGTTCAAATATTGGTATTGTTACGTTTCGTGAGGCGTCAAAAATGATCTGCTTGTCGGCTAAATTTACACCGTTATTAGAGCATATTGTGTTATTACTATTTGTTTCGTCATTTTCATTAATTTTTAAATCTCTTATTATTTGTTCCAGTTCATTTGGATCTATTTTATTTATACTATCTTCGAAATTAATTAATAATGATTCCGTGTCATTTACATGTCAGTTTGGTTTAATGTATTTACGTAATTTTCTGTCATTTTAATTTTGATTCGCGATAAGGGGTCGGCTTGATTATACTGCCTTTTTTATATTTAATTTCGTAATCGAATTCGCTCAATTTGAGTCTCCATCGAGTTAAACGTGAATTTGGATCTTTTATTGAAGATAACGTAGTAGTGGTCTATGGTCAGTTTTGATGATGAATTTTTTACCATATAGGTAGGGTCCAAAATGTTTACATGCCCATATTATTGATAGCATTTCTCTTTTGATAGTGGAATAATTTATTTCCGCTGCATTAAGGGTGCGGGACGCATACGCAACAGGGTGATCGTTTTGTGATAATATTGCTCCAATTGCAAATTGAGATGCGTTGGTAAAGATTTCAAAAGGTTGATTAAAATCTGGATAAATTAATATTCGGTTGTTACATAACAATGTTGTACATTTTTTTAAATGCTTCTATAAATTCAAGGGTGTGTTTTACAGCTTCCCCTTTCTTAAGATATTTCGTAATGCTTTAGTTATTTTCGCGAAGTTACATATAAATTTTCTATAAAATCCTAAGAGTCCTAAAACCGATTTTATTTTTCGTTGTGTTTTTGGAATTGGGCAATTTTTAATTGCTGCAATTTTATTGGGGTTTGGTTTGATTCCTTGAAATGTAACTATATGTCCAAGATATTCATATTTGTAAAATTGTAACTTTTATTTGAGTCTCTTAATTTTTGAAATATTACTTTAATATATTTTATGTGTTCTTCTAATGAGGATGAAAAGATTATTATATCATCTAAATATACTTCAGTGTTAAAAGCTGTTTTCTGAATTGATTCTGGATGCATCGTTATTTGGTGGTAGCCTGAGGCAAGGGCTTGGGCAACAAAATACTTGCGGCGGCCTAATCTGCCTAAAATTTCGTGTTTCATTGCATATGGATAACGTCGTACTCTCCTAAATATGATCACAATTCGTTTTAATTTCGTGTTTTACATTACTATTACATGTTAGTTTTTCATCGGAGTTTTTAAATGCATCTATATAATTTTTACAAACGCGTAAAATTTCATGTTTTTCTATTGCGTTTAAATGGTCAGTTCGTATTATGTTATTTAAATTTTCTAATAAATTTTGTTCCGGGATTTGGTATTGTACTTCGATTACTGTTTGGCCATTTTGTACTTTAGTAATACAACTTGGTATATTCATTTCTTGATTACAAATTCCGTCTATTAATACTTCACCTTCTACATAATTTACTGAAATATTTTTTTACATTGGGGTTTTTCTTGAATTATTAATTTTTGTGATTGATTTGGCGGTATTTTATAATTATCAGTTACAAGTTGTCGTTTATTTAAATCTAAGTTAACGGTCATTGCTCTCTAAATTTTTGATATAATTTGATCTTGCTTTGAAGTTCAAGGCGTCTTGACAGTAACCCATTGCTACCTCTAATAATTCTGGTTTTAGTGGCTTTACGAAAATTTGGATATCATCGGGTAAACTCAATAAATTTCAAGTGCCGTTTGAGCGTAAATTTCTGCTCGTTGTACTTTATGGGTTACTTCGATTGTTTATCCTAATTTTGTCATGAGTTTTGAGACTAAATCTTGTAATCTATGACCAAAAGTTATTGGGTCTTCTTTCGAGTGGATTCTAGTATTATTAAATTCTTGAGCTAGTTGACCTAAATTTCTTTTGTCTCTAAAATATGAGAGTATCGCTTCTCGTACCGCATTCCATGCATTCAATTCGTTATGCGAACATATTAAAATTTTAGCTCTATCTCTTAATAGATTAGTGGCAAAAATAAGCTCTTTAACCCTCGTCAAGCGGTATAATTTTACAACACTAAAAGGCGGTATGGGTACAATTGTACCTTCATACACACATACATACAAGTTTTTGTAATAAATCAGTAGTAATTCTATTGACTAAGAGTTGTTATTACAATGTAGCAGTTTCAACGGAACTTAATATTCACCTATTGAATGAAATTTCATTATTTTTTGAGTATAACCAATGACTGAAAGCACCAATTCGAGACATTTGGACAATGATGAACAATAATTTAGAGAAGTCTTACAGGCCATATGAATGCATTACGTTAGATGAACTATTATCTCCGTTTACAGGCCGTACTAGATTACGCAATAGATACCATCCAAACTAGCTAAATATTGCATAAATTTTTTGGGCTTTTGACGCAACGAACTCCTATCCACTGCAAGGTCTTATTTATACAGGAAAATCAAGAGATGGTCCCAGACAAAAAAATGTCGGTGAAACAACAGCGCTGGAGCTAGTAAAAATTTATAAAGGTTCTGGAATTAACATCGTCACCTCTTTAGAATTAGGCAGGTTCCTAAGCTCCTGGAATAGGACGCTAGTTGGTACAGTCAGAAAAAATAAAAAGTTTTTGCCAAGCAATATGCAACCAGCAAAGGAAAGGACTGTCAATTCAACAAATTTTGTTTATAATAATGATGCTACAATATGTTCATATGTACCAAAAAGAAGAATTCGATCATACCGCTATCAACTATGCACATGACGGGAGAAGTTGAAAGCACACAGAAATAATAAAATACTATAATAAAACGAAAGGTGTTGTTGATGTGATGGACAAAATGCTAAGTGAATACGCTGTAAAACGATGAACTTGCACTTTTCTACAACATGGTTGACGTCGCTGCCTTAGCATCTTATGTTATACATAGGGAGCACCATCAAAGCTGTAAAACAAAGGACCAGCGAAGAAAGTTTTTAAAAGAACTTTCTAGCCAGCTATGTTTCGCAGAAGTAGAGGAACGTAGCAGAAATAAACTTGTTATGAGAAAATATTTCCTTCGAAGTGCGGTAGAAATGGTCTTGAAACAACGTGTCATTACAGGACCAGCAATTGAAGCTGGCACGTAAGCGCCTTATGGCAGCAGTGGAGCTTCACCCATAATTGGAAGGTGTTATATCTGTCACTGCCAAAAACGTACACAAAGAAGACCTAGAAAGTCATGTTTGATCTGTATGAATCCTGTGTGCGATTAACACTCCATAAAGGAAACATGTGTTTCCTGCAAAGATACTGAATGAAAATATTTTCAATAAACATATCTTATGTATATATTATATAATTTATTACATTTTAATAAAAATATGTCAAAGTTTAATTGTTTAACCATATTTTCTTGCTTATTTTTCGTACAAGATATATAAGGGTACATTTGTGCCCATATAGCCTTTTAAGGATAATTGATGTCAAAAGGCCTATTAATTGCAGTGGGGCGCTAAATATTTTTTAAAATATCTAAAAACTAATCATTATTATTAAGTAGAAGATGTCACGAAATTCTAGGTATCTAGTGATAAAGGCAAAATAGTTACAGCACTTTTAAAATAAAAGGTACAATTGTACCAATTCCGCTGGACGAGGGTTAAGAAGCCAGCCAGCCCTTTTCGATACTGAAAGCCAAAATTTTCGTGATTGTTTTTCCTTCTATATTGTACTGCTTTATCTAGCAATTTCGTCGAATCTATATAGTTTTGTATTTCATAATGCCGCACTATACCGACAAAGCGCTAACCCTTGTGTCAGCAACTAACACAGTCGACCTAATCACCGTAGATAACTCTGTGTTTGCAACAACGATGGGCACCCATGTGTTTATAATAAAAATAAATTATAAGCAATAAGTTATTGAATTGCCCACTTAAAAAACTGCAATACTTTCTATATTAAATTACCTTTATATTAATCGAATCCCCTTGTACCGCTGGGTGTCGGGGTTTGCTCTAATATGTACGAATTTTTTCCAAGCTGTTCTGTTTCTTGCTAGTAGTTTTGCTTCTTCTCTTGATTTGCCTCTGGTCCGCAGTATTTTACACATCGTTTGGTCCCAGGTCATCCTTGATCTTCCTCTTCTCCTCTTTATCTATATTTTTGCTTCATATATTTGTTTGACCTGACTCTCTTTGGGCATTCGCTGTAAGTGTCCCCACCAGCTCAGCTGTCGTTGTTCGATGAATTCTGTTATTGGTTGTACCTTTAGTGCTTCTCTGACCTGTGTGTTACGAATTCTATCTAGTCTGGTTATTCCTTTAATTCTTCTTAAGTACTTCATTTCCACAGCTTGTATTTTACTTCTTTGATTGTTTGTAAGGTTCCATGATTCGCATCTGTATGTTAAGATCGGTCGGTATATGGTGTTAAAAACTTTTATTTTTGTCTGATAAATTTTTTATTCATTGCATAATATGTTTTTATTGTTTTTCCTATTCTTTCGTTGATTTCGGCATTCTGTTTTCCTGTCCAGTCCAGTATAGGTGTAGTAGGTATTTAAATTCTCTTACTTGTTCTATTCTGTTGTTATCTATTACTATCTGACTATGAATATTCTGGTCTCCTATTATCAATATTTTCGTTTTATCTATGTTCATTTTCATACCTTCCTCCTCCGTTATTTCTTTCCATATATTTAAGTTTCTTTGTAATTGTTCCTCGTTTCCTGCTATCAGCACTACATCGTCTGCAAATGTTGCCGCCGCTATCTCCACTCTTTCTAGGTTTTTATGTCCGACCATCATTCTATTGGTTCTTCGGTTGCATTTCTTAATGATTGTGTCCATGTGTACATTGAATAATGTGGGGCTGAGGCTTCCTCCTTGTCTTAGTCCTGTGTCTGTTTTGAATCTTTCGGACTTCATGTTTGCTTTTATTACGTAGTTCGTATTCGTTCTGTACATGTTTTGTATAATTCTTATTATTTTGCTGTCTACTCCTCTATCTTTCAGTCCCTTCCATATTCTGTTTCTAGGGACTGTGTCGAACGCCTTTTCCATGTCGATGAAGGCTAGAAATAGGTTTTTTTCTTGTAGGTGTCTTTTCTCTATCAGTTCTTTGATTGTAAAGATATGATCTTGGGTGCTCCTTCCTGGTCTAAATCCGCTTTGTGATTCATCTAGTTGAGGTTCTAGTATTGCTTTTAGTTTGTTGTTTATAATTTGTTCGTAAATTTTGGTAATAGTGTTTAGTAAGGTTATTCCTCTGTAATTGGAGCAGTTTTATTTTTGTCTCCTTTTTTATATATTGGTGTAATTCGTGCTGCTCCCCATTCTTCAGGTATTTTTTCTTCTTTCCATGATTTGTTTAGTATTTCTAGTAGTACTTTCACACCTGTCTGTCCTAAGCTTTTTATCATTTCTGTTGTGATCTTGTCTTCTCCCGGCGCTTTTCCATTCTTTAGTGTTTTAATTGTATTTTTCAGCTCTCCTATCTCTATTCCTTCCATTTCCTCTTCATTTCTCTGTTCTTCAAGCCCTCTTGTGCTCTCTTCATCAGTTTGTAGTCCGTGTCCTAATAATTCTTGGAAGTATTCTTTCCATCTCCCCATAATATCCTTTTCCTTTGTTAGTATTTCTTGTTGTTTATTTTTATGTATATCTCTGTTCTCGGTTTCTCATTTCTCCATGATTTTAGGATTCTATAAACGAGTTTTTGGTTACTGGAGCTATTCTTTTCCATTATGTTTCCGAATTCTGTCCATGACCTTTCTTTTGCCTCTTTCACTAGTGTTTTAACTCTGTTTCTTTGTTTTTTGTATACTTCTGGTTGTTCTGTTGTTTGTTTTGTTAGATATTTTTTCCATTCGATTTTCTTCTTTCTAATTTCTTCCTGTATTTTAGTGTTTCACCATGCTGTTTGTCTTTCCTTATTATTTGTTCTGGCGGTTCCGCATGTCTCAGTTGCTGCTTTTAAAACTATGTCTTTGAATATGTTCCATCCTTGTTTGGCATTTATCCTCTTTATCTCTCCTAGTTTGTTTCAATTTGATTTCGGTTATGTTTAGGTATTCAGCGGCTATTTCTTCTCTTCTGAGTTTGTATGTTCTAACTATTACATGGTTTCCTTTGCTTGGTCCTGTCCATTTTACGGTTTTTATGTGCGCTTGTTTTATTTTTTGATACCAGTAGGTGATGGTCACTATCTATGTTGGCTCCTCTCCTTACTCTCACGTCCATTATATTTTTCCTTTCTTTTCTTTGGACTAGGACGTAATCTATTATTGACCTTTCTCCTCTATTTGGTTGTATTCTGGTGTATTTGTGTATATCTTTGCGTGGGTAGAAGGAGTTGCTAATTATTATATTTTGTAATTTGCAGAATTCCAGTAATCGTTTTCCGTTGTTATTTCGTATTTCTTCTCCATGCATTCCTAATATTGTCTTGTTTTCTACATCTTTTTCCCTACTCTGCTGTTAAAGTCACCTGCTATATATATTGTTCCTTTAGCCTCTTCTGTTGTTACATTTAGTTCTTCCCAAAATTTTTCTTTATCTTCTCTTTTTCCATTTTCGTCTGGTCCGTATATTGGTATTATTGATCTAACATCTCCCTGTTCATTTTCTATCTCTATCAGCAGTATTCTCTCAGATACAGCTTTCCATGTTCTAATTTGATTTGCTAGTTGTTTATGTATTATGCATCCCACTCCCGCCGCTGCCCTTTGGGTTACTTCAACGCCACTGCAAATCAGTATATGGTCATTTCTTAGGCTTATTCTTCCGGTTCCCTTCCTTTTGTTTCGTTTATTACTAGTATTTCGAGGCCTGTTTCTTCAAATTCGCTTATTAATTCGTTTTCTTTGCCATTCAATCCTCTGACATTCCATGCTCCCAGCTTCCATATTCTTGTTCTACTTTTTATCTCTGTCTCCCTGTGTATTTTCCTACTTATGTGTGTTTTGTTATGTTCACGTACCTTATCCATTTCCATTTCCATTGCCCGGTCTGTTTCTTCTTTACCTTTCCTATCTGCCTTTTCTAGTTTTTTCTAAATGTTGTTCTTGTTATTTTTTAAGTTGTTCATCGATATTACTTGTTTCCGGTGATCGGTCTTGTACTGTTCGTTTTTGTATCCTCTTTTTTTCATGCTGTATGTTTTTTATTGCTCCTTGTATTTCGTTGTCTATTATCAGTTTGTTGTATTTAATTATTGCTTTATGTCCCTTATTTCTCATTTCTTTTAGTAATTGTATTAATTCCCTTCTTTCCTCTTGTATATTTTTTGGGTAATCTTCATCAATCCACATGTCTGTGTCTTTTAAATATTTTGTATTTCGTAGTATTCTATTTCGAGTGCTTGTCTTCGTTAGCTTTATGAAAACTAGTCTCTTTCTGTCTTTTATGTATTTCCTTATTCTTCCTATTTCATCTATTTCGTTTCTCTGATCGATATCGACTCTTATTTTTTGCATTATCTTGTTTACTTTCTCTGTTATTTCCAGTTCTGTTTCGTTTTCTTCTTCATTAACCCCTTTTACTATTATATTTCTTGATCTAACCTCTCTTTCCAATTTTTCTATTTTGTCTTCCTGTGTTGCTACCTTTTCTCTTAGTTCTTCATTCTCTTCTCTGATTTGTTTCATTTCCTGTACAAAATTATCCATCTTATTAGTCATTTGCTTCATGTTTTCGTCCAGTTGTTGGAACATGTTTTCGATTCTTCCCATGTCTGTCATTCGGGCTTGGGTTGTTAGCGTACTGCTTGGTTGTCGAGTTAAATTCAGAAAGTTATTTTGTTATTGATGTTTCGATTATCTGGGTACGGTTCTGTTCTTTGTTATTTCTTCCAACGTGTACTTCTTTCTTCTAGCACCGCGCAAAAAGCCCTTGGTCGGTCGTTCCGTCGGACCTTGGACTCTTATCGGTGCATATATTGTGGCAGACTATTTATGTTTTCTGAATTTATTAATTATTATTATTATTATTAATTTTTGGCTGTTCTAACTATTTGTACTACTTACTCACGTAACAATCACTTTTCCGGTAGCACTGGTCACCCTTGTTTGGTTTACCTTTATAATAAAAAAGTAAGACACATTGGGTGATGTCAATAAAAATGCAGTAAATACTTTTAGCTTTTACTTATTTTATTTTGCCGCCCTTTCTAGGTTGCAGCCCGGGTGCTGTGGACCCCTTGCACCCCCAGCACGGCTCGGCCCTGACGACACCCACACATATCAAAATTCTTGGACTCCATTGTTCTTTTTCATTAAAAAAATAGATGACATCGAGTTACACGACGTCCTTAAGTGGTCACAGGAAAGTCAGACCAATTAGGTACGTCGTAATTATTGTTGTAGTACATTCGAGTTATTATGCGTAAGCACTCCATTGTGTATTATATTTAAGTAGGGAGAAAATAATAGCTCGCACTAGAATATCAAACACTAATACTTTATTTAACATAATAGGTAGAATTTCAAATTCAATTTCAGTATACAAAACTTAAATTGTATTACTATTCGCTAGAGTCGCTAGACAATTGCTGGTCAAAGCTCGGTGTATAATCAGACAGTTTGAAATTCCTGCCACAACCTATTTTCTCGCAGCGTCCCGATTCTCCATCATTCCGCCAACTAGAAAATTCTTGAAACTCCCACTCGTTCGTTGGGCGTTGCTCTTGGTATGGTTATTTATATTGGTAATTGTATTATTCTGCTGAACGATATACCTACTCTTGTCATATGACTAAATTTATATTTTACCACTTTTGACGCTAGATGTACGTTTTGTTAGGTATAAACGACTGTACTAGAATAGCAACATTGCACTACAGATGGCTTCATAGTATACATTGAAACTATTATGTAGTATGTTGATAGTTGTAGTGCTGTTGGCGCATATTGAATAACTATATTTATTACTGCCAGATCAACGAAACCCTTATAATACCATATAACAGCCTCGACTTCAATACGTCTTCCAAAAACAGTTTCTGTCGCCTATGTATTGGACAATTGTGTCTAATTCTTAATACAAAATATTTCGCAATACAAGATAGACATTTTAATGGGTTACTTTATTTTGTAACTCAATAAATTGAAAGAAAACCTAGAAATGGCATTACACTATATATGTGTGTGTGTTCTACTTTTATTATTAGGTCATTTCGTTAACTCTTTGCGGTTCTATGTCGGGTATACCAAAAAGTTTCCCTTTTCTATTCCACGAGGGTTATATCGAATATTACAGGAATTTGGCTGGAGTTGCGTAAATCTCCAGCTACTTGACTGATACAAACGTATTTCCGTACCACTGATTTTGCAATTATGGAAGGTGCAACTGCGTCGTAAAGAACTACCGTTTTCTCTTTATTTAAAAGGTGTGGAATCTTCAGAAGTTATTCAACGTCTGCAATGTGTACTTGGAGAATTTGTATAATCCATGGATAACTGTTTAAAGCTAGCAGAACGTCACTAGAAAGCGATCCGCGTAGTGGGCGACCGAGCACCTCTGTAAACGAAAGAACATTGCTGCAGTGGAGAACCTACTGAAAGATGATAGGCTATTTAGTATTTGTGTAATTAGTTTTAGAGTAGGAATAGGTAGACGACAGGTTCATGAGATTTTGCACGAACGTTTGAGCGTAACAAGGTTACGATTTCGGTAGCAAGGCTGTTGGGACCGAAACAGAAACTCGACAAGTCGGACACCTGCTCCACCTTCAAGGGCTTTTAACACGTTACGACGACAAGTTTGGCCCTGGAAACAGGGCCCAAAAATTAATCGAAAGAGTGGCGCAAACCAGAAAAGCGCCCCGTTTACAGCACAGTAATGCTTAGTGTATTCTGAGGTTGCGAGGGGCAGGCAAAATATTATTCTAGTCCTTTACCTGGTCCACTGCGACAGGCGCTTTGCAAGAAGTCTTTGAAGTTGTATATTGTAATATTGATGTACTTTTATAATAATATTCACAAGGGTAATGCCAAATAATCTATCATTAATTACAACTAAAAATATATTAAAATTTATAGTAAATGTTGGGTTTAAGAATCATAGACGTCCCATGTTCAAATCTTCCCGTTTCGTGCGTTCCCCTTTCGGGCTTCGAAAAATGTTACCTGAAATATTCCCTTTTCGGGCATCCAAAATATATTTCTCTTTCTTGAATCCCATTTCGTGCGTAAAATTTACAGGTAACAATAAATCAATAAAAGCATTAAGCCTATATTAAGAGATAATGATAAGACCCCATTTCGTCCGTGAAATTTGCAGGTGAAAGCATTAGAAAGACAACTTATATTATTATAATGATTATTGTTAGTAATACTAAGATATCGCCTTCCCTTTCACCAATACAGGGATGATAAAATATTGCAGTAGGTATTACTAAAATTTTTGAAAAATAAATCAGTTCTTCGGAAATCTTATTAAGTGCAGTTAGGCTATTCAAAAGCTTTCGTGAATTTTTATTTGTGATGGAAGTGATAGAATCAAAACGTGGAAAACCAGTCATCTTG
The DNA here is from genome assembly GCA_038088585.1 of Chrysina gloriosa. Classification (NCBI taxonomy): domain Eukaryota; kingdom Metazoa; phylum Arthropoda; class Insecta; order Coleoptera; family Scarabaeidae; genus Chrysina; species Chrysina gloriosa. The sequence continues at coordinate 50,880,464 of CM076088.1, forward strand.
TAGTCTGGATACAAGGTCAACTTAAAAGCAAAAAACAAAAACTTAACTCTTCAATGGCTTTGCATTAATAGGAACTGCCCAGGAGCGATTGTTACCGATGAAGTAAAATCAAAAGTTATAAGTGAGAAAAGCCATAACTGTGTTCCAGATATTGCGAAAAATGAAGTCGATAAGTGTTTATATAAAGCCAAAAAGAGAGCAAGAGAAGAAGTGACACCAGTATCGCAGATATATCGACAAGAGATGATAGTTGCTAAGGACAGAGGTTTGGATTTCGTTACAAATATTCCACAGTTTACAGTTTATCAGTGAAACATGCATTGTATAATGAGCGACACAAATCGTTAGGCATTAGCTTGCTTCCGAAAAAACGAAGATATAGAGGTCCCCGAGTTTATGAAAGAGTATGTCATAATTGACGATTGTATGGAAGACAGGATTCTTGTATTTGCCATGGACGGAGGTAATTTATTAGCTGGAGGTTCTTGCTTCCTATTCGATGGGACTTTTAAAAGCTGTAGTTCACTGTTTTGCCAATTATACACAATTCACGTGGATATTGGTAGTACAGAAGAAAGAACAAGCATCATTCCTGCCGTATATGCCCTGCTACCCGACAAAAAGAGGCGACGTATAAACGATTTTTTTTGCTATTAAAAATAAAATCAAGAATTTTTTACCAAAAATGTATTTTTCATTTTGAAGTTGCCGCAATTAATGCTTTAGAAGAAGTTTTCCCGGCTACAGTTATCAAAGAATGTAACTTTCATTTTACTCAAGCTCTTTGGCGTAAAGTACAAGATTTAGGTCTAACAAACTTGTATAAGGAAAACGAGGAAGTAAGGAACCACATAAGGAAGTGCGCTCCATCAGCTCATCTGCCAGAAGATAAAGTTACAGATGGTTGGCTCTGTATAATGGAAAATTCTCCTACCGATGAAGCCATTGTTAAATTTAACGATTATTTTGTTGATCAATGGATTGATAATTCTCGCCAAATATGGATTTGCGATGGAGAACGTCATCGGACTACAAATTCTGTAGAAGGATGGCATAACAGACTCAACAGACGGATCGGAAAAGCACATCCCAATATATTTGAATTAAAGAAAGTTCTTCAGGAACAAATGTACTATCATAATAGCGTTTTCCTGCAAAATTGTGTATGCATAACTACCCCGAAAAGAGCAAAAGAAATACTGTGAATTAGATAGGCGGTTAAAATTAGTTGTAAGTGACCTAATTCAAAATAGACAAAATCTTCGTAACACATATTAGACAAGCTGAAATATATTGTAAAATTATAGATTGATTGTTATTATTATTATTATTATCGAATCCCCTTTTACCGCTAGGTGTCGAGGTTTGCTCTAATATGTACGAATTTTTTCCAAGCTGTTAGATTGATTTATTTTAAATTTAATTAAATATTGTATATAGAGATTAGATAAATGTTACTCTACACCCGAAACGGTCACAAATCACATAGAGTTAAAGGTACTTTTATTTTATATTATAATTTTGTCAAACGCACGAAAAGGGAACGCACAAAAGGGAACGCCCGAAACGATCACAAATCGTTCAAATGACATCTTTAATTTTGGGTTCTATTTATACTTGTTCCACCACCACCACGCACGCCCCTTTTAAAGACTTAGTTACCCTGGCGGTTCTCTTTTCCAGCCAACAATACAAATATCAATCATTATAAAAACCATAGATTAAAAGATGGAAAGCAATGTATAGATTCAACACTTACATTCAATACTTTCAAGTTACAAGAAGTCCCAATTACCACCGGATATAGAAGTCAAGGACCGCAGTGCATCAACAATCTACACCTCTGTGATAACTTTACGTCAGTGATGAATTGCGCTATCTATGTAAAAATATTAAACATCTAATTACTTGGACGACAGAGAAAATGTAGTAACCTTTAGATGGGGAAAGCGTCCTGAAAAACAATGAATGTTTGATTGACGACCAGAAATGTAAAGAACGAGAAGATTTCTAATGGAATCAAAATAAAATTTTAATATAAATTTTAATTATTATTAAAACTAAATGTTTTAAAAAGGGAATTATTAACCAAATACGATACCGAAGACGAAATTTAAAACGACAAGAAGAAATTCATCGAACAGAAGAAGTTACAGACCACACATTAGGTAATTAATTTGAATTTATGTAAAATTATCTCAAAGTCTTTGTACATACGTTTGTGATAATAGATGCTTTATATGATAGTAGTTAAGAGCTAAACCGGTGCAATCTAGTTAAGAGGTGTAATTTATTTATATTCTCAGTACAATATGCTGTTATTATGACCGGATAATGCAGGACCCTATACTCCACGAAGACCGAAAGATATTTTAAACGAATATCACTAGGAATTGCTTTTACATGCATCCCATTTGCCAGATTTGACTCCTAGCGATATTCATCTTTTCTTAAATTTTAAGGAACTACCTTGGGGTGTTTGATTTGGGACTTGCAGTAAATAGGTGAATTGGAAATACTTCGACAACGTTGTTTGAGAGCGGTTTATTCAATTAAATGGAGATTATATTAAAAAACTATGTTCTAATTTTGATGAAAATTGGCGAAATAAAAAAATATGGCCAAATTCCTAGAACTTTCGAATGATCCCTCGTGTATATGGCTCGATGACAGATTTCGTTCGATGAGTAACTAATATCAGATGTTTATTTTGTTGGGTGTATTTGAAAATTAAACAGTAGTTAGCGAATTAGCACATATCGGGCGGAACGAAATGAAAAAAACTTCTTGGACCGCAAAGAGTGGGATTTATGTATTAGATTCCTCCGTAAGTGTACTGTTCTATATATAATTTAAATCTATAGGTACTTATCATCAATTAGCAACATGTCCATTGTTAACACGAAACATTCAAAAATTGTCAACGATTTTTTGGATTTTTCCATCACTACGTTATAAGTTCAGAAGGTGCCTTTTCATGGTTTGAACCGTCTGCAGAAAGTGATTATAGAGATTGTCCTGGTGATCTTGCATTGAACTGGAACGGATGGGGCTTCAAAACAATACTTGATGTAATGATACAAAGATTTCCGAACACATCTAAACCACTGCCTATTGACGACAAAATAATATTACATAAGGAAGTGGAAAAGATTGTCTGGGATAATAAAAATGACGATGTTATTGTTAAATGTTCTGACGGGTCCTGGTATCGTGGGGAGCAAGTAATCTTCACACCATCGTTGGGAGTTTTAAAAACGAAGCATAAGCATATGTTTGAACCGCAATTACCACCACGAAAACAAGTTGCAATTGAAAGACTAGGAATAGGCGCTGTAATGAAGATAATGCTGCTGTATGAAAAGAAATGGTGGCCAAGTACATTTACGGGTATTAGTTTTGTGTGGTCTAGGGAACATAAACATTTAAATTTACCGAAATTTACCAAGGTTAGTACATAGCAGATAATCTAACGTGGGCAATTTATTTTTGAGACAATAACACTAGAGAAATAGTTCTTTTAATGCAGAATTTTATTTTCGCGTTTTTGACGATGCATTTTCTACAAAATAGGATGACCTTGACTGGATGGTTATTTGTGAACTTGATTCAATGCATGTTATACTGGCCTCATTTAAAGAGCGCATTTCCTTTTCTCTGTATAAACATGTACATATGTATGTAGCATTGACACAGATTGTACAATGTTCGTGTATCTTTACATAAAGAAATAAAATCCGGGTCCCAGTTGCAATGGCTCATATTAAACAATTAAAACATTTAATTTGCTTTGATTAACGTTTTGACATTATTTTGCCTTTATCTTTTTGTTTCTCGTGATCCTTGTACCCGTCCGAACGTTGGACTAATGTATTCCTTCTTCAACCAATTTTCTTTCCGATCTTTTGCCTTTATTCTTATCATTTTATTTTCGTGCATTTTTTATAGTACCCAAGTTCCTATGTTATTATTGGAATGGCTAACGTAATATAAAAATATAAAAATAATAATATTTATTTATTTATTACCGGATATGGACTTGTTTAATTGGTAGTATACATTACCTAACTCTTTAATTCTGTTCGCTATATCCAGATTTATTTCTCCATCGTTCGTAATTATATTGCAAATATTTCCTCTCTCCAGATTTTTAATTTATATTTGTCATCTACATACATAAGGCCTTTTTTACCTTTTACCTTTCCCGCACGCCTTACTCGATACTAAAAACACATTTAAGTGTATTCAAGGTGTAGAACCAACATATTTTAAGAAGCCCTTTAACTTTAGCTTATCTTAAGAGTCACGCCCGATTTTATTGAACAAGTTAACTTTCTGAAATTCAGTAACCTATGTAATTACAAATATAAATAATGAATGTTCAGAATATTATTGTATATTGTATTGTAATCAAATTTCTATCTTTTAACTGTTATTTATTAACTCATATAATTCTAACTGTAAATTTCCAAAAGTTGTGTAAAATCAAATTAAATATTTGAATTGTTTAAAAGCCACTACTACCAGAATGGATCAGGATGTAATTTCCTTATTCATTAATAAGTTGACTAACAACACAGCAATCAGTATTCTTAAAGCTACAGAATTAAACAATGTTTTTCAATATAGAGGAAATGGAATAAATTGATTTAGTTTAAAATTCACTAATTATAAGATACCTATTGATTATATCGATGCTGGAGAGTGTGCATGCGCTTTATGCGATATTATCTATAATAACAGCTTTTCAGACGAACTATAGCATGTACTAAAAACTAAAAATGATTTATTTTCTAGCTGGGCAAAACTTGGATTTTTGATACTCTAGGGCTTATACCAGTGGCAAACAATCCCAATGTATTATCACTTTGGTTAACAGGTAGCAGTATTCCTATCATTGAGCAACTGGATAGTACCGAACTTCTAGACGGAGTGAATTTTATTTTTAAAACCTTTTTAAAATCCTCATATAATTTTAGCTATCCAATATCGTTTATAAGGTAGACAGTAATGCGACTTATTTTTCTAAATAAAATAACTGTGCATGCTCATATTGTAGGTCTCAATGGTATACAAATCCACATTTTCGGGGAACATATTCTTACCAAACGACTGCATCAAGGCAATTGGATAGCAATCAAAATTTGGGGAGACCATTATTAAATAGAAACGGAAAAATAACTTTAATGTTTGCAGGTGAAGCTACACATCCATATTATTACTCTACAGTACATGGCGCTATAGAAACAGGATATAGGGAAGCTGACAGGGTATTGAGAATTCTTAGTTCTCGGTAATAGGTCAATTTGCTTTAAGCTATTGTAAGTTTGTAAATATTATCTTCCTGAAATGTATATCCGACTGTAGGTAGAATCACTAAATATATACATGTAATATGTGTACATATGTAGATACATAACTTAAAGCAATTAAACAAATCCAATATTATCCTCATCGTATTATTATATTTCATTCTGCGTTATCAACTACAACAAGACTAATTACATACGTAAATAAAATATTGTTGAAGAGGGAATATACATATGTGGCGGTTATTATGTATGTAATATGTATTAAATATTTCAAGAACACTGATTCCAAAAATACCATTATGTTTATTGTATCAGCTCTAGTTATTGAAATAGGGTAAATGTGCCAATTACTGCGAGGTATGAGCAAAAATTTCTATTTCGTGTTGAAAAAGGATGATAAATTTGAAGAATGACTTAGTATTTGTATCTATGGACTTATTTTCCATTATTAGAACATATTTCAATTTGAATAATAGTGGAATAATTAATAGTTTCATTAAAAAAGCGAAACAAGAAGGTGTTCTATTGTTGCTATTACTGCGAGCTGAGTCAATTACTGCGAGAGTCCAAATACTGCGATCGATTTACTGCGAAGATCTAAATACTGCGACCAAATTACTGCGAGTACAAAATTTATGAATTAAAACAATAAATGATGGGGTTTTGTATTTAATCAACTTATTTATTAATAAAATAAGTAACGTTGAACAAAATGTAAATCAATTTTAATAATAACATTGTGTTAATTCTGTAACATGCCCAGTTGAACAAAATTTCTTGGGTTAACTCTAGTCTACATAAATATTATGATATTCATATAATGATAAGTATATAAAAATATGAAAAATAAGTTAATATATATTTTTAAAGCTTCAACTTGATATAGAAATATTAACTATGAGAAAAACAACTAAAAAATAACTTTTAAAAAATCTATACTAAAAACTGTACTTACTTAACTTACTGTAAATAACTGAAACTAATGAGAACGAATTTCGTCGCGTTTTCTCTAATTCTTCTATTCTTTTTCCAATTTCTGCTTTCTCTTTTTCTTTCATTAAGATATCTTCTGTTTCCTTTCTCTTCTTTTCCAATTCCTTCATTTTCTTTTGTTGTTTCATCATTTTTTCATTTCAATTTTTCATTTTCCTCTCTCTATCCTTTGCTGTTCTTTTTTCAACTTCTCTTCCTTTTTCTTAACCTTCCTATACTCACGCATACGGTCTGTGAGACCGATTTATATAGTATAGTATACGTCTTTCATTTTGACGTGAGTATAGGAAGGTTAATAACATCTGCTTCTTTTTTATTCGTACTTGCTCTTGCTTTTCTAATCTTAATTTCTTTCTCATTTCGACTTCTTCAATTTTCTTATTTTTCCTATTTCTCTACTTTCAGCAATTTCTTGCCAATCTTTGCTTGTTATAACTGATGGCATTCTGTTAGCTGGTTTTTTAGGTTTGGTTTTGTATTCAATATATTTTCATCTGGCCACAACGAAAATTTTCTGACAGATTCTCTAGAGTCTTGAATTTTATTGGTGATGTTTGATAAAGGAGTCGAATAATTATTGTTTAATTCAATTGCTTTATCTGAATTTGTAGAAACAGGAGGAGAAATTTGAACATTAGGAGTCATATCAACTGTAGCAGAATTTTGAATTATTATCAGTCATATTATCGTTTGTGAGCAAGAGTGCTGTTGTATTAGATGCATTTAATCCAGTATCCGAAATTGTATTTACAATGGGAAATTCAAGAACAGGAATCTGATTAATTATAACATCATCATTTGAATCTATTACTATATCTACTAGATATCCATGCAATATTGGCACCTACAAATTTTTGAAGAAGAGACAATGTAAATTTTTTTAGAAATTTTTTGAAATATCAATTGAGAATGTCAAATTTATTCAATATTTTCATTAGAATATACCATACGCTTATTTCGAGCTTTATTTTCAGGCTATTTTGAAGTGCTCTGGAGTTCTTTCAGGACTCGTTCTTCCATTTTCACTCTAAAGTCGCTCGTCAAAATTTAGAACGCGTCACTCTAAACCGCACCTGTTGGTATAGGTAGGTAGGTACTTCTACTAAACTAAGGTTATGTTATGCGCGCCTTGAAGTAGTAATTCACGCAGCCGTGAAATCTGCCTGAATTACTACGTTTGTTTAAAAAACTAATATATAATATTAACAGAGGGCTTGTGAGTGACCTGCAGTCACCTGCAATGATAATATTAATATCATCGGCATATAAAATTACGTTTTCATTACTTATGCAATTTGGTAAGTCATTTATATAGAATAGGAACAACAATGGACCTAAAATAGATCCCTGTGGTATGCCTATACTAATATCCAAAGGAGATGAATTAACATTACGACAAGAGACCCGTTGGGTTCCGTTACTTAAGTAACTTCTAAACCATTCATAGCTACGCGGCGTATACCATACAAGTCCAACTTATACAAAAGGATTTCATGATCAACGCAGTCAAACGCTTTTGTTAAATCTATTGAAAAACAGAAGCAGATTTTTCTGTTGTCTAAACAAGTATAAATTTCTTTCGTTAAGGAATGCAAAGCCATATCGGTATTTTTTCCTGGCGCGAAGCCATGCTGATAAGGAATCAAATAGGTACGCTTTTTAAATATTGTAGTATTTTCTTACTTAAAATTGCTTCAAAAACTTTGAAGAAAACAGTCAGCAGACTTATTGGCCGATAATTATTTAAATCTCCTGGGTCACCTTTCTTTTTATAAATTGGTTTTATTAAACTATTTTTTGATTTGTCAGGATATACACCCGTTTCAATAGAGAAGTTTATTAAGCACGTTAAAGTTGAGATATAATACAACAGAGAATTTTTAACAATTTTAGTGTTAATGGTATCATCACCTACACTAGCATTATTATTCAAAGGTGAAACGTTAAAAATGTCACTCTCCGTCACAGGGTCTAGGAAACAGGAACTGGATGACACTAGCATATATTTAGCAATTTACTCAAAATTAATGACTTCCTTGGCAAAATTTGGGTCCTCATCAACCAGGCTACGCGCCATGGTGGAAAAATGAACATTGAAAGCGTTGCACATCTCTGTAACATCACTGAAAGTGCTAACCAGATTTTCATTGATATTACTTTTGCTAGTATTGTTCCTTATAACCGTTCAAATGGCGTTGACCTTATTGTTTGAGGCTTTTATAAAATTATCATTACAATTTTTTGTCTGGTCTGAAGTAATTTTTCATGAAAGGTCTTGTACCGTATACAATAAGTATTGAAAATAAGATATTGAACACTTAGATCTCTGAGTAATTGAAGTCTGTTCCTACTCTCAATAACATCCGGTGTTATCCATTGGGTACTGTTTTTGTTATTTTTATCTTGATATGATTTGACTAAAGGAAAACAAATGTCCAAATAGTACAAGAACAGATTTAGAAACTGAGAAAAGGCTTTATTAGGACAATCGCATTCATAAACAGTTAACCAAGATTCTTGTTGTAGCATTATCGAAAATGTGTTAAAATTATTTTCACTTAGTTTACGAATATATTGATACTTACAAATATTTTTCTTAAAGTTTGCTCTAAACTTGACGATTTGTGCTGAATGATCTGATACATCAAATTATTTCACGCACACATCGTAGTAATTTGCATCTAGATTAAGTAAAATATTGTCTAGGCAAGTGGCACTGGTGTTGGTAATACGGGTTGGAACATTGACAGTAACCGCTAAATTAAAACAGTGAAGTGTGTCAATTAGTCGACGCTGGTGACTAGATGGTACTAAAAAATCAATGTTTATATCGCAACCTAAAATTAAAATTTTGTTTTCACTATCAATAAAATCAAGTATTTTAAAAAGCGTCTCCATAAATAGTGAAACATCCGAGTTGGGCGAACGGTATATAACAAGGAAAATTATGAGCTTCAGCACTCAATTCGGCGACACAACATTCAAAGACATTATTAAGGGATAATTGATTAATGTCAGGTCCTTTTCGCAAGTGAAGGTGCGGTTTCGTATATATGGCTACACCACCATGTTTATTAATATCTCTACAGAAACATGATACTAGTTTGTAACCACCAATAGTTAGTTCCATTATTTGACGTTCATTTTGCCAATGCTCCGAAAACATTGCAAGATCAATTTCTTGACTATGTAGAGTAAGCTCCATATGATTGATTTTGTTACAGACATTGAACATTCTGGTGGATGAGTGTTAAACGCACTACTTGCGTTTGGCTAAATAGTTTAAAAAAGATTGACACATACGTGTTCAGGCAACATGTCAGGCTTCTGCATTTCTTCGAAGTGTTGAATTGGAACAGATACCTTGAATAAAACAAATATATGTATATAAAAGATTTATTTATTTTAAACAATAGCGAGATATATCCCAATTTTAATGCAATACTTTGGTTACAACAAAAATACTTATATATGATGTATGCGACAAATCTAACACTTCAACATTCAAAGGCTACATTGTGTTTAGTTTGACAATTATCCATTATATTTTACAAAAATTTCAAACAAGTGATTAGAAGTTCGAGTAAGTGCTAGGTATGTATTGTTTATTATAGATAAATTAACCACTATTTAACAATTTACATTACGTTTGTATAACACTATGCAATATCATATATATATATATATATGTATATATATATATATATATAAGTATATATATATATATATATATATAAGAAATCATATGGTATTTATCTTTGGAATTATTAACTACGCAATACAAAAATGAAAATCAAATTAACAATCCGCGTACAGATGCTAGTTCTATGAACGCAGTAGTTGATAATCTGTATAGGTTATATACATCGAAATTGCGTTTTTATTTATGTACAAGAATTTTATATTCTTCTATCTAAATGAAATCTAAAATTGGGCTGCATGAAGCATTTAACAATGCATTACCTAGAAGAATAGTCAACTATAATTAACCCTAGTGTATTTATACAGAATCAGAATATTCTAAATTTAAGTCTTTCTTTTATATACTCTATAATACATGGTGTGTTATTTACGGTAGGTTTATAGCATCGATATCTCTAAACAATATTTATTCAAAAGGCGTTTGTCTCACTGTCTGTGCCTTAAATTCGAATCCTTTCCGTGATCTGGCGTATTCTTCCTGAAATAAATAAATAAATAAGATTTAAAGGTTGATAGATTTGAAGTATGAAAAACTGAAGTTGAAATGTTGAAGGGATTGATGGATTAAATGAGATTGGATAAAGGATTTAAAGACTTAAAAGGATTGATAGCTTGGTGTATCCAAAATTTGAAGGACTAAAAGTTGATTAATTAAATTAAATTGTCAACTATCAAAGGGGCTGAAGATTGCTGGTGCCTTCACCAAAACCTTGAGAAACGCCCACTGTTCTCTGATGAAAGTGTCAGTGTCCACGATAGTGGATCACCTCTGCCAACAAGTACTACCATACTTCTACGTTCTCATAGACAAAATTAGCGCGTGATCTCCAGGCAATGTATGGCACACAATGGATTTGTATTATACGGCATACAGAAGAGGGCGAATGCGGCGCCGTAAATTGAGATAAAAACACCTAAGGGAATAAATCCTCACAGAAAATGCTGGTCCTCTAGGAATATGGCGGTACGGTATAGTGTGCGGTTTCTGTAATGAAAATGCTAACATGGCAGGACAAGAATAGCGAATACGTATCCCAAACCGGAGAAATCCTTGAAGAAATGCATTTTGAAGGCGGGATTAACGTTATCGTGAAACTGGTTCGTTTAATACGAGACATGCTAATGCTGGTCGACCAAGAAAAAGACGTCCAATACAAGTATAAGAGCAAATTTTAGATGCAGTACACGAAGATTCGTCCATTAGTACCCGATAGTTAGCTTCAACATTAAACATCCCCAGTAGCTAATAGTGTCAGATAAATATCCAAAAATAAATTAATCCTATTATAAAATGCACTGTAATTTTAGTTTTCAAAGTGTATTATTTTGCAAATGAATAATATCAAGAGCAAATCATATCTCGCGTAATGTATCGAAGTTAAAACGTAAAATTCACCTATCTGATACTGCTAATGACGAGTAAAATGTTTTGGAAGACGAAACTATAAAAAATATTGTTATTAGTCTTATAGTCGCTCCTAGATTTTGCTTTCATTCGGTGGTTTCTTCCTGATTTAAAGTTATAGTTCTTTGTTTTTAATAATTCGGATTCCAAGACATTGTCTTGCCTCCCCTAAGTATTTAATCTTGAATTTAGAACTTAATTCCCGTTTTAAAAATTCCACTTCCACAATATTATTTGGAAAAACGAGGAAATCATCTACATATAGCGCAATAGCATGTTCAATTAATTCTCAGGTACGTGTCTCTTTTGGAGATTTCCATGACATACCTGAATTTTTTAGTCATTCACCGCAAAGACTCGCGGTTCTGAAGCAATTCATTGCGAAAAGTGAACCCCATTCTACACCTACGCGTTAGAATTACAATATTCGCACGGTTAATGTGATTTACGAATACAGAGATTCTATTATAGAATGTATGAAACATCTGGAAGAAGATTCAAATGCAGTGACGTGCAAAGAAGCAAGAGGTATTCGACGTATTCTGAAATATCCAAATTTTACTTTTTGGCCGACTGTTTTTCATTATTTTAGACCACATGTTGAAGTTTTATATAACTAACTGCAAAGAACATGAATCCAATAATTGCACACAACGTGGTAAATAATTTTGAGAAAACCATTAATAACGTTCGAAATAAAATAGATTATATCATACAGCAAGCTTCAAATTTTAGTACAGTCTCTTGTGATGCAAAAAGGAAACGTTTAAATAATAGCAAAGAAGATTGCATTGCATTATAGAAGTTTGTGATGTTATTATAAATAATGCAAAAGAACGTTTTGGTTTTACAAACCAGTTGGTTGCCGCGTCGCTCTTAAATTCAGACAATTTTGAAAATATAACGATCCATTTCCTGAATATAACGTGGACTTAACATGTGCAACTTATATTTATTTGGAAAAACAACATCTGCGAACAGAGCTGTCAGTTTTGTATCCAAATTTTCAGTGCAGGACATTGAAAGGTGCAGTGCCTTTGTTAAAACTTATAATTTCTAACAGTTTGACGACTACTCCCATGACAACTGCTGAAGCCGAACGTAATTTCTCCACCTTGAAGCATATAAAAACTTTTCTTAGAAATTCAATGTGTGAAGATCGTCTATCTGCTTTATCGATGCTTTCGATAGAAAAAATTCGTCGTCTCAGTACCGAATTTCAACGAAAAAGTCATTAAAAAGTTGCCGCCAAAAAAGACCGCCGTGTTGAACTCCAGGTAAAGACAAAGAAATAGGTTCAGGAGACTTTGAAATTTTCCATATTATTGTAAATTTTGTTACTAATATTTTTTGTTTTTCGTTATAAATATTATATATATTTTTATTATCGAGTTATTATTATTATTATTATTATTATTATTATTATTAAACCGGTTGTGGTTCGTGCAGACCACCCACCTTGAAACGTCAGGAGCCGCTACTGATATTGATGAATATAACTGAGTCAGTAAATTACCTAAAAAATATGCAATTGTTAATTTAGGAGGTATACGTAATAATAATGAAACATGTTTAAGGGCAATAATATGGTTCGATGCACTGTAATTTGGAATCCAAAATGACTGACAGAATTTAAGATTGTGCATCGAGGATTTTGATTCCTCCATGTACGATTCCAGCAAGAAGCTCTATCCTACTGCAGTACCTAAACCCGTTCAAGAAGAACGATTTTGGACCCAGAGAATTTCTTACCACTACCAGAGCATGTGAGCTAGTAATGGGCTGTTCAATGTCGGCCTATATATATTTGCTTGTTAGTAGAGGTAAGTATTCACTTATTATAATTAGCAGTACTTTCAGTGTTACTTATATTTTCCCCTATACCCCCGGTTTTCTACACTTCGGTCAATAAAATTGTTGAACGTAATAGATTACTACCTATGAATAATACTATTATCTTTAATTCTCGAATTTTTCAATTTATACGGGTTACCACAACAGACACTTCCGACTGTTGCTTTCATTCATGATATCGACGAGCTGTTCGATAGCTGTAATGGAAGTGTCCGAGTACCGTCACCTGAAGTTGTAAACATGTGGACTTTTGGAACACAGCCATTTCTAAAGTCGAGAAGTGGAATTATGTGCTCGGCGACGGGCAGACCGATTGGAAACTACCATCACAAATTGGCTGGATACATTTCATTAAAGCTATGACTTTAAAATGGCAAAACATGAAGAGTCGCGGAATATATGGTATCCTACCTCGAACTTTTAACAGGATGCGCTTGTAAAGTTTTTGGTGCAATTCGTGTCGGTTGTGGCTGCAATGATAACCCAACAGTTCCACAATTTGTTAGTTCTTTAAAGACTGGAGTCATTAATGGTTTCACAAATCCTAGGTTGCAAGAAACCAACTGTGAGCAAGATAATGCGAGATTTTTAAGTACGTAAACTTTTCTCAATAAGGTTGGAGTGGTAAATGACGATGAAACCCATAATACATGCGACAATGACATAAGTCATCATATTGCCGAGGAAATACATGATTACATTATTAACACGTAAATACTTTTGAAATACATACTAACAAGTATTAACGTGTTAATTTATTTTGGATTAAACTGTAACTTACTAACAAGGAGAGGACGATGCCTTTTGCGTATAAATAAATAAATCATATATATTATTTATCACTTTGCTTAATTGCGACAATAAAAATTGAGAAAGAGCTAGAAACAAAAATGTCTCCGCGCGCGGATTTGAACCTGCGACCAACGTAATACGAGTCCGAGCTGTTACCACTACGCCAAGCGCTGCTTAGTAAAGATGTTAACATAACATAACAAATAGCTCTTATAATGCAAAGGCCGCGTAAAAAGTTCTGTATCTTTTAAACGTTTGGCCATCTGGAGTTCCCACTTCGGGTACTTTAATTTTTAGCTAAGCTCAGCATATTGTAGTATAATAAATGTTACCAGAGTTAAATATTTTATAAAAGCATGATTTAATGTATAAAAAGAATTTTGTTAGCATTTTTTACACATTTCGACAACAAATATACATTACAAGAATTCACATAAATTTACTGGAAATAATCAAGGATACATCGATGTACGGTACAAGTTCCTATAACAGCAATATATTTGGATGAACTGAAGTCAAGGTGAATTAAAGTTTCGTTTGGGGGACAACGGAGAAAGACAGAAGTGTCGTCCTGGTTTCGAGAAGAAAAAAGAGTTTTGTTTGGTGAACGACGAAAAAATTAACAATTTCGAAAAGTCAATAAAGAAGTCTAAAATATATTTCCAAAAGAAAAAGTTTTAAGTAGAAGTATTAGTAAGAAAAAGAAGTATTACCATACAAAAGAAGAAAGAATTGATAAAAGGGAGGAATCCATAAGCTGCGTCGAGAAAAGAAGTGAAGAAAGGAAATACAGGAAGAACCGTCAACGGAAGATTCACACACTAAAATAGGTAAATATTTCGATTTTATGTTCAATATTTTCCAAATTTTATAAATATAAATTGTTATAATTTATGCTTTTATATTATTATCTACGAGCTAGACCGGTGCAAATTACTTCAAGAAACAAATTAACTAAATTCTCAGTACAATATGCTGTAAATTTGAGCGAAATCCGTGATGACGAGTCGGTGTCCTCTCCTTGTAAGTCTTACCTTCAAACCGACGATATGCACATTTAACATTTAATTTAAAATGTCGTAGTTGATATCTAGGACTACCTGCTTTACCGAAATCCAAAATTTCTCCTTCCATATGTAACAATTTTGTTTTAATGGTGTCGAGCGGTATAGCTAACGTGGACAAACAGCGGTAAGAGCGTACAATTACGAAATAAGTTACGACAGCATCGCCGACTCCCCATTCTAGTTAGTACGCTGTATGCGAGTAGTTGTCGTAATTTATTTCGTAATTACCGCTGTTTCCCCAGACTAGTTATAGCAGTACCTAAATGCTCCACAGCCATAATCATTGGAGAAAATTTCGTTGGCAAACCCGTCAATAATAAAGATTAAATTCATTCTTCGTCGATTTTAAACCTTGTTCTTCTCAACTTTTGGGAAATTTCAATTATTTAATTCACACAAATGAAATCGTGGAAATTTGCGCCCGCAACAAAGTTATTTCTCCTGCAAATACAATCATCAAAGAGTTTCTTCAATCTATCCCGAACGTCTTTAGCGATCTTTGCTTCTTTCACATATATGAAGAACGACGGATTAAGCATTAAAATTAACTTAGCTTTAGCTTTAAAAACCTTCTCAGCATCTGTTAGAGTATCATTACCGCTGATGGTTTTTTCCAATCCATCAAAGTGAGATACCTTTCAACGGCAAATGCCCAGTCCTTGTAATTCTCCCGTCACAGCAACTTAGGAACACTCGAAATATAATTACTACCTTGTACAAAATACGAAACTGCTTGAAGCGGTTAAAACGTGGGTTCTACGTCCATAACCTGTTGTAAATTGAATAAAAATACCCCTTCGAACATTTGATAACTCGTTTAAATGTGAACTTAGAAAATGCAAGCATAGCTTTAATGCAATATAGCAATTTTAAATGTCGACCTTGTTGTCAAGTAATTTTAAATTATATATATAAGATAAAATATACATTGTTCTAGTTAAATTTAAATTAGAACCATTATTGGGATTAAATGATTCCATTAAATTAAATTTAGGCAAACAAGTAGATAATTTAGAAAGTCTATTATCCTAACTAACTAACTCCCAAAGATGAAATTTAAAATGAATATTCAAATATTTTCAAGCCTTAGACATAATACCGGGGCTATAAAAATTAGTGATAATACTGAAGCAGTTGGACAGTATAATAGTAAAATACAAGTTCTATACCAACATAAATAGTTATTTTGTTGATAGTCCCAAATAAAAAACAAAAGTTTGTTTATATATTTATCTAGTTATATTTTCACTGACGAAGGTGTTCCGAAAATGTTTGTAAACGTTCTGAAAATATAACTATCGTTCAAACCAGCCTTGTTTTATTGACCTATTAGTGGTAGATCTCTATCATATAAGATAAGTATAAAAGGTCACGAAAATATATATATATATATATACATTTAATATACCAACAATTAGAACTCCTACACACGGACTACTTCGTGGTATGACTTAGAGAACATCCTGAACCCGAAATTTAAAACAAATTTGAAACCTTGTGCATAAATAGCCCACACCCCAGGATATTCGAAAGTATTTTCGCTATCGACCCTGTCTTGTTTTAAGTAGCTGAAACTACCCCCTAAAAGTTTAGTGGGTTTTCGGTTTTTCCAATATAACTCTGCAATGGCTGCAACAATTCCATCGCAGCAATATATCTAAATAATCGAGCTCATGTATCACATATATGAAACTCGCACATTAATTCTATTTAAAAAAGTACCTTGTGGACCGAGCCTTGCTCGTAGTTCCCAAAATTTTTTGAATAATTTTGAACCAAATAATAACAGCCTTTATTTTAGTCTTGATATTTAATTTATATTGTATATTTCAAGTATATATAGTAGCACATATAAATTAATATATTAAAAGTTTATAAGGTTAAAAGTATGTGAGTTCACATGTTGTTGTTAGTTTTCGTAGATATTTTTCTTTTATTAACATACTACTTTCAGCGCCATCTATGGTTTAGTAGTAAAGTTTTAATTACTTATAATTTCGTTTGGCTGCATGATGTTAAAAAAGTTGCTAACCCACGTTTAGGCCGAAATTGGTGAAAAATTGGAGAGGTTTTCGAGAAACCAATTCTATATATATATATATATATACAAGAATTGCTCGTTTAAATATATTGGATTAGACTAGATTAGATTATCGTGGCCTCCCCTTCCCCTTCGATAGGGAGCGTATGCAAATCCCACGTTGTGTACATATGTTACGGAGCTCTTAGAATAGTATCAAAATTATATTTTATTTTATATAATATAGGTATAAAGAAAGAAATAAGAAGAATAATGTTTGATACGTTAATATATGACAGAACATATAAAATTAAACAAGATATCATTTGAATATGGGACGTCCATGATAGATCATTTAGCAATGATAATGGCAATTAACCATGTGAATATTGTTATAAAAGTACATTAATATTATAATATACAAATAAATAGTTAATCTGTATTATAATGTCCCTCTTCATAAAAATGCTTAACATAGAAAACGGTTGCACCAGGAACACCGTATTATAGCACTGGAACTACATATGGTACATCACGATAGAACTTCTTCTGTGAAGCCAAAATGTACAGGATGATCGAAAAAATATGGGTGATTCTCAATATAACAGCTTTCGTACCAGGTATAAGCAAATAAATCATGATATTTTGCAGAACATAATTGGTTATCAACTAAAGATTGTAATTTAATAATGTTGTTACGTCAATGCAAATTAATATTGTGATTATGTAAAAGGATCATATCGGAAAAGAAATTTTAAGAAACTCCAAATATATAAACGTCTACTGCTTGTATCATGCCAATGGTTTTCTTTGGTGTTCTAAGGATCTTCACGTTCTTGTCGGCCTATATATAATTTCTTAAGGTAGATGGGCAATGACTAGTCCATGAATCTTGCAATAAAACTGTTTGAGGTCCAATATTTGGAAGATAGATTTCTGTGAACCACTCCGTAAATAATATTGGTGTTAGTTTACCGGATGCTGAAGCAGTTACATAGACATTTGCTACTCCGTATATTGATGCAGCCACTCGTTGTCCAAATATACCACTTTGTTCTTTTAAACCCATAAATAGCCGTGATAACAAGCGCCTAGACGCGGATATTGGGTATCCACTTTCATTAGCGTTGAATGTGTTACTAGGGCCTACTTTCGCAATATAGGGTTTTATTTCTTGTATGAAATCCGACGAAATGCGATTTACCTCTGCCGTGTCTGTATCGTGTGAACGGGTAACATATTTGGTTATTTTTCTGGGAACTACGCTGTACGCTTTTTAAAATTCCCTAAACAAAGTGGAGATGTGAAATTTGCTAACCTTGTTTCTTCATTGGCTTCTAGAGCCCATTTACGGAGATCTATTTCGTGAATTATGGCGCCCGCTGCGCTGTTAAGAATAAATTTATTAAAAACGTATTCAAAAATGTTGAACAATGTATGGAAGAATTGATGCGAAGACTTTACTCTCTTAAATATAAAAAAATTAATGTTTGACAGCTTCGTATGTGGGTATTTTTTTCCTCTTTCCAGAAGGCAACGACTTTTCCCTTATATTCTAAAGAGACAATATCTTCTCCCTCATGCACACATTCTTCTTCTTCAAATTGTAAAACTTCTAATATTTCTTCCCGTGAAGGTGGGTATCTGTCATCAACAAATTCTGCAAAATGTGGTCCTAATTATTGCAAGAATTCTAGTGTTACTTTATTATCTACCACAAATGTGGCGTCTCGAGATGTAACTAATATATTCCTTAATAGGTCGTGAATTTCATTTTCTTTATTGTTGAAACCCATGGGGCTCAACCATTAATGTATAGAAAATATGAAAGGTTGACACTGGGAGTTTATTTTCTGGTGTAATTATTACCACAAGTTAAAAACATATATTGACTTTCACATTCAGAACAAAATGTTGTAATTTCTTTTGTTTGCTTTGCAGCAACTTTGCTTCCCAATATATTTCGTAAATCTGTCGGAATCAGACCTCGGTAAGAAGTTCTTAATATTCTATTGATAACACGTCTGCAATAGCGAGTAACATAGACGCAACGTTATCAGAATCGCTGACTTTGCGAAAATAGTTTATAAATTATTTGAATGCATTGTAATTATTCATTCGTATATTAACGTTAGTGCAAGAGTCACTGCAATCCTTGTTTTCCAAATTATAACTTTGTAATTAGTGATACTTTTTTGTGGTATTTGGCACCTTATTTGTATAACTTATAAAAATCAAAAAACCTTATTTGTTATGATCGCCTGCAAATAAAATGTATGCCTTTTCTTGCTAAATTTAGCTGAAATAGCATTATAACAGTGTCTAACAAGGTGAACGTCAAGGTTGTGAATAACGGATTTTGATGTATCTCGAATATGTAATAGAGGCACCTCCCACGAGTATCTTGCTACCAGCTTTTGTAGCCATTCAGCCTAGTTCTACCGAAAAAATTGCGAAAGTTTTCCTAAGAGACTTTATATACCGTTAATCTTAATAAGTTTGTAAAGAAGTGAGTGAGTGTAGTGCAGTGGTTAAATTCCAGGCGTACTACGCTGGCGATCCGTATTCAAATCCTGCTCTTGTAGTTTCTTTTTCACAATCTCATTGCATATGATATTAATAAATATATTTAATTTTATGCAAAATTGTTCAATAATAATATTTTTCGCCACGGTAACTTTATTAATAAAATGATGATATTTTAAATCGCTTAAGAAAATTAAAAGTAGTTTTTAACACAAAATGATGTATGTAGTTCTTTGTGGGCAAATTCGGCTATATCTTCAAAAAAAAACATTTAAGCGTTAAGAATCAAAATTATTTGACTCTTTTTCTTTAAATGCTTTGGCCATTTTTTACTTTTTGCTCGACAGAAACTGAATCATCAAAAAATACCAAACCGATTGCTTCTTGAGTGAGATGCCCACAAGAATTCTTTGGTGTTGCTTTTGACATGTTTTCACTTATTTTATTATAAAAATAAAGGTTGCTTAAAAACATCAAGTCCTTGGCCGATGCTTTGTAGCTAAAAAGAGCATTACAATATGCTTTTATCTATATCTTTAAGTTAGTATGGCAAAAAATATTCTTGAACAATTTTGCATGAAATTAAATATATTTGTTAAATCATATGAAATGAGATTGAGAAAAAAACTACAAGAGTAGTATGCCTGGAACTTAAGCACTGCACTATACTCATCTCTTTATAAACTTATTAAGATTAACGGTATATAAAGTCTGTTAGGAACACTTTCGCAATTTCCTCGAGAACTAGGGCGAATGGCTACAAAAGCTGGTAGCAAGATACTCGTGGGAGGTGCCTCTATAACATATTCGAAACACATCAAAATCCGTTATTCACAACCTTGACGTTCCCCTTGTAAGACCTGCATTCCTAAGTAGTTTATCCATAATAAGCACAATACAATTAATTCTTTCTAACTCGACTGTGTGAGTTAGAGAGAGTCATTAAAAATTATTTGATATATGATAAATGTGTATTATTACAGCAGAAACATGAATAATTAGCAAAAGGGTTATTCTGAATTAAATTGACACCAGAACTAAGACAATTTGTGAAAATATAAGTACACAGTTAACGTAATACGAGAAACTAATCTACTAAGCAGATTTAAACCAGAATGATATACGACATACATGATGAAGCTTGATTTCATTTTAGTGGTTATATAAATTCTCACAATATGCGCATGTGAGTGTTAATAATCCTCAGTAGTTTCGAGAAACTCTCTTGCATTTTGTTAAGGTTAGCTATGTCTAGGAGACGAATAATTGACTGAACATTTTTCGAACAGAATATAAATGCCGAAAGCTATCAAAATATGAATGTTGAATGTTTTTATTAACGAACTTTATAACTATAAATTGCAATATGGTTAGTTCCAACAAGATTTCACTCGTCCTCATATAGTTTCTACCACAATTGAACACCAGAGAGATTTTTTTAACGAAAGATTAATTAGTGGGTGTCGTTTTTCACCACAAACCTTTACACATATTTTATTTCCATATTTAAAAAATTCTGTGTTTAAAACTTCAGTACATACTATAGATGATCTAACAACCTTAAACAATTTTGAGAGTGAATTAACAACGTTTTACCAAATGTCTTTATGTGTGCTGATTGTGTTTTGATGTGTTTAACCCAACTTACAACGTATCAATTGTCGTTCAGAATGAACCAGATTCTTATGACCTGGTGGTTCGTAATGTTTAATGAGCTAGGTGCGTAGTGAGTTCGAATTGGTGAAGCTATGTCGATACTACCGATACCACAATAGTGATCTACTTTCAAGGAGATATGTAAGAGCCTCAAATAGGTGTTACTCTGAGACATCATTGGCTACCAACAATTTGTTAATTCTATAAAACTAAACCGCCATGCTCGCAGGGCCAGCATTAAACTTTAAATTCCAATTACGGACTGGTAAAAAAAAACGCGGAAGCGGAATGTAAACGCGTGCAATTGAAATTCGGAGACCAAAGCTAATCATTTTCAACACGAGGTACCGAAAGGTGATTTTTGTCACATAAGTAGTAACTAAGTCATTATCTGATAAATCCAAGTCCCAAGAGCACCGTGAGATATCGACTTTGAAGATGCCTGGCCCACAGACTAATAAGCGGGCGCCGGTTAATTCGATTGAGATAGTGATGAACGCGAGTCCGCAGAACCTGTGAAGACTTAGCCCTATTCGAAGGACAGCCCTTATGAAGACTAATTCAGAGAACTCTCTAAAATTTTTAGTTTTACTAACTAAACGAACTATTCCATTTCTCCAACTTAAGAAAGATTTGTATTGAACCGCACAATAGTTTGAGAATCCAAAGCGCCTAATTTCCGAAACGCAACTCATAAATTCCTCCTTTCTGAAGTGAATCACCTTTATCGATCAAGTCGACATATTCAAAACAGTTCACAAAATTAATTTAAAAAGTTCCAAAGTTAATGTCAACAAATAAGCAAGGATTAGAGAAAAATATACAAACGCTCTGTATATAATGTACATCCACTATATAAGTTTGTTAGAGAGTTTAACAAAATCGAGCGTAAGACAAGCCAAGACAAATTAATTAGTGCAAACGCACATAAATAAAACAATCAAGGTGTACAATAATTCACCTTTCTGGTGCAATAAGCGAAGTGGTTTTGGTCCATATGAATTTAAATAGATTGTTGTGGTATCAGTAAGGTTCAACAAACGCACGTTTTGTTCGCTGAAAAAACAGTTAATGTACAGTGAAAAGACACGCATTTGTCGAAAGAAGCCGATAGACCTATACGAGCTTGATATACATATGTCTACTCGTCGTGCAAAGAGCAATTGCGTCCTTGAATTGCCATTATTACAAACATACTACATGGTATGCCCACTTAATGCATTAAAAGATGAACGTCATTCAACTAGCGGCTTGGGGAATAACTAACCATTGTAACAAACCAAAAGATTCCAAAGCACCCTAGTCCTTAACAGTGTTAGTTGATTTTAGCGGTTCTCCATTAATACAGTAATCATAAAGAACAGGATTACTTTTTTGAAGAATCGAATAACAGAGCATTTCCCAGTATTAATATCTAAACCATGGCTCCTACTCCACAACCAGATCTTGTTAATATCTTGCTGAAGTTGCAGTGCATCACATTCGCTATCAATTTTGGTATATATCTTGACATCATCCGCATAGGCGAGTACGTGACATGTAAACTTATCAAGTAAGTCATATATGAATATTAAGAAAAACAAGGGTCCCAGATTAGAGCCTTGAGGTACACCGCTCAATGATGAACTAAACCCGTTATAGTTCATATTCAGACCAATTAACTCCAGTTTTCTCAATAATAATTCGTGGCTTATTCTATCAAAGGCCTTAGAAAAGTCTAAGTAAATCACATTTAGCTGTCCCCGCATGTCCAGGACACTACGCAAATACCGTGCAAGGCAAACCAAATTTGTAACCGTAGACCTACCCTTCACAAATCCATGTTCAGTCTGTCATATTTTCGTACATGTTTTTATATATTGCACTGTACAAAATCTCGAAGATCTTAGAAAAATTACATAAAATTGCAATTGCTCGATGATTTTTAATATTAGATTTATCTCCATTTTTGAAAATCGGAGTTTGTCTGGCCACCTTCCACTTAGAAGGGAATGTGTATCCGAAGACTATATACAAATTCCAGTGGTTCTACAAATGCCATTCCACAATCCTTAATCAAAAAGGTTGTTATTGTATATATGTATATATGTATAACTTGCAAAACTGCTGCTGAATAACTGAGGCCATAGACACAAAATATTTGCGTGTCACGATTCCCGGAATCCGTTGTACTATTGGATTCTCTCACAAGGGGAACACCAGGATTGTCCGACATGGACTTTGATGGGTCTTATATATGTTATAGACAGACCTCCCCTGAGTACCTAGGTACGAGCTTTTGTCTTAACGCGCCCTAGTTTTTGAGAAAATCGTCGAAAAAGATGTTGACGTTTCCGATTTAGCCTGTTATAACGTTAATTTTAAGTACTGTTCAAGCAAGTGCCGTAGTGCTTTGGATAAGATCACATACAAGGCCGGGTGTATGTGCGAAATTTGCTTGACGCTAAAACCGATACAGTAACAGGAGCACAGGCTGCACCTCAAAAGATCAGACATAACCAAAGTCCGTGATGGTACACATTTTATTGTAATAAATGCATAAAAGGATATGTATGAGCAATTAGACACAAAAAATATTTAAGTAGATTAAATTATTAGATGTATATCTGCGCCTTGATGCTAAACGGTCAAAGTTAAAATTCCTGCCTTCGAGTAAATAATAATTAATATTGGCAATTTTATCAGTACAATTATCGATCAAACGCAGTGTGTTTATGTATGTAACTTCTCCTTAAATTCGTTATATTGGCTCTTTTGAACCAAGTAACAGATGTATTAAATTATATAAAAAAATATGTACAGTGACTAATTTTAAACGTCTTCTTTAAAAACCAATACAATTGATCATTAAATTACTTCTACAGTTCTCTATTTTTAATTTAACTTAGATATAACACCTAGATGTTGCTGCTGCAGTTGAACTATGTTAACCAGGTTTTACAGCAGTAGATACCCCTTTAATTTACATATGACTCCGTCAACTAAAAAACAATTCATTGATGGTACCAATAGTACCCTATTACACCCCGTACACACGCAATTGGGACGGTTAGGCAAACCACGACAAGATGCTTGCTCGCCTGAAATTGTTGACGCTCTATTAAACTTCCTTTTGAAAAAAACTCCAAATACGTATCTCGACCATTGATGAAGACAAAGCAAAGATACGTAGCTGTTATAGAAGAAGATGCTACCTTATGCCAGTTCTAAACACAGACATTCCTAATTTTATCGTTTTAAAAATTAACATGTTTGTACACAATACTTACTGATCTGGACTTTGGTCTGTATCGCTTTCTTCCAATTCGGACTTGTTTCGCTTTTTCATATATCAAGATTATTGCACACAGTACGAACACTTCTAAACAAATACCCAAGAAGGGCCAAAGGGCAGCGTATTTATCTGAAATGAAAAAATATTATATAGAATAAAATACGCCAATATCATACCATCTTACCCTTGATTCTCACTAGTGTATGATCTTCCACCGTTTTGTTTAAAAGATCCGAGTACCCCCTGCATGTATAATTACCTCGGTTAGTCATATTTACATTTTCTATTATTAATATTGCGTTTGGAATCTTCTCTTCATCTTCTTGAAGAATAACGTTACCATTTGAATTATTGTAAACGTCATTACCTATACCGAGAAAGTCAAGTTAATGCTGCTTTGGTGAATTTGATTGAATTTGTCCTCTAATTATTCGAGAACTTCATGGAATTATTTGATGCAAAGTAGATTATGTGTATCTAGTTTAACATTGCCTATATGGGGAATTGGTAAGAGGTATAAAGTACATTATGGCCGAATTCCGTAATTGAACTCGCATATGTACGAACATCCAAAGAGGTATAGAATTGGTTAAATGAAGAACAAGTGCTGTTCGGTTTCAAAGATACCTGGTACAAACAGGACCTTAGCTGAAATTTAGGGTATTGGTATATAATTCTTGGTTATACGCGCATATCATATAATGTTTGTTCCATTTTTGAAATCTTCCGAAAAAAAAAATGTTTAATCATGTTTAATTTCAGAAAAGAAGTGTAATTAGAAAACTCTTTCACCATTCGCGGACGCGTTTCACGGTTATACTAATCTGAAAATCTTTTTATTGCACATAAGTAATTATTATAGTCGTAACAATGTATATATGTATATGTATTATTTCAAATTTTCCTATACCAAGCTAGTACATACAATTCGAGTTTATTGATGCCAATATTAATTAACTGTACATATGCGTTCGGGTAGCTGTTAAGCATGCGAGTAGAAATCAGTCTCTCCCGCACTATCAATCAGCTTCGTATGCTATGGCTTGTAATTCCCGGGTGGTTGGGGGAAAACGTATATAAAAAAAAAATCCTTTTGTCGTATGTGTTGGTGTGTGTAGTGCTACGCTTGCGATTATTAGGGTGTGGTTGCTGATGGTTTTACTCCAGGCTTAAGTTTGTGAATGGAAGCGATTGTTTTGTTGTCAGGCCTCGGACGTCCGTTATATTCCTTATTGATGGGTTGTAGCTTTGTAGAACTTGGTAGCTTTCTGTTGGATGAACTCTGCTGCTTTTGGTATTCCGGCCACCAGGTGCAGCGTTCGCGTTGCGGTGTATCGGCTCATGCCTAGGGCCAGACGCAGGCATTTATTCTGATATCGTCGTAGGCGCTGTACATTCGTTCTAGATATGTTACTGCATGTTGCCACTTCGTATGTTAAAATAGGTCTCAGACCTGTTTTATTTTCTGTTGTTTATTTTCTCTTGAAATTTTGGGGCTTACAAGAATGGAAAAGAGTTTTCGAATTATGGAAGAGATTTTGTGGACGTTGCTTTGGATATGGAGGCGGAATTTCAGGCGGGTGTCTAAATATACGTCTAACTACCTTATAGGATTAACGTGGGGGATGGTGGTTTGAAAGAATTTAGGGTATCTAGATATGTTGAACGGGTTGTTACGCCGGGCATTCCAGTCACCTGCACAGATGGTCCTTTGCGAGAAGGATAATAAAACGCCGAACTGGTTCTGACCTATTCTCCTTCTCGGACTGTGGTAACAAGCCACGATGGTGGTGTGGTTTGCTAATTGGACTGCCACCGCCTCAACGTCGATGTTTTCCAGTTCGATGAACCCTACTCTCCTGTACAGAATATTGCTACGCACGAGAATTGCGACTCCTTCTTGTCCGTTGCGCCCTCGGATAGTGTATAACTCCCGCACTTTTGTTTCTAACACCAGTGCAATGTCGATGCATTGTGTACTTGGAAAGTCGAATGTATCTTGTAACTTCTTGATTTTTTGGCTTAGAATGTCTAAAGTGATCTGTTTCTCTGCCACTATAAGAAACATCGCGTACTTTATATTTGTGATTCTATCGATTTTTTCAGTGGAAAACCCAATTCTAATAGTAAGGTGTTTTTGTACCACTCAATAAACCTTTTATAATCATGTTGTTCTTTAAAGTATAAAATCGTGTCTTTGGAAGTGAATTGAAGATGGTAGTTTCTAGAAATCGCGTCGACTTTCCGTCGAAATTCGGTGTAGGTTTTCTCAAGTCCGCCTGAGAAGTAGATCGGTGGTGGTCGGTGGTTCTTTCCTGCAGTAGCGGTAATGTTGCCGTCCTTTCCTGCGGTCGAGATAAACGGCAGTGCATTGAAGCGATTCGCGACTTCTACTGAGAAGCGTTCTTGGAGAATTATCATCCTTGGACTGTATTCGCACGAGCTGTTGCAGTGTCTTCCTCTGGAATAGTTTTCGATTAGTTGGTAACGACTGATCTGCCCAGCAGATCGATGCTGGGCGGGTTGTCAGATTCTTCGATCTCATCAGAATCGCCAAGCTCACGGCGCGAATCACATTCTGTAAGTCTTTTAACGTTGCCCATACACAAGTTGTCCGGATTCTATAAATGATTTTTTTTTTTCTTTTGGGGGACATGGGGGCATTATACACCAAAAAAGGAAACCGCGTACTGTCACACGGTTGACATTTGACACCCGTGCGCGGTTATACCGCTCGTCAGGTGACTTTGTGAGAAGTAGTTTTCATTTCCAGATAAGCACTATACAACCTGTCCCAGATAACATTTCCAACATGGCGATCTCGCTTATTGTAAAAGATACCAGTTTGGTTAAATTAGACAAATTGTTCCTAAGGTCTAATGTCTACAATATTCTTCAATTTTCAAATTTCCATCTATTTTAGGATTTATGGTGAAAAAACGAAAAATGTCAAATTTCTTTTTCTTGTAATAACTTTTTGTTCTAGTAGATATATAATTTCTTTTCACATTTTCTTAAGATACTTTTTATGTAGAATTTAAATATCGACCTGAATTTTTTTCAACCTTTAGTTTTTTAGTTTTGATCCCTAATTTAAATTTTTCTTATGGAACATCAAGTCGACTTTGAAGTAATTGAACGCGTTTTTTCATCCTCTTTACAATGATATTTCACATGTACTATCTATTTTTAAAAATATTAAAAAAATTGAAAAAAATATATTTTATTAAACAGTCTAACGAAAAGTAGGCGTGGTACATAAGAGAACAACAAATAATAGAAAACAATGATAGTCAAACAGGTAATAGTAACGGAGATAATTATCTAATTATAAAAGATGTTCAAATAATTGACCATTCCGTTCTAAACATAATTGTGCCCTGCGTATTGTCGTCGTAATCGCATTACGTAGCTTTTGGCGTGTAATGCTACCGAATGCCGCAAGAACAGCTTCACGTAGATCTTCGGCATTTTTAAATGTTTTCACGTATACCAGATCTTTCACGTAGCCCCAAACAAAAAAATCCAAGAACGTCAAGTCTGGAGATCTAGGTGGCCATAAAATCGGCTCTCGATTACCAATCCACAAAGTTGGAAAACGATTATTAACGTATTCGGTGATTATGTTTGAATTGTGGGGTGGAGCGCCATCTTGTTGAAAGGTGATGTTAATATTTTCAATCAATGGTAAATCATGAAGTCTATTTTCCAAATCAGTTTGTAGTAAATTCAAATACCTTGCACTATTTAGTGTTTCGTTAAAAAATATGGGCCCAATAAGTTTAGTGCCTAAAATACCACACCAGACATTAAAACCAAATCGCACTTGATGTCGACTTTCCTTTAGAACGTGAGGATTCTTTCTGTCCCAGAAGTGAACATTATGTCTATTAAAAAGACCGTTATTCGTAAATCTGCTTTCGTCAGACCATAAAATCGTAGCAGGAAAATTATCATTATTTTCACATTGATTAACATACCATTGGCAAAATTGTACTCCTCTCTCCTGATCTCCATCTCTAAGTCCCTGTAGAATGGTGTACTTATACTCAATTTCTCAAAAAAAAAAAAAAAAAGTACTTGCTTGATCAACTACAGCTTGTTAAACTGTTTTCTTTAGTTCATCTTTGACAATATGTAAGCTTTCAGATAGATGACTTGACGCACTTCGACGTTGTGATTTTTACTTCCAGTCCATAAACAATTTATTTGGGAATTACGAGCAAATAGGTCAATTGGGTGAACTCAATCAAAGTACGTGAATGCAAAGTGTGTATCAAGAAAGAACAGCTACGCTTTTATACTCAGCATGGTTAGGTTTGTGTCATAGATGCAATTCGAAAGGAATGGTAAAAGGGGCGTGTATGGTAATTCGCAGTGCTGCGTCTAATTGTTTACGTAGAGGCACTGCAAGAAATTATTTTAATCTTTAACAGACGTGGTCTGTAGAACCTCAAATGAGAAAGATAACAGTTATGGAAAGTGAATGAGTACATTTAACATGTATGTATGTCTTTTTACATTTAACAAAATCGCTCGATACTTCTGATAATATACAATACATATATCAGAGTATCTACTAGAATGATGAAGAAAGCAGTTACAAAATGTCGATATCAATATGTAAATGTAAAGCCGCGAACACATCTGAGCACAAACGGTAACGCGGCGAGGCGAGGCTGAACGGATGCCTCGTTCGTGGGTTTTTTGGTTGCGTACGGCTGACCCAACGGACGCGGCAGTGTTCCAGTCGCGTTCGTATCATTAATTTTTAATTTCAAGGAGCGAAAGTAGATTCGAACTGACAATGAGCCCAAATCTCGAATAGAGGTTACACACGCGAACGTGTCCGGACGAGTAAAAATGCCGTCCATGGCGAACCGAATTCTGTTTGAAGTACCGACTACCGGCGGATGGCGTTCGGGCTGTCTCGGTCCGCACGCGAGCCAGTTTCCTCGCATCGGCTACACGTCCACATATGTACGCTCGTTCACCCTCGGCTTGCTTCGTTACTGTTCGTGCTCCGATTGTACATGGCTTAGTTAATGCTATCAACATAGTTAGATGAGTGCTGCAAATGTGGCTAATATGAGAAATGATATGTTTAAAAATCGAAAAGGGGTAATAACTTACTATTCACTTTAGATACTTAATTTATTACCTTATGCTTTGGAAATTCCTGAAGTAACAAGTAACAAAAATATAGGCAAATACATACTTTAGAAATATTCACTTCCAGAATACAAAATATTAAGAAGGTGGGTTATTTCAAAATTGACTAGTGCCGTATATTGTTTGTTGCAACAATAGAGTGGTCTCCACAAAGAAATGATAAAATCGGTAAACAATGTTGATTTAAAAGCTACCGCTTAAGAACTAAAGGTAAGTAAAACAAGTCTTGGGGGAATGTATGTACAGTAGTGTGTCCCAGGTTATAAAGAATTTTTTCGATTTGAGGTACGCATACCTTCTATCTTTTTATTTGACTCTAATAACTGATATTATAAATATTATTACGATCGGATAACGACAACCCGTGCCGACTTGATGTCAAACTTTGAATATAAAAGTAAGGGGAGTAAGGGATTTTGGTAAGTAAAACAATGTGTTATCGGTATGTTTAAGTGTTTATTTATTTATTAAACTTTATTTTTTACAGTCGGGATGGCAATGAAAATTGTTTTTGCTCTTCTTGAACAGTGATTAAGCCATGAAAATCATTCATCAACTTAACCGTTCTTTCAGCGGCATCGTTAACTGCCCCTAATGTCTAACTGTCATCTATTTTCAGCCTTTTAAACAAGAATTTGCTTTTGATTAAAACAAGTCTTCAATATTTTTCTCTGAAATTGAATAGAGTTCAATAGAGAGTAGAACAGTTATCATAACTCAATGAATTAAACGAAAAGACAGGAAAACCAAGTTTCTTGTCAAACTAACCGTAAAGTTAGCCCCAAAGTTCTTCTTTTGATGAGATGTAGCGCTTACCGTGGGCTGTTGGATTTTCTTTGGTTAGATTAGAAATCATTTTTTCTTTAGTTCCTAGCTCCACATCATCGTCAAATAGAGACAAGACAGACACTTCATCTATCAAATAGAGACAAGATAGACACTTCATCAGTCAAATACCATAAATGGTTGCAGAACTTCTGTAAAATTGCCTTAGATATAGTTTTGTCTATCGTTTCGTAAGCCTTAATGGCCTTCAAAAAGTTCCAATTCTGATAAGGCGCTTTTACCGCTGAAGCGCATTGCAACCAAGGCTTGACGTAGGATATTACGATGAACAGAAACACATTTAACAGAGTTGCTTTATCCCGGTTTGAAATTTTGAATAGAGAGCTAAGTAGAGATATTTTTAATGAATAAATTGCTCTAACCATCCATCGAGCTTGGTGCCTACCGCCTGGAGGACGAATCTTAAATTTATGTTCTGTATCTTCGCCAAGAAATATTATTGGAACCTCTATTAATTCTCGATAGTCATCTCTAGCGCTTTCTTTAATTAGTTCAGTTCGGTAAAATTCTAACAGTTTATCAATTTCTAAAATATTCAGGCATGAATGCTTCTCTGTGTAGCTCTGTTGGTTTCTTGGGTTGACATCTTTCCAATTTTCTCTGAACCTTTTAAACAAGGGAATTTCAGGGCTTGTAGTCACTTGGCTAATTTTAGTTTCAAACACGCCTTTTAACACCAATTCGTAAACGCGATGACGGCAAAGGAAAATTAGTATTTCTCTATTCAGTTTCTGTTCAACAAGTATACACGCACCATTAATACGCCTGTGTTTGAAGGTGTAGTATTACAACAGAGAATCTGTACCTTATTCTCAAGATTCCAGTCACTAATAACAGTCCATATTGCCTGTCCTTGTTCGCTTCCTGTGGAGTTGTGCAATTACCGGCACAGCGATAAGTTGTTCCTTGTTTTCGTACGAAATAACTATTGGTGGGACTTTGGTACTTCCTTTCGGAAATTAACTTTTATAGCTTCTGCGCGTTGTTTTCCTTTTTTTTTTCCCGATCGAATTCCTTGAATGGAAGACTTACTTATAGAAAATTCGTCAGTGTTCTACCCAAGTGCTTCAATAGTTGCTTCAACAATAAACACAGAATTTCTCATAGTTAGCTGACACCTGTCTAATGCTGCCACTAATTTTGAAGTGATACATTTTTTCCTTACACAAGGCTTATTAGTATCGGAACGTAATCTCGACTGGAATGGGCAAACTATCTTGTAAATCCATTATTTCTGAATCAGATGATTTTTATTGTTGTGTTTCATAAGCTGTTGTCAAAGGAGGAAAAATATTTAGAACGCCGCTCTTGCTCTTCAATGAGTCTAAGACGTACCTTTTCCTCTTTTTCTGTCAATTTTTATCCACTTCAGCGAAGTGACCAGGTCGCCGTGGCTCTCTACCGTTGCAAGAAGATCCTGTCTTCATTTATTTTTATTAAATGAATCGCATTGGCGTGAGCAATGTCATACAAATTATATAAATTTGTAACAAACTCCTGCCGACGTTGTTCAAACACCTATTGTGTTTTGTTTGCATTTTTTTGCAAATCTTTCCAAACTTGGTATAACATTGTTAGTTTCACAGCTAGGAAGAGATTTAGTCAGTATACGCGTCTTTTCCCAATAAATAATGCACTCGCGAATAGTAAGATTTGCAGTTTCATTAAGCTTTAAATTCACTTCAAGAATATTATAGAACAAAACTGCCAATATCTGTCCAATAGAGGGAAGTTTTGAACCGGTAATTTGATGTTTTACGTCCCCTATTAAAAATATTCCGTTTTCAGACTAAACAAAAACAACACGTTGAGTAGGTGTAGCTACGCACTGGCGGTTGTAGCAGCGACTCGCCGCCGGTCAGCTTACTAAACCGTCTAGTACATATGCATTGACGAAGGGTTGACCGCCAGACGGCCCGCCTCAAATTTGTGAACCGCCGCAATTGGCGGCTAGCCGCTGTATAGTGCATACGGCATTTGGTTCCTCCTATGAAAAACTATGTACCGCGGCCAGCCGCCTGGCGGGCAACTGATAGTGCGTAGATATACTAACACAACACAAACAATCACATACAAGTAGCAAAAAATAAGCAACAGCGTTGTTACCATGTGCTTAATATGCAAAGACTCACATATTTCAATGGAAGTCGGCCCGACATTATACAAATAAAATTAGTGGGTATGCCTAGCAAAAAAAAAAGTTCTAGTTCTTTGGAACACACAAATGTACAGGTAAATTTAAAAAAGATCATACTAAATTTTTGGGTACGCGCACACATCCATTATTTCAAATTATAAGGGGAACACCCCGTTATGTTTATATACTACGTGACAAAAAAAGACAAATCATCCAATAAAAGTATATACATCTAAGGAAAATATCCTTTCTTTTATTGAACTTGGCGCACAAACTGAATCGGTAAGTCAAACCTCCTGTGATACGAGTGACGTTTTCCCAGAGGTGACAGGTGACTGGTGAAAAAAGTAATCTATAATCCTCTGTGAACGATATCTTGAATGTTGTTTCTTCGTTATTGCAAGTACGATTTGTAATTAGAATAAGTATTTTTATTAATGTCCGACCGAAACAGGATTTGCAGCCGAAACCGAACCTTCTTCCTCGGTCTCAGTTTCGGCTGTAACCGAAACCGAAACCGAAACTTATTTAAACATATTAAAATTTCTATTGTATGCTGAAATCTAGTGTATGTTTAAATGTTATATAGTTCATTTGTGTTAAATGAAATAAAAAAAAAACAACAATTACGATATGTAGGAAAAGGAGATATTTATGTATTTAGGTATTAACTTGCTGACTCTGACAATTACGAGACACGAACTCGCTCGAACGAAGCACGACAATTCACGAACACTGAGTTTCGGTGCGGCCGAAGTTTCGGCTGAGTTTTGGCCGAAACCGAAACTATGGCCGAAACGAAACCGAATGTTCGGTCGGCCACTAATTTTTATGTACTTCGTGCAGAATAATAAAAACTTCGTTTCTGTTCAACAAGTATACACGCACCATTAATACGCCTGTGTTTGAAGGTGTAGTATTACAACAGAGAATCTGTACCTTATTCTCAAGATTCCGCAAGCACGACAATTCACGAACACTGAGTTTCGGTGCGGCCGAAGTTTCGGCTGAGTTTTGGCCGAAACCGAAGCTATGGCCGAAACCGAAACCGAATGTTCGGTCGGCCACTAATTTTTATGTACTTCGTGCAGAATAATAAAAACTTCGTTATTGCAGAAACAAATTCTGTCTATCATTCGAGAGGAAAGGTCTATATAATAAGGTGGAGGATAAAACAACATTATATACATATATACTACATGAATTTTTAAACCAAATTTTGTACAAATGTCAACCGTGCTGAGAATAATAAATGATTAAATCTTCATTGTAATATTATCTTGCAGGAATCGTAATGCAGCTGCGGCAACATGAGGTCAGCCATTGTCTTGCTGGAATGTGGCATTATTTAGCACTCGGGTATACGGTAAAGGGAGTGGTTCCCGAACTTCGTGAATGTACATTTGAGTATTTAACCCATTTGCATCATTCCGAAAAGTGGAAAATTGGCCCATACCACCAAATATTTTATTCATTATTGTACATATTACATACTATTGTATTCACTAATTGCGTACATATGTGCTGTGGCCATTATATACAAAAACTAGCGTGCATATATGCGCTTCGGTGATAATGGCCAGGAAAATTTTGCGTATATATGAGTTTATGATGCAATTGAGTTAATAGGCCTAGAAGGTATACTAAAACCATCCTACTTCCTTTGCTAATTCCGGCTCTAGAACAATACGATGCAAACCGATATATAGCAACCTTACCGATTAATTCAACTGGTATACTTTAGTTGTAGTTTGGACCAGAGGGCAATTTTGTTTCGCTTCCGTTCACGTGGGCAATCACAGAGGGGTTATTTACATGCGGATTTTCGCAAGTAATCGGAGTGTATAATCCGATTTTAAAGATCGTTACTAACCTCCACAATCTATAATAAAACTCAACATTTTAACATATGAAGAGGTTTCCTAAAACAATCCGAATAGTTAACAGGACCAACTGCTCCACGCGAACGTACATAGGTTTAAAAATGTACTAGAAGATAACAAACTTCGAAAGTCGCGAACACATAAAAAAACTCGTATCTGGAAATTTCCAAAGTGGAAGTGAGTCCGAATAGAAGAAGAAATTTACATTAACAAAATACCCAAAATACGCAAAATCTGGAGCAACTAAATTTACCACAGTTAACTACATAGAAAAGGGAACGATAGCGTCTAAAGAAACGATGTGGTAGTACCACACACTACAGCCAGAAGCGAAACGTCTATACAAGTGCAGTCAAAACTAATAAAATACAGGTGAGGTCAAAAATAACGTAACAGATCAAATAAATCATTTGATTTATTTGATCTGTTAAGATTGAGTTAAGAAAGAAATATTTAGTGTTTTTGAACATAGAATTTGGTGATGAATAATGCGATGGTATGAGGAAAACGATGGAAAATCAGTATTAGCTCGACTACAATGCAACAAACCCATTTTGATGGCTAGTCATGGTTGGACCTCCATCTGTTAATAATAATAATAATAGCCTTTATTGTCGAACAGAAAAACCAGTTACAGGACAAAACAAAAAAAAAAAAAAAAAACGAAAATACCAGAAAAAGAAAAAGAAATGTGCAGTGCATAGAATCAAGTAAACCAAAAAGTTATGCTATGTACAAAATACGCATCGGCAAATTATAACGAATCTTAAAACTAAGACAAACAAAAGAAAGTAATGCGACAGTAATCAGTTGAATCTTAAGGATAAAACCAAACTTAGCCAAAGTCATAAAGTAACAATAAACAGTGTACTATCAATATAGGACAAGACATTTAAAAAATTTTAAAAATTTAACATTTAACATTTAAACATTTAAAAAATATTACAAAAAAATATTCTTAAAAATAAGCACAATAATAATAATAATAATAAGCA
Organism: Chrysina gloriosa; assembly: GCA_038088585.1. NCBI lineage: Eukaryota > Metazoa > Arthropoda > Insecta > Coleoptera > Scarabaeidae > Chrysina > Chrysina gloriosa. Next base: position 50,916,098 of record CM076088.1, read on the forward strand.
AAACTGATTAATTAGGTGTAAAAGGGATCTACATATAGATCATTAGCATTTCTACACATATGAGTTAACGGCGCCTTTACAGAAATATTAGTTCAAGCTCTAGGCATACAGAAAGTATTGGTAGAACGCATGGTGCAGCAGGGGATGGTAAAATTGACCAAGGATAATAATGTCGGGGAGTCAACAGCATTATTCACCAATCTTAACAAGAACATCGCACTAACCCGATTTCTACGAAGCGATAAAGCAGAAATATTGTCGTAAAAGTAACGATTCGTAATCAGTACCTCGATCGTTGTAAACACCATCAAGCTTAAATGATAGATACTTCAAAAATCTCTTCTGGACCCTCTCTAAGGTGAGCTGTAGAAAGAGATAACAGGGAAACCAGACCACCGACGCCTACTCCAGTCTAGAACGAACCAAGGAATAGAACAATATTTAAATGGTAGACAAATTGGTAAAACCTTTGCATGACCGAATCACAAAACCAAGAGTGCGAGAAGCGGAGTTCGTAATAAATGCTACATGATCCGTAAATTGAAGGCGAATATCAAACAAAACACCAAGGTCAAAAATATTAGACGTTCTTTCAATATGAACCCCGTCGATCACGTAATTGTAGACAACGGGGCTATTAGATCTGGAATAGCTAACAATAGAACACTTACTGATATTCAACGATATTTTGTTAAGCTGGCACTAATTACGAATAATGTCTAAATTTACTTGAAGGCAAATGCAATCAGTAATGGTCGTTACTCTGGCAAATATTTTCAAATCGTCAGCGTAGGCTAAAGCATTGCACTTCAACAGATGTAACAGGTCGTTCACGTAAATAAGAAATAAAAGCGGTCCTAAGTTGGAACCTTGCGGTACTCCAGAAGGGGCAAAATAAGAGGACGAGATATACCCATTATAAGAAACATAGCAGGACCTGTCACTAAGGTATGAGGCCATCGACTTAGTAATAGCAGTAGAGAAACCAAAGGCAGACACTTTGGACACAAGTATGTTGTGATCGAGAGTATCGAACGCTTTGGCAAAATCCGTGTAAATAACGTCACCCTGCTTCCAGGCACTCACTAATAAATTGTGTTATTTCTACCAAATTAGTAGTGGTTGATCTTCCAGCTACGAACCCATGCTGTTTAGTTGATAAATACGGCTTCGCAGACCAGTACAACTGAGAGTATAGCACAGATTCAAACACTTTAGCGCATCCGGACAATATAGTAATGGGACGATAATTACAAACCACTGAACGGTCACCCTTTTGAGAATGGGTGTAATTCTGCTTATTTTCCAGAATTCAGGAAAAACAGAAGTTTGAAGGATCAGGTTATAAATCCGTAACAATGGATCATATAAAGTGGAAGCACAGTTTTTAAGAAAGATGTTAGGAGGCCCTACATGTCCAGCAGTTGAATCAGAACTAAGCGCAGAAACATTCGTGAGGACTTCACCAAGAGTAAACGGTGTAATGTTAAAATTAGTGCCTGTAAAGTCGTGGGAAAGAGGTACACCTATAGGATCACCATCTACCCGAGGAACAAAAACGTTAGAAAACACTTCCGCAAAAGCATTAACTATATCGGTAGGACTCGATAAATCAATACCATTGGAAGTCATACAACCCGGAATTCTAGATCCACCCCTTCTTTGATTAATGAAACGCCAAAAGCACCTGGGATCATCCACAATATAATTCTCAACAGATGATTAGTTATTGTAATCGCCGTTTATCCGGCGTTTGACCATGCCCCGCAGCTTGACAAAATCCACATGAAACGAGATAGAACAAGTACGTCTTCACTTCCTCAAATAATATTCCTCGAGTTTTATCAGTTGTCTTAGTTCCCTGGAACACTATGAAGGAAAACGGGACCTAAAGAGTGGTAATTTATGAACATGCTTTTCAATGATGGTGTACAGATTATTGTAGAATATATTTACAGCCATATCAACAGAGAGAGTTCCCTATTAATTGCAGTAAAGTTCGCTTTATTAAAGTTATATCTAGTGTTATTATTAGAGGAAAAAGTAAACCTATGAAAGATATGAGAACGTTCTATTGTTATATTAACAGCTGGATGGTAACGGTCCTCTGAAAGTCGCCAGCATGAAAAACTGTTACACAACAATTTAAGTTAGACAAAACTAAATCCAATATGTTATCATTACAATTAACAATATTATTGTATTGGCCCAGCCTCAATATATTCATTAAGTTTTGCAAAGTTACTGCTTTACGATCTCTAGAGGTAGCATCGGAGGTGAAATTAGGGCAGTTGAAATCGCCACAGATAACAACTTTCTTATCAATAAAGTTTAAAGCAAGATTATCAAGAAATAATTCATAATCGTCACATGTGACATCAGGAGGTATATACATGACAATTATATAAACGGATTGAGAATATATCACACACTTACAAATTCTAATGTCAATTAATGGTACTAAACTATATAACTCATGAGCATTGAACGAAACAAGGCGCATTTCACTGGAGGCAGCCAAAGGCACCCCACCACCAGATGCCCGATCCACAGCCACATGATCTCTATCCTTCCTAAACGTAACAAAGGGGTTTCCAAAGAGCTCCGAATCACTTATATCCGGAGAAAGCCAGGTTTCAGTCAACAACAACACGTCAGCATCACTTTAAAGACAAGAACAATACAACTCATCGATTTTGGTCCTAAGTCCGCGCACATTTTGATAGTAAAACCAAAGGTGATTAGATAGAAAAATAATAGTAATAATGAAACACAAAGGGCACACGGAATAAACAGGGACACTTTACACCGAGGGGGCCTGTCCTGGTGATTAGCAAAAACGTACACGAAGGCCGCGGAAAAGTAAAGGAAGTAGGAAACAAAATAAGTAAATTCAAAAAATTAAGCGACTAACAAACCCGTCCCGGTATATGCTTAAATGTAAAATATTGGGAATACAAAAACCGAAGGCAAGGAAAAAAAAACAGCGAAAAATAACGGGAATGCATACAGACATAAACGTGTAAATATATTACTTATATTAAAATTAAAGGAAAACTAACCAATATTTAGGGAAGCCGCAAAAACACTCTACACCACAAAAACAAGGGCTATCAGATGATACCAGATTGAAAATTAACGTAAGAAAATATACCAGTACAATGACGAAAAACACAAGCACACCGCAGTGAAGCACATGATACTTCTTCTCTCTTTTAAAGCGATGATCCATCTGTTGTAACATACTCGAGCTTCTAAACCGGTAGCTCGTAATTTAGTATAAAATTTTAAAAGGCGTCACAAATATCTTTACCGCGAATTGTATCTTCCAGAGGAATCATTGCTAAAAATTCTGTCTTAGCCCACATATCAGAAAACGCCATCCGAATGTAAGTGGATACACAACTGGGCAATATCTGTCATATCGGTGGACTCGTCAAACTGCATGGACATATTGGTTGGGACAAAATCGATAAAATGTGTAAACAGTAAATAAACAAGAAACGATCAGACATGTCAACCTTAATTTTTAAATGTGCAAATTTTTACTAAAAACGTATTTTGTAACGTTATCATTGTCGCAAATATAATGTCCCTCCTTTCTTTTAAATGATAACCCCATCTTTTGATAGCGCCATTTCGAGGAAAACGTTTTTCTGCGGAGAGAACGATTGTTTCTGAGATAGGTTACATAATAAGATGTTTGCGAAAAATATTTTGTGTATTATTCAATTTAACAATCGAAGTTTCACTAAAAAGTCAAGTTGTTCTCAAAAATGCAATTTCGTTACCTCCTCGTACGCCACACCCTACCAAACCATCACCGATGCTGGATGATGTCCACATTGCATCTTCGGCATCACATCCATTGCTTCACGAGAACTGTGTGTATACACACGGTCATTTTGCCGCTTAAATTAAATCTCATCCGTAAAGAGGATTGATGATCCCCATTAGTGCCGTTGGAGAAGCGCTCGAACTCGCAGTGTGGTTAGTGCAAATTTGACTTCGCAATAATAAAAAAATCACCTAATCTACATGATTATAGCTAGTGAAATACGTAGGGGATTTTAAAAATATTGATTTTTGTGTGATTGGCATGCATTTGAAGTAAGAAATGCAATTTGTGGCAAGACATTTGTTAATAAATAATGTTTAAATTAACTTATCGAAAATCTCGTACGTATTTCACTTCAAGGTGTGATTAGGGTCATAAAGTTGCTCTTTCATGTTCAAATATTCTTCCTTATTCTCATTCCTCGAAGATTGTATACTAGAGCCTACCTCTTTTTGATCCGCGTAGCATCGGCTTCAAGACAAAAATTGTATGATTGGACGCCAATATCTATCACAAAAACTTTCACAACAGTAACTTTCTTAGTTGCCCAATCTGACATTAGCGGGCTGAAGAGCGCGCTAAGCTCTACACTACCCTTCATTGTTTGACTCAATAACTCAGAAACTATAAGAGATATAAAAAGAGTTAAGACAAGATCTAAACTGTTTTAAATGCTCTTATATTTTACCTATAATAAGGGGTGAGGGGTTGTTTCCATAAACACATATTTGTTATAGGGAAAATATTTATGCCATCGTTAAGAACATATAAAACAGTTTAAATCTCGTTTTAACTTTTTTGATATCTCTTATAGTTTGAGTTATTGAGTCAAACAGGGAAGGATAGTGTTGAGATTGGGCGCCTAAGAAAGTTACCATTGTTTTTACACTACATCGGTCTATAAACCCACAAAGTTTCACTTAAATCAGTAAGACACACTTACCAGTGCTTCCTTGTAAGCGAAGGAGGATCAAAATATTATTAACAAATTCTTTGAGTTCATGAATATCGGGACTTTTTCAAAACTGATTGGTATTTTTGTTTCAACTGAATGCTAATATTGTAACGGTTAGGTACATCGCGGTACGGCGCAGCGACAAATCTTTTGTGGCGGAACTCGTATGTGCATAGATCATTGTGCCCACGGAAATGTTGCTAGCTTCGCGTTCTTGTTTTTTGGGCGGCGCGCATGCATAAAAGCAACTCCATTTTAGTATCGAACTGACTCTTTGAAACATGTGCGTGTGTAAGAATGCCTCAGAATAACTAAGGTACGGTAGATTATTAATCCAATTCCATCGAGGAAGTTTCTAAGTTGATTTATCATTTAATTATGTTTAACTACTTGTATTTTGCGTTATATTCTGTTCAAGAATATCGTACGCGTGGAGGTGAGGACATGGTAAGCCATTCTTGCATTTTAGGCTTCAATCTTACGGCTTACGGCAAAAACATTTTAATCACTATCACTAGCTTCCTTCCCTGACTTAAATATAATGAAAAATACAATAAATATAGCAGCTATGGTCTATCTTTTGGCTAATTAAGGACGCTGTACAACTTGATGTTATTTCGTTTCTTAAACTAATACGGAACAATAAAAATATTCATTATTAGGTATAAAAATTAAGTTCAATTTCAAAGACTGTGCCGTGATTGTATTTAAGTTGTAAATATCTATTGAATAAGAAACCATATTAATGTACATTATTGTCTTCTTTCCTCATGTTTTTTGTCGTAATCTCAAGAACTGCCTTATTTTAAATTTAACAATTACAATGAATACATGGTTATGTTAGGCCAAATGCATATACAAACGTTTGAAAATAAAATTTCATTCAGAAATCGGAGAGATCATTCAAACATATTACACATAATCTACTTTTAAATGAAAGGTGAAAATATACACGAAAGAAATGTGTCACATTATTACCTATCTGCCAAGTGATGCTAGGTGCAGGTTTACCGGATGGATGACAAGTAAGTCGTAGTTTCTCGCCTTCTACTACGTTTAAATTATCTTGTGTCTCAACATCTATGTCGCCTAGAACAAAAAAATACCATTGTTTAAATAACAAAACAAAAATTTTATAATCTACAATCCCTAGTCAAATTACTTGGACACCCGCAGGTTGTTGGTATCTGTTTAATTGGCAAAAATAGAGTGTATTAATGCAGTAATTGTATATGCGAGTTCAATACACGTTTGTGCAAGACAACCTGCTATGCGATTCTACGAGAAAAGTATAAGCATTTTTAGTAGAAACAAAATGTTTGCCATATGTTGAAAGAGAGATTCATCAGACCTTGAAAATGTGTGAAATGGATAAAAAAAGACTATGAAAAACAAATTCAGCAAAGCAGTAGTAAATATACAACGTGTCCCAGATGACATTTCCAACATGGGGATCTCGCTTATTGTAAAAGATACAAGTTTGGTTAGATTAGACAAATTGTTCCTAAGGAATAAAAATATTGAAGAAAATTGAAAAAATGTATTTTATTTTTTATTAGTCTAACGAAAAGTAGGCCGTGAAACATGAAAACACTAGTCTAATGTCACTTATAAATTATTGTTTCCAGAATATTTGTGTATCAGCAATGGCTTCATTTACTAATACTGAAATATTTGATATGTTGAGTTGTCTTTTATAAAAACAGTGTAGAAACTGAACGGATGCACTCGAGGCTGTATCCTGAAAGAAGGCAGTCCAGTCTTCGTACATACAGAAATTTGGTAGTTAATTTAAAAAAAAATATGGTTCGTTTTCCAAACCTAACAGAAATCCGCAATTAGTGAATGACAATGTAGCATTAAATGTATTACAATCTGTTATTGAAAATCCTTCAACATCTGTTAGAGAAATTGAGTTCAATACTGGTATTTCGAAAAGTACAACACAAAGAATTTTAAAGCGTCACAAATATCACTCGTATAAGTACACCATTCTACAGGTACTTAGAGATGGAGATCAGGAGAGAAGAATACAATTTTGCCAATGATATGTTAATCAATGTGAAAATAATGATAATTTTCCTGCTACGATTTTATGGTCTGACGAAAGCAGATTTACAAATAACGGTCTTTTTAATAGACATAATGTTCACTTTTGGGACAGAGAGAATCCTCACGTTCTAAAGGAAAGTCGACATCAAGTGCGATTTGGTTTCAATGTCTGGTGTGGTATTATAGGCACTAAACTTATTGGGCCCATATTTTTTAACGAAACACTAAATAGTGCAAGGTATTTGAATTTACTACAAACTGATTTGGAAAATAGATTTACCATTGATTGAAAATATTAACATCAGCTTCCAACAAGATGGCGCCCCACCCCACAATTCAAACATAATCACCGAATACCTTAATAATCGTTTTCCAAATTTGTGGATTGATAATCGAGGACCGATTTTATGGCCACCTAGATCTCCAGACTTGACGCCCTTGAATTCTTTTGTTTGGGGCTACGTAAAAGATCGGGTGTATGTGAAAACATTTAATAATGCCGAAGATCTACGTGAAGCTGTTCTTGCAGCATTCGGTAGCATTACACGCCAAAAGCTACGTAACGCGATTACGACGACAATACTCAGGGCACAATTATGTTTAGAACGGAATGGGCAATTGTTTGAACATCTTTTATAATTAGATAATTATCTCCGTTACTATTACCTGCTTGACCATCTTTGTTTTCTATTATTTGTTGTTCTCTTGTGTACCACGCCTACTTTTCATTAGACTGTTTAATAAAATATATTTTTTTCAATTTTCTTTAATATTTTTAAAAATAGATAGTACATGTGATATATCATTGTGAAGAGGATGAAAAAACACGTTCAATTATTTCAAAGTCGACTTGACGTTCCATAAGAAAAATTTAAATTAGGGATCAAAACTAAAAAACCAAAAGTGCAAAAAAATTCAAGTCGATATTTAGATTCTACATAAAAAGTATCTTAAGAAAATGTGAAATAAATTATGTATCTACTAAAACAAAAAAGTTATTACAAGAAAAAGAAATTTGACATTTTTCGTTTTTTCACCATAAATCCTAAAATACATGGAAACTTGAAAATTGAGGAATATTGTATAATTTCATTAGTCCTTAGGAACAATTTGGCTAATTTAACCAAACTTGTATCTTTTACAATAAGCGGGATCCCTATGTTGGAAATGCTATCTGGAACACGTTGTATATATGTATATATATATATATATATATATATATATATATATATATATATTTAAAACGTTTGAGGAAACGGTATTGATATAAAACAAATTCTTTCTATAGCAAATATTGTACGTCAAATTAATGTAATAGTTAGAAATAGTGAGGATTCTACCAAATATATATATATATATATATATTGTGATATAAAATATTAATAGAAAGTGTGCAATCTTATTCGATATGTTAAAAATTCTATAAATTAAAATTTACTAAAGCAACTTTGTTTATTTTTATATGCAACCATCAATGTTCTAAGTGATTTAGTCAGTGACTGTAAAATTATAGTAATTACAATCAAAATCAGTGTAATTCCCATAGCAACGCGTTACCTATCGCTATTAATTCTAAGGGAAATTCTGCTAACACCACAGATTCGCACGTGCAAAATCTTCGTGCGCGTAAAAATAATAGTTTGGTATAAAATACTCTGTTTATACCCGGTTTCACCAACACTGAATATATCCACAAATAGTTATTCTATCAATAAAATTTATTCTCCAGTTAAGTATATTTATTTACTTATTTATTTATTTAAATACACTGATCAACAGACATGTCTATTTACAGATCAGGAACCAACATAAAAATTTACAATGGGCAATTGAAAATAAGGAAATACAAATAATACAAAATAATACAAAAATTTCAAATTACAGATAAATTAAACGGAAAAGAAAAAGAGTGAAGGCATGAAGTTAATACTTCTAGCACTTACAGGGATGACACCACTACAAACAAATAGTAGCCCTAATGTCGCGTGTACTGCTGCTGAATATGTCAATGGAAGGATATTCATTACAATTATTACACATCCAGTAAAGAGGTGAATATCTGAGGATGTTGGCGCGGCGTAGGTAAATAATAAGTCTGTGTCATACGAGCAGAGACTCGAGGAGTGTGTAGGAAAAGTTGCTGAAGAATTTCAGGGGAATCAATTTTACCATTAAGCACGTTAGACAAAAATATTAAGGACGAGGATATTCTTCTAACTTCCAAACTTGTAAGTGAGAAACGCTGCAAGTAGTACGCTTGTGGAGTAGGGGAGAGGAGGGCACCTTTGAACACATTTTGCTTTCAAGCCTCATAAAAATGTATATTTTTGAATTATTGACTTTTTACATAATTTAACTAATATGTATGGAAATAAACTTTGGTTTAAGTCTACAAGTAACTTATTTTTAGTTCGATTTAAATAATTTTTTATTTTTTAATGGATGAAGTCATTGTGTTCAAATGTGCCCCCATACGGGGCAGCTTTGAACTAGACTGGGACAGCTTTGAACGGCAATTTTTTCTTATAGCGCTTATATCCAAAAATAACATAAATAGTTATATTTTTATATATATGTATATATATATAATAAATTCGATTTATTTATTAAGAAGAACATAAACATTAACATACAAAAAAAAAAATTCAGATCAAAAATAAATTTTATATTATTAAGGCATAAAAATGAACTTATACTTAAGAAAACGCCGCTGTATTTTTCAAGGGCATTAGAATGCGTGATGTATACGGGATTTCATACAAGAGACGCATATTCGAGTCTAGAACGCACAAAGGCATAGTATAAATTAATAATGGTGGAGCAGTTACTGAATTCTCGAGTGTGACGAATGATAAAGCCCAGGCTTTTCAGAGCTTGAGACGTTATCGAGGCAATGTGATTGTTGAAGGATAGTTTGCAATCAAAGGTAACCCCAAGGTCACAAATACTGTCAAGCCTTTGGAGGACATTACCGTTAGCACAATAATCGTAAGTGAAGAAATCGGTCTTCGTCGTATAAGTCATGACGGAACATTTATCAATGTTAAGAGGCAGGTCATTTGAAATACACCATTCACTTACTTTATCAAGGTTGGCTTGTAATTTTGAGCAATCATCCGCATTGTCAATATAGGAAAACATTTTCATGTCATCCGCATACAAGAGGCAACCAACATCCAATGACTCTGTGATATCACTGATAAAGACGTCCTTGAGGCACACCCGATGTTACTGTTATGGTGTTAGATCGGAAACCATTAAATGTAACAAATTGTTGACGCTGCGTAAAATAAGACCTAAATAATTTGAGAAGACTATGTGATATACCAATTCGCTATAACTTATTCAGCAGGATGTCATAGTTTAGTCTGTCGAAGGCTTTAGAAAAGTCAGTATACAACACATCGGTCTGAGAACCCATGTCAATTCCTTTGGCAATGTATTGAGTCATAATAAAGAGGTTAGTAACCGTTGATCGACCTTGCATGAAGCCATCCTGTGTGTATATTTCTGTTTTAATAACTTGTTTTCAACGTCAGTTTGTTATTCAATGAATAAGATGCTTTTGCAGTGTGATTAAGCCTTTTTAATTCATAATGCTGCTACTAGACTCGCTGCAAAAACGTTGATTTTCTTGTATTTCCACGATATTTCTGTCATGATTTCTGTTGCCATTTGACGTATCTGGACGAATATCATATCAAAAGTGTGTGATTAAAAACATTTAATTTCCTAAAAGAAACTTTTATTATTCGTAGTCAGTACAATTTGATCTACATTTGATACGATTTCAATACGCATTCCATAAAAAATCTTTTTGTGTAATACAACATTATACACAATGGCCCACGACTAGCGCCTCGGACTGTAACTCCCAAACTAATATATATTTTTTAAATCTGTTTTAACAAGATTGTGTACGTTTATAATGGCCATAATTAGAAAATATTGTCATTTATACAGGTGACCCAAAAACGCTAATTATCAAAGTTATGTTTTTTAAAATAGAACACTATATATTTTTTGCTTTTTTCAAATTGTATTGAAAAAATAAAGGTGAGTTACTTCAATGTTCCCTATACCTATCGTTTACCGTTTTCGAAGTATTTGAGGATTTTCGAAAAAGTAAGATGTTTCGAAAATAGACATAACAGAGAAACTAATTGAAATTTTCAAATCATGTTTTTAGTCTTGATTTGGTATATTTTGAGCTAATTATTTTCGGGAATGTAATTTTACAATAATGTACAGGATGATGCCATAGATGGGCTTTATTTGTCTCAACGCCAATAGTGTATAACTTTGTTATTTTAAATGGAACAATCTATATATTTTTAGACTCGGAGAAAGGTTTTTCAATTTGTATTCAAACTGTATTAAGTTTCCATATACCTATCTCTTGTGCTTTCGGAGAAATATAAAGGTATGTTGTTTTACTTAGATTAAATTTAAGTCGAAGCTGCTGAATCTGGAAATGCATTTTTTTATTTCAACTATCTCAAAAAGTTGCCAATGTAAGACATATGCCTTTAAATGACAAGCAAATGCTCTATGTTATCGTCACTTTCCTCTATGTATTGTATTTTTGATTCATTGTAACCCATTGGTACGTATAGAGAAAAGGGTCGATCGAAAAAAAAAACAAGGTTTGCGTTCCTCAGAACATAGATAACAAACACCCCAATACTAGAAACAGCAATTAAATTGTAATAATGACATACCTTATAAATATCAGCACATTCCTACTTTAGTATAGTATATTTTATTCTTTGGCAATGGTACGTAACTACTATTACAGAAATCTAAGAAGAAATTTGTGAAACAAACCAAGCGTTGGGTTTTTTTATTTGAGATATTGTTACAATGACGGATTTGTCTATCCAAGAACCAGTGGATATGATTTTGGGCGTAAGTGAATGCCATGAAAACAGTTTTTTGGTTGCCAGAGCTTGTGCAAAAGTATCCTGAATGAAGACATTCTGAAAAGCGGGCTTTTGAAAGGCTTTACCCAAGGTTTCAAAAGATAGGTAATACTTCCTACTCTAAACAAGAAAAAAAGGAAATCAGTCGTTGACAACGAGGAAAATAAATTTCTAGTATTTGGTTCAATTGCTGAAAATCCTAGCACCAGGAATTATTGGTGATTATGTTATTGGATCTTACTTTTTCGAAGAACGATCGAATGGGCACCGTTTTTTACAATTTTTACAAGGAGATTTCTGGACTCTTTTAGATATTCCCTTATTTACAAGAGGCAAAATGTGGTTGCAGTCGCTGTTAGAAACGATTTAAAATTAATGTTTCTAAATAAATGGATTGGAAGGGAAGGGCCCTGTAAAGGACCATCCAGAACACCCTATTTGACATGTGTAGAATTTTTGGGGGATATGCAAAATATATTGTTTACAATTTGACTGCAACTACACCGGACGATATGAAAATGAAAATAACAAATGCCATTGCCACCATTGCCCCGGAAATGTTAAAAAGAGTTAAAAGATCGATTGAAGAGAGAGTTAGAAAATGGCGATCATCTATTATAACAATTGTCATTTAAAAGCATATGTGCTTCATTAGCAACTTTTTCAGATACTTGAAATAAACGAAAATTGCATTTCCAGATTCAGCAGCTTCGACTTAAATTCAATCTAAGGAATCATTAAGATATTTTTCTCCGAAACCACAAGAGATAGGCATAGGGAAACTTAATACAGTATGGGTACGAATTGAAAAATCATTCTCCATGTCTAAAAATATACAGGATGTCCATTTAAAATAACAAAGTTATACACTATTGAAGTTGAGACAAATAAAGCCGATCTATGGAATCACCCTGAACATTATTGTAAAATTCCATACCTAAAAATAAGTAGCCCAAGATATACCAAATTAAGGCTAGAAACATGATTTGAAAATTTCAATTAGTTTCTCTGTTATGTCTATTTCAAAACATCTTACTTTTCCGAAAATCCTCAAATACTTCGAAACGGTAAGCGATAGGTATAGGGAACATTGAAGTAACTCACCTTTATTTTTTCAATACAATTCGAAAAAGCAAAAAATATATAGTGTTCAATTTAAAAAAACAACTTTGATACTTGGCGCTTTTTTGGGGCATCCTGTATAAATGACAATATTTTCTAATTATGTCCATTATAAACGTACACAATCTGGTCGAAACAGATTTAAAAAATATATATTAGTTTGGGAGCTTAAGTCGGAGGCGCTAGTCGTAGGCCAGCCTGTATATCAATTCGAATAAATAAAAGTGTGAACGTCTTTTAGATTAATATGAATCCAGAAACTTCGAGGAAAAGGGAAGAGGAAGAAACTTCCGTGAAGAAGGAAACGAAAACTTATAAGAGACAGAATGAGACATATCATAGGAAACAAACAAACTGTTGCCGTTTCGAGTACCACTAAACTTAAAGTACATATGTAGTACAGTAGTCCAGCGAAAACAGGTCTGATGTCGTTGCTATGAAGCAAGAGCAGCATACCAAAAAAAAAAAAATTCGGAGATTATTAAAGAAAAAGAGCTAACAGAATTAGAATTAAAAAAATGGAATTAGAAAGAATTTTTCAAAAATTTCAAAATTTTCTTTATACATATATTAAAATAAAATTTTGATCTTGCAAAAACTGTATGTCTAACACCTTTTTCCAACACCCATATTGTTATTTTCGAAGCATATCCAGGATCTTCAAACACAGGTATTACAAATTCACTGCACGATTCACCATCATTGATATTTACTGCAATGTTATGTAACAAACGTTACTACAATAACAGCCGAAGTACAAATATGTACGTCAAAACGCTTTTAATATTTACTGTTATCCAATGTATATAGGGTTATCAAATAAAATGTCAATTTTTAATTGGGAAATAATAATTAAAGTGAACTACTACACAACAAACACAAGTTTGTTTACAGCTGTGAACTATCAGGCTAGGTTAGAAATCTCCAAATAAAATTTAAATCCTAGGTATTTGTCCAGTTAGTTTATTGGCAGATTTAATTTTCGAATAGTACTATTCCTTGCTGGTGAAACATAACATGAAAATTCAATGAAAGGCATAAATATGTTCACGCGGTAAATAATGTGTTAAGAATGCTAGCTCTTCTATCGCCAACTATAAGATGAAAACATGATGAAGTACTATAAGCAGTGCATTAAATATACAGGTTAAAGTACGGAAAAGGTCGATTATTTGATTTTTTCATTTTCCGGTTTTACAGGAAATTAACTAACCTTAGTTTTTTCAAATGGAGCACAAAATATATATGTATGCTCCTTCATTTTCTAAAAATTGAAAGGTACGATAAAACATGAAAAAAATGTTTTTTAATATCTTTATCAGATCGTTAGTGTCCTTTCAGGCATCGGACTTCGGGGTTCCGGTTCTCTTGTCAATTTCTTCTACCCTATCCTGTCTCCTGCTATATATTTTAGGTCATCTAGGATTTTTCCTTACCATACCCTTCGATCTAGCCCATCCATTTCCTTCTAGACCTTTCTTTTGTTCTTTTCTAGGTCTTCCATATCAAATATATTCTTTACCATTCTGTCTGGCTTTATGTTCACATGTCCGTACCAGTTTAATTGCGTTGTTTTGTTATTTTCTAGTATTTGTTTCTGGTTTACTGTTTTCCTAATTTTATCGTTCCTTATTCTGTCCAGTTTGGTTACTCCTGCTATCTTTCTAATATGTTTCATCTCCATGCATTGACTTTTATCTCTTGTTTTGTGCTTATCGTTCGGTTTTCACTCGCGTATGTCAATGTTGATATTGTAATTGCGTTGTGGATCTGCAGCTTTAGTTTCCTATCTGTTTCTGTGTGTTCCAACATCATCTTGTCGAGTTCGTCGTAAATCTTTGTAAGTTTGTTTCATATATTTGTTATTCCCGCATCTAATCTTCCATCGTTTGTTACTACACTCCCAAGATATTCATAGGTCGTTACTTGTTCTTGTAAGCGGAATTCCGAACAGTAAACGGAGCGAATGCGTCATGCTTGCGGAAATATACAAAGTCCTCCCTTTCTATCTCTTCTAGCTTGTCGCCCATGTAACCCTCTCTTCATTTTTCTCAAGTCCTTTTTCGTTTGTTTTGTTATTTCATGATATCTTTTCTGATTTTCCTCAGATTGAGTTCTTAACCACTTAAGCCCAACTTCCCTTTTTTAAATTCATATTCGTTGGGATTTTTATTAAACCACTTTTTTATTTAGCTTCCTTTTTAATCTATGATTTCCTCTGCAACTTCGGTAATACAATCTTTAATTATATACATATATCTATATCATTTTTTGTGTCCATTTCTAGAATATTTTCATTACAACTGTCGCGTCGTATTTTTCTTTGATGTCTCTATCATTAAGTTCTTCTACGTCCGTCATTCCGGACTTCATTTTTGATAATCCTCTTTATTTTTTGTTTCATTGTCGTGGTAACCATAAAATGATGTCTCTGTATACTGGGTCCTCTATACGATCTGATGTATTTTATTGCTGATTGCTTTCTCCTCGTAATTAGCACATGGTCGATCTGTGTTTGTGTGCTTTGATTCGTTGATATCCATGTCATTTGTGTAACCTCTGGTGTTCATATTTGGTACGACTGATTAATATCTTTATTTTGCCGCTAAATTACATTGCTATTGCTCTTCTTATGTATCGTGTGTTTTCCAGCTACACTTCGAATGTGATTCTCCTTACCGATTTGTATCTTGAAATCTCCCAGTGCTGTCATCGTATGTTCATTTGGCACTTCTTCTAATGTATCGTAAAATTTTTCTTTTTCTTTTTTGCAGCATTTTCCGTTGATGCATATACCTTTATGATTGCTATATTGAAGGGTTTTGCTTCCATTCACACGCTAGCAATTCTTTCATTTTTGTCTAAAGTCTAATACATTGCCCTTAATCTTTCCCATAAGAAAAAATGCTGCTCCCGGCTGTCCTTGTTTCTTTCACCGTATGGTCTTTTTTGTTTATTTCTGCTTGGTCTTGCCATCTTATCTCCTGCATCGTTACTATGTCCATTCTGTATCTTCTCAATTTTTCCGCTACTTCGTGAACCTTACCACTTGCTAGTAGTGTTCTGAGGTTTCATGTGCCGAGCTTCAATTCATCTATCTTCGTTCGTTTCTTTTATTTGGTTTTTTCTTCTAGTTTCATTTTTATAATCCTCGTTCTTCTTTTATTTCGCGTTATATTGCCATTTGCTTTGTTTTACCGCCTTTATTCCATTTTCGCTGCTACTGTCATTGTACCTTTAGCCCTGTCTTCGTTCCTATTTACATTTTTGAGTTGTAAGCAATTCTTATGACCTTCATAATTTTCCTCTTTGTCTGAAGATCTTTGAATGAATGTTGTCTAATCTTTATTGTGTTCGGTTCCGGTGTGTTATGTTGGTTCGGCTGCTTAACATCTCATCCCAAACCTTCCAGTGTATATATTTTCTAGTTTATTAAAATTTTGTTCTATCTCAGGTATGCTTGATTACCATTTTTTCTCTTTTCGCAACATCTATCGACTGTTTTCTTTGCTTCATCACTTCCTTGGAATAAAACTCATCTATCGATACTCGTTTGTGCGCGTTTCTTAGCGTTTTCTTTATACTCAGTAGTTGGTTACGCAACTTTTTTGTTCTTGTTTCTGTTTACATCGGTCTTACTCCATCAGCCATTCTCCCGCCCATCTCTCCACCTCGACCAAGTCCACCCTCGTATCCATCTCCATCCCTATTTCACCTATGATCTCTGCTATTTTTTTCTTGAAGTGCTCTTCTGACTCGTTATCCTTTTCCTGTACTCTAAAAATAACCAACTTTCTATCTCTCGCATCGCTCTCCAATATGTTAATTCGCTCGTCCTGCTCTTGTACTTTTCTTAATTTTGCGCCTCTAACTTCAGCATTGAATTCAAGGCCCTGTCAAGTGCTTAGTCTCCCATTGATCTCTCCCAACTTCTTCATTATTTCTTCCACCTTATTATCTGTGGTCTCTAAATCCTCGTGTCTGTCTGTTTTGTTTATTTCTGCAGCGAGAATAATGGACGCCAAGGCGCAGGATTCCGTCGACCCGTCGATACCTCTTTTTGTCGCGCTGTTTTTTACTTTATGTTATGTTCATACAATTATAAAGTATAGGCAAGCACCTATTATCTCCAATTCTGCGGTTTTAGGTCTACGAAAAATAGTCGTTTGCGTGCTATATAAAGATATCTTCGTCAGAAATATTCCGTTTGATTATGAATCGGAGTCTTTTTGTATTTCTTCTAAAAGTCTTCACTTTGATGATAAAGAAACTAGATTTCAACGTTCGAATTTCGAATTAGCAATTCCTTTGTTTCAGAAACATACTTTGACAATTACAATGCAGGAAAATAAACCAAATATACCACCAAATTTTGTTCAAAGTAAAAACCGAGCAGTGGGTTCTAGTTTATTTGGCTTTAGGAAGAACTGTGCTCTGGTGTCATATGTACCAAACAAAGCTAAAAATATGCTAATTATTTCGACCATACATGACGACTACGGTAGTATTGATTCCAAAACCAATAAACCTGAGATTATAATGACATATAAGTGTACTACAGGTGGAGTACAGAGTGGATAAATTACGTGCCACATATAACTGCCTATAACTAGAGGTAGCAACAATGATCATTTTTCTAGTTTTAGAAAAATGTCACCACTAAATGCGTTTATAATCTACAGTAAGAACAATGCAGGTTCGAAAATGGTAAGAAAGGAGGTTTGGAAAATGGGCTATGAACTACTGGAAAATCAATGGAAGAGAAGACCTGCATGCCTAAATTTGCCAAGACTGATACGAGGCAGGTTAATACAACTTTTCAATTGTGATCCACAAGAAGGTACTTCACAACAAAATACAAAACCAGGGCGTTGTTCACACTACTCTTCCAAAAAGGGACCACAAAAACAACTACCATTATCGTAAATGCCAAAAATACTTCTGCTTTGAACACGCACATATGATCTGCCGGAATTCCCGTTTTTATTTTGAAAACTACGTCCTATTGTCATACATAGTATACAACGTGATCAACTGAAAGTGTCTGAAGTTGGTAGTAAAAAATCCCTAGATTTGTTCTTAACTAGTCCATTCTTACAATCGTGCATTGGCTACACCTCTGCTGTCATTTGTCGTCGCACCATTTGCTGTCATTCTTGCCGCTATTATTTTTACTTTGTTATTGCATTTTATTTACTTTCTTCGTGTTCATTGCTATATAAAATTTGTCCTTTTAGGCACATCATGCCATTTACATTGCAACAAGACACGTTTATCGTGATGGCTCACTTTCGTAGCAAAACGTTGAATATTCATGGGACTTGGGTATATTCTGTACAGATGTGCCTTCAACAATGTGTTGCTGAGTACCCAAATGTGGAAATTGCCTTACAATTAGATACATTTCAACGGCATCGAGATGACTTGGTTGTGATTTATGGAAACTAGTAGTGTTACCAAGCCAAAACGTGAAGGAACTCCTAGAGTATTGACAAATGATGTTTTAAAGGAAAACTAAAGGAAAAATGCATACGGAAATTGTCTGCTCAAGCAGGTGAATTTTTAATGATTTTAAAACACTGTGTTTTAATTATCGCTTAGTCGTAGGTATTTCCTATGGAAGTGCTCATACAGCACTAAACAGGAAATTACGTATGCATCCCTACAAAGTTTCCATTTGTCTATATCTACGTCTCCAAGATTTTGAGGCAAGAAGTAAGAACTGTCAATGGTTTAATGAAAATTTACACGATGAGGACTTTGATTTAACTTTTTATTCAGACGAAGATTGGTTTCATTTATCTGGTTACGTTAATGTTCAATATTTTCGTACATGGTCTACAGAAAATCGTCATGTTTTTATTGAAAGTGACCATCATCCTATAAAGATTGGTATTTGGATTGCCATGCCAAGAAGACGGATAAAAGGATCAATTTTTTCCCATGATACTATAAATGCAGAGTGTTATCAGGAACAAATTCTAACACCATTTCTGAATGGCTTGCATGATGATCAAATTAGTTGTGGATATTTTCAACAAGACGGTGCTCCGCCACCTACTGCATGGAATACAATCATATATTTACAACAATTTTACGATGACAGGTTAGTTAGCCTAAATCTATGGCCAGTAAATTTACCCGATTTGACAGCACTAATTTTTTCCTTTTTGGGTATTTAAAAAGTATTCCGCAACAGACTTTATAATTTGGATTAATTGCAAGCAGCGATTTCTGATGAAATAAATAATATACTACATGAAATGCCGCCAAATGCATTTGAAAATATGAGAAGACGGGCAAATCTATGTCTCGAGAATGATGGTGGATATTTCCAACATTTTTATTATTATTACTAAACTGCATTGAGTACATTGTACTGTGGTTTTAATAAATAATATTACAATTGTGTTTATTTTTATTACAATAGATGGTATAAATCAACATGTCGTTAATTTATAAATCTGAGATAACTTTTCTGTTGGATGCACGTCTAAACTTTAAACCATAATCAATAAAACCAGAAATTCAGGTCAGCCAACTGCACAGTGATGACAACATAAATTTTGTATAACCTATACACTTTCAATTGATCACCCAGTATATGAATAAATTGACTTTTATGTTTTGTTGAGTTTTTCTAATTCATGTAAATGAAGTTGATAGTTTTTAGTTTATCTGTTTAATATTACTTTAAACTATTATAGAAAATAAACATCATTATATTCCATTTCAAAAGCTTAATAATCCAATTTATAGACAATTTCTTGCAAAATATACAGGTAAACATATTCCAGATGAATCAACTTTGCGCAAAAATTATCTTCCAAAAACATATGCCAAGGTAAAGTATAAAATTCGGAAACATGTGGAAGACAACTATTTTTTGATTGCACAGATGAGAGCATGAATATATTAGGCAGGAGCATGGTTCATGTTATGATAAGTGTCTTGCATTCTGATCATCCAACTAAGTCGTATTTGATAGCGGTCAAAATAATCGAACTGCTGAATGCAAATACGAAAGCTGATGCCATTGATATTAGCATTGATGATATATTCGAAGGTGCTGTAAACAAAAGGTTTACTTTTTGTTAGTGATGCTGCCGCTTATATGATAAAAGCTGGTAAACTACTACAAAATAGATTTGAAAATATGCTTTATATTACATGCATCGCCCATGCTTTGCATAGAATTGCAGAATTAGTGAAAGGGCAATTTCCAAACGTAAATGAATTAGCGGCACTAAGAAAATCTTTTTGAAAGCGCCAGCAAGAGTTACTATCTACAAAGAAAAATATCCTTTACTTCCATTACCGCCGTTACCTGTAGTAACTGGATGGGGGACGTAGTTACAAGCCTGCTGGTTTTACGCCGAAAATGTAGAAAAAGTTCCAAATGTTGTAAATAGTTTAAATGAGGATGCACAAAGTGTAGTTAAATGAAAAACTGTCTTACAAGACTCATTTTTGCAAAATAATTTGGGATTTATTAAAAAATATTTTGACCCGATATACCCAAGAACATAAAATATTTCGAAACGCAAACGTTGAAAGCAATGACAACATTCAACAACATTTGAAATAAATTGAATAATGTTTCTGGTAATTTTGGTGTTTCTTTAAGTATAAAAATTGATGAGGTTTTTGCTCGGAATCCTGATTTTGTGGTATTAAAAAATCTCTACATACGGTGAAGATAATGAATGTGATTTTAAATACCATATTCACAAATCTCATTTTCAATATGCTTAGTTTCTTTATATTTAAAAATATAGTAATCAGCAGGCGTACATATCTAACAGCAAAAATTTAAATTATATCTTAATAATCAGTAGTGACATATATAATGCTTTGTAAATGTAACCTATTTAAAAAATATGAATATAAAGAGCGAAAATTAGATCAAAACATATTTAAATTTATTCCTTAATATTTTATTCACCCCTTCTTACCATTTCTAAGTTTTTATCACCTAATACACATCTACGCCACTGAAAAATCGGAATTTTGTTTGCGTTCGATTTACGTTGAAGGTTAAATAAACGACCATGCAAGTAATACTGGCAGACATGCTTACCCCCATCACCAACGCAGACGCATGCCAAAGCTGTACGACTGTAGCTCGACGATGCGTGGGTAATAGGGACCGTCGTCGGTCCGGTCTATAGTAATGAGTCAGGACGTCTTAAAATTTATAACAACTTGCACCTTCAGGTAATTCTATTATAATTTAAACCAGTTTTTGTCATGAGTTCCGAGAAAATATTCGTCAGGATATTCTACCCGTGTCACTGTATGTAGTTGTGTAAAATAGTTAGTGTTAGTAAATATTTGAAATCACACGTTCGCGCCTTTTCTTTACGATTACTCTCACGGATTTACAACACGTGATTTAAGCAAACGTAATTAGTAAAAATGGATACGTTGAGAAAAATGAAAGAGAAAGAACATAAACGAAGAAAGAAGGTAAAGGAGAAAGTAAACTTACGAAATAGAATATCAAAATAAATTTCAAGGGATTGTAGGAAGTAAATATAAATAACAAAAGGGACTGAGTGGAGTTAAAATGGAAAACATTTACAACAACATAATTAAAGCAGCCAAAGAGAGTTACGGAACAACGGGTAAAAATTAAAGACAGAAAAGGTAGATAGAAGAGATATCTAAACACAAAAATGATTGAAGGTTATGAAAAATATAAAGAAAAACGAAACCTAGTAAAGGCCAAACTCAAGAAAGCTAAGCAAGAATCATAGGTAAAATTTGAAAACATGACTCAAAATTACAGAGAAGATCAGAAGTCGTTCTCCCGAACATTAAAACAATTAAGGCAGAGAAGAAGGAACACACAATGATGAACACAAAAGACAAAGATGGAACCATGTAATGTAATGAGATAGGGTCTGGCCCAAAGTGGCCCTTTGCACTGCGACCACATTGATCTATTGTGCTTGAATGATGGAACCATACTCAAAGAAGAAGACAAAATCATGGAGGTGGAAATAATATTTTGAAGCTCTAACAAAATCCAAAACAGATATGTACATATATAAGGAATTGAACAAATAACGAAAGAAGAAGTAATTGAAGTTGTAAAGAAGACTAAACTAGGAAAAGCAGCCGGGATAGATGAGATAACACCAGAAAGGGTAAAATATATGAACAAAGAAAGAGCAGGTAAAAGTAATAATACATAAAGCAGCAGAGAGAGTAAATGCACCAAAAGAATGGAATATAGGGATTGTTCTGCCCATCTGTAAGAAAGGAGATAAGATAAAATGCAACAACTACAGGGCAATAACGCTATCAAGCGTACCGGGAAGATTATGGCTCGGATAATGGAAAAAAGATTAACAGAGAAACTTGAATGGACAATAGAGGATATTTAGTGTGATTTTAGAAAGGGGTCGAAGAATTCAAGACCTAATATTTAACAAAAGACAAATCAGGGAAAAACTAATAAATAAGAATAGAGATATTCAGATATCTTATTGACCTGGAAAAAGTGTTGGATCGAATACGAAGAAAGATGAAATAAAAGACATACAGAAATAAGAAAAATATAGTAGGAACAACTAACGAAGAACATGTGAGAAAAACAAAAAACACGTATAAATGCAATCGAAATACGGTTCCTAAGAAAGATTGAGCATGGGACAAGAGAATAAGAAACACAATACATAAAGCAAACCTACAGATACAGTCCACAAATAAGCAAATAATAGGACAGTTAACATGATTAGGATATGTATGCCGTATCCTAGAAAACAGAACGATAAAAAGAATGTATGAAACACAAGTCACGGGCAAAAATTATAGCGGTAGATCACGAAGAGCATAGAATGATGGCGTCAGGTTAGACGTTGAAAGGAAGGGCATAATGTGGAAAGAAATTCAATTAGCAAAGTATAAGAAAAAAGGACAGCAAAGTATTAAGCAAACCGCTGTACACCTAATGGTAAATAAGCATAGGATTGTGCGTGTTTCTCTCAATTTTTCTTGTTGTTGTCTTCTTGGCATCTTTTCTTCTGTGTGACCTAATTTCCTCTAAATTATTTTCTGTTGTTACCACTTTCTCTTTCTGGCCGTCCACTATTAGCTTGTTTTGTTTTAAAATTGCGTGGTGTCCCCTAGAACGATAGTTCTTCATGATTGATAACAGATTCTTCCTTTGTTCTAAAACTTTCGGCATAAAATGTTGCGATATAAATATATAGTTGACCTTTTGAGAGTTCTTCGGTAGTTGCTTGGGAGTGCTTGTTGGGGACGGACGTGTTCGACAACAACTCTGCCGGAATTGGAAAGCTGTAGAGTACTTAACGCAGCGGCGATATCTCGACTTCGAATACAATGGTAAAACCAGAAATTTGGTGAGATCGTTTGAAACTATTATTTGACATGTGATAGGTTAAGTTTCTTCTTAATTATTACTGAATAGATTGTTTGATTTATCTATTTGTTGGTTTGGTGGTGGTTTGTTGTAGTCGGATGAAAAAGTTTGACTCCGCCAACGAAAACCATCGAGAAAGATTGGAGCGAAGAAGCTACTAGCGATGGCGAACGCGCCCACCAAAGCGGAAACGCCGAAGACAGAATTGCACCTTATTACTGAAGCAGTTAAAAATTACTTACCGAAAATTACCTTTGTATGGAATGAAAAGCATTCAACGATGTGTTGCGGGGAGGTTTAAGGTTTTTAAGTTTGCGGTGGCTAAGGCGTATGGCTTGGGGGTGGCGCCATAGTAGTAAGGTTTAGTTAGTTACGTCACAACTGAAATACTTGTGAGCATTTTATGAATGCCATTGAAGGTTTACAGACACCCGATATGTTTAATTACCATACTTGCATAATTTATTATTGTTAAAAGCAACATTTTTGTGTTCAAATAAACAACTGTCCAAACTATCCAATTTCAAATATAGAAAAGGAAACGTAATCGATACATGATTATAACACCGCTGAATATTTAACATACTTGCGGCTAGAACTGATGTTTTATTTTGTACTTTGCCATTCACGTTCATGAGACAGGTGTAAAGGCCGGCATCATTATCATTCCCATTAAAAATATGAACACTATAGTTATTTGGTGATGATTCAAATTCAATTTTCTTCGGTTTACTTTCCAACGTCACATTGTCTTTTTCCCTAAAAACAAAAAAAAAACATTGGTATGTTATAGTATTTCCGAACAATTAGGTAATTAACACAATTATCAATTAATTATTAAGACAATTCAAAATAACCGACTGCGGTCGATTATAACATTTTGGTTAAGTGACAAGGATAGTATTAGTTCATATATGATCCTATATCGAACGCCTATCTATAAGCACAAACGAATTAATGCTTTCCATGTAATCATCCTCCCAAAACGTCATCATTAACCGCCGTTGAACAGAAGGAATCAATGAAACACCTTACAAAATGAACTGCTGAATAGTTAAAATGCTATTCGCCTACTTCTTGGCAATGTGTCCCCAGATGGACTTCACTATAGGTATAATTGATCCAACATTGTCTAATCTCGTTGTAATGTTTTGGAGTGCCGCCCTGCTTGGTCTGAAAAGAATTTCAAATATCGGATCACTTTAACTAAATCAATATTTGTTTTGTATTCTTGTAACTACAGAAAAGCAACTATTTTGTATCTATTAGTTGTCAAAAAATAATGTAAATTTGTAATACAATATTTTGTTCGAAAAAAAAGAAAGAAAATACATAACGATTACTCAATTTGAATTCCTACACGCTTGGCACATTTTAAAGTTTTTAATTTAATTCACAAAAACTCTCATAGTATGTAAACGATGGGATTATTATTAATAAAATAAAACAAAATGCAGTCCTATTATCTAAGATTAAAATCAAATCTTGAAACATTGTTTGAAATGAATTTCTTTTATTGTTTATTGATTGTGTTATTTTGCAAATAACTTCGTTTTTAATTTTTTTATTTTTATTTACGAGATTCAACAATGTTTTATCAATTATACCTATAGTGAAGTCAATCCGGAGACAAACTGTACATAAATGACATGGACGACTTATTTGATAATTTAGCTTAGATTCAATATAGTTAATCCCTCGTCTACCTCGTGTTGGGTTCCACAGAATGGGCGAAGTGCGCATGTCAATTGCAAAGACCCCGTTCAAACTGTGTAGTCTTAAAAGTACGTATTCTGCGTTCGGAACTACCGAAACTACTAATTCAAATCCCAATATACACCAAAAACGTAAACAACAGATTGAACTGGTAATCAATGTATAGTCGATATAACTAGGTAGACTAATATCATCATCGTTCAACTTCAGTGACACGAGATTGGTGACTCAAATTACAAAGCATTTAGAAATCGACATACCCTCTAATAGGAGTGCATCTAAGGTGATGGTTAAATAAGTTTAAAGATAATACGACAATTATTAAAGCTTTTTCTAAACAAAACATACAGGCTTTGTCACAAATAATGCGTCAAATATATTTAGAGCACGGTTAATAACTGATGGCACTTCGGCTAAAGACGGTTATGAATGAGTAAACTGCATTAAATGAGGGAGATAGGGTTGGTCATATCGTGTCAGATCTACAAATATTAGTCCGCTCAGTTATTCATCTGGTATTGTATTGTATCTGCTCTCCGTATATGTTCCTAGTATTTGGTGCTCCTACGATACGAACATATCATGGGCGATTTTTGTGAACAATTTACAAAACAAGTGATAGTGATGATATTGTTCAATTATTCTTCGGACGAAGATCTGGAGTATTAAATAAATTTGTATTAGAAATACCTACACCATTAGATAATATTATCCTGTAGTTATTTTATTAAAGCAAATAAACAAGTCTGTTGTTTTATTTTTTCTTGAATACAATGCTGGCACTTATTAGTGGAAGATCACCTAATCATAGGTACAAGTACAATAAAAAATTCAAAGCCTACTTCTAATTAGATAAGCAGGTTCTTTTGTATATTTTTTGCAATTTTATCTTCTGTATTAGTTCTTGAATTACTCAGTACACTTTACAATAAAGCTTTAAGTCCGAATTCATTTATTGAAATTAATACATGGCCGTTATTATTTCAAAGAGAAGAATATATTTCTAGAGCTCAGAAACGGTAACGGAAAACGGTATTAAGTTACATATTTCAAATTTTAAAGACGATATAAATATTTTGATCTATCATATTCTTTATACAATTTAATAGGATAAAATCGGTGCTACATCGTCAAATTCATTACCCTTACGCGCTATCTATATGGTAAGTGCTTGTTTTAATATTAAAACGCCCGCGCTTTGGTGATTTCAACTGATATTTTTAGTGCATATAGTACAGCGATTAGACCAGCGCCCTCACGCATCTCAGGTGTCATCAGTTACTAATCGAGCTCTACAAGATTTATGTGAGGTAAAAGCAAGGCAATGAGTCTAGTATAAAAGGAAATAATAAAAAAGAAAGGTGGACTTAACCGATTTGTTTCGGTACCGCCCCTGCGACTAATTTATCGCCAGAGATCTGTCGATGCACGCCCGACGTTCAACGCTGGAATTATACAAATAATAGATGTCCTATGTAAACCTACCCTACTCAACATATTGACCTAAGTTTATTATCATTTATATTTCTTTGTCTAAACAGTAAACATGTACCACCTTATTTTACTCGATGTGCATGGCAAAATAATTTCCCTCCAAAATTTTATGATTATTTTTTCCGGTCAGTAGTGTCATGAAAAAGATTGGTTCCACTATTTTTCTCGACATCTCGACATAGTTACCCAAACTCCAATTTTTATAGGATGTACATGTGGTTCGACGAACTCATGTGGATTTTCTGTAGCTCATATTCTATAATTTGGAGAACTGATATAGCTGCATAAATGGAACGACGCCTGATCACTAAAGAAAGTCACATCCTATGTAGTATTATTGTTTATGAGTTCATTAACATGTTCACGCCGGGGCCGATTTTCATGTTTTTCGCCGTGAGGCGGCGCTTGAATTCATGCCGCGCTTCATCTGGCGCCGGGCAATTTTCGCTTGTTCAGACCTGTATACGCGCTCTATGTTTGCTCAGTATTACAGTGAGTGCTTATTTTGCAAGTTGTGTAAGTCGTGACATGTTGACGACAGATTTCTGCCAGTAAGTGTAACTAGAAAGGTAATTAATTTTTGCCCTTATAAATAATAGATAACATGGATATGAAAATAAGTGATTCGTCTGATGAATCTATAAATAGAAGCAGGAGAAATATATCAGGATTACGGATGCTTTCTTCCTCTTCAGAATGTTCCACGGAGGAAGAAGAGTTAAAAGTTATGTTTATAATACGTTATTAATTATAATTGTCATTAAAAATAAATGTTTATAATGAATATACGTTAGATTTTTATTATTTTAATTTTCAGCTGTGGGCCACCGGTGGTACGCACCGCCCGATGAGATAGTCTACTGTGGGCCACCGGTGGTATGCGCCGGCGTGAACGTGTTAAACCATTGACAAAAATTTATTCGTTTTTTAAAATCGAATGGATTGAATAATTAAATAACGCTTACTTTTCAAGGATACATTTTAACCTTCTTAGTAATTGCCTTGTGAGTACTTCACACAGAAAGCTTCAGAAATTAATATTATTGTGCAAAATTTATGTACATAAAAAGAAATTTTAGTACCTATCTGGCTACCTAACGTAGTAGGTTTACCCTTAGGGTTTTCTTTGCAAATGTAATCTCTTTCTTAAAATTGATTAATATGTCTTCGATGTTTGAAGGCATCGTAATCGAGATCAAAATCAGGAAAGCGTTGTACTAATTGATCGATACAGCTTTAAACTGAATAAATCCAATTCTCTTCATGATCCTAAAGATCTTACTACCTACAAGTTCAGTTTTTGTTTTTGATATAAGCATTTATTAGTGACGGTAATGACTTATAAGAAAATTAATACTGGCTAATAATTAAAATGAAATAGCAAGAAAAATCTGTCAGTTTCACTCAGCTTATTAGTTATGGTTGTCAAAATATTCAGTGAGCAATATCAATTCTAAAAGTAGGTAACTTATATTACAGTGGTCACGTGGGTTTCGTTATTTACTGAATTCTCTATACCTGCTTTAACCGAATGCAGACTACACTGTCCAAAATTGTGTCGTTTATCTGGGATCCATGTTCGATAATTCAGGCTGCTTATATGCCCAGAAAGATGAAGCGACAGATTACTACAGATCTCCAAGTAAATACGGAAAGTTATCAGCCATAGTTATCTTTCATCCAGGTATTAAAGTGTTTAGGCTGGGAAAGTTGGATGCTACTAAAACTAATCGCCGTCGCCCTGTTAAAGTGTGCTTTTGCTCAGGCTATACTACGCAATGTTTCTAAAATGAAATCTACTGAGAAATATTCAAATATCTCTATCTTTCGTGATCGTTCGCCGTTACAGTTACAAATTTACAAAGACGCTAAAGCGGAGTTATCTGATCGTTTAAAAAGCGGTGAATCCAATTTAAGGATTAAATATAATAAAGAGATTCCTTCTATAGTTTCCACTTTAAACTAAATAAGTCCAACAGTAATTCTTCCATTATTAATGTGTATTATCAGAACACCAGGTTTACGATCTAATACCCGATCATTTTTACCAGTGCTTGTGGCTTTTCTTATCATATAGTTGTAATTACCGAGAGTTGGTTTGATTCTATTCGAGACACGGAACTACTACCGTCTTCTTACAATATTGTTAGATGTGACAGACGTTTTGCTCTAATTAATCGTTCAATGGGTGGAGGAGTGTTTGTAGGATTATCTGAAGAAATTAAGTTTGAGGTTCTTGATACTACTCCTATTACTTCCATAGTTTCAACTGTGGATATTGTTGTTTGTAAGTGTTTTCTGAATTCTTGTTGCTTCTACATTTCCGCTTTATATATACCTCCGGATACTAATCAGCATGACTTTGAATTACTATGTGAATGTCTGGAGTTGTTTCTGCTGGATAAACCAGTTATTATTTTTGATGATTTCAATATTCCACGGCTCTTAAATGATTCTCTAAATTGTACAAAATGCACTACCTTTTCTCATTTCTGTTCTTCGCTTGACCTACGTCGGTTCAATTCTGTTCTTAATTGTGATGGAGGACTACTTGACTTGATTGTCTCCAATGTGGACTGCAACATAGATGTAGAACCTGATATACCTTTTGTGCCCATCGATCAATATCATCCAGCTTTATCTATCACGCTGTCGTTTCTGGCATCTGCACCTGTCCATTCACCTTTTCCGTCTAACGTAAATCTCCGATATAACTTTAAGCGACTTAACTTTGAGCAGTTATATCTTGACCTTGGGATTGCGGATTGGTCATTTTTGGAGCGTACAGGCGATGTCAATGTGGCTCTAGGTGAATTCTATGCTAGTCTTTACCGTATTTTTGATAAATCTGTTCCAAAGTTTGCTTCCTCCAGAAATAGATCCAGTTATCCTCCCTGGTTTTCCGCTGGTATAACTGCTAATATTAAACTGAAGTCCTACTATAGACGCAAATGGATTACTACGAAGAACACTTATTTTGAGAAAGAGCTTAAAAGACTTCGCACTCTTTGCAAATCGGAAATTTCTCTGGCCTACGAACGTTATTTACAATCAACGGAAGCATCAATTTTGAATGATCCCAGACAAAAATTTAAATATATTCATGATAAACAAGGTTCAACAAGAATTCCGAAGAACTTGTCTTATAACGGTTCATCTCTTGAGTCGCCTCAGAACGTCGTACATGCTTTCGCCGAAGTCTTTCGATCTACTTATCTTGCTGGTGCACCGTTTTCTGATCATACCTCCTACGGCGATTGTGTTCCGTTTTGCCTCCCACTTGTTACTGAGGAGGAATTGAACAAAATTATGGCCTCTTTTCCTGAGAGTTACACTTCTGGCGATGACTGAGTACCTTCTTTTCTTTTGCGTAACGCTGGTTCAGCTATTGCTAGGCCTCTGGCGGTTTTGCTTAATTTGTCTATCAGGACTTCCGTTTTTCCTTCTGTGTGGCACAGAACAAGAATATGTCCTATATTTAAAAAAGGGAATAAATCTGATATTACTAACTACAGACTTGTATCGATCTTGTCGAATTTTGCCAAGGTTTTTGAGAATGTTCTGTATTTACATTTATATAAAAACGTTATACCTTACATATCGCCTAATCAGCACGGCTTTGTCCGTGGTCGGTCAATTGTCATCAACCTTATCAGTGTTTCTCAATTTATCTGTGGTGAGATGGATTGCCGTGGCCAGGTGGATGTGGTCTACACGGATTTCAGTAAGGCCTTCGATATCATTGACCACAATATACTAATGTATAAATTATGTGGGTTTAACCTTAGTACACCATTTCTGAAGTTAATTCAGTCATACTTATGTAATAGATGTAATTATGTACACTATAATGGCTATAAATCCTTTGATTTTATTTCGACATCGGGTGTCCCGCAGGGATCAAATCTGGGACCTTTGCTATTTATTCTGTACATTAATGACCTCTTGGAGAATCTATCATGTCCGATGTTGGCATATGCTGACGACATAAAAATTTATTCTACTATTAACAGTTGGAATGATGTTTCAAATTTGCAGGACAATCTTAATTACATTATGAACTGGTGCGCTAAATTTAAATTTAAATTAAATCTCAAAAAATGCTGCTACGTTTCTTTTACCCGTAAATTTAATCCAATTGCCTCTAGCTATAATATGGGTGGTCACTCCTTGACCAAACTGGATGTGGTTAAGGATCTCGGTGTGGTGTTTGATCATGTCATGAGCTTCTCACCTCACATTAGTCACCTATGCCTTTCTGCTTCTAAGACTTTGGGGTTTATAATACGCTCTTGCAGATAATTTTGTAATTGTAACCAATTGCTGAAATCACTTTTTTCAGCTTTATTATTAGTAAATTATAATACGCGTCGCAAGTCTGGTCTCCTCATTATATCTAGCTTCAGCTGTCAATTGAAAGGATTCAGCGTCGTTTTCTTAAATATTTATCATTTAGGATGGATGGCATTTATCCCGATCGAGGAATTGATTACAATTCGTTGCTGGGGAGGCACGGCTTTAATTCTCTAGCCTTTCGACGTGCAGTGCAGTGGTGCCCGTTTCATATGGAAATTGGTACATGGAATCACTGACTGTTCGGCACTGCCTTTCCAGTTAAACTATTATGTTCCTAGATTATCGTCTCGTTCTCACACTACATTTTTTATACCATTTTCTACAACTAATTTACTTAGCGCTTCGCCACTTGCTACAATGTGCCGATCTGCCAACCTTCATTACACGGGTATTTTTAATGATTTGTAATTACTTCAATATTTTGTATTTTTCTTTTAATGTATGTATTTAATTATTATATTTTTTGTCCTATTATTGGTAATTACTGTTGGACAAAACTATTATTATTATTATCTTTGTTTAACTTAATTAAAAAGTTCATATGCTTCCTCTTTGTCAGCACGAGAGCAAGGTTTTGCAAATGGCGCCTAATTTCCGGGATTCGTTAAGAATCGAAGCACAATCGTACCTATTAATACGTTAGCGTTAGTATTTTTTTAATGTTATTTTCCACCGTTTTTCATCGTTTTACACAATTTTTCACCGCCGAAATTAGAGACAAATGTGTTTTGTGTGGGAAGAGGTTTATGGTGACTGCAAAATGTGCTGCTCTCCGAGGAATTTTGAGTGGGACGTATTAATTTATATACATAACCTTAAATGAAAGAAATAGTTCTAAAATGATGTATCTTTAATAAAATTTATAGACAATCAAAATTCTAGATTGTACAGTTTACAAAACACAAGGCTAAATAAGCTTTATTACTGTATTTAGAAATTCTGTGAACGCAGATGTTGTCGTTTTAAAGTTACAAACAGAAAACACGTTTTGACCGAAAAAGTTTCACCAACGAAAAGAATTAACTAATAAATTAATATAATTGCTGTTTTCTTTTAGTGTGGGCAGACGTTTTACAGTAACTGTATATAAGTTTATTAACTACACTTTCCAATGTCTTTCGGATCATAAACACAGAAAACAAACATTTAAAACAATAAACAGATAAGTCATTTGCAAAACCGTTGAGCGAAGGACTGATAATTAAGGTTCGACAAACGAGTGCACGATAAGTTATGTAAACCGGCCTGACGCTGCCCCTCCTCCGAAAATAATGCTACGCCTTGCACGTAGGTGGAGACAAGCGGAAGAAGGACAGCGTCAGTTTACACTACTTAATAGTCTTATGTACTCGTTTGTCGAAGCTTACTTATCATGCCTTCCCTCAACGGCCAAACCTAAACCTAAACCTAAACAATAGGTAAGCCGACAGAAAGAGATACACTGCCGTCCATATATATGGGGACGTCTTCCAAATTGACGTTTTCCTTGAATTGAACAGAAACATAGAGTAGATTTGTAGTAATATTTATTAATATATTTTTGAGATTGCGAAAACAATGTTTAATAACAAAAACGAAGCACACAATATTACAAAATAAAATTTAACTGATTTTGATAATTGCGGCCCAAGATCCCGTCTATTTTTTTCAAATCGCCTACAGCTGTACCACCAAAACAACCTCAAACCATCACACTACTTCCAACGTGTTTCACTGTAGGAACCAGACATTGTTCACTTGCTCTTTCTCCAGTCTACCGTCTCACAAACGATCGACGTTTTGAACCAAAGATTTGGAATTTGGATTCGTGGGTGCATAACACTTTATGCCATTGCTCAAGCGTTCAATCCTTATGTTGAATGGCTCATTCCAGTCGCTTCTTTTGTTTTGCTGTTTCAGCAATCGCTTTTTCGTAGTTATTCTTCCCCTTGGCCTTGCTGCAAAAGTCTCCGTTTAAGTGTGTGACAGATATTGGTGGATTTAGATTGGTAGATTGGTGGATTGGTGGATTCAGATGCTGAGTGATTTCTGGGGTGGTGAGAAACCTATTTCGTTTCGAAGTTACTATTATAAATTGATCTTCAGCGGCTGTCATTGCTCTTTTTCGCCCTGAGCGTTTTCTATTCCGAAGTGAACCTCTTTCCTGCATTCTCTTAAGAGTACTGAATACACCGTTTTTTGATAGCTTCACTTTTACAGCAATTTGTGCTATTGAATATCCTTCACCACGTAATTTTATAATAGCCGCAATTGATATTTCTAGTCGTTTTGGCATTTTTAACGACGATCTGACATGGAAGATAACAAATTTTAATCTGACGCTTTATTTGAAATACTTCCATACACTTTCCGATATTTTTATAACTTCTTTGTTGGAACCTATTCGTCTTACAGTGCAAACAAAGTTTTCCTAGAATTTATTTTAATCTTATTACTGTAGGGGTTAATACAGTTCCAGGTATCGTAATATGTAAAATAAAACAATGGGGATAAAATGCAAATTACTTGTAAAGTGTACCATATTAGGGGTTTGTCTGATTAAACTGCGCTATAAATTTACGAATTACATGTAATAATATAATATATAATATATATGACGGTAGTGTAGATATATCGCCATGCTTTTGCGCATTAAAATTTTGATGTTGGTAGGAGCACTAAATTTCGCTGCTGTATTATATGGTTTAAACATTAACCTATATTGTTTTCAGAACGAGCATTGCTTCACCTATGCATTTCATTCAGAGTTTATAATTGTGAAACGACTCTGAATCGTTCGGCGCTGTAAAGTTTAAACAAGCTTCACATGAACACACCAAAGTAAAAGTAAATTAAACAGTGAATTTTAATAAACTTACATATTCATACATACGGATATTGGATTTATTTATCATACTATTCATATAGTTCACCACATCATGCTGCAGCATCACAGTTTATCCCTAGCGGACTGTCCAAGTAATTTTCAAACTGTAAGTTGCTTTCTAATGACGGATCTACTTCAAAACAAGACATGAACTCGCACGATTGCGTGTGTGAAGCCATTATATTTCAGATATTCATAATAACGATCCCGAAGAATGGTTTGTTCAAAATGGGTTTGGAGAATTTTGTTTTATTATATCTTTATTTGTAAAGTACACTTATCTGTTAAAGATATTTACAATTTTCTATTGTAAACCTCACAACCATCCTTCATGTGATACAAAGAAATTTACAAGCCCGAGAACAAACTTTCTACTTGCCGTTTGTTAATTGTACGAAGGCTAATGACGGTCATACCAGTGCGCTAAAATTTTTCTTTTAATATTTAGGTTTCTGTGTGATGTATACGCGCAATAATTGATTATGTTTTACTCTTAGTACTAGCTTTGAAACAATATCGGAAAATATTCAAAATGATAAAATTAATATTGTCCTTAACATCTAACGGTAGAGTTCATTGTCGTCGGGTGCGTAAAACCACAATAAGGGAAGAAACTGTGGGGTTAGCATTACACACTAGAGAGGCGTCCAATTCTGAATTGCAAACAATTATGATAAATAACATAAGAATCTCGGAGAAAACCGTGCGATCTCGATTATACGAGCAGGGACAAAAAGTCGAATTTTACTGTTTAGGACTGGAGAGAGGTATGTTACTATAAAAATTAATAAGCTTATTTTTTTAGTTTTCTTAATTCTTATCCTTGCAACACGTTTTTGCTCTCTTTGAAGATCGCTTTCAGTGATAAATCACGTTTAGTGGCTGTGGCGCAGAATGTTCATTTCAGTATTCCATTGAATCCTTTGACCCGGAGACTCCTCGGATCTTAACCCAATATAAAATGTATGGAGTAGCCCAGAAGTTCTCAAACTTTATCTGTCTGCGGCGCACTTACAGGTTTAGTATTTTGTTCTGGCGCCTTGTCAAAATATGTGTACAATGACATAAATTAGGCACAATAATTAAAACAATTTTTAAGATAAACCTCACAATGTGAAGCTCACATTTATTCAAATTGAATCAAAAGAACCATCAAACTAAAATATGAAATAAACGGTGAAAATCTTCAACGACAAGTAAGCTGCTGATCGTTACACATTTTTCTTTTTCAAAACGCGTTATAAGGTTTGATACTGCCACTCTTATTTCTCGCTCCACCTCGATTTTTGAGCGATATTTACTTGTCATGACAGCTACAGCTGAAAATCAGGTTTCGCATAAATAGATTGTCGCAAAGGTAATAAGAATTCTTATAGATTTTGAACAGAGTTGGATATTCATTTTTGATTGATGTCCAAAACTCCATTAAATTGGAAGAAGCAAATTTCTCGACATTATCTTCCTTAAAGTATTTTGCAAACCGGTCAGTGAGCTTTGAGAGGTGTTCCTTGAAAAGGGACAGCGAGTCTTGCGAAACAACGACTTTATTACGTATTTGTGCAATTAAGGGAAACAATGTTGACTGCCATCCTCATTGATTTCTTTTATCCACAACTACAGTTTTTTCCTAGCCCCACAACCTTTCCCAAGAGTTTCAACATATACATGCTATTTCATTGCAGAGACAGACTGAAGGCATTCAGCTTGTCAAATATATTGCACAAACACCCTAGTTTCAGCAAAAGGTCGGGTTCGGCAAAGTACCTGGAGTTTTTATGACCTTCCTCTTGTAGATGAGTGTGAATTTCTTGACTGTAGTAGTATAGCAGGGTGGTGTGTTCAGCTTCCATATCCATGTATAGCCTTTTTTGAAGAATCTAACATTCAGTGGGCTAGTATTTATGTAGTTTACTACGCGTACGACACGTTGTAATATCAAATTCAATTCAGAACTTCTCTACGAATGTACGTGTGCAAAATACACATTTACGGATTCTATGACCCCCTCATTCGAAGAAAATATCTGCCCTCCGAGTCAAACTGTGAGCTTATCAAACAGATAATAGTCACCGGGGGCTAGATCTGGTAAATACGGAAGCTGGTCAATCAATTCGAACTAACGCTCATGAATTTTGGCAATGGCGACTGTGAGTGTGATACGATGGGTTGTCTTGATAGAGCAACACCTTTCTTGTCCAAATGCGACCGTTTTTTCGCAGTTTTTGTCTTCAGTTGGTCAAATAATGTGTGTAGCACTTTCCCGTTATTGTCTCTCTTCGCCTTCTTTGGAGCAGGTTCGCCCTTCGAAATCCACTGCTTCGACTGTTCCTTCGTATATATAATGCAGTGGTGGGTACAGATTCCATCAATAATTATGAATCGATGGAATTAATTCTTCTAGTTTCGTTGAAATCATTGTAATAGGGCCTTGTAAATGTTCATTCAACTTAGCCTTTAGCTCACCGTCGCATAGAACTTTCAGCTAGTCCTAGGTAATATTTACAAAATGAAGTATAATAATTGCACTTCACAAAACCTCTACTTCACACTTTTGTAGTCATGCTTGCTAATACACTGTCAGCTTCTTGTTTATATCATATAATGTATTATATGTACTCAAGACGTTTCCTTTATCATTAACAGATAACTGACACTAAATTCTATCGGTGAAGTATGAGGACTTGAGCACAATTGTTTCATAATAAATTCGGCGACACGTGTTTAGCTAGCTCGAGGCAAACCGAGATATATGTACGTTTGTGATAATGCTTGCGTCGAACTAGCGAACCAAATTTATTATGAAACAATTGTGTGGTCAGGTGTTTACCCTTGTGATTTAGGCCGATGACACACCAGAGAAACTAATTTCATGAAATTTTTATATGAAAGATATTACATGAAACAAAATTGATCGTTTAGCACATATCAGGAAAACTTATTACATAGGTATATATACTTGTTGCGTATACACATTTATCTAGAGTAGTTGCAGATATGTCTTCCAAGGAAGATGACGTGCTTGTATTTACCGCAGACGTCGCAATAGAATCATTAGGAAAAACAGATGATTTTGGATACACCTTAGTAATGAAAGAAACCAGCAATATAGTGCTACTGTTATTGGAGAAAAACTCAAACAACATCCTGATAAATTTAAGCAGTTTTACAAAATGTACCAGGAAAATTTTTATCGCCTATCAGATCTGGTTGGGTATTTCGTCTTACTGCATTAGCCAACTATTACTCAGCCAATAAAACACGTTACAACAAGAGCACGTTGCATTTCACGAAACTTGCTTACGAAATCATTTCTGCTCGCCTGTTTCAGAAACGCCAATGTGTTCCACCTCATTTGAATGCATGAGTTGTGTGAGAATGAAACAAATTTCATGTTTCATGAAACAAGTTTCATTAGTTTCTCTGGTGTGTTATCGGTCTTAGTCTCAGTAAATTACACTACAGTCCTTGCAATCACCTTCGCTAACAGATAAAACCTGTCATTGTCGTGAGGTATGAGGTATCTAAATATTGTTTGTAACCATTACAATACAATTCCATACAATAGAACATAAACACCTAACCTAAAAAAACTTCAAAACCTATTTCTAATATTGATATAGCGTCAGTATATACCTTGAACAAGAAATAAAACCGCAAGATTTGTTCTCAAAATAGCATATTAACAATGAGGTGGAAAAATATTGCTAAAAAAGCTAAATAAAACAATAGTAACGTATAACCAGGCAAATATAAATCATGTGTCAAATTTTAGTAGCGTTATTTTGAGTCGGGCTTTTACTTTTAGCGCAATTTTGAAGAATATTTATTCAAATTTTGCAGTAGGCAAGGTGGATACTTCTTGAAAAGTGAAACTAAAATTAATAAATAGCAGTTACTATTAAACAGCGACATTTAAAATATTTTACATCTCCCATATTAATTATTTTGTTTTGCATTGTTCAGTAAGAACAATATAGTACAGAATTTAATCAGCGGAGATATTTAATTAAGTAATATTTTCATAACTGTCTTACACACTGATTTATAAGATAATCTATTTAGATATGGAAATTTTAAAGACTTAATGTTATTGCAGAAAATTGTATTAAATTTTCTATGAAAAGTTTTGTAATATTATGTTTACTACATACGTATTTAAATTAATTTAATACAGATGAGGTACAAATTCCGTTGTAAGGTTTACAAAACTTGAGGTAACATACTTTTACATTTAATAAAATAACTAATTATTGCCATAATACCTATAAAGAAATGCTTGCAATTCAAGCACCTTAAAACTTGGATGCATATCTATTTCTTATTTATCTATGATTTTTGAAATCATAGATAAAATACTGCGCTTTGTGATCCTTTGATTTCCTGTAGACACGTTTACAATATATTCGAATTCGTCGCTTTTAGATATCCAAAACACACCTAAAGTTTTAGTGGCGTCCACTATCTGTAATAAAATACCCTACTTGATCACAATCGTTGCTTGAGAGGTCAGACAATAATTCAGGGCTGTGTGAATTCCATTTTCTAACTATAAATCCGTAATCCGATAGAACATAATTAATGATGATGCACCGCTTATTAAATCATTAACATAAAAATCGTTGGCGATAATGTTAATAATTCTAATTTTGGTCGTAATGCTCGCTTCATTTATTACGCTATGATGCGGTAACTAGAACAATTCACTTTGTGTGTTCGTATTTGAATCTGTCAACTTGATCTTATTCATGTGGCCCATGCTTAAGGAACTAGTACCGGTTAGAATTTGGAAAAAAAAGTTTTTATAGCATTTTATGAATCCTTATACCTTCAGAAATCACCTCCTAAAATTTTGTAGTGGAATTTGAAAAAATAAGAGAGTTGTAGCAATTTAAATGTGCGCGCGTTTTCGGCGCTTTACCGGCAGTTTGCCCAGTTATTCAGCTGCTCTTCTCCCCTCTCCCTATATACACCGCCTGTTCTACCTGCTTCTATTGAACTAACCTACGCTACGTCTTGACGCCGTTATAGTGTTAGCTTGTCCTCACGTGGTCAGTTCGAATTTCAAAGTGCACAGAAGCATTAAAAATGGGTAAAAATTCTATACGGAAAAGGCAGCAGAAAATCGCAAACTTTAAATGCGTTTTACTCAAATTAGCATTTTTCAAACTGCGCCGACTTATTCTCCGCAACCACTAGATGGGTGTTTTTCATTCTTGGTGCATTTGTTTATTTTGATCTCGTCTACCGTAATTCACCAGAAAATTGCAGAAAAATTGCTAAAAAATTGGCAAGGGAAAAAAGGTGAAAAAAAAACCGTCATGTTTACATCTTTTCTTCACAAAGCCGCCATTTTGTTTTTTTAATTTTTTATAAATAGGTGGTGAATCACGATATAAACTACCTTCCTCTTTAAAATACTTCTTGAGATTTCTGTTTCAGACATACCAATTTTGAGATTATCTCAGCGCAATGTGAGGGTCTCATTTTCGAGAACTCGACTTTGGCGCCCTGTAGTAAATAATGTTCGATCAAAAGAAAAAGGAAAAAGAATTTTTATACTCCCAAAGTATGTAAAAATTAAAGCTTGTATAAAGCTTTGTAATAAAAGAAACGAGAAAAGAAAAGTGTTAATATGGGTAATTTTTAAGCCTTGAAACCGGTAACAGTCTCTTAAGTATTCGTTCATGAACTTAGAATGGTGATCTTCCAATTCTTTATTCCTTTCTAATTTTCGTTCTAATGTCACAAATGGTTTTTCAGTCATAACTAATTACAAATCTGGGTTTTCTCCCCGTACGTTGTTACCTGGATATGGTACTCGCATTCTATTTCTCCCCGAGAATAGTGATTCGTGGTATTGCACTCTTCCACTATCTAATATTTCTCTAATTAATGGAATTCACATTAAGTTCTAC
The DNA here is from genome assembly GCA_038088585.1 of Chrysina gloriosa. Lineage (NCBI taxonomy): Eukaryota > Metazoa > Arthropoda > Insecta > Coleoptera > Scarabaeidae > Chrysina > Chrysina gloriosa. The sequence goes on from CM076088.1 coordinate 50,955,727, forward strand.
AACAGTTATATCAGCCCATCAAGGGCCATGATTAGGTCAACTGTATACTAAGATCCGCATCTCACACTCTGGAGCTGATACGCTAGGTTCCTTTAGCTCCATTAGCTTCTGTTTTGGCGGATTCATCTGACCGCCCTGACTGGTGATGGGTGTTTAGGGGTGATGGAAAAGCTCGACGCACAGGGCGCGGGAGAGTTCTTGACACCTATTGACGGTTGTCTCGGGGCAAGCCCGGGACGTCCTCGAGCACCTCCTGTATGCGTCGAATCCTCACCAGGGGCGGCGGGCGGTCAGGGTTCAGTCTCGCCAGCTCCTTCACGATCGGGTGATCTGACTCTCCGGCACGCCGCAGGGTCGACGCCGCCAAGGTCCGCAGGTGGTCCGGAAGAGGTGGTATATCCAGATCCACCTGTAATCGTTCGTTCCTCATGAACCATGGGGCGTCGGCCATCATCCGGAGAGTCCGATTCTGAAGGGCTGCTAAAGAGGTGAGATGGGTCCTAGCGGTAGTACACCATGCGAGTGCCGCATATGTGATTATCGGGCGCAGAACCGAGCAGTAGAGGAGTCGCTTCGCACGAAGGGGAAGCTTGCTGCCGCGACAAAGAAGGGGGTAGAGGGAGTTCCTAGCTTTCAAAAATTTAGTTGCCACCGCTTGAGTATGGGGCCGCCACGTTAATCTGCTGTCCAAGACGACCCCGAGGTATTTGACCGTCGGGCTCCAAGGGAGTCTGGCCTCACCCACGGAGATGTAATCGTGGGGAGGGCGGGTGCGTTTAGTGAATCGCACCGCCTTACACTTATCTTCGTTGATGACCATTCTCCACTTGGAAGCCCAGTCCACCAGTTGGTCGGTGGCACTCTGAAGACGGTGGCAAACAAGGCTCTCGGCGGGCGACACGGTGTAAAAGGCCGTGTCGTCGGCGTAAACTGCCAGCTCCGTCTCCGGCACTCGCGGAATGTCGTGCGTGAAAAGGTTAAACAGATCGGGAGCCAGCAGTGAGCCCTGCGGAACTCCCGCCGTGATAGGGAAGGATGTTGACTTCACGGCTCCACCCACCTTCACCTGGAATGTCCGATTCGACAGGTAGGACGCAACCAGACGTATCAAAGCTCCGCCGAATCCAAGGCGGGTCATCTTCAGGATAAGGCCTTCGTGCCAGACCCTGTCAAAGGCATTCCCGAAGTCGAAGAATACCGCCCCCACCACCTCCCTCCTGGCTAAGCCCTCCCGAACGGACTCCGTCAGTCTGAGGAGCTGGTAATCGGTACTCAGACCAGCTCTGAATCCGAATTGTTCTTTCGGGAGGGGGTCGATCTCTTGAATACTCTCCCGCAAGCGAGAGAGGATGACTCGTTCGACCAGTTTGGCGACGTTCGAAATGAGGCTAATGGGGCGGTGATTCTGCGGGAATGCCGGGTTCTTTCCCGGTTTAGGGAAGAAGATGACATCCGCCTTCTTCCAGATGGTCGGGAAGTAATTCTTGGCGAGTATGGCGTTCGTAATTGTAAGGAGGACATCCAGAGCACAGTCCGGCAGACGCTTGATGGCCGCGTTGCCGATCTTATCCGGGCCTGGGGCTTTCTTCACGTCTAGCTGACGGATGTATGATAGTAATTCCGACTTAGTTGCCGGCTCTAGAGGGGAGCCGGCATCCAGGAGAGGTAGGTCTATCATGTTGGCGTCTACCTCGTCCTCCGTGTCGTCGTCCCCAGGCGTCGCGGTGTCTGCGTCGTAGATGTCCGCCAGATGCCGAGCAAAGACTGAAGCTTTGTCGACATCCGAATACGCCATACCCGTTGGACCCTGGAGCGGTGGGTTGCGTCCGTCGCTCTTCCCCTTCAGTGCTCTTGTAAGCTTCCACAGGGAACCGTCCTCCGCGGTAAGGGTGGAAACAAAATCCTCCCACCGACGGTCCCTGTCCTCGGCCAGCGCCCGACGAAGGCGGCACTTCAGGGCGTTCGCCCGAGCATAGTCGCCCGGGTATAAAGTTCGTTGGGCCCTCTTCACGGCCCTCCGCTTTTCGCGCAAAAGCGCGAGAACGTCGGGCGGCACGCGGTACGTCCAAGTTTGCCGAGTGTTCCAAGTGGTCGACTCGGCAATGGCTGTGGAGATGTTATCGGTCAGGGCGACAGCGGAAGCCTCAATTTGTCGTTCATCCGACAGATCTGCCGTGTCCAAAGGGACCACGCGATCGAGCTTGGCGGCGAAAAGCGCCCAGTCGACCCGACCCCGAAGCGGGCGGGGAAGCTCCAGAACACTACCCCCACGACGTAAAGCAGGGGTTGTGATCCGAGGAGAGATCCTGGAGGTTCTGGACGTCGACGTTCAGCGGAAGGTTCCTGCTCAACGCGAAGTCCAGGATATCCGGTCTGGCGCCGGCGCGAAAAACGTTGGCTGGGTCTGGGAGTGGACGGCGACCGTCGCACTCCGAATATAAGCATGAAGGCTTGTTCCGAAGGCGTTGGTCGCCCTCGACCCCCAGAAAGGATGTTTCGCATTAAGGTCGCCGGCAACCAAGGTTGGGAGGTCGGAATCAAAGATCTCCTCGTAGTCCCGGACCACAAAAGCCCTACTCGGGGGCGTAGACGGAAAAGATCCTCAGCGGGCCGAGGCCCCGCGTCGAGATCTGAATCGCCGCCGCCTCGAGGGAGGCCAAACCGGGGTGCCAATCCGCGAGTGCCGGATGCTATAACGCACCAGCACCGCGGCGCCGCCCCCGCGGCCGGTCAGTCTGTCGGAGCGGTGGGTGGCGTAGTTTGGAATGAGGAACCTGTCGCCAGGCCTCAGCCACGTCTCACCCACCAGCAGAACGTCGACGTTTTGTTCCGCTAAAAGGCTTGCACTTCTAGTTTTTTGTCGCCCAGACCGTGTGCGTTCCAGGCAACGACCCTCAATGAGGCGGAGGAGGTAGATGGAAGATCCGTGCTCATCTTGATTGTTTAAGGGAATCGCGTGGAGGGAGCAACGTCTGAAGAAGACGAGCTGTCTGGTTCATTTGCGCGAACATCTCTTGCAAGGAGTATAGGACCGACACCAGATCTGGGCCGGTGGTCTTCTGCTCCACGTCGATTACCCTCTCAGCCCCCTGTGGGGCACGGTTCCTCCTCCGACCTGAAGCCGGCGTCTTCGGAGCAGCAGGAGGTAAAGGCTGCTTCCTAGATGGTCCAGGCGCCACGGCTTCTGAGTATCGCTTGCCCGGAACGACCACGCCACCGCGGCCGCCGGCCGCTGAAGATGGCCCGACCGGCTGTTGGACCGGCCGCGCCCTGACGCTAGGGCAGCATACGCATCCCCGATAGCTGGCGGGGTGAGGTCCTGTGCAGTTTGCACACGTGGCTGGCTCGCTCTTCGGCCTCCCACACTCGCGAGCATAGTGCTCTTCACCGCAGGCCACGCACCTGATCGGCGCGGTGCACCTAGACTGTGCGTGGCCGAATTTCTGGCATCTGAAGCATTGGCTCAGACCGGGCCGTGAGCGCAGAGGCTCAACCGAAATGTCAAGGCCGACCACCTCCTTGATCTCGAAGATAGACTTCTGGTCCTTGGTGATTTTCACCAGCACCAGGGGCATCTCGGCTTTCCCGCGGAACTTTTTCATCCGGATAACAGTTTCCGGTGAAAATCCCTTCTCCACTAGGGATTCACGGACATCAGCTATTGGGACACCCGTAGGAACGCCCCTGATGACCACATGAAGAAGCTTCTCACATGGGAGCTGGTAAGTATGGAACGGGTGTCCCCCGTTAACCAAGAGCTTGGTGATGCCGCGAAAGTCCTCTACCGTAGCGGGAAAGAATCTAACACCGTCATTGGTGCTGGTCGCCCTCAGGAAATTAAATCCCGCGCGCTTGACGATGGCGCTCACTGGTACCCACTTGGCGGCATCCCGCAGGACAATCGGCGGAATTTTGTCCTTGCCTGCCGGGCCAGGGGGACCGGGCGTAGAACCAGAAGTCAGAGTACCCTCAGGGCGGGGAGCAAAGCTCGGAAAAAATGTCGAGCCCCTGTTAGGAGGGGAGGCGTTCGAAGGGCCCGGTCGAGATGCCGGGGAACGGCGAGCGGTAGGGGCCGAGGCGGCCACGACGTCTATGGAGTCCATCTCCGAATTAAGGGGTTTTTTAGGGACTGCCCCAACGGTTCCTGAACCAGAGGAGCGTCTCCTCCTCTTATTGGTATCTAAGCCCTCAGTGTGTATCAAGGCCGTAGTAACGACCTCGGTTGAGGGGCGTCTTCGTTTGGATGCCCCCGGGGAGGGGGCAGAAGGTGTTGCCGAAACCATGGAGGAGTTCGACATCGGAGAAAGCGAACGGCGCCCGGGGGCCCCGGCGGCCGCGTCCCCACTGATGATCGGGAGACCGCGGTCCGCGTCCATATCTTCGCGAAGGTCGCGTTTGACGCGCTCGGCTTCGTAGCGTCTATGGACCAATAGTTGCAGCCCTTCGATCAGTTTGAGGATTTTATCCGTCGACAGATGGTCGAGTCGGAGTACCTCGGGGCTCTCAGGAGCCGGTATAGGTGTTAAATCCGGGTCCGAAGCGCCAGGCGAGACCGCCGAGGCGCCGCAGCTCTCCCCGGAGACTCGGGGAGTGGAGTGGCCAGAAAACCTCCAACTCCCTTGGGAGGAGTACGCATCATTGCAACGCAATACAAAGAGCTAATAAAATCTATAAATTTAAAATTTCCGGGTGTAAAAGGCCCGAAAATATGTCACAAACACGGACCGGGAGAGGGGCGCTCGATCCCTAACCCGGTCTAAGCACAAACAGACAAAATATCCAAGTCGACGGCCGACGCGAGTTCCCTTGTTAAAAAAAAAAAAAAAAAAAAAAAAAAAAAAAAAAAAAATCCTTCGCCAAGTCCGAAGGTTGTCGGCGTTTAAGAGAAACAAAAACAAAAACAAAACAAAAAAAAGGAAAGCAAACAAGGTCTAAATTATAATACAAAAATAGAACAAATAAAACTGGAGCACCTTACCCGGGCCTCAAGTGGCCGGCGTCAAGAAGAAGCGGGAACTCTACGTGGCAGGATACGTCAGAGGTGACGTGGCAACAGATGTTGTTGTTGTTATTGTCTCGTTAATTACGCGGAAATCGCGAATCGCAGCGTAAGGAGGACGACCCCAGTCGACCCGTCGAAGATCGACCCCCTATCGGCGAAAAAAGAGAACAATCTGCTACGGAGACAATAGAGATCGCTGTGGAGCACTAAAATACTTGGAGCACTGCACAAACACGTCCACTCACAGTCGCGACTGGCACACGACTATTTTCTATTTTTTTCAACTGTATCAGTCGATTCTGTTAAATATAACATAATTGCTCATGCGAGCCAAAATTGTCAACATGGGAGTTATTCGCAGGCGATCGGAATATACACACTAGTTTCGTCCTTGTAACTTGCGACTGCTCCCGATTAAACTCCGATCTTGACCAAAAACAGCGTTTTATGGCGGGCATGGGCACCTCTAGATATAATGCAGAATACCGGTGTTAATCTTTTATCTACATTGACACAATGTTATGCTGAACCAGCGCTTCACTTGATCGATATTTCCAGGTGGTTATTGTCCGCCACGCTTAAACGTTAACGCTTAACGCTTTTTAAGTGGTTACAAATTTTTTCCATGCATTCAAACCAATTCTAGAAACATTTTTTCCACTCTAAAGTCGGTATCCCAAATACATTTTTGAAGGCTTCAACAGCTCCTCAAGGTGCTGAAAATCGTAACCCACAGATTTTTTTTTTGACTTAATGAACAGAAAGTAATCAGGTGAAAACGTGCAATGACACATTACTTCGATGTTTTCACTCATTGAAATAATACCGTGCGAGAGCTGGCATTATCTTGATGCAGAATGATACAGTGTTTGCGGTTGCTTCTCCTGATTTCATCGACGACTTCAGGAAACAAGTTGTTATATACCATTCAGCATCAACTATTCTTCGATCCTCTAAAGGAATGCTTACGACATGTCCGGTACAGCCTAAGAAATCAGCGACCATTTTCTTGAAAATGTTTCATGAACGAACGACTTTTGTGGGATTTAGTTCATCTTGGAACATCCAAACAATTGATCGTTGCTTAGTTTCCCTTTCATATGAATATATCCGAGTTTTATCATCTCCGCCAGATCTTTTTCACAGCTAAATACTCGTGTAAAATGGAATGTATTGCAGTTTTCATATTGCGCATAGTATCGACATTTTTTGGAATAACAACCGATTATGGTCAACCTTGACGCAATTCATCACTGACGGACGCACGACGACGACTAAATTCTGCAACCAATTGTAAACAGTCTTTTCCGATGATCCTTCGTTAGTAAAGGTTAAACGATTCTATACATTGTTGTTGAGTTAAGTCGTTACTAAAATCATAAAAAATCATCCAACGAAAACCTTCAGGTCAAATTTCTCTTCTTTTACAAAACTGCTTCTTCAAACTAATGACATCCCAATAGTGTCACTAATAAAATTGTATTAAAATATATATATTCCGTGATATAAATAGCAGATACTTATGTTTGGATTAGCTCCACCCAATGATGTGAGTACACAAATTACTCAGTAAATTACCAAATTAATTACCGCAAATTACCCAATGTAGTTTTCGCAAATTGCAGGCTGGCTAATTCATTAGAAGAAAAAGGTGATATAAGCATTTATAGAAGTTCCTGTATAAAAGATATTGTAAAAAAGCAAAGACGGTGTGGACGTATAGGTTGGAACAAAATCAATAAAATCTGTAAATAGTGAAAAAACGATCCGACACGTCAACCTTAATTTTTAAACGCACAAATGTTTACAAAAAAGGTATTTTGTGACGTCATATGACGCAGATATGGCGTGGCCTCCTTTTCTTTTAGATGGTAACCCCATTTGTTTATAGCGTAATTTAGAGGAGAAGGATTTTCTGCATACAGAGCGATGTGTCAAATTTATTTACAAGATTATATGAGGTAACAGCAACTCAATGTCTGTATAAGACAAAAAAAAGACCTAACCGATTCGTTTCGGTGCCGCACCACCAACTAATTTGTAGATACACACTCAACGTTCGACCCCGTAATTCTAGAAATAATAGATGTTCTATGTAGACATATACATGACCGTATCAACATATTGGCCTAATTTTACTATAGTTTACATTTCCTTGTCTAGACAGTAAACACATACCTTACTTTATTTTTTCCAGTTTTCCTGTAGTGGTAGGAAAGTTTTCTTACAAATATTGTCGTATCTGTTATTAACTTTCTTGTTTTAATACGGTGCATGGCCTGTAAACGATTTTTCACAACCTATATAAGAAATTAATGTAGAAGATTGTAGTAATGAGGTGGTCAATTAGTGTAAAAAAATAAAAAGTCATTAAAGAAAGATCGACAAATGAAGTTACTAGAGCGTTGTTTAGACCACCTCATAATTCGTCGATGGTGTTTACTTCCGTCTAATAAAATAATGATTAGAGGTTTCCATATGCAAAAATCGATCGTATTTATCAGCAGAACGCGACAGTCATGCAATTTGCCAGTGCGGACTGGTGAAGAGTTCCCAGAAATTTCCGACAGGTATCTAGCTACCACGAAAAAATAAGTATGGAAAAATTAACATATTTACTGAAAAAGAGATTAAATGATTTTAGACAAGTACTATTTTGTGTTAGTGAGCGACGTGTAACCAAATTTCATTGACAAAAATTAAATTCACTCCACCTTATTGTACACATTCACCGCATGTTACTAGTATTTATATTTCACTGTCTGGACGACCGATAAAGATATGTCCGAATGTTAGTACTGCTTATATTTCTACGACTAAACTATAAACATAAGTAAAACCAGTAGTATTTCAACGATCTTTTGCGATTTACTTCCGAAACTTAAGAAATTCATTTCGGCTTTCTTGTGATAGTAGGAAATTTGTTTCTTTCATAATTTTGCTTTACTTTGTTTGAACTATTCAGTTTTAATTTGATGCATATCTTATGAAAAGTGGTCTATATGAACAGAGTATTAACGTTTCTAGCTAGCGAGTCTAATATAGCAGAAATTATCGAAATAACAAATATTTTCTAAACACTTCCATGAAAAGCATTGAAAACGTATAAACTAAGTTGTGTGATATGATGGAAATCACTTTCTTGTGTAGTTTTAAGCAACGCAGCTACAAAAATACTAAACTGCCCACCAAGAACACGTGCGACAGAAAGAAGTTTTTCAATACATAGCAATACACAAAATAAAAAAGAAACAGATAGCCGTAACCGCTGGAGCCGCCAACGGAACTCGGCGCGCGCCTGTCTGATGCGATGCGTAAACATTTGCCGGGCGGCAAACCCGTTTAAATTTGTATACATTCATCATCCCAAGCGTGGCGTCTGCGTATGTATTAAATCAGGTGAACAGAAAACTAGTTATTCAAGAAAATTTCTAATTAAAAATATCCAGTGTGCGCAAGGCTAAACAACGACCCTTCTAGTGCAGCAATTACAACTGTGATATTTACTACGTTAAGAAACTTTCAAGTTTCAAAACGTCAAGTGTTGACGTTTATGAGCGATGGTGCAACAAAAATGCGTGCGATACGCCGTTCTCTTCTTGAACACGGTTGCCGATTCTTACACCTTATCTTAAATGGAAGCATGTGATTCCATTAATATAGTAGGATAAATTCTCAATAGATAGCACTGGACGGAAAGTTGCGATCAGTTCCGATATTATCGACAAAGGCTAATGGGGATAGTCACGCTCGTATTCATGAGTACATCATCATGATTCCCAGATTTGTAAACAACTGAGCGTAAACCATTCTCGGACATGTACATGGCATATGACATCTATATATATATAAAAATGGATCGTGGTTTGTGTTTGTTCGGATGCTTAAAACTTGAAAACGACTGAACCAAATTGGATACTTCCTTCTGCGAATTTGTTCGTAATTGCTACGTGAAGGTTTAGGAAAAGAGAAAACTATTAAAACGTTTGAAAAAATTAGAGATTAAGCCAATTGATTACATTTGATGGGTTAGATTATGACAGCTGTCATGGTGCGCCCAAAGACAGTTAAGGTTATGACATTTGTGATTGTGCGCCCATGAATAATTGTTATCTCATAATAGAAGCAAAGTCAGCGACATCCACCGTAGTGTTATTTACAATGCCGCGAGCGAGAAGATCGAATCTTTCATAACGAAACCGTAATGCACTCCACAGCAGATGAAGAAGAAATCGCACGAGAGAAGGTGTTAGTACGGCCCAACTTCGTGCTTCCCAAACACAAGAAGAGAGGCCATACGTGAAACGGCTCGGTTGGCAATGAGAAATCGTCGAGCAGAACACAAAGATCAACAACGTTGAGCCGCAAGAAGAAATGTTTCAAGTGTTAATTTGAATCGGGGAGCGTTGCAATACGATTCCACAATTGATTACAGCTCCCACTCTTTCGTCAGAATCGGCCCTATGGAGGTTGTGTGCGTCCATTGCGGTGCATTGCAGTTCGCTGGAGAATCATTGCTTCATGGTGAAACTCAAGCATCACGACATTTTCTTTGAAAAGCTTAAAGGTACAACGCATGTTTCAAAATGACTTCATTTGGAGCATATATTATTGAAGAATGCGGATTCAGGATACAGGATTCAGGTTTAGACGTGAACAAAGTGTCAGTCCGTTAAATACCTAGCTTATATGATAGATCTCTACCACTAATAGGTCAATAAAACAAGGTTGGTTTGAACGATAGTTATATTTTCAGAACGTTTACAAACGTTTTCGGAACACCTTCATTTATATTTCATACCTATTAGTGGTAGAGATCTATCATATAAGATAAGTATAAAAAGGTCACGAAATATATATATATATACATTTAAATACCTAGTGGAAACAGAAATTCAACAGATCCGACACATGCCGTCAACTTCAAAAGCTTTTAGCAAAAAATAACTACTGATGTAACATGGATATCTTATATCCAGCCTGAGACCAAGAATAATTCGGAAAAATGGCGCAAACTTGAAGGGCAAGCGACACCTACATACAGAAATCTGTATTACCAGCACTACCTAGAGAGGAGCGCGAATTTTGAATTTCCGATGGGTTGTCGCCAATTTTTAATCCTCCAGACCAAGATTGTGACCAGCCCCCAAACACGCGTGCTCGGGATGTTGACTACTAAGGAATGCTTCATATTAAATTCATTTATGCGACACATTTCATTGCATTTTTCTTTACCTGCAAACTTGATGATTGTTAACACCCCAACATCAACGCTTCACTTGATTCATATAGCAAGCCGTCACTGCCGCTAACGTCAGCGTTAATCCAATGGAATAGCTATAGGTTACTACTCTCCAAGTTTTACTTATGCATTTTTTATATAACAACAGCAGTTCCGCATAAAACTGCCAAAATTCAAGTGGAAGAAGAATTCAACATAATCAGAGCGTTACAACAGAAATTTGCGTAAACCCCCAATTTGTATATATCCGTGTTAAATTTCTTCAATTAAACGTGCTAAGTGAAGAGAGTTCTTTTATTTGGAATTACAAATCAGGTCCTTCTGAAAGGAAACTACAAAGTCATGTGACATCTACCCAGATCTTTCCACTGGAAACATGTCCAAATTCCATCTTTACAATGTGCACTAATGTTACACAAGCTTGGAAACACTTATACTGGGAGGTGATTTCAAGCTAAAAATAGAGAGCCTGGATTCATCGCACACATCACCACAACAACAAAAGGATCCAAATTTATAAAAGTCATAAAAGAATGCAATTGTAAAATCATTTCTATTGGTGGCACAACCTATTGGTCGACAGATACAAGAAAAAGTCATAAATCTTCTGGATTTTATATAGCAAAGAAAATTTCATCTGATTACACCAAAATATAAGATGATTTCGACTTGTCAACGGATCATTTTTGATTCATTCTTACTCTAACAAGGGAAGTCCTTTAGATATAACTCACCGATTTGAATGAAACTTGAAAACCATTAAAGATGAAAGACATTAGGGAAACGAGCGACATCAACCTCATTACCATTTTAGTAACATAATGCCGTAAAATCGGCAATTTAAGAACAAAATATGCATACAAATTCACTCAGCGGCTGAGTGGCGAAACTTGCGCTTCACAATGCGAAGGTCTGGCATTCAAAACCCGGTCGCAGCAGAGCGTAGCAGTTTAAAATCCTAAAATGGATCTGCTAGCTCTAATATACTGCAAAAAGTAAAGGAATGCCACTGGGCGACGGTATACGTATGTATACGGCTCGGTGGCTCTAAACCCCTACACCGAAAAGGTAGAAAAGGGTAAAAATGATATATATATATATATATATATGCGTACGGCGATCAGTAACAAGTAAGGTAAGATGATCGTGTTGTCCCAGCATAACCCTAATAGCTGGAGCAGCCAAACGTTGATGAATGTGTACGAATTTGAACTACTACTAAAACTGGCAGATGTTTACGCATCACATCAGACAGGCGCGTGCCGAGTTACGGCTGTTACGGATGCTGGGACGACACGATTATCTTACCCCAGCAGCAAGTAATGGGACATAATAAAGTATAAAATGGTACAATCGCTTGTACAAATAACAAATCCTTCAATATAACCAAATAAATAAATAAAACACACAGCACAGCACACGAGTTAGGTGTCTAAAATTTTCACATCCAGCTCCCAAGTTTCATAGTGAAACGCGCCATAGTTGCAAAATAGGAGGTATAAGGTATAAGGAGGTAATCAGGGTTAAGGTGCTACACAAGGTATAGAACACGATATAAGATTGTTACAAAATAACAAACCCTAGAGATGACCGACTATTTATTTAAACATTTGTCATTTCGCATCAATGGCGGGTTTCACTTCAAATTCTTTTAGTTGTATTATGTTACTTTGTTTTTCTTTTCTTCGTGCGTCGCATGATTTCTGTCGTTACAGTTGCACAGCTTACGTTATCGATAGCTTATCGATTTTCACAGATAGAGGGAACCTTCATGACCGTTTTTAAATTAATATATATGTTTTCTGTTTGACGTCTGATTGGCGGGGGGGAGGTTAGGTGTGATTATTGTGCAGATCTTGGTGAATTCAAACGTTTGTTTCGTGAATTGATTTTCTTCAAGAGATTTGATCATTTGAAGTCTCGGCACATTGGTGGATTTTAGGGAAAATACTTCTCATTTCCGTTGACTCATTATTATAATTGTATCACCGAGCCGGTAAGATCCCACCTCGGCGCACATCTCTTAGAGAACATACAGCTAAATCGCACCCTTTTGCCAAATTTTGTTTAGTTTGTTTTTTATTTTTATTATAATCATCTTATATGATAGATCTCTACCACTAATAGGTCAATAAAACAAGGCTGGTTTGAACGATAGTTATATTTTCAGAACGTTTACAAACGTTTTCGGAATACCTTCTTCAGTGAAAATATAACTAGATAAATATATAAACAAACATTTGTTTTTATTTGGGAACTATCAACAAAATGACTAATGACTAGGATTTCTTGATATAGAGGATGTGTAACAAACTTTTATATATATATAAATTATAAAAACTAAATTAATGTGTAAACATACATGCAAATTAAGTAAAACCTTATATCAAAAAATCTTTGTCGAAACCTTAACAATTCTGTTCAAGGACTAGGGAAAACCCAAATTTAAAAACCTAGCCAAAGGTTTCCTTCTTAAGAAATGCAAATGTCATTTTAACAAATTGCTATATACATTACTTAAATTTTGAATATCGGTTCTGAAATTAATAGTTTTAGTGTCTTTTGTATATTTATCATTTCATATATTAGTCTTTTTATAATTATTCTCTGTTTTTAATATAATTGTGTTTTCAAAATCAAAGTAATGCCCAAGATCTTTGTAATGCTTTGTTACAGCGATCATTGCACCAAAATCATTATTTAAGAATACTTATGGCTATACAACCTTTTCTTTAAATATTGTTTCGTCTGACCGATGTAACAACCATCACAGTCTTTACAGTTTATTTTATAAACTACATTACTTTGATTTTGTTTAATTATTTTAGATTTAGTATTAGTAAAAAGAGATCTGTTACTATAATTTGGAATGAAAGTAATGTTTATGTTGTTTTTATTAAACTCTTTTTTATTTTTCGCTTAAACCTTTTTGTTTTTAATTTGTTACAAATTATATAATAGAGGAATTAAAAATAATAACAATAAATCTTATAACGCTATTCCTTATAAAAAGGTTTAAGCGAAAAAATAAAAAAGAGTTTAATAAAAACAACATAAACATTACTTTCATTCCAAATTATAGTAACAGATCTCTTTTACTAATACTAAATCTAAAATAATTAAACAAAATCAAAGTAATGTAGTTTATAAAATAAACTGTAAAGACTGTGATGGTTGTTACATCGGTCAGACGAAACAATATTTAAAGAAAAGGTTGTATAGCCATAAGTATTCTTTAAATAATGATTTTGGTGCAATGACCGCTGTAACAAAGCATTACAAAGATCTTGGGCATTACTTTGATTTTGAAAACACAATTATATTAAAAACAGAGAATAATTATAAAAGACTAATATATGAAATGATAAATATACAAAAAGACACTAAAACTATTAATTTCAGAACCGATATTCAAAATTTAAGTAATGTATATAGCAATTTGTTAAAATGACATTTGCATTTCTTAAGAAGGAAACCTTTGGCTAGGTTTTTAAATTTGGGTTTTCCTAGTCCTTGAACAGAATTGTTAAGGTTTCGACAAAGATTTTTTGATATAAGGTTTTACTTAATTTGCATGTATGTTTACACATTAATTTAGTTTTTATAATTTATATATATATAAAAGTTTGTTACACATCCTCTATATCAAGAAATCCTAGTCATTAGTCATTTTGTTGATAGTTCCCAAATAAAAACAAATGTTTGTTTATATATTTATCTAGTTATATTTTCACTGAAGAAGGTATTCCGAAAACGTTTGTAAACGTTCTGAAAATATAACTATCGTTCAAACCAGCCTTGTTTTATTGACCTATTAGTGGTAGAGATCTATCATATAAGATAAGTATAAAAAGGTCACGAAATATATATATATATACATTTTTTTATTATAATCAAAACCACTGTAAATTTCGAGTCCATACTTAATGTATCACACATCTTAACACGTTGGGTGCCGTCATACAAAATAAAATATGTTTATAGGGTGCCAATATATAATAACAGTTTAGAATTAAAATGTTTGTGATAAAAAATTAATTTGTGAAAATCGTTTTTTGTATATGCGAGTTTTTTGTACCATTATACGTGTGACACCCGGCGGTACACGTGGCACTCTAATCAAAGTTGTGTGTACCGCCGGCGATGCACACGGCACTCAACGTGTTAAATATGTAAATTTATTATTTGAATTTGAATTGAAGCTACTGTAAAGGATAACGTTGGCCAAGGCAATCGGTTGCTTCCCGCAACTGTTTAGCAAATTAGTATACTTAGAATATCTACTGACAGTACTTTCCTTTTTCTTGCGATTTGTTTTTTTAATTATCCTTCTTCGACTCAATAATTATTAAAGACTTGTCAACTCTCATATTTATTTCTTTAATACCGCAAACCATGTTTAACTTGGATATTTGACCAACTACAAGGATTCCTGTTTATCCAGGGCTTGACAGAGTAAGTGTGATGCAGGCGCTCTAATATAGAGTTCTTGGAGTTTATTTCAGCCACTCCCTCGCCGACTAGTTGGTTACAATATTTTACAATATTTTAGAGAGTTTGCTCGAGTTCCTTGTACAGTGTTTTACATTACAGAAGATGCACCATTCACTTCAAACTCTTTTAGTTGTATTAGACGATCTTTAACGAATGTGTGTACAAATTTTATTTAGCTTCCTCGTGTTTTCTGTTTCTGTAGCACCTTAACTCTAGAAATGACCGACTATTTATTTAAACATGTCATTTAGCAATTATAGCCCGTTTTACTTCGAATATTTTTTAGTTATTTTTGAACCTCGTTTTGCGCCGGTTCGTGCCAGATGGGGATTCCCCTGTTTGGTCTGGAAATCCCCGTCTTCAGACGATAGACACGCGATGCGATTCTAGTAGTCGACAAACGTTTCTACTGTTTATACGTTGTTTTATTTTACCACCGAGTACACGAGCAGTTTATTGTGTGTGGTAGTTTTTGTTTTGTTTTTAAGAAAAAGAAAGTATAAAAAAGGTATGAATATATTTTTTAAAATGTATTATTATTATAATACAATAATACTCAATATTTGTAGTTTCATTATGGATGACAATAGTAATGCAAAACCAAAATATTCAGCGAAAAAAGGAGGAAAAGCATCTCGCTGGAGACAAAAATAAACGTAATTAAACGCATAGAAGACGGACAAACCCGATCGCTTGTCTGCAGTGCTCTAAATTTACCTCCGTCCACTGTGACAACAATCATGAAAAACGCCGAGAAAATAAAATATTCCGCTAAACAGACAATGGCTGTAAGTATAAAGCACGTAACTTACAACCGGAGCAAATATGTAGAAAAATGGAAATAATGCTAGCATTATGGGTTGATGACGCCAATCAAAAATATATTCCTCTAACATAAGCAGTCAAATGTGAAAAAGCAAAGTTGATATTTTTTGGGATTTGAAGGCACAAAAATACTGGCGCAACATTATATCCGCAGCATTAAATTAAGCGGCGAAGCAGCGAGCGCTGATTTAGCAGAAGCGGGAGCTTACCCTCAAAAATTTCAAAAATTGTGAAACAAGGCAATTACCCTGCAGATCTCATCTTCAATTTTGATGAAACAGGCTTCTATTGGAAAAAGTGGCCATCAAGAACGTTAATTTCTCGAGAAGAATGTAGCGCTCCTGGATTTAAAGAGACCAGCAATAGACTGACTGTTCTCTTAGGATCAAAAGTTTCCGGTTCCTTAAAATTAAAGCCAATGGTAGTATACCATTCCCAGAATCCACGGGCTTTCAAAGGTCTGGACAAAAGCTTCCTACCAGGAAGGAGAGGAAAGGAGGTGGAATAAAAAAGCTGCTTCACTCGGGAGCTTTTCTCAGATTGGTACAAAAATTATTTTTGTCGTGCTGTCCTTAAATTTTGTGAGAAATAACCTTCCAAAAAAACAATCCTCCTATTAGATAATGCCCCAGGACATCCGCTAAATCTAGAAATGATAGACACGGAATTGGATGTTAAGGTAATTTACAGGCCTCTAACACAATCTCCCTGTTACAACCCATGGATCAGGGAGTAATTTCCACCTTTAAAGCATACTATTTGCGCATTACATTAAAACAAATGATTAAGGCTATAGATACTAATTCCAGTCAGAATGTTAAAGATTATTGGCGGTCATACGACATTTTAAAAGGAATCGGAAAACTTAAAACTGCTTGGGACGACGTGACAACGAATTGTCTAAATGGTGTTTGGTGTAAACTTCTGCCTGGATTTGAATCAGATTCGAGTGCGGAAGAGAACATAAACGAAGATATTATGAGGCTTACACGTAAAAGCGGATTCGAAGAAGTTACAGGCGAAGAGTTTAAGGAGAAATTGGGGCGCCCACAATCAGAAAATCCCCAAAAAGAAAAGGAAGATGAGGAAGGATGATGAGAAATTGATCGGAAACCCCTAAAAACGGCTGATATAAACCCGCATCCTTTCTTCTATAGAAAAGTTGACACATGAACTCTGTGAAAGAAACGAAGATTTCAATCGAAGCGCAAATGTTAAAAGAAGCATCACGGCTGCAGTTCGACCTTATGCCATGATTCTACAAGAAAAGAAGCAACAATCAAAGCAAATGAAACGACGGTTTATTCAAGAAAATGTGAGAATTTAATTTCGTACCGACTTATTAGTGAATTAGTACATTCATTTACTTTATAAAATTCATTAATTATATTGAGATTATTATTATTTGTAAAAGAATATAAACTTGCTTTATTAAATACATTTATAATTTATTTTGAATATATACATATATAGGCTATTTAATAAATAAACATGTTCGATTGTTCTTAGAGATTTGACACGGAACCTAACCTTATATCGACTATTATAATTTTGTTTGTTTAACGCCGATTGTTTTACGCCGGTGACTAGCGAAACGGAACCCCAGCGTGAAACGAGGTTTACATGTACATATATATATATCGTATATATAATATACGCAAAAAACGTTTAAAGCCCGTGTAGAACATGTAACTATATTAATTAAATAATTATAATATATGAAAAACTGGAAGTGGCTCTCATTAACATCACGCGCGCCCGTCCTTAGAGCATACAATTAAAATGGTTAAACTTGTTTTTATACGAATAAATAGTTTGCGCTTCGTGAATGGTGGAATAGAAATTACATAATAATTAAATATTTTCTTACCATGAGACAAGCAAAGCGGAACCCGGAGTCATGTTCTCTACTTCGCAAGTGATTGTAAACTTTTCCCCTTTCTCGAAAAGGACAAGGGAGTCTCCGTTTTTTGGTTTCACTGATACTGCAATAGAAAATGTGAATTAATTTATAATTCCCAGCGTTAGAGCTAAACAAAATGAATGAAAAATCATTATACCGAAAACCAATTACTATAAAAGTAGTACAGTGTAGAATATCTCTTGTACTTTTTACTCCTAAGCCCATGTATTTTAGATTTACAATAGACTCTATTTTTTCAACAAAAAATGCGTCTTTCATTTTCTACTACATCAGCTATTAAATTTTCCCCTCAGATCAGAAAGATATTAAAGAGAACTGAAATACAAACATAGCGAATACAATGGTTTCGAAGCCAAACTGATTGATAACTTAATTGGGAAACTAAAATTCAAAATCTTGATTAGGGAATCTACGAACCTGACTTTGGACAAACAAGCAAAAAATTCGTTAAATTACCATTCCATTATTGCACTAAGGACCTTTGCAAAGTTTTCAAGCAATTCAATTTACAGGTCGCACATAAATCAGTTACTTTATTACCTAATCTTTGGGAAACGCTAAGGATGAGGCTTAAATAAATAAAAAATCGCGTATCTACCAAATCGGTTGTCTGCAATGTGGCATAAAATACATCCGGCAACAGAGTGATCAATTCTAACAAGATACAAGGAGCATATTGCTCATTTTGGACTCCACAGGCCTGAAAATCAAGTGTGCGTTTCTTTATGACAAGAAACATGTATTTATTAGCACTTCACAGTGCATGGAGCGTCAATATAATAGTATATATTTTATTATAAAAAAATGACACTCAATAGAGCGTCACAAATGCAATGTGCCAGTGTGTTGACGCTCGACACTATGACGCTCTAATGATATAAATCTAGTTTATATTTATGAGGTATAATATATTCTGACGCTCAATGCACCTGGATACTCTAACAATGGCTTAATTTATTTTATAAACTATGACTATGTGAATCTTAAGAATGAAACGCATAAAGCTAATCTGAGTAATGCTAAGTTGCCAAACACGCCTATCACCTTAGAAAGTAGTTTCTAAATGTATTGAACTAAATAATAATAATGTGCAAAACATAATTCTTTTGACTGCATTTATTGTATATTTCTTAAATAAGTACCGTTTGTCATACGTATTCAAAATAGTATTAAATATATTACTTGTATGAAATGTGCTATATCTTTCAGTATCACTATTAACTATTTTAACTTCCTATTGAAATTGTTAATGTAAAAACTACTTACTAAACGTCATCCATCAAATTATAACCACAAGGTTGTACTTGAAAGTTTTTTAAATTATGATGAGAAATTTTGCAGTACAGTAAGAGTTGCTATTGGGAGCCGGTCCTGCCAAAAGATAGTAAGGTTGGAGTGTCTTTTTGCTCCGAAATAAACTCTAAATTATTGAATCAGTACGAACAAATATAGCAGCAAAGTAGAATCAGTGAATGTATAAAGGTGGTTAAGTGTAACAAAGTGTAAAACAGCAGAATTGGAGGTAATACTTGGCTATAGTTTAGAAATTGCATAAACGGAACATAACCTCAAGAAAACAGCGTAGTAAAGGGAGAAGGAATCACGGTAACGAGCGGTCGATTGGCGCATGCGCCTTAGTGCAAGATATTCACGCTGCAGAAATAAACGCAACAGAGACGGACTAAAGAGGATTTATAAACCATACACAACAAAATGGAAGAAATATTAAAGAAGTTGGGAGAGATCAATGAGAGACTAAGCAAGTTGGACAGCGTAGAGAAAAAATTGACAAAACATTGAATTCAATACTGAAGTTGGAGGCGGAAAACCAAGCACTTAAGAAAAAGGTTAAAGAGCAGGACGAACGAATTAATATATTGGAAAGAGATGCGAGAGATAAAAATTGATCATTTTTGGAGTGCAGGAAGAGGATAACGAGACAGAAGAGAACTTAAAGGAGAAAATAGCGAAGATAATAGGTGAAATACGTATGGAGATGGATACGAGAATGGATTTGGTGGAGGTGGAGAGATTGGGTGGGAGATTGGATGAAGGAGTGAGACCGGTGCAAATCGAAACAAGAACAAAAAAGTTGCATAACCAAATACTGAGCATAAAGAAAAAGCTAAAAGATGCGCAGAAGCGAATATGGATAGATGAGTGTTATTTCAAGGAAGTGATGATGCAAAGAAAACAATTGATAGAGATTGCGAAAAGGGAGAGAGAAGATGGTAATCAAGCATAACTGAGATACAACAAAATTCTAATAAACGGGAAAATATACACGCTAGAAGAGGTGAGAAGAGAGATTAAACAGTCTAAATAACATAATACACCGGAACCGAACACAATAAGGACTAGGACATTCAGCCAAAGGTCGCCAGACGAAGAGGAAAATTATAGAGGTAGAGGGAAAATACGTGCAGTCACAAATACTACTTACAATTCAAAAAACTAAAAGGGAACGAAGACAGGGCTACAGACATAATGACAGTGGCAATGAAAAAGGAATACGAGCGGGAAAACGAAGCAAATGGGAATGTAACGAGATATAAAAGAGCCATAAAAGGGAAGACTGAAGAGGACAGCAAAAAACAAGCAATGATGTAACCAAGGGCCGGATGACGAATACAGCAATGACAAAGGACACGCAAACGGAAAAGAAACGGGAGATGAGAAATGTAGCAATGGCCGAGGGGAAAATGAGAAGGGGATGCATGCATAAAAAGAAACAAATGGATAAAATGAAGATAGCAACATGGAATGTACAAACGATGCTAAAGCCAGGGAAGATGCAAGAAGTGGTAGAAGAAATCAAAAAATATGGGATAGACCTTGTAGCAATCCAGGAGGTACGATGGAAAGGACAAGGTGAAATAGACAAGACAAACTTCACGTTAAAATATTCAGGAGCAGAAAAGCAGGGTCAACAAGGAGTAGGTTTCATAATAATGGGGAAACTAAAAGAAAGCATAATGAAATTTAATGCAATTAATGAAAGATTGGCATACTTGAGAATTCAAGCCAAACCTTTAAACATATCAATCCTAAATATATATGCGCCAACGGAACTATCAGAAAAGGAAGAGATTATTTACTATTAGTGGTTAGAAGACGAAATAGAGAAGTTGCCAAAAGAAGACACGTGGCTAATAAGGGGAGATTTTAATGCGCAGATAGGAAGAGAGGCGACTATACAGAAAATAGCGGGTGAATTCACTTTACATGAGAAGACAAATAACAATGGGCAAAGACTATGCAACGTAGCAGCAAGTATGGATTTAGTGATCAGTAGTACAAAGTTCAAGCAGAAAAAATGGCACAAAGTAACCTGGAAAGCGCCAGGGCAAGACACATACACGCAAACAGACCACGTCCTAGTAAATAGAAGAATGCAATCCTCAATAACAGATATAAGATCATACAGAGGACCCGATGTTGACTCTGATCAGTTCATAGTAATAGCAACAGTCAGACTGAAAATAAAGAGAAATAGGACAAGCGGAGGCCCAAGGTGTAGATGGGATACGTCTAAATTGATTATAGAACAAGTAAGACGTAACTATGAAAAAAGTGTGCAAAACAAAGTAAATCTGGAGGATGATGATGACATAGAGGCCGAATGGGGCGGAATAAAACATTGTGTCAGCAAAGCAGCAAAAGAAATCCTGGGAGAAGAAAAGAGGAGGACGTCAAATGAGTGGTATAATGACCAATGTAAGAACCTTACGCAAAGAAGAAACAAAAGGAGATTGACCTGGTTAAACATCGGGAGAGAAGAGGACAGAAAAGAATATGAAAAAATCAGAAGGGAATGCAAAAAGTTAGTAAGAAAAACAAAAGGGAACTGGATGGATGACAGAATAAAGGAAATTGAAGTAGAAAATAGAAGAAATAATACGAAGTTATTTTACAAGAAAATAGGGGAAAACAATAAAGTATACAAGGGAAAAGTAAAGGGAATAAGAAACAAAGAAGGAAGAGTTACAGAGCTTGAACGCGAATACAAGCAAATATGGAAAGAACACTTCAAGCACCTTCTAACGGAGCAGGGAATACAGACTCCAGTAGAAAATGAGCAAGAGCAAGAAGTGGACGAAATAGCAGAGGAGTTGGACATTCCAACAAAAGCAGAAATAGAAGAAATTATAAACAAAAGCCGAAATGGGAAGTCTCCGAGGAAAAACGGGATAAAAATGGAAATGTTCAAATATGGAGGACAAGAAATTAAAGAAAGACTATATATATATATATATATAATCGATAATTCATCTATACCCAATTGGGTGTCAGTAATACATTATATTACGTATTGCTATAAACAAATGCAGACCATTTCTTCTTGTCTTGTGCTAGCTGTTTTGCCTCCGTCCACGTTTTTCCTTTCTTTTGGATAATCTTTCCCACCGCGTTATCCCATGTTTCTTTTGGTCTTCCTCTGCTTCGCTTTCCCGTGGTTCTCGCTCCCCATACTCTTTTTACCGGTATTTCATCACTCATTCTTTGTAAATGACCCCATCAACTCAACTGTCGTTGTTCAATAAAATCTTGTAGTGATTGTGTTTGTAAATTTTCCCTAATTGTGTCGTTTCTCAGTTTATGTAACCTTGTAACTCCTTTCATTCTTCTTAGGTACCTCATCTCGACCGCCTGGAGCTTGTTTCTTTGACGTTGGTTGAGTACCCAGGATTCCCAGCCATATGTGAGTATCGGTCTAATAATTGTTTTAATACCGTCATTTTGGTTTCTTTGGATACTTCTTTTTATTTATAAATCCTTTGCTCATTGCATAGTATACGTTATTCGCTGTTTGTATTCTGTTGTTTATCTCCACGTAATTATTACCATTTTCTTCTATTGTAATGTCCAGATACTGAACGGCATCCACTTGTTCCAGTTCGACTGCTTCTATATGTATGTGCATTTCCTCTTTATCTCTTGCTACCATCATTACTTTTGTTTTGGATTTGTTTAGTTTCATGCCTTTCTCTTTCATTATCTTGTTCCAAATTATGATGTTGTCTTGTAGGTTTTTAACAGTACTTGCAGCAATCATTATATCATCTGCAAAGGCACAGTCTGAAATTTCGACTGGTTGTAAGTTCCTATATCCTATGTATAGTGGTTTGGTACTTTTGTTACTCTCTCTGATTATCTCATCCATATATATAAGGAACAACGGCGGGCTAAGGCACCCTCCTTGTCGTACGCCCTCGTTGGTCCTAAACATTTCTGATTTCATGTTGTCCCTGAATATATAGTTGTTGGTTTCTTCATACATGCATTTAATTACATTAATCATCTTGTGGTTAACTTTTTTTACTTACTTACTTACTTTAAGGCGTTCCAGATTTCTTTTCTTGGTATTCTGTCAAAAGCCTTTTCCATGTCCATAAACGCAAAGTATGTCTTATTATTGTACGTCGGCGTTCTGTTTATAATTTCCTTAATTGTAAAGATGTGATCCTGAGTGCTTCTTCCTTTTCTAAATCCGCTTTGTGAATTGGTCAATGTTGCTTCTGTTATTATTCTAAGCTTTCTTTCTATTATCGGTTCCAGCACCTTAACCACCGTACTAAGCAAAGTTATGCCTCGGTAATTACTACAATCTCTCCGATCGCCTTTTTTGTATATAGGTAGTATGACACCAATCTTCCAGTCAGCTGGTATCTTCTCCTCGCTCCATACTTTATTATAGATTTGTTTGAGTACCTCCTTTCCAATTGGTCCCATATTTTTAAACATCTCTACTGTTATTTTGTCATGGCCGGGTGATTTGCCGTTTTTTAATCTTTT
Source organism: Chrysina gloriosa (assembly GCA_038088585.1). Lineage (NCBI taxonomy): Eukaryota > Metazoa > Arthropoda > Insecta > Coleoptera > Scarabaeidae > Chrysina > Chrysina gloriosa. Next base: position 50,979,010 of record CM076088.1, read on the forward strand.
TATTGCTTCCTCGACGTCTTCTCTTATGATTCTTCCCAAAGCCATTTCTTCCAATTTACTTGTTAATTCAGTTTTCATCTGTTGTACTGTTTTATTTTCATTCAGTAGTTGCTCAAAATATTCTTTCCATCTCTGCATAATCTGTTTTTCTTCTGTCAGCAATACCCCTTCCGCACTTTTAACCGATATGGTGTCATATTCTCTCTTACATCTCATATTTTTTAGTGTTTTGTAGAATAGTTATTGGTTGCCTTTACAATCACTTTCCAGTTTATCTCCGAAATCTTTCCAAGTCTGTTTTTTTGGCTTCTCTCACTGAGTTTTTAACTTCTTTGCATTGCTCTTTATATGCTTTGTGATTTTCTTGTGTTTTGTTACCTAGATAGCTTTTCCATTTTCATTTTTTGTTTCTAATTTGCTCCTTTAAGTTTTCTGACCACCATGCTGTTTGTCTTCTATTCTTGATCTTTCTGTAGGTTCCACAGAATGTTCTCCCTGTGTTCAATAAAATATTTTTGAAATCTTCCCACGTTTCTTCCAAATTGGAAGTTTCCATTTTTAAGAGTTTCTCCATTTCTATCTTTGTCTCTACTTCAAATTTTGCTGCTATTTCATTTTCTCTTAATCTGTAACTTCTTATTTTTTCTTGCTGATTATTTGTCGTTTTCTTTCTTTTTGCTATTTCTGGATTTGTATGATTTTTAATCTTCCCCACGACACTAAAGACAATACCAGCTGATAAAAAATATGGCAGCAGGAAAGAATGCCACAAGATTGGGAATGCGGACAAATAATAGCAATTCATAAAAAAGGAGACCAGAGGCTATGTAACAACTATAGAGGGATCGCCCTGCTAAACACAGCATACAAGCTGCTATCCACACTCCTGCAAAGGAGATTGGCAGAAGTAACAAGGGACACAGTGGAGCAATATCAGAACGGGTTTACAAAAGGAAAATCAACGATAGATGCAATACACATTTAACATTTAATCTGGCTCTGCAATATGTACTCCGAAGGATAAAGAAGGGGACATTAAGGAGAAGAGGAGAACAGATAGTTGCGTACGCTGATGACATTGCATTAATAACAAAAAACAGGAGTAAAATGAAGGAGGTGCTGGAAGAAATAACTAAGCAGGGAGCAAAAATGGGATTGAAAATCAATGAAGAAAAAACTACAATAATGAGACTAGATAGAGAATGCGAAAACAAGAAAATCCAAATAGGAAAGTATGCTTTTGAGGAGGTGGAAAGATTCAAATACCTGGGAGTGACAATCACCAATAAGTGCGAGCGTGAAGCAGAAATCAAAGAGAAGATAATCACAACAAACAGGATTTTCTACGCAAATAAAAAGCTATTAAAAAGTAAGCATTAAGCAAAAACAGCAAACTGAAGATCTATAAAACAATGTACTGCTGTATGCCACAGAAACGCTGTCCATGACAAAGAAGGATGAGGAGGACCTAAGAATAGTGGAGAGAAAAGTAATGAACTATCCTGGGACCAATTAGACTAAACGAGAATGAATACAGAAGAAGGACGAACGAGGAATTGGCACAAGAAATAGAAATGGATGTAGTGAGAAAAATTAAGCAATCAAGAGCAATGTGGCTCGGACATCTATGGAGAGCGGGTCCAGGAGCAGTAATATGTGATGTGACAGAGTGGAAGCCGGGATGCAGAAGAAGGAGAGGAAGACCGAAGAGTACATGGCTGAAGGAAGTGGAGCAGGATATACGAAGGACCGGACACATCAATTGGAAACAAAAAACGAAAAACAGAAAACTATGGAAGAAATTATGTGAAAGCATATAATGAGAAGAAGGGACTGATCTCCCAAATTGTAATGATCTAGAGATCCGAACAGGAGGCTCAACCCCTTCGGGGGTGTATAGCCACAATAGGAAGAGTTGCTATTCATACTAAAGAAGAAGTTGGAACTTGGCTAAGAGTTCATGAGAGTCAGCGCAACTATGTATAGAGTAGATCGAACGTACATGGAAAATACTGCCAAACTTGTATTTAAAGTAAATGATTTATTTAGGGTATAACAAGTGACTTAATTCCAAATATATTTATAGAAAGAATACAGATGTCAACACAACACAAGACCAAAGTGTCATCATCTATCAACTACTACCAACTATCAAAACGAAGCAGTCAAACATAAAAAGGTAAAAATGAGTAAAATAATATAATAATAATAATAAATAATATAGTTTTCTAATATATTATATTAAAACACTTAAGTTTAATTATTATTTTACAGGAGTAAGATCCTTACTTAAAGAATTTTCGTTGTGAAATCTATATTCGGAATAATCATAATCACAACATCATTTGTGCTTATGCTTTAAAACATCAAAATCCAAGCAATGAAATCAGATTTGCAAATTAGATATCAAGAAAATTATAATGAAATTGTTGCTGATGGTTTTGTGTGCCCTACTCGTAAATGGTGGTACGATTTATATTATTCAATATTTAATAAGAAAATATGGAGATGCAAGAGGACCAGAAATGATTGGCATTAAACATTTTTATTGATAAATATAATAGGGAATCCAATGATGTATGTGCTCCTCTTTCTAATGAGGATGATATATGTAGTTATTGTTATATGTTCTCCATTGATGAAACCAATTTATGAAAACTTATCGACATAATTCACGTGTATTCATATTATTATGTACAAGTGCAGCTGGAGGGTTGCCCTTGGGAATTTTCATTACATATTCAGAATGTGAAAGTATCATCAGTAAAGGACTTACATATATTACTGAACACACTATTTTCTGAAAAGGCTTTCTATAGATGTGGCTCCCCTTCTATTATAATTTCTGATGATAACTACGCTGAAAGGAATGCTTTAAAGTTTTCTTTTTCCAATGCAAAATTATTATTATGTCAATTTCACGTGCCGCAAGCAGTGATGCGATTTTTGTGGGATTCAAAACAAGGAGTTAACAAAGATGATAGTGTATATATGTATATACAAGTTATTCCAAAAATTAGTTAACACTGTTGAACAGGACAATTTAGATACCTCTTTTGAAGAATTTCTTAAAAATTATATTATTTCCAAATATACTCATACTACGAAATATTTTAAGCATGTATACAGACGTAGTGAAGAATGGACATTATGTTTCCGTCAGAATTTATTGACAAGAGACAATACTACAAATAATTATTGTGAGGCTGAATATCTATTACATCGCACACAAGCTTTCAGTGTAGTGCAACTTTCTGACTTTTTAACAACCAGTTATATTCAGTACTATGTTAGAAAGTTGACAGATATTTTGAATAACCGGTATAATGGCAAAAATAAATATGACATTCCAGTAAGGAAACTTAAGGATTTAGAATGTATCAAATTACCAGATGGAGATTTGTTTAAAGTTGTATCTACCTCAAAGGTAACAGAACATATTGTAAATATGTACATAGAAACATCTACCTTGTTTTATTGGTTTACAAGGTGCTTTTTGTAAACATCAGTATGCTGTAATCACAAAATTTAATTTACATTGAAATATACTGTTTCTTGATGCAGCGGCTAAAAATGTTTTACACAACGTTGTCACAGGAAAGCAAAATGTATTTCCCGAGTGGTATAAGCCTTTACAGGGTAATAGAGCTGTGATATTTGCTGAAAGCAACAAAACTGATGCCTTAAACAATAACATAATACAAATAACTTATAGTAATACTGAAGACTCTGAAGGAGTATTTGTAGGCTTATCGAAGCCTGTTTCTTCTTCGCACTTGTTCATTTGTATCTAACGAAGTCTCTCATTTCTTGTTTTCCCAAACCACACACCAAAATATCAGTTCGATTGGCAAATCACTCACTGTTCTGTTTGTGAATACGAATAGTGAAGAATGTGAAAGTTGAGAGTAAAATTATTTTCTACATCAAATAACGATGCATGACATCAGTCAGTGATGAATAATAGCGTTTAAATATCCACTGATTGTGTAAATTGATTGACAGCATTGTTGAAAAAGGAACAGGCTTCGATAACTGAAAAAAAATGAAAAAAACTTGTTTGGTAATCGGATTTTTACCCACGGTGCCACGATGCCTTGGCGATAACTTGTGCAAAGGTGCGGGTATATGAAGCGCGTAACTTTTTCAAACCGATTTTTCTCAAAAACGGCTGTATGTTGGCGGCCAAAAGGGGGAGGAGTCCATAGATTACTGATGACGAGTACTTTCTTATCCCAAAAGGTTTTTGAAATCCGTGACCCACACGTTGTGCCCTCCCCTTGTTAGTAAATTTTGTAAATCATTTAACAGAATAAAAACGGAATCTGCTTTGAGCTCTGCTCTTAATTCTTTCAAATCATATTCTGGTGCAGGATTGCCAATAAAAAGTAGACTTTGTGGTAGCCGAACAATCGGTGTACAACCAACGACAATAATGCGAAGAAGGATGCGTACTGGTGGAAGGCACAACATACATCCAGGTAGACTATGTACACCCAGGGGAATTAATGACCACACTTATGCGAAAATTAACTGAAGACAGAGCTGAAATCTGCCATTTCAAGGAAAATGAACGCTCTACATTTATTAAGCTTTTGTGTAGATAACAACATAAGTCTCGAGAAAACACAATTATTTATGTATTATGAGTAAGGTTTGATAAAAGAGAGGATGACGTGTTATCATTAAGTAGTGTATACCGGTCTTTGTCTCCATTTACGTGCAAGGCGCGATATTAAGATTCAGAAAACTAAGAGCGTCAATCCAGTTTGCACTACTTAATGATAACACGTCATCCACTGCTTTATCAAACCTTAATTATAAGGGATAAAGAACGCATAATATTAAAACTTTCAAATATTTATTGTAAAAACCACAACAATATTGTTTTGCTATATTATAACTTAATCGGGTCGATGAATAATGATATACAGCAAACGCTCGATAACGTGAACTAATTCAGACCAAGGGTGTTTCACATTATCGAAATGTTTACATTAGCGATGGTGATTATTAACAAGCAAATTATTAAAAGAAACCTTTAGTATGCCAAAATAAAAATACAATATTCTAACAACCTTTAGTAAACAATAAAATAAATAATTAAAAATACTGTTTTATAACCTGTATTAAAGAAACAACCTCTGCCAACAAAGTTGTAACAAAGACTACTTTTGAAAAATCAAACTACCTATGCATGTAAACGCAACTAATCATCTGTGTTCGCTATAGCAATGAGTTATCCCGGGAATGTACACAATTAAATTCAAATATTGATATATGCTACATAAATCGCGGACTCTAGATAATTGGGTAACTCGGAGATTGATCAATCTGGCCTTTTCACGCTCGAAGTTGTTCGAAAGCGATCGAAAACTGCGAAAACGTCGCATAAAGCTAGGCGTCCACCTATCCGCATCGTACGTATCGGACGCATCGCATCAAACGGATTATTTTTTCCAATTCATTCACAGTATCGGCAGCGATTGGATTTGCCGACGCAACTATCGGACTTTCGTAGTGAGTCATCGGCACGCATCGCAAAAGTTGCCTCTCGGAGCAACGGCGTCGGCATTGCCGACGGGCAGATTCGTGCGATCCGTACGATGCGGATAGGTGGACGCGCTTGTATAGGTTCCTATATAAAGAATATTACGATCCGTTTGATGCGATGCGTCCGATACGTACGACGCGGATAGGTGGACGCCACCTTACTGTGAACGCATTGGAAAAAATAATCCGTTTGATGCGATGCGTCCGATACGTACGATGCGGATAGGCTGACGCCTAGCTTAAGCGTACATATGCACACTCGATCTGTCCCGATTAAATTCGATCTTCGTTGATCATCACCTCCGTAGATCTGTTTACGTTATCGAACTTAGAATGCTTTAACGTTATCGAGCGTTCCGCATAATCCTATAGTACGAATTTTGTGTTCACCTTAGCGCAATGTTTCCAATATCGGGTATTTACGTTATGAGCGTTTGCTGTATATATATATAAATATTATTCATCCACCCGATAAAGCAAAAGCATATTGCTGTGGTTTTTACAATAAATATTTGAAACTTTTAACATTATACATACGTTCTGTATCCCTTATAATGGAGTTTCAACATGTATCATGTATTGAATATTTATGTATTAACTTTTTTTCTTTATATGAGGCACCTTTCCTATCAACAGAGCTGGTCTTTCTCATAAGCTGTGTACTATCGAGTGTAGTCAAGCTGCACTGGATAACTACAAACCGTAAAATTCGATGATCAAACTGCACCGGTATATATCGAAAAGTTATAGTCACACTACACCGGACCGCCAGCTGTGAACATGCTAAGTTTTCTTAGAAATTCTTTTTCTTAAATATGAATAAAGTCTATAACAGAAATAAACAGGAAATTGTTAAAAAACGAAATGCAATTTAACAATTTATTCAGTAATATATACGTAACTTACAATTAGTTTATACATGCTATATATTCGACAATGAGTTAAAAGCAATATATATATATATATATATATATCATTTGTTCAACCTCTATATTTCGTCACCGTTTGATAACTTCATCAGGACTATGCTGAAAAATGTGCTAGCACAATGTTGCAACTTAAGGATTAAATTAAGACTTACAACTAGAGTAGATAAATTAGCCCTCAGATACATATTAACGTGGTATTAAACCATCAGATTTTGTACGTGTAATCACATGAACGCGTGGAATATGTATGAGTATTTGTTGAAATTGCAACAACAAGTATACATGTTAAGCGCAAGAGACAAGAACAAGTTTGTTTTTATTGACGTGCAAATATTTTTATGTACAAGATGCATAAACTAAAATGTATACACAGTTCATCCCAAAAACCACCAAAATTGGCAAGGTTACAAGCGCATCAAAGATTTAGCAATTCGGTATATATTATGCTCAATTGATTGACATCTGTTTTAAAGTTGATGGCCCTATTGTTTTTGTGAATGTGTATCATTTCCAATAACAATCTTGTTTTGTAGTTGCTTTCCCTATCCAAAATCTTGACACCATCATAATCAAAAGTATGAAGAGATTGCTGAGAATGAACAGCCAACGCACACGAACCCTTTTTCACCCTGCAGTAGATGTTATGTTGTATTAATCTTTGTTTTAGCAACTGTGATGTCTGCCCAACATATGTAGACTCACAATCACAACATGAAACTGCATAAACGACATCTTTTGGTTGAGGAAAGGTGTTGTGTTTTTAGTTCTTGCGAGTATGCTACCAATATTGAAAGGATTGTATTTAGCTATTTTAATATTAGGGAACTGTTTAAAATGTTTTATTATTTGATCTGTTAAATTGGATATACAGTAGAAGCCGCTTATTGTGATCAATTTGGAACAAACCCTTTTTGATAACATTAACCGAATGATAACAGTAAGCGGAAGGTAAATATAAATGTATTTTTCTATGCTGATGTAGTCAATAATAAATATGTATGTATGTAATCAAATTATTTAACGACTTACAAATAAAATTCAAGGGAAAAATTAACGATTAATCAACAATTTTTAATATTTTACCAAATTTGTTTATTTTTTATCATCGATACAATACGTAGGTACATTTATTTACACTTTACGATTTCATTCGAAAAACTGGTCGATCGTCGTTTGACGTTTATTTTTATTAATAAGATTTTGTATGTATATTTCAAAATCATAATATCTATCAAAATTACTTTCTCGGAATTGTACACCACGTCGGAGAATATTTAACGCTTCTTGCATCTGGCCATTAGTTGGCGGCTCTTCAGACATTTCCTCTTCTTCTTCTTCTTCTCCTACTTCGGGTAATTCAGGATTACTTCCTTCGGACGATTGATCCACAACTTCCCGACAAATGTCTGATATAGTCATTGTGGCAGCTGTTTGAACATCATTGTCGATATCCACCCAATCGGAAAATTCGCTTTTGGACAGACCTTGAACTACAAAAAAAATTAAAAATATTAGTTAGATGTACAAAACAAGTTCTTTTTCATACCTTCTAAAATGTCAGCGCACGTTTCATGGAGATCAGGTTCTTCATCACCAGTTTTGGAAAAACCTCCTTTTCGAAAACAGTTTCGGATCGTTTCTGGTTGAACTTGCCTCCATGACTTCACCAGCAAATGCAGCGCATCTAGAAGACTGATTTTTTGCTATCGCATCTGCAGTAGGTGCATCTCGATTCTCATCAAGTTCTTGTATAATTTGGGCTCGAATTTGCCCTCGATAGTATTCTTTGAATGTTCGAATGATTCCTTGATCACATGGTTGTATCAATGCCGTAGTGTTCGCAGGTAAGAAAATAAGTTGGATGTTCGTCAAAACTGCATTCACTTTGTGCGCAGTACAATTGTCTACTAATAAGACGATTTGGCGTTTCAATTTTTTGTCCCACCTGAGTAACCACTCGCTGAACAAGACACTTGTCATCCAAGCATTCGCATTAGCAAAATACTCCACGGGCAAAGTTTTAACACCTTTAAAACACCGAGGATTCTTACTTTTTCCTATCACTAGAAGTTCTTCCTTTTCACCTTCCATATTAACAGAACATAACACTGTTACTCGTTCTTTCGAAGATAAGCAACCTCTGAATTTATCGTTTTTGAACAAATAAGTATGATTAGGCATCGCGCGAAAGTAGAGTCCTGTTTCATCTGCATTGTAGATGTCCCGAGGCGGATATTTTGCAATAATTTCTGGCCACTCCGAACGCATCCAGTCAGCGGCTGCTAACGAATCAGCACTTTTTCTTCACCGTGCAGAGGTCTATAAACGATGTTTTCTCGCTTTTTCCACCGATTGAACCATCCGTCTGTTGCAATGAAATTTTCTTTCCCCATAGTTTTGGCTATATCTTCTGCTTTTTGACGCATGATAGGACCATTCACAGAGGCATTTTTTTCGCGAACATTTGTAAACCAAATTTTTAAAGCTAATTCAACTTGATTATCCTTTCCAGATCTTTCCCTTTTTCGTTTTATGTTTTCATTCGAACGCGCACACGTTTCTATTTCTGTACGATTTTTTAAAATTTTACACAACAGCGGTTGCGAAATTTTTAATTGTACCGCAGCATTCCTTTGACTCATTTTCGGAAGTTTATCGAAGTTATCGAGAATTTGTCGTTTTTCTTCGTTCGATAGATCGCGACGTTTTTTATTCACTTCTGCCGTGACCACGGTGGTTTATGCGAAATTTCAATAATTTACCCGTACACAAGACTGTAGAACGTGAGATTCGTAGAAGAGTATAGGAGAAATGAATATCATTTAAACGAACGGACCTTTTATACATAAAGTACATCAAAAAAAGATGACCTCTTCATAATATAGAAATAACAATTCGTTAGATTGTAATATGCGATATGAGAGTTTTAATTGAAATCGGCGAGAAAAAGCGGCTCGTTCAAAGGAGTTGCGCTGCAGACACCGTCGCCTGAAGAAACTTTCCGACAAAGGATACTATTCATAACTAATAACATTAAGCGGCTTTTGATTACAATATGCGGCTTTCTTTCAATGAGTTTTAAATAGAGTGATTTGGGACCAACGGTTTTCGATAACAATAACCGTTTGATAACATTAACCGTGATTATAATAAGCGGCTTCTACTGTATATGGGATTTTTTGTAAGCTATTGATTGTTCATTAAATGTGGTTTCTGTGGGTCCATCAAAAGCATTAGAGTTTTTCGGTCGTTTTTATATTCTACTCTAAACACTACGGTCGATATACATTGTTACTATATATATATATATATATATATATATAGCCTTGATCATATGTCTGAAGCACCCTCGATTTTTATAGGTAAACTAAAATTACGAAACATGAAAATCAAACTACAGGTATTTATACATTTCAAATACAAATTTAATAATCAGTATTTATAATATATTAATATTTTATTGCCCCACCCCGAGATTTGATAACTGACTGCACCCGTTTTGGCATCGTAGCAACTAATTTTCTGCATATCGCGGGTGAAAACTTTCCCCATTCTTCAGCGAACCTACTTTTAAGTATAGTTTTATTTTTGTTTTCATGTTTAGCGACATTTTTCTTCAAAATGCGCCACAAGTTTTCGATAGGAGACAAATTCGGCGACTGCGGAGGCCATCCGAACATGGGTATTTTATTTTCGCAGAATCAGGTAGTTGTCCGCTTTGATTTGTGGCAGGGTGCGTTGTCTTGTTGGAAAATGTATTCTGCGTCGTCGGAATCGAAGAGTTTTACGATGGACAGTTCTAGTACCTCTTCCACCATAGAGATACGCCGGTCCCTATTCATTCTACCGTCGCATACGCATACCTCTCCAACACCGTTAGCGGTCATGCAACCCCAAATCATGACACTACCCCCGCCGTATTTTACTGTAGGCACAAGACACTCTGGCTGAAATGCTTTCCCCTTTTTTCGCTGGACAAATTGTTGGCAAAATCTGAATACTATATACAAAATTGTTGGCTTTTTCAAAAATTGCAAAGCAACATTTACATTTACAATTAAATTGTATTACCGTAATAACGAAGTAAAAAACGCATTAATTAATCATACTGCAATATTGGATTCGTCGGACCATACGATTTTGGACCAATCCTCCACTGTCCAAGTTCTATGTTTTTTCCCCCACAAAAGTCGTTGTCTTTTCTGTTGCTCCGTCAATAAAGGCTTGCGGCGAGCTTTTCGACCATGTAAATTTGCCTCAACTAGTCGTCTTCTTACAGTTCTGGCAGATACAGAAGTTTATTCTCGCTCGTTTAATTCTCCACATAAATCTTTTGATGATTTCATACGATTTTTGAGAGATAATCGCGTTAAAAATTGATCCTCTCTATGCATTGTTATTCGTTTTCGTCCACTTTTCTGGCGATTTTCATATGACCCTGTCTCATTAAAACGTTTTATTGCCATTTGTATTGCATAGCGCGATCGCTTCATTGTTTTCGCGATTTGTGTCTGCACTGCACTACATCTAACTCTCGTTTTCTAGGCATTTTGTCACAATACGCGACACAATATAACAACACAATATTCGATGAAACTTGTTTAATAAAGTTTACTACACAAGACTGCTTTGGATACTGTTCACAGTGTTCACTCAATAAGGATTAAAGAGAAACTAACACCAATATATCTTAAAACTACCCAATATTGCTTAGATTTCAAAGAATTTCTTAGTAAATTGTCATTATATACACATTAGTAATGGCCAAATATAATTGCTTTATCGAGATTCAGGTAAGAGGTGTATTTAAATGGGTGCTTCACACATATGGCCGAGGTTGTAGGTATATGTATTTTCATACAATAACATTTTTGTTATTCAAGTTAATAACTACGATTAATGCCGTTTTATATAATGTTATACAAATTTTAGACAATCAAATCTATCTATTCGGCCGAAAAGATATCATCTTTATGTACACCCTCTGTCCCAAAAGTAACCGCAATGCGTCTATAAATCAGAAACCAGTGGCGTCATCTCTTGATAGTTGATTGATTATTGTAGTGGGACTCTTCCTTACCAACCTGACAAATTTTCATGACATTTGGTGCATAGTCAGCTGATACATCACGCATCCTGTGAGAGTGTTTTTCGTAAACGGTCAGAAAATGAGTCACGAACAACGAGTCAATATTAAGTTTTGTTTTAAACTTGGAAAAACTGCAACCGAGACGTATGAAATGCTGCAAATTGTTTATGGCGACGATTGTTTGTCGAAGAGGCAAGTGTTCGAGTGGCATCGACGATTTCGTAAAGGCAGAGAAGATGTTAACGATGACGAAAGAGCCGGTCGTCCTTCGACAACTTTGGCCGAGGCAAATGTGGAAAAAGTGCGCGAATTTGTGAAAATTTCGAAGAAATCGTCAGTGAGATTTATGGAAATGGAGCTTGGCATCCCTAAAACAACTATTCAGCGCATTTTGACTGAAACCCTTGGTTTGAAGAAAGTCAATTCGAAGTTTGTTCCGCACAAATTGACCGACGACCAAAAACGAATTCGAACGCTTCGAATCGAACACTCCAAAGACATTATTGCACGAGCCCGTGCAGATGAAAACTTCTTGAAAACGATTGTGACTGGTGACGAGACGTGGTGCTTTCAATACGAACCAGAAAGCAAACGTCAAAGCGCAGAGTGGAGGTCACCAGAAGAAGGAAATCCGAAAAAATCACGAATGGAGAAGTCGAAAATCAAGTCAATGCTGATTTCATTCTACGATTCGAAGGGAATTATCCATAAGGAGTTCGTTCCATACGGCTCAACGGTTAATGGTGCATATTACCTCGATGTTATGAGGCGTTTGCTGGGTCGCATTCGTCGTGTTCGGCCCGAATATCGCGAGCCAGGCAGCTGGAGATTACTGCACGATAACGCACCGTGTCATCGAGCAACGATTGTCACCGATTTTTTGGCGAAAAATGAAATATATTCGATACAGCACCCACCGTATTCGCCTGATCTGTCCCCATGCGATTATTTCCTGTTCCCTCGTCTTCATTTGAAGCAGAAAGGAATTCGTTATGCATCCGTAGACGCCATTCAAAGATCGACGACCGGCATCCTAAAGGCCATCCCAGAGATCGACATGAAAAAGTCGTTTGAAGCACTCGTTGACCGTGCAAATCGATGTATTGTAGCACATGGAGAATATTTCGAATAAATACAATGATTTTTGTGGACATAACATACATAGCGTGCTTTATTTCGAACTATTGCGGTTACTTTTGGGACAGAGGGTGTATGTATCTGTTTGTACTAACTTTAAGACCTCGCAAAAATTAATAATATTTGGGTGTGTTTTATAAAAATTCAAGTTAAATTTACTATGAAAAGATTCACAGTCGTTTATGGTTTATCATTGGTACTTGGACATACCCACATTGTTACCGAAAACTTTGGTGTTTTCGATAGGTAATTTTCTACGATATAGTCCGCAAATTCTGTCACTTTTTCACAATTAGGAATTTTCAACATGAAATGAAAAACAAACAATCATTCACATCATTCGATTTACCGACTTCGTTGGCACTTTTGTAACACTTTGTTAAACCTAGGTTTTCAATTTTTCGCCACCAACTTTGCAATAAATGAAAACGACAACCTGTTAGTTTTATATTAGGGAAAACACATTCTGCTGCTTGATGGATTGCCAATTCAAAGTCGGCAACAATTTCAGTAGCACAAAATTTCACATTTCTGTTTGAGCATTCTTGAGTCACTGCTTCAAAAACTTCCACATAACTACGGCACGTTTTATCTGGCAATAAACAGAATACCAGTGGAATATAATGTAAATTAAATACTCCGTGCATGGTACAAAATTACAAAAAATATCGAGGACAATAATAAAGTCCCATCAACATAAATCTTATCACATTTGCTGAGAAACTGTAGATTTGTAGTGCACGAAAATATCACAATTTTTTTAACTTGATTGTTATATACTAGAAATTTTTTATTTTTAATGGTTGTGGGTATTAACATCTAATTTTACTTGCACATACTATACTAGAGCGCATAAAATAGATCTTCCACTTGTCATCTGTTATTGACAAGTTAGTAATAGTGTCACTAGAAATTTCCGATTTCATTAATTTCGAAAGCTTTTCGGTTATGTCATCCACACATTTCCTTTTAACTGAATTTTAAATAATTTCGCTGGTAAGTTTTCTTGGAGGAGAATGAATGTGACTTGTTTCCGCTTTTAGTAATACGGATACATCACTATCAACCTCTTTTTATACAATTCCACTCAACACTACAAACAGTTTCTTCCGTTTTGTAAAATTTGTAACCATTTTCTACAATTAGCTTTTCACCACGCTGACCAGGCATCACCGACAAATTACTCATTTTGACAGTTTACTATCAAACAAAATGCAAGAGCAAATGATACTATTAAAGATTAGGACATATTTATGTTGTAAGGAAAAGGATGCTTTTCCTTGTTAACCAATAAGGGATCAACACAAGTGTTACGTTTCTTTTTCCTTTTTCTTGGCGTAATGTCGACCGTCACAATTATGGTTTTATTTAATCTTTGTTTGTGGCCTTGGGGGTCATCTTGCGATCAATATCCTTATCGATAGCTTCTCGATTTTCACGGTAGAGGGAATCCCCATGCAGAACTAATTTCCGTTTCTGGTTTGATTATTTGGGGGTTAGGTCAAAAGATCGTTGACCTTGGCAGAGTAACCACGTTGTCTTCGTGAAGTGAATTTTCCTCCAAGATTGGGTTCAGGTGAAAGTCAACTTTGCGTATGATATTTGGGGAAAAACTTCGCATTTCCGTCGCCGTATTATCGTTTTGGATGGCTAAACCGGCGCTGGAAGAAATGTCCTTACAAACTACTTTTTCCATAAGCACAAAGGGATGTAACTCAAAAAATTAATTGATAATTATATTTTCTGAATTACTACTTGGTGACTTATCCTTCATGTTTAACAACTCCTCTCAGATGAAGGAGCATTGATGTAATTAAGCTTTTAATAAAATTTTGATCTACAGCTTCCCATTCCTCTTTTATGCGTTCGTTCAATTGCGGTTTATTCGAAATTGTGTGTTTTCTGAGTTGTATATTTAACGCCAAACATGCTCAATAGGATTGAGGTCCTGCATTTGAACTGCAGTTTGGATAACTTTCGAACAATTATATAGCAACCACATTCTTTTTAGTAGATTCCTTCTATAAAAACTAGTTCTCATACACCAGGAGACGATATACACCACCAGACTACCGCCGAACCTCCTCCGTATTTAACAGTGGGGCTTAGATTTTCTTTACGTAGTGCTTCATTCTTCCTTCTCCGCAATTTTACGCGATCATCTGAACCAAATACGTTAAATTTCGAATGGTCGCAGAAATTACATCATTCCAATAACCGAAATCTTTATTAAAATACGCTGATTGTTCACTTATTAACGGATACTTTCTTATAACACGTCCATAATACTCTAAATTTGATTTCTTATGGTTTGAGTATGTACCTGTTATCCATACATTTCAAATAGCTGTTTTTAATTTGGGATTTTCTTGAACACTTCAAAATATTTTCGTTCTTACTTAACAACGTTCCTGTCTGACGTCTAGACTTTATTCTACCATCTATTTTATATCTTTTAGTAATGTTTCAGATCGTACTTTGAACTACAGTACAACTTCGATAGTCCGGACACATAAAGATTTTGCCGTGTCCGGATAATCGAGTTTGTCCGGATTGGTGGCGTTTTTTTAATTTACTTTTAATCCTACATTTAAATGACACAAAATAAACTAGACCTTTTAGTTATTAATTTTTATTGGAAAATAAACAAAAAG
Organism: Chrysina gloriosa; assembly: GCA_038088585.1. Lineage (NCBI taxonomy): Eukaryota > Metazoa > Arthropoda > Insecta > Coleoptera > Scarabaeidae > Chrysina > Chrysina gloriosa. The sequence continues at coordinate 50,994,372 of CM076088.1, forward strand.
TGCGAACTAAAATAATAATAACATAAATAATATAATATATAATATAATAAATAATATAATAAAACAACTAATTCGTTTAGATACATTACTTTTTGAGAAACGAATAAATAGTTGGCTGCTTCAACATCGCCTCATAATTTTCTTGTACCTTTGCCTTTAGTTTCTTCAGTAAAAATATATCCTGTGACGGCAGATCATTCTCTTCTACCCATTGCAGACACTTTTCAAATGATTTTACCGCCTCAAGGTGCTTTATTATTGTAGATATCGATGAAGTGTTTCTGTGATTCTGTATCGTCACTGATGTTTGTAACTTCCCTAATTATGTCTGCCTCGATCATTTCTACAAGATTTTCATGTTTTGCTTTAATTATGCTGAGTGGTAACTCATCTTCTTCGTCCCATTTCGGCAATAACTTATCCCAACTCTTTTGTATATTTTTTTATGTGATGTGCTCGCAAGCACTATGTAAATAGCAAACTGCATTTTTAATGCTAAACTCCTTTAAATGTTGTGTAATGGCTTCATCTTCAAATGAAACTGCATATTTGAATAAATTTTTCTTGTAACAAACCTTTATGTTTTGAATCAAATTTTGATCCATGGGTTGCAATATAGCCGTACAGTTAGGCAGATGTGATGGAGCGTTATCCACTAATAATAATGCTTTTTGCGGCCCATTGGAGCTTTTCAAAAACTTTTTAACTTCAGGAGCAAATTTGTTATTAAACCACTTTGAAAATGTAACTTTAGTCATCCATCCCTTCTTAGATCCGTCATATATAACAGGCAATGTTGCATTTTTAAACACGCGAGAATTTTTTGCTTTTCCAAAGAACTAGCAATGGAAGTTTGTGTGTTCCCGTTGCGTTGCAACATGGCATGGTTAGTCTGTCTTTGGATATTTTTCTACCAGGAGCAGACTTTTCATCCTGATGCACTAGTGTTCCTGTGGGTAAAGTTAACCAAAAAATAGCCGACTCGTCAGTATTATGAATTTGATCCTCCGATAAATTCATCTCATTCACAATTTTCATAAACTCGAGCTTAAAAGGCGAAACAGCAGCGATGTCGCTAGAAAGACCCTCTCCGCACACTTTCAAAAAATCGGATTCCATGGCGTTGTATGAATTTATCTAGCCAAACACTGCTAGCAACAACATCAGTTTTTCCTGTAATTTTGTTCGTAAAAGTATTTAGCTTTCTCTCTTAAAATTTTCGAAGAAATTGGAACGTGGATGGCCCTTTGTTGTAAAACCACATATACAATGCCGCTTCTACTTCAGGATTCTCACCCTTTTTCATAATTTTTCTTTTCTCTAAAACAATCAACAACTTGTACTTTTTGTTTTTTAATATCTGCTACTGTCGATCGTGGCGTATTAAATTTATTGGCTACGAACCTCACGCTTCTTCCTTTTTCTATTTCTTTTAAAAGTTCACATTTTGTCTCTAACGTGAGAGTTACGTACTTCGTGACATATTTCAACTATTTTTTACCACTTAACGCACTAACTAAACAATGGTATATGTAACTACGTACGGCCTATAAGGATGATCACAAGAAATAGCATTTCGCTTGTAGCCTACAAATGACACGCTTGCTAAACTACATAAGTAGGGGATTTCCCGTGTATTCTGTCTAATAAACATACATTTAGTCTATAGCAAGGTGTCCGAACTATAGAGGCAAATAAACTAAATAATGTCCGGATCGTAACGGTGTCCGAACTACTGGAGTGTCCGAATTATTGAAGGGACGGACTGTCGAAGTTGTACTGCATATTTAATATTTCAGCTATATCCCGTTGAGTTTTTCCTTTTAACCCATTAATGCCCAAATGAAAACCATAAACAATTTTACTAATTCGATTTTTAACCTCGGCCTAACCTCCCTTGCTGTTGTTCTCCGTGGTCGTCCACTTATATTCAAGAAATGTTCTTAAAATACGGTCAGTAAGTTTTTTTAACGGAATGTTTGCGGCTAAAAAAACTTTACAAAGTTATTCATTAAAATTATCATTATCGGTTGCTGATGGATTTATATTTCTGACATTAACATGAGAAGCTAAATTAAGTTTGATGCCCCACCTTGAACAGTGTTTCAAAGTTACTGAACAAATTTTTGAGTAAACCTCTGTATCACAATGAGACAGAGTCAATGTGGCTAGAAGCGAGTTCGCCATTGTTTGACGATGTCATTCGTTTCGTTCCTCCATATTAGTGATAAAAAATTCAAAGGATACACTAACATCTTCTAAATAAATAAATGAAGTAGCAAATCTCAAAAGGAACTTGCAAAACCAAATACGTAATTTCTGTACTTTCTTTAAATTTCTCCCGTCGCTGTTCTTCCGCAGTTAAACGTTCCTGAAACCCTTTCTTCCTTTTCGGCAGTTTATTTATCAATGCCCTCTAAAACACCAATTCTTCCTTTCTGTCTTTGGGATATAAGAAATTGTCTGCCTTCTTCTATTTTGATAATTTACATACCATTGGGGGAGCTATATTAAATAAGTCATCCAGTTTTTCTTTAAAGACGCACTCTTTTTGCCCCTGTGTTTCGTCTGTTCGTTTAGAATCTTTTGAAGACTTCTCCATTCATTATAAAACGTTTTCAGTTTAGTAATGCAGTGCTTCGATTTTCTAACGGGTATACGAGCTTTTTGCCAAAGAATTATTCTTTCAGAAAGCACTTCTTTGTTAGAAGGCAATTTGCTACCAAATATTTGATTTGTTTCACGTCCTAGTAAATATATATTATTGGGAAGATTACTTTTTAGCGACATTCTTAATACAATCACTCACACCAACTCAAATTGCCATCGTCATGCGCACTCAACTGTCCCAATTGCGCCCCTCATTGTGACCTTAATGTGTTGGCGGGCTATTTAGAACAGTATTTTTAGTATATTAATAGCACACGTAGTTTGTTTATGTGTAAAATCACATTTAATTTAATTAATGGAAAAATAGCAATTTTTATATAATTGCTGATATTTAAAGCCTTTGGGGCACCGTTTAGTTAGGGGTGAGATTTAAAAAAACTACTTTCAAAAATAAGGACCATCCTAATATACCGGTGGACCTCATTTTTACATATGGTCACTAAATTACGTACGGGCTATAATTTCATGAAGAACTGTATTTTTAAATTTTTTGTTTTTCAAATTCAATTCCACGGGTTAATTTATTGTTAAGCGGTATAAGTAAACAAAAATACTAATTCAAATTTTACTATAAACCTAGATTCTATTATTTACACAACGAAGTCAAAAATTCATGTGGTCATTGAAATAATGAATTGATTGAATATAATAATAATATTATTAAAGAAATAAAAGTAAAATAAAGTTTTTCTCCCCAAAGGTGTTCAATTGGGTTAAGATCAGGTGATTGAGTTGGCCATTCTATTACTTGAATTTCATTGCTCCGAAACCAATCACTTACCAGCTTTCCAGAGTGCTTCAGGTCCTTATCTTACTAGAAAAGTCACCGAATTGGCCTATTATCTTCAGCAACGTTTCTGTGTCGCGGAAGATAAATTCTTGGCCTTTTGAACATCTAGCATTATTCCCAAATAAATTGATGTTAATCTCATCACTCCACAAGATATCATCACGCCACTTTTTTGTACCCTCTTGTCCAGTCCACGTTCTGTGGGCAAGTGCAAAGGCTTTCTTCTTCTGCAAGTTTGCTTTGCTAAGTAACGGAACCTTAAGACCTATTCCATCAGGTAGTTTTATACTGTATAGTCGTCGTCGAACAGTTCTAGCTGATATTTCATTATTAATTTCCGCTGCAATTGCTTTAAACGACTTAAAAGAATCCCCTTTGGGCAAAGTTAGAATGTAGTTATCTGAGGTACGAGATGTTTTTCTTACACCTTTAAGCCTTTCTACCGGCTTTTGGGGTTTCAAGATATTTTGAACAAATTTCTTTGATCGTCTCAATCATTTGGCAATGAAATTATAGGATTTACTTTGATTGTTAAGATTTAGAATAAATCTCCTCACCTTGTACATGAGAGTTCAACGCCAAAGGCTGCACGTGAGTATATACACTCCCAGTCACGGTAGTTGGGACACCTCGTTAAATTTAGGATATTGTGCAATAAAAATTTAAAATCTTACACAATACTGAGAATTCTACTGCGTAGTAATTATTATTGGTTAGTGGATCATACAGCATTATTAGGAATGCTGCACTAATGGAATTTACAATAGAACTTAATCTTAATTACAATAATCCCTAATAATCGCAATATAATAATTTGATAGTATTACCGAAAGAAATATTCAAGCAGTATTACAATGCTTTATGTGTCATAAACATTTACAAGGGTATTTCCAAGAACGATTTTATGGTCATCAAGGTATTATCCTATCCCTCTAGTACATCGGGCCATTCAGTTTACTTCTAAACGTCTCCGTGTACGCGCGAAGTGCAAGTGGGCGAATTTTGAAAGTATTAACAGTGAAAATGCCGCGTGGAAAACCGATCAGTGTTGAAAAGCGATCGTCCGTGATCACACTCGATAAAGAAGGGTATTCTGTTCGACAAATTGGCGAAAAAGTGCATCTAGCAAAATCTAGTGTAGCCAATATTATGAAACTGTACCGTACAACGGGAAGTTTAAATGACCGTGATCGACCAGATCCGTCTCGTATTACGACCAACAGTGTCAGTGAGCACTATTCAACGTCGCTTGCGAGAGGCAAACCTATTCGGACGAATTGCTGTACGAAAACCGCTATTAAGGCGAACCAATCGTTTAAAACGATTACAGTGGGCCCAACGACATCGAGATTGGACGGTGGAGGAGTGGAAAAATGTGCTTTGGACCGACGAATCCAAGTTTGAAGTGTTTGGACAAAATAGAAGAGTTTATGTACGCAGGAGTAGGAGTAGGAGATCTCGTTCGGATAGAAGGTATTATGGGAAAAGAACAGTACAGAAATATTCTAGAGCATAATGCTGTACCTTCTGGCCAGCGATTGATAGGGGAGAATGTCACCTTCATGCAAGATAATGATCCTAAACATACGGCGTTAGTATGTAGGGATTATTTGAATACACAACAAACACAAAATACCTTGCAAATAATGTCATGGCCCCCTCAGACTCTCGATCTTAATCCGATCGAACTCTTGTGGGATGAGCTGGATAGACAGGTACGAAAAGTGGCTCCAACTTCGAAACAACACCTTTGGGAACTTTTACAAGAACAATGGAACAGTTTACCACCCAACACACTTACAAAACCTATCGAAAGAATGCGCAGAGTTGTTCGAGCCGTATTGAATGCAAAAGGAGGATTCTTCGACGAGAAGAAAGTTTAATGATTGTATTTGATAAATATTATTATTTGCTATCATTTTGTCATAATAAACCAATATTTTGTTATATATAACTGATTTTGTGTTTTATTTTTATTTTTGTGCAAGTTAAACACTTATATTGAAAAAATATTAACTGTCCCAACTTCCGTGACTGGGAGTGTATATACACGGTGTACATTTGAAAACTTCCCAGGCGGTCTATATCCAAAACTAATAACATTATTAAAAAGCAAATACAGATCAATTTTTGTTTCAAGGGGAAACCATTTTGATTAATATATCATAATACTAAAGGTACCCCGTTGAGCCCCCTCACCTTCAACATAAAAATCTTAAATGGGATGATACCACTTGTGGCACATCGGTAGAGCACAATTTCGACTGAATAACAGCTTTGACTTTAAATGTATCAATATTATTTTTGTCGCTACCACTGATCGAATGCGAAATAATTTCTAAGAAAAATCATAATTCACTAATGAAACGTTTACGGGAACGGTTTAAAGTACAGTTATGAGCGCTGGGCATGGCAGTGGGCACTAAAAATGAGGCAATTGATTATATAATTGTTTTTAGTGTTACATACATGAATAACATAGATATACATATAAATTACAATTTTAGTGCAAGTTATAGCTTATTAATATAGTTTATTGAGAATTTTCAAAACAATTAACATGACAGTCAACATCATATTTACGACACTTTATTGAATTCTAATAATATTTTATATAGCCAAAGCAATAAATCAATAGCATAGAAACTATATCTTCTTCTTCTTCTTAATCTTTTACCCTTTCTACCTTTCGGTGTAGGGTAGTAGAAACTATATTATTATGTAAATAATTAGAAATTCTCATTTATTGTTTCGCGGTCACAACATTTCGAATGGCACTTAACTATTTCACTGGTAAAATAGCGATATATTGACAAAACTGCAAATATCAGTGTTGCTACATCTCAAAATAAGACAAGCATAAAATTCTTCCCTTAAATAAATAGTTCTTAGTTTTATAAATCGACAATTATAAGGTGTTTGAAAAATGGCGCGCTGAGCGCATATGGGTTAATCTTACATATTTAGAATATTTTGGCTTCTTTTTCCACATATTTCGAATATTTTAACATATTCGACATATTTTTCCATTTGAAAATCGCGTTATTTTTATAAAAAAATATAGTAGACGATTTTTTGGGAAATTTACATTGTACGATTACCGCTGTATTATAAAATACTACATCTTCCTAAGAAATTGTTAATTGCTCCTATACTTCCAAACAAAATATCATGTTCAATGCCGAAGAGCAAAGATTATTTTGTTACGGTTTCTAAGAATAAAAATCGGAAATTAAACGAATAGGGGTGAGTTCTGAATGGTTAAAAATAATTAGGTAGGGGGTGTATACGTTCCAGCATTTATCATTTAAAAATTTTCGTCATTTAAAAACACCGAATAAAGTGAAATGTTACCGAGTGTTATCCAAAAATACCAAAAGTAAAAAGCGATTTAGTAGCTTCCTGGATCAAGACCGTTCCAGAATTACTTTTGAACCAAGAAAAAGTAATCTGCAAAGCGTGCGGTAAAATGGTAAGTTGATAATTTTACAAAACAATTTTATTTTATTTATTTAATTCACATTGCATGTCTATTTTCCACAGTCTGGTCTGTCATACAATTGGTTCAAACACTTGCATTGGATTGCCGAATAAACTTATTTTCATTAACAAAAATATTTTCCTTTAATTTCAAAATTATTTTCTTATCTTACATCTAAAAGGGTTGTATACATTTTCTACTATAATTTTCTTTTTATACATTCCATGTAAGAAAAAATTCCAAATTACTCAACATCTCTCGACTGACCTTCATAATCCGAATTTAGAAAAAATGAGACAATCAAAATTAGTGTAAATGTCTGTAGATCAGTCACTAGCAGGATCATGTTCATCTTCGAAAAATCAGAGTGAAAATAAGTATTTAATTCGGCTTTGCTTTCGGTTAATATCCCACTTTGTAAATTACAAAACCTAAATTTTACAATGTTTTTCCAAAAGCATTGGAGAAATACTGTACCTGACGAAAGTACTTTAAGGAAAAATTATGTTACAAATGTATATAAGGACGTAATTAATGAAATCAAGCAAGCTGTAAGTAACAGTTTTATATATTTTATAGTAGATGCTTGTAGACGCTAGCAGATACTTGTGGACGCTATATGACAAATTTATTAATAGGTTGTTTAAATAACAACACTACTGATAAATCCTATTTGATTTCGTGTAAACAAATTGAAAAAACTAACCAAGTAACAATGGTTAGGTTTATTAATGAAACTTTCATGAATTTTTTCCTTTCCGACATTGTTCCAACTAACAAAAATTGTGCTCATGTTTTCCGATGCTGCGTCATACATAATCCAAGCTAGTCAACAACTTAAACTTTGTATTTCAATTTAATTCATGTGACGTGTTTAGCACACGGTTGAAACAGAGTGGCGGAAAATATTGGAAATTTGTTTCCTATAGTTAATAGTTTAATTAGTAACGTAAAGAAAATATATTTAAAATCATCTCTGAGAATTCAGTGTTACAGAGAAAAATTAGCTAATACTCCTTTGCCACCGGAACCAATAATCACAAAATGGGGAACATGGTTGACAGCGGCCAATTCTTATGCAGAAAATATTGTCCCTATTAAAGAACTTATATTAAGTTTTGGAGAGGAAAATATTAGTGCAATTTGAAAGTGCAAATCAATTTTAGAGAATAATTCACTGCACCATGAACTTTGCTTCATTAAATCAAATTATGATTTTATTCATAAAACTATTGTTATTCATGAAGCTAAATCACGCTCGTTACAATAGTCTCTTCATTTGATTGATGAATTTAAGGAAGAACTTCAGAAGGTTTCTGGAAAAATGGGACTATTAATAAATAAAAAGATTAATGATATTTTAAGAGAAATGGCGATTTAAATTTGATGCAACAAGCAAACCAAATTCTCCATGGTGATTTTGATGTTGAAATCGATTTATATCCAGAAGTTGTTAATGTTTTAAAATATGCACCAATCACATTTGTTAACATTGAATGAAGTTTTTCAACGTACAAATCGCTACTAAAGGATATGGGACATAATTTGACTATTGAAAATATTAAAAAGCATTTGATTGTGAATTGATTTTACAATTAGGAATGTAATGTTTAATGTACAAATGTAAGTGATAGGTATCTGTTTGATAAAACCACTTTATATTTTCTTAGTGTTCGTTTCTTTCCCTTGTTACTTCAAAATATATTCGACATTCTGAGAATATTTTTTAAACATATTTTACATATTCTAGACATTTTAGGAATAATTTCTACATATTTCGCTCATATTTAAGACGGTCTCTAATTATGAGATATAATCTACTAAAGTACAACTTGGTCTTCCATTTGATTTTAAAAAAGTGGTAGAGACAACCCGAAAGATGTATCTAAATAGGTCACGATATATATACACATTTATAAATTAAATTATTAAGGTTAAGGTTATTTAGTAAATGATTTAAACAAATAAATATTGGTGTAGGGATACGATTGGGAGCGACTGCAAAATAGTGTAAATCACTTGCAGTGCTTCATAAACTAGGAAGTAAACAAGCAAATATTGATTCAAAGAAAATGAGGAATGTTTAATCATTCTAGTTTTGAATATTTATTTAATGCATTAATAGCACTACTAAAGTAGACATAACTATTGCTATGTATTGTCATTTCTAGAATCTAAACAATTACGCACGAGAAACTAGACACATCAGATTATAATCGGTTGAAACTGGTTAGTAGTTCTAATAATCAATTGCCGTGTATTAAAAAAGATATAGCTAACGTTCTCATATAATGAATGAATCCTTACATTTTACAAATCTGTAGGGTACCTACAACATAACTTTGTAAAAATAGAACGGTGACACACCAACATAACCTAACTTTAATTATCACGATTACAAGAGTTTTTATGATAGATGTTGACAAAGAAAATATAGATACGTGTGCCGTTAGGTGATATTCAAAGGATATATGAAATATGCATATAACTTAAAAATAATACTTACATGAAATTACTAGGTTAAGAAATTGCAGTAATGTAATAAACAGCATTAGATTCTTCATTGTCACTAAAAAGGCTAACAGACTGTATAAATACACTACACGAATTACATTAAACGTACAATGAAAACCACTATATACAAAAATAGATTAAGTACAAAATATATATATTTCCACACCAAACTAAACCGCAAAATGGCGAAACGAGCTATACATGAGCTAGGACATACCAAGAGCAGTACTTATGTAATGACACTTGCACTCATTAGTGCGCACGCTTGGTTTTTAACATGTAATTTGAACTTTGTTCTTGTTAGTGAACAATGCAAACTACTTTATCAAATACAGATAACTTACGTACATTAAAGTGTTTATTAAATTTAAGAAAGAGATAGATCTTAAATGATTTCACAATTACACCGAGTACTCGGCCTTTGTTATAATTTATAATTATTACTAAACTATTGCGGAAACAAAAAATCGGACACTTAAGATAACATAGTTTAAATCTGGCTTTTGCCTTGTCAAATGTTATTTGATTTTTAAATCATTTTTGACATATGTCATTATACTGCATTTAAGTGTTGCTAAGAAAGTGCAGCTAATTACGTTACTTGGGGAAAGTCTGTAAGGAGACTAGGTAACAAACTTGGGGTCTTCAGAGCCACTATTCACGACATTAGAAAGAAATGGCTATATCAAAATTGACATAAATATGACCAACGGTTGGTTTATACTGCTAAACAGGCAAAATAGCCTATACGACTATATAAATTTTAATGAATTTATACATTATATTTTCCATTTCATTGGCATGTTTATAAATTTTAAACTTATATAACATTTTGCGAAGCTTACGAGGCTCCCCACAATATTTGTTGTGTATAAAACAGTTGGACGTTCAAAATATGTATTATACATTTTAATCAGTCCTTTAATAATTCCAACCTTCAAATATACTAAGTGGTTGATATGAGTGCTCTCTCAAAGTGTTAACCAGTAATAATAATTTTTGAATGCACGCCAGAAATGTAACCAAAACCGTTAAACTGTATCAGACTATCTTAAGTATCCACACCACAGACTACATAGAGACCACGACGTGCCACCGTACCACCGACTCAATATTAAAAAGTTATCCGATGTGATAGATAGATATATATCTATTTCACACAGCAAGATTTGAGGGTGACAAAGGGGGCGCTAGGTATCAACTACCCGTGAAATTTAAAATTATTGGCGGGAATTTTAAATTAACATTAAATGTGCTTACCTCCGGTTTGAAGTAAGTACTACTACTAACTAACTAACTAAGTTACGTTAAGTTAACTACGTAAATACTTGCTAGCATGTATTTCACAAGTATTTACATATTAATAAGTTATTTCGGATTATGTACAATGTAACTTAGTGAATCTTATCTTCAAACCGACGATATATGTAGGTATAATAGGTACAAGATGAAAACACAAATTTGAAAAGAAAATGTATATTATAAAGGAAAAGAAAAATTAATTGCAGTAGCGTTTCACACTAAAAAAAAAAGAATGAATATTAATCAAATCAAAGATATAATAAGAAATAATAAATAATAAAAGATCGAAACAACACAATAAAAATATAAACAATACAAAAGACGAAAGAAATTGGATCCAGAACCAGGCCGAGAGAAAAATGAAAATATTACAATGTAACATAAACATTTTACTGATGTTGTAGTATTTTCAATTCGCTCTTCTTGCCACGAGAATTTTTTATCGAATACGGCAGATTCCCTTAAAAATACCATCTATAACAAAATTAAAGCGTGTTGAACAAGTAATCCAAGAAAAATCGATTTTCTCTGATAAAAACTACAGCTTCCTTCTGAATGTTTGCTACTTGCAAATTTTGCAATTCCTTTTCTAACAAAGTAATTCCATTACCAACAGACACAACTAACTTCTCCGAAGGATATGTTATTTTATTTTGCTGCTCAAAAAACTTCTTTGAAAGAAACAAATTTATATCATAATAGTGAACAATCGGAAGGTAAAGCACTTAAACATTTATCACAATTAATATCAGCGAGAATCCGTTTGGCAATAAAACCGCTAACATATGTACATATGTCAAAAGGGAAAACGTCATTTGTGGGGGTACCTTGGATGCCGTCAGTCATGTTCAAGGTTAGTCAGTGTGACCCAATAAAGAGAAAATTCCACGTTCGTCGAATAAAACAAAGTTATTCCACGTCAGCAAATGAGAAATGTCATCAGTCTGTGTCTGCCAAGAAAAGATACTATCAGTGAGTAAGAGCCTGCAAAAGCCAAGGACGGTCCATAAGGACAATTGTCAGCAAATATCGTGAAGCTACGTCCATGTCAGTGAAAACGTAGTAAGATAAGTTATCGCCCTGCGTGTAAATTTATGTATGTTGTCTGGTGAGCCTCAATACCTTTGAGCAAGCATGAATTCTGACAGGTCTCGATTTAAATATTTGCCTGAAGATTCACAAGGAGACGTAAATTATGCTTCCTGGCGGTTTAAATCAGATTTAACTTTAAACTCCAAAGATTTGTTTTTAGAACTGGTAAAGCATCGAAATCAGATAGTACAGAAACAGATTGGCATTTGTAAATTGGAATAAAAAAGATATTGAAGCTGAAACTTTAATTTGTTTAAGTGTAAGTGGTAACATAGCAAAGAACATTTTGAATTGTAAGCCACCTATGAAATGTTGTTGAAATTAGAAACTTATGCTAAAAAGTCGGATGTTACAGTTGCAAAGAGCTTTAGCTTTAGTTATGATGTCAGCAATATGCTGAAGAATTAACTGCTGAAGGAGCGTTAATAAAGGACAGCTGGTTAATAACAAAAATTCTGCGAATGTTGCCTCCTAAACTTCATCATTTTCGAAAAGCATGGGATAATGTGATCGGAAGTGACTAGAATTTAGATACACTAATTGAACGCTTAAGACTTGAAGAAGATAGACAAACGGAAAGTAAAAAACTACAAAGTGAAAACGTATCGCAAAATGCGTTTGCTTCAGTACACAATAACAAACCAAGGATACCAAATCAGCAAGGAAGTCTTGATATAGAATGTTTTAAATATGGAAAGAGAGGACACGTAAAGAAATATTGTAAGAATAAGCCATGTGCTAAATACCTAGCACGTTATAAGAATACACATTATTGTAACAATTGTAAACAAAAGGGCCGTTTTTCAAAGAATTGTCCGAATGAAAAGTCAGATAGGAACAGTAGTGAAAGAAATAAGAAATTCTCTCTACTGTAAATATGAATGACATAAAGGTAAAGCGAAATAATGGCTATGTTATAAAGATTGTGAAGCCACCCAATACATGACATTTCGAAAGGAATAGTTGATTAATTATATTAAACTTCCAAAACATACAAAAGTAATAATTGGAGATTCAACAAAAATTGATGGAGTAGGAATAGGTGATATTGAGTTGCAGGCATTTAATGGAGAAAATTGGTACGACATAATTCTAACAAACGTCTCATATAATTAATCGAAGCGGAAGTAACTTGTTGAAACTCCATAATCATAACTTGTAAGAATCAAAAAAGAGACTTTGTGAGTTTCAAAATTTTTTAAATAAAAGTGTCACTACAAATTTGTTTCGCCACACAGTGGCTTCATCAGGTGGATGAAAACTAAAGATAAACGAACGATTAGTATCTACTTATATACAAAAGAATAAAAGGTAATTATAAAATTAGAAACTTAGTGCTAGGAGGGGGAATGATAAACATCTGTATGGTCGTTTAAAACTAAGCCTAATCTATTATATCTATTAATTTCCATTGGTTCCAAAATATTTAGTTTTTCCCTTTTTCTTGAATGTGAAGTATATCAAAATTACTATTAAAATTATGGTTGTTTTCTAGACGTCTTATATGTTCCAAAGTTAACCTTTAACTTATTTTCTGTTACGCAAATGTTAGATAAAGGCTATATCCAAACTTCCTACTCATATTACTGGTCCATTAACCTTCCTATACTCACGCATACGGTCTGTGAGACCGACTTCTATAGTATAGTATGCGTCTTTCATTTTGACGTGAGTATAGGAAGGTTAAAAGAACAGGTGGAAAAGAAACACCATTGATTTCCAAAGGCGACGGACAACTATTCAAACTGATGCTTCGCGACAATGAGTCAGAAAAATGTTTGATTGCTACCTCGGTTAAAGTAAATCTCTCAGATCGAATAACGGAACTGAAATCTATATATACAGTCTGTCCCAGGATTGACGTTACAAGAGGTGTGATGGACTGAAAATTTTTTAATTTTATTTTAAGATTGTAGAATTAAGCCCTGCTTAGCGTGAATAATTATTTAAGAATATTTTCAGTTTTTGAAAAACAAGTTGGCCTTGACGGTGGAGCGAAAACTATTTTCTTTTAAGGTAACCTACCCTTTCTGTTCATGATACGTCAAAATGTTACTAAAAGAAGTTATTCAGAATGAAACATTATTGCTCTATGTAAAATTTCAGAAATATTTACGTATTTTTTAGATTGAACAAAATAAATTGTTTTTTAAGGTCTGGGATGTCTGAATTCGCGTGAAATAAAACAATGGGAGGCCATGAAAACAAAATTGTTCACTAATCTTAAGTACTGTCAGATTACAATAATTTGTAGTATCTCTTAGTTCAAATTTCAATGAATGCTAGATCATGTTAACGTTACAGCAGAGAATTTACATTGTTCAGTGTTATGGGCTCGGACAAATTGCTCTAAGAGAAGTGGTGCAGCAGTTTGACGAGAGATTTCAATACCAACCTTACACATATGACTGCCATGCGAATAGTTAAGAAATTTCTTGCAACTGGCAGCGTTCTTAACGTAAAGAAAGAAAAGAAGAAACATGATGAAAACGATGCCGTAACTATTATTGCTCTTGATTCGGTGGAAGATCATCCTAGACTATCATTGAGGGAACGTTCACGTAATCTTAATGTTAGTAAATCGGAATTACAAAGAATTTATAAGGCAAACAAGGTAAAGGCATTCAAACCAAAATTTGTGCACACTATCGAAGAAGGTGATGAAGGCCGAAGATTATTATTTTGTCTTACCATCGAGAACGAAATTTTTATAAAAACATTGTTTTTTCTGACGAAGCAAATTTTACTACAAATGGCGTTGTTTCCTCTCAAAATTGTCGCTATTGGGCTACACAAAATCCAAACTTTTGGGTCAATTGTAGACGACAGTATTACCAAAAAGTGAATGTATGGTGTGCCGTTTCATATCGTTTTGGCATTATTGGACCTTTCTTCATAGAGGGGCGGTTAAATCAGAATGTTTATGTACAGCTACTTGAAAGATTCAGGGAAGAGTACTTACATGACTTGACGCTGACCGAAAGACAAGCAATGTATTTCCAACAAGACTGATGTCCTGCACATTCGACAACACGCGTAGCTGAATCGATAAATTTGGTGTTTGGAGAAAAGTGGATAGCTAGAAATGGTCCGATTGCGTGGCCTCCACGGTCGCCCGACTTTACAATATTAGATTCTTTTATGGGGTCGCCTCAAACAACTGGTTCATTCTCAACCAATACCCAACAGTAGAGAAGTATTAAAGGAAAGGATAAGAAACGGCGTAGAGCAAATACACATCGAGGAAGTTCGTAACAGTTTCAGAGATTTCAGACATCGCATAGAAAAGTGTGTACAAAATGGCGGTAGTTACATTGAATAAATAATTTATTATTACATTATGTACAACAATGTTATTACGTTTCGTAAATTTAATTTTTGAGTAAATACTACATGCAATTTATTTTGTTCAATCTAAAAAAAATGACGGTTTAGTCAAAGTACGTAAATATTTCTGAAATTTTGCATAGAGCTATAATTTTTCATTGTGAACAACTTTTTTAGTAACATTTTGACATATCATGAACAAAAAAGATAGGTTACCTGAAAAGAAAATAGTTTTCGCTTCACCGTCAAGGCCAACTTGTTTTTCAAAAACTGAAAATATTCTTAAAATTCTATTCAGGCCAAGCTGGGCTTAATTCTACAATCTTAAAATGAAATTCAAAAATTTTCAGTCCATCACACCTCTTGTAACGTCAATCCTGGGACTGTATATATATATATATATATATATATATATATATATATATATATATATATATATAAAGACAAGTCCCGACTCATTCATTCACTCACTGACTCATCAGCGCCCAGTCCAAACGCCTGAAACTAGAAACTTTAAATTCGGTAAGCAGGTACCTTTTCCAATAACGTAGGTCAAATAAGAAGCGATTTTTTGAAATTCCAACGCAAGTAAAAAGGGATAAATACGGGTAAAATCGGTAACCTAATATCTCCGAAACTAAGACAGATGGAATCAAAATTTAAAAAGCATATGAATGCTCTAAAAAAATAAGCGGACTCGTGTTTGGTACTTTTTTGGTATTTGTACTTTAAAGAGATAAAACAGGTAAAAATCGAATTTTGGTCCTTTTTTTGTACCCAATTTGAAATTCGGACTAAAGGGATAAAAATTTAACCGATTTTTGGTACTTTTTCTAAACCAATATTTTTAAGTACCTATATTGATACGGTATCAAATTCAGTACGTAGCACATACGGGTATTTGGATTATCTAAGCGGCCAAAATTATTTTATGCTACATAACTATTCTAAATGAAACCATTTAAAGAAAAATACGTTTATTAAATTTATTAACACAGTTTATTAAAGAAAACGCAAAATATATTTTTAAAAACTAATTTTCATCTTCGTCGCTCTCTGAAGATTCGTCACGAACATTGGGGTTCGCTGGCATGAGCAGAGCAATTGTTTCAGGCAAAAAAGGTTAAAAGAAGCCTGTTAAAAATGTCTTTGTTGCAATCTTCCCTAGAAAATTTTCGTGCGAAGTCTTGGCGATATAGCCTGAAATGTTTATTTCTTGCTTCTGCGGCCTCGTCTGAAAGCTGGCCAATGGGCAATAATGCGTTCTTTATGATAACCGCACCATGAATTAATATTTTACGCATTGTTGGAGTCATTGGATGCCACGGGTACAACATATAAGCGAGCAGTATCTAATGCATATACGTCGTATTTAACTGGATCAATGAAATGTCCGCTTGAAATCGTCTCAAGGATGACTTTTATTCGATATATTAAGTTGTAACTAATTCCTGTTATGTCAGAAGCTAATTTCGGGTCTTCAAAAGACCTCCATCATTAGTATTGCCAAGATGTGCTTTTGGTATGTCTACTAATAAACCAGTTTCTTCACGAAATCTTCTCTGAATTTCGAGCTTTTTCTCCAGTTTAATGTTTTTCTCTGCTTCAGTCTTCCACTCTCTATATTTTTCACTGGCAACTTGTAAGCCAGATGGAGAATGCTTTCAAAAAGTCTAATTCTGGCGTGTAAAACTGAAAGGCCAAAATCGATAGCTTCAGAACTAATTTCGGTTCGAATATCAATTTTATTGAAGTCCTTATGTTGCACCACATATGTAGCAACGGCTGGTGGATTTTGTGCCAGTGATAGCGTTGCATACTTTGTCATCTACCATTGTCATGATGAAGACATGACTGACTGAGAACTTGTTTCCATTTAAATTAATTTCTGTGGGGTTTAGTAACATCGCAGAATTTTTATAAAGTTAATTTCTTCTTCGGTAACATCAGTATTTTCTTTAACAAAACGAAATTTTATAGGACGGCAAAATCGAGGTGAAGATGGTGTTGGATTTTGCCAGAATACGTTTTTGCCTTCACTACCAGAAACTAATTGTAAAGAGACGAAACAACTTTGGAATATGTTTGCATCCGAGTCGACATCATTTAAAAATTTTTGTTTAAATTGAGGTTGATGTGACCTATAACAACCCCATTTTGAAATAAGCTTCAAACAGTTTCTTTCTTGTTCTTTTACTGTTATTATAACATCTTCTAGGAACATGGATAAGCGTTTAACTGTGTGGTCCATCAAAGGCTGTAAATTAGTTTCGACACATGTACTTGTTACTCTGCATGATTCGGGGGTGGATAGCATTCTTGTTTCGCTTTTTGTAATAAACTATAACACGGAAAAAACTTTTTGTTAGGACTTCTCACTATTTCGTACTGCCGACGACTTAAATCAGCATCTACGAACATTGACAACGCTTGTGTTGGCGTTAGTGGATCGGTTTTTGCGGTCTTTGCTTTACAAAAAGCCTTTTTGTACTTAGGTGCACGTGTTGGACTATTAATGACATCTTTGAGTATTTGGGAAGCATCACGTTTTCCAGCTTTCCGCAATTCCACCTGCGCAGCATGCATAATTATATCCGTTTCTACAGTATTCTGTATGTCTTCAGTTTTCCACCTCTTAGTTCTCTCACTTGATTCCTTAAATAATTTAGATGGTCTTCCAGGCCGAAGCAGTGGTGTAGCAGGTATCTCAAACGTTCCTTCTAGCCATGAATGATTATTTTTGAGAAAAACATCTTCTTCCCTATGAGCTTTTGACCATTTTCGCTGAATATTTGATTTAAAGTTTGCAAAATTTTCTTTTAAACTCTTAATTTGGTCTTTTGTATAGTTTTCATCCGATATGAGTTGATCTTTCAAAAAATTTAATTTATCCTCTAAAGATGACAGATCGAAGCTCTGCATTGGATTAAACAAATATTTTCGGGTCACAATTCTAACCTCCGAGACACATTTTGAACCTACAATCAAAATATTTTCTTTAAGAACACTATTTACGATAATCTTTTTTTAATTAGATGAACAAAATTCGAAATACCTCTACAACACACATCCGCACTTTTCCGCACCAAATTTTTCGACTTTTCGCTACTCATGGCTTCTAAGTTATAATTGGGCTGAAAATTATGACGAAATCTGACGTTATAGTATAACGAATACTAGATTCAAAAAAATTAATTTTTTAAAATTTCACTCTAATGAGAGGATACCTTCAGACTACCTTAAGTTTTGCTATAGTAGTTCTTTTTAGTATGTCCGGCATGGAAAATAAAGCTAATTATCTGATATTAGGTTGATTAGATTGATTAGAATCCAGAAAGATTTATTAAAAAACAGTATTCCAATAAAAAGTTATACGCTTTTAACCATCAGTGATTTTCAATGAGTGTTATTGCTGTTTTGAATTTACTCAAAAACATTTAAGTTCAAAGTGCCGATAAATTGTTTGTGTAGTTAAATTGTACATAATTTCTTCATTTACCTATACGGTGGAAAGTTCTCTTTTACATTTAGTTTTAATTTTTACTAAAATTGCGCAAAAAAATCAATTTTGGCCAGCTAGATTGAACAAATACCCGTATGTGCGTAGGCTCTTCTCTCAATGTTGAGGTCCAGTAAAAAGCACTTTAGGGCAATTTGAATGCTGAAGGGATGAAAAGGGGCCAAAACGGATGAAGTTGGTAACCTAATATCTCCGAAACTATTATAGATAGAACCTGTGTTTGGTACTTTTTAATATTTAGGGATAAAAACGGGCAAAAGCTAAATCTTGGTACTTTTTCGCACCCTTTTCTCAAAAGACAAAAACGGAAAATTGGTACTTTTTCTGAATTTTAGTGTTTCGTTTAGCTTTTATTTTTAACTAAAAAAAAAAACAAGAAATATCAACGCCCAGTCCAAGCCCTTGAACCTAGAAAATTGAAATTTTGCATAGAGGTTCCTTTTATGTAAGCAAACACTTATTTCGTGATGACAGACTGACAGGTAGACAGACAGATCCTATATGGGTCATAACGAGTTTCCTTGAATTTCCTTTCTTCTGAGGTCGCAGCAAAGCGGGACAGGTAAGCTAGTTAAAAATAAAAATGTAAGAGAACTTTTGGAAGAGCTAGGGATATTTCACACTAAATCAAATCCCTGTACAGCTCAGCAAAACGGTCGAATAGAACGAGAAATGCGAACAGTAGTGGAAACATCATGATTAGTAATATATGCACGAAAATTGGACGAGCACTTGTGGACTGAAACTGTAAATTATGCAGTATTTACTCTAAATCAAACGGGGCCAAGTTCAGTGAAGGACAAAAGCCCTGCTGAACTGTGGTTTGGATGTCGTATGTTGTATGAGAATTTTCGGATGCCACGGCTACTTCTTGATTCAAGATCATAAACGAGGCAAAACAGAAAGAAAATCAAGACAAGGAATTTTCGTTGGTTATGACTTTGACTCACCAAGTTACAGTATTATGAGAGACATTGAAATAGATATAGTAATTGAACACGCACGTTAATGTGTCTATGCAACGAAAAACGTGCCGTCTGTGTTGGAAGAGTGCAGATATATCGATGAGGTATCTCTATCTTTTTCTCGCTCATTGACTGTTATGTGTCTATCAGACTCGGATTTGGTTTTTTAACAACATTTATAGTTTAGTAGTAAAAATAATTAAACACTGTAGTGCATATCCCGATATCCAGCACCTCCCCAAAACATTCCGCAAGCGCCGAATGAGAGACGATCACGATGTCAATGTAAATAGTTCTAAAAATGTCATTTTTGATGAAGAGGTACTAGTGACAGGCGGTTACACCGAAATTGAAGCACATAGAATTAAAGACGAGATCGGAGATTTAGGAGGATATCCGGAAAACTAAGTATCAGATATCGAAAGCCAATCATTTGATGCCGATGTCTTCGAAACTTCAGATTTATCAAACTCAACTAATAACAACCAAGTCACGAAACCAAATGTACTTACGTAATCGCAAACATTTGATAATTCCCGGGAGATACCAGGATTATGAATTAGGAGAAATACAAGAAAATTTGGACATGACCATGGTTGGAGAAATCCAAGACATCTCCACTTCGAAAGCGCTAAAAGACGAAAACTGGTTCAGAGCAATGTCTGAAAAATTCGAATCACTGGCAAAATTGCAAATATGGCGTTTGATACAGCTGCCAGAAAATACAAAACCATTAACGTGTCGTCGAGTACTGCGCGAAAAACAGGAAGGCAGACTGAAAGCAAGATTAGTAGCCAGAGGCTTTAAACAAAAAGAAGGAGTTGATTATTCAGATGAGTTCAGTCCTGCTGCGCGCCCTGTATCAATTCGCCTTATTCTCAATTTTGCAGCCTCGAACAAACTAAAGTTGATAACCTTTGATGTAAAGACACCTTCTTTGTATAGAGAGTTAAAGGAGGAGATATTCATGTATCAACCTGAGGGTTTTGATGACAATAGTGGTTGCTTTGCAAATTGAATAAAAGTTTCTATGGTCTGAAACAAGCTCCGAAAAATTGGAAGGAAACATTTTCAAATCTTCTAAAATCACAAGGGTTAGATAACACGGATGATGGTCCTTGCATGTGAATGCAATATCTGCGTTGTTCGTTAACGATGAACTTATTGTAGGATCGAACGAAATTGAAATGCTAAGACCTCTTTGTCAGCTTAGCCACGAATTCGAAATTACAATTGATGAAACCTTGAAAAGCAAACTTGTATCTATGAATGGAAATCGAGATTGGTCAGGAAGGATTATTCGTAAATCAGGCGAATTATACTAAAAAGATTTACTTAACCCAGCCTCAACGCCCATAGAACGCGGAATGGTGACAGATGATAAGAATTTTGTTAACGACAGACCACTGCAAAAATGTAGACCCTATCGCAAAATCATTGGTAGTCTCCTATATTTAGGCACAATTTCACGTCCGAGTTGAGTTTCGGACGGTGAACGATACGGGCGTAGGACACGTGCGGCGATAAGCTAACTCGTGTACGAGCCTTATTCCGGTAAACCGATCGTAAGTACCGAAGAAAAAGACAGTTGAGGTGGAAAGAAGAAAGTGGAAATTAATTTAGGATTCATATAGGAAATAAACACTAATTATTTAGTGCTAATAAGCGTATGAGTGAGAATAAGAGAAGAAATAGACGAGTGTGAGAGAGATCGTACGAGTGGGTGGGACATTGGATATTTGTAAACAACAATATAAAAGGATGGATAGTGATGATTACAGATCAGGAGATGGAAAGAGAAGAAGGGAAGGAAAGGAATGGGAGAACATATTTAAAAAATCAAGAAAAACAGGAAGAACGCCACGAAAAGCCAAAAAGGATAATGAAGAAAAGATAGATAAACTAGCAGAGATGATGAAGGAGCTGATGGGAGATGTAAAAAAGAGGAAAGAGTATACCAACAAGAATTAAGGGAGCTAAGGAAAGAAAATGAAAAATTAAAAGGAGAAAACGAGCAATTAAAGAAAGAAATGAATAATATGGAAACAAGAATGAAAACAGTAGAAAAAGATCAAATACGAAACAACGTCATTGTATCGGGGATAGATATGCAAACAGTAAACCGAGCCGATATAAAAACGGGAATGGAAAACTTTTGAGAGGGGAATATGGGAGCAAAAATACAAATTAAGGAAGCCACAAAAATAGGAATGAAGATGTATAAGGTACAGCTGGATGATTCGTATACAAAGCAATATATAATGGAAAATAAAAAGCATTTGAGAAAGTTACCGGAAAAAATTTACATACACAATGAGATGACGAGAGAAGAGCGAGGAATACAAGGAAAGATAAAACAGATAGCAGAAGAGCAGCGGAGAAGGGGAAAACGAGTAAGAGTAGGCCATCAAAAAGCCTACATAGACGGTAAAGAATGGAAATGGGACGAAAATGCGGGCTGCTTGAAAAAGCAAGAGGATAAAACAACAAGTAGCTCACCAAAAAACTAACACCGAAAGGAAAGAAGGAAGGAAGAAATGGAGGCCACCAGGCGACGATGAGAAAAATAAACACAAAGTCTAAGAGATCAGGACAAGAGGCGAAAGAAATAAAAATAGGCACCTGGAATGTTAGAAGCTTGAAGGGAAAAGAAATGGAGCTAATACAGAAGATGGAACATAGAGATATAGATATACTTGGCATATACATACGTACTATGTGATGTGGTGGTGTGAAGTGGAAGAGAGAGAAAGAGCAAGAGCAGGAGTGGGGATCATCATAAACCAGACTAGAATTAGAGAGATTGGTAAGATTCAAGACATAAACGAAAGAATCATATATGCTCAAATAACCCTTGGGAAGGAAGTATTCCATATAATAACGATATACGCGCCAAGCGAAGATGCAAGCAAAAATGAAAAATACCAATTCTATGACGAACTGCAAAAGACTATGGATGATACACAAAGCAACAACATAATATTGATGGGCGATATGAATGGTAGAGTAGGGAACCAGAATAAAGGAAAGAAAAAATGGTTAGGTCAAGAGGTCGAAAAAGTAAAAAACGAAAACGGGCGGAGAATAATAGATTTCTGCATAGAAAATGATCTCATAATAATGAACACAACATTTAAACACAAATGGATACATAAATATACAAGGGAGGAATGAAAAATCTATTATAGACTACATAATGACTAACAGGGGTATTAGACGATATGTGAGAGATGTAAAGGTGAATAGAGAAGCGGAAATCGGAAGCGACCACTATCTGTTGCTGAGTAAATGGAAAATAACACTAAAGGAAAAAGAAGATAAAAAGAGAAAAATAGTAAAAGGAAAGATTAATTGCTACAAACTAAGGGAACCACAAATATAAAAGAAATACCAGGAAATACTAGACATAGAGTTAGGGAAAACACAGACGATAAGAGGCATAGAAGAAAAGTGGAAAAAGCTTAAAGAAGACATGATAGAAGCAGCAAGAGGAAGTTGCGGAGTAACAAAACTAAAAAACAGGAAAAGAAAAAGAACGGCATGGTGGACAGAAGATATAAAAGAAGCAATCAAGGAGAAAAAAGCAGCATGGAAAACTCACATAAATGCAAAAGATGTAAGAAATTGCGAGGAATACAAGAAGAAGAGGAAAAGGGTGAAGGAATTAATACGGGTAAGCAAAGAAAAATCCTGGAGAGAATTTGAAGAGAAGATTACTAGAAACTACCAAGAAAATCAAAAACTCTTGTATGGAGCGATAAAAAATATGAGGAAGCCAAAACAATATACATTGAAGAACACGACGGATGAAAACGGTAAGGTAGTGACTGAGAAGACAGGATAATGCAAGTATGGAAAAGATACTTCCAGACACTACTACAAACAGAAGGAGAGAAAAATGCACAACTAGAACGAATATATCAAGAAAAGAATTTTATAGAAGGGTAGGTACAACAGGACATAACAAGGGAAGAATTAAAAAAGTCATACAGCTGATGAAGAACGGAAAGGCACCGGGATACGACGAAATTACTGTGGAAATGATAAAGGGACTACTAAACGAGGTCAGAATGGAGAAAGTTACACCCGAGGATTGGAGAATAGGAATGTATGCCCAATTTACAAAAAGGGAGATAGTCAACAGTGTTCAAATTAGAGAGACATAACCCTGGGTAGCACAGTAGGGAAATTATATGCGAGGATATTAGAAAGTAGACTTAGGAAAGAAATAGAACATACATTAGAAGAAACACAATGCGGATTTAGAAAGGGACGAGGGACTCAAGATCAAATATTCATTTTAAGACAAGTAATAGAAAAAGCAATAGAAACAGGCAGAGAAATACATATATGCTTAATCGATATAATAAAAGCATTCGAACGTATAAGGAGAAATGATGTATGGAGAACGTTAGAGACAAGAGGTGTGAATGAGGAATTAATAGAGTGTATAAAGAGCACATACTACAGAACAAGAAACTAGAGTAAGAAATGAAAAATCGGAGACGTTTATATGTAGAAATGGACTAAAGCAAGGCGGCGCGCTGAGCCCTTATTATTTAATATAATGTTAGACGAAGCGATTAAGAAGTGTAAACACCAACTGAAGCCATATAATGTAGGATACTGGAAAATGGAGAAAATACAAATAACTGAATTAAGCTATGCGGACGGTATGGTGATATTAGGAAACACGGAGAGACACCTGCAAGAAAATGTCAATATAATAAATGAACAATTAAAAGAAATAAACATGGAAGTTAATATAGACAAAACAAAAACAATGGCAATAAGCAGAGAAAGTCTAACACATAACATAAGAATAGAACAAACTAACGCGTTTAAATACCTGGGAGGGATTATTAACAGCGAGGGGTCCTTAGAAGATGAAATAAATGAAAGAATATCAAAAACTGCAAAACTTTACAACATGATAAAAACACCATTCTTAAACAACAAAGAAATACCAGAGATAGTAAAGGCAGAAGTGATCCGCAAGGTAGTGAAACCAGTACTGACACACTCATGCGAGTCATGGACTACAAACGAGAGACAAAGAAGTAGGATGAACAGCGTAGAAATGAGGTTCCTAAGACGAATAACAAATAAAACTAAGTTGGATAGGAAAAAGAACGCAGAATACAGAGAGGAGCTCAATATAGAGCCAATCCAAATAACAATACAGCAAGGGCAATTAAGATGGCTTGGCCATGTTATAAGAATGGGCGAAGAAAGGTTGGCAAGACAAATATACGAATCAAAAGAAATGGGAAAAAGGAGAAGAGGAAGACCGAGGAAGACATGGGAGCAAGAAGTACGAAGTGCATACGAGGCAAGGGGAGAGAAATGGGAGGATATGAGAGCAAGATGCAGGGAGAGAGAAAAGTGGAGACAAATATGAAAGAGGGAGCCAGGAAACTCAACTCCACACAACCCGACACTTCACGGTCAAACGGGTTTCAGAATTAAGTAAGTAAAAGTTCACGTCCGGATATCTCCTTTGCTATGAATTCATTTAAGTAGATTTAACGACTAACCAATGGAAAGTCACTGGAAAATGATCGAACGAATATTTGCCTACTTAAAAGAAACCTGCAAGTTTGGAAGTTTCTTCAATGGGCACAGTGTTATTGTCGGCTATACAGACTCGGATTACAGAGGAGATATGTTCACAGGACATTTCACGAGCGGAATTCTCGTGAAACAAGGAGGACGGATTGTATGGTATGCCCAAAAACAACGTGTTGTTGATACCTCTACTGCAGAAGCCAAGTATCGGGTAGCCGTCTCTGCTATTGATGAGATATGCTGGATTCGTCGCCTGGGTAAGAAATTGAAGTTCTTTGATACCAAGCTGTCAACAATGTTGTATATAGATAATCAGTCTGCTATTTATATGGTTAAAAACACTAACGAAGACAAAGTAACGAAAGGTAAGAAGCACATTGACATTCCGAGAAAGTTGATTCATGTTAAAAAAATCAAATCAGCTGGCCGATATATTGACTAAAACACTGACTCTTAACTCATTTCTGGAACTGCGTTCAAAAATAATTAAGGAGGAGTGTTAAACAGTAATATTTTTTTAATTACGCGCCAGAAATGTAATCAAAACTGTCAGATTATTTTAGGTAAGTATCTACACCGGATGTATAGCCATGTTTATTTTACTTTACTCTCCACGTTTTTGTGTATCCACATGCATTCTATAGATACGGTGTGATAGTGGAGTTCTTATGATGCTTCCTGTGATGTACATTATAAAGTTCAATAAATATATGTAAAGTCGGGTTTTTGACTCTACTAAAGGACCTCCTACATTCAGCAAAAAACTACGGGATAAATTTACAAGAGATAACCACTCACGCATCCTACAGCAGCAGTTTCCAGTTTCCGCACAGTAACAATATTGATTTTTGGCGGGTGCCACTTGTCTAATTGTATTTTATATCCTGTATATTACAATAATTCTTTGGAATTAACTACTAGTCTCATCAAGCCTTCCACAATTTGAATTTCTTAGGTGAACGGAAGAAATGTTTCTAATTAACAACGATTTATAGTGTGTGATGTCCGCCTCACTAGTAGTTCCAGATTCAGTTTCCAGACGACCAGCCCCTTAAGAGTGGAGACGGGGTGGGTGTGTTTCCAATACTGTAAAATGAATATTCGGTCGTCACTTGATCTCTTAACATCTGGAAACCTACCTTTCATCTAGCAACGATAAGACCAAGAGAGTTCGCTACAGGTGCAACCACAAGCTGATTCTTTAGTTTTGTTTGATCTGAAAGTTGTTAGAAATATAATATCGTAATCAATTACTCTCGGTTAATTGCGATAATTCGTTTAATTCCCTACTGCAGCGTTTATAAGTACAGCATGAGTGCAGACCTAATACTCTTATATAGGAGTCCCCGTAACTGCTTTTGTAATTTTCTTTCCTGTCAACAAATGGCAACATGAACGTTGAGAAAGTAGATATCCTTTTTTCAACTGCTAAATTCTATATTAAATGGCGTCACATGTCAGTTGCCCACACAGATTACCTATAATAGCCACAGATTACCTACTTACAATAAGGACCAAAAGTCAATTTTCCAACTGACAAAGGTAATGGATCTCGACGTCTCGGTTGATACCCTACGATCCAGAGCCGGCCTAAGGCAGCATTACCGTTGCCAAAATTCGGCCACGCGCAGTCAAGATGTACTGCGGCTATCAAATGCCTGGCCTGGGGCGGTGCGCAAATTTCCAGGTAGTGCGAGAGGCCCAACGAATAGATGGCTACAAGCGCCAATTGCCAAGGAGGGCACCCTGCTAATTAGCGGGGGTGTCCCAGATGTCCACGGCCCCGGATGATCCCGATGCGACAACCGGTAGAACCCGGGCTGGCAGCCGGCAATAAGAGTAAGCCGTCACACCAGGGCGACAGTACTCCTAGATCGCGGCGTCAAAGACATCCCAACAGCGCCCGCCTAGGCTGCCAGCGAGGACGGCCAAAACGTCAGCGTCAAACCGAAAGAGGGATCGCGCACCGATCGGACTCGACTCTCGTCGGGAGCGCGTGCCTAAGGAAGCTAATAAAGGTCCGGACATAGTATCGGTCTTGTATATGCTACAGAACTTTTTCACTCAAATGGACAAGACCGCCCGTCTATTACAGATGCTGCTTCCTCCACGCGACTTCTCGGCCTCAAAATGAGCGCATCACCATCTAGCCCCTCTGGCGACATTCAGAGTGTCGCCTGGAACGCCCACGGGGTTGGCAACGAGAGGCTCGAGCAAGAATCATTTCTGTTAGACCAAGCCATGGACATCATGCATCATGCAGGAGACGTGGTTACCACCTGGCGACAGGTTCGTAATCCACAATTACATCACAGGTCAGATCGGTTGGACGGTCGTAGCGGCGGCACCGCTGTGATGATCCGTCATGGAACCGGCACGAGCGGACCGTTGTGCCTGGCATGGCCTGTTTGGAGGCGACGGCGGTGGAAATTCCTCTCCGTGGAGTGGCTGTTGTTAGGATCATCTCGATCTATTCCCCCTCCTCCCCGAGTCGGGGATTTGTGGTCCGGAATTTAGAAGCAGCAAATTTATGTGACGTCCGCACGTACAGGCAGTGGAGGAGCACCCTTTTCCCACTGTTGCGCCGCGGAGGGAAGTTGTCCTTGAGGGCGAAAGTACCATCTATTGCAGCATCCTCCAGCCAATCCTTATATACGCCGTACCGGCGTGAACAACGGCTGCACCTTGCCACATCGCCATCCTTGCCACGTTCCAGAACAAAACGCTCAGAATCATAACCGCCGTTCAAAGGTACATGCGAAACGATCAAATACGACTCTTGGTAAGTACCCCTACCAAAAACATAATCATCGTAGCGAAAGTGGATGGTCAGTTCGAATGGTAAGTGTGGCTGTATTGGAAGTGTAGGCTATTTGGATAATAGTTTCTTCCGTCTTTCTTTCGTGGCGATACTTTTTGGTTACACCAGTGTTTATATTGATACTCATAGATGTCCAAAATATTTCATACAGCAGCGATTGACATTTCACGCGATCACTAAAGGGCCCTGGAAACGAATATTTACATTTTCATGTAGATTGTTTGACAGAATCGCCTAGCAAAGCCGCATACTATCAAAAATTTGACAAAAGTGTAGTTAGACAAAAAAATGATGGTTTCCAGGGCCCTTAAGAGGTAGCTGGGCAGCTCAGAATAATTGTGAGTATACACAAATATCAACATTCGCGAGTCACCCGTTTCCCACCGCTCCACGGCTGCAACGGAGAATCTTTTTCGTATCAGGTTTGAAAAGTCTATAGAACTATGGAAAAACCTCTTGTCCGTTTGTGCTGAAAACGCCTTGGAGGGTGTCAAACAGGGCACTGGAAATAAGGATGAGTGTTTTTTTGCAAATTACTCCACAATTGCAGAAGTTTAGTTTACATTTAGTATATTATTTTAAATACAGTGAATTTACAAATTTTATTTGGATTTTTATTAAACCTATTATTTTTAATTTTTGTACTTTATTTATCATGATGATAATATTCTATATAAAAATGGAGGAAACACAAATACTGTATATACATCTTAAACATCGGATAATGGCGGTCGCGCCACATACATTACAATGGAGACGAAAACCATCGTTTTCCGCAGAAAAAGCAAATTGAAGAAGATATTCGAAATGTCCTGGTCTGTCTTAAATGTCCACTTTTATACCAAGCGTATGCAAATAAATGTTGGTACCTGGTTGCAGATAATTGGTTATGTATTAGTGACTGTAATTTTATAATATGATTCCGTTGTCGCAAATCAATATGGTTTTCGACAATAACCAGGCCTGAAAATGTTCTTATAAATCTTTTCTAGACACGAAAACCATACACGTCTAAAGATTGTACCATACCAATGTTTTTTTAGAAATTGCTAATATTTGGACATCCATATTGGTCGAAATATATGGTTTCAATGAAGTAGGACAATGACCTGTCCAGGCATCTAATAACAATACGCTTCGTACGCTGATATTTCGTAGGTATATCTGTAAACCAGAACCTAAACAATTGGCTGGTCAATTTACCTGAAGCAGATATACAGTACCGTTCAAAAGTATTTGGGCACCCATAGATTTGGAAGAAAAGATTAAAAGCATTAGTGAAAAAGTGAATATATATTTATTAGTTACATATACATATCTAATTATATATCTGACAGTAGGATTACAGATTATATTTAGTCTTGTGATTTGTCTGTGATCTTCTTTCTTTTTGATAACGGCAGCACACAAACGCGGCATTCTTGCAATTCGTTTCGTCAAGGTATCTGGTGTTATCCGGACCCACGGTTCTTGTAACTTATTCCACAAATCAACCTCCGATGTGTTACTGCTTTCCAGACCTTCCGATCAAGTTCCTCCCACAATAAATCTATGTGGTTTAGGTCGGGCCTTTGGGGAGGCCACTCCATACCTTTGATGGATCCGTCTGCTTCCAAGTGTTGCAAATAGTCTTTACACAGTTTAGATGTATACTTCATATGTATTCTTTAATATTCCCTCAATTTTTACAATATCACCCACGAACGTATCACCAAAACAACCCCAGATCATCACAGAACCAGCGCCATGTTTAACCGTAGGAACAATACATTGCTTTGCCTCACGTTCACCTGCAGATCTTCGAAAATCTCAAACTTTGACTCATCGTTCCACAAGACTACTCCACTGTTCAACTGTCCAATGCTAGTGTTGATGAGCCCAGTTTAAGCGTTTCCGTTTATTCTGTATGCGCAATAACGTTTTTTTCATCGTAATTGGTGCGTATAAACCTGCTTTGTGCAAGCGACGTTTAACTGTAGTTACGCTTATTGACCTTCGACGGTCTGCATTGATTTCAGTAGCAATTTCTGAGGCTATTTTCCCTCAATTTATTTTGCTAGTTACCACTATTGCACGATCTTCAGCAGAAGTTGTCGCTCTGGGTCTTCCAGTTGGTTGCCGGTTGCTTACGATTCTATGTTTAACACTTTTCGTATCGGCATGTTTCACAGTCTTAACAACAGTTGTCGGACAGGAATATTTCACAACGAATTCAGAAACGTAACTTGTCCGTGGTCATTACTAAAACTATCCTTCACAGAAAAGCATTTACAAGAACTTCGAGAAACCTTTATTGCACTAATCCCCATGTAGTTGCAATAACCAATTTTGATTTATTGCAGGTAATAAAGTAATTTATATAATGTTACCTACTGTTATGTTACTGTTATGCGGCATTTCTGTAAATTTAATGCTTTCCCTATGATTATTCAATTTTGCAATAGTGAATTTCCTATAAGTTTTGTAGTACAAATACTTTTATAATATATCGGTGCCCAAATACTTATGAACTGTAGCGTATATGTACACAATATGGTTCGCCCTTTCATAAGCGTGTATAAGTCAAACAATAAACAATACCTCAAATAAGTTTTGTTATACTCTAGCACCAAATTCTCCTTCAGGCTCTTTAAAAACAATAAATAGAGGCGGTGGTAATTTACCTGCCACTGATGTCATCGGGAGGATTGTGTAACTATACGTATGTATTGTGGCAGCAATAGACTACACTGCACGTTCAATCTTCGTCATTCCTGAATGCTAGTGTATGACCTGAATTTATTTCTAAAATAAACCCACTCTCATCTGCGTTAAATGTATTTTGGGATCCACAATTCTTCAAATAAAGTTTTACTTCAATTATGAAAGTAGATGCAGTAGTTTCCAATGTATTGCTGTCCAACGATTAATATATTTTGTAAGTTTTCTAGAAAAATTCTATGGACTCTTTTAAAATGGGGATATCCAGGTGTCAGAGGCTTCAAAATTTTCAACATTGACTTCCTCATTACCTTCTAAAGCCCAAGTTCGTAAATCCATGTCGTCAACAATCAGATTGGTGTCTAGGATAGTTGTAAGTCTACTTAAGACGTACTCCGATATCTGCATTAACTTTTCGCGTTTCGTGCCACCTTTTTGTATTGCCACTTTTTATCTGTATAATTGGCTTAACGACTTCACTTCCCTAAAACAATGTTGTGAGGTAAATAATCTACGCGTCAACAAATGGCGTTAGTAGTTAGATGATACGAGTTAGTTCCTAACGTTGAGCCTACATGTAAAAAGCATATTGTGTAGAATTATAATAAAACCATCTATACCTGTGTGTCTAAATCCGCAAGTTAAAGTTAACGCCCCTGCATTAAGCAATACATGCTATCAGGAGGAAAAATAGGGGTATACAAGAAAAGAAGTAATCAAGTAGTACAGTAAGCGCATAACCTACAAGAAAATGGAGGGAAATGTACGGTTGCCTGATCCCTCAAATAATGAAAAAGCAAGTGATATAAAAAGTGTGCCTTATTATTAAATATAATAAGAAATAATGGATTGGAAATTTACAACACACTTAAATTTGAAAATGAGGAAAAAGATAAGTCTGGTGTTTTATTACAAAGGTTTGAAGCGTACGTTACACCAAAAAAGAATACTATTTTTGAAAGATTTAAATTCAATCAAATCATGCAGAAAAATGAGCAGACTATAGATTTCCATTTGTGGAAGAGTTAAAAACTGCAGTGTACTCATGTGAACATCAAGTTGCGGAAGAGATAGTAAGAGATAGAATAGTTTTAGGCATTAAAGACAGAATGATACGGAAAGGTTACAAGAAAACAATCTAGACTTAAAGAAACCTGTCGACATAAGAAAAGCAGCAGAAGCAACAAAAAGTCAAATTAAAGAATTAAATCAAATAGATAAAAGTGAAGTACAGGCAACTCAGAGTAAAAACACACAAAATAAAGATCATAAGAAATATATCAAGGGAGGCACGAGTATCAAGGTTAATGGAAACTGTAAGAGGTGTGGATGGCAACATCAAATAGGCAATTGCCCAGCCGTTAAGAAAACATGTAATTTTTGTGGCGGTAAAAATCATTTTGAACGTGTGTGTTTAATAAAAAAGCAAAAAAGAAAATGATGAGGTTACGAGTGAAGAAAAGAATGAAAATTTATTTGTATATGCAATAAAGAAATACTTCAGAAAATAATTCTTGGATAAAAGCATTAAAAGTGAAGAGAGAATTTATACGTTTCAAGATAGATACAGGATTGCAAAGTAATATTATACCACTACAAATGGTGAAAATGGTGAGAGAGTTAAATAGAATACAAACAACACAAACTGATTTAGAGGCATATGGAGGAACACAAATCAAACCTTATGGAAAATTAGCATTAACATGTTTCTTTAGAAATAAAAAGTACGTTATCGACTTTTTGGTAGTAGATATGAATGTTCACCCAATGTTAGGACTGAAAACTAGTGTTACACTAAACATAGTAAATCAAATTGATAGTGTTCACACAAATAGAAGAGTCAGAACTATAGAAGAAATGTTAAAGCAATACAGAGAGAGAATGATGAACTAGGAAACTATTCAATGAAATACAAAATAGCAGTTGATGAAAATGTACAACCAAGAGTACAATGTCCAAGAAAAATACGAATAGCAGTGCAAGGGAAAGTTAAAAACAAAATACAAGAACTTGAAAGAAGAGGTATTGTCAAAAAAATGGAAGAACCAACTGAGCGGATAAGTCCTTTGACAATTGTGATCAAACCAAATGGTGAACTACGTTTATGTTTGGACCCAAGATTTTTGAATGAAGCAGTCAAGCGAGAGCATTTTCCCATCCCAACAGCAGACGATATAGCTGTTAGTTTAGCTAACAAAAAAGTGTTTACAGTTTTGGACATGAAAGATGGTTATCTCCAGGTACTACTAGAAGAAAATTCAATGAAGTGTAAATGCTTCAGCACACCTTTTGGAAGATACATGTTTTGCAGACTACCTTTTGGCCTGAAATCGTCCCCAGAAGTGTTTGAGAGGATGAATTTCAAAATATTTGGATATTTGCAAGGAGTTGGAATATATTTAGGTGACCTTATTGTTGGTGGAGAAGATGACGATGAACATGATCAAAACCTGAATGCAGTTCTAGAGACACAGTTGAGGTACAGCATAAAATTCAACAGGATTAAGATACAGTTCAAGAAGACAAGAGTAAAATACATGTGACAAACATTTACTGGAGGAGGTATGAAACCCGGTTGTAGTTAAATAGGCCAAAATATATATCTGAGCTACTGAGAATTTTTATCTAAATTTGTACCGAAAATGTCAGAAGTAACAGCTAGTCTTAGAAATTTAACTAGAAATGATGTTCATTAGTCATGGTCAGAAGATGATGATCAAGCTTTAAATAAGTTAAAACAGCTAATAGTCAATGCGCCGACGTTAGCATATTTTGATAATAAAAAAGAAGCAGTCATTCAATGTGATGCATGTAAAGATGGCTTAGGAGCTGTTCTAATGCAAAACGAATATCCAATACCTTTTCCTTCAAGGAATTTGACGAAATGTGAACAAGGTTACACACAGATTGAAAAAAAAATGTCTTGCAATCACATTTGCAGTTGAAAACCATATTTAATAAAGATATAGACAAAATTAACAAGCGCTTATAAAGGATTGTATTAAAAATTACTGGCTATAGTTTGAAAATCATCTATACACCGCGAAAGATGTTGTGTATGTCGGATTTGTTAAGTAGAGCACGTATAAACAAACAAAACGAAGATAATGTTACAATTTACAGTTTACCAAATTTAAAAAAGCTGTTATAAATGATAGTAATTTTAAACAAATTGTAGGCTTTATTAGAAATGCATGGCCAAAAAGTAGTAAAAAATTAAATTCAGAATTAAAACATTATTTTGCCTTAAAATATGTTATTTCATATGCTCAAGGATTGCTGTTCTTAGGTGATAAAATTATAGTACCAATTGCATTAAAAGGAATATGTTATATTTAATACATGAAGGCTATTTAGGCATTAAGAAATATAAAAATGTCTGCAGATATTGAAAAAGTCGTCGAAAATTGCAGAGTTTGTGAAAAATATGAAAACAATCATGCGAAAGAAGAATTACTGTTATATCCAAAGCCACAAAGAGCTTGCGAAGAGAATATTAACATATACAGTAGAAGCCGCTTATTATAATCACGGTTAATGTTATCAAACGGTTATTGTTATCGAAAACCGTTGGTCCCCCAAATCACTCTATTTAAAACTCATTGAAAGAAAGCCGCATATTGTAATCAAAAGCCGCTTAATGTTATTAGTTATGAATAGTATCCTTTGTCGGAAAGTTTCTTCAGGCGACGGTGTCTGCAGCGCAACTCCTTTGAACGAGCCGCTTTTTCTCGCCGATTTCAATTAAAACTCTCATATCGCATATTACAATCTAACGAATTGTTATTTCTATATTATGAAGAGGTCATCTTTTTTTTTTGATGTACTTTATGTATAAAAGGTCCGTTCGTTTAAATGATATTCAGTTTCTCCTATACTCTTCTACGAATCTCACGTTCTACAGTCTTGTGTACGGGTAAATTATTGAAATTTCGCATAAACCACCGTGGTCATGGCAGAAGTGAATAAAAAACGTCGCGATCTATCGAACGAAGAAAACGACAAATTCTCGATAACTTCGATAAACTTCCGAAAATGAGTCAAAGGAATGCTGCGGTACAATTAAAAATTTCGCAACCGCTGTTGTGTGAAATTTTAAAAATCGTACAGAAATAGAAACGTGTGCGCGTTCGAATGAAAACATAAAACGAAAAAGGGAAAGATCTGGAAAGGATAATCAAGTTGAATCAGCTTTAAAAATTTGGTTTACAAATGTTCGCGAAAAAATGCCTCTGTGAATGGTCCTATCATGCGTCAAAAAGCAGAAGATATAGCCAAAACTATGGGGAAAGAAAATCTCATTGCAACAGACGGATGGTTCAATCGGTGGAAAAAGCGAGAAAACATCGTTTATAGACCTCTGCACGGTGAAGAAAAAAGTGCTGATTCGTTAGCAGCCGCTGACTGGATGCGTTCGGAGTGGCCAGAAATTATTGCAAAATATCCGCCTCGGGACATCTACAATGCAGATGAAACAGGACTCTACTTTCGCGCGATGCCTAATCATACTTATTTGTTCAAAAACGATAAAGTAAGAGGTTGCTTATCTTCGAAAGAACGAGTAACAGTGTTATGTTCTGTTAATATGGAAGGTGAAAAGGAAGAACTTCTAGTGATAGGAAAAAGTAAGAATCCTCGGTGTTTTAAAGGTGTTAAAACTTTGCCCGTGGAGTATTTTGCTAATGCGAATGCTTGGATGACAAGCGTCTTGTTCAGCGAGTGGTTACTCAGGTGGGACAAAAAATTGAAACGCCAAATCGTCTTATTAGTAGACAATTGTACTGCGCACAAAGTGAATGCAGTTTTGACGAACATCCAACTTATATTCTTACCTGCGAACACTACGGCATTGATACAACCATGTGATCAAGGAATCATTCGAACATTCAAAGAATACTATCGAGGGCAAATTCGAGCTCAAATTATACAAGAACTTGATGAGAATCGAGATGCACCTACTGCAGATGCGATAGCAAAAAATCAGTCTTCTAGATGCGCTGCATTTGCTGGTGAAGTCATGGAGGCAAGTTCAACCAGAAACTATCCGAAACTGTTTTCGAAAAGGAGGTTTTTCCAAAACTGGTGATGAAGAACCTGATCTCCATGAAACGTGCGCTGACATTTTAGAAGGTATGAAAAAAGAACTTGTTTTGTACATCTAACTAATATTTTTTAATTTTTTTTGTAGTTCAAGGTCTGTCCAAAAGCGAATTTTCCGATTGGGTGGATATCGACAATGATGTTCAAACAGCTGCCACAATGACTATATCAGACATTTGTCGGGAAGTTGTGGATCAATCGTCCGAAGGAAGTAATCCTGAATTACCCGAAGTAGGAGAAGAAGAAGAAGAGGAAATGTCTGAAGAGCCGCCAACTAATGGCCAGATGCAAGAAGCGTTAAATATTCTCCGACGTGGTGTACAATTCCGAGAAAGTAATTTTGATAGATATTATGATTTTGAAATATACATACAAAATCTTATTAATAAAAATAAACGTCAAACGACGATCGACCAGTTTTTCGAATGAAATCGTAAAGTGTAAATAAATGTACCTACGTATTGTATCGATGATAAAAAATAAACAAATTTGGTAAAATATTAAAAATTGTTGATTAATCGTTAATTTTTCCCTTGAATTTTATTTGTAAGTCGTTAAATAATTTGATTACATACATACATATTTATTATTGACTACATCAGCATAGAAAAATACATTTATATTTACCTTCCGCTTACTGTTATCATTCGGTTAATGTTATCAAAAAGGGTTTGTTCCAAATTGATCACAATAAGCGGCTTGTACTGTATTTACATATGCTAGCGCGGATTACTTAGTTGTTATAGATTCATACAGTAACTGGATTGAAATGTCTCCATTAAAAACAAGAACGGCAAACGCGATTATTCAAATTATGAAATCAGTTTTCGCGAGATTTGGTATACCCGAAAAAATAACTGACAATGTAATAGTTATGAGTATATAAAGTTTGCACATGAATGGGGATTTGAAACCGTTTTCACTAGTCCATTGCATTCACAGTCTAATTGCTTGGCAGAAAAAGCTGTTAACATCGGTAGAAAGTTATTAAAGAAATCCATGGAGGACATGTCAGACATAAATTTTGCCTTGTTGAACCAGCACAACTCTTAATGAACAAGACAATCAAAACAAAATTGCCAAAAACAAAAATTCTCTATTACGGCGGTGGAGCGGCGGGAAAGGGATGACTTTTTCTCACCTCGAATGCTGATATTTGTGTGTATTTCAATAGCGCTCTTAAAACGCAGTACATTCGCACACACTAATATTCTATCTTCAGCAATTGTGACAAATTTAGAAAGAAACCGAAATCATCCCCATTTTCAGTGTCTCGTTTTACCCCCTTTAAAGGTTCTTTTTAGCAGAAACGGACAACGGGGTTTTTCATAGCTCTATAGGGTCTTAACTTTAGCTAAGTTTCATTCAAATCGATGTCTCCGGGTTGGAATAGTTACCTTGTAAAAAGTAAATTAGCAGCTGCTAATTATATAGTTAAAGAATTACAAGAAAAAGTTGAAGATAAAAAGAAAAAAAAATATTATAAGCCAAAATATGAAGACCAAAAAGAAATTATCGAAAATTTGTATAAAATTATCAATTAATTAAGTTAACAGAAAAGATTAAAAATTGCAATATTAAAGATGTCGGTGCACAAACTGATATTTTGTATAGCAAAACCAGAGGGACTCAAACAGAAGTACAGACGGAAGGAATGATATGTGGAATTTGCTATAACTCGGAGAATATTGGGTATACAATGAACTGCTAAAAAGGGTGATGGAAACAAGAAAAGAAACCAATTTTATAGTGCATACAATTCCATTCTGTCACCCAAAATAGACAAATAAATAGAATTATAAAACATATAAATCGTGGCATTTATTATTTGGCACAAAAATATCAGCACATTATATAAATTTTGTATCAATAACTTGATCACAACTGAAGATTATGGGATGGATGGTATTCATTTGAAGCATGGTTTTAAAAAGTATATTAATAGGAAACTTTCTAAAACCATTAATTGGATGAAGGAAAATCAAGAAGATACTTGTTTAAACGAGCAACATCGAAACTGGATAAATCAATGAATATCATATCAAAATATGCAATCATTGAATAAAATAAATGATCTGGAGGTGTTTTTCTACAAGGAAATGTGTCACTTTTTATGTGTGTTCAGTAAGACGTAAAAGTGACACATTTCATTGGTTTCTCCATAAAGATTTAGAACTAACCAGGAACGGTACGGTGTACATGCGTATACGGCTCGGTGGCTCCGAAACCTTACACCGAAAGGTAGAAAGGGTAAAAGATTGTATATTTATAAATGTTGTTGGATTTCATATTTATTAATCAGTTAGTTACTAGCAATAGTGGTTTTAGGTTTGACAACATAGAAACTATCTGCAATTTGTTAGTTGAATTACATTTTGAATGTGTGCCAACTAAGCTGTGCTGTAAGGGTTTCAGCGTCATTTTAATGGTTGTCTATGGAAGCACTGATGGCTACTTTAATGTATTTTTGACAGGCTGGACGATGCCTCGTGTATAGCTAGTAAATATGAGAATTATAAAATAATATTGTGCGAGGATCAGGGAACTACTTGTTTGAATGATTGCCTATGGAGAGTTTGCGAATTACAATAGTAAGGTTGTGCGTAGTGGTTTATCTAATCCCATTGCACAAAAACTTATAGTATCATCCGTTTATCTATTGATATCATCTGAAACATGCAGCAATAGTAAAGTTTATAATTATCGGATAAATAGAGAATCCGTATTAGCTTTTAAACAATTGCGTAACGAGAATTGGAATAATATATTATCGGATGATGGTGTCAATATTGTACTGAGAATTTAGTTAAATTTCTTAAACAGAATTGCACCGGCCTAGCTCTTAATTAATAATATAAAAAGCATAAATTATAACAAATTATATTTATAAATTTTTAGAAATATTTAACATAAAATCAAGATAATTACCTAGCGTTGTGTGTGTGTGTGTGTAATTTCTCTTTCAAAGATGGATGCACCCTTAATTTCTATGGATTCTTCCCCTTCTTAGATTCTATCTTCTCCGGTATCGTGAGGTTCTTTTATTCACTGGTACTTCTTCTCAAAACCCTTTTATTCCAAATATATTTATTGACTTATTTGTTGACTTATCTATCTTGTCAATTTTCTTCGTCGTTAACCAAACAAATCTTTTTATTTCTTTTGGAAACCAGGACTACCCTGCTTTATTTCTAAGTTGTCCACGAAACGAAAACTTTAATTGACCTTTATTCCAGTTCATCCAGGTATATCGCTGTTATAGAAACCTATATTGAATGTCGATGTATCCTTGGTTATTTGCAGTAATTTTTTATGAATTCTTGTAATGTAAAGGTGTTATATGTGTGTCTGAATGTTAACAATGCTTTTCTGTCTATTAACCGATTAATAATTTTATTTCTAGTGACATTTGTGTCTCCCATTAAACGTCTCTGGCTGGAGTTAAAATAAGAAGCTAACACCCGTAGAGTAATAAAATGCTCAAAAGGTGGTGGGCGTGGTGTCGAAAAGGTATAAATAGAACCCCAAAATAAACCGTATGACAATTGAAGACCATAACCCCAAAGTTAACTGTGAATTTTGATATACTACAATATACAATATAATAATTTCTTGAAAAACAAATAAATGACGTACGTGTAACTGGCTGGATCACGCGAGGTATTCTTTTTCATCACTTAGATTAAAGGAATTGTATATATTGACATTAAACGGTAATGATTACATAATTAACTGTTATAAGAAATTTAAGTTATATAAGTTATCAAAACTGCAAAAATCCTACATAATAGCTGTATTATAAAGAATTCAAAAAATAAAAGCAAAACAGCCTGGAACATTATTAATTCTCAAACCAAGAAAGCAAATTGTAAACAAAATATAAAATTACACATTAATAATGATTATTTTAACACTGTAGCAGATAAGTTATTTGCATTGAAATTTTTATTTAATTAAAATATAACTACTAATTCAATCATTGTCTATTTGACCTAGTAGTGGTATAAAACCTACATAACAGTGTTCAACACTTTATAATTGAAATGATTAAAATCGTAAACAATTATTTTTGCCTAGGTTTCAGCGTCATCCATATATTCTCTGAACCAATATGCCTTCGATAATAACATCAGCTTCACCATACACTTAAATCTTGCCAATGTTAACTGTTTACATTTGTTTATTTTCACTACAAGCCAACATGTAGAAGGGAATTTCTAAAACTTTTGTTTCTAGTGGAATAGCTATGGTAATCTTTACAGTTTTCTTCTGCATATAGCAGCAGTTGACAAATAGAAATACTGGCTAACATATTATTAACGTTTATCTTATGTAGATAGTTTTTCATCATTGTCGTTTATTTGTCTTTGTAGTGGTAGAAAAACTATCTACATATAAGATAAGTATAATTAAAGGTCATATATATACATTTAATTATTGTTTGTAATTTTTATATTGTATTTTTATTTTTATTTTACATGTTATGTATTTGTGCTTATTTCTGTTTACATTAACATTATGACGTGTCCTATAATCTATTGTATTTCAAAACATCAAAATAAATTATTATTGTGCCAACCTTTGAAGTCACTCTTCCATCAAAGCGCCCTCGTAGTTGTAATTGATAAATAAATCTCCTTAAAATGATGGGCATTTCTTTTTATCATAATGTAAAAAAATTAAAGGGACACGAAAATATTTTTTATAATTTGGGGAGCCTCAACATAAAAAAGGTTGGGAAACCGTAATACCTGACATACAGCGTTCTTAATTGTATGACCGCCACTATATACAAAGTACTTATGCCACATTTGTTTCTATGTAAATATCATTTAATCATTAAATCGGATGGTTGGTATTCTACATTATTACATTTATTTTGTATGGAAATGAGACAATTAAAGCAGAAAAGGAAACCTATTTGAATTTTTTTGCTTTTCGATTTATTTCGAATTTATACTCAACTTTTCACATATTCACTTGCTCCATGGTTTGAATACATAAATAACTTTAATCTTAATTATCTTCGTGTTACGTTGAAAAAAACAACTACACATTTGCCATATGTACCTTCAACGACCCCCGATATAGCGTCACCGTTTGGCTATTATCTACTTCCTACGTAATTCTGTCAACGCTGAAAACTTGCCACATATTTGCGTTTCACCAAGAGAGAAATTATGACCAATTATCGCCCGCCAGGAGTCGGACAGACCATCCTCGTTCTCGGGTAGTATGTGTTACATTTCCTTTTTCTAGCAAGGGCTTTAAAATCTCAATTCTGCCATAAATTTAACATCCCTTTCCTAT
Organism: Chrysina gloriosa; assembly: GCA_038088585.1. Taxonomy (NCBI): domain Eukaryota; kingdom Metazoa; phylum Arthropoda; class Insecta; order Coleoptera; family Scarabaeidae; genus Chrysina; species Chrysina gloriosa. The sequence goes on from CM076088.1 coordinate 51,035,532, forward strand.
TTTACCCAAACCCTCTGTTAATTACGTAATTTTCGTGTAGCAAATTTTAAGAGCTACAATCGGTTGAACGTTCCTACAGTATGGTGTGTTTGTTGCGAATTCGTTGAACTTTTTGTTTATCGTGTAACTTTCGGATAACGCTTGGCTGCGGAAAAATTAGTAGGGGAGAGTGACTAACAGCGAGACACTTTTTTATATATCGCAGTAAATCATTATTATTTTGCCAAATTTAATGATTTTTGTATCATAGTGAAGCACCAAGCTTTGTTCAAATATTCTCGTCACAATTTTTGAATTAATTGAATTAATTTTTATTTCCAAAAATTCTCGCAACGAATTTCGTCTGTGTTGGTCACATGTACCCGACAGTGAAACACTCTTCATTCAACAGCGAGACATAATGCTTCTCCAGAACTATATATTTTTAATGTTATACGTAGTATAAGAGATTGTTAGGTATTGAAAAATATATTTGGCGAAAAATGGGTAACATCAGATTAACACAATACTGGTACAAATACGTAGTTAACAACATATCTATCGAACATTTAACCAACTTAAGTCTATCTCAAAAGAAAAGAAACCCTTCTGTCGGCTTGTACGACCACACGGAATTGGAGGCGGTATATAAGTTTGATATCAGATATAGGAACCACTGACTAATCACTACTTTCAGGAAATACGTACTTGTTCGTCTGATTTCGCATGAATGTAATTTCAAATTTCTGACTTGACTCAATTTTTGAAAGAACTTTCCCAATAAAATAAATTTTTGTTTTCTCTGTTTCTCCGGTAAATTCTACCAGTACGAAATCATCCTTTGTGGGACTTCTGTGGAGGTCGTCGAATCCATCTGGATAAATTGTTACAAAATCCTAGTTTCCTGAAGATGAATCTAACATCGGTTCGTCTTCTGAGTTTTCCGAATCTTCCTCAAACACACACTTCTTTAGTTTTTGGATTGCCGAGACTTTTGCTTGTGATTTAATGTCGAGCTTTCTTTTTCTTGATATGCTTCTTTCTTCTATTGCATTTTTTTCAAAGCTGTTCGTTGCCACAATGGTTTTGCATTTTCTTCTTGTGTTTTTGCCTTTTCTTCTTGTGTTTTTAGACTTACGTACCTCTGAACTCTTTAGGGTCTTTGAAGACATTCTTATCTTCCTTATCATTTCGAAATGTAGCATTTATTGATGATGCAATGACTGAGGTATTTGGGGATATTGTCTTATTCTGAAGTATGGCATTTGTTGATGATGACGTGCCAGGGGAAGCTATTTCCATCTCATCCTCAGGCATAGCTTCTGCTAATGATGAGGTACCAAGAGAAACTACGCGATTGATCACCGCGCTTGGTTTTTCACATACCTAGCCAAACTCTGAAGAGCGATTCCTTTTACAGCAGCTACTTTTCTCAGACCTCCGCCATTCAACACAAGCGTTACGGTCTCTTTCATTGTTTCTTCTGAACAATTCTCAATTTTCCTCTTTTGTGGCCCCATGTTGGAACTAAGAAAACACAGGTTTGAAGTATCATACTATGAGTGACTGTAATTTTATTTCCATGCCCAAGAGTAAGACATGTCTCATTGTTGGGCAGATCTGTTCGTCTCACTGTTGGGCAAGCGTCAAATTCCATTAATTTGTGTCGCAATTCATGAAAAAAAAATAGATGGCCACACAAACAAGATAGATTAACTAACTACACAAATCAAACTTACCTGGATGTTATTTATTTTACAAAATAACATGTATTTATGGTGCAATTACAAAAGAAGGCCGGTGCGAAAATTTACTTTTAGGCGCCGAAATCACATGTACCTGTCATGCAGATACGTATCTTTCCGCAGCGTCCTGCACACTGGCTTAAGTGAATCGTTTATTAATCATAACGCATGGGCACACAAATTAGACACGTGACCAGAGAGACACAATTACTATCTTACTGTAGGACCTGTCTCACTGTTGGACTTCCTCCTCTATACCTTGGTAAAAGGGATTTACACCAATTCAGCAACTTTTTTGGAAACCCACCCTGTCTATCGTTCTACAAATACAAACGAAAAAGTAGAAAATAAAATTCTACATAACTCTCACATAAATTATCTCATTGAGATGTATTTATTTGGGAACTTTTACAGAAAAAGTTGTGCAAAGACTGCACTGCAGTCTACATTGCATATACCACAATTGACCGTCTTCACTGAGTACGTCAGGACTGGCTTCACCTCGTTTTTTTCGACCACCTTCAGTATCGACACTATTGTTTTAATTGAAATTTGTTACAAGCCGGTGTAGTACCTTTCCGCTGTTACCAACCTTCAAAGTTCAGACAACTACTACAAGATTAGAATCGTGAATGAAAGGAGGTAGCATTCGCTTCAGTTACTATCCTACCAACTACATTTTATATATAAACTGTATGTACTACCTACCGCAAGTTTTTATCCAAGAATTACACACTTTGTTTCTTAGCTGAAAATTGATATATTTAAGTTTGAGATGATGTCGGCAATTAATACTTAAATTTCATTTTCTTTACTTAATAAACGTCTGGTTTATCGAAATTTACGATTTACTTTCATTTCATATTTTGTTTTTGTGTGTTTAACCCCCTCCTCAGACGTCTCGAAGCAGAGGAAACGTAAGTGCAAAATTCGTTCAGAATCTGTACCGTCACGTTTCAATCTGGTTCTTGTACGCGACAGATTAAAATCGCTAAAATCACCTTCAAGAATCAGTGACGCCCGTTACAAATTTCTTCCTACCATCACCCTGCGTTTTGCACCTTTTATCGTGAATATAAAACCTTTTTCACCCACGTCCCTTCGCAGCAGCTAGCCCTATTTTTTGTGCGTGTCAACAGGTCTCTCCGAGACAATCCAACCTATCTGGTTAATTTCCCGAACGCCGTCGTTTGTCTTAGTGGCATCTTCAGTGTGTTTAGGTATTTTTATTTTGTGGAACGCACAGTATGAGAGGAAGCACATTGTAATTTCATACGCTGAGGAGTCGCGCGTATATTGAAATTCTCCACACTTATTGTAAATTTAAAGTGGATCTAAAATAAAATATGAAACACTTTTGTCTGGGAGTATATAATTTAAATATTTTTAGAGAGGGGTTTGATAATTATTTCTACAAGCATGCAGAAGTGTTTTACATTATAGATTTAATAAAACTCCTTTTATAATAAAATGTAATTGTATCTTCAGCACAATAATATTCTAAAGCTACAACAAAGCATTTCTATCTTTTAGTAATGACAAAACTCTGATATATATTTTTACAAAAAAAAAAAAAAATTTCATAATTATAACCAAAACACACTGCATAATCTTTATTACTTTAGGAAAATAGATTTTCTTCATAAGCTTTATATACGTTATCCGAACATTCTCAAAATATTCATAAATATATACTCTAAAATATATGCATTGCTATCAACCATTCAATGTCTATAAAATATATAACTGGATTGAAAGTATAAATCATAATTTTTTTATTTAATCTATATGGAATAAAAATAAATTGTGTTGTTGTTGTAAAAGGAAAAGACATATAAATTAAACAATATAAAAATACATTTGTATTAATTAGATCGATTTATATATCTGCACCATAGAATCAAAACTCCCCCATTGTAGTAATGTTAAGTACAGAAACGAAAACATTCATACAGAAAAGTATTTTATTGATTTTGTCATATTAATTGGAATTATGTTACGGTTGTATTAATCAATTGAAAAGCACGAATAAGTAAAAAAAAATACCTTCGTTTTCACTGTTCAGTTTACTAATTTAAGCCATTTGCATCATTGCTTTAAATGCTTCAAAATTCCGACATGCTCAACTGAATATCTGCACATAACAGCCCGACTGCACTTTTACTATCCATTTTAATTAGAAATAGTGTTACAGAGTTATTTAAATTATTAATTTCGTTTATACTATAAAATAAATATACTTCAGTAAAAAATTGTAAAATTTCCAAAACATATATATATATATATATATATATATATAATATATGTATATATAAAATAGTATAAAAATTTTCATTTTTAGTCATTATGATAATTCTTAGTGATCAATACATAATGATACATTGCAAATGTCACATTGGAAAACATTTTATTGGTACATGTCTATGTAGCCCTTTCATTTTAAAAATATGTTTCTATAATCTCCTTCGCCAGTTTTTGTTAATAAATCTTTTTATTTGTTAGCGGACTATTCCGCTTTTGGTGATAAACAACAGTCATTGTTTGGGGATTATTCTGCCCAATGATGCAAATGGGTCAATAAACTGCATATCGGGTATATGCAAGTAAAATGTCTAATATGGGAAATGTTTGATTTTATAGCACAATTCCTTAACATTATAAAATAGTGAAAACAATTTTGAACTTAACTTAAGGCTCTATATATATTAGTGATTATATTTTAATATCAGGAGTACTGCTACCGGGAGATGTAGACAATGTATGCTTGACATCAAAAGATTAACAGCAATAAATCTAAACAAAACAATTCTGTAATTATAATTTTAAAACATCTTTAACACGTTGACTGCCGCGTCACCCGTATTCGAATGACAACTAAAGTTCTGATCAGGGCGCGTGAAGGGGGTAGGTGACAGAAAATCTGATCTGGCCTATCATACGTGTATGGGTGACCTCCATTTGACTACTTACGAGAGATAGTAGTATTTGGAAAAATATTCCACTGCATATAATAAAACTATTAGATTGTTTATTGATGGTTTGTAACACAAAATGTTGACCTACAAACCTTAAAACATTCTATACGAGCGGGGCATCCTAGGCATCCTTTCTCGTGCCTTTGATCCATCCGAATAGTTTTTTAATTGAATAACTTAATTTGCAAGCACGTCAAATTCTTATTCCAGAAGCAGACTTCGTTAAAAACTAGATTTAGTTTTTTTTCGACAGCCCTAATAATTTGGTTCTCTAAATCTAATATTTAGATTCTCCTTACACTCGTGACAATCAACGTGTTAAAATAATTTTGTATTCTACATAATTTATTATTATTTAATATTTTTTACAATTCATATGTATTTAATTTTAATCGTGTATATATATATATATATGTATATATATGTATATATACATATATATACGGGACTTAGTTTTGAAATATTAATTTTGACAGATGACAGTACTTAATAATTTAGTTAAAACAAAAAATGTTTAAAAAAATAAATAACAAATACCGGCGATGTTAACATTTTGAGAAACTCTGGTTTACTTCTGTGTAGACATATTGGTAGCAATCAGGAAAGGCGCAGCGGAGAACACAGGCCTACAGTGAATTACTTTTTTAAAGTCATTTGTCATTTTTCCATGGGAACTGAGTTTGAACCCGATGTATGTCTACGTAAAGTTATAATTATGATGTAAACCCGAGGCTGTCATATTGCAAAGGATCAATTACTATTACAACAATTAGATCAATAAGATTAATATCTCATTAAGATCATTGTGTAATTATGGCTCGATTGGTTTAAAGAAATGCAAAACTGCACCTCATTAGAATATACAAAAGTGAATGAGGGTGTCTTAGAAATGATATTTCTATTTATCCATCAGTCATTCGTCTATTAATCAAGAAAATAGTTTCATCCATGTACATATAAGAAATTTGTGGTTAAAATTACCATCAGTACAATTTTGTAAATCAGACGTAACATAACATAACAACAAAACAACATGAGAGAGAAACATGCAACATGTACTTCGGTATCAATATTCATAACTTGGAAAAAACTTGAACACCAAATAAAGTGCGTTTCAAAACTGCGCAAGTGGTCAAAAGGCAAGGAAAACAGTTTTAACCATAAGAACCCAAATTATCAAGAAATAATAAATGATATGCTTAAAGATGTCCAAAGATTAGGTTGCCATATGAGTCTCAAACTTCACTTCATCCATTATTATGTAAGCTACTTCCTGATAACTTAGGAGCTGTCAGGGAAGAACAAGGTAAAAGATTTTATCAGGATATAAAGGAAATGGAGCGTAGGACACACAAAGGAAAATCGTTCAATAGAAACTTTGAAGAAAAAGAGAAAAGATTCCACAGGCTTCGACAATATTAAATAAAAATAATATCAATTACTTACTCGCATTTTTTTAAAGATTTTTTCACTTGACTACCCCAATTTTTGCGTGATTTTGACAGGATTTTTCACAATACGTTATTCACCTATTTCTAACATGAGAAATAGCACACGTGCCCACAAATTATTACCTTCTTTCTGCATAAAACTATATACTAAACTCAAAAATATAATTTGCGAAGAATGGCATCTGAAGGTTCTCAAAGTACCGAAAATTTCCAGCCACTCGAAAGTCATCGTGTAAGTAGATTTACCTACCTTGCAATTTAGCGCAGACGAAAAGGAGAAATGCTTAAGCGAATTGAAATATTGAAATAATTTGAGGAAGTTTTGGTTGGTTAGATGCACAAACCTTATTTAGAATTGATTCATATTAAACGTGCGTATCAAGTGCGCTCAACATTCACTTAACATTGCTCAAACGAACGATTAGACAGGTTTTTGTAAAAATTATGCTGAAGGATTTTAATCAAAAACAAACCATTAACACTTACTGAACGAAGCAGCAAAAAATCACGTTTTGTCTAGCATTAAATCGGTTTAATATGATATTGAATAAGACAAAAGAATATTAATTTGCGCGTTATAGACACAAGCACCGTCTCCTACTTTGCGTCTTTTAATCATTTCGTCGCGAAATTAAAAAAAAGTTGCTCGGTAAAAAATTGAGTAACAATTGGTTAAATTTAATAAAAATAACATATGTACCGTCAGGTATGAAGTGGCATAATTAGAATATGAAGCATCTTTTATTACATACAAAATAAATTCAAACGTATTGTTGAATGTGTAAATAACGGCCTGCTACATTTACGTCCGATTACCAGTGTTTCTCTCAATATAACAGTCGCTCTGTCAATTATTTAATCTTTATCAGGACATTTCCATTCGAAAAATGGGGGTTGCTATTAAAAACAAAATCGATAACATATCTTGTAAACGTTAGTATTAAATTTTGGGAAGTATCAGAAAATGTCCTGAGTTAATAATAGCAATTGGTCTCTTTCAGAATTTCTTATAAAATCTAATAGTTTTGAATTTACACACAATATTCTTGGGTTCTGTTGCAGTGTATACAAGTCTTGTAAGGTTACTACGCTATTTATGTGCAGAGGGGAAGTGAATCTTTGGCGCCTGAATTGTTGATGTTAATGCATGTACCCCCATAGCACAACATACCCGCTGCTGCATGCGCTGTAAACCTCTTAACATAGTAGTTACCGTAAAAGCTTGGTATACATGCCATATGTATGTGGACAATGCTTTCGAAAAGTAGTAAATGAATTCGTTATAAATTCAGGGACAAAGTACGGATTCTAAAAGAACATTTTTGTACATAAGCCCCTGTAATTACGGATATAGGTCGCATATAAAAAACGATGTTAATTCAAAATACGAAATTTACTTATTGTAAAAATGGAAGATTTAGTTAAGAAAAGAAGCCACAATGAGGCAGCTATAGTTAGACATCTCTCTATGTCAACCGATACTTATATACAGTCGGCGATAAAACCTTGCAATCTGCGTTTGACAGTTGTCTAATTCTTTAGAGAATATATGTAGAGTCGCTTTGCAAAACCAGTATCTTTAGTGTTTATTGAGTACATAGTTACTTTATCATTTTGCGAACAATGGTTAAATTAACGGAACGTGAAAGAATTGAAACTCTTCGCACGAATAATTTTGGAAATAGAATGCGCACCAAAAGTATGTGACTTGTTCAATGTAATTCATCCTACCGGCAATCTGTTAACCAAAGTATGGTAAGCAGAATTGAATAAAAAATCAGACAATTTGAACATGTTCGTTATCTTCGCAAGTCTGTTCGACCCTCAACAGCCGAAGACGATCAGTTTAATGCTTTGTTAGTAGTGCAAATAATAATGTTGTACCTAACATGTAATTTCAATATGGCAGCTTCTTTCATTCACAAAATTTTGAGAAAATAATTTTTGAACATTTAATTTAGTTGTTTTAACTTTCTACTGAAAGTAAGTTTTGTGTTTTGAACTTCAAATATTTTTTTCTTAAAACTTCTTGTGACCTATATCCATAATTACTTCTTTTGCAATGCGGAATAAAAATGGAGACCGCCATTATCGAAATATCGATGATATCATATCTCCTATCTGAATGGCCATGTATTAATTATATTTCAAAAGATGTGTACATAAACATAGAACTCCACAGGGCTGAACATTTTCCTAAAGATTTGCCTCTGAATTTTTAGCAAATTTATTCAGTACTTTAGGAAAGCACTGTATGAATAATGTAATATACTACTTAATTTATCTCCCTAACGTTACGCAACGAAAAAAACAATTACCTTTTAATATTACAAAACAGTACAACTTAATAAAAATAATGCAAAAATTCATTTTTCTTGTTTGTACTTGTAACCTATAAATATGCAGATATTTTAATTATATTATGATTCCTTACTTATTAAATACCTTTACTTGAAAATATATTCACGTGGATATTAGCTGAAAAGTTCAAATATATGTACATATACATTACAAGTTTACAGAAAAACTTACGGATTTAACAGTTGTTTTAATGTAATCCTTTTTGTGAGTGAGATCGAAATCTGGGTAATGTGCATAAACTTGTTTACAAACGGTTTTCATTGTGATTTCCTCCAAATTAGCACCTTCCAAAATGTCCTTCACATACGATTTAATTTCTTCGTCCTTAAATAAAACAATATGATTAATACAAACACATAGGAATTATTGGCTTGCAAGATGATCACATGCCTACATGGATTTCACCATACTTTTAGTAATTACATAATACCGTGCTAGCGAATAAAAAAATAGGATTAGAGCAGGTCATGAATATTAATGAAGATAATTTATGCATTGCTAACATTGATGGTTTGTAATGTTGACCGGTGCTTAATAGTTTCTTCCAAGCTAAGACATTGATCAATCCTAAAGGGCTCAAGGTGTGTATTCACAGTTGTACAATTCTCGTCACCTCCTGCATTCTCGCAGCGATCGTCCCTATTTCTACAGTTTCTCACAGATCGCGGACTTGCGGTATATCCATCCGAAACTCTGCTCACCCCGCTGGTAACGAAATTCCAACCGATAGCCATGTATTGTTCCGACTTCATAACGTGAAGGGGAACTATAATCCGGTCTAAAATAACCAGATATTTCTGATAAACTTGTTGCAGAATTTTATAATCGCTATCCGAAAGATAACTCGAAACGCTGAAGATCACGCGATCGTCAGTCCAGGATTCCGGGCAGTAAAACTACATTTATTAGTATTGGTTGTTATTTTAGAGTTGGGACATTTATGTCTTGTATAAATATTTTCGTTTAGCGCACTTACTGAATTAGTCGGTAGAAATTAAATTTTGAATTTCCTTTGGGTTTATTGGAAGAGGATTACTTTGGAGATGGAACCCTTTTGTCCCACATAGACAAACATTTCTAACCGAAAAAATGAAGCGGTAGAAACAAAATTTTGCACCCTCTTTGATTTGTGTCTCGTTAAAGCTCTGATAAGCATTACGCGGTCATCCAGCCCGGCATCTGTGCAGAGATAATTAAATTTATTTAGTATTGACGTTATTTTGGAGGTAGGACATTTTTGTTTCGCGTAAATGTTTCCTTTTAGTAAAACACATAAGTTGGTAGAAACTAAACTTTGAATCCTTTTTGGTTTGTTGGAGGAGGGTTACTTTGGGGTGAGCCTTTTTTGTGCGACAAAAAAATACAGTAGAACCTCTCAATTCCGCCGGTTCCGAGCGATTAGGGAGTATATTTCTTGGAATTCCAGTTCACCCACTCTTACTGCAAATGTTCGGACTCGAGAATTAGTTCGCGCCTTCTAAATACAAGGTCATTCCGTACGAATCCTTGCCATTCTAGCCCATTTTTGTATGCACATATGTATAATAATCTTAACATGTACGATAAATTTTGAAAAAGACTGATAAGTTCAAATAAAATATGTGAAAGAAAACATATAACTTTTTCAATAAGTAATTTTTTCCATAGAAAGTATAATTTTTATGAATGGATAGTAATATACTTTTTATATAAAAAAACATTTCATTGAATTTCCCAAATGTACCACATTTTACAAGCAGTGGTATTGAGAGGGAATGCGCAAAACGCAGAAGCGCCAGTGCAGTATTTATATTTTTAATCAAGGAAATAAAGCGATCGAAATAAAATTCTTTGAGTTGCCAGAAAAGTCACGAAATATTAAAGGCATCCGTAAAAAGAAAAGCGACGAGCACGATAAGTATCGTTGTCCAAATAATATACAATGCAATAATTTAAGTTAAATGTTGGACGACGGTTGAAGAGTTGCATAATTTCTTTCATCCAAAATATTTCATATATAATTGTGTAATGTTCATTAAAAAATGGCAGTTACTTTTCGGCCCAAACCATATTGTTTTATTCGACATAGATCATCCTTATGAGAAAATTGACAACGGTAATCGCCTTCAAATGGAAACGATCCCTATGTTAGAAGAGGAGAAATAGCTATGTTAATCTAGGCAACCCTCCTGATTTAAGTAAATGCAAATTTACACAATCACTGAGTTTGAGGAAAGCGGCTTTCCTTTTTGAAGATTGGTCAACAACTAACTCTTAATATAATTGGTTTTCGATTCATACAAAACAAATTATATCTTAAATCACAGCACTGTCGATTCATTCGTCCAGGTTAAACTTGAAAATTACATACTTTTAAACATGAAATAGGATTGCACCAACGTGTTTAGCATGTTTTATTACTCCAGTGGTACATATTTTGTAAACTAAATCATTTCAATAACAAATTTGAAAGATACTTCCGTTTGTGCCTCTCCACCTGATCGAACATTTTTGTTGCGTGATCGGCAGTGGAAGTCCATGTGAACAGCGATTTTAGTTTCATATTTATAATTTACTGGAATTTAGATTTATACACTGGCGAGCAAAAAAATTAGGTCACTTTGAAATTATGACGTGTTAGGATTATCATTTTCAACTGGTTAATAATTGTATTAGTAGGTGTTGAGTCATGTATTTTTGGAGAAATGTTATCTGACATACACGACCGGCCATAAGTATTTAGCCACATGTTTTTCTTAATTCTTCGATATAAATTATCTAATGCAAATAATGACACTAGATACAAAGAATTCTCGTATGTAGGTGCATTGGTACCAAGTTTCATTCATATATGGTACATGCGAGTTCATGGAATTATAAATTAGGTTTCGGTACACCTGAGCGGTAACAGTTAATGGGATTTTTCTTGGAATTTTGGTGCCATATAATTTAGTTTTCAATTATACTTTGTAATAGAGCGTTCCTTATACCATATCAGTGTATAATCCGTTATTTTGTGTTCTCGTTTATTTATTTATTTGTATGGGGTTGGTCTCGAATAGACTACGGAAGGATTATCCTCCTTTCGTGGTATATTAAAGATGATCAATTACTTGTCCCAATACAAATTCGCTATAGATACTACAAAAACTTACTTTATGAGTTATAAATCATCACTTCACAAAGGAAAGGGTAGCCTACACCCTTTACATTAGTTGAAAATTTACTGTTGTTGTGAAAACACATAAAATCGAGTTGTGATTTGTGCGTTCTCTTCTTAGTGTTATTCGTGTTATAATACCGAAAACAAAAGAGTTGTCTGTAGAAGTGCGTGCTTTAATTATTGCCTATCACAAAACTGGAAAAAGCAACGGCGAAATTGCACGCGAATTGAATATTAGTAGGCCAACAGTGGACTACAATGTTAACAAATTCGCCAGTAGCGGCAGTTTAATAAACAAAAAGAGGAGTGGACAACCAAGAATAATGATGCCAGCAGAGGATCGACGAATCGTAAGAATAAGTAAACGAAATTGACAAAATACGGCACCGGAAATAGCAGCGGAAGTGAACACGGGACGCACGAAACCGATTAGTGTGACTACAGTGTGAAACAGCGCTTACGTAAAGCCGGACTCTACGGACGAACAGCGGTAAAAAAGCCCTTATTACGGAAACAAAACAAGCAGAAGCACTATCAGTGGGCATTAGCACACCAGAATTGGACCATCAAAGATTGGAATAAAGTGTTGTGGAGTGACGAGTCCAAGTTCGAAATTTATAGCTCACGCTGACCTGTTTTTGTTCGGAGGTCACTGGGAGAAAGAGTGCCGGATCAATGAATTGTGCCGACCGTCAAATACGGAGGAGGTTCGGTGATGATTTGGAGGTGCTTTGCAGGTGCTACTGTCGGAGAAAATAATGTGGTGTCGGAGCAAATTTCACATTTCAGCAGGATAATGACCCGAAGCATAAAGCTAGAATATGCCAGGATTATTTACAACAAAAAGAAGAGTAGGGCACGCTCACAGTAATGGAATGGCCTCCCCAATCACCCAACTTGAATCCAATCGAATTATTATGGGATGAATTGGATAAGCGAGTTAAACAAAACGCTCCAACATGTTCCGCCGCATTATGGACACTTCTCCAAGAACATGGAATAATTTATCGCCTGATATTCTAGCAAAATTAATTGCTAGAATGCCGCGATTATGCGCTGCAGTGATAAATGCGAAAGGCGGCTATATTGATGAATCTAATATTTGACATGCAATTTATATAATATGTTAGTATGAATGTTTTTATGGACGTATTAATATGTAAATAGTTAGTATATATCATTAAATCATTTATCCACTATTCAAATCCGATTTTATTTTAAAATTCTAAGAAGAAACGTATGTGGCTAAATACTTATGACCGGTAGTGTATGTGCTATCTGTCAGATATTGCAACGGTATTTACGACTTTTTATGAAATAGCGCCCATCCGCTCTAACTAAAAATTCGCATTTCGTTGTCCATTTTTCAGTTTAGCGTTGATTTCTCTATATAAAACCTATCGGTTGCATGAGTAATATAGACGCCATCTTAGCATACCAGGGAAAGCCTACGCACGCTTCGAATGCAGACGCTTTGTTCAACGCTTTATCAGAATCGCCGACTTTGCGGAAATAGTTTATATAATATTTGAATGCATTATAACTATTCATTCGTGTATTAACGTTAGGACAGGGATCACTGCAATTCTTGTTGTACCTTTGTAATAATTGGTGATTGATGTGTCGCAATAAAATTTCTCCTTTTAAAAAACAGTAACTGGCACTAGCCTGTTATAATTAGCGCAGTCAGTAGGATTTCAATTAACAAGTATTGTTATAATTGGCGCAGTCGTCCAGATTAATATACAGCTTGCCAACACAGAAGCAAAGTGAGTACTTTTTCCTTACTAGCGTTAACGATACGAATCACCTCGACTATCGTAGTCAATTTCCCATCCTTGGAAAAATTTCATGGTGAAATCCCACACCTTTAATTGGTGAAAAACTAAACAAACAAGCTGGAAAAACTGATCAAATCAATTAGCAATCTAAGCTTAGCCGAAACGGGAAACTAAACCAAAACAACAATGGTAGAATTAAATTACCAGTTATCTATCTATATTAATAAAAATCAATTGTCACATGTATGAAGGAGAATCGCTTGAGAACGGCTCAATTGATTTGGTTGATTTCTTTTTTGTTATGTTCTTAATTATCAGGACAAGGTTTGTATGAAAGAAAGTTTTTGGAAAATCCACGGAAAAAGTCGGAAATTTTGATGGTATTTTTATAAGAAACTAGCGGACCCTGTGCCTGCTTTGCCAGGAAAAACAAAATAAGAAATTTTGAAATTAAGAAATGAAACACACTGGTTTTTAACAAAGTTGATTTTTTGGATTATATTTATCTATTTTTATTTCTATTTGTTTACAATATAAATCCTATGTTCTAACTTAAACTATGGCAGAGCTCTGTCGTAAACAACATTTTTTGTTTTGTCCTGGGTTGTAGTGTAAATAAAGAGAACTGATGACTTGCCTACACGTGAACACGATACATATAATTGACCGTGGAGAAGCATGGATATTCCAAATCAATTCCACACAATGCCAATGATGCCATTGCGCTTTATTTATTGTCATGGCAAACGCAAGACGTATCGGAAATTGGAGTCTTTTGAAATCAAATGGTAGATGGTAGATCTTGTGGAATCATTGGGATACGCGGAATAAATAAATCTTCCCTTTTAAAATGGTTGCTACAATGAGATTATGTATAACCCTTTTGACTGCTAATGTGGTCCCATTACACAACCGAGGTTGATTTGAATTTCGGAGCATAATAATGGGAGCACCAACTTTTAATTGTAAACGATGAGATGGAAAACCTGGTAAATCCAATGAATTCAAAAATTCTGTGGGATAATTAACAGTAACATCTTGATTTGTAACCATGTCAACTGATTGATGTTACAACCTCGCCAGGAACATGGGCTAAAATATCTGAATTCAATGCACCAACGTCCTTATTTTTCGCAGCCAGTATCGCTCTTTCAGCTTACCAATGTATAATTTTGCGCAATGTTTGGAAAAATACTTGAGACCAATTCTTGTTTTGTTGGTGCGAAATTGCAAAAGTTATCGGGCAAAGTGATTAAGCCAGTAGCACGATCAATAGCAATTTGTCCATTTCCTATCGCCAGTAGTTGCGTAGAAAATTCATCGGCCGATGGATCATTTTGTATTTGATCTCGCACATTTGTAGTCAAAGTGAGTGTTTGTACGTGTCTCCACAAATGAGTCGACAATTAATTGGCATTGTTGTAAAACTTATCCCATTCCAGAATTTTTGGAAATGTTACACGTGAGATTTTCATTGACATTCATATTGAGGGTAACTTCAGTGCAGAGTGAACTGTGCGACCATCATCTAATAACGTGGCGGCTATTTATGGTATCTTGAAATTTATTTATCGCACACATGCGATTTCTGATTTCAACCAAACTTAACATAAACCATGTAGGTCCCAATAGCTACCATGTGTATAAGTTTGGATTAAATCGGTCGACGCGTTTGAGCGTGATGCGGCGACATACGTAAACCCAAAATCGCCTCCTCTTTTATATATATAATATATAGATATAGATATAGATATAGATAGATATATAAACAAGCATCTTTATGTCAAAGTTGACGTTTTATTACGTGAGATCACGTGAGATGAGGCACACTTTGACAGTTCTGCGGTCTGGCTGTCACATATTTTCATAACAAAATAAGAAAAGGTGCAGGGCTTAAAGGTCTTGCAACCAAGTCATTAAAAACCATTAAAAAAGAAGTGTGACGTTTTACCAAGTGATTTTATTGTGGTGTGCTGGTGTGTATTTGAAAAAATGCCACCAATAGGGCGTCGAAATGTCAATGACACCAACGAAGAGTGTAGACACCGTTTAGACGCAAATCGAATAAGAATTTATAAGCGCGAACAATTATGACTCCGGAACAACGGGTACAGTCGAGTTCGACTCGCTAAAGTTTTAATACATTCGTGTAACGAATTGAATACGTGGAATGCGGTATGAGAAGCGATACTTTGATATTTTGGAGACAAAACAGACCTAGGCCAACTTGCCCAAGATTTTAATAACACTAGAATATACTCGAAATTAGACCCAATAGTTTTTGGTCGTAGATTACAAGATCTACTTTCAAACTCCATGACAAAGTTAGGACAAACAATCGAAGTAACTCATAAAGTACAACGAGCAGAAATTTACGCTCAAACAGCACTCGAAATATATTTATTAAATTTACCACATTTACTAAACCTAGAATCGTTAGAAATTGCGGTGGGTTATTGTCAAGACGCCTTAAATTTTAAAGCTAGATTGTACAAATATGAAACAGACTAATACAAATCCAACGCAAAACAAACCACCACAAACTGTAAAAAATACAGGTTATATGCAATACCAAAACAGTTACCCCTTTGCCAATAAATTCCCGTCTGGACAACAGAATTTCTTTCCAAGCTTTCAAACCTGAACAAATCCATTTAATCATTCCGGAGTGAATCCCTTTCTAAAACCAAATTCGCAACAACAACGCAATTATTATGCAAATAATCGTCCTACATCTCAAAACGTATGAGAACCGAATAAAACAAGAAACTTTCCGAAACTCACGCCGATGTTCGGAGTATCAACAGCCGTAGCTAGATCATCGAAATTTCGACTTTCATCAAACTGGTCAATCTAACATAAATACCCACGAACTATACAATACAGAAGAAAATGAATTTGAAAATTCTCCTATTTATAACGAAACCGATGGAAGATGGTATATGCCCTTAGATGTTCCCCCAACCCCGGAAATACATGAAGAACAACTATCAGCAGAAGAAATCGAGGAACATTTTATAATGCCTGGCTCGTCGGACAACTCAATAGATTAGCAATAAATGAATTACCTGACATAACAATAAAAAAAAAACCTATGAAATTACTTATTGACACTGGTATTTTAATGCTAGACCCTAAATTGGTACAGAACTTTTATCCTAATAATGTATTTAGTGAAGAACTAGAAATCAAAACCGCACAAGGTATTTTAACCTTAAATAAATACGCGTTAATACCCTGTTCTAAAGAATTAAAATTGAATTAAATGTCTTAAGAGCAATGAAATTTAACTTAGATTTAAATAAAGGACAACTTGTTAGACAAAACTATAAGACAATCGCAAAAAATAATAATAGAAGTACAAGATTTCATGAAACCCAATCATACGAACTGACCATTTAAATGCAATGGAAAAACATGAGATTTTACGTGTTTGTAAAAATTATATAATGTATTTATAAACACGATGAAAAATTAGCATGTAATAGTAATGTAAGACACAAAATTAAAACGATTTGCGACTCTATATTTAAAAGAGCACGACATTTTCTATATACAATGAAACACGAATTTAGAGATCACATAGATAAATTACACAGGCCTGCGATAGAAAAATTGTTTAAAATATAATCACTGATTTTTAGTCTTTTTGCGCTGATTACAGGAAGAATTTTGAAAAAATTCCACAACCCACAGTTTTGTAACAAATTCTACTTAAAATTGTAGACAATTAAGCTTGACAGTGTTCAATCTTAATTAGACTTAAAATATTAATGTTCTCTTAGATCCACTTATGGGTTAATAAGTAAAAATTTCAAGGGAATTAGCCATTTTTACGTTAACCAGACAATGGTACAACTAACAAAATCTAGTTCTAACTGGTTCATCGAGTCCGCACTTTTTCTTTGAGTTGTTTTTATGAAACATGTTCAGTTACTTGTGATTTTAATAAAATGTAAAATAAAATATACATTCCATAATTATTTAGTATTTAGCTTATATATATATATATATATATATATTTAGCACAACAGGCCCTACAGGCCCAAGGCTTGATCGGTTACTGCCCTCCATTTCATCCTGTCTTCAGCCTTTTCTTCCCAGTCTCCAATGCCCATTTCTCTCAGGTCCTCCTGCACCGCATCCAGCCATCTTGATCTTGGCCGCCCTCTTCTTTTCTTTCCGCTCACCTCTCTCCGCAGCACTGTCTTCGGTGTTCTCCTTTCAGGGAGCCTCATTACATGACCCAACCATCGGATACGTTGGGACTTCACCATAGATGTTATGCTGGGTTGTTCATACATGTTCAATACCTCACTCGCCCATCTTCTTACCACCGTAGATCCATCTTAGGATTTTTCTTTCCCACACTTCCAAACGATCCGTCACTTTCGTCTACATTATTTGTAAGAGTAACACCAAGATATCTAAAACTCTGGAAGGATTAAACATGTAGCTTGTTCCGTCTACGGTACTCTTTATTTCAAGCCTTTTTTCGCTAGTTCCCCTCATTACCATATACTTTGTTTTACCCTCATTCATCGCCAGCCCCACTCTTCTTGCCGCCGCTTCTATACGTTTTGTTATTTCTTGCAGTTCTTTCTTGGTCCTTGTAATTAGTACTATATCATCAGCATATGCCATACACTGATGCCTGTGATCATAAATTGTACCTTGGGTATGTATTCTTGCTTCCCTCAATACTTTTTCTAAAACCAGGTTAAACAGAATAGTCGAAAGAGGATCTCCCTGTCTTAGTCCTCGGTCAACACCGAATTTCCCAGTTTTGTGTCCGTTAACCATAACCCTACATTCTGTATTCCTCAGTGTCATCTGTATTAGTGATATCAATTTTTTCGGTATTTTAAATTCAGTCATTATCTCGTATAGTTTGTTCCTGTTTATCATATCGTATGCCTGTTTAAAATCTATAAAGAGGATGTGGCGGGCCATATTATGTTCATAGCTATTAGCCATTATTTGTTTAATGGTAAATATCTGATCAGTTACTGATCTACCTCCTCGAAAACCGTATTGGTACTCATCTACTATTTTTTCTGAATATGGGTGTAACCTATTCTTTATACAACAAGCCATTATTTTATATACAACATCTAGCAGTGCAATACCTCTGTAGTTTTTACATAATGTTATGTGACCCTTTTTATGTATCGGCAGTAATATCGCTGTTAAAGTTAAAACAATTTTCAAAAAGTATTTTTGCCGGCCTGTGTTATTAGACGAAAATATAATAAGACATTAGACGTGAGCGGGAAGAGAAAAACTCATTTAGTAATAGACTATCGTGCCCTAAATGACAAAACAATCGATGATAAATATCCTATCCCAAATATAGAAGACATTTTAGACAGATTAGGCCGGTGCAAGTATTTGACAACCCTGGACCTTGCCTCAGGCTACCACCAGATAATGATGCATTCAGAATCAATTCAGAAAACTGCTTTTAATACTGAAGATTGACACTTTGAATATTTATGATTACCTTTCGGATTGAAAAATGCACGCGCGACCTTTCGACGCGTAATGAATGATGATCTTGTGAAGAACTTTTACATAAATTTGGTCTCGTATGTTTAGATGATATTATAATCTTTTCATCTTCATTCGAAGAACATATCAAACATATTAAAACAATATTTCAAAAATTAAGAGGGTCAAATTTTAAGTTACAACTCGACAAATATGAATTTCTTAGAAAAGAAACTGAGTACCCTGGACATATAGTTACACCTCAAGGAACTAAACCAAACCCCAATAAAATTGCAGGAATTAAAAATTTTCCAATTCCAAAAACACAACGCGAAATGAAGTCATTTTTAGGGTTCATAGGATTTTATAGAAAATTGATATGTAACTTTGCAAAAATAACTAAACCGCTTACGAAATGTCTCAAGAAAGGGGAAACTGTAAAACACACCCCTGAATTATAAAAGGATTTAAATATCCCGATTTTAATCAACCTTTCCAACTATTAACTGACACATCTCAATTTGCAATTGGAGCAATACTATCACAAAATGATCATCCTGTTGCATATTAGTCCCGTACCCTTAATGCAGCGGAAATAAATTATTCCACTATCAAGAGAGAAATGTAATAATATGGATAGTATGGACATGTAAACATTTTAGACCCTACCTGTAAAAACCTGGTAAAAAATACATCATTAAAACTGATCATAAACCACTAGAATAGTTATTTTCGATAAAGGATCCAAATTCACGTTTAACTTGATGGAGGCTTAAATTGACCGAATTCGATTACGTAATTAAATATAAAAAAGGCAAACATAATCAAGCCGACCCCTTATCGCACATCAAAATTATAATGACAGAGAATTATGAAAATACATTAAACCAAACTGACATAGACGACACAGAATGATTATTAGTTAATATCGGAGATAGTATAAATGAAATAGATCCAAATGAACTAGAACAGATAATTAGAGACTTACAAGTTAATAAAAATGACGAAACAAATAGTAACAACACAATACACTCCAATAACGGTGAAGTAGAAATAGTAATTCCGTATAACGAAAAACCCGCAAATTTAGACGACAGACAAATAATTCTTGACGCTTCAAGAAATGTAACAATACCGATATTTGTGCACGCGAAAGTATTTGAAAAAATAGAATATTTGTAACATTACTACTAAGTACCCAACACAAAAACATAGTAAATGCAATGAAAGTTTTATTACCCGACAGAAAAACCTCATATATCAAACATAAAAATATAGCAAGAGAAATCATTCAAATAATATATATAATATATAATAGAAAACTTTAAAAAGTAAAAATAGAAATTGCTAATAAATTCATAGAAGACGTAGAAAATCCCGAAGATCAAATGGAAGAAATCAAACACTACCATAAAGGAAAAACGTGTCATAGAGGTATCAACAAAGTTTACACAAACCTAAAAAGAAAATATTACTGGCCAAATATGGAAAGAAGCATCACCATATTCATCAACAATTGGGAAACATGTCAATTAGCAAAATATGACAAAACACTGCAAAAACAACCACTATACCATATCTATTACCTCAAAACGTCCATTTGCGCAAACGAATAAAAATAAAATAAAAGTTACGAATAAACGGCGCAAAATACTCCAAAGACGCTGTAAATACAAAACGCAAACTTAAAAAGAAAAATCAGCCACAAGACGAAGATGATCCAGGCCCTGGCAACAGCGACCTAAATGAAAATAATCCAGAGCCAAGCACGAGTACTATCCGAAAAGTTCTCTATTCCCCGTTTTCTAGCAAAGTTTAGATTTTTCTTCTAATAATTCTCCATCTATCGGAATGTTTTTATCGAAGATTTGTTTAATCAATTCTAGAAGACACTTTTCAACGTTGGGAAATTCAGAAACTCGATTCCACTTAATATTTCCGTGTCCCTCAGAGCATTGAGACTTTATGGAGTCTCCGGATTTTATTACCTTAGAAAAGGTGGATTCTGGCAAACCAAACTCATTCATTATTTCATTTTGCGGTTTCCCGCTCTCAAACGCGTTCACAATTTTAAGTTTATCACTTAAAGTTAATACTTTTATTTTTCGTTTTGACATTTTAAACACGTGCCGAACCTTTCTTTGCAATTGATATTTAGCAACTGGTAGCGTCTTACTCGGACATTCGCCTACCCATTCTGAGCTCATAGCTGTCTTTCCGATTTGTTTTGTTTTCCACAAAATTGCGAAAGTGTCGTACCTATTGTAACAGATAGTAAACATGCTCGATTCTCGCCTATAGAGGTATAGGGCAAGTGGCAGTCTCAGTTATAGAGGTTTAGGCGTGAAAAACGACTCTCTCATATAGAGGTTTCTATTTCTCACTTATAGAGGTAAAATAACAGGACCTGGCAATTACACTCTCACTTGTAGAGTTTTCTCGCTTATTCCAGTTCTCGCTCACCCAGGTTTGACTGTATATATATTTTCTATAAATTATAACTTATAACTCCTCTAGTTCTTCTCAAGTACTTCATTTCGGCTGTTAGCGTCCATGATTCGCATTTATTATAACACTAGCTGTTAAGTCTGTCCTTACCAGGCAGGAAGAAAAAGAAAATATAATCTATGTTAAAAAATTTAATTTTGCCACGCCGCTTTTTCGTCTTAATTCTCCGCCCACAGACCAAAAATAAAAAATCCGGCTACGTTAGGATTTGGCCTAGGCGTTTTACTATGTGCATGCCAATTTTCAGCTTTCTAGCCTAGCTAGTGGGCTTCAAAAAGCTCTGGATAGACAAAAAAGAGGAACACACAAATAAGGAAATTATATAATTTGTGTATATAATATATATATTAAATAAAAAGAGAGTTTGAAGTTTTAAGTGCAATCGCGTTAATTATTTTCAAACGGCGTACATTCCATTAATTACACTGGCCCTTAGGAATTGAAAATATAGGCGAGCTACCGGAACCGTCAACACTATCAAGTCAACACGTGGCCTGTTCAAATGAATACTTATACTTAGTTTATGTGTATTTCTTTTGTCATGTAGGTGGGATAACGGATATTTTACCTAAATTACTTTAAATCGGGTGGTTCCGTTGCCAAGTTTAATAGAAATTGATAGCTGTAGCCCTGTACCATTTCCCTAAGTGTGAATACAATATAATTAAATACTTTAAAAAATGAAAGTTTTGTATATCCATATAACTGTATAATAAAATAATTGTAGCTTGTCAATTTATGGAAAAAAGGAATTAATTCTTTCATAAAAAATACTGGATCTTCGCAAGGTAAACATTCAATCAAACAAATGTTCTTCGTACTACGCTCGACCCACTTAAAAAATTACAGAAAATATATTGTATGTTAAAGTGGACTTCACAATGCTTCTTTAGAGAGAAAAATATGGAGGCTGCTTTTCCAACACTGCGGCTGTTTATATTTTTGAGAAACTAACTTTCTCCTAGTTTTGGAAAAGTATATCCAAGTACATTGCGATATTTAAAATAATTAAGACTTTTACGTAGTACTTACAGTTGGCGGATTTTTAGGTTTTTTCACCAGCGGTTCATCCTCTGAGGTACTTCCTTCTTCTTCGTGATGTTCACTTTCCTCCGAACTGTTGCGGGCACGTTTCCTCCCTCTTTTTGCAGGTGCTTTCTTTTTACCCGATGCAGTAGTTACCGCTGCAGGCTTGCGCCCTCTCTTGCCTGGTGTACTCTTGGACTTAGCTTTGCTGTTACCAATTTGTCTCTTTTTACTTTTAGGTTCATCCTGTAAATATAAGATGCTACAATAACCACGTAGAATTTGGAGTTTTCGATAATTATTTATTCAACCCTTTGAAGCAAGTACACTCACTGTAGCACCCTTTTTAAGTGAGTTTTCAAATTTCTTAAACAGTCTGAATATACAAAAATGTGTCATTTTCCTGAATTGTTTATACCAACAAACAAATGGTAAGAAAACAGATTTTCAGGAAAAATTTAAGTTAAAGTTAATCATATCTATATGAAACTTCATATATAGGGATTTTAGAGATCGTTGATTACGAATCCATGATCAGATTTTCAAAATCCGAATCTAATATAGCAGAACAAACTTGACAAAACTCTTAATTTTCATTAAAATGTATTAAATGTATATATATATATGGCCTTCTAATACTTATCTTATACCTAGTTTTCGGCCATTAATAAGTCAGTTAAACAACAGAACTATCAACAAAATAATTAACAACTAGGATTTCTTGATGTATAGGATCTGTAATTAATTTTTTTATTATAAACAATTAATTTAATGTGCAACAGCACATTTATGCAAACCATGAAAACAAAAAAAGACATTATATCAAAAAATCTTTGTCGAAACTTTAGCAATTCTGTTCAAGGACTAGGAAAAACCTAAAACAGAAACCTAGCCAACAAACTAAACAAATTTTTAAAATCTAATAAAGACATTATAATAACTAAATCAGATAAAGGAGAAAAAAACAATAATTATGAATAAGATTGATTACGAAGCTAAGATAAATTATTTAATGGAAGATAATCAAACTTATTCAGTATTATTAGAAGACCCAATAAATGAAATATAATATGAAATAAATAAGTTCCACTTATAATCTATCCAAATTTTTATCTAAAATTTCAATCAAAATTGTAGGTAAAACTACATATAATATGTAAAATTAATGGGAATTAGTAATTCAGTTAGAAATAAAACAGTTCTTAATAATTTCCAATAAACCAGTTTACATGTTGTTTCATTATTTACTAATACTCCTGTAGATTTATGTTAGAGTTAGGTCTGGAGAAGATAAAATACTATATAAACTTGATATAATGTATTGACAAACAACAACAGAACCTTTCGAAAGCGCATACAACAGTGTACTACTACAACTGTCAACACGACAATATACGTTATCTTAGAAGGCGCATCCTTCCTTGATGCAAGCATGACCTTAAACATCAAAGTACAAATAGGCAGAGAGTATCTGGACACACTAACATTTCCCCTCGAAGCGTGGTCGTTCCATGTGGTCCATCATACCGAGCACTGTTGGACAATTCCAGTGCTTGGGCTTCGTCAAAGCTTTCGTGATAATGTCAGCGGGCCTATCCGCCGTTTGTGCGTGTCCTATCTTCAGTACATCCTCCTTAAGTGCATCCCTGACGAAGTGATGGCGTGCATCGATGTGTTCAGTTCTTCCGTGGAACACAGGGTTTTCGGTTAGCTTTAAAGCACCCATGTTGTCATTAAACATACATATATCTGCTAGCTCATCTAGACGGAGTTCCTTTAATAGCTTCCGCAAATATATCACTTCCTTTGTACCTTCGGTCAAGCTCATATATTCAGCTTCCGTTGATGAAAGTGCTACGGTCCGCTGCTTTCTGGAGTCCCTACTGATTGGTATACCGCCCAAAGTAAATACGTATTTGGTGTATGCCCTCCTATCATCGGTACAACCTCCGCGGTCGGCATCTACCAAGCCTTTTACAGGTTATTGAATTGGCCTAAGTAGCTCACTGCGTAGGTTACATCGGGTCTTGTGCTTACCTATAAGTAAGTGAGAGCACCAATAAGTTCTCTAAGTGGAACATCAACCTCTTCGTTTGACTTATCTCGCAGCTTTGACAATTTTAAATTGGCTTCCATTGGAGTTCCCACTGATTTACAATCACTCATTCCATACCGCTTTAACAAGTAGTCTATATATTTGGATTGTTTCAAGCATAGATTGCCGTCGTCCGGTTGAATTCAATGCCCAAACAGTATCCGACATCTCCTAAATACTTTATTTTGAATTTTCCGGGCAGATAATTTCTGAAATCGGTAATCATGCCATCATTTGTTGAAGCTACAGGTAGTCCACATAGGTAGCTATTAAACATCAATTCTTTCCCTCGTCTTACATAGTACAGGCATAGATCAGAATTCGTAGCGACAGCGCCAAAGTGGCGTCGTATTGAGTCCAGTTTTATATACCAACTTCTTCCAGCTTGTTTAACACGTTACAATGATTTCTTCAGTCTGCATACCATATTTCCTCTTTCTAGCAGTCTTATTTGTTTCTTACCTTTAGCCGCAATATGGGAATGTGTACTCTCGTGATTTACAATCATATCTAAGATTTCATTTCGTCAACTTCGGAGGTTCCATATAAATTTCTTCGTCCAAACTCCCCTTGAGGTAGGCAGTAGTTACGTCGAGCTATTTGATAGACATATTAAAGCGAGCCGCAATTGACGCCAACAGTCTCTTCGAACTTAGACGTGCTACAGGTGTCAAAGTGTGGTTAAAATGGACACCAGGCTGATGCACAAACCCTTGTACTACAAGACGAGCTTTTGCTTTTGTAAACTATCGTCTGCAGAATATTTGTTCCTCAAAACAATACGACTTCCAATTAGTCGCTCGTTTGTTGGCCTTGGTACCATTCCCCAGGTATCTTTCTTTAGAACGGACTTCATTTCTTCCATCATTGCATCGAACCATTCGTTTGATTCGGGGCTTGAGATGGCTTGCTTCAATGAGACTTCGGAGATAAAAGTCATTTTCTTCATCAGAACTGATTTCTTGACTAACATTATATTCTTTACGAGGTTTTCCTCTGGATCCAGTTCATATCATCTTGGGTCTTCCTCGGTCTCTTTTGGACGTGACTTCTGGTGTTGTCCTATTGGCTCAGCCTCCTCGTTTTTACTTTCGACACTATCTTCAATGATATCGACTGCGTATCGTGAACACCAATGGCCGAAATGTTCGAACATGTCTTCGGGAATAAAATCTTCAAAATTATTCGGCACTGACTCAGAGTCTTCGAAAAATTTAACATCCCGACTAATTTCTATCTTTCTTTTTTAGCAACCAGACACGGTAACCTTTGGATTGCTCCAAATAACCCATTAATATTCCTTCTTTGGCTCTAGGTTCGAATTTCCCTCGCTCAAGTTCTCTGTTCAAAATTAAAACCTTGCAGCCGAATTCCCTTAAGTGATTTATGTTAGGTTCTCTTCCGGTCCACGATTCATATGGCCTGACTCCGTCTAAGTATCTCGTCCGGCATCGATTTTGAATGTACTTAACAGTTTTATTGCCTCAGCCCAAAAGGATGGTGGTAATCCCGATTGCACTAATATACATCTCGCTGTATCCAGAAGAATCCGATTTTTTCTTTCCGCAATGCCGTTTTGCTCCGGATTATATGGCATCGTCAAACTCATTACTGCTATATTCGGTGCCGTTATCTCTTTGTAAACACTTCACCTTTCTCTGTCTTTGATTCTCCACCAGGGTGATAAATTTCTTGTTTTTTTCAAAGACTTCGTCTTTTGACTTTATGAATCATACCTCACACCATCTGAAACGATCATCGATAAATTCCACGAAGTGCATTTCCATTCGACTGAACTCGCATTGGACTACATACATTTGAATGTACTATTTCGAGTAATTCCACCCGTTTTTCCGATTTTTTAGGAAAAGGAGTTCTGGTCATTTTACTCTCTAAGTAGATATGGCATCTGATGTTTTCTTTAAAGTTCGGTGGAGTCAAGACCACGAACAACACCATTTCGTTTCATATTCATGAGATCCTTTTCGTTCAAATGCACAAGTCGCCTGTGCCACATTAATGTCTGATCCGGTGTACACTGTGAGATGAATTTCGAACCTCGGGTGAAGTTACCTTCTTTCCGTTCGTGTTCACGGATATAGTATAAGTCACCTGTTCTATCAGCAACTAGTTTTACTTTTCCATCTTCTCCAAACACTAAACCTTGTTTCGAATCTTTACAACCGTTAAGACTTGTGTGGAAAAGAATCTAAAATTATTCCTGTTGTCAGAGATTTAACAAATATTCCCACAAAATTCTTCCCTAATCACCTTTCAATCTAAATACACCTACCATTACAGATCTAGCTCTACCTGCGGGATGTTTTATAAAATTCAAAGCAAACAACAACTAGAAATAAAACGTCGAATGTACTAAATAGTCAAAATAAGTATTTCAGTGTCTTAAAAGTATGATGTATGAATCCCGATGCTTGTACTCATGTTGTCATTGTCTTGCACGCAGTTGCCTACATGAAAAAATTCGACGGTTCGTTTATAAGTATATGTTGCCTTGATTGACTAACGTTTATATAACTATCTTTGTTTTTACAGGAATAAAACATATAATTTTCCAAACGTTTGTCTTTACTTTTTGTTTGTTTGCACATCAATGACGTAGGGCTCATCTTTCCTGATTCTGAGTGTACTTACATTTAAGTCATTTCCAGCACTTTGTTTATATCTGAATCGGGGTTTGTTTGTGTATTTGTTCGTGAACATTGCATTCTGTACACAAGTATCATTTTTTCTGGCGTCGATTTTTTCTATAATTTTGGTGTGAAGTGTTTCTGGATTAGGCAATGGGTCGCGCAACTCCATAGCACATCTGAAGTTTTTGAAGCTTGAAGGTAGTCTATATAAGAGCATAATTGCCAGTAAGTCGTTGTTGATTTCAACATCCATTTCGCGTAACTTGTCTACGATGTCAAAAAAGTTATTTACATGTGTACGTACATCATCGGTTTCCTCCATCCGGTATAGAGTTAATTGTTTTAACAATGTGGCTTTCCTTGCCGGTCATTTTGACTGATAAACACTTTCTAATTTCAGCCAAACTTCCCGTGACATAATACACCCCTTGACTTGCTTCAGTTCCGACGGGTTAATTGACAATATGATGCCCGATTTTGCGACGTTGTCATTACGTACCCACACGTTCAACTATTCAATGGATTCTTGGTCTCCACCTATCGAACTAGGCTTCTGACATTCGCCATTCCCGTAAATCCACTTGTCATTCTTAATTAATAGTGCTTTCATTTAAAATGTCCAGGTGTAGTAATTTTCCCTATTCAGGATGTCAATGTGTCGTAAATTCAACGTATTTATTTTCACACCTGTAAAGAAATCAAACACTACATAAGCACACGAAATACATACTTATTCACGATTTATAGCACAAATGCACTGTCTTTGGATCCATAATCTGCTAGAGTTAGGTCTGGAGAAGATAAAATACAACCACAGACTACTACAGATCTCCAAGTAAATACGAAAAATTTTCCGCTATAGTTATCTTTGTTTACCTAATTAAAAAGATCATATGCTATTTCTTTGTCAGTATGAATCCAAGGTTTGGCAGGTGGCGCAATAATTGCCGGGATTCGTTAATAATCGACCCCAATCGTAGACAATCGTAATTACTGCTATTAATACGTTGGCGCTGGATTAGTGTAGGTGTACGTTGTTTTTGATTTTTGTATTCGTTATTTTTCACCGTTCTTCATCGTCGAAATGAACGACAAATGTGTTTGGTGTGGGAAGAGCTTTATGGAGATTGCAAAGATGTAGTACTTTTCGAGGAATTTTGAGAGGTACGTATTGATTTGTATACATAACCTTAAATGAGAGAAATAGTTCTAAACTTATGTATCTTCAATAAAATTTATAGATAATCAAAATTCTAGATTGTAAAGTTTACAAAACAACAATAGAATAGAAGATATAGTTAATGAAAATAAATATATTTATGAATATAATTGAATCAGCGAATTATCTCAAATTTTATTTTTTTGTGGTCTTATACTGTTTTTCCACTCACCCATTTCATTGTCAATGTAGTAGTTATACGCAATAATAATGAAATATGTTTTTAAGGAAAAGATATTGTTCGATTCACTGCATTTTGGAATCCAATTTACGTGTTAATAATTCAGTTTGGATTAAAATGTAACTTAGTGAGTCTTACCTTCAAACCGATGATAAGCATATTTAATATTAATTTAAAATTCACGCCAATAATTTTAAATTTCACGGATAGTTGATATCTAGCGCCCTCTTTGGCACGCTCAAATCTTGCTGTGTGAAATAGATATACATCTATCTATCTCATCGGATAACTTTTTAGCATTGAGTCGGGTATCTCAAGGTAATCTATGACTACAACTGTCAATAGGATAATATACGCTATCTTAGAAGGCGCATCCTCTCTTGATGTAAGCATGAGCTAAAACATCCGGACCGCGCAGAGTACAAATAGACAGACAGTATCTGGACATACTAACAATTTAGCACTAAAAATTTTAAAGAAGAAATGGAATTCCATAAAAGATATTACAGATCTTCAAAAGAGGAATTCGTCTTAGCTTCTACACTTTGTTTAAATTGTACATATTTTACATCAAAATAAAATTTTTGGTACTGCAATGGGTTCTCCATTATCAGCAGTTATCGTAAACCTGGTAATGGAGGATGTAGAGCAGAATTGTTTGGCGAAACTAAATTCTAGTCCAAGTTTTTACAAGCGTTTAATAGTTATCATAATAGATTAAAATTTACATATGAGAAGGAATCTAATAGACCATTAACCTTCCTATACTCACGCATACGGTCTGTGAGACCGATTTATATAGTATAGTATACGTCTTTCATTTTGACGTGAGTATAGGAAGGTTAAATTGCAATACAGGAAGAAGAAACTTTTAAATTCCATAAGATTAATGCAGTTACCGGATTAGCTGATCAAGCGGTTAAATTAATTATTCCAGAGCAGAGGGAACAGAATTTAAAGAAGCCTCAAATAAAAATAATTGTCCAAAAAAATTATGAAAAAATAGTAGAAGATAGAATTAATAAATTATTACAAATAATAATATTAAAAGTTATAACGCTATGCCTTATAGAAAAGGGTTTAAGCCAACAAATAAAAAAGAATGTAATAAAAACAATGTACATACATAACTTTCGTTCCAAATTATAGTAACAAACCTCTTTTTACTAACACTAAATCTAAGGTAAATAAACAAAATCAAAGTAATATAGTTTATAAAATAAACTGTAAAGGCTGTGATGGGTGTTACATAGGCCAGGCAAAACAATATTTGAAAAAGAGGTTGTATAACCATAAGTATTCTTTAAATAACGATTTTGGTGCAATGGCCGCTGTAACAAAAATATTACAAAGATCTAGGCCACTTTGATTTTGAAAACACAATTATTTTTTCAAAAGAAAATAATTTTAAAAGAAGGCAACGATACTAAATGATAAATATAAAAAAGATGTTAAAACTATTAGTTTCAGAACCGATGTTCAGAATTTAATGTATATATAGTAATTTATAAATGACATTTAAATTTCATAAGAAGGAAACCTTCGACTAGGTTTTTGTTTTGGGGTTTCCCTAGTCCTTGAACAGAATTGTTCACAAACATTGTTTGATATAAATGTTTTTTTGTTTTAATGGATTGTATAAATGTGCTGGTGTACATTAAATTAGTCGTAAAAATACAGATCCTATATATCAAGAAATCCTAGTCCTTAGTAGTCGTTGATAGTTCACAAGTATAAACAAATGTTTGTTTACATATATGTAGTTATATTTTCACTGACAAAGGTTTTCCGAAAACGTTTTTTAACGTTCTGAAAATATAACTGTTACCTCAATTATTGTTGTTTGATTAACGTATTATTGGTAGAAAGACTATCTATAAGATAATTAAAATGGATGTGGGAGTTTTGTGACATCGTCGATTACGAATCTGTTGTCAGGTTCACAAAATTTAATGATGGTTTCAATAAAGTGGACCAAAATTTGAAAATTTTTTTTTATTAAAATTGATATAAGGTGCGTTTTAAGCTTGGCGATTATGAACTCGCTAACAGAAATGAAAATTTGTAATCGGCGATTCAAACACTGTCAAATAACATTTTAACATTTCAGTCAAAATGTGTTCGAATATTGGTCTCTTGCACATCAGCTATCATAATTCTGCAACCACACGATATTGGTCTCGGGAAATTTAACATTTGTTCTGTCATGTAGGAACTTGAACATAGGCCCCATGTTATTCCTGACAGCTGATATGCCAACAAGATTGACTACAACTGCCACCTTCGCTGACGACACGCCAATACTAGGCATCCCACAATAGTCACCCAACCCACACAAATCATTAAACAAAGTTTAAAAATGGTTCAAACAATGGAGAATAAAAGTTAACATTAATAGCAAGACAGTATACATTCAGTTTCAATGTATAGTATGAAGCTATCTGTATTCATATAACGCCATGTTACTATTCTAGTAGAGTCGTTTCAGATAGTTGTAGTATTATTAGCGCAAATGTAACAGTCTTTCTAAGATAATGGCGGCGTTGCAATTCACTATCCCTATATTACATTATTAGTGAAAAGGACACCACTGTATATATTTCGTCACTCTACCACTTTCTAAGTTAAAATAAGATGCAATTTCGATTTAGCGGTTATTTCACAACAACTTTCACTTCGTCAACGAAATTAATAATGTATAAACAAAAGATTTCTTAACATATAAGTAGGATCTATAGTAAATTAATATCTATCAATTTTATATTCGCCTGTTGCGAAATAGTAATAGTTTACCCCTATATCAAAAAAATCTTTATCAGAACCTTAAGAATTCTGTTCTAGTGAAAAACTACCGAAAAGATCCTAGTCAAAGGTTTCCTTCTCATAATAATAATAATAACAATAAATTTATTGGCCAACAGACATACGTCTAATAACAGGAAAAAGGTCGATACTGCTAGCTAATTATACATATAAAGCATTACATACAATACACTTATTTAATAACAATGATAGCGCAGAAGAATGAATATCTATCATATCGTCTGTTATAGTATTAAAAGAGCAAAATATTCTGTGAAGTGGATCTCTATAAAGAATATTAGTTTTTGATGCGCTTCGGTGAAATACCTTGTGACTACGTGAAGAGTGATAAGTAAAGGCCGGATAATATGCAGTTTGCTTAAATTTGCATATTTGCATAATATATGCATTTGTATATTATTTGCATATTTTGTAGTAATTCAGCATATTTGAAGTATCCGAGTTTTATTTATTTATTGGATGTAATTTATTATAGGATAGGCATTACTAAAAATATGTCGTGGTTGTAACAAACAAACAGTTAAACAGCCCTCTTTAAATTAAAAATAGCATTCTATGAAGCCTCTTCTCGATACTTTTCCGATAAGCGCTTCCAAAAATTTATTAATGCTGTTCCCATACATCTAAACCGGGACAGAATTTTAAGGAAAAGCTAATTCCCTGAAACTTCTAAATAAATACAAAAATACATTTTACCAGAAAATTAGGAGCAGAGGTGTATCTTTGTTATTCGGAGAAATGTATTCCCATATTCGAAAGCAATCTTATTTATTTTAAACGACATTTTACGTTGGTTTTTCAAAGTGTAAACTTGTGGGTTGTTATTAACTATAATTAAATGTATATATATATATATTTCGTGACCTTTTATACTTATCTTATATGATTGATCTCTACCACTAATAGGTCAATAAAACAAGGCTAGTTTGAACGATAGTTATATTTTCAGAACGTTTACAAACGTTTTCGGAACACCTTCGTCAGTGAAAATATAACTAGATAAATATATAAACAAACTTTTGTTTTTTATTTGGGACTATCAACAAAATAACTAATGACTAGGATTTCTTGATATAGAGGATGTGTAACCAACTTTTAGGGAAAAGAATTTAAACAAAGTTAAAGAAATCTTAGATAAAAATAATTATCCAAATAGTTTTTATGAAAAAATAATAAAAAATAGAATTAACAAATTATACAATAGAGGAATTAAAAATAATAACAATAAATCTTATAACGCTATTCCTTATAAAAAGATTTAAGCGAAAAAAATAAAAAAGAGTTTAATAAAAACAACATAAACATTACTTTCATTCCAAATTATAGTAACAGATCTCTTTTTACTAATACTAAATCTAAAATAATTAAACAAAATCAAAGTAATGTAGTTTATAAAATAAATTGTAAAGACTGTGATGGTTGCTTTTTAAATTTGGTTTTCCCTAGTCCTTGAACAGAATTGCTAAGGTTTCGACAAAGATTTTTTGATATAAGGTTTTACTTAATTTGCATGTATGTTTACACATTAATTTAGTTTTTATAATTTATATATATATAAAAGTTGGTTACACATCCTCTATATCAAGAAATCCTAGTCATTAGTTATTTTGTTGATAGTCCCAAATAAAAAACAAAAAGTTTGTTTATATATTTATCTAGTTATATTTTCACTGACGAAGGTGTTCCGAAAACGTTTGTAAACGTTCTGAAAATATAACTATCGTTCAAACCAGCCTTGTTTTATTGACCTATTAGTGGTAGAGATCTATCATATAAGATTAACTATAATAACAAAAATGCCGAAAATATCGACTGTGCCTGGAAGGATTGCACCTTATTCAGAATTGCGTATGGATGGAGAAAAAGTATTTTGCGTAGCATGCAGCAAGATTGTAAGTAAAAGTTAAGTTTATTTCCTCTTATTAATCTATAGTTTTTAAACGATGTTTAACAAAATCACCAATACAACGCTTAAATAAAAATAATAATAATTTTATTTTAAAATGAGTAAAATGAGATGTATATTTCATGCGTATTTTTCGCATATCATCAGCACAATACGGAATATCTGATATTCCGTATTCTGCTGCTAATTTTTAAATAAAAATCATTTTAAAATAAAATTATTTGTCGAAGCGTTGTGTTGGTTATTTTATTAAATGTCGTTTATTCCGATTGCTTCGCAAACTCTTTACACATTAGTTTTTTATTACTCCTTTATCTTTTACTAACACTTATTTTATAAGAAAACAACTGATGATGAGATATTTTTTATGCAGGTTACAAGTGAGAGAAAGTTTCAAGCCGACCAACATATTAAAACTCCATCTCATGCTGCAAAACTATCGAAGATGAAATTGGCGAAGAAGGGTCAGCAAACATTACCGCAATGTTTGCCATCAACCTCAAAAAATCGGAACAAGAACAATTTAATGACGATTTGTGCCTAATGTTTGTGTCGGCAGATATTCCACTACATAAAATAAACAATTTAAATGTCAAGTTATTTTTGCAAAAGTACACCAGCAAATATAATATTGCCGACGAGAGCACCTTAAGAAAAATTATATTCACCGTATCTATGCAGAAACATTGAGTAGCTTTAAGAAGGCTGTGTCAAACAATTACCTTTACATATGCGCAGATGAAACTACTGATAGTGTGGGCCGATACATAGTTCATTTAATGATAGGTGTCCTTAACGTATCGGTTCCAGCAAAATCTTATTTAATTTCACCCAAACAGTTGGAAAAGGCAAATAATTTGACAATAACAAGATTTATACAGGAAGAACTGGCAACCTTTTTCTTACCGGAATCGATTCCAACAGAAAGAATTCTATTGTTTTTAACGGATGCCGCACCATACATGGTGAAGGCAGCTTGCAACTTGAAAATCTTTTACCCAAATTTAATTCACACAACTTGCTTGGCGCACGGACTACATCGTGTTGCAGAAGAAGTAAGACACCATTTTCCCTTGGTAAATACTTTAATTAGTAGTGTTAAGAAAGTGTTTTTAAAGGCTCCATTAAGAGTTCAGTTTTACAAAGAACATCTACCCGGTATTCCGCTTCCTCCTCAACCAGTAATCACACGATGGGGAATGTGGTTGGAAGCTGCTATTTTTCATGCAAATCATTATGAAGAAATAAAGATAATTATTATGGATCTTGATAGCGATACACAATCTGTGCTAGACGCCCAAAAGGTGTATTCGAGTAAAGAAATACCTCAACGGTTGGCGTTTATTAAAGCCAACTACAGTTTTATTTCCACTTCTATATTGCAATTGGAAAAATAATTTATGTCGCTAATTGAGAGCGTTGAAATAATAAACAAATTTGAAAAGTTAAGTTAAGTTTTGAGGTTAAAGGAAGGGTGGGAAAATCCGAGTATGAAAAATTTTTAAGTGTAACAGAAAAAAAAATGAGGGTTTTAAAAAGCTAAAGGATATTGCTATAATCTTGTGTGGTGAGTCAGAAGAAAATATTGAGTTGACAATACACGATATTTCTAATTTGAAATATGCTCCTATAACAAGCGTAGGACGTAGAACGAACCTTTTCAATATATAAATACATGTTGTCAGAGAAGCGCCACAATTTTTCTATTGAAAGCTTTGAGAAATATGTAATTGTAAATTGTTTTCATAGTTAATTATGTTGTAAAATGTTATAAATAAACTTGTAGTAAACATAATAGAATATTTTTCTATAGTATTATATTTTCTAGCATTACTCCTATTTTCTTATCTGCATATTTTTCATAAGAAAGTGTATATTTAGGCCAAAACATCTGCATATTTATGCGCATATTTCCACTTTTTTTTTTGCATATAATCCGGCCTCTAGTGATAAGGTATAGCAAAACGTATGCTATTGAGTGGTCTCGAAGAATCAATCTTAGAATGAATAATATATATAAAAATTTCATATCAATCCTATTGCGACGAAGGTCAAGGGATTGGATTTCAAACAAATGCAACAAAGTTGTGCGTCGTTTGTGTACAACCTTGCTATTTTCCTGCATTCTGGAAAGCTTGACCATAGATAACGCCAAATTAAACAAATAGTGAAGGGGAACTGTAAATACTTGTGCACCATCATGAATCAAGCTAGGTATATTATCATGACCCATAGTTTTGTTGCTTTTAAGCGTCTGTAGTGCCTGCAGAATGTCTGATTCGAGGATCGATGTTAAACTAATAGCTAAGTGATTAATGTATGTTGTCGAGTTGGTAGTTGATGATACATATTTGGATGGATAAACAGAGCGAAATAATTTCTGAAAACCGTTGACAATTGAGAGATGTGTCGTGAATGTGTTACCTTTCTCATCCTTCATGGTGCTTGGTATTCCACATGTGGCTCCTTTGGTAGATACAAAATTCAAAAAGTATTTAGGGTTATTTTTAATTTGGTCTTCAATATTAGACAGATAATTCCGATACTAGTTCTTGAGAATCACGGTTGACAATACGACGAAACTTTTTGTATTTGTTGAAGTCATCACTGTGCTTATACTTAGAATATTTACACCGAAACTTGGCTTGGAGTATAAATATTACTGATGGAATAGAGAACGGAACAGTTTGTGTACGAAAGTGTATTATGTAGACCAACATAGTTTGCTTTACGACAATGTTAACTGGCAAAGAATTGCTACGCCCTGATTGAATGATAAAAGTGATGCTCAGAGAAGGATGGTAGGCATCTTCCATAAGCGTTGTCTCTTAGTTTAACATTTATGTTATTGATATTTGTTAACAATAGGTCCACTAGCCGTGCATCAGAATTTAAAGTATTAACCTGTTGAAGGTTAAGCAAGCACGTACAATTATTGACGATCTGAGATTGAACATCTTTGAGGTCGTTTTGAACAAAATGTGGAGTATTAAAATCTCCAGTAATGAGGATTTTGTCCTTGTGATCAATATTTAGCAACTCAATTGCATTAATAAATGATTCAAAGTCGTCAGAGTTTACATCAGGTGGAACGTAAATAATAAATATGTAAACTGTTACTGAATTCGTAAGCAGCCTGCTTCCAATCATATCCACATGTGGTAACCTAGTGGTTATACAAGAAACGGCAAGACTTTGAATACAAAAATCGGCCTGGAAAGCCAGCAATACGCCACCACCGCGTTTCCTGTTTAACGCATCAAACCTTCTACCCTGTCTAAGAACAGAATAATTCGGAAGAAAAAGTTCACTATTTTGAACATCATTAGATAACCAAGTTCTTGTGAGACATATAATGTCGTAATCTAACATTCAAACACTGGAATAAAATAAATTAGTCTGTCCTGAGACCACAAACATTCTGATAATAAAGTAAGAGTTCATTGGTAGTTTTATTGCTAAGTGTGAGACGTGTTCGGTTTAAAGGTTCTCCATATACAATGCTGGGGATTCCTGTTTTGTATTTAATAGTCAAATTAGATTCCCCATTAGAAAGCCGCTCACTCAGTTTCCTGCGCACACCACGGTACAGATCCCTCTCCAAATCAGTTCGATCGTGCGACAGTGCAAGATGCTTCCACCAGTCATTCCGCTTCAGCTTTATTCGGTGCTTTAGGACCGCCTCAGCAGTGGATTCGGAATGAAAGGTAATTCTGGCTGGGCGATAACTACCATCACCAGTAGCAGTAAATTTCCCTAATCGGACAAGCTTAAAACCAATTCCACCCATATCAAACCCCTCCAGCACCCCACTTATCATGGCAGTATCCAACTTGATATGTTGCCCGTGGGTTTTTCACATCGACTCCTTAGCCCCGTAAACAATTACAATGGGTTTGCGTCGTTCGTGATCAGCAACTTCCCGGACTATTTTTTCAAGGTCAATTGCAGACAACTGTTATAGGCACTCTTACTCTCTTACCACCTATAAATTTTGCAACTTATATTACCAATTATAACGCTTCGGTCTCAATAATAACGATAAAACTCTCACAAATTTGACATTTTCTACTCCTTCACTAGTACTCAACTACTCTGAACTTAGCTCTACATGTATACATTATCCCTAATATACAAAATGTCCTAATATATTTCCTAACACAACGTAGAAGAAGGATTGAGTTATTGGGTGTTAGTCTTCAGCACCTTTATCTCATCCTGAAAAGCAATAATAGCTGCTCTTAAGCTGTTCGGATCATTGTCCGTATTGCTTCAGGGAGTTCGGTTGAACCTTGGTGACATCTACTTGCAAAACAGGAGTCATAGGACTCCCAATCAAGAAGTGTCCAGGTGTAAGAATCGTGAAATCGTTGGAGTCATCAGAGAGGGAATATATGGGGCGGAAATTTAGGATGGACTCTATTTGACAAAGTAACGTCAGGAAATTTTCAACAGTTAGCACGTGATAGGATATAACCTTCTTCAAATGCATTTTCAAAAATTTTACTGCCGCTTCGTGGGATCCACCAAAATGAGGTGCTCGAGAGGGCATAAGCTTCCGCGTTATAGCACATTCGGTTAAAAAATTTACAGCCGAAGGATCCTTAAAATAATTGGGCGTTAACCAAGTCTTTGTTAGCTGCAACCGAATCATTTTATATCATTTTAACAGTTAAGAAAACTGGGACAAGTCAAATCCGGAACTAATTGCAAATTAACAGCCTTCGAGCTAGAACATACAAATACGCAAACATACGATTTTATTATTTTCTTTTTTCAAAGTTTAGACTCCTTCACTGATAACGGACCAGCAAAGTCAAGTGTTGTATAAAGAAAGTGGACGCGAGGAGATAGTGCGACTTCTCGGCAAATTAGACATTTGTAATTGAACAGGTTTCGGTGAATACTTACAGTATACAATGCATGAACGCGAAATCCTCTTAACAGTGGATTTGCAAGAGATTGGCGAGAAACATTGTCTTACAGCCGATAATGTAGCTTGTGCACCAGCACGAAAGTGTTTGTAATGCTCATAATGAATGATTAGTCGTGTTAAGGAATGGTCATTTGCTAATATAATTTGATGTTTGGAATCGTATAGTATTTCAACATTCTTAAGTCTACCTCCTACTCGAAGTAAATCTAGCTCACCAATGAACGGTGATAGACATTTTAGATTGCTTGTGTTAGATACTCTATTATAACGCAGTAATTTTTTAATTTCCTGCTGAAAGGCTTATTGTTGAGCCACTCTTATGAGTGTGTTAATAGCCTCTTCGGCTCCTTCAGGAGTAAGTAAACCAAAGGTTCTATTCTCAAAAGAACATGTTAAATTTTTTCTGAACCGCAATATGTAGGTAGTAATTCGCTTCAGTTTTTCTAAACTAGAATATTTAGTAAATAAATTAAGATAGGCCACCGAGGTTAATATTAATGTTTGCAATCTCCTTGCCGAAGGTTCGTTATCTATTTTTCCTTGCATATTCATGGACCAAGATTCGAGTTTTAGTAATAAAAATTCGGGACCGGTGCACCATACTGAATGATATTGTTTGCTTATGTTACATGCTCGTGTAGCTATGTCAGCTGGGTTTTCCCTTCCAGGAATGTGATACCAATCATTAACTGCAATTAGACATTACATTTTGGCTATTGTATTAGCCTCGAAATTTTTCCATTTGGTGGGTTCTGGGTTTAGCCAACTGATAACAATAGATGAATCCGTACAGTCGAATACTCTATTTCTTGCGCACATTGAGGCATTTAACGACTACGTCTGCTAATTCTGCTACTAGAAGAGCTCCGCACAGCTCTAACCGCGGCAATGATAGTTTTTAGTTAGTGTTAGGATTCTCCGAACAACAAGCTATTATTCGTCACTTCCTAATTACATAGAAATTATCTTTCGAGTTGTTACGTTCCGAGAAACTCGGCTCCACAAGCGTCATGATTGTTAGAGACTTTAAGATTATAAAAGCTTGTAAATTTAAATTGAGGGCAGTGCAGTTTACCATGCCATATCGTTTAAAGAGATTCAACGTATTTCGTGCGCGTTATTTTACTTGTTATTTTAAATTGTAATGTAAAGTTTAAGTTTTCAAACCGTTCAAAGTCATCAACGTCTCGTACGTGTTCGGTTTCTTTCTTCCTTTTTTTTTGTATGTAATAATTAGTTGTAAATAAAAACGTAGCAAACTACGAATTGTGTTTCCTTCAACCAACTACAAGAAGTGAAAACCCAGCTCATCATCGTACAGTTAGATAGTTAGATAGTGCCACACGCGTTTTAGAGCATAAAAGTCATGATGTTACATTGTTATGTTCATCCATGATTCGCATGTAAATCGCGGCTGCATATGCCATTTGGCTACTATCACAAAATGCGCACAGTTGTATATTCGTTGGAAAAGCGCACGAAACTTGACACGGTATAGTCACTTGATTAAGTGAATATAATGGCTGCTCAAGTCGAAACCATAATTCTCGAATTTCGTTAGGCACAACATCGTCCCAGTCTAATTTGAATGTCCACAGCTGTTGTATGAACGACTTTGCTTGAATTACAAGAGGAGTTAGTAGACCCAAAGGATCAAAAACTTTCGATATTGTGGATAATATACACTCCCAGCCACGGAAGTTGGGACAGTTAATATTTTTTCAATATAAGTATTTAACTTGCACAAAAATAAAAATAAAACATAAAATCAGTTATATATAACAAAATATTGGTTTATTATGACAAAATGATAGCAAATAATAATATTTATCAAATACAATCATTAAACTTTCTTCTCGTGGAAGAATCCTCCTTTTGCATTCAATACGGCTCGAACAACTCTGGGTATTCTTTCGATAAGTTTTGTAAGTGTGTTGGGTGGTAAACTGTTCCATTGTTCTTGTAAAACTTCCCAAAGGTGTTGTTTCGAAGTTGGAGCCACTTTTCGTACCTGTCTATCCAGCTCATCCCACAAGAGTTCGATCGGGTTAAGACCGGAACTCTGTGGAGGCCATGACATTATTTGCAAGGTATTTTGTGTTTGTTGTGTATTCAAATAATCCCTACATACTAACGCCGTATGTTTAGGATCATTATCTTGCATGAAGGTGAAATTCTCCCCTATCAATCGCTGGCCAGAAGGTACAGCATTATGCTCTAGAATATTTCTGTACTGTTCTTTTCTCATAATACCTTCTATCCGAACGAGATCTCCTACTCCTGCGTACGAAAAACAACCCCACACAATAACTGAGCCACCACCATGTTTTACAGTGGGTGCAAGACATTCGCGAAGCATTTTTCTGTCTTTGATCTCCGAACATAAACTCTTCTATTTTGTCCAAACACTTCAAACTTGGATTCATCGGTCCAAAGCACATTTTTCCACTCCTCCGCCGTCCAATCTCGATGTTTTTGGGCCCACTGTAATCGTTTTAAACGATTGGTTTGCCTTAGTAGCGGTTTCCGTACAGCAATTCGTCCGAATAGGTTTGCCTCTCGCAAGCGACGTTGAATAGTACTCACTGACACCGCGTTTTGACGACCGCGATTGAATTCTGCTGCTATTCGTGGTGCTGTCAGTCTTCTATTTCGTTTACTAATTAAAACGATTCGCTGATCATCAACGTTGGTCGTAATACGAGACGGACCTAGTCGATCACGGTCATTTAAACTTTCCGTTGTACGGTACAGTTTTATAATATGGGCTACGCTACATTTTGCCAGATGCACTTTTTCGCCAATTTGTCGAACAGAATACCCTTTCTCTATCGAGTGTGATCACGGACGATCGTTTTTCAACACTGATCGGTTTTCCACGCGGCATTTTCACTGTTAATATTTTCAAAATTCGCCCACTTGCACTTCGCGCGTACACGGAGACGTTTAGAAGTAAACTGAATGGCCCGATGTACTAGAGGGATAGGATAATACCTTGATGACCATAAAATCGTTCTTGGAAATATCCTTGTAAATGTTTATGACACATAAAGCATTGTAATACTACTTGAATATTTCTTTCGGTAATACTATATAATCATTATATTGCGATTATTAGGGATTATTGTAATTAAGATTAAGTTCTATTGTAAATTCCATTAGTGCAGCATTCCTAATAATGCTGTATGATCTACTAACCAGTAATAATTACTACGCAGTAGAACTCTCAGTATTGTGTAAGATTTTGAATTTTTATTGCACAGTATCCTAAATTTAACGAGGTGTCCCAACTACCGTGACTGGGAGTGTAGTTCTCTTCGTTGATGACTTAATGACTTCGCTACCTTCACACAGAAAATTTAAGCGTGTCATCATCGGTATTTCTAATGATTCCTAAGGTGCGATTATCACCTTTGTCCTTAATCATGTGTTCACTTTTACTCCCATTGCGCCTACACTTAGCAAGTACTTCATTTGAGTTGCTTCCCTACTTTTTCAAGTTAAAATCACCATCAACAAGTATTTGGTTAATTTTGTGTTTCAGTGTAATTGCACCTTCTACACTATTGCTACCGGTTATTAAATCATCTACGTACATATCATTGATAATGGTACAAGAAGCAAGTGGGTATCGATTTGAGTGACTTTCGGCAATGTGCTTTAAGCATCGCGTAGTTTGGAATGTGGCGGGAGCTGTACTACGGTACAATTATTATATATGTGTGATTGTGTATAATTGATATATGCCGATAGGATCGTTTCTATCATTTCTCCAAAGTATGCGTTGAAAATCCCGATATTCTTTACTTACGCTCACTTGCCTGAACATCTTCTCAATATCTGCTATAAGGGCTACATTGTGTTTTCTAAATCTCACGAGGATTGAAAATAATTTACTTTGAATGGTGGGACCAACTAAAAGGACATTGTTTAAGGACAAGCCAGTAGTAGTTGGTGAGGACACCTCGGAAACTATCCTGAGTTTCGTTGTAGAGCTAGACGGCTTAAATACCGGATGATGTGGAATATAATAGTCAGCTTTGTTTGTGCGTTCGTTAATTTGTGCTGTTAAGGAGACGGCTTGAGAGATCATAGTCAACAGATGACACCATACTTAGTTTTATTTTTACGTATAGTTCCTACTAAAGCTATCTTTTTCTAGTAATTTTTGTCCCAATTGATATGATGTAAAAAAATTATCTGAAGCCACATTATGACTTTTCATACCAACTGTTAAATCCTGTATACGGTTGTATATTCCAGGCATAACTAGTAGCAGAATCGCAAAGCACCCAAAATTTTATACCATATGTAGCTGGTTTTGACGGAATGTATTGCCGGAATGGACATCTTCCTCTGAATCTAACTAGCTGCTCATCGACTGTTACATCTTGAGATGGATTATAAAGTTTGAGCAATATGTCAACCCATTTATTCCACAATTCACGTATCGGTGCAAACTTGTCTAGGATTCGTCGTTCACTGCGAGTATCCTTATTGTCAAATCTTATTACTCTTGAAAGGGTTTTGAATCTTTTCAATGGCATGATTATTCTAAAAATTGGTCTACCTATCTCAGAATCCCACAAACTCTCCGTATTTTCATTATTTGACCTATACACTCCAGCTAATAATAGTGTACCAATAAATGCGAATATTTCGGTGTCGTTGACGTCGATCCAATCATTACCAAAAACACTTTTCATTTCATTATTGGTATATTTCAAAAATTACCGTTTTCTATGTTCGGCAAGTATGATAAGAGGAAAAGAGAAAGATACATTTAGTGGTACCAACGCTCAATATATACGTATATTTAAATTACGTGTTAGTAAGGCCCAAATTATATCGCAAATAGTGGTGCACGGCATAACAGAAACTCAAGCTTTTACTCCAGGTCAAATTTGACCCGAAGACCTTAAGCGTAAAAATTTAATATATGCTCTTTTTGCAAATATATTTTTCCAAAAAGTTAATGTAGCTGTTGAGACATGAAATTAAATAAAAGTCAAAAAATATCAAAGATAAAACCCACTAATTTTCAGGAAAAAAAAAACAATTTTTCTCCTAAAATGGGTCAAAATTGACCCGAAGACCTCATGAAGATTAATTATTTTTACGACATTGCCTACGTCATTACACCATACATACAACTTAGTATGGTCTGCAAACATGTGTATATCACAATTATTATTAATCCTAAACATTAAATCATTAACGTACAGTTCCTTGTTAGGTAGGTGACCGCGTTCGGGCTGATCGGAGTTGTGGTATAGGGTTATCTACCCCTAATAAACAGATATTCTTAACTTACGGTTCGGACCGGAGCTAAGGTACACCGGTATAAAGATGTGAAATTGAAACAGGGAATACATATCCAAAATAAATAAGAAATAAAAATTTAAAAGGAAATTGAATTTCAATGCAAGTTTTTTCCGCTTCTACTTGTTGTTTGGTAACATTTGCAAAATATTTCAGCAATTGTACCACTTTCGTTCTTTTGCATAATTTGATTAGCATTTGTCTACCCATTAGAGTAAAATTTGCTCCACGTATTATTTTTTTTTACTTTCCATATTACTAGTATAATATATTATACTACACTGCACTGAACTATCACAAATTACAACTGAAAACGCAGGAACCTT
The DNA here is from genome assembly GCA_038088585.1 of Chrysina gloriosa. Taxonomy (NCBI): domain Eukaryota; kingdom Metazoa; phylum Arthropoda; class Insecta; order Coleoptera; family Scarabaeidae; genus Chrysina; species Chrysina gloriosa. The sequence continues at coordinate 51,079,449 of CM076088.1, forward strand.
TAACATCTGTTTTTATATGAGTTTAGTTATACCATAACCTACAAGCATTAAATCAACCAAAACTAGCTGTAGAAACCTTCCACTACTAAGAGTTAAGGAACTCTTAGTTAATTATATGATTGATAAACAATTCCGATCTTAACGGTTACTTTATCTATCAGTAAGCTAACTTTGAACTACGGATTGATAAATCAGGCCATAGAGAATGATATTTTACTGACGAAATGTATGCAAAAACCTTCTTGGGATATTCTAAAATGTATTCTGTTAAATGAATTAGTTGTTTCAATATACCTAATACTGATAACAAGATATATAAAAAGATGATAACTTGCAGCTATGTAAAAAGCGTATTCAAACATTCAATTGCTGCTACAAATATTTACAAAATACTTACATCGCTTTCGTCGGTGCTATCAGGGGTCTCTTCAATATCAGTCGCTTCTTCATCATCTGATTGAATCCTTTTACTTCTTCGTTTGCCTTTATTAGCACGAGATTTATCCTCGCTGACATCTGAAGGGCGAAACTCCTCATCACTTTCACTGGAACTTTCATCTTTTAAGTTTGACCGTTTACCTTTATCCCTCTTGCCTCTAGGAGTTGGTTTTTCGTCACTTGAATAAGAATCGTCGTGTGAAGAGTACCCTATGAATCAATGCGTAAACATATCTATACGGTTAAAACAAAACCACACAAGAAATATGTTTCCAAAAGTAATGAAAATTGATTGTACCCTAATTTAAAAGAAAAAGCAAAAACAGATTAATGTATTTTCTAACCTCTGTTATTAGCTTTAACAGCTGCTGTTCGTTTTGGTCGTCCACCGCCAACAGGTTTACCAGAATCCTTTGGTTCAATTAAGAATTCTAGAATTCTCTCTGCTATTTCGTCTTTATTACCTTTTTTCTCTAGGTCTAACATCTCACAAACACTTTTCAATTGCTTAACTTCAAATTTCTGAGCATTAAGTAACTTTCTACTATATTCTTCACTATCCTTTGAAAATTCAAAACCATTAAATTTTTTTATATTTTTCTTAATCACAGTTGTCTTTCCTGGAGTTTTGAAGAGCAAACGATGTAATAATTTTAAATCGTCATTTTTAAAACGAGATATAGAAGCATCAATACGAGGTATCTCTCCTAAAGCGACTCCTCTACCCGTTGGTATTTCTAGTTTGGCATTCTGAAAGATCGCATTGATTAAAATGAAAGTAATGATCAGAAAACGCAAGTTTTCAGAGGCGTCATGCGAGGCATATATAAGTATCTACGCTTAAAGATACCCGATTTTGGCTTTTTACTATCGATAGTAATCCTCATAAATTAAAAATAGTCAAACGTCGGACTGTACTTTACTTGAGCGTACCCATATTTTCTGTTGCACTGGCTTATTGTAAAAAGTTATGTACCTTTTACTTCTTTTTAATTTATTCTACGTATAATAATTTTAATGATATGTTTATAGGCCAATAAAAAAATTGGGAAACTATTGTAACAGTTATACTAGAAATATGTATACGTACTTCGGCAACTAAGTTGCCACCCTCGGTGGGAAAACGCGTACTGACGATGCCAACTTAGTTGCCAAAATACGGGTCTGGAATTATTTCCGTAAAGTGCGGTAAGGGTAATTTTATTTCTTTTATGTATTATTACATACATACAGTAATACAGCCTGTGCGCGCAGGTTATGCAACGTTTCTTAAGGGGCGTGGAATTGAAACCAAGTGTGGTGTTCTGTGCATTCCCATTGCTCGACACCATAATTCTGTATTACGGAATGTAATTTAAAACAAACTTTCGGTGTATGCGCGCCAGCCATCTGATATTACCGATAAAACAGTCGACCGGCTAAAAACCTACGATGTCTAGTAATGATCTTGGTACCAAGATAAATTGAAATACTAGTAACGTAAGAAAAATACATGTCCAACCAAGGTAGAGATTGGTAAATTTAGCTCGAATTCTCAAAGTGGAATGCGCAACAGATAAATTTATCAAGTTGTGCTAACTAATCAAAGTAAATGCTATAATTATCTATTTTAATAACACATATTTCTATTACAGTAGAATTTCGATTATCAGAGTTAATTGTGTAGGTAACATAATCGGATCATGGAATATGGACATCAAAACGAATGCAAGAAATATTTCATTCTATTTTGCGCCCATAGTGAAGTCATTGTCACACTCAATTGGGTTTCATAAAGTAGTTTATTACGAAACGGAACATTATATTTTTAAGGTTAGTAGTTGTGGTTGATGATTTAAATTATCAAACTTCACGAAGGAATAATATTAATTTAAACATTGGAAATTTAAATGTAAATACTAATACCAAGCACCCCAATACACAAAATTCGCTAAATCGATTGTTAATATGACAATGTTTTTAAAAACCATTAAACACGCAAAATATATAGAGAAAATAGTATTAAACAAGTATCTTCTCAAGGAAAAATTGAGGTAAATAATATTGAACGTTTGGTTCGCTTATTCATTAACCAGGGGTTAGTGAATTGCATCCGGATCGCGAATCGTGAGAAGATTTACTAGGGTTGACTACGAATGAATGAAAACAATGATGTTTATGATACAGACATATTTCCTTATCAGTGTGGTTCTTGTATAAACTGGCAACGATAATCAAAAAGTGGAATGCTGGAACAAAGAAAAGGGCCATCTCTGTGTGGGAGGAGGGGGTGGGGTAGAAAGACTTAACGCTAAATACCATAGATAATTATATATTCATTGCACCGATTGATGAGAGACGATCGTCACTAGATGCTCCAAAGATAGGTGGCTGGGGTTCTCTTACATCTACTGTGTGGTGTCTAATGATGGAATAAAAAAATGGAAAAACGAGGTGTATGCACAAGCATATATTGACGATCTAAACATTTTGGGAGGTGGGAAGCATGGGGCGCCAGTATCAGTGACACAGCTTGTCTTAAAAGCGCTAAAAGACGAGACTGTTTGTTAAACCTGACATAATTACAGTAATCCAATTCCGTTCACACGAAGAAGAACCGACATTAAGGGAGAAGATAAGAGTAATACCTTGCCAGAAAGCAGAGCCTTCAAATGCGACTTTGAAAGACCTTTCTGGAATGGGTTTATATGAGGCGGGAGCAGGAGAAGGTATTAGGCCGAACTTTGGTGCCTATGCAACGCAAGTCATGATACAGAGATGCGACCATGACAGACAGCCATGCAGCTTTTAAAGTAATTCAAAATGTGCAAATACAATTAAGAGCGGGAACAGCGAGACATAAAAAGAAACGACGATGCCAAACTCCTGGCAAAGAAAGGAACAAAGAGGTAGCTTGTAATACATGAATATAAATTTGTGGCCGACCGAACATTAGGTTTCGGTTTCGGCCAGTTTCGACCAAAAATCTAGTTTCGGCCAAAGATCAGCCGATCAGTATTGTCGCGCTTCGTTCGGGCGAGTTCGTGTGTCGTGGTCGTCAGGGTCAGCAAGTTAATATTACATAAATAAATATCTACTTTTCTTACATACCGTAATTGTTGTTTTTGTTATTCATTTAACACAAATGAACTATATAACATGTCTAACACACACTAGATTTCGGCATACAATTGAAATTTTAACATGTATAAATAAGTTTCGGCCAAAACCGACACCGATGTCGAAGTTTCGGTTTCGGTTTCGGTTCCGGCTGCAAATCTTGCTTCGGTCGGACATTAATAAATGTGTAATTCCGTATCAAACTTGTTGAAGGAGCAGCATGATAAATAATAGAGAACCGCGTCAAGATTAGGGCGGTGTCGCATATTTATCACCTTCAGAGAATAAAACACGACAACTGGAAACAATGGGGCCATTAAAATGACACTACTGGCCTAACAAGCACCTCCTCGGCATTGAAATAGTGGATTATATCTGAACGGACTGTTGTGAAGAAGGGAAACTTCGCAAGTAGAGAGAGTAGAGATTTGAACACTTTGGATTACGTGTTTTGAAACTAGAAGAGGATATAGATGCTGTAGAACATTATTTAAGTGACGCAAAAGTAGACGTAGTCTCTATGACCACAAAGCACTGGTTCACAGAAGAAGCAGCAGACCTAATAAATCTGAAAGGGTATAAAGTAACGTCAATTTATTGTGGGAAATTGCATAACCACGGTGGAAAGCTTAATTTTAAAGAAACAAAAAATATAAGTGGAGAAAATTCTTGGAATTGGTGAGTTCTGTGATGAAACCACTCTTGAAGTTTCAAGTATATTTTCTAAAAGGGAAAAAAATGGTTGTATTAAGTATCTGCAGTTCACCGACAGGTAATATAAACATATTTCTGAAAAAAATAGAAATAGATCATAATTCAAGTAACAGCAGCGAAGAAGCAGCAAATTTTGAAAGAAATCGCGTAGGTCGAGAAAAGAATTGGGACAATGTGAAATATAAGATGTGAAATATGCCAATATACGAGAACAGTAACAGATTTAGACCCATATAGTGTCAATGATTACTTGCGCTACTTACTTAGTATTCGCTGTCGAAATTGATTGAGGGATGTGCAATACATATTTTTCGCAGGAAATACGTATCTGAGGAATTGCTTCCAAAAGGTGTGGTAGGGGTAATCTTATTTCTTTTACACATATACCGTACATATGAACTAAGTGTTCACTAACATACAGCTAATTCTCCGAAGAACTAGTACGCTATACGTTTCATTTCAAGATTATAACGGACTCTTTGTTGTGGCTACACAATATCAAATTCATTCATTTTCCTTTATGATTATTTTTTTTTATTGTTATCGCTTTGACGTGCTTGTAGCATCGGTGAGTGCCTGTGGTCGCGTGTATCTAGGGAGACGCGCTTTTCTTCCTATCCTGAGTTGGGTTAGGTAACCGAGAGCAGTTTTTAATACGACCACGCCCGTACATCTTGCTCCCCTAACATACGACCTTTTTCCTTTGTTCGTCCATCTTTGACTTCCGCTTTCCGCTTATTTTTGCTCATTCATTTCTACTTTCCCCCTGTAAAGATGCGACTGTATGAAGCAGCAACCCCCCCTCTCCCAATCGCTTCTGCACACTGTATTCGCTTTGCATTTTCTACCTGTAGTGATAAACTCGTTTTTGTTGTTATTTGAGTATTCACCTGCCTCACGAAAAATGTCTCCTTCATCCTGAATGATAGTGGTTCCACCCACCGCCTTCCGCCTATTTTTTGGTCTCTGTTTGCCTGTGGTTTATTTTCTAAAAAGTTCCTATGGTTCCTAAATGTTTAATTAGCGTTATCAGAATTTCCTCAAGTAAATATCCTACATCGTCGGGGTGGGGGTGAGAAGAGGGGAGGAGAAGAGGGGAGGAGAAGAGGGGAGGAGAAGAGGGGAGGAGAAGAGGGGAGGAGAAGTGGCTGCGGGTGTGCCGCATTTTGTACCGTATTTTTGGTAATGTCAATTAATCATCCGGTTATTCGTCATGAATAGTTCTTTTGCAACGTATTTGCTTCATCTGTAATTTAACACATAATTTAATATTATTAAGCCAATTAGTATTTTATTACGTTAGTTCTGACGTTATTGTAACTAAATTTATCGTTGTAGTTCTACACGTTCTACACTTCTGCACGTTACCGGTATTCTTAGGAATATTCCACTCTGTCATCGTTCAAAATGAATGTATTTCGCCGAGCTAGTCTGCAGTTTAGGAAAAATTTCCCGATTGTTTATCGGATTTCGTCGAGACAGCAAATTTTTGTAATGCAGGATTGTTAATGTTTGGTATTGGGTGGACGCTTCAGAGACATTATCATACTTATTGAGAGATATCTTCGGTCAGAAACATTCTAGGTACCACAACGGCTGCTTTTTGCGTGGTCGACTCCCGTTTATTCAGGATATCAAATTATCATTTTAAAATCAGGTTTTGGTTGCCTTTTTATCTTTTTAGGGTTTTTGGGTACATGTTGATTAATTGAAGCCGGCCGTACGTTTCACCGACACCGTCGATTCGAACCACTTATTAAAAGCAAAGTTGTTGCGATTTTATTCAAATTCTGGCTCACTAACAAGCAGTTAAAAGCAGCTATGCAAGGACAGTGTACAAAATATAGTGAGCAGTACAAGTCAGTTATATCTATAAATCTTTCTTTAAATCAATGGTGTAAGTACCTATTATTTTAATTAACGTGGTTCCGAGCCAGTTAGTAACCACGACAAAAACTGATTGTGTTACGTAGTACCCACAATTAAATCTTCTTTGTATTTAGGCAGTTTGGTAAAGTGTTTGCAATTAAACTAATGGTCTAACCGAATATTTTCTTGTGATTATGCTGCATCTCATCCAACGCTAAATTCATGTTGGCTTGGTCACCGCTTTTAATATTATTAGTATCAATTCTTTTTGTCCATTAAGCATACTGCAATAAAAGGTATGCTGCGTATACCAGAAAACTATATAATTCTTTTTACAATTAACTCTACTAATCTCTACAGTTATCGCTCATATTCAATACTTATTGAATTTTGACTTATTGACAGCTAATATACAGATACATATATTCGTTCTACATTCTTTTTATCAATTGATGACCTACGAACCCTACTGGGGGCCTAGAACCATGGATCAGAGGATACTTCTAGGAGGGGCAGCGAATTTGCAATGCCCACCCTTGTCCCCATTAGCTACGCCCATGCCTAGAACACCGCAAATGTCAAACGCAAATTCCTGGAGTACGTGGCGAAAGGCTGAAGTATGAGCTGCCAGAATATTGTCATAGTCCATCTCTGAGCCAGAAGTCTTTAATATCGTTGGCCACATCCACGAAAAACGTTCAAGCAAAGCTTTGTTACAGTCGCATAACCGCAACGAAAGTTACAATGCTGTTCTGTGATCAATTGGCCAAAAACTTCAGCACAGCGATTAAAAAATCTTTGACATTGCGGGTTGTAATGTTAATGACAAGCTAAACAGTGTCATGAAACTGACACTATAACACATTACTAACCTAAGCATCGAATAGCTATTGCGCGTCTGGACTCATATATGCTTTATTTGTTCCTAGAGCCTATTCGATACGATACTTTCCACTTGTTATTATGTAAATCTCATGTGTGCTGTTAAATTTAGCCTAAATTAAGGAACAGAAAAAACATGAGCTGACCATCATTTTTGAACATAGAAAAGGCAATGATAAAGGAATTTACAAAAATGCTCTTTGACCAATCTCAACTACCGTACCGAATATATGATATTCAAAATTATAAGCCACGTATTACTGACAAAAGATTGAGACCTTAAAATTGTAAAAAACTATTATTTTATTGTTACATATACATCTTTTAGAGCTGAGGTATACGGCCTTTAAAATAGTGTACGAAAAAAAAGACTTGGCGATATATTATACATATATCCTGAAATCCGTTGCTAACACGAAGACAGACTGCGGCATAGCGTTAGCTACTCACGCACAGATTTGCAATCTGATGGACAAACATCTTCTTATAATCAGTCTTATCGCAATCATGTGGTATGTTAATGTTACGGCGACAAAACTGATGAAAAGTCATGCGATAGGACTAGTCCAGCGTCGCGCTTGTTTGTTTGTGCCACAATCGTCTTTTTGTTACTACTTACAGATTTTATTGATTTTGTTGCAACCTATACGTCCACACTGTATGTATAAACGAACATTTGTTTGTAGTTGGGAACTATCAATAAAGTAACTAACAACCAGGATTTCTTGATATATAGGATTTGTAAAATTTATACAACTGTTTAAATGTGCAATTAGTTAAAATCTGAACATCGGTTCTGAAATTAATAGTTTTAACATTTTTTGTATAATTATCATTTCGTCTGTTTTACAATTATTGTCTTTTTTTTAATAACAGTGTTTTCAAAATCGAAGCACTGACTTAAATCTCTGTAATGTTTTGTTACAGCGGTCATAGCACCAAATCATTATTTAAAGAATACTTGTGATTATACAATCTTTTCTTTAAATACTGTTTTGTCTGAATTTAGCGTTTTGAACTAATTTACGTTGTGGGTAGGCTAATAAATTGCCGACGAAATGAGGGTGTTAATTAGAAAGCGGATACAAGCGATAAAGGTGGCACAATTCACACCATGTCCCGAAGACATCCGAAGAGCAAATTCTCTTGCTCACTAGGATGGAAAAGCTTTGAGAGCCTCTCTGACCACGACAGGCAACTCGTTGTGGAAACTTTTTACAGCAATCAGAAGTCCTGATAGAAACCCTTCCAACCGGCGGCTTCAAGACGTCTGCGGTTTGGACTTCTTCCCAGAGGAGAAGGTTGTTCAGAACCACGCGGATTACCTCGAAAAGGCGTTCTCCATCACGAATCATGACAAGAAGGACTTTTATAGAGAAATAGAAGAGGTGGTGAACGGACTGCCAAATTGGCCCGGAAACGTTCTCGACCCAGCTTCCTCGAGAAATTCAATCTTTCATCAGTAGCCGGAAAAAGTAAGAAGTCCTCTGAGTCGGATTGCATCACCAACCTGGTTATAAAGAACACCATACTCCAACTCCAACATTTTTCTTCTTATTGGAAGCATGCTCAGATCCTCAAGATCCCCAAGACCGGAAAACATTACCTCTTTCTTCGCAACTACAGACCGATTAGCCTAGTCTCATCGAGTCGATACTCGACGCGGTTATCCTAACTCGACTAATCGAACTCAGCGACGACTTAGACTTAATCCCAAAGGAACATTTCTGATCCCGACCCGGATATCCACAGGATTTCAAGTTCTCCACTTCCCGGAGTATATTCTAAAGCGGTCTCGAAAGGTGATACTCCGCTGGAGCCGTTTACTTGGATCCCGCTCTCTCTGCTTTTGAATCAATCTGGCACGGCGGGCTGATCTACAGAATGGTCGATTTTGAAATAAAGCCCCCTTACTCTAGAACCCACCACTGAGTTCGCAGCCTACGACACCGTCATCTACACAGCTTGCAGATGCAAGAAGTAATCATTAAGCGTCTCCAGAGTACCACTGATTGTTTCTTGAGCTAAGCGTCTGGATGGAGACTGAAGACGAAGAATCTAAATGTGCGAAGAAGGAAGTCTCCCAGTGACATATCATGTCCTATCAAGTAACGTCGAGATACTATTGAGCCCTGATGTGAAGTACCATGCAGTTCACTTTGACCAGAGACTGCTCTGTAAGGAGCTCCTTAGCAAGTGAAAAGACTAGAAAACCTCCAGAATAAAACTTTCTGAATCCTAGTCGACGCTCCCTACTATGTGAGTCATCGGCCAAGGTAATACCCTAGGGCCCTTCACAATCATCAACTTCCTAAATAAAAAATTGTTGTTTTTCTGATAAAGTTCTTTATAAGATGTCTTTTCCTTCCTCATTTAGTAAACGCGATTGCAGCAGCTTCCAAAGGAGAAAAAAGGGTTTAAGGCCTTCCGTCCGATCCTAGATAAGAATAGAAGTTCCACAGCAACTTGACTTAGTGCAAATAGTGATAAGTCAACAACTAAAAACAAAAAATAAGAAAAATAGGGAAACAACAAATAATACAGACAAGTGCAACAGTGATCACAAATAGTACAGACAAGTGCAACAGTGATCACAAATAATACAGACAAGTGCAACAGTGATCACAAATAATAGAAAGTTCAGGTAAGATGAGCTACTCTCCTGGAGGAATTGACTACGCTGTTAAAGCGCTGAGCTCTAGCGCGCGCGCAGAACGCCCAATTCAATTAGCCCACCGCCCTGCTATACACTTGCACCCATACTTCTTCAGCACTATTTCTTTCTTCTCCAAGGCCTAGACTCAAAACGAGCGGTAGAAATTATTTGAGCGATTTCCAACAACACAACCTGGCAGAAGAAAAAATAGATGAACACTTAAAAACGAAACAAATAATTCAAATGTTTAGTTGTGCTGGACCATGGACCTGGACATAGTAGAGTCACATGGTTATTACTAAAATCGACATTGAAAAACCTAAGCAGAGGCGGAACATTTGAAAGAAACCACCAATCAAACTTGAGCATGTATCAGCTTCAAGTTTTGCACATAAAAATCAGCAATTTTCTCTGCCACAATTTCTATTCCCTACTGATATACATATATTAAGACCGATTTACCGGCACTACAACGTTATTGAGCTAAATTAGGTTCAAAAATTACCAAAATTTCCAAACACAATTTCGAGTTTTACCTGCCGGTCGACGTTATTCAACTTGCAACGTTAATTACCAAACGCGCAAAAGTCGAAAGTGAATGTATGTTTTTCACTACCAGCGGAGTCAATTTTTCGTTTCGTATCCAACTATTAAGTGATGATAGCTCCAATGATACTGATGTTTTCTGAGCAATTGATGTTAACAATTGAAAAAACATTAGTCATTCAATTAAGGGGTTACGTGGGTTTGAAAATTTGAAAAAATCTTTTTTTTATTTCATTATCAAATAATACAATATGTATAGAATATTCTTCTAAAGTTTCAGTCGATCAGAGTGAAAGTCTAGGAGAGAAAACCTTTCAGAATCCCCAGCCCGTTGGGAAAGACCGTCCGGGAGCGGCGAATGTATGTCGAGACAGGAGTTAATTATTGTTTGGCTCTCGAAACGTTTTTGAAGTCGGTAGACACGATTTCTTAAACACTAATGCAACAATCTCATTGAAATTTGGCACACTTCTTCAAAATAGAATTGACCAGTATCTGGAGGAAGGTTTTGTTTTTTGTTCGACTACAAATAATTGTACAAGGCTATACGTAGTATAAATTGTATCAAAGACTGAATTATTTTGCATACAACTCTGCCAAAATTTCAAATTTCAATTTTTTAAGAAATCCTTCGTTCAAGTACGCCTATACTTATCTACTAACAGGAAAAAATCGTTTTTTAATTTCAGATGAAGCTATCAGGAGTTATCCTGTCTACCATGAGGACACTTTTTTAAGGGATCTCCGGAAACTAGACGCCACAATAATTTCACAAATTTTTTAATGACGATTTTGTTGAATATTGTTGATAAGTTGTTCTTTTACGTGCTCAACACTTCTAATGAAATAATTTATATATTATATGTAAAAAAAAAATCGAGAAAATATGCTTGTTTTCTTGGCTACGAAGCCCACGTAACGCCTTAAAACTCATGAACATTCTAAGAATCACTGAAAAACTATTTGACATACCGGCAAGCAAATAACTGGAAAGCATAGACGAGAATTTTAAAAGTGGCGTTGATCTATTTGCGCGATATTCTAAAGTGAACTGTTCCCGTAATAACATTTCTTGGATCGGGTGGACTGCCATTTCATGGATATAACCAAACGATTGGATCTAATCAGAATGGCAAAAGATCGCATATCATATTTGTCAGTCGATATTTGTAATAAAGTTATTTTCCTCATCGCAAAAAGAAAAATTGAAAATAAAATAATTGACGAAATTCAGAAAATCAAATATTTTTCGCTAAGCTAACTCCAGATTTTAATCGCATAGATTCACTTGTGTTTTGTGACCGATACATAAAGAATGAAGAACTTGTTGAATGATTTTTTAGTTTAATTCTAATCGCAGAATACACATCGAAGCGTTTTAAAGATACTGCTGTCGACCTTTTGGAAGTTAAGAATTTTAATATAATGTATTGCCGCGGGCAATCGCATGATAATGTAATGTCCGATGTTTACGGCATTTTGCAGGCAAAAATCCCAGAGACTAATAAATCAGCAATATTTGTTCCATGTGAAGTACATTAACTAAATCTGTTTGGCAAAAATACCATTGAAGATGATAAAGGAAATTAATTTTTTTAATGGTTCTTTCGTTTATTCACCATGTTGGTAAAATAAATTGAAAGATGTACTTTCCAATACGGGCGAGCACCTTCTCAAACCAGCCACCGGCACAAGATGGTCTGCCAAACATGATGCAGTTGATATGTATATTCATCGTATGACAAAACTGTAACATAGTTAATATCATATAATAATAATTACTAGAGATGGGACGAATCCAAATTTTCTCGAATCCGAATCCGAATCCGAATCCTAAAGGATTCTCGAATCTCTCGAATCCTTCGAATCTCGAATCTCTCGAATCCATCATATAATTACAATAATAAGAAAGGACAGAGAGGAAAAACAATTTTACAGGAAAATTTTAAAGCTACTTTAATTAAATACCACAAACATTAGGAAAGCATGCCAGCTTATAAATACTATGTGGCTGAAAGAACGAGAACCGAAGAGAATCGTCGAGATCTTTCTAGTCAGTGATTCATATGTGTCGTGATTACATGAGTCATCATTATTATTTTTTTTTTTTTGGATTCGAAAGATTCGAATTACGAAAATCGTGCGAAGATTCGAGTTTTCGAATCTCGAATCTTTTTCAGGATTCGATGGATTCGAGGATTCGCGGATTCGAATGTCCCATCTCTAATAATTACAAATCAACAAATAATAAAGCAACCCGCGTCACCAACAAACTTTGACCATTCAAAAATATATCGATGCTTAAAGTTTAGAACATAATTTTGGTTCGATTCCACGAGTCAACCCCAAAGCAAAGCATTTCTGTAGCAGTTAATTTATATAAAACTTTCATAGCATATAGCATTTCTGGAAAATTTTCATTAACAATTTGATATAATATTCAACGATGCATTAACTTTGTTTGAAGGATTGAATAAGTTTGAAATGCTATAAATTCAGTCAACATCTAATTTAGGTAGCTCGGAGCAAAACAGAAAAAGCCACAAAGATAAGTTTCAATCTTTGCGTACACATTTACAAATGCGCAGTACAGTTTAGCAGGATAAATTGTGATGATATATCAGAATCATGTAAGAAAATTGCTGCATTCTATTCGAATTATTTGAATGACAATGAATTGAGCGAAGAATGCCAAACCACAGAAGATTAGTTTAATTTTGATAAGTCAACGTTAACGTACTCTTCAATGTTCTCAACATTCAGCTTCATTTCTATTATGCCAAAACTTGGCATTCTTGTCCAAATTTATTTGTCATTGTTTTACACGAATGTGAAGGATGAGAGATATTTTTGAAAATTAAAATATTTAAAAAATTATGTAAGAAGTTCGAATGGGGAAGAAGTTGAATGCATTCGCATTATATTCGATTGAGCATGAAGTTTTGTATAATTTGAATTTTAATTTCCTTCCTGTGAAAAAATAAAAAGAAAGCAATTTCCATGACATCATCACATCTATTGTATATATGTACATTTAAACATGAAGTAGATTTTTAAATAAATGTGAACAATTTTGTTATTTATGAGATCCTCTCTTTTCCTTTTCTTCATTTTTCCAATTTATCGCTGTATAATTGATCGAACGGGGGCCCCCTAAATGCGAGCGAATATACAGAAAGACTACTACTAAAACGGATCTACGTTTCGCAAAAAAACGATAATAGAATATCTGTTATTGCGAAGTTTAGCTTGGTTTATCTAAGGCAGCGGTTCCCAAAGTGTGTTCCGTGGAACCCTGGGGTTCCGCGTGACAAATTCTATTTCATTAAAAGAATAAAAATGGTGTTTAGTATATTCACATTTTCCTCGGAAAGTTTACAATCGACCACCAAATTAAAATTAGAATTTTTAAATAAGGCGACTGAAAACACAAGCATCGGTAGCAATTCGAACTTTCGAAATTTATGTAATTTTTTTTTTTTTGTGCAATACACCGGTGTATTTGCGCCAATGCTATTGTGCCCTTGTATTATTAACGGTAATTGTCATTCCAACCAGAATGTTGCACCAGATATGCGAGTTCAGTTATCAAACATAACGCCCAATTTTGAAAAAATCGTGGAATCAAAGAAGCAGGTGCATTCTTCACATTAAAGTTTTCTCATTTATTTTAGTTTATGTTTTGTATTTTTATTAATTATTTCTATGATAAATTGTTTTTTTTTAGTTTTGTTTAATTGGATAAAATCTGAAGTACCAAAGTAATACTTGTTTCATTTAATATCAGATATTAAATTTTGAAAAGTTGTTGTTTAAAAAATATTCAGGGTTCCGCGATCATTGGCAACCAATTTGGGGGTTCCACACTCAAAATAGTTTGGGAACCACAATCTATTTTACGGTAATATGTTTCTAGCAAATCCATTAAATATTGATAAATTTGTATTCACAACCATTAGTTTTTCTGTTTTACTCGGTCAATGGATCTCGCTTCCGAGTCAACATATCTTTTAAAAGAGAAAATGTCTTTTCTACGTCGCAGCTGGTGAGAGGAGAATGCTTGAAATAGTTTATAAAATGTGTACCTTTTATTTCTGTTACTACGTTTAAAAATGTTCATCAACTGATTTGATTTAATATGTTAATAAATGGATATTTTTACTAAATATTAATTCCATTTTTTTGTTTAAGTCTATTGCAAAATAAATTAGAAATAGTTTTTAATTGATGTAGTATAGAATTAAATTTTACTAATCGTTCTGATCGTCCCTCTTAGGCTCGACAATACAACGAGCATCGTCGTTTAGTAAACAACGAGACGTTTAAAGTGAAATAAACTTGTCTTTATATAATGATATTCTCTGAGGAGCTTTCAAAAATATTTTCCTTCCGGTACTCATTACCCAAACAACATCTGCTTTGATTAACTTCATCACTTTGGAATAACATGGATGTGCTTCTTAGTATATGATTCCAAAAAATTACGGAATACTTGAATATCTAATTTTTCCAGACAAATATTAGCCTGTATAAGCTTTACATAAATCTCCATAAAAGCATTTGCGATGTGGTTAATCGCTTCTGTGTGTATCTTGCTTCTAATATGTTGGGTCAGCTGTGATTTTTGAGTGCAGTTAACTGCATTTTTGCCACAAATGTTACAGTATAACACAATATCATATGCAACTGAGAAACAATCTTCCAAACACATAATAATAAAATGTATTATTCTGACCAAATAATAAAGATAATAATCATAAAGCAAAACGTATATCCTTCACGAAAATAAAACACATAAGCAAGATTCATAAATATTAAAACCTAGATCTTCGAAAAACAAAAAACAATTAAAATGTGTTTTATATAAATAAAAAATGGAAAGTAACAAATGAATCTCAGTCAGAATAATAACAACATGCGAATAATAGGATACAATTTCGTAATGACAGATAATAAAAGTCGAAGTTAGAGTACAAGTGGTTCAGAGTGCAACGATTAAGGTTCGGCAAACGCGAATACATTAAAAGTTCGGGACCATTTTGAAAAGAAAATGACTTATTTTTGTATAAACAATCGATAAGAACAATATTTATTTTTCTTTTTCTTTTTTGAAAACTCGAACGTCATGCAATGGCCAGAGAAGTAGTGTTTAAGGGGGCTTACGGATTTCAACACTTAGTCTGCGATACCAGGGCCGTACAATATGCCTGCCTCTGCTGCAAACGCATCCATTTGAGCCTGCTTTCTCGCTATTCTCGCCGCTTGTGACCTGCTTTGGCTACGACGGTTCTGTCTTTGCACTCGGTATGCAGTATGCTGGTCTGCAAATGTCTTGCACTGAATGCCGATTTGCAACTGCAGGTCATTCATAATATTTAAAATGACATTATAGCCATCATTAAATATGCCTGCAGACAAGAAAGCAGCGATTTCGACGATTTTCCAGCGTAGATGCTTGGGGGCCAAGCGTTATACAGTTGTATTGAAAGATTCGTTTGTGTTCTGCGCATAGTCTCCCAAGCATCTCATAAGCAAATCATCACGGGACAAATCTTCGTATATTGGCAAGGTGTGCCTCTGTACGTCAGGATGCAGGGAAGGAGGGTGATTGTACAACTGCGTTGCATTGGAAGTTTCAGCGACGCGATAAGCGCACTAGGAGTCGGCACCCGAGGGATAGTACTGGTGCTGCGGTTGTTCATTTATTGAAACCACGTGGCCATTATAGCTCTCTTTGTGTCATCTTTCGAATTTGGATTCCTTTGAATAGCATGTCCATTATACTTGGTGCACTTTTTAATCAGTATATCAGTGAGCTTCCCTTTTCCTCCGATTTTAGCGGTTTTATTTTAAATTACGTAGTCGGCTTCCCATACGTTTTTCAACATGGCCAACGCATTCACTCTTGACCACTGTAAAATAATCACCGTAAGGTTTAGCATTTAAAATGGCCTTGAAGATCTTAGCGTCCCCATCTCCAATAAAATTACTGTATATGACTCCATATAGTTCTCCTGATCTTTGAAACATTTCGAGCATGGCATCGACTACCATTTTTCCAGGAGAAACTTGATAATTTATAGGGCAGTTCACTTTGTGCATGTCGTACTCCAGATCTTTTGAATTGTTTTTAAAATAAGTGCACGTTTGACAATAACTATTTTTAACAATCAAATAGCTTTGCCTGGGTGATAAGCAATTAGCCTTGTGACACCAAAATGATACGAAAAACCTCTTTTCTTCCAAAAACCGTCCCCACTAAACAGTTAAGTTTAAAATAGTTCTCTCTTCCTTCTCAGTTAGTTGTATTTCTTCTTGTATCGCCTTCTTGCAGCAAATTTTGAAAAAAAATTACTAGATGCGTATATGTGCTGCACTATATTGTCATAACCTTTTTTACTCAATCCTTGTCCCAGATCCATGATTCCAATGGCCCGGAATCCTATGCTCATCGATTCTACCTCACTTATATTGACGGATATTTTGAATCCAAGTCCTCTATCACCTGTCTGCCCAAACGATAAGTCGTGGTTATACTTTCTGCACACAGCTGTCAGATATAGCAGAAAACACTGACGATTCCTATTATTCTATAGCAAAAACTCAAATTTACAATGACGTCAGTGCTAGACGCCTTAATTTTTTAGCCGAAATGCTTGTTTGGGAATCGTTAGGCACTTCTTCTTTTTGCAAATTTGGTTACTTGGCGGTCGCCGACGACGAGGACGACTTGCACGATAATTTGGTTCATTTTCATTTGTTTCTCGACTAATTTCTGTCAAATATCATGCACAAAAACTGAGAAACGACTGCACGGTACGAACAATACGTGAGATACGAACAGCATGCTGCCTCTCAATATTCGACGCTTGTTAACGCTCGGTGCTGTTTGAAACCTGACAGATATGATTCGCAATATTTCCTTTTTAAATAGTTCGAAACTATTTCGAAGCGTTTTGCACCTAAAATTATGTGCCACATACAAATAGTCAAGACTGTATAAGGGTGTCTCAAGATTCCGTGGGAGCGGGATTACGAAGTAATTATTAAAATGACATAAAATTACTTTCGAATATACAGCATGATCCGTATCACCGCGACAGTTGAAAGTTGCTTTCTTTTTCTTATGGAACATCTTGTATCACCGGAAATTAAAAGGTATTAAAAAAGCTATAAAATACTATGGCCATAAACTTACAAATAAGGGGGTTATATATATTTTTACAATAAAAAATTATTGATGTTATAGTAACATTGCGCTTTAATAAAATTCTGTAATGAGATGAAACTTATACCAGTGCAACTTTAGTTCGGGTGTTACATCACGAAATAGTTAATTCAGGATTACCTGCCAAAACTATCCAAGCAATAAACTTAGGCGCATCATTAATTTTCTTCAAACTATATTAATGTAACATCGTGCTCAGAATAGATTATACTTTTAATACTATGCATGAAATATATAGTAAACTAATGAAAACCTTCGAGATAAACTGACAATTATCTCTGGTATTCTACATTTTACTCGTGTTGTTAACTTTCTACATTCTATACGTTTAAATACGTCAATATTAGCATTGTTCTCTATACTTACATACAACAGTGCTTCAATTATTTCAAATATGAGGATACTGATCTGTGACAAAAGCGTCTTTCTATCATATACAGACTATTCAAAAAATTAGATTTCGATTAATATTCTTATTTTTCTTTTTTCCATTCCTAAGGAATGCAGTAAAGTTCTGAATCGACAATGTTTTTTCGATCACAGAGCTTAGTCTACCAACCATGATGAAGAAGAAGGTTAGTAAGTTAGATTCAATTTTTGTTTATCATTTTGATTCGGAAACTAGTTACCAACTACCATAAGAATAATTAGGGCATCTCTCATTGAAAATACATGCTCAATTCACAAAGTGACTGTATTGTCCACATGAAAAATGAAGAACATAAAATATCTGTTCCAGTAGTTGTCATTATATTATATTTATTACCAATATGCAAGATTAGGTATTATTAAAACGTTTTCGGCCGATATAGTAAAATGTAACCAATAACTCGAAAACCAAAACCATAGCTACAGGGAACAGGGAAGATTTAATTAATTTAAATGTACTGATATATAGTGCGTTCCACATAAAGCAATTATGAATAGCTCTATATGATGCCTTTGTCACAGATCCATGCCTTCATATCTAAATTAAATGAATTACACGGACAAGGTGTGGTTCAATGTAGGCTAAAATACATTACACCGAAAGAGAAAAAAATATTGAAAATAAGTGAAACACGGTTGTATGTAGGTATCAATAGATCAATATTTTCACATTAAACACATAAAAAATAGAATTCATAAATTTCATAACAGGGAAAATAAAGAGGTTGGTAATAATAGTTACAATTCTATTCCTTATAAAAAAAGTATTGAGTGAGCAAATAGAAAAAGAATTTTATAAAACTGATTAAGTTCTAAGAACTGTAAATACAACTTTCATTTCAAATTACAGTAACAAAGCTCTTTTTAGTAACACTAAATTTAATATAAATAAACAAAATCAGAGCAATGTAGTTTATAAAATAAACTGTAAAGGGTGTGATAGATGTTATATCGGTCAGACCAAACAATATACACAGTAACAGTAGTATAATCATAAGTATTCTGATGAATCCTAATAAGAACGCAACTAGTCTACGGTTGTGGTTTGCGATTAGTAAAGAGTAATTTCCTTCATGATTATATTGGCATATGCATCTTATGCCTGGTTTGCAGGCTAACCCCACAGCTTTCTTGGAAGCTGCCCAAGAAACGTACCTCAATTAGTAGGTCCTTTTGCAGTGAGTCATTGAGATTCTTCTCCTTCTTTTTGGTTTTATTCTCTAAATAATGATTTTGGTGCAATGACCGCTGTAACAAAGCATTACAGAGATTTAGGCCGTTGCGTTGAGTTTGAAAACAGAGCTATTATAAAAAAAAGAAAACAATTACAAAGAAAGATACATGAAATGATACACACCGTGTTTTTCATAACTTACATTAAAAATGAAACAAAAGAATGTTCAAAGTAAGACAAAATTTGTAAGAGAAAATATTTTCCTAGTATCACAGGAAAGCCGAAATTCATTTTTAAAGTTTCGAAGGAAATCGCAAGGAACGCTTACAATACCAGTGAGATATGTTTATTCTTTAGATAAGGAAATGTAAACAGCGGTAAAATTTGACCATATCTTTAGCGAGGTTAACTGGATATTACGATACGGGTGTCCCAGTTTTAACGTATTCTTTTATTACCAGTTGCTTAGCCATTTTTTGCCTGTGCTTGTTATCTTGTGTAAGTAATTTCCGTTCCACTACTTAAATATTTTTGCCACATATGAATAAGAAATAAGAATTAACAAGAAAACAATCTTGGTGTAGTCTTTCCAACTAAAATAGTCTTCTTTCTCTTCTTGACTTGTGGATCAGTTTACTTTGGTTATTCGACTGTAACAGTCTATAATTATGAATTAGAGTATCAAAAAGCCGAGACTTCCAAGACCACCAAACTATCGGCATCTAAGCAATTTTAAACGGGGTCGTATTGTTGCACTACATGAAGCAGATATTACATTTTGAGAAATCGTTAGGCCGATACAAAGAAATATTAGTTCAGTTATTCGCTGTTGGAGAGATTGGTCTCAAAAAGGTAAGCAACATCGTAGAAGCGGTACCATAAGAATGGCGGTCCTATAAGAACCACCGAACGGGAAGATAGGAAACTCAGAATACTTACACTTAAGGATCGGCATAGTACCTCAAGTTCTGTGGGAAATGTATTTTTCGCGGAGATATACCACAGAATAACAATACGTTCTATATATCGCCGTATTCGTTCGTTTTGGTTGATTTCCTATTGTCCAAGACTAATACTGTCTCTCACTAATCGGTATCGTGCCCTCCGATTAGAATGGTGTAATGTACGGGTAGAGTGGGATAAAGAGTGGAACAATATCGTTCTTTTCAGACGAATCTCGGTTGTTTGTGGCCCCACGATGGTGATAGGCGAGTTCCACTTCGAAGAGGAAAAAACAGTTTTCTAATTTTTTATGATGGGTGGAAGGGCTGGTATACTTCCAAATCCCAAATCAACTTACAACAGCTACATGATGCCCTACAGGTTATTTGGAATGAGCTTCCACAGGAATCAATAGATAATTTTCTTAAAACCATGGCCAGACGAGTCGCAGAATGTATTCATTTATACATATACGCCAACTCATTATTAAATTTTCTCTATAAAGACTACGAATTTTACAATGAAAATTTAATCATTTATTATTCTCAATATAGTAAACATTTGTACAAAATTTGGTTTAAAACCACATACTTTTACTGGATGATTGGTTGCTTTCGTCATAATGTTGTAAACTTATACTTTCATGGCCTATTCCTATACCAGTAGATAGTAATCGCTATTTATTTCGTATTATTATTATTATTATTATTATTATTATGGCCTCAACCTTAGCCATTAGCCTCTTACACTTTATTTAAAAAACTGAACAGCTGCCAAATACACTAATGACACACGACCCATGCTACTATTATACCTATAAAGGTACACAATAGATATGAATAGAATAAGCAATGCACTACTTCAAAAACTTAATCATATCTATGCCCATCGCAATAAAACAGAAACAGTAATTTACACATTATAGTCAAGTGGTCTTATAATACATACGAATCTTTTATAGGACGTGTTAAATAGGTCTACGTCAACAGGTGGTAAGTTCAATTCTATAGACACCCGGCTTATACGTGTATTGTAACCATAAAGTATACGATGAAAGGGTAGAGATAATAGATCTTCATTGCGCGATTCCAGTCTTGGTGTTCGAATCCTGAATAAGGAAAGGAGAAGAGGACAGTATATCAAATTTATTCAAGCACTTGAATCCCAACCTGAGAAGAACTATCCTACGGCATGCAGATAGAGACTGAAAACTCAGCACTTTTAGGCGTTGGAAGTATGCAATTTAAATAGAATATAATTAACGAATTCGCGCTGGATTTTTCTATTCTGCTGGAATAAAGTTCTGTATATGGATTCCAAACTGCGCAGCAATATTCAAGTATTGATCTTACTAAACTTTGATATAAAGTCGTAATAGCTAAAACATTCGTGAAGTCACTGGTTTGGCGTTGGATAAAACCACTTATTAGCTCTGCAAATAAGATCGTCCATACGAGAGCCAAAAGTGAACACCGCATCAAACAGAATACAAATCTCTAATAAGGTCTACTCTTTCCAATAAATTGCCTTCTATAGAACACAAATAATTTATGCATCCTTCCTTTTTCTTAGTAAAAGATATAATTTCACATTTTTCTATATTTAAAGACATGTTATTCTCTCTACACCAAATTGAAACACCATCAACGTCCATTTGAAGCTGAAAGCAGTCAAATGTAGAGGCTACACAATTGTAGATTTTCAAATCGTCAGCAAATAAGAGGAAGTTAGAGGAACGTATACGATATTTAATGTCGTTTATAAACAATGAAAACAAGATCGACCCCAAATGACTGCCCTGCGGGACGCCAGAGGTGACTGATATGGGCCGAGATAGACTTAAACCTACACGGACAATTTGCAAACGATTCACCAAATAAGATCTAAACCACAACCAAAGATTACCCACAACTCCGAAAGCCCTAAGTTTCCAGAGTAACAAATTATGGTCAACTCTGGCGAAAGCTATGCTGAAGTCAGTGTAAACAGAATCAACATGTAGACCGCTTTCTAAGGATTCTGAAATAAAATGATGGTAGACAAGCAGATTTGTTTCAGTACTACAGGCCCGCATGAATCCATGCTGTTCTGAAATTACTATCGTTGAGTAAGTATTTAAGAGTTGTTCTGCAACTATGGAATCGAGTACTTTTCCAAGAACTGGTAATGAGCTAATAGGACGATAATTGGAAACATCTGATCGATTACCTGTCCTAAAAAGAGCCAAAATAGAAGCAGTTTTCCATTGTTCAGGAAAAGTACATGTGCTGAGAAATATATTGAATAAATGGGAGATAGGCAATAACAGTGAAGGACTACAGAACTTCAAAAAATATGATGGAACTTCGCATGGACCCTAAGAAAATGGTGAAGCAATAGAATTCAGTTTTTCAAAAACAATATCAACATTAATATGGATGATAGACATAAAATTAGAATTAGGATAGTCAGTTGGACTGAATAACGGTATAGAATCAGAACGACAACACTAAGTGGACTGAAAATATGTTGCAAACATATTGCTTATAGTACTAGGATCGTCAGAAAATTCATTACCAAAGGACAACCTCCTAGCTAGACCTTGGGATTTTCTTTTGGAGTTAACGAAATTCTAAAAAATGTTTGTATTTAAATTGACATTGCTCTGTGTAAACGATAAGTACCGATTGTAGTCGTCAGAAATATTAGACCTTAGATTTAGATCACAGGTTCCTATACTTACAATACTTTGAGTTTCAGTGTGTACGTCTGTAAGTTTTATAAGCTTCATTTTTTCTTTTAATTAAGCGTTTAGTATGAATGGAAAATAATGCGAGATAATTTCCAGAATTGACATAATATTTAGGTAAAAAAATTCGAATATGCTATATAGAACATCAAAGTCTTAACAGAAATGTGTACTCATTAATTAAATTGCAAGGCGCTTTCTTAAAATTCTCCACCCACTATCATTGGTTCCACAAATAATTTGTGATACGGGATATTTTAAGAGATAGGGATGGTGTATGTCAGGGACTACCAAGCAATTGACGGTGACATTGACAGTCAAATTCTGGCAAGAAGAAAGTACTAAGTCCAGAGTAACATTATTGAAATTAAGCACAGTATTATGTTGACGCAGACCTAAGTAAGTGGGTGAATCACAGATTTCACACTGCCGTGCAGCAGCACCAGTTCCAACTGAGAACGAACTGGTCTCTCCAATCTTCGAAGAAATTCCAGGCATATTGTAATCACCGATAATCGATAATGGTATGTTGGAAAAACGAGTCTGTGAAAAGTCTAGTGACAATAAGTGTTGTTCATAAGTATCTACTCCAGTGTTGGGTGGTATGTAAACACTACCAAAAATATATAATACTCTTTGTTACGGATCAGAATTAACACAGAGTTCTTCACAGGGCTTCGTAGGCACTTCGATGCGTGATGACAGAATATCGGAACGAATCGCTATAAGAACGCCACCTCCACATGTTTTTGCACTAGTTTGTGAATCACGATCCCTTCGATAAAAGAGTTGAATATTTTGCAGTTTTGAATTTGTCCATCCAACCATGTTTCTGTCAGTACAATGATATCATAATTTAAATTTAATTATTCTTGGTAAATACCAATCAATTTTGTCTTTAAACCACACACATTCTGATAATACATCACTAATTCATAGAAATGACAGGAGACACTAACTTTTTGAATCCACTATTTGAGGAGTGCCGTTAATGTACTTGATGGTCTTATTCTGTCCGTCTTTATTAAGTTCATTCAATTTCGCTCTCAAACTTGAGGTAATTTCTCCATCTTATAGTTAAATCAGTCGAGACAGAGATTGGAGGGACAGCCCTATCTTTTTTTTGCTTTCAAGATTTTCAAAACATTAGCCCTACTTGAAAGACCAATTTTAAGTGGACGACGTAAACTAATCACATCAAAATTACAATTGGGGGCAATATTTTCAAGTAATTTGACCACACGCAACTTCTTATTCAAGAATCGATCGGCTTTGATCTGTATAGTGGATTCAGAAAGATTAAAAAGTAGTATATTGCGTTCCCGTTCCTGACGATCCTGAAGCTCGCTCACAACCCTCTCTATCAGATCATCAGTAGCTACCTGACGCCCGGCAGGGACATCGCCCTTAAGTGAAACAATCTCATCCTGGAGACTCTTCACCAGAGTTATATTCACTTATCACGTGAACGCGGTACACAAGTTAGGACCCACGAAGGAGAGTACAACAGTAAAAAGCAAAGGATACAATGCTATTATCATGTAACAATTTCATATTCTAATATCGCAGTCATGTTGATATCTGCATTTTCTTGTGCTATAATGTAGTTTGCATTTAGAGGTTGTTGTAGTTTCATCTTTCGTAAGTCGTCAATTAGAATATCGATCTTGCTTTTGATTTTGATACATCCAAGGATTAGATGGTTTAAATCTCCTCTTTCTTCTTTACAGACTGTACATCTGTCGCTGTTGGATAAGTGAATTTTGTGTGGATGGGCTGGAAATCTGCCGTGTTTAAATGTCAATCTCAATATCTGGGTTACGACCCTTCTTTTTATATTTCTGTTATGGTACCATCGTTGCCTTTTTAATTCGGGAATATCGTAAAGTAATTATTTTGAGAGTGTTTATAGGTGATTATGTAATGTTATTGTCAAATATTTCGGTTCTTTTCCTTCAAAGGACTTATACAGTCAGTGAATGGAATCAATGCTTCAATCATTTCCTTCTCACAAGCTTCCTCCGCTAACATGTCGATCATATCTTGGAAGCGGATCTGTAAATGTCCTTTGATTCAGATGAAATTCACCGTTACACCCTGCATCTTTAGTGTATTATCTAATTGTATAATTTCTGCAATGACAGGGGATGAATGGAAATCAAGATTTGTTACGCTTGTAAACACACTCATTGAGAGATACTGGTTTTGGTGCTTTTAATTTGCAATAGAGATTCTAGCGCTTTTTTAAATGCGATAGCTTCTGCAGTGTATACGCAAGTTTGATTTGGTAACCTAATTATTTTTTGTACTCAGCCCCGGGTATGACGACAGCACATCCTGTACTGCCTCGGTTTTGGACCCGCCTGTAAAAACACACATATGTTCTTTGCGTTGGGTTATTAACTCTCAATATAATACTTTGTTTGCATCTATATTATCTGAAAAATTGGGAAAGATGACAGGTTTTTGCGTCAGGCATGTAATAGGTAATACGTACTTTATAGATAGGTTGTATTTGTAGATCTTATTATCAAACACCTGCAGTTCCGCAACTGCGGCTGCGGTTGTTGAAGAGGGTTTATTTTTCCAGTATAAGGTCACAAAATTATGTTGGCATATTTTAGTAAATTTGTTCAATAAATTTTTTGGTGCAGATGCTCCCGACTTTTAAAACAAATTTTTCACTTAGGTGTTTGTGTCTAATAGATAAACGTAATTCTCCAAACTCGGCGTGCATGGCTTCCACTGTAGTTGAGTTCATAGTCCCTAAGCACAGTCTTATCGCCCTGTTATTAACTACATACAATTTTTTAACAGGAATTTGCAGGCTGAGCCATATAGTATGCAACCATAGTCCAATACAGATCTTACTGTTGCTCTGTAATTTATCGCAGACGTGTGTGTATCCATACCGAATGACACTTTGTTGACACTGCGCAAAATGTTCGCTTTTTGACATTTTCGACATTGTTGCAGATATGGTCTTTCCATCTTAGTTGCATATCAAACCACATGCCCAGGTGTTTGGTTACGCTGTTCACTGGCAATATAATGTTGGCTAGCTTAACTTCTACATACTTTGGCTTTCGATGTCTGGTAAAGGTTTGAACACAACATTTATTCCAGGAAATTGGTAAGAAAATCTCTATGGCATTGTCCATGACATCGACGCAAATTTCATAAGTTCTCTGTTCAGACTAAATAATAATATCATCCGCGTATTGTATAATTTCTACATTGGGTATTGTTAAGTCTAAGCTAATCCGTTTAATGTCAGTCTCGGGTCTAAAAGTCTGTTCGCAGAACTCTTTAGGAATATCTTTCGATATGTATACAAATTGACGACTTTATTTGCGATAGTGGAAGGGATGTTTATTCCTTCTAGCTTATTTTTAGTATTTGCAGATTTACGTTATTGTATGCATCTTGGAGATCGCTAAACAAAGCCATTAGATAATTGTCTCTGGTGAAATTTGTTTGTATATCTATTACGATATGTAATAAAACATGTTGTGTGCTGACACCCTTTCTAAAACCATACTGTTGTCTAGATAGATATCCGTACCTTTCAATCCACCATTCCCATAGTAATTTCATTAATAATCAAAAATAAAAACTTAGCTGAATTTCACTAGTTTTATTTAGATTGCTCTAACAATTGTTTCGCTATGATTGCATAACATTCTCAAAACCATATTACTAAAAGTGAAAGTGTGTATGTTGTGAGGTAATGGCATTTTAATTACAGTGTCTATTGGGGGAGGTGAAAATTCTCTCTCTGTTAGTTAATGTTCTTTTTCTGAAAATGGCCCTCTTTATTTCTAAAATTTGCTATTGCTAACTTAACTATTCAGATCGAGAAAATGGCTCATTTCTACACAGTGTTCAGATAAACCTGTCTCTTTTGCGCTCTTGAAGATATTGTTTCTATGTTCTTTTATTCTCGCGTTAACGTTTCTACCAGTTTGTCCGATATAAATAACCTCACGATCGGCACAATTAATTTGATAAACTCCTGTTTGATCCAAAAAATTGGTTTTAACTATGTTATCCCTTAACTTCAATTTATTGCAAATTTTGACGATTTGATTATTGACTTCCGGTATAAAATTTAGTATGTGCCGCTTTTCAATCCTAATCTCTTCTTTGCCACAGTACAACTGTCTACGTAGCTTGGACCTTCGTTTATGTTTTAAAATATGATCTACAATTTTGCTATTGCAACCATTATTATGTACAATTACTTTAATCGTTTTTAATTCTGTTTCATAATTCCATTGGAAGACTTTAATTGGTTGGGTGATTGGTAACAATAAATGTGTTTATTATACACTTTATGCGATAGTGTTTAGCCCACTCAGAGTATTAAGATACGGAACACCTTATAACTCAGAGCAGCGCAGGAAGTGCTGTAAATCTGTTCACACTTAATTTAGTCAGATTAAAATAAGTTGAAACAAGCTATACCTATGGATGTATGTTGCGACTCAACTTACGCTCATTTCGGCAATCGGGACTCAGCCTTTGTTTTGTTGGTAGGTTAACTTGTTCTCGCTGTCCTTAATAGTATGATAATTTATAATTAACATAATTATTAATAATTGTTAATTATCAATACAGTGCTATACTATTCCTGAATTTCTAATATTGTATTACTTTCTAGGTTATATACATACATACGTGTTCCTTTTGTGTGGAAATTATTTCTATTGTAAAAAGCAGTTTTCACCTCTAGTTGCTAAGTATGTGACTAATTTTAAGGATATTATTTTTAACATAACATAACTTGTGCCACATTGGTCCCACGTCAGTTTGTTTTGTGCTATATGTACCCTGAAGCACAAGTGTTCTCTTTTTCTTTAAGATTTTCTCTACTACATAAGGATTACAATCATTATTGCCCGCTATCTTTTGAATAGTGTTTAATGCTATTTCAAAATTATCATTACTTAGGGGGTTGAGGCGTTGAGGTCCTGTAAATTTTTGGGCCCACTAAGAGATATACAGTTCTGTTTGAAGAAACTCTTAACTTTTTACCAGATAGCATGGGAGATCATCCTGCGTAAATATGCTCTCTTTCCTTTAGGATAGTTAGCCTAGGCGCATTGTACCTTCCACAAAATATTCGTATAAGCTGATATCACTCCAAACCATTACCTACGCCAAAGAGTGGTCATTTTACATTACGCAGCGGACAAAAAGTCAAACAAACGAGTTTTACTTTAAAAACGAGTGTTATGTTATATAAGGTGTGTATGTATGTATGTATATACAGTGGCGGCCAACTAATTAAGGACAGAAAATATTTTATCACACAATTGCAAATACTTGTTAATGTTATGGATATTATTCTTTTCTAAGTATGGTATTAACTCCTTAAGATGATACTGTATGCCAATGCCAATGCCAATGTTTTATTTTATAATGTATATATTTAGTATGTAGTTATAATAGCAAATGAGAGTGTATTTTGAAGGGACATATAATTAAGGACACTTATTGTTGCTAAGTTATAGGGGTCTGAAGACGACAACATGTGAAAAACATCTTCATTTGTTGCAATCCTGCTACATTTCCTTGAATGCCTTAAACCAGCCATGTCAAACTCAAAGTCACTGGTGAGCCAAAAGCATTAAACCGTAGACTAGGTGGGCCGCGAAACCTAATCTTAAAAGAGACAAACTACTGAAAATCTTAACGAAAAAAGGTACTATTATAAGACAAGTATATTTATTACATTTTCAATAAAAAGGGCATTACAAAAAACACAAACATGAACTTCTTTTGCCAAATATATGACATCTTTTGTCTTTAATTGAGTTGTCTATTTGTGGGTGACGGAAATAAATTTTAAAACTGCGCCCAAGTGTGCGTCAAAGAAGTCATCAAACAATATAACTGTTCACATTTATAGGTACTTCTAAACATTGAGAGGATTTTATAGGCAAATTTTGAACAGACAAGTATTTATAAAATTCGAATGTACTAACAATATTAAAATTTTGTTTTAAATGGGTCTGACACTGAATCTCAATTACTTTCATTTGCAAGTGAGGGGGACTATATCAATATCGACAATGAAAAAACCAGTAAATAACAATAAATTATTTTCTCGGTACTGAAAATCTTGAAAACGCTTTTGAAATTCTGCCAGAAGGCTTCCCATTTTCTGTATACATTTTGTATGATATTGGGACACTCGTACTTTCCTGATACGCCTTACAAGTCGGAAAATGTGACAGTTTATCCATTACTAACTGTTTTTCCCACAGCATCATCTTACAGTTGAAAGCTTTCAAATGATCATGCATATCTCTTATGACTTGACGTGGTGCTTGCAATTTCGTATTTAAGTCGGGCAGGGTGTTTTGTGATATATACCATAAATGAAAGATCTTGTAAAAAAAAGGTACGTCGGATAATAAACTGACATCTTGTCCTTTCATTTCCAAGAAAAAGCGTATTTTTCTTTAAGTTTCCAAAATCGATCGAGAACCATAGAACACGAAAGCACCTCTACATAATAAGGTAAACCAGTGTACTCACTTTCTAAATCACGTAAAAACGCAAAAAACCGATTTTAAAACGCTTTCTAACTTGATCACTTTTGAGCATAAAACTTCTGGGTGGATTATACAATGTGCATGATGAAAATCTGGTTTCATCTTTTTCTATAATATTTTAATGAAGCCATTAGTTGCTCCAGTCATGGAAGGAGCTTTGTCTGTTGCAACGGAACACAGTTTTGACAAACCTAAATTGCACTTTTGCAGAAGTTCGTAAACAGCCTTGAAAATATCTTCTCCAGTTGTTGTGTCATGCAATGGTGCTAATTCCAGTGATTCTCCATAAACGTTGATATCTATATCAACAGCACGAAGAAAAACAGCGAGTTGCGCCACACCAACACACATCTGTACTTTCGTCACAGGCAACAGAAAATGCAATGAAAGAGTCTGATTTTGTTTTTATCTGATCACTTATATTGGCAGTCAACTCAGTAACTCCTTCAACCACAGTATTCCAGGACAAAGATATATTTTGAGAAACCTTCACGGTCCCGAGACTTACGATTTCTGCGGCCTTTACAAGGCACTCTTTTATAAATTCACCTCCAACAAATTGTTTTCAGTGTCTTGCGATCAACTCCGATAGTACGTAACTCACTTGAACAGCAGATTCATTCTATTGCTTTGGACGTGTAAACATAAGCTGTTGATGTTTTAACCGTAATTTTAACTCATTTAACTTTTCGTTTCTAACCATGCCTGTATACTGATCACACTTACAAAGGGAACGTCAATGTTGTGAATAACGGATTTTGATGTGTCTAGAATATGTTATAGAGGCACCTCCCACGGGTATCTTGCTACCAGCTTTTGCAGCCATTCGCCCTAGTTCTCGAGAAAATTGCAAAAGTTTTCCTAAAGGACTTTATATACCTCCAATCTTAACAATTTTGTAAAGAAGTGAGTATAGTGTAGTGGTTAAGTACCAGGCTTACTACGCTGGCGACGGCTGGCGATCCGTGTTCAAATCCCGCCCTTGTAGTTTTTTTTTTTTCTCAATCTTATAGCATATGATATTAACAAATATATTTAATTTCATGCAAAATTGTTCAAAAATGTTTTTCGCCATACTAACTTTATTAATAAAATTAATCGGAAGCAAATGTGCAGGGTGGTGTGTATTTTAAATTTCACAATCCAATGTTATAATTAAATCATTTTATCACTAGTGATCATAATTTAAACTATTTTGATATTTTAAACTAAAATTGACTCGGCCGGAATTGCAAGGATTGAAGGATATTTGTATATTTATTTTAAAGATATAGATAAAACCGTATTGTAATGTTCCTTTTGCCTACAAATCATCGGCCCAGGACTTGATGTTTTTAAACAACCTTTATTTTTATAATAAAATAAGCAACATGTCAAAAGCAACATCAAAGAATTCTTGTGAGCATTTATGGTACCTCACCGAAGAAGCAGTGGGTTTGGTATTTTTAATGATTCAGTTTCTGTCGAGCAAAAAGTAATAAATGGACAAAGCATTTAAAGAAAACGATTTGGATTCTAAAAGCTTAAATGTTCTTTTTGAAGAAATAGCCGAATTTACCCACAAATAACTACATATATCATTTTGCGTCAAAAACCACCTCTAATTTTCTTAAGCGACTTAAAATATCATGATTTTATTAATAAAATTACCATGGCGAAAAATATTATTTTTGAACAATTTTGCATGAAATTAAATATATTTGTTAATATCATATGCAATAAGATTGAGAAAAAAATTACAAGAGCAGGATTTGAACACGGGTGGCCAGCGTAGTACGCCTGGAACTTAACGACTGGACTATTCTCACTTCTTTTGAAAGTTATTAAGATTAACGGTATACAAATTCCGTTAGGAAAACTTTTGTACTTTTCTTGACAACTAGGGCGAATGGCTACAAAAGCTGGTAGCAAGATACTTGAGGGAGGTCCCTCTATAACATATTCGAGACACATCCAAATCCGTTATTCACAACGTTGACGTTCTCCTTGTTAGTTTTATAACAATCATAGTGACGTTTTACACCCTCTGTCCCAAAAGTAACCGCAATAGTTCGAAATAAAGCACGCTATGTGTGTTATGTCCACAAAAATTATTGTATTTATTCGAAATATTCTCCATGTGCTACAATACATCGATTTGCACGGTCAACGAATGCTTCAAACGACTTTTTCATGTCGATCTCTGGGATGGCCTTTAGGATGCCGGTCGTCGATCTTTGAATGGCGTCTACGGATGCATAACGAACTCCTTTCTGCTTCAAATGAAGACGAGGGAACAGGAAATAATCGCATGGGGACAGATCAGGCGAATACGGTGGGTGCTGTATCGAATATATTTCATTTTTCGCCAAAAATCGGTGACAATCGTTGCTCGATGACACGGTGCGTTATCGTGCAGTAATCTCCAGCTGCCTGGCTCGCGATATTCGGGCCGAACACGACGAATGCGACCCAGCAAACGCCTCATAACATCGAGGTAATATGCACCATTAACCGTTGAGCCGTATGAAACGAACTCCTTATGGATAATTCCCTTCGAATCGTAGAATGAAATCAGCATTGACTTGATTTTCGACTTCTCCATTCGTGATTTTTCGGATTTCCTTCTTCTGGTGACCTCCACTCTGCGCTTTGACGTTTGCTTTCTGGTTCGTATTGAAAGCACCACGTCTCGTCACCAGTCACAATCGTTTTCAAGAAGTTTTCATCTGCACGGGCTCGTGCAATAATGTCTTTGGAGTGTTCGATTCGAAGAGTTTTTGGTCGTCGGTCAATTTGTGCGGAACAAACTTCGAATTGACTTTCTTCAAACCAAGGGTTTCAGTCAAAATGCGCTGAATAGTTGTTTTAGGGATGCCAAGCTCCATTTCCATAAATCTCACTGACGATTTCTTCGAAATTTTCACAAATTCGCGCACTTTTTCCACATTTGCCTCGGCCAAAGTTGTCGAAGGACGACCGGCTCTTTCGTCATCGTTAACATCTTCTCTGCCTTTACGAAATCGTCGATGCCACTCGAACACTTGCCTCTTCGACAAACAATCGTCGCCATAAACAATTTGCAGCATTTCATACGTCTCGGTTGCAGTTTTTCCAAGTTTAAAACAAAACTTAATATTGACTCGTTGTTCGTGACTCATTTTCTGACCGTTTACGAAAAACACTCTCACAGGATGCGTGATGTATCAGCTGACTATGCACCAAATGTCATGAAAATTTGTCAGGTTGGTAAGGAAGAGTCCCACTACAATAATCAATCAACTATCAAGAGATGACGCCACTGGTTTCTGATTTATAGACGCATTGCGGTTACTTTTGGGACAGAGGGTGTATATTATATAACTTTAGGACACCGACTGTACTGTTATAAATCAAGCAAATAATTTGGCTTCTACATCACAGCAAAAACTCTAATTCACACTTTTCTTGAAAGATATGACCTTTTACTTCCACTTGGTTTTGAAAGAGACATGAAAACTATTATTTATAACAATAAGTACGCAACTGAACTAACTGAACTCAACCGAGCGGACAATAAATCAATTGGGCAGCGGTACACAGCGCGACGGGCGTGGGAGACGACTGCGGCCGATCACAGCCGAGATAGACCGAATCGTCGTGATACTGTGTGCACGCGCGAGTTGTTGCAGCACGCGTTTTCAAATACAATTTTTAACACGCTCGCGAGCCGCATTATCTAGCTGTTTTCAAGATTAATTCGGGCCGCATGTTTGACATGTTTGCCTTACCAATTTCTTTACATAAATGTCGTAAGAAGTCATACTGGTATTTCGAAAGGTTAGCATTCATAAGTAAAGCTAACGCCTTATCATCGCTAAAGCCGGTTAATTTCATGGTACCATCGGTATTTGCTCTTTTCGCTATGGTTACAAGTATGTCGTGAGATGTCTCCTCGGAAACGCTCTTAACATTATATCGCTTAGATCTGTCACAGCAATCAATTAAATCCTTCGTTGCTCGTCCAAGCACACTCGTCGATGGCCCAGATCAATATTCCTGTTCGTCCTCAAATTGAATGTGAACCACATTTTCAAGCCAATCACCATATTTTAACTCAAATGCTTTACGGGTTCGATTTGCACTCTTCCATTTTATATAACGATGTGATAAAAATGTCTTCTGTATGTAACTACATACCACTTATCGTTGTTCCTCCGTTAGATGCGAATATATAGATTTCATATTCTCTCTAATAAAGCCAACATTATGCTTACACAATAGCACCATGTGAACTAATAATCTATGCGAAACACTAAACTTGCTCATTTTGACTGTATTACTACAAAGTTTCGCTTGAGACTAAACTTAGATCTAGAGATGATGGCTTTAAATACTATTTCCATTATTTACTTATAATATTTAAGTATGATTATTTCATATATTTTTACACTAACTGCACATAGCTGCATTATGTGACAATTACCTAGTCTGTGCACGCGCATCTATTTTTGGGGTTAATTCCAAAAACCGGCAATTTTCGGCAGCTCAAAGGTATGTGATTACCTTAACAAGACCCACATACCAACCACAGACCGGCGCTAACTAGATATTTTCCAAAATGAAATAATTTTTAACGCATTAGAGATGAACTCATAATTACAGTTTTATAGCGGTAATTAAAAAAACACAGACAACTTTTCAGCAAAACTTAATGTTTACTAATCCAATAATAGCTTCCCGAACTTAATTTACCTATTTCTATTTGCTTTGTTATTAAAAATCAAGCGTTAATTACAGCAACAATAACCCTGTTTTTGTCGACAGACAATTCCTTATGTATTAGAAATAAGCTATAATAACTAATCCTGTATTGCTAATTTTTACGAGTTTAGTTATTGAGAGTATTTAGAACCGAATGCGATGAAAATCAATTGTAAATTTGAACCATCATTTATTGGACCTTTTCCTGCCGATAGACCACTATGCGCCAGATGTTTTACAGGTCGAAGAACCATGAACTCCGTTAGGTGTTGACCAGGCCCTCTGCGGACAGAATGCGATCGCTGCTCTAACAAACAGAGCAAACTCTCGTCACTAAAGAAAGAATGACGCAATCATTAATTTAATAATGATCAAATTTGTACAATAGATGCCAACTGTTATAAACATTCCTAAGAAACACGAGTATCATAAAACGGATAGTATAGTAATAAGAAATAAAAACCGTACTGGGAAGTTTTACCTTATTTGATGATAGCAAACTTAAAGCGGTATTTCCAAGAAAATGATGATAGGTAGATAAATAACCCCTGATTTGATATTTTTTTACTAGTCGCAGGTGTAATAATTGTCAAATACATTTTTTGTGTAAGTTATGTGTTATTAACCCGTTATAGAATGCAGAAGAAACGGCAGTTAACTAAAGCAGTAGGGGGCAAAATTATTGTACTACATGAACAAGAAATGTTGCAAGTGGAAGTAGTCGAAAAGAAGGGATATTCCCGATGTGTGGTCTAGAACACTATTAAAAGACTGATAACAGGGTCATATTCAAATCTTCCCAAAACCGTAAGAAAACCAAAAACAATATATCGAGAAGATTGTTTTATTGAACGAATTGCGTAGCGTGTTGGCGAAAAAATTTTGAAATTTTAATAGTCTCTAACAAAATTAATGCGAGCAGACATTATTTTTGTAGTTAAACGAGGTTTTTAACGGATCTATTAGGCGATTTTTGTATAGTTGAAGCCTCATAGTTCTAGTCCAAGCTTCTATGCCTTTTTCTTCAAAAGCGTTTTTAATTATGTCTACTATAGGAAATTTATTACTTATAGTCTGACCAACAATTTCAGATCTCTGAGGTTTTTCTTTACGACCACTCCACCTTTCCAATTTGCTCTTTCTTATAGTTAGTTATCTTCATTTTTATTCTTCCCAGGGTATTCTCTACATAAAATCTTAGTTCTTTGACCTATCGTAGCACAGTAGACCATCTAGTACAAGGCAGATAGATAAACTTTTTAATGCTCAGTTGCACCAACCGATAGACGAATGTTAACTAATCTATGTTACCAAGTTTTGGTTACAGTTTTTGTTGCAAATTACACCCGTTTGCAACTAAATGTCAGCTCATTTTCTTTTCTGTTTAGGTAGCACTTCTATGTGCCACTGCTTTGAAATACTGGCTATGACTGTGCGCGGAAACACTATATATCAAACGTACGAAAATTATTTTAGATGAACACATTACCCTTAACTCATTAGGGAAAAAATTACTTCAACTAAATATATTTCCTGGATGTCAAACATCATTACATGCTATTCTAAAGATAGAATTTCAATATAAAAAGATAGTCCCCGCCTTGGTTTGATGGAATCACCACGTATTATCTTGATGCGATTCACACTTTTGGGAAAATACAAACAATATAAAAACAATGCTACGTATGATTTTGGTTTCTTACAAGGAGAAGGTAAGGTAATCGGATTTTTGTAATTTTTGATATTTATGGTACGTGTAGTTGGGACCTTAAATAAGAATATTTTGGAGTAGTTCGACGCAACGTTCATAAATTACTGAGATAATCGATGTTGAAGTGTGACCTACCATTTAAATCCGCTAGATATAATACGATTGTCAATTGGACTCGTGGCCTCGTCGACAGCGTTTTGGTGCGATCAGGTGGGAGAGTCACGAGATCGCTGGTTCGGGTCTCGCACGGGACATTTCTTTTTCTTCCATTTAAAACGCACCATATGTTTTTTTCATTCAAAATGAATATTGTTTATCAACCGATTGTGCATTTTAATGATGTACTTGAAGAATGTTCCTGCATATAGTTCATATACTTCGTTTGTTCATAATTTTTGATATGAGAAGAAGAATGAAAAAACATATGGTGCGTTTTAAATGAAAGAAAAAGAAATGTCCCGTGACGAGACCCGAACCAGCGATCTCGTGACTATCGCACCTGATCGCACCAAAACGCTATCGACTAGGCCACGAGTTCAATTGACAACCGTATTATATCTGGCGGATTTAAATGGTGGGTCAAACTTCAACATCGATTATCTCGGTAATTTATGAACGTTGCGTCGAACTACTCCAAAATATTCTTATTTAAGGTCCCAACTACACGTACCATAAATATCAAAAATTACAAAAATCCGATTACCTTACGTTCTCCTTGTTAGACGAAACAACGATTTTCCGAAATGGTATAATAGCACGTTCATGGCAAGATGAAAATTTACAATCAGTGAAAATTACAGAGGTTGATGGTAAAAGGTTAGTTACATTTATATCCTATATCATCATCATGAGCTTTTTCCCTTTCTACTTTTTGGTGTAAGGGTCTAGAAACAATGATTCTTAAAACTTTTCTTAATTATGTTACAGTATTGTATGTTCATATAAATCTAAATTAAGGTTAGTTTTACGTTGTAGCTACTTAATGGAAATATATTTACACATTTTAAGGTTTAGGGGCATCGTTGTAAATTCAGGAAATAGAAATGAAAATTGCGGATGCAAAATTATTATTTGCATCCAAATCAAGAAACGTTAATTACATTATCATGGCGAAATAAACCAAGAAAACGTTTTAAAATGGTTTGAAGATTCATTACATCTTCTAAGTCATGCATCTATTATTGTTATAGATAATGCTCTATGCCACAGCATTTTGGCATTTAAAGCCTGATATACCGTATATACAGTGATGCTTCGTTATTTAACTATCTGTTATTTTAAAACCGTTATGGATCCAGTAACGGTTGCAACTGTTATCTCACTGAGAAAATAACGGTTCCTTCCTGACTGTAGTCAAAATTGAGTCGGACTTTTATTATGGAAATATTTTCCAAATAATTGTATGCATGGAAATTATCGAATGTAAAATAAAAGAACGATATAATATAAAAAAATAATTATAAAAACTATAAATAAAACCGTTATATTATATGGAACAAAATAACAATTCTAATTACAATTAAACAACAGCATCATAAACCTCGAACGTGACCCAGACGTAAACACTGACTCAGTTGAGCAGACCGTGGCATATTTTATTGATAACATTTGTTATTCGTTATTTTAAAATAACGATAACGGTTGCAACTGTTATTTTAAAAGAACGTTTTTTCCCATAACTAGTATATGCTGAGTGTATTCATATTGCAGCGATGATCTATCTATACGCAAAATATTTTTAGTTTTCGAGTTGTCTACAAAGCTGACGCGTTGAGACGCTTCAACGTATCAAGTTGAAAATTGACACATAAGACGGTCGTTTAGTGAAAATATCGTCGAAATTGCAAAATCTCACTCTGTATGTCCACGATGCACCGAGTACTGAAAAGGTCCGACATTTTTTTGACTATAAAATTTGGTAATTAATACCGGCATATGAAAGTACCATTCTATTAAAAACAAAAATCTCCTCTTCAGAAACAATCGTTTTCGAGTAATTAGAGTTTCTTTACAAGTTCAGTAAGTCCCTATTACGTCTGATATGGATAAAAGTGGTTAATCAGTTTTTACGAAAAAACAAATGGTAAGTATTTTGACTTGTCATTTTAAAGATTAGTTTTTTGATGTCTGTAACTTTGTCGATTTATCCTAAGTTATTTCTTTTATTTATTTTGTTATCCGTTTATTTCTGGATGCACTGTTCTCCTGTGGTTTCCTACTTACAATTTTATGACATTCAGAGATTCTCAAAGAGGCGCAGTCGTCATCATTTTCATCATCAACGTTTGCTGCGATTGATCGGAGGGTCGGGGAGTTTGGAGCCCTGAAAAGGGTCATCATTGACCGACTAAATAGTTTAAACATCGACATCGAGGAAGAAATTTTTGATGCTATTGAAGACACTGTTCTAATGATGCTGTCCACAGAACATTACAAGAACAGTCACTCTGACCACTTCATTTTGAACACGCTCAAATATTTTTGAAAGGGAATCATGGTCTTCGAATAGAATTCTGCCAGTGGTTGGTAATTAGATTTGTAGAAGTGGGGTAAACAATCTTCATATCCTCCATGTACAGATTAACGAATAACTAAACGAAACTCCTTACAAATTACTTCGAATGCTAATTTTCTATTCATGTATGGGCCGGAATTCTTGAAGATTTTTTATCTATACCCTATTTCAATTTTATTTAAAATATAGCTCCGAAGCTATTAGACGAGGTTTCTCTAGAAACACACCGTGTAATGATTTGCTAGGCATGTTTTCCAAAGTTCTGGTAATTGCGCTATAATCTTTTTATTTCGTCAATTTTCATCAACATTACAACGTAGTTTTTCAATATAATCTCCATTTAATTGAATACAATTATGCCAGCGTCAAACTATTTTTGTTTAAAACCGTCCTCAAAGAAATTTTTCGCAGTCTCTGGAATCCACCTATTTATAATAAGTTTTACCCCATTTAAGGTTTCAAATCGAAAACGCCGTAATGGTTTCTTAAAAAATATTGGGAACAGATGAAAATCACTAGGAGCCAAATTTCGCAAATAGGCTGAATGTGAAAGCAGTTCCTTCGTTCTTCGTGCCGTATAGGATCTTCATTGTCCTGTTATAATAACGGACGCTTAGGCAAGCGCACAGGCCGTTTCTTACAAGCCGCTTGTTGCAAGCAGCCAAATAAAAGATTAGAATATTCTGCCTTAATTGTAGTATATTTCGGTAGTAAATGCATAAAAATAATAATAATTCCCTTCTTCTGATCTCTGCCATTCTCTCGGGATAGAAGTAGGGTATCTATGTTTCATCAGTCGTTATTATCCGTTGCCAAAATTGGTTACCGTATCGTACTAAACGGTCTTGAAATTGAGGGCATGTGTCCGACATGTTCACCCCCACACGTTCGTGTCAAATCTCATGAATCTGTCGTGTACGTATTCCTACACTAACACTAATTTCACGAATAATTATTTCCCTATCATATTTCAGTAGGTTCGCCACGGCAGCAACGTTTCTTTTATTTACAGAGGTTCTCGATCGTCCACTGAGCGAATCGTCTTCGAATCTTCTAGTGACGTTCTGCCAGCTTTAGAACGATTGATCCATCTATAGACTGTACTTTTAGAATATACAGACTCTCCAAATATATCTTACACACGTTGAACGATTTCTGAATGCACCCTCTTTAAATAAAAAGAAAATGATAGCTCTTTGTAATGTAATCGCACTTTCCATGATTGCAAAATCAGCGGTAAGGAAATGCATCTGTATGTAAA
The DNA here is from genome assembly GCA_038088585.1 of Chrysina gloriosa. Lineage (NCBI taxonomy): Eukaryota > Metazoa > Arthropoda > Insecta > Coleoptera > Scarabaeidae > Chrysina > Chrysina gloriosa. Next base: position 51,118,926 of record CM076088.1, read on the forward strand.
ATATTGAGATCAGTCAAGTAGCTGGAGTATACTAAACAATATTGCACGGAATGCCTACGTAAACGTGTCAAGACTTATCTCTGACTAAAGCGTGACCTATAAGATTTACACAATTGAACTAGAGTCAAATTCCTAAAACATTTGCAACATTCTGGTGGATTGCTAAACGACGTGATGCTCCAGTCTAGTAGCCACTTCGATCTTCAGATATTACACCCATGGATTTTTACCTTCAGGGGGCGTAAAACAAAACGTTTATCATACGTCTATTGATAACTAGATTCAATTATGGGAGAATAGCACAGGCGTTTAATGAAAGACGGGAAACACCAAGCACTTTTCAAAGTGTAAGGGCATCCCTGTTGCGTAGAGAAAATGCCTGTAGACAGTCCAACCATGGACATCTTAAACAAATGTTAAAATAAATATCTCCATTCATGTCTTTTGGTATTTATGATTTTCATACATTATTTGAATTAAATTGCCTTTAAAAGCATGTACAAATAACAGCATCAATTTGAAAAACAGTCTAAGCTGTCAAAACATCACAAAAACAGCGACGATAAGTTATTTGTTGTAAAGAAAATGGGATACCTAGATATAGCTTAGTTTAGTCAACAGGTAAAGAGTGGTCCATGCTACAACAATTTAACATTAACCCATTAATGCATGCCCACAGATCCGCTCGTACGATTTTGACGAAATTTTTAAATATGTACCTGGGGGTCCGTAGAAGTTGCTTGGAACGAAAAAAATGTTACCTCTTCACACACCTTGGAAAGGATATAGGTATTTAAATACCCAACAGGCTTTGGTGTTATACTGTTTTAATTACAGCTAACGCTCGATAACGTAAATATCCGATTATAAAACGCCATTTTGATTTATTGTTATCCTTAGTGTTCACAAAAGGTTATTTGAATATTTTTGTATTTTTATTTTGGCGTATTAAAGGTTTCCTTTAATAATTTGCTTGTTAATAGCCACCATCGCTAATGTAAACATTTCGATAATGTGCATCCTTGGTCTGAGTTACTTCACGTTATCGAGCACTTGCTGTATTTTGAACTATTTTTTACATTGCTGGGAGGTCGTCTAAAACTATCTAGAATGGGCGGGGAAATTCAACTTGTCCTCGATCATTCAAAATCACACTGCATACAGATATACAATATTAACTTTTCCTTTATGATTATATGATATAAACTATTCATAACTTCACAAAAACTACTATCCCTAGCTTTTATTAAATAGCAAATTTCTTTTAATTTTCATGACTATTAGTATTCACAATGTCCTGAAAAAATGGTTTTTGTATTAACGTTAATGTATATTTTTATATTAAGAAATAGTGACTTCCTCATTTTCTAAAATACCATTTCAATTCTAATGAACTAGAATGTACGATATTTAAAATAAAGGTATCAATTTGTGCAACCTCACAGAGAAGTATAAGTTTTTATAAAGTACCATCTACTAAACGAAACAATTTTAAAGCAACATATGCTTACTAATGTGTTTTCTTTAGAGTTCTTAAACCTAGCCGTTCATAAAATTTAGAGTACTGATTCAATATCGTGTCCAGAGTCCTTTATATTTTTAGGTATTGTTTCACTTGTCCATTAGCCCCTAGCATATGGCGAGAATATTTTATCTTAAAATAAGAAACCAAGTTCTAATAAAGCATTTAGGACCATATTCTTTCCAGCATAATACACATACGTATGTATATATACATATATATATATATATATCAAAATATTTGTATTTATAGAGAAATATACTACTATAATTATACATACCTCTTTTGAATCCCTTGGAAAATCATCATTAAAACGTTGCACTTTCTTACGTTCACGAGTACCAGATATCTCTAAAGGCTGATCAAGTAATGGTACAGACTTCTTTTCATCTTCATATTTATCATCTTCTTTCTCACTTGTATCTTCTGACTTCGTATCATTTTCAGTATCCTTTTGTATTTTATTGCTCTTCTTATCCACTTTCATATCCTCCTCTTCTTTCTTGTCCTTAACTTCAATGTTTATTACAGCTTTAATTTCACCTTCCTGTGAGTTTTCTTTAGATTCTTCATTGTCATTTTCTATTTGTTCCTTGCCTTTTACTTCACTATCAAGCTCCATTTTTTCAGGTTTTTCTTTTTCCTCTGAGCTCTTTTTCTCATCCCCCTAATCAAAGGAAAAAACTAAAATTGAGTAATTCAATTCATTTTCCCGCTTTTTAATATATCAACAGACGCCATAATGTATTATCTACATCTAAACATGTTTATAAACTGAATACATAAAGAAAATATACTTTGGAGAAACTATAATTGTTAATACGTATATACATATCTATAACACCACATAAGGTATAAAAAATAGATACATACCTCAATTGCAATATTTTTAGTATTTTCACCCTCACTCGACATGTTGACTGCTCACTACCGCGTCCAGAAATGTCCAATGAGAAATCACACGCGTTGCACAACTGTCCAAACAAGTTGTTTACATTAATTGCTGTATATTGTGTATTTCTTTATACATACGTCCAACTACATTTATGAACATTTTTTTAAATTTTAATATAAAGAGTTTGTATCCCACTTCTAAATATTTATTTTTTGTTTACTTAATATGAAGAAAACAACATGTAAATTATGTCGATGGTGTAAGAATAGCATACAAATAATGTTTAAAAGATTTTCGCTCTACTCCTTATTTAGATAAAAATTATATCATATCAGAACTAATTCCAGCAGCAAGCAACTTTCAACTAAAATATTGAGAAGAAAGTCATCAAATAAAAGCCGTGAGTACATAAACACTTAAAAAAATGGGTGAAAAGAATGAAATGGAGGTTAATGTCAAAAAATTTAAAAGGTTTGTTATAAAATTTAGGTTAAATTTAGAATTAAATAGGATACAATTTATGTATGTATTAAGGTGAATTAAGTTTTAAATGTGAAAGTAATATTAAAAATGACGGTTAAAATAAAATAGGATAAAGAGGAACTAAAGATGGATGTTATGTAAATCTGTGTAAATCCACGTTCAGCCCATAGACCAGTGGTCGCCAACCTTTTCAATGTCGGGAAGGACTTTAATAATTTTGGAACAAACAGTGAGCTATACCGCAGTGTTGCGCGGCTTGTGTTTATTATGAGAATAAAATTTATTCTCCAGTTAAGTAAATTGCTGTTTTCAATCTCAGTTATTTATTCAATTAATAAGATGCTTTTGAGTGTGATTAAGCCTTTTAATTCATAATGATGCTACTAGAGTCGCTGCAAAAACGTTGGGTTACTCCTGGTTTTCTTATATTTCTATGATATTTCTGTTGTCATTTGACGTATTTGGATGTATATCCTATCATGATCCTATCAAAAGTGTGTGATTAACATTTAATTTTGTAAAAGAAACTTTTATTATTCGTCGTAAATACAATCTTATCTCCATTAGATAATTTTAATACGTATTCTTTAAGAAAATGTGTGTAATACACTATATATCAATTTGATTAAGCACAAATGTAAACGTCTTTTAGATTAATATGAATCCAGAAACTTCCAGTAAAAAGGAAAGAGGAAGAAACTTCCTTGAAGAAGAAAACGAAAACTTATTAGGGGATAATAGAATGATATAAACATATCATAGGAAACAAACAAACTGATGCTGTTCCGAGTTCCACTAAACCTAAAGTATGGGGAGAAATGGTAGACCAGTACAATAGTACAGCAAAAACAGGTCTGCGGTGCTTGCTATGAAGCAAGAGCAGATACCAAAAAATGCGATTCAGTGATTATTAAAGAAAGAGAACTAACAGCTTAGAATTTAAAAAAATGGAATTAGAAAATTTTTTAAAAATGATTAGGACTTTCTTTATATATAAATTAAAATAAAATTTTGAACACCCATGTTATTTTCAAGGAATATTCAAGTACAGGTATTACATATTCACAGCACGGTTCACCATCATTCATAGATTTACTGCCATGTTATGTAACAGACATTGCTGCATAACAGCCAAAGTAAAAATGCGGTAACGACAAATCGGGCACTTAAGATAATGTAGTTTAAATCTAGCTTTTGTCTTGTCAAATGTTATTTCATTTTTTAAATCATTATTGACATATACTGCATTTAACTGCTGCTAAAAAATGAAAGTAATTACATTACTTGGAGAAGAATGATCCATAAAAACTAGGTAATACATTTGGAGTCTTCTAAGGCACTATTCTCAACATTAAGAAGAAATGACTACGTCAAAATTTAATTACGTAAGGTATCTACTTAAGAAAAATTTGGAAGCCACAAAAAAGATAAAAGAATGTGGAAATACTCAATAAATAATAATTATAACAAAATTATAGTTACATAAAATTAAATGAATAATAATTGGCTTTAAAATTTGAAACTTATAATGGAATTCAGATCATTCTGCATCACAATGAAAATGAATGCTATAACATGGCTATAACATTAACATCCGCGAGCCAGTTAGTCAGAAAATTTATTGTCTGAAAAAGCAGTATAGTATATCTAACCATGTCTTGCCCCTATTTCTTGTCTTTATTCAATATTTTTTTTATTTTCGATCGTCCTTATATATTCCAATTCGTAATGATATGTCAAGTTGAAAGTAATGGTGTAGGTTTTTGTGTGGTGTCTTCTGTGGTTATGAACTGCAGCCAGGCATTGTAGTATTTAGGATTATCGTCAATCATTATCAGAGACCGGATTACGCTTTTTACATATCAATCACTATCAATGGTACAATTGAATGCTTTAAGATCTACACGAATTAGGCTAAATAACATATTTGAAAGTATTTATTCATTGCTGTAAAAAATCTTCTAAACTGTCTGGTCCATCCTATTGGAAAGTAGAAACGCTATTGGAAAACCCATATTTTGCTTATCTCTAACCAGAACTGTAGTTAAACCCCAATTTCTTCTGTTTGTCCTATGTGTTCCACCTATACAAATAATTCTCTTGAAATCGTTCAGTTTCTTTTCCATAACCGAATTCATATACCCTAATGCAAAATCTGCTACCTTCAATTCGGAGTGACCTTCACCTAAATATAATTAGTACATAAATCAAACCATCACCACACCACATTTAGAAAAACCCTAGTTTAGCTAAATACAATTACTAAATTAACCACCTCTGTTTAAATAAAAAGCTTGATTTTTCACTTCTTTATTCCATTCTTCTATCTATAACGCTTATAATATGAAATTTTCTAGTTAAATATACCAAATCTACTAGACGTAAAAGCTTTTGCCGAGTACAATATCATGTCAATAAAACAGATACTTTCGTCGACCGCGAAGTTGTCTCGGACCGTGAATCCGCTAACACAACTCCAACCAGCGACGTGGAAATGGCCCCGACTGGCGAATCGACCGAAAATTCGCCAGCTGCCAACGCAAACGTTAATCAACCGGAACAAACAGAAGAAAAGGAGAAAATCCCGCCGATCGTGGTAAGGGAAGGCGCAAGCTGGACCTCCACGGCGGCGGCGAAAATCCAAAAGAGAGGATTCACTTTACGAAAGGCAAAAAACTGCGCGGACGGTGTAAGCATTGACCCTCACACGATCGCTTCGTTCAGACGAATCGTCAAACTCCTCGACGAGCGCCATATCGCTTACCACACCTACCAGCTTCCGTCTGAGAAGCTTCTAAACGTGGTACTGAAGGGAATACGCGTCGAAATCTAAGAAGAAGACGTCTCCAAGGATCTTAGGGCCAAAGGTCCGCATTCGGAGCGAGTAATCCAGATGCAAAAGAAACGTAGAGGCATCCCATTGCCTCTAGTGTTAGTGAAGGTAAGCCGGCGGGAGAAGGACATCTTTTCCTTTCGGAAGGAATTAGGGATCGACTTCACCGTCGACTTTCTAGCCTAGGGGCGGAAGAGGGCACTGTTACCGATGCCAACGCTACGGGCATGCCCACCCGTTGCATGACCCCAGGGAAGTGTGTCGTCTGTGAAGACCCCCACGGTAAGGCGAACTGCGATCGAGACCGCAGCGTTCCAGCGACCTGTGCTAACTGTGAATTACAAGGGGTGTCCCAAGCAAGGCACAAAGACCGTCCTATGGGGCGCTCCAACAACGCTGAAGACGACGCGGCCCACCAGCCCAAACGCTGTTCGAGAAGAGAAATCGGGAAGCGGCGCAGAAGAGCTTCCAGCCCGCACAAGATGCCGTAGAGGACGCCCCCACGAAACGTCGATTTCTAGGAGGATCTGGTGAAGTTTGCGGAGATTGTGAGCGATCTGGTCGCCCGGTTAAACCAAGCGGTGAGTGACGTCGAATCCCACAAGGGCGGAAAATAGACCGCTCGTCAATTCCCAAAAGAATCAAACAGATCCAAATCTGAAAAAGAGAATAATAGAAGGAGCCGACGGCAAAGGGACGTAACCTCATTTTTAAATAACCGGGCTTTGGAAAACGAAAGAAGTTCCAAGACACTTTTGTAGTGAACAGGTGTTGTGTGATAGTGTTTGTGAATTTGTGATTGCAAGATGGACGTCAACTTCATGTAAATATTAAAAACACAAAAATACTGATTTTGAAGTATTGATACTGCAGAATTAACTTTTTAAGATTATATATTTTGAAGTGTCCCTATTGCAAACAATGGATCTTTTATAGTGTTTACATATTTTATACTAAACGTTACAGTTACCATATGTCTTCCTATTACCGTTTACCGTTTACAAAACCAATATTTGCTTCTAGAGGCGGTTTAACGTTTGAAGAAGCATTGCAAATTGCTTATAACAATGACTTGAACGTTGATAAAATTTTCGTTATATTTCGATAACCTCTTTACAAGTTTCAGTCTACTGTACCACTTGAAACAAATGGGATATTATGCTACTGGTACTATAAGAGACAACCAAAGAACTGTTCCTTGGCATCAAAAGCAGATATGAAGAAAAAGAAAAGGGATGATTATGATTCTGTCATCGAAAAGGAAAACGGTATATTGCTAGTCAGGTGGCCGGATAATAGTACAATAACTGTTGCTTCTACTTCTTATGGAGTTACGCCTATGAGTAATGTAAAACGTTATTCTCAACCTGATAAAAAAGTTATTTAAGTAGCAAAACCCATCGTCATAGGTAGATATTAGAATATAAAGTACTTATGGACTTCATTCATACAACTTGCCATCCTTACATACATTAGCCGTTATTTTTGAGGGACACGCTACTGAAATAAAAATGCTACTGCCATATTTCATACTACACTTTTTGCATAAACTAACAAATCTTATCATAATGATGTAAATAATATGAGAATTGTTTACAAATAACCCTATTATAACCTTTAATATTGCTTTGATTACATTAACAGTATATATGCTCTTCACTGTTAGAACACTTATTCTGTCAATAACACACATAATTAACTTTTCTATTTTCCAGTCCTCTCAATCTTTCGAATTGTACAAGATTCCTGAAATATAACGCAGATTCATTGATACTGACATCATGAACTTCTTCCAAATGTTTTTTTAAATTCTCAAAATTTCCAAATGGTTATCTCCCCTCTTTGGAACTTAATGGGCATCGGATGTACAGACGTCTAGTGTTTGGCGTTTTATTATGAAAATCTTTCAAGTGCCTATTCTCTGTCGATACACTGCTACTCCCTCTAACTCCCTCTAACAAAGCTCACACAACAGTTTCCTATCCCCGTTCTACCGATTAAATATAAAGTACTTATATAAAATTTATTTAATAAAATTACCTCTGTGAATTCATTGTTGAATTATCGGTAACTGAAACCACTGTATATATATATATAGTGTAAATAACACACGCCTGTAACGATCTAAAACAAATATTAAATACTAAATAAATAATAATAAATGTTGTATTAAATAATAGCAATTAGCAAAGTTGCGAGTGTATCAAGCCAGTAACCAAGCCAAACGTTGATCTTTGGAATTTGGCGGCATAACCCCGCCACACCCCTCTTTTGTGATTGGTCGGTACGCGAGCGTTTTTTAAGTTGAAATCACTGCAGTGGACGTAGGAATCTCGCCAACCCTCGTTTTGTAGCAAATCGATACGCCTGGGCTTAACCGCGATTGCAACTAAGGGACAGATATTAAAGGTACCGACGCTATATGAAACTACTAGATATAATATAGGGTTTGTTACCTTAGAGAAGAGCACGTTACGTCAGCGGCGCAATGAACCAAATTTGGTGTTCTGTATACGTTACCAGGGCAACCGACTAGCGAAAGTCAATGAAACCTCACATTTTACACATATTTTCATGACGTACTGTGCTCTTCTCTAAGGAAACAAACCCTACTAACATTTTACTATAGATAGATGAAGTAGTCAAAGGACATGTATCTGAGAAAATAGTTGGAAGTTTCCATAACGCAACAAGCATCGATCGTATTTGTTTTCTAGGATGAACGAATTTTGAGGTCTAAAATCATCTCTCAATCTGTGGGGTGTGGGCTACAACCGATTATTTCCAAAATGAAATATTCTGTAAAAAATGTGTTGAGGAACAAATTTGTGGGATTTCAATTTTAAGATTGGGAGATGATTTTTGCCATTACTTTTACCACGTTTATACCAGAAGCAAAACAAACAAGTATTCAATATTTTTCAGTATTTAATAGGTATATTGTTTGATTGGAATCCACTAGTGTCAGTTGAGTAGTGTTGCTTGTGAGTGGAATAAACAAACCCTTGCCTGTTTTATTTCTTTATTTGTAACAAGGAAATAGAACATTTTTATCTTCCAACTTTGCCTAATTTTGTATCAGTTTTGGGATTGGCAGTTACGTTCTGAACTGATACTATTACTTCATTAGCTCCAGTTTGTAAATTTCTTAAATCGTGAATATACAACAATCTCAAAATTTTTGCTGCATGGTTTAATGCTGCATCACCTAAATCAAATCCTAAATCAGCATTGTGGTATGGAAAAGGTGTACCCTGTAACATCTTAATGTATAATTTATTAACTAATAAAATAATTTACCTTGATTATAAAATCTTTAGGATTTGTTAGAGCAGCAGAATACATTCTTGTTTCAACAACCTTACGACATGCTTCCAATATTATCATTGGATCAGGATACGATGATACTTTTAATAACCTTGCTAAATTTTTTATGCCATTATAGAATTCATTAGTAGTAAAATCTAATATATCCAATGGATTATCAGTGACAATGTTTGGAATACTAGTTGATTTTAAATTTTCAACTGCATGTTCATTGAATTTGCTTTCTAAAATATAAAAAGAAATTAAATCACTGTTCAAAATATACATTAGCTTCATACTATGCAATGAATAAGTAGCTTTAATTGCAATTCCTGCAAACCAGTCTAATTCCCCGTCACGCATCAAATTTGCTGGACAATTATATTGGCTCTTATATTTATCATAGACACTGTTCCATTCACCTGAACTAATATTTGATAATGTATTGAGGATATCATTATTGGCTTGTTTCAGTTTATTTTGCTCTAACCAAACTATACTCTTTCTGAATTCTTCATCATCTAAAAATATAATTAGGTACATAAGTAACAGCAATTGAAAATGTTTAAATTTTACTCACTATCAATGTTAATATTTTCTGCTTTAGAGTAGCCCAAGGCAGCTAATTTCCTTATATAAACCATTTCAGCCTACCGCCATAGATAAACTAATATTGTTTGTAACCATTGCAACTCAATGCTAAAAATGTGTGCCTAATAGCCCTCTATTATTTCGTCGGTAACTAAATTATAGTCGCGGGTATTTCAAATATGGTGTACATAATGTTTGATCTACATATGTAGTTTTATTAAAATAAATTTTAATGAACTAACGGTACAAATCTACTGCTGCCATACATCTAAGATGTACACTCCCAGTTACGGTAGTTGGGACACCTCGTTAAATTTAGGATATTGTGCAATAAAAATTTAAAATCTTACAGAATACTGAGAATTCTACTGCGTAGGGATTATTACTGGTTAGTGGATCATACAGCATTATTAGGAATGCTGCACTAATGGAATTTACAATAGAACTTAATCTTAATTACAATAATCCCTAATTTCATAGTATTATCGAAAGAAATATTCAAGTAGTATTACAATGCTTTATGTGTCATAAACATTTACAAGGGTATTTCCAAGAACGATTTTATGGTCATCAAGGTATTATCCTATCCCTCTAGTACCTCGGGACTCGTTTCTAATATTCGACTTCTGACCTCGGGCCATTCAGTTTACTTCTAAACGTCTCCGTGTACGCGAGATGTGCAAGTGGGCGAATTTTGAAAGTATTAACAGTGAAAATGGCGCGTGGAAAACCGATCAGTGTTGAAAAGCGATCGTCCGTGATCACACTCGATAAAGAAGGGTATTCTGTTCGACAAATTGGCGAAGAAGTGCATCTAGCAAAATCTAGTGTAGCTACACTACATGGTTTAAATTAAACAAGTATATATATATAACTTGTAATAAAGATAGAAAAATAAATCTGTTTCTTTTATTTTACCTGATATTCTTTAACATTTTGCATTCACATAAGATATTTGACAACATTATCTAATTAAAACAAAGTAATTTCTTGCAGTTTTTTTATTAAACAAAAAGCAATTTGAAGATGAATGAATTTTTTGAACTGATAAATTTTAGTATGGGAATACGTTATATAATTCTAATTCGATGTTAATAAAATAATAATAATACGTATGCATTTTGATTTTATCTGTACACAAGGTAAAACTGATATGCTTAAGATTTGCTAGAATCAAACAACACACTGTACCTAAGTGCTGTTTATATTTGTTCTTTTGAGAAAATACCTGTATAGTAACATTATTTATTTTCATAAAATAATTATACAGATATTTATATCAACAAATTTTGGTATTACTTTCGTAGTAATATATATATATATATATATAATATTCAAATTTCCCGCAACAATCGATTTAAGTGCCATGGACGACTGGCCGCCACACTATACAGTTACGCGCATGCGTACAAAACTATTATTTATTTTATTCAGAGTTGCCGATCTACAAGTATATTATTTATGGTTGCGGCTTTGGTTTATGTCTGCTTAACCTACATTCAGTACTTTCTTTAGATTTCTGGGTTGTGTAGTGATAAAATGTTAAGGACATTAGGTTTCAGCACATTGCGCATTTTAATTGTATGTATAATAAAATGGTGGTATTACAAACGAAGCAATTTGTGCTATTTTTTATCAGGACAATAATGGCTTTGTAATTCCAAGTTTACCTGCTATAAATATCTATCAGCAAGTGAGATACCGCAGAACTAAGCATTGGGATCCAAAATGGAAACACTTTAGGAAACTGAAGATTATAGAAATTGAATTACCAAAATATAATGAAAAATATGAGGAACTTAGTGAAGAGGAGGTTAGAAACAGATTAAAGCAACAAGGTTTACTACCTCCTAGACCATGGAATGAGAGGCAGTTCCATATTAGTTGTACAGGAGGAATATTTGAAGCTTATGTTCCGCCTGAAGGAGATGGAAAGATCTCTCCAATTTCTGCGCAAGTAAGTAATTATTAATCATAGCAACTTTCAATCTGGAATTCTAGATTTGTTTGACATGATCAATTTTAATATAAGTATATAATTTTCATATAGAGGTAAAATACTCTAACAATATCACGTCTCTGATTAAAAAGTACTGGTGACAGCAGCATTCAAAATACAGAATATAATGATATGTATTAGTAAAAACACAGTGTGGAGTGGAGGTCATAGAGGAAAGACGTTAGTTATATTGTTTAGATGTATACTGCTTTATTTGGTCGGCTACTTAGTTGGATTAGGTAAACCGGTGACTAAACTGTGCTTATAGTGATATGTAAGGGGTATTAAAAGTTTCCAGTTTGGATGTTGGTCCCTTTGCCCAATGTTATAAAGGAAAAAAAGAAGAAAAGCTAATGAACTAACATTACGGATCTCGCATGAGATGCTAAAGGAATACTTGGGAGAGAGGCTAGGCTGTTGCAGTTCGCAGAGTCGGTCAATGTTTGGTCATGAGATACCGAATAGTATATAAGGTATACGATGGACGCAAATGTGTTTGGCCGGGGCAACTTGCTAGCAATGTCGCCTGCCCTGAACAGAAAAAAGGATGATCATGAAGAGAGCCCAGAATTGTCTTTGGTGGATCTGAAAGTTCTAATTGAGGGATTGAGGGAGAACAATGAAATATTAAAGTTAACTTGAATGACTGGAGGAAAGAAAGTGATGAAAAATAGAAAGCTTAGAGAAAGGGAATGGAAAAGTTCTTGATAAGAAGCAAAGAAAAATTCCGGGACGGAGAAGATAAATTTGATGAAGACAGGAGAAAGTGGGAGGAAGAAAATCGTGAACTGAAAAAGTGAATCGAGGGAGTAGAGCAGATTGAATGGGAAATCACCATAGGAGAAATGGGTATCTCAGTGGAAGTGGCAGATGGGTTTAGAATAGGGAAAAATCTAATGGAAAAGTAAGGCTAATTCTGCTGAAGATGAGAAATTGGAATGATAAATGAATGGTTTTGGAAAATAAGAGAAAGTTAGCGGGAGGGAGCATTTTGTGGATGATAGTCTTACTAAAAAGGAACAGGAATTCCAATTTTACCTAAGAAGCATTGCCACAGAGAAGAGGAATGTTGGGATGCTAGTGAAAGTGGGCTGCAAGAAAATAAAAGTGGGCTGCAGAAAAATAAAAGTGGATGGTGAGTGGATGGAATTCAATAGGGAGGGGGAACATAAGAAAATTACAAAATTTCAAGGGCGACAAGTGAGAAAGATGGGAGGAGCGACTGTTCTAAAATATGTTTTTGGAACGTTAATGGGTTAATGCGGAAATTGAGAGACAATCACAGTTGCGGTGATTTGTGCGTGTTTTTGGAACAATTTGAATGTGTGTGATTGGTAGAGACATGCGTACAGGAAAAAGACTGGGATGAATTAACGTAATTGTTGCCCAATTGTTTTATATGGGTGAGTCAGCATGCAGTGAAATTAAAGTTTAAAGATAGAGCTATGGAATTTCAAGTTTCGTTCGCCGGAAATCGGAAATTTGAAATTCTCGTCAGGGACCCACACATTTTCGAGAAGTTCCTTTTTCTCGTCGTTTGGGAAACCTGCAAAAAATATGTTACTCAAATTATTGTACATCCGTGATACGATATTTTGAATGAAATATACGTGAGAACGAAAATTTTCTAATATGCTACGAGAATGTTAGCATGAATTGTGATTTCTCAACTTTCCTTAGTGTCCTCTGCGTTTTCCAGTTTCTTTTTTCCGGAGGGCTTCCAACCAATTCTTTGTCGGAAACCCTGTCGAAACAAATTCAGGATTTTGACGTTTGAAGAAATTTGTAATTTTCTTCGTAGTGATTTTTAATTGTAACAACTGTGCGTGCGCGTAGGCTCTGAGCATGCACGAACGCGATCCGTCATTTGTCGGTCGATCAAAGGATTTGCGTGCGCAGTCTGTACGTTTTTTCCGAGACCGATGGTCGTGCGCGCGAACTATGTTTGTTCTAGCAGTTCATCGCGATAGAACGAAATAGTACGTTTTCGAGAAAGAATTTTAGGTCGGCTGGTTTTCTGATATATATATATATTTTCTATTGAAATTAGCCGTACCTAATGCAGTGCGTCTGGCACTTGGGAACGGTTTCCGTTTACCTGTGCGCATTCCCTCCCTACAGTGAAAATACCAGATTGTAAAATGATTTTAAGAATATTCTTTTTCCATCGTTTTTCATGTTTTCCTAGCATTATTAACTTACCATTTTCAGACATATAGAGATACAATTTTAGTAATAAAAAAGAATTATTTCTAAATCATTTTAGTATAGGTGAAATTTATATATGTTTTAGTTCTGTAAGCGAAAAATGTAATATTAATTTGCTAGACAGAATTTGGGTTGTTTAATTAACAGCGAGACGGATTTAAGTCTGAAAAATAGGCAAGTTAGAAAAGCGCGCCAACTAATTCGCTGGTTGCGTGAGAGAGATAGCTGCAGCAGAGGATGTCAGAGAGGCGTTCATATTTTATAGTTTTTTGTCTATTGTTTTATAAAACTAAAGCTTATTTTTGGTTGTTTGGCATATAAGTACATCCCTAAACAATTCAGAGGCAAGTTCGATGCTAAACATGAAAAATGTATTTTTATGGGTTACACGGAAAATGGTTATTACCTATGGGAAAAATATAACATCTGATGTTACGAAAACGTTGACCAGTTTTGACCTTGAGAAAGATACAGAAAGATATGCAAGAATTGAAATAGATGAAACAAACAGAAGAAAGAGAGGACACTAATTCAGAAAAGGAAAGTGATAAAACGGGCTGATTAGAAGAACCTTGGCACAAAAATGAAATAGGAGATTACCAGAGAAATTTAAGGATTATGTAGAAGAATCATATTTAACCAGCTTAGATGTCCCGGAAAATTACCAAGAGCAGTAAAGAGGAAAGATGCAGAAAAATGGAAAACTGTCACAAAAGAAGAAATCTGTTCAATGGAGACAAACCAAATTTGGAAACTGGTGGAAAGACCACAATACGCAAGGATGATAGATAGTAAGTGGGTATACGCAATAAAATATGAAAATGGAAAGGGCCAACGTTACAAAGCTCGACTCGTAGCTAGAGGTTTCATGCAAGGGAAACATACTACAAGAAGAAATTTATGCACCAGTTGCCCAAAAGTCCACAATTCGTGTATTTATAGCAGTAGCAAATCAATTTTTACACACCATACAAATGGACATTAAAACTGCCTTCCTAAATGGGAAAATCGGAGATGGAGAACAAATCTATATGGAACAACCTAGCGAATTTGAAGAAGGAAGTGGGTTTGGAAACTGCAATGTTTATATACAAAAATATAAGGGCAAAGAGTATATCTGTTGATATATATGGACGAGTTACTAATTGCTGCAACAAAGGAAGATTTCGAAACACTAGAACATGTTAAGCCATCGTTTTGAAATGAAAACTAGTGGAATACCATGTTTTAGGGATAAATATCGAGTGGAATGGGGCTACAGGAATTGTAAAACTGAAGCAAGAAAGATATATAGACGCATTGTTACAGAAGCATAATATGATACAGTGTAAAGAAGCATCAACGCCAATGGAAATAAACCTAAAATTAGAAAAGAATCAAAACCTTGAAAATACTAAAAGTAAACCTTATAGAAGATTAGTAGGAAGTTTGCTGTAGTGAGTACACCACCTGATATAATGTATGCTGTAGGATATCTTAGCTAGATACACCAACCGAAGAAATGTGGAATTACTTAAAGCGTGTGTTGCGTTATTTAAAAGGGACCAAGTATTATTTTCTGGAGTACACCAGTACTAAAGAGAATTTGGTGTTACAAGTTTATTCGGACGCGAATTTTGGAAGTGACCCAATCGATCGAAAATCAGTAAGTGGTTACCTATTCAAAGTGAATTGAAATGTGGGTTTCCAAGAAACAAAGTGTTGCCTTATCTTCAACCGAATCTGAATACGTTGCATTGACTATGGCGGCATGTGAAGCCACGTGGTTAAAGCAAGTAATGATGGATCTGCAGGTTTAAAGATAATCAGAGTGCAATAGCACTTAGCTATAATTCGGAAAACATTAAACGTACGAAGCATATCGAATTTAACTACCATTTTATTAAAACTAAACTGATAAATCAAGAAATCGAACTGAAATATATTTGTTTATCAAATCAAATAACTGATATTTTTATGAAAAGTTGAGGCCCACAATTGTTTAGAAAACCTTGTAATAAGTTGAATGTAAGATAACCTGTGTCTAAATAATGTACTCTACTTAATGCGAATTGTATTCTAGTTCCTTTTTTAAAACGGAAGAAGTTGTATTTAAGGGGGGATAATAATAATAATAATAATATAATTTATTTGTCCAACGTTTAACATTCATAGGACAAAGGTAAGGTACATACATATAATTAAAAAAAGATAATAATAAAAAAGACACTGTTAACAGTAACTGAAAAAGATATTCTCATAAAGGAAGTTGGCGAAACGACACATTCTAAAGAGGGGTGATCCATAGAGTAGGTTTGTTCTGGAAAAAGGAATTAGAAATGTGGAAGAGAAGCGAGAGGATAAACTTGGAGTAATAAAATGAAGGGACGAAAGGAGACAGGGGCAGTCAATCAGTCTATTGGTAAGCTTCCATACAAATCAGGCACCATGCACATCACGCCGATATCTTAGTGACTGGAGGCCATGAATTTCCAATAATAATGTGTTGTCAATGCCACGTTGAGGATAAGTTCCTGTAATCCTGAAGGAGAGGTACTTCAAAAATCGCCCCTGAATTTTTGAATTGAGAGCTGTAGGTATGTATATTGTGGAGACCAAACTTGTGACGCATACTCTAATTTACTGACGACAAGACTGCAATATAAAGTCTTCAAAAGTAAAGGGTTACTGAAGAACTTGCAGCAACGCATAACGATACCCAAGGTGCTCGAAGCTGCTGAGCAAGTGAAGTAAATGTGATTAGAGAAACTCAATCTCCAATCGAAAAGCACTCCAACATCACGAAAGCTCTCAACCCTCATTAAGGAAACATTATTTACATAGTAAATAGAATTAAGATAGTTAAGTTTCCGCCTGAAAGACATATAACAACACTTCTCAATATTTAACTTTAAGTTATAGTTAGCGCACCATTGAAACAAGATATTTAAGTTATGTTGAAGGCAGAATACGCCATTCCAGGATTTCATTGGATTGTAGTTTTTAAGATCATTGGCATATGCCAGAATAGGACACGTCAAGGAACCAAGCAGGTCGTTAAGAAATAAAATGAAAAGCAATGGTCCTAACTTGGAACCTTGCAGAACCCCAGTAGCAAGACAAAATTGACGAGATCTAAAGCCATTGTAAAAAAATATAAGTGCATCTATCAGTCAAATAAGAATGTAACAACTGAAGTAAAGATGGGCTGAATCCGAAAGTAGAAAGCTTTCTAAGCAGGACACCATGATCGATCGTATCAAAGGCGCGACTAAAATCAGTATAAACAACGTCCAATTGGCCTTGGTTATCCAATTTTTGAGAAATCGATTGTATTATAGATATCAAATTAGTGACGGTTGATCGGCCACGCATGAAACCATGTTGATATAGAGATATAAAGGATTTAGTATTAAAATATATTGATGAATAGATTACATTTTTATAAAGTTTAGCAAAGTTACAGAGAATAGATATTGGTCGATAATTTTCAACATAGGCTTTATCACCCTTCTTAAAAACTGGGCTAATTCTTGCGCGGCGCCATCGACAAGGAAAATATGCCCTTTTCAATGAGATTTGTGACGAATGCTAGTGGTTCGACTAAAGCATACCTTGCATCACGAACAAATATGCTTGGAATTAAGTCATCTCCTGCAGTAAAATCTTCTGGAAAAGTTGACAAAATCCTAATAAGCTCGCTCTCACTAACACTTGATAAAGTGAAGGGTACATGAGACAATTCAGAATTATTACTATAAACAGGAGATCTAGGTTGGTATATTGATGACAATAAACCAGCAAATGCATTTACAATATCGTGCGGTGACTCAATTACGTGTGGTAAGATAAAATACTAGGAAAACGCGATGTACCACGTTTATTTCGTATAAATTGAAAGACTTCTTTAGGATTGCTGATAATTGAGGATTCAATTTTATTCATGTAGGATTTATACGCATCAGATATTAGTAATTTGCTCAGATTCCTTATCTCTTAAATTCATCGAAGAGGAACTGGTTTTTAGTGGCTAGCCAACGTCATTTGTAATAATACTTTAATTTCAAGTAACGTTTAAGTAGTAAACCATATATATGTAGGATAACGAGATTTACCAGGAACCATCATTTTCGGAACAGTTGAATCAATAACTTGATACAATACGTTATAAAAGCTATCAACAGCGTTATTTACATTTTTAAATCCCTTCAAAAAGACCAGTGTGTATGTAGTAAATTAGAATACAACCTTTGGAAGTTGGCTTTACGGAAGTTATATCTTAGATTATTATTAGAAACGAAGTTTGAAGGACTAAAAGGACCAAGTGGAAAATAAACTGAAACACACAATGGGAGATGGTTAGGATCCACCGGTACAAATGGAGAATCGTCACAATCAACACCAATATTGTAATCAACATTGGAGAGAACCAAATCAAGTAGACGATTATCATCATTCATTATATTGTTATGTTGATTTAGTTGAAGAGAATTACATAACAAATTAGAAGTAGCAGTCTTCGAATTAGCAGGATTATTGTCAATAGAATGTGGTAAATTAAAGTCACCAAGGGGGGATGTTAAATATAAAGTAAACCACAACTTATTCCTCCTGTATATATTATAATACATATGTGACTAACTTCGGTCCAATAATAACAACATAGCTAATAACATGTAACCATTCATGTAACGAACCGTTTGTACACCATTTTTCGTATAGAATAGAGAAATACACAGTACAAGGACGAAGAGAGTTTCATTAATACAAACGTGAATAGTACTTGGTATAATAATTATCTATCGTCTTCAGAGATGCATCATCTGAATTTTTGTTTCAATTTATTACAAAGTTTTCCCAATAAACATCCTTTTGGCAAACGTGATTAAAAGGTTCCTTAGAAGTTTTTAGTAACGAGGGGTTGGTATCGAGATATGCTAAGGCACAAAATATGTAGACAGAAGCGACAAAGTTAGAAAATCTTGTGGTAAATTCTGTATGCCCATGGTCGGAAACCATGTTTTAACTACGACGACAGTGTTATATGTATTTGGCTAGCTTCATTAATGTTATTATTCTGGGGATGGTGTGTGCATATTAAAATTAAAATATGCGATTATTGTTGTGTATCACTGATTTAACTTTTTAGCAAATACTATTCTTTTAACATATCTAAAATTCTAATATTTTTCAATTAATACAAACAAATGTGAACTTTTCGTATTTTCAAAATGGCGTTAGCTAACTTCTGAGCTATTTTGAGTACATTCAAATCGACCACATGAATATCAAAGCTGCCGACACGCCTTGTCGCTTCTGTTTATTCCATAGATAAAATAGTAATAAGATGTGTCAGCATGATGTTAAGTATTTTTACTTTCATCAGCGCCCTTGCGGCGGATTCCATAACTATTTTAAACGCAAATTTTTTTTTAAAGATGAAAGGTGTTATTTACATTAGAAGCACATGTAAAGTAACTATATATGATTGTATATAATTACTTTATTTGTACTTTTGAACAGCCATTTAAACAGAATACATGTAAAATGTTTCTCAATATAATACTAAATAAAATTGTGTTTATACTGATGAAGTATGAATAATAGTCAATAAGATAGATTCAATAGGGCAAAGAAATAAAACAAAGTGGAAATTATAGCATATATGTACATATATTATGAATTTAACCAATACAATTGTTAGTTACGAATTTTTTAATGCTTTTAGTAGTGTATCAGTAATAGCACATCTGAACTTTTTGCTGCTGTTATTTTATCACCATTAACGCTGTCAAACAGCATATCCCCAAATAGAAGAAAATCTGCTGTATCGACAGCGGTTTGAGACAAACTATTCACTCCTGAAACAAGAAAATATATTAGTAAAAAGTTGCAAATATAACCTACTTTTCTTTTTCAACAAGTAATATTTACTTTAGACACTGATTAATAATAATGGTAAAAGTATTACCTAATCGTGGTAAATTGCGCATTAACCCACTAGCTGTTTGGCTGAAGGCTTCTGCAGCAAACTTAACTTTCATTTTGTTCATTTTATTCTCATAAACGTGTTTATCGGATAATTTATAACACATTTTAAAATCTTCATCATGATGGTCACATTCACAATGTCTTTCCATCTTGCCAATTGTTCTCACTTTTTCCACTCAAACTTTGCGTTGTAGTCAGACTTGGGCGTTACCAATTACATGTTGTAATTATTACACGTCTAATTACCAATCACATGTAATTAGTAATTGGCAATCATCAATTACTAATTACATGTAATGGGAATATGTAATTGAAATTTAGAGTAATTGATAAAAATAATGTAATGATTACTTTTAAAGTATTTATTAAAAAAATACATACAATGATTACAAAAATCTTCCATTACACAATATATAAAGAAAAATAGAAAAAATGCCAACTGAAACTAAATATCTTATTTTCCCAAAATAACATAACGTTTCAATTCATTTCAAGGTTCTCTGATATCAAGTTAACACCTCTTTTCTATACCCTCTCTATTTCCCCATCACATAATGCATGCGGCCAATGACAGAAGAGCCGAGAACATTATTCTATTCTTTTGTTTCGATATATTCATCATCGTTCATATGTTTCAGTGATTGAACTATTTTTAAAAATACCTTTATGTGAAGGAAAAAATTAAAATGTATTTACCATTTGTGTAATTAGAATTACTTTTTTGCCAAATACTTCCAATTAGTTTGCATGTAATTGATAATTGATAGTTGCCAATAACCAATTACTTGTAATTGTCACTGGTAATTCGGAATTGCCAATTACAAAATGTCAGTTAATTTGTAATTGGCAAAATTCAATTACAATTACCAGTAATTGGCAATTGGTATTTTTCAATTACCCATTACAACTAATGTATATGGTAACGCCCAAGTCTGGTTGTAGTGCATTAAATTGTTGCGCAAACTTTTCAACAAACGAGGTGGATCAAAAAGAGGAACAATTTCAAAGCCTTCAACGAGGAATCCAAAATATTTATGTTTTATATTCTGCCGTAGACATCATGTATCCCTTTCTTTTATTAACACATTATAGGCTCCCATATTTGTGTGATGTTGATCACAAACAGTAGCAACAGGTTTTAAGCCTACTCTGATGACATTTCTTAGAACATCTTTAATTGTACTTATAAGGTCCCATTTCTTCATTGCGCTTTCAATAAAATAGAAGCAAAGCGGTTGCTTCCAAGATTGGTGTATACCTCTGGCAATAAAAACTAAGGCATGGTCTGCAAACTTTCTTCTTCGGTTATTACCCACATCCTCAAACCCTTTCTTCTAAACTTTTGAAAATGTCTGCATTTATACCACATTGCAATGGTATCTTATGCAATAATTTTATTAAGGTCTTTTGCTTGGTAAAGCAAAAATCGTTTGTAATAATCTGTAGCTTTTGGGTCCATTCTTATATAAGCTCAAAGATAAAATTTTTCCTGGTATGTATATTTTCTACCTTTTGGTTCTTTCTTCTTTTGCAAACTAATTTGTGACATAATGAAGAGCTATGAAACATTATTCACGATACTTTTAATAAACTCCTCACTTTCAATCAAACGACTTGCTTCTTGCAAGCGTTTCTTATTGCTACAGTTTTCTTTATCTAATTGTACAGCAATTTTCTGAAAACCTCTTCCTATCCTGTATAACTTTCTTGCCTTTGGTGTAAGATATTGTTGCCTTGTTGTATGAATGGCGCGTAGAATGCCGCCTTTTCTTTTTAAATCTAAAAAGTAAGAACAATTATATATACATTATTTAAATATATCACTTCTAATTATTAACCTTTGCGTGATTTTGGAGTTTTTATAATTGGCACTGGTACGCTCCGTTGTGGTGATAGGTTTTCTTGTTGCTCTAAAATACATTTTCAATATACACATTTGATTTTTTCAAAGCATTTCTTCTTCACTGCTTGACACGAGGAAAGTAGCTGTCTCAACTGTACATGGCATCAATGTTGGTACATTTTCAGTTTCTAAAAATTTATGCACTTGTACAATGTTTTACTATATATCTTATTTATATTTACCACTATAACTTTAGGATATTCCACAAATCGTGGGAGTATCACTAGTAGATTGATGGCTTAATGTTGAAGTTGCTTGTTCGGAATAAATGTAAAATAAATAATCGTAAATAGAATAAATTACAAATATTACCATCATTATCCTTTAGTGGAGGAACCGAAGGTGCTAATGAAGGTTGCGGCCATGGGCAAATCGAATTTGCTTCGGTACTCTTCATTAAAATCTAAAAATTCATTTATCACAGGCACTTCTTTTTGAGAAATATAAATATATGCCTGGCAAATTTAATGTTCGCAAACTTCGTTCCTTTATACACTTTTTATTATTGTAATGATGCACTGGTAACTTACAATAATCGCTGAAATGTACATCACATATCCTATATACTTTATGTACATAGGCAGGACTGAGTTGTCTTAAAGTTGTATTGTTTATTTGGTCTATCCAAATATTATACACCTTCAAAAAAATTTTTATAATAAAATATAATACATATTCTCAATACATGCTTTATTTATGTTCAATTACCTCAGAGTCTAAATAAGGAAACCGATGTAAAGACGCTTCTTTACTTGTATTGCTGCAAAATTTCACACAACATCGATGCACCATTGTTTTTTCGGTATTTTAATTGCAATAAAAAGAAAGGATAACTCAGGGATAACTGCTATAACTGCAAAACCAACTCAAACTAACTGAAACGAACAAACACTAACAACAAAAGAACACAAAATAAGATGGCATACACATTACGTGATATTTCTATGTTGACGAACAGCGCCGTTGCACCTGGAGGTGAAACTAAATAAGTAGATGACCTTCGTCGCAAGTGATAAACGACTCTGGTCTATTCTGTGGCTAAGGCTAAGTTAAGTTGTTGTATGTAATTGGTATATAGTATGTAATGGTATATAGGTGACAATCATTTAAAAAGTTACACATTGGAAAACTGAACTATGAAATGGTAAAACAAAAATTATTTGCAAAAGAAGAGGAGAAACATGTAAGTAGTGTACACAAAGAATGCAACACAGAAGAAGTATACTTTAACATGGAAAAAACGTTTTCAAACCAGGACATTTCAAACGAGAATGGATAACTACATACCCAAAATACCCAAAGGAATTCTGTGGAAATAAAGTAAGTGACCAGAGAGACGTAACAGGACAGAAGTAATGTGCAACAGGTTCCAGTCAAGGGTATCAACGAGGTAATTTTAGAGGAAGAGGAAAAATTCAACAACGAGGGAAGAATTATCGAAGTTATAGAAGTAACTATGTAATTCAAGATGAGCAAGTTGGCGAAAGGGAAGATGCAGCTAAGGTATGTGTCTGGGGTATTGTAAGTTATAAAAGTAATAGTAAAAATACTGAAAATAAATTAATATTTTGTATTGATTCTGGTTGCACTGATCATCTTGTGAATGATACGTCTGTATTTTGTAATTTAATAATGTGAGAAACGCCAATAAAAATTGGTGTGACCAAAAATGAAAATTATTCATTAGCAACTGGTATAGGAAATGTAAATGTAAGTAGTTATATTAAAAATAGGAAAATAAGTTGTCAAATAAGAAATGTATTATATGTCTACCGTTTTTTTCAACGGATTCGCACGTGTGGGACGTACTATTTATCTATCAACACGAATCGTCGTTTTCTTAGCTCTTCCCTTTCTATGCATTTTTCGCAAGTTTTGTATTTTTGGAAATATTTTATTTGATTAGTAACCATATTTTTGCCATGGCTCACAAATTCAATTTTTAAAAAAATTATAAAATGATTATACTAGATAGAGAGGAATGATAACAAGGTCCAGCTATACAGGCGCAGTCTATCTGGTACACGGACGGCTCTAAGAGAGGGGAAGGTGTCGGGGCAGGAATATACGGACTCAAAGAAAGGACGATGGTCTAGATGAGTTTAAGTAAAGATACTACGGTCTTTCAGACGGAAGTAGCCGCAGTACATTATTGTGTCGGAGAAATTAATCTAATCGCACGGTGGCCATTTTCTCCGACAGTCAAACACTGCTGAAGGCACTAGATTCGGTGCAGGTTGATGCAAGGCTTGTATACGGTTGTGTGTGTGCTCTGAATAAACTCGGCAGTCACGCAAAAGTGACGCTAGGTTGGGTTCCAGGGCACGAGAACTACCGGGGAATGAAAAAGCTGACGAACTGGCCCAAGAGACCTCGCCGACGGCGTTCATAGGACCGGAGCCCTCCTTTGGCATTGCAGAAACAAGAATCAAAACGGCCATAAGAAAGTGGACTGAGGATAAATCTCGGGAAAGGTAGAGGAACTCCCCAGAGGAGAGATCGGCGAAACAGTTCCTTGGAGAACAAATGCCGAAGTTTACAAAGGACCTACTGCGCAGGGACAGAAATTCCGTCAGAATGATAGTGGGCCGACTAACAGGGCACTGCAGGCTCAACAAGCACATGAATAAAATGGGGTTGACAGAAGAAACGATATGTAGATTCTGTGACATTGAGGAAGAAACCGCGATCCATGTACTGTGCCAATGTGAGGAATTGGCAAAGACGCGGCTGTCACACATGGGAGGCGAATATCCCGAGGCGAGACTATATGCGGAAGAACCGCTCTCAAAGCTGATAAGTCTAATTAAAGGAATAAAACTGGAGAACGTACAGGCATGAGGACCACACAATAGATCTGGAAAGGTCGTAATGGAACAGGCAACATTGCCAACTCAAGTAATCTAATCTAATCGAACCATATTTTTTGACACAGACAGATGGTTACGTATCTTTCGAAAACTCTAACCATTTTCGCGAAGTTTAATAATAATTTTTCGAAGTTTGGCTGTACAATGTTTTCCACTGTGTTCTTACTGTGACCATTATTATTGTGCGCTTAATATACCAAAATCAGATGTGTATAATTGCGTATTAATAATATAAATAGTGGGTTACTTGGTTGCTTAAAATATACTAAATACAATGGCCATTGTCCTTATTTATATGCTCGTTAGCATGCGACCAATCGAGAAAATGCAAACACAACATTTTAATACTTCGGAGAAAGTATACACATTTATTCATTTCTAAGAACTTTATAGCAAAGAAAAGTACTTTCGTTTCGCTTAAAATTGTACAAAGACACTAAACCTTAAATACATAGACTGTCCCTATTTTATTGCTTGCAATTGTATGCTTCATTGTCTAGTAAGTTAAACGGTAGGTTACATAAAATAAAGGTAACATATAAATTAAATTTAAAATTTTCATATTGTTGTATGCAACTTTTTTGAAGAATGCTGTTTCCTATTTACGTGACGTTGACAATCCCTTTTGGACCAACACATTAAAGGGATATTACAAACTACACATTGAAGTCATAATTTAGGTCGGACATTTCTGCTATAAATTTTGTAACTTTGTTCAACATTGGCTGTTTTCGCGACATAGATAACATTTTTAAAACAAACGTAGAACTACGAAAGAGTGATTACGACAGCGTACATGTATACACAATATATCGTTTTGAGACTCTTAGTTATACTGAAGGTTGTATCGAACCTCCGCCACCGCTCGTTGGCGCTGATGAGCAAATGTAGTTATTACATACAATATACACTTATCTTATACGACAGTTCTCTACCACAATTAGGCCAATTAAACAAGAGTGATTGAAATAATAGTTATATATATTTTCAGAACGTTTACAAATGTTTTTGGAACACCTTTATCACTGAAAATATAACTAGATAAATCTATAAACAAACATTTGTTTTTTATTCGGGAACTATCAGCAAAATAACTAATGACAAGGATTTCTGATTTAATGTGCAAACACATACATGCAAACTATGAAAACACCCCAAAAAACCTTATATCTTTGTCGAAACCTAAACAATTCTGTTCCACAACTATGGAAAATCCGAATCAAAAAACTAGCCAAAGGTTTCCTTTTTAAGAAATGTAAATGTCATTTTAGCAAATTACTACATACATTACTCAGATTCTGAACATCGGTTCTGAAATTACTAGTTTTAGTATCTTTCTGCATATTTATCATTTCGTATATTAGTCTTGTTTTATAATTACTCTGTGTTTAATATAATTGTATTTTTAAAATTAAAGTAATGCCCCTGAGCTTTGTAATGTTTTGCTACAGCGGTCATTGCACCAAAATCATTATTTGAAGAATACTTATGGTTGTACAACGCTATCTTTAAATATTGTTTTGTCTGACCGATGTAACAACCATCACAGTCTTTACAATTTATTTTAGGAAGTACATTACTTTGATTTTGTTTATTTATATTATATTTCGTGTTAGTAAAAAGAGATCTGTTACTATAATTTGGAATGACAGTTATTTTTATAAGGAATAGCTTTATTACTTTTATTGTCATTATTTTTAATACCTCTATTATATAATTTATTAATTCTATGTTTAATTATTTTCTCGTAAAAACTATTGGGATAATTATCTATCTATATATATATATATCTATATCTATTATCTAAGATTTCTTTAACTTTGTTTAACCCATTTTTGCTCGGTGTTCCAATATTCAAACAACTCAATTTTTCTCTCAAAAATATACGTACTCATTTTTTATTTTGCTTCTACTTTGAGAGATTTACAGTTAAATTGTAAACGATCTATATTTCGCATATTTAATTCAACTAAGTTATTGTACAGTATTCCATGTGTGTCTTAATACGAAATAATTGTTCTAGAAAAATGTCGTCAAAAAAGTGAGTGTATTTTTGTTAATTATAAAAGTTGGTTTGTTTTAACAATTAAAAAATAAAAATTGACATTTACTCGAGTGTTTTAAACTTTTGTGAAACGTATAAAAACAAAAAAGAATGTTTTTTGTAATAAAAAAATTCCTATTTTGGAACACCAAGCTTATAAGTGCGCTTAATTAGACATTGTTTTTAGAATCTTAACCACCGCAGAAATATTGGATATTGTTGAAAATGATGAATTTTGGAACGATGTGAGTGCTACTGATGTTTTTATAACTCCTCCTGAAAATGGTATGGCTAGTGAAGAAGATAGCGGAGATGAAGAAGACGCTGCTGATATAAATCATCTCAGTGGGCGGCAGTTACAAGCTGGCCACATATACATCTATAAACGGGAATGTTGATTATTTAGGTGAAGAAATTGACGAAATCAGTGAAGATGACATTCCACTTTCTCAACTTCAGCAACAAATATATAGTCGCAGAAGAATTGAAAGAACCTGGGAGAAGGAAATTGATTTGGAGCACAGAATTGGACCCTTTATACCACCTGAAAAATTTCTGAAGGTCTCCAGACCCAGTTAAATGTTTTGAACTATTTTTTGATGATGAAGTACGTGAATATTTAAAAAGCACGTTTATCAAATACTCCAGGTCTCGAGGTGACCACACTTTCGATATGAACGCAGACGATCTTAAATGTTATTTTGCAATTCTCTTGTTATCAGGATGTTTGAATATACCAAGGTGGAGAATGTTATGGGAATGTGATACAGAAACATACAACTTAACGGTAGCCAATGCAATGAGACGTAATAGGTTTGAGCAAATTAAGAAGTATACGCGTTGTTCAAATAATGATAATCTTGCAGAAAATGACAAATTTGCCAGGTTACGCAATCTATTTGATTTACTCAATACAAGGTATATGAAGTTTGCTAGTATGGAAGAAAATTTTTGTATCGATGAAAGTATGCTGCCATATTATGGTAAGCACACGGCTAAGCAATTTTTAAAAGGAAAACCTATTCGATATGGATATAAAATGTGGTGCTTGTGTGAAACATCAGGCTATCTAATGAAATTTGTGCCCTATCAAGGGAAAGAACGAAATAGAAAAAATTTGGATTTAGGAGTTGGTGGCTTTGTAGTTTTAAATTTGTTGTCCCAAGTTCTAGCTAATTCAGGATTCAAAATTTATGCAGATAGGTATTGCACTTCTTTGAAAATGGTTAATCGTTTGCAAGAATTAGGATTTGGCTATACAGGTACATTCATGGCAAATCGATTACAAGATTGCACCATAATAGGAAAAAGCAATGGGCAAGAAAAATCGAGGCATATTTGATTTCTGCACTGATACACAAAGTGCAATTATAGTTACAACATAGAATGATAATCGTGTAGTTTATACTGTATCTTCCTGCGATAAAACTGGTCCTATTGGTCAAGCTTCTAGGTGGATCTCATCGCAAAAAACAGAATACCCATCGACCAACCAAATGTTATCACAAGGTATAATAAATACATGGGTGGAGTCGATAAAATGAAAATATTGACATACATATATAGAGTAAGCATGAGATCAAAAAAAAATGGTGGTGGACTCCATTCACATTTTGCTTAGACACGGCTGTGCACAATGCCTGGCAAGTTTATAAAAAATATAGATGACAAAAAAAGGAGCTTGATTATTTGCATTTCAGTCGACAAGTAGTATGTACTTATCTAAAGAATAATGGAGTGGTAGACCAAAATCTTCGAAACAGCTCGACAAAGGAACCTTGGACGAAGTGAGATATGATCGTATGGATCACTGGATTATTCTAGCTCCTAAACAAAATCGCTGTGCTTTGTGCAAAAAAAAATGCAACAAAATTCTGTGATAAATGTGAGGTTAATCTGCATGAAAAATGTTTTAAAGACTTTCATCATAAATAATGGTACATTTCAATTAAATGTAAATAATAGACATTTAAAAGTAAAGTATGATTTTTTCGCTAATGCAATAAATGAATTTTGAAAACGAACTAAACTATTTTTAGAACTGAAATAAATTTAATTTTTGTTAAAAGATAAAAATTGTTCAATGTTTTATTTTGTCCCTTTCAATGTTCCTGTAGGCCCAGTGTTCCAATATTGGAACATCCCAAAATCTGTGTTTCTTTCAACTTCTTTTGAAAATTCTTTCAGAAGCTATTATTTTAGCGTATTTTAATTTAAAAAAAAAACATACAACAGATTCAATATTTGAGAAAAAAAAATAATTCGGACAAAAATGGGTTAAATTCTTTTCCTTAAATTGAAATGATAAATGTACAGGAAGATACTAAAACTATTCATTTCAGAACCGATGTTCGGAATATAAGTAATGTACATATGTATATAGTAAAATGTTAAAATGACATTTACATTTCTTAAGAAGGAAACATTTGGTTATGTTTTTGATACGGGTTTTCCCTAGTCTTTCAACATTGTTAAGGTTTCGATAAAGATATAAGGTTTTTTGGGTGCTTTCATAATTTGCGTGTAGTTGTTTGCACATTGAATCAGTTATTTATAATACTAAAAAAATTTACAGATCCTAGGTATCAAGAAATCCTTTTTATTAGTTGTTTTGTTGATAGTTCCCAAATAAAAAACAAATGTTTGTTTATTGATTTATCTAGTGATATTTTCACTTATGAAGGTGTTCCGAAAACGTTTGTAAACGTTCTGAAAATATAACTATTATTTCAGTCACTCTTGTTTAATTGACCTAATTTTGATAGAGAACTACACTTTACCTGCATTACGTTACACACTATAAACACTGTTGTAGTATGCAAAGAGCAGATGTAATTATTCATGTTTTTTCAGGGAGCAAAACAGAAGATAGAATTTCTAGAAAAGAAAACGAGAACAATGATGGCAATCCGAAAAATTCGATCTTACGAGGAAGACTTTGAAACCTCTTCCTTCTGCAATAGAGCTGAAAATATTTACATCAAATCACATGAAGCACTGGCTTCTAAAAGTAAATATAGTATTAAAGAATTCGTAACAGAAAGAGCATATCCAGAAATAATGCATAATATACACAACAAAAGTATTCATTGGAGATTCATAAAAAATATAGAGCTGCCTCGAATTGTACATGCGCGGTGTACAGATGTTATAACAAAAGAGAATATATTTGCACAAGTAACCGTTCGTTTCCACACTCAGCAGGTAAAGTTAAATTTTAATGATGTTATCCATCATACATGTAAAAAATAAGTTTGGAAAATAACTTGATCGACTAAAGATGGCTAAAGCCGGTTCAATCTATGACTAGTTTGTGAGAGTTTAGGTTACCAGCACGAAACATACGAAGTGTGTAAATAATGTGTGTAAATGACGCCTCACTTCGAGAGGGGGCAGGTGAATATGTACTACACTATCAGTGCTAGTAGAGTCATGTTGTTTGTTCGTCGCGATTGTTTTAGTGAAGCAGACTTTGCTTGTGCGTTTAGCAAACAGTGACACGAACGACCGTCCCCGGAAATCAAGCGCCAGAGCATGGAATGGCACACTCCAATCTCTCCAAGGTCAAAAAAGCAAGAATGAGCAAGTCAAAGAGCAAAAGCATGCTGATTTGCTTTTTTGATAGCCAGGTAATCGTTCACTAAAAGTATGTGTATCCAGACCAAAGGGTTAATCAACACTTTTACTGAAACGTTAAAAAGACTGGATGCACCTTGTCACACAAATGTCACCATTTCAATAAACCGTTTTTGGCCAGTAAGAACATTCCTGTGGCTCCTCAGATCCGTTATTCGCTCGATTTGAGTCCTTGTGACTTTTTCCTCTTCCCGAGATTGAAACAGTGCCTCAAGGAACGTCGTTTTGAGGCACTGGACAATAGTCAAATGTCCGTAACCGACTAGCTAAAGGCTATTCCCAGTACCCGAGTGTCAGTACTGCTTACTTTGAACCGGACAATGTTGAATTGTAATGTTATTCAAATAAAGCAACAGCAAAAAAGAATGGTGTCATTACTTTATTTACACACGTCGTATATGTTGTCGACTTCCTATTCTAGTTTCAACACAGTGTTCGTGTTATTTCGCATTACGTAAACTTACTGTTGTCGCGCGAAAAACGTGTCCCTTCATTGCGCACTTACAAAAATCTATCGATATGCAGCATTAGAATTTACCAAAGTTGTAGGTATCTGCTTCACGCAGTTTCCGCCAAAAATAGAAAAGCAGATAACAAAACTGTTCAGATAGCACAAATCTGCAAACGAACCTTAAGACTGCTCCTTTGTTGACCTATCTCGCTTTTGGATAGTTACAGTGAGACGGGCTGGGTCCCCATACCAAAACCTTAGAGGTAACAGTAAAGGAAACATTGAAACACCGAGCTGCACCAACAACTGTCGGGCTCAAATACGACTCACTTTATTGATGGTAATATGAAATAGTTGGTATCAAATTCACCAATAAAATACAAGTTGCAATAACAATATTGACTAAATGGCAAGATACCAAAATTAGTAGCAAAAGAAAAAATTATCAAAATTTAAACAAAGCAGTTAGGTGACAAGTCCCCAATTTTAACAGTTAATTATATTTATTGGGATGAGTACATTGGGTGAAATCCATCTTCCTCCCAAATGATCGAAGAATCAAATAACTATTCAAATTCAATTTAAATCTAATAAACGTTAAATAAAGCCAATTTAAAAAAGAACACGCAGTTACCTGGTGATATCAGTGAGTGATTCAATTCAAGATTGTAACAATATAATGATCGAAAAATTAACATCAAAATTGAAACTATTACCAAATCTAAGGTGTTTTCCAATAAGGGCGGGTCCATATTGAAATGGAATAAAACAAGCTGTGTGTGAGGTATTAAGAAAATTCTTTTTTATTGGAAAGACCCATGTATGCCATTATGTATGGAATATGACATCGTTCAAATGTCCGCCGCGGCTGCGCACGGTGGCACGGATCCGAGAAGTCCAATTTTCAATGACTCTGCCGCATAGATCCGGCTGAATTTGAGCGATGGTGTAGGTTGATTTTGAGAGCATCGGTCGATTGCGGCTTATTGGTATAGACCTGCGACTTCAGAAACCCCTACAAGAAAAAGTCTAACGGCGTCAAATCGCACGGTCTTGGTGGCCAATCCACGTCACCTCCGCGAAAGGTAACCATATCCTCAAATCATTCATGCAGAATGTCCATTGTGGCGTTCGCTGCGTGGCACGTAGCGCCGTCCTGCTGGAATCACATGTCGTTCAGGTCCACATCGTTCAATCCGGGGCAAAAGAAATTGGTTATGATTGATCTGTATGGCTCGCCGTTGACGGTGATGGTTTCACCAACGTCGCTTTCGATGACGTACGGAACAATTATGCTGCCGGCCCAAAATCCGCACCAAAGAGTAACTTTTTGTGGAAACATTGCCACCTGACGAACCTCGTGTGGATTGACATCGTCCCATATAAGGCAATTTTGCTTGTTAACATAGTCATTCATCTAAAAATGTGCCTCATCACTAAAGATGATTTTTCGGCCAAAACTGGGGTTCTCTTCCAGACGCTTCGAAGCCCCGTCAGCGAACAAACAGCGTTGTCGCTGGTCATTAACTTTGAGCTCCTGGGTCAGTTGGATCTTGTACGGACGCACAGTTCGCCAAGGTGAAGTCTGCAAAAGATTATAATTACTAATCGGATTTTTTAATCCGATTTTAAAAATCGTTTATAAGCTTCACAATCTTCAATAAAACTTAAAATTTCAGAAAATCAGAAAATCTGAATAGTTAACAGGGCCACCGAGAGGAGGTAAGGTAATCGGATTCTTCTAATTTTTGATATTTATGGTAGGTGTATTTTGGACATTGAATAAGAATATTTCGGAGTAGTTCGACGCAACGTACATAAATTACCGAGATAATCGATTTTGAAGTTTACCATGCCAGCTAAATCCACTAGATATGATACATTTTTCAATTGGACGCTTGACGTAGTCGGTAGCGTTCTATTCCGGTACTCACGACATCGTTGGTTGGAGTCTCATCGTGCGACATTTTTTCTTCAAAACGCACGCAAAATTATGAACAAACCAAATATTATAATAACTATATGCAGGAACATTCTTCAAGTACTTTATTAAAATGCACAATCGGTTGATAAACAATATTCATTTTGAATTAACAACAAAGCAATAAAAAGAAAAGTTGCTTTCCATGTTTCTATGATAACTACCATTCTGGCACGTGCCACACTACGTAAAATACCTGACCCCGTTTGTTTTTTTTTCTTGAAGAAACCTTATTGTTAATTTAAAATTAATATTGTTTATAAACCGATTGTGCGTTTTAATGAAGTACTTGGAGAATGTTCCTGCATATATGTAGTTTGTTCATAATTTTTGAGATGAGAAAAAGAATGAAGAAAACCTATGCTGCGTTTTGAAGGGAAAAAGAATGTCGCGCGATGAAACTCGAACCAAGGATCTAGTGAGTACCGGACTAGAACGCTACCGACTAGGCCAAGTTTCCAATTAAAAATATATCATATCTAGAGGATTTAACTGACACGCTAAACTTCAAAATCGATTATCTCGGTAATTTATGTATGTTGCGTCGAACTCCTCCGAAATATTTTTATCCAAGGTCCAAATTACACGTACCATAAATATCAAAAATTACAAAAATCCAATTACCTTACCTTCTTCTTGTAAGCCTAGCACAAACTAACTGACTGAAGTTACTGACGTTTGGAGCTGCATATATGCTAAACGGTGGTAGGGCACTAAAAACATGTTCTGGTTACGTTGCAACTGACGCATTAATCAGTAAAACACAAACAATTTTTCTAGAACCCCTATGCGAGTTCGGGAATTTTACAAGTTTTGACCAAGAATTCCTATACCACCACAGCCTGTTATAACCAAATAGGGAACATACAGTTCAATATATCAGTGATTCAGGAAAGTGAAAAACGAAGTTTTGATTTTAAACCTGCAGGATGCAAACGATATTAAAAAAGTCAACAGTTATAATAAAAATTTCCAAGTTAACCCATTAAAGGACACGGGCAGCCCGTGGACCGATTTTCACCAAACCTGGAACATAAAGTAATTTATGTGTCCGTAACTCAAATTTTGTATCATCTTACCTGTAGCGTCCACCCAGCCCGCCCCGTGGGTGAGTGCCATGTGGCACTCTTGTCCACTGAACCTTGCCACATTCAATATATAATTAACTATTAGATTTAGTTGAAATAATTTTATTAATTTTTTTAAATTAAGTTTCATAAATATACAGTGTGTCCCAGGATTGACGTTACAAGAGGTGTGATGGACTGAAAATGTTTGAATTTTATTTTAAGATTGTAGAATTAAGCCCTGCTTGGCGCGAATAGAATTTTAAGAATATTTTCAGTTTTTGAAAAACAAGTTGGCCTTGACGGTGAAGCGAAAACTATTTTCTTTTCAGGTAATCTACCCTTTTTGTTCATGATACGTCAAAATGTTACTAAAGAAAGTTGTTGAGAATGAAAAATTATGGCTCTATGCAAAATATCAGAAATATTTACGTACTTTGACTAAACCGTCATTTTTTTAGATTGAACAAAATAAATTGCATGTAGCATTTACTCAAAAATTAAATTTACAAAACGTAATAACATTGTTGTATATAATGTAATAATAAATTATTTATTCAATGTAACTACCGCCATTTTGTACACACTTTTCTATGCGATGTCTGAAATCTCTGAAACTGTTACGAACTTCCTCGATGTGTATTTGCTGTACGCCGTTTCTTATCCTTTCCTTTAGTACTTCTCTACTGTTGGGTATTGGTTGAGAATAAACCAGTTTGAGGCGACCCCATAAAAAAATCTAATATTGTGAGATCGAGCGACCGTGGAGGCCACGCAATCGGACCATTTCTAGCTATCCACTTTTCTCCAAACACCAAATTTATCGATTCAGCTACGCGTGTTGTCGAATGTGCAGGACATCCGTCTTGTTGGAAATACATTGCTTGTCTTTCTGTCAGCGGCAAGTCATGTAAGTACTCTTCCCTGAATCTTTCAAGTAGCTGTACATAAACATTCTGATTTAACCGCCCCTCTATGAAGAAAGGTCCAATAATGCCAAAACGATATGAAACGGCACACCATACATTCACTTTTTGATAATACTGTCGTCTACAATTGACCCGAAAGTTTGGATTTTCTGTAGCCCAATAGCAACAATTTTGAGAGGAAACAACGTCATTTGTAGTAAAATTTGCTTCGTCAGAAAAAACAATGTTTTTATAAAAATTTCGTTCTTCAATACATTTCTCCCCGATGGTAAGACAAAATAATAATCGTCGGCCTTCATCACCTTCTTCGATAGTGTGCACAAATTTTGGTTTGAATGCCTTTACCTTGTTTGCCTTATAAATTCTTTGTAATTCCGATTTACTAACATTAAGATTACGTGAACGTTCCCTCAATGATAGTCTAGGATGTTCTTCCACCGAATCAAGAGCAATAATAGTTACGGCATCGTTTTCATCATGTTTCTTCTTTTCTTTCTTTACGTTACGAACGCTGCCAGTTGCAAGAAATTTCTTAATTATTCGCATGGCAGTCAGACGTGTAAGGTTGGTATTGGGAAATCTCTCGTTAAACTGCTGCACCACTTCTCTTAGTGCAATTTGTCCGAGCCCATAACACTGAACAACGTAAATTCTCTACTGTAACGTTAACATGATCTAGCATTAATTGAAATTTGAACTAAGGGATACTACAAATTATTGTAATCTGACAGTACTTAAGATTAGTGAACAATTTTGTTTTCATGGCCTCCCATTGTTTTATTTCACGCGAATTCAGACATCCCAGACTTTAAAAAACAATTTATTTTGTTCAATCTAAAAAATACGTAAATATTTCTGAAATTTTGCGTAGAGCCATAATTTTTCATTCGGAACAACTTTTTTAGTAACATTTTGACGCATCATGAACAAAAAGGGTAGGTTACCTGAAAAGAAAATAGTTTTCGCTTCACCGTCAAGGCCAACTTGTTTTTCAAAAACTGAAAATATTCTTAAAATTCTATTCACGCCAAGCAGGGCTTAATTCTACAATCTTAAAATAAAATTCAAAAATTTTCAGTCCATCACATCTCTTGTAACGTCAATCCTGGGACACACTGTATATGTATACATACATGTGTACATGTAATATTCCAATATTTTAAAAAATAAGTGAGTTAACAAATTTTTACTGTCGAACTCTTTCGGTATGGTATAAAATAAAATTTTATGCAGAGGCCAACATTGCACTTCTTACATTCTGCCCTGGTTTGGCTTTTGCATCCTTCATATGCACAGTATCTTCGATTACACGGCCGAACATAATGAGGTACTCCATCATAGCGAACCTCTGCATTAGCAATGCGAGCAAAGCGGCGAGTAATGAACTTGGATCTTGACTGATCACTGCAAGTTTTAAACAAATTTTTAACTAAATTTCGCCGAAATTCTAACTGTGACATATTGCTTTTGGACTTTCGGTGTAAAAGCCAGGCATTTTGAATAGCCACATCAATAGTCCATGTAAAAATTGACCACCACCACTTTTTTTTCCGAACATATATACGATAGTTCGACACGTTTTGATCCATCCGATCGACTCCACTCATATATCGATTATATGCTGACACAACAGCAGGGCGTGAAATACTTACCCTCTGTTGCACCTGTCGTGAATATTGAGCTAGATCTTTTGGTTCTTCGCTGTATAACGTTGATGCCAGTGACACTACACTATTGTCTACCCATTTCGTGAATATTATGTCAGTTCCTTCAATCATTGCTGATGTAGAATATCCACGTGGTTGTTTTTTAATTTTTTTGTCCTGTAAGGGACAAGTTTTCGGATTTCGGTTTTCTTGTATAGTTCCCGTTCCATTATAGCCATTATGTTTTAGGTAGTGCAAACCTGGAATATTTGTGAATAGGTTGTCAAAATAAAAACAATATGGCAAAGCTTTTGCGTCCTCTGGCAAGAAATTTATCATATACACCATGGGCGTTATACATTTTCCGAAACTGTCCTCCACTTTCTCATTGTATCTTTGGTTTTTACCTTGATAGACATCAAATGAAATGCTGTATCCTAACGGTGTATTAAGACACCCAAAGCGCAGGGGCTTTCCTTTATAAATTGCTTACACCCATGGCGGCCATAATAAGCTATCATAGACTCATCATAAGATAGATGCTGCTCTGGGTGAAAATGTTTAGCAAAATTTTGGTTAAGTCTGTCAGTTAATGGCCGAAGTTTCCACATTTTGTCATTTGCATTATACAGATCATTTGAAGCGAAATGAATATATTGGCCGATAGCTTTATATCGGTTTAATCACATCGCATTTGAAATTGCTTTTATGTGAACATCATCATCAGCTTTCTAAAAAAGACAGCTCTCTGAGGCCGGCATATATGCACTATTTATAAGTATTCCAATGTATACAAGAATATCTTTATTATTTATTTGGACGCCAGTCTGATTTTTTAATTGAGTATAACTGTTGGATTCTGAGACTATCATATTTACAACATCTTCATCAAAGAATTGGCAAAATAACTCGTAGGGTGTTCTGTTGCAGTCGTCATAGTTTGTTTAAGGAAAAACTGAAACTATTGGGATATCAGTTACACATTTCCATTTAAAAGAATTCTTTGCTCTCTTCAAATTAGGTGGTATAATAGAATTTTTCGGATCATTATCAGACATTTCAGCACGTTTTCTATTTCTTCCAACATAAGCCATGTGTACTGATGGAAGACTGCCAAGTTCGACCACTGGTAGTTCTAATTCTTGTCCCACTAAATGCTCCAGCTGCTCTAAGTTTATAGGACTGACACCATCGAAAATAACATTATTAGTGTGGCGTTAGGCAACGAATGACAGAAAGTAAATATAGATGTCAATGTGTATTTAGTTGTATGAATGTATAATAGTAAATATATATATATATATATATATATATATATATATATATTTATATATATATATATGACTATAGGGAAGAACGAGTTTTCTTTAACGAATAACATCACAATTAGTAGGTATGTGAAACAAATACACAATCTCTAATTTGATTATGGTGAATGTCGTGAACATTTCCTCCGCAGTCTTCATTTGCATCTTCACCCGATGCGTAGTCCGGTGAAGGTAGTTGTACAATTATTTCATCCACATTACTTTCTTCCGTCTCTATTTCTCTCAAATATTCTAATATGTGTTCTGGATTGAGTCTAAAAATACAAACATTCATATATTCGGAGTAGTGGTCAAGAGTGCCAAATGGCACTTTGAATTTTAAAACTCAATTTTTTCCCTGAATGCAACAAAAAAAAATTCACTGAGATTAAATATTTTAAAACCTTATTATGTTAGGTTTGATACACAAATAATATTTTTTACATTTATTTTGCGGGAACAAAAAATTAGCTCTTACCTTCGACTACTCATGGCGCTGCTAAATTTTTGCGAGAAAAAAAAACACCAACTTCAATAAAACTGAGGATCACATCGACATCAGCCAAGAGACTGAGTTGCTATGCACATGAATTAGTTGTCAACAAATGAAATTATAACGGTATATAAAAAACAAAAACAAAATCTCTCGTGATTTATTGTAAAATCATTTGAAACTTAGCAAAAATGTGAGCGCCATATGGCACTTTTGTCCTGTAATGGGTATCAGCACTAACAGGCATTAAAAGCCCAGAACTTGTTCGGAACCACCGAGCTGTATACCTGACTATACCGTACCGCTCCTGGCCCGCCTAGTGGCATTTCGTTACTTTCCGCAGCATATTGGAGGTAGCAGATCCATTTTAGGATTTTAAACTACTACGCCCTGCCGCGGCCGGGTTTCGAACCCAGACCTCGTTGTGAAACGTGATTTTCACCACTCAGCCACTAGGGGGTTCCAAGTTAATATAAATGTACAATTTATTCCCCAACATTACGCAGTTAACTCCGATTGTATTAAGAGTTTGCAGGGCACCTCTTTGTCTTTTTAAGCAAATTCACACCTAGTTTGAATTTCAATCCTGAAATCTACCGAGGTATGTAATTAAACGGAAAAGTTATGTCTGATCAAAAATTGAATAGAACTGGTTTTTGTGGGTGAAGATCCATAATAATAATAAATAAAAATCGTAGAGTAAACACTTCAGTATATTCAACAACAAAAAATTGTAACGATCGTTGCGCCGACACTGGTTTCGTCAGCTTACAATCAAACTAGTGATGAAGTTTGATGATTGTTACAATTTTTTGTTAAATATAGTGAAATGTTTACTCTACGAGTTTTATTCATTATAATGTCTGATCGTGTGCCCAATATGAAGTATATTAGACACCCAATTAATTCTCTAACTGGATTATTACCCTCTTCCTTTTCATTTAAAGAAAATTTTAGTTTTGGATCTATTGGTGACAAACATCGATTACAATTTTCCAGCTGAATATCTGTTCTGATTGACATTCGTAATTCCTTTTTTCTATTGCAATTTATTATTTAGTCTCAACCAGTACACGTTAAGTCACTTTTGTCCTTCATATTAAATTCCTCTTTTAAATCATCTTTACATTTATGAATGAATTCTAAATTTGGTTCTGCTATTTTAATGCCATCAGCATATAATAGTAGGTATACAACATAATCCTTAACCTTCCTATACTCACGTCAAAATGAAAGACGTATACTATACTATTTAATCGGTCTCACAGATTGTATGCGTGAGTATGGGAAGGTTAAAGAAGTTTAAATATATGCAATAGTCATTATCTGATCTTCTAAAACCCAAGTCCAGTAAAAATTAATTATTTTGTTCCAATATTTGGAAGATTGCATAAGACAATATATACTCTTCTTAAGCTTCTAATGGCACTAAATTTCGTATCGATGTCCAACTAGGTAATTCACAGTCCGCATATTTATTCCAGAGACAAATGCTTGTTTGTCTAGTAAACGAGACGATAGATTACATAAAATAAGAACACATAAATCAAATTTAAATTTTTCTTGGTTTCGTATGCTACTTTTTGCTTTCGATGTGACGTTGACAATGGGTTATGGGCCAATACGTTAGAGGGATATCACAAACTAGACATTTAATTTTAGCGGTATCATAAATTAAGTACGACATGTTCACTATAAAGTTTTTAACTGTGTCTGCTATTGGTCGTTTTCAGGACGTACCTAACTGCGATATTTTTAAAACAAACAAGGGTACAATTACAAAATAAGTTACGACAGCCTACATATACACAGAACTACTCGCATACAGCATCGATTTAGTACTGACGCTCTGAACTCGTGAAATAATTAAACGCCGACTCCCCATCCCCTTACCTACTACACTGACTGTTACCGTTGTTTGTCTAGACTAATGAACACTACTACTTATCGCGTGAATATAATTTGGCGAAAAAGCTACGCGAATTTCGTAAGGGGTTACGTTCCCTTACGAAATTCTGAATCGAAAATCTCAGCATCAAAATATTGTAAAACGCTTTATACGTGTTCACGAAATTCTAGAAGTTCGGACTTTTATTCCACAAATGCGCGTTATTGTTCGATATCTGTTGATAGATATAGCTGCAATTTTTGAAGTGAAAACTTCTTTAGCACTGTTGTGAGTGATTTGAAACTCGATGATACGAAAAAGCGGCACTAAAAAGAAAGAAACATATACATAACACATCGGTCAATAAGTCCCGAGGCTTTTTGTCAGATGGCGCCGGTAAAAAATCATTTTTGTTACCGTCGCGGGCCATCTCTTAGATGACAGGGAAAAAAATTTCATAGAAATCCGTCCATTAGTTCACAAGTTACATCGCTTTGAGTGACGGTACTCTTAGCAGGGACGTCAACCAAGGATGCAAAGCAGTTTCGTGTCTTGATTTATCATTGTTTTTTGATGAAAAAGAAAAATACTGTGCAAGCAAAAAATGGCTTGATAAGTGTTATCCGGACTCTGCCCTGTCGAAAGCAACCGTGGAACGTTGATTTGCCGAATTCAAGTGCGGCCGTAGGAGCACCGATGATGCCGAACGCTCTGGAAGATCGAAGAAGGTGGTTACATCGGAAAACATCAAGAAAGCCCACAAAATCATCTTGGAAAATCGCAAAGTGAAGTTGCAGGAGATCGCTGACATCATGACGATGTCGAAAGGCAGTGTTTTCACAATTTTACATGACCATTTGTTCATGCGAAAACTTTTTCAAAATGGGTGTTGGACTGATTGTATCACTCTTCAAGGGAACTATGTTGATGAATAAAAACTTTTGGAAAAGAAATGTTTGTTTCTCCATTTGCCTCGGGACTTATTGACCGACGTGTTATATAGGATTTATCCTGCGAGAGAATGAGATAGAATAGCCCTCCTCACTCTTGTCTTGTATTAATGTAATTGTAAAGTAATGCTTTTGCGCCTTTATGTTATATAATGCTCGTGATAAAGGCATTTCTTCTTCGGCAGATGGTAGCATTATGGTCTCCAAAATGTCTTTGTATTTGAATCGATCGACAATTTCTTGAATTTGGTAAAAGAACCGCAACCTTGGCCAGAAAAATAACCGTAGAGCATAATTGAACCACCGCCATGCTTTAAAGTGGTCACCACATTTTGCTTATGCAACCGGTAGCCAGGCTTGCGGCGAACATGAGTTATCCCCTCCGACCCCAAGAGATTAAATTTGCTCTCATCACTAAACAACACTGTTTTCCATTTCGCAACAGATCAATTTTCATAAGTAGGTACGGAAAATTTTCAACTTTAAAATCTAATTTGACGTTGAAAACTTTAAAAATAATTTAGCAGTATAGCAGTTTCTAACCTTGCTTCTGCCGCCCGTCGACGGACAGTAATCGAACTTATTGGTAAGTTAAGATCATTTACTATGCCCGATGAGGAAATCAATGGATTTCCCGTAATTAACTTAACGATTTTTCTCTCTTTTCATTTGTTTTACGTGGGCGACCTCCAGAATGTATATTTTGAATAGGTAATTTTTTGACATGTTTTGAAATGACTCTGGAGACTATAATTTTCAGTCTTCCAGAAATTTCTTTTTGCGACACCTCGAAAAGCTTGAATAATCGCCAACTTAATACGAACGTTGTATTTGTTTTTCGCTATGTTAAGAAATTTTTACTTTAAAAATTTCTGGTTAAAAACGGAGAATTTATTTCAAAACTCTCTTAATTATACGTTTTCCCGCTTTAGAATATGTAGCGAATGAACAAGAGCACAAATTCGACTATGTATGTAGTTGAATGTGTGTTGCGCAGCTATAAAACTACTCTATCCGTTTTTGCGTTACAACGGTACTCATTGATGGGCAGGGAATCGTTACGTAATTTTTTTTGTTGTTGCTAGACCAAGAACTTAAATGGCATTCAAAGAATAATAAGTAAAACCTTATTATGAGAATAAAAAAGTTTTATTGAATGAACAATGTAGTTGCATATGTTTCTCACAATACTGTACCTCTATACCTCGCTTTCTCAAGCGATTATCTGCTTCTGTCACACACACTGTTATAATGGCCGGAATTTATTATTTTTTCAAACGTTTACGTAACCCTTTCTTGTAACTATGTTCAACGCTTTAATTACATAAATTTTATTGTAAGTAGAGAAAAAACATATGACAATGTTTAATGAAATAATAATCGAAAAACAATTTAACAAAAATGAACGTATATATATATATATATATATATATATATATATATATATATATATATATACAGGTCTAGCAGTATGAAACCGGAATTTTTTTTTAATAAAACGATTGTTATTCAAAAGTGATAAAAAATATTTTATTCAAAATAACTTCCAGTGGATTGTACACATTTTTCCCACCTCTCCGGCAATTTATGGATGTCTTGCCAAAAAAACTTTTCTTCTTTCGAAGCGAACCAATTATCAAGCCATTTTTGTACATTTTCGTACGAATTGAAGCGTTGGTTAGCGAGAGCGTGACCCATCGATGCGAATGAGTGATAGTCGGATGGAGCCAAGTCTGGGGGAATAAGCCGCAAGCGGTAGTAATTCCCAATTGAACGATTCAATTGTTTCCCTGACCGGTTTTGCTGTATGAGATGGGGCTTTATCATGCAGCAAAATCACTTTATGCTGCCTTTTTGCATATTCTGGTCGTTTTTCAGTTATTGCTCGGCTTAAATTTATCATTTGCTGTTGGTAGCGTTGAGTGTTGACGGTTTGACCAGATTTCAGCAGCTCATAATAAATAACACACTTTTGGTCCCACCAAATACAGAGCATCGTCTTCTTTCCAAAGCGATTCGGTCTTGCAGTTGATGTCGATGGTTCGGTTGGATTCAGCCATGATCTACGACGCTTAGGATTTTCAAAATAAATCCATTTTTCATCACCTGTCACGATTCGATGGAGAAATGATTTTCTATTGAACCGGTTAAGCAGCATTTCACAGGTGGTTCTTCGGTTTTCTTGCTGTCTTTCGTTCAATTCATGCGGAACCCATTTTCCCACTTTTTAAATTTTTCCCATAGCTTTTAAACGATTGCAGATAGCTTTCTGCGATACATTTAATTGATCCGCGAGTTCTTGTTGAGTTTGAGCATCGTCTTCATCCAATAAGGCTTGAAACTCTTTGGCTTCAAACTTTTTCGGTGGTTTTTCACGTTCTTTGTTACTAACCTCAAAATCACCACTTTCGAATCTTTTGAACCACTCGAAGCACTGTGTTTTACCGAGAGCATGTTCACCGTATGCTTCGACAAGCATTCTATGCGACTCAGCAGCAGTTTTCTTTAAATGGTAACAAAAAATTAATGCTGTCCGCAAATCGTAGTTATTAGGCTCGAAACTTGACATGTTTGAGGTTATAAAAAAATATACTAGTGTACGGAACGTGGGTTAATGTTTGTTGACACTCTTCGTCAGCTGTTAGAAGAAGACGATGGCTATGTAACAGCAGAGGTCGAATATTAGAAACGACTTGCCAGCTTCCCCTCACTTGCCTGGCGAAATATTCGTCATAGTGGGGGAACCAGCCGAAGAGGGCGAACCGGCGCGATGTGCAGCGGTACGCTTTCGGCTGTTCCTTGCCCCTTATCTGTTATAATACTTGTAACAGATAAGAAATATTAAATAACTATTGAAAGGAAAGGTCTGGATCGAATTTCATGGTTGATTGTATTTGGCTTATGCCTATAACAGATAGATTTATAGGTATTCTTTTTTAACTAATAAATATCCATTCAACACTTATTTTATTTTAATAAAGAGTCCGCAGGACCAAAAATAATGTGGTAAAAAAATATACACAACGATGACTTGAATGTTAATATTACATATCGCATACTGTTTGCGAACTCGGGCGTGAGATCTGGAGGAATTCGGGAAAATCGCAGTAGCATAGATTAAAACAGCGAGATTGAGGAACTAGAGAAAACAATGATCTATTCCTGTAAAAAAAGGAAGTAAAACCGTCCAAAGCTATAGAATACAGTCACGTATAATAATTATCATAGTAATAATGATTATAATAACAATAAAAATAGTAATTAAAATAATAATAATAATAACAATAGTAATAATAATAATAGTAATAATAATAATCATAATCATAATAACAATAATTGTATAGAGGCATAACCTTCATATGGTATTAAACGACATCGAGCGTAATCGAGAAAATGAGATGAGGGACCCATAAATCTAAAATTAATGGAATATTTACAATTTCGAGGGATAATTTC
The DNA here is from genome assembly GCA_038088585.1 of Chrysina gloriosa. Lineage (NCBI taxonomy): Eukaryota > Metazoa > Arthropoda > Insecta > Coleoptera > Scarabaeidae > Chrysina > Chrysina gloriosa. The sequence continues at coordinate 51,163,354 of CM076088.1, forward strand.
AAAATCATTAAGAAGTATTGCACAGCTGAAAGTTGTTAGAGGTAGGTAATAGAGGAGCTTTGCGAACACAAAATTTGGCAAAAATTATTCAATTTTATTAAATCCGATTAGGAAAAGCCACAACAAATGTTCAAACAGGTATTAAAAAAGTGTAAGTTATACAACGTTTTTCAAAATTTAGCGGAATAAATCTTCAAAATGTTGGAAATCATAAGAATTCCCCAAATTCGTGGAAAAAAATTTCAAAACTATTCTTGAGGCATTTCCTCATCAGTCGCGTACAACGTTAAACCACGTTGTTTCTTGATGGAAGGTTTATATAACAATGTTGAAGACATTTGAGTTAATTGCTCCTCTGTTACCTTGCTGGCACGACCCGTCTCTTTTTATTTTTAGCTGCGACTTTTATTGCGACTAGCGCACTAACGCTATCGCTCGACAAGGTTGAGCGTTTCTTGTGGCTCACAACATCTGTCAACGCGGAAAAAGTCCTCTCTGCCGCCGCGTTCGAGTGTGGCAAAGACCGTACTATACCTAAAAGACATTTTAATTGTGGATACTTGAAATCTCCACTTTCATATTTCCTAAACAAAATTTATGTCCACATGTCATCAAATGACAACATGTCGATTTCTCGTCTAATCGAACTGTTTCGATATTCCGAGAACAAGAAACGCCACTCCTTTTTCACTACGGCCTTATCAAATCCACCGAGTTTTCCGCGACAATCCAAACTTCACTAAACCTACAATCCCGATCCTCATCTTTCAAGGCGGTTTCACTATCAAAAACACGCAAGGAAGTGAAAAATTCATCATTAATATAAAATAATCTTCGTTGGATTTGATTTGCAGCCTCTATATAAAAATTCAAACAATTCTGGCGAATTCTATGAACGATTTCCTCATTTTCGGTGGTATTGTTTGATTTGAGTTTTTATAACGTCGTGGCATTCTTCTCCGAATGATATCTCATCTACAGGCAATTGATTACTACAATCTTCGAATCGAACGTACCCCGATTGCACAAAGGGAAGGAGACGTTTCGTTATAAAATGTCGTACCATCCGCGAGGAAAATTGAAGGCATTTCCCGTGCAACTGATGAACTCGCGTTTCAGAATTTTGAAAAGAAAGGTTTATATTATTGAATATCGCCAAAACATACTCTAGAAAAGCTAGGTACGCTTACATCTCGAGATCGTTGAGAAATGCGTTCATTTTTTCGAGTTTTTCTCGTTTTTTGCAATCACCTTCTTCTACTATCGCATCGGAGAAGCATGCCTGCAACGACGGCATCAAAAGACGCAGTCTCTGGATAGCGTCGTGACGTCCGATCCACCGTGTTTTCGAATATTTAACCAGTTTTAGTTGTAACCCTTGACATGCATCAATAAATTCGTCTAAAATTTGCGATCGTTTCGCATAATTTTGGTGGTAAACGATCGACATCATTGACTCCTCAACTATGTTAGGCATTGTTTTTTCAAAAGAATGCTTTGATATTAGCGCGAGAGCATGACAAACACATGGAATAACAATGACGCTCGGATTCTCCAGAAGGAGTAATGCTACATAATTGTACATTATTATATTGTCATTAGCTTTTGAAAGTGAAAACTTTGGTATAACTGGCAATATGTGAAAACAATACATGTGTGATTCGATAACAATTTACAAGATGACGACAAATAGAATGTATGTGAAAGTTACATTAATTTAATAATATAATATGATTATGAATATGATTATTATTATTATCATCATTATTATTACTTTGTAAGGCTTTTCCTCCTTTTTTATGCCAGGAATGAATCTTGTTTTCTCTCCTTCCTCAATCTCGCTGTTTTAATGTATGCTACTGCGATTTTCCCGAATTCCTCCAGATCTCACGCCCGAGTTCGCAAACAGTATGCGATATGTAATATTCGTCCAACATTGAAGTCATCGTTGTTTATATAGTTTTTACCACATTATTTTTGGTCCTGCGGACTCTTTATTAAAATAAAATAAGTGTTGAATGGATATTTATTAGTTAAAAAAGAATACCTATAAATCTATCTGTTATAGGCATAAGCCAAATACAATCAACCATGAAATTCGATCCAGACCTTTTCTTTCAATAGTAATTTAATATTTTTTATCTGTTACAAGTATTATAACAGATAAGGGGCAAGGAACAGCCGAAAGCGTACCGCTGCACATCGGGCCGGTTCGCCCTCTTCGGCTGGTTCCCCCACTATGACGAATATTTCGCCAGGCAAGTGAGGGGAAGCTGGCAAGTCGTTTCTAATATTCGACCTCTGTGTAACAGGGGTCTTATGGTGATTAAACTGAACGCTGGCACCATCTATAGGGAAATTCCGGTTTCATACTACTAGACCTGGTATATATATATGTATATACGTATGGGCGTAGCTAGCGGGGGACAAGGGTGGGTATTCCCCTATACATATACATTAGAGCGGAGCAAATTTTTTACTACCAACTTTGATTCTGATTCTGATTCTGATTCTATGATACATGAAATTCTAAGAAAAGAAGTCCAATACACCATGGGTGTATGATAAATTTCGAGGCGCCCCATTTTCGATTTTAGATTTTATGTTCTATGGTAAGACTGATGTACATTGCGATTTACTGTGGACAAATTTAATTTTTTTTTCCACATAAAAAGTGTATACTAGTGGTCTTTGATGCGAGAAATCCATTTTTAATATTTAGTCTTCGAGATTCGGAGAGAAAGGCCAAGAAATAGAGTGCCGAGCGTAACATTAAATATAGAATATTCGACTAATATAATAGTCAATTTTTACAGAATATTCTTCGTCGCCTAAATATACATTCGAAACGCACATCGACCAGAAAGTGAGACTTTCAACCACAAACAAACATGTTTGTTTATATCGCCGAACAATAGACAAAACATATTTCGAGCCAAGTCCTGATAAGCCGCACACACCAAATCGTAATAATAACATAAAAACCAGTCGAAATCTAGATCATTTTCGATAAACAACCGAAGATATAAAATCAAAGATTCTTGCGATTTTCGTCACTTATTGTCAATTATTCTCATTTATCACTTGGCTCTCTTGTCTTTTGATCTCCGGAAAAATCTCAACGGTTACACGACAGTATTCTCTCTCTTGGCTCCCTCCGGAACTCGAGCATTCCTTTGACAAGGGGAGGGCACGACGTGTAGGTCACGGATTTCAAAGAGCTTTTGGGATAAGAAAGTACTCGACGTCAGTAATCTATAGATCCCTCCCCTCCTCTCCCCCTATTTTGGCCGTTTTTGAGAAAAATCTGTTTGAAAAAGTTACGCGTTTCATATACCCGTACCTTTGCACAAGTTAGCACTAAGGCATCGTGGCTCCGTGGGTGAGAACTCGATTATCAACCGGATGATCAGGGTTCGATTCCCAGCAAACAAGTTTTTCAATTTTTTTCACTTATCGAAGCCTGTTTCTTCTTCGCCCTTGCGTTGTTCATTTGTATCTAACGAAGCCTCTCATTTTTTCTTTTCCAAAACCACACACCAAAATATCAGTTTGATTGGCAACTCACTCACTGTTCTGTTTGTAAACACGAATAGTGAAGAATGAGAAAGTTAAGGATAAAATTATTTTCTACACCAAATAACGATGCATGACATCAGTCAGTGATGAATAATAGCGTTTAAATATCCACTAATTGTGTAAATTGATTGACAGGATTGTTAAAGAAGGAACAGGCTTCGATAAGTGAAAAAAATGAAAAAAACTTGTTTGCCGGGAATCGAACACGGACCGCCCGGTTGGTAATCGGGTTCTCACCCATGGAGCCACGCTGCCTTGGCGATAACTTGTACAAAGATACGGGTATATGAAGTGCGTAACTTTTTCAAACCGATTTTTCTCAAAAAACGGCTGGGTGTTGGCGGCTAAAAGGGGGATCTATAGATTACTGATGTCGAGTACTTTCTTATCCCAAAAGGTCATTGAAAGCCGTGACCCACACGTTGTGCCCCCGCTTGTGAGTGATAAGTTTTTTTTTTTATTTTGACTTTGATTTTACGACAAATATATGGTAATATTATAAAAAACATATCACTTTATAAAGTAACTAAATTTTTATCGAAAATATATTATTTATTCTTTTATAGAAATTTAACATTAAAAATGGATGCTTCAACTTCATCTACACAGCATTATACTGAATTGGGACATATGCCAGGACACAATGTTTTTAGTTTCGGAGTTTCTGCTGAAATGGACACAATAAATTTACCAACTTATCGTGATGTTTTAAAGTATTATTTTTTTAAGTGATTCTGCAAAAAGTAGAAATGAAATGTTTTCCTATAAAATATTCACTTAAAAATGTTGTCGACAAACTAGTTCTAATTTGGAACCAATTGAGAATTGAAATTATGGAAAGAGATAATATTTATAACAAATTAAATCGATTCCTTATAAGAAAGAGACAAAGCGTAAAGGACACCAGCATATAAGAAATTTGTTGAAAGCACCGCTAAGGTATTCTTCGTTGGAAAATGTCTATGCAATTTGCAGTTGAATGAATGTAGTTGTGTCCAAAATCCACAACAGTTAAAAGAATTTATGTTCGATCAACACAATTCAAGAAACTTTGTATTCCCGAATACAATGATTTTGTATCGGACATAGTTACTGCTGCAGTACAAACTACTACGACAGATTCAGAAGACATCTCGTACGAACCAGCTCCATCTGAATTAGAAGGTGGTATTGATATGCAATCTGTTTCAGTACCAATGCAACAGGAAAACAAACGTGGCAATTACACTCAAAGATACGATGCCTTAAATTTTGCTGTTTTGCGATAGATTTGGAATACCGGATAGACAGAGTTCGTGCTTAGCTACGGCGCTTTTTAAAGACATTAATTTAAAGGATAATAGAGAAAATGCAGTAATAATGGATAGATTTAAAGTAGTAAGAGAAAGAATGAAATCCAGAGACATTATATCCAGAAGACGATATGATGGTTCAACGTTAATAGCATTTTCTTATGATGGACGAAAAGATGATTCTATTACACGTGAAAAAATAGATGAAAAATGGCATCAACGAATGGTAAAAGAACCACACTTAATTGTTTTAAGAGAACCAGGTGAAAAATTAATTGCTTATGTAAACCTAAGAGGCGAAACTGCTGAAATAAAGTGCACACAATTGTGTGAATTTTTTGAGGAGAAAAATTTATCTTTAACAGATTTAATTGGTATTGCTTCTGATGGAGAGAACACAAATAGTGATGTTTCTAATGGTGTAATAAGGAAAAGTTATCAAAATAGCCAGGAATGCATAAAATTCAAGCTCAAGATTTTTCCACACTAGTTGTTTTTTCCTGTGGATTTCTTTCATTATATGCTGCAAAGTTGGGCTTGCTTTTTGTTGGTATGACGTACGATGATATCAGCCATTTCTGGCGTGAAAAACAATTTGAATGTGTCGAGATTTGACAGCATGTTGGTGTTTCTATTAGACCCACATCTCTGTCGCACAATATTGTGCCTTCCAACTTGATGTTCACTTATCGGTGCCTCAGCGTACGCCCTGAGCACGCACGAACGCGATCCGTCGTTGAAGGATTTTCGCGGTTAGTTTGAACGCTTTTTTAAGACCGATAGTCGCGCGCGACAAATTATGCTGTCTGGATACGAAAGCTTAACGTACAGTTACAACGCGCAAATAAATCGCGGTTTGTGCGTACCAACTAGAACAATACAAAATTTGGACGCACGGCAACTGAGGCAGTAGGTAAATTTTTGGTTACTGACCGGACGGTTAATGCAAGAAATGCGAATGCTGGTCGACCGAGACAGGGATGCACAATACAGGTAGAACAGCAAATTCTAGATGCAGTACACGAAGATCCCTCTGTTAGTATCCAACATTAAATGCCGAATAGGTAATAATGTCAATGATTTACTATCAGATATATATCCTAAAATAAATTAATCGTATTATAAAATGCATTGTAATGTTACATTTTTCAATATGTATTATTTTGAGAATAAATCATTTCAAAAGCAAATCATATCTCGCGTAATGTATCGAATTTAAAACATCAAATTCATCCATTTGATACTACTAATGACGAGTAAAATGTTTTGGAAGATTGAAATTGAGAAAATATTACGATACGTACTATTACAGTAGTATACGAGTGCAGTTTTGCCAAATGTATGTTTCTCTTAAATGCTTCCTAAAAACATGCGAAGCATGATACAATACTTTAAGATTTTAAGATTTTCGATTCAGCACCGAATGAAGGCTGTCGCTGCGTGTAGCTTTTTCACCAATTTAAACACATTCTGTATAAGATGTGAACACGATCCGACAGTTTAAACTCTAAATGTTATGAACAAATGTTGCGATAAGAAACAATGAACTGAGGACTGAGGTTTGCTTTGGACATTAAAACCGCATAGCTTAGTGTTGTTGACAGCGGGTACGTATTGTATTTTTGAATTGTGGGCGACTAAGATTTTGTAGCGCCATTCCATGCTAAATATCATTACAAATTATTCGGCACTGTTATACAATACTTGATTATTTCAATTTTATTTGTTTTAGAGAGGGAAACGTATTGTTACTTATGACTAGAGTTTATTAAAAATGTGGTACCCGGCAAGGGCATATGTCGGTGAACGCAGCGTACTGGAGTTAGTTGATTGGAGAATAGATAGGAGGGCGACTGTGTTGGTTAACAAATTGACGCTTGCCGCTACGACATACGCCCTTGCCCGGTACCACCTTTTCAGTTACAACTAATACTATATAACTATATTATAATTTTTAAGTAATTGCAAACTATATACACTGTAGAAACATACGTACCGACACATGCAAGAAATACGTTTGCATTAATCGATAACCTATGTTGTCACAATATTATCGACAGTGATTGACAGATTCTTATTCTTTACGTACAACGTTATCGATTACTGTGTTCCCTATATTGCGGTCCGTATTTTCGTGTACCATATAAGCTTTAATTAATGTTCCATTTTGTTTAAGATGTTGGCCGTTTATGACCGTTTCGGGAGATTGATGTATGGCAGTAAAATTATTAGCAAGGATGTATTAGAGTACGTGGTTTTTGAAAAGCATTTGGCCAATGAATATGGTATATGGAGAATACATGATAAAGTAATACCAGATTGGATGACTGCTAAGGAACCGACATTTCTAACCTACAAATCTATAGCAGAAATAGTATCTAGTAATGCCGGTTTAGCAAAAGTTGATAAAGAAGAAGGTACTAATACAAGTGCAAAACCAAATGAATAAATATACTGTTTAATTATATAATCTTGGACAATATAAAATAAATATTAATTAGTTGGTAGTTTGTTTTAATGGTTTCGATTACTTTGAACTTGAATTCCTGACTTGCTCCATTGCGCCAGATACGTATTTCGGCAACTAAGTTGCGATCCTTACTGCAATACTGGGGAGTTCAGTATCACTAACGAATCCAGCTAAAGTCCAAGACGAACACTGTACACACTAAAGCACTTGCATAGTGAGTATCACACACTGAACGCGCAAAACACACCAAAACACTGTTAGCGCTCTTATTTGTAATTATTTCTTTAAATTAACTTCCGTCGAAAATCCCATATGTATTTCACTAAAAATTGTTATGTTAAAGATGCGATAAATAATTCGAAGGAATAGAATAAAAATTGTTGGAGTTATGCTGCGTGTCGTTTTGAAAATTCTTGATCCGCTTAGCATGGGCTTCAACACAAAAATTGTATAATTGGATGCTCATATCTATCTCCAACACTTTCATGATGCGTAGAATATTTGTCAGACCATCATTAAAATTGCACACGGCAATATCAGTCGCTCTATTTAAATCATTTTTGCCACTTGAGTAGGATTTTGGAGCCGAATTTCAAACAGTAGCATTGAAACTTTCGTTGGTACTTTACGTGTAAACTCCCAAGCAACGGGTTAGCAATTCACCTCGGCTCAGCTCCTCATAAATTGGTTTGATGGCTTCAAGAACTTCTTCAGGAAGCGATGGGTTATGATGCAAGGTTCCAAGGAATCCGTACCTTTCCGGCACGGGTACACTTTTACGTCACTCGTAGTAACTTATAAGCACTCTGAGATTAGCAGTAAACTGTTAAAAATTAGCATTACACACCAAAGCCGTGATTTCAAGCGAGGAAATTATGTCCTTTTTGTGTATATACTGACGCTACACTAACGTACTTTTCACTTCTGAACTAAACACGGAAATGTTTCTAACTGAATATAAATGCTTTCTAACAACATCTGTTAGTGTATTAGAGGAATTAAAAATCAAAAGGTAAGACACTAGCAGGTATTTATTTGAAACAGGTAGTTGTTTCGGAGATTTCCGACGCACTGGGGGAAGAGTTCGAAATTTCAAGAACAAAATGTTTTTTCAGGTAATAAAGTTTTTGGCCCATATTCTACAAGGTTTAAAGCATCTATTAAGCCAATAAAAAATTGATTTTCAGAAAAATTTACAGTGGTTTTGAATTTAGACCTCTTACATTTTGGTAATACATGTTAAATGGAATCATTGAGTCTTTGGAGATGCTCAGTTTTCCGAGCGTGATTTAACTATAATCGGAACACCGTTACGATATCTTATTAAGGGATCCGTTTTGTTTTTTCCCAGCGTGGATCTACCTCTGATTTAACCGAGTTCTAAATGGATATTTACTTTGGGGTTCTGTCGGACGACACGGATAAGAAGGTAAATCCCTGGCGATTCTTAATTTTTTTAATTACATAGAACAGAGAGAACGTCTTTGTGTGATGATAGACGCACCTTAATTGGTCTTGAACGCTGCTAAACAGATGGGTTAAACCTATCCAGCCAGGGGGATTTTATATTTCGTTCGTCGATGTTAAGTTCTTTTACTATATTTCGAATCCGAGACGTACTAACAAGGAGAGGACGCCGACTCGTGATCACGGATTTCGCTGAAATTTACAGCATATGCTGAGCTTAGCTAAAAATGAAAGTACCCGAAGTGGGAACTGCAGATGGCCAAACGTTTAGAAGATACAGAATTTTTTATGCGGCCTTTGCATTATAAGAGCTATTTGTTATGTTATGTTAACATCTGTACTAAGCAGCGCTTGGCGTAATGGTAACAGCTGGGACTCATATTACGTTGGTCGCAGGTTCAAATCCCCGCGCGGAGACTTTTGTTTCTAGCTCTTTCCCGATTTTTATTGTCGCAATTAAACAAAGTGATAAATAATTTATTTGATTTATTTATTTATACGCACAAAGCATAGAGCATTGTTTATATGTTCCTAATTTTGTGGTACATACTTCTGGAAATTCGGTTTCTAACATCTTTTGAATTCTGCTGGGTTTATGGAATTTACAGATATGGGAAAAGATATGTTAAATTTATGTATAAAATCTCTAGCTAAAAGACATACTGAACCCCTTTCTAAAACATAAAATGTGAGTATATCTTGTATATTATATTCTATTGGAATATTGGGGTATATTCTATATACCCCAATGGTAATATTTGTTCGCCTGTATATCCTTTGAAAATATTTTTTGTTTTCTTAAGTTCATAATTTGTTAAATATTTGTTATAAAAATTTTTGTTAACAGCCGATATCACAGAACCAGTATCTAATTCCATACTTAAATCTACATTATTAACTGTGATTTTTACTAAAATAGGACAGGCACTGAGATTATTGCTTAAATCTACCTTATATATTGAGTTAACTTATATGATAGAGATCTACCACTAATAGGTCAATAAAACAAGGCTGGTTTGAACGATAGTTATATTTTCAGAACGTTTACAAACGTTTTCGGAACACCTTCGTCAGTGAAAATATAACTAGATAAATATATAAACAAACTTTTTTTGGTTTAAGCGAAAAAATAAAAAAGAATTTAATAAAAACAACATAAACATTACTTTCATTCCAAATTATAGTAACAGATCTCTTTTTACTAATACTAAATCCAAAATAATTAAACAAAATCAGAGTAATGTAGTTTATAAAATAAACTGTAAAGACTGTGATGGTTGTTACATCGGTCAGACGAAACAATATTTAAAGAAAAGGTTGTATAGCCATAAGTATTCTTTAAATAATGATTTTGGTGCAATGACCGCTGTAACAAAACATTACAAAGATCTTGGGCATTACTTTGATTTTGAAAACACAATTATATTAAAAACAGAGAATAATTATAAAAGAAGACTAATATATGAAATGATAAATATACAGAAAGACACTAAAACTATTAATTTCAGGACCGATATTCAAAATTTAAGTAATGTATATAGCAATTTGTTAAAATGACATTTGCATTTCTTAAGAAGGAAACCTTTGGCTAGGTTTTTGAATTTGGTTTTCCCTAGTCCTTGAACAGAATTGTTAAGGTTTCGACAAAGATTTTTTGATATAAGGTTTTACTTAATTTGCATGTATGTTTACACATTAATTTAGTTTTTATAATTTATATATATATAAAAGTTGGTTACACATCCTCTATATCAAGAAATCCTAGTCACTAGTTATTTTGTTGATAGTCCCAAATAAAAAACAAAAGTTTGTTTATATATTTATCTAGTTATATTTTCACTGACGAAGGTGTTCCGAAAACGTTTGTAAACGTTCTGAAAATATAACTATCGTTCAAACCAGCCTTGTTTTATTGACCTATTAGTGGTAGATCTCTATCATATAAGATAAGTATAAAAGGTCACGAAATATATATATATATATACATTTAATATATTGAGTTAACAACATTTATACAAGCATCATCTACAGTTACTAATGTCACTATTTTCTATGGCTTTAATATGATTATTTCTACACATGTTCTGCAAATGTCCTACTTTTGAACACTTATTACATTTATAAAATTTATACCTGCATTCTCCTTTATGCGCCTTACCACAACAATAGTAGTTATCTTGATTCGAACCTTGTTCTGATCTGTGCTTATTCCCATTCTTCTTTCCTTCATTTACCTTCTGCTTTGGTGTGTATGTTGGATGTCGAGCTCCTTCAATCTTGAGTACTGCTTGTATTCTTGTCCCATTCATGGAATTATTCACTGCACTCTCCTTTGATATTGCTATTTGTACCAAATCTTCCAGTTGCTTATCAGTTTTCTCTTCTACCAATGTATCTAATACAGGTCCATGTTTCATACCCGTTATAAATTTATCTTTCATACCTCGTTGAGATTTTTAAATTCGCAGTTAATTGCAAGTCGCTTAATTCTGGTAAACCACTCCATTACACTCTCAGTTGTTATCTGATTAGCTCTATAAAACTGTGTTCTCTCTCGATAAACATTAATCTGGAGACTATATTGCTGTTTGAGAATATTTTTAATTCTTCATAAGATTTGCTTTTGGGGATATTCGGGAAACACCAATCTCGTAGCGTTTTATATACATCAGTAGACAGTAAACTGATTAGCATTGCAACTTGATTTTTTCCTCCGTAATTCTGTTTGCCGTGCAATATTGTTCAAATCTTTCTATGTATACGCAGAAATCATCGTTTTCGTTAAATTGGGTTATGACACATATTATCCCGCTCATTTTTCTTCTGTTTTGTTTCACTTTTCTTTCTATGTTTTCTTGTTTTCTGTTTTCCTCGTCGCTAATTTGTAGTGTCCTTTACTAACAAATAGATACACGCAGGCCGTTTTCACTATGCTTTATTTCCATAGTTCTACCGCTCAATGCGCACGCCCCGGTCGAATAGAGTTGCGCGGGTTATTTAAACTTACACTAAACACTCCATAATCTTTTAGATGATATATTTGGTTAAGTTTGGTTTTCCTCAAATTATAGTATCTGACAATGGTACTCAAATAACGTCGGATGAATTCAAACAATACTGTACAAAAGAAGGAATCAAACATATCCGCACATCACCGTATCATTTAAAGGCAACGGTTTTTCTTGGTCTGGTATACTAGTTTTTGCAGAAGATTGCTGTTTGATTTCGATGTGCCGTTGACAATGGCTTCTGGACCAACACATTAGAGGGATATTACAAACTAGACATTATTGAATTTTAACGCCACCATAAATTAAGTCCGACATATTCATTATAAAGTTTTTAGCCTACATATTGTACTGAGAATTTAGGTGAACTTACACTTCTTAACTAGATTGCACCGGCTTAGCTCTGAATTAACAACATCATATAAAGCATTAATTATAACAAATGTATTTACAAGATTTTCGGAATATTTTACAAAAATTCAAAGGATTTACCTAATGTGTGAGATGTGTGGTGTGTAACTTCTTCTGTTCGATGAATTTCTTCTTATCCTCTTAAATTTCGTCTTGGGTATCGTTGTATTTGATTAGTAATTCCCTTTTTACAACATTTAGTTTTAATTATAATTAAAATTTTTATTGAAATTTTATTTTAATTTCATTAGAAATCTTCTCGTTGATTTTTGCGTTGTTTACATCTCTCGTCGTGCACCAAACATTCATTGTTTTCCAAACCAGGACGCTTCCTCTATCCAAAGGTTACTACCTTTTCTCTGTCGTCCAGGTAACTAAATGTTTAATATCTTTCCATAGATGGCGCAATTAATCACTGACCTAAAGTAATCACTAAAGGCTGGATAATATGCAGTTTGCATAAATTTGCATATTTGCATAATATATGCATTTTGTATATTATTTTCATATTTTGTAGTAATTCAGCATATTTGAAGTATCCGAGTTTTATTTATTTATTCGATGTAATTTATTATAGGATAGGCATTACTAAAAATATGTCGCGGTTGTAACCAACAAAGAGTTAAACAGCCCTCTTTAAATTAAAAATAGCATTCTATGAAGCCTCTTCTCGATACTTTTCCGATAAGCGCTTCCAAAAATTTATTAATGCTGTTCCCATACATCTAGACCGGGACAGAATTCAAGGAAAAGCTAATTCCCTGAAACTTCTAAATAAATACAAAAATACATTTTACCAGAAAATTAGGAGCACAGGTGTTTCTTTGTTATTCGGAGAAATTTATTCCCATATTCGAAAGCAATCTTATTTATTTTAAACGTCATTTTACGTTGGTTTTTCGAAGTGTAAACTTGTGGGTTGTTATTAATTATAATAGCAAAAATGCCGAAAATAGCGACTGCGCCTGGATGGATTGCACCTTATTCAGAATTGCGTATGGATGGAGAAAAAGTATTTTGCGTAGCATGCAGCAAGATTGTAAGTTAAATTTAAGTTTATTTCCTCTTATTAATCTATAGTTTTTAAACGATGTTTAACAAAATCACCAATACAACGCTTCCACAAATAATTTTATTTTAAAATGAGTAAAATGAGATGTATATTTCATGCGTATTTTTCGCATATCATCAGCACAATACGGAATATCTGATATTCCGTATTCTGCTGATGATTTTTAAATAAAAATCATTTTAAAATAAAATTATTTGTCGAAGCGTTGTGTTGGTTATTTTATTAAATGTCGTTTATTCCGATTGCTTCGCAAACTCTTTACACATTAGTTTTTTATTACTCCTTTATCTTTTACTAACACTTATTTTATAAGAAAACAACTGATGATGTGATATTTTTATGCAGGTTACAAGTGAGAGAAAGTTTTAAGTCGACCAGCGTGTTAAAACTCCATCTCATGCTGCAAAACTATCAAAGATGAAATTGGCGAAGAAGGGTCAGCAAACATTACCGCAATGTTTGCCATCAACCTCCAAAAAATCGGAACAAGAACAATTTAATGAAGATTTGTGCCTAATGTTTGTGTCGGCAGATATTCCACTACATAAAATAAACAATTTAAATGTCAAGTTATTTTTGCAAAAGTACACCAGCAAATATAATATTGCCGACGAGAGCACCTTAAGAAAAAATTATATTCACCGTATCTATGCAGAAACATTGAGTAGCATTAAGGAGGCTGTGTCAAACAATTACCTTTACATATGCGCAGATGAAACTACTGATAGTGTGGACCGATACATAGTTCATTTAATGATAGGTATCCTTAACGTATCGGTTCCAGCAAAATCTTATTTAATTTCATCCAAACAGTTGGAAAAGGCAAATAATTTGACAATAACAAGGTTTATACAGGAAGAACTGGCAACCTTTTTCTTACCGGAATCGATTCCAACAGAAAAAATTCTATTGTTTTTAACTTGAAAATCTTTTACCCAAATTTAATTCACACAACTTGCTTGGCGCACGGACTAAATCGTGTTGCAGAAGAAGTAAGAAACCAATTTCCCTCGGTAAATTCTGTAATTAGTAGTGCTAAGAAAGTGTTTTTAAAAGCTCCATTAACCTTCCTATACTCACATCAAATATGAAACACGTATGCTATACTATATAAGTCGGTCTCACAGACCGTATGCGTGAGTATAGGAATGTTAAGAGTTCAGTTTTACAAACAACATCTATCCGGTATTCCGCTTCCTCTTCAACCAGTAATCACACGATGGGGAACGTGGTTGGAAGCTGCTATTTTTCATGCAAATCATTATGAAGAAATAAAGACAATTATTATAGATCTTGATAGCGATACACAATCTGTGCTAGACGCCCAAAAGGTGTATTCGAGTAAAGAAATACCTCAACAGTTGGCGTTTATTAAAGCCAACTACAGTTTTATTTCCACTTCTATATTGCAATTGGAAAAACAATTTATGTTGCTAATTGAGAGCGTTGAAATAATAAACAAATTTGAAAAGTTATGTTTTGATGTTAGAGGAAGGGTGGGAAAATCCGTGTATGAAAAATTTTTAAGTGTAATACAAAAAAAATGAGGGTTTTAAAAGGCTAAAGGATATTGCTAAAATCTTGTGTGGTGAGTCAGTAGAAAATATTGAGTTTACAATAGAGGATATTTCTAATTTGAAATATGCTCCTATAACAAGCGTGGACGTAGAACGAACATTTTCAATATATAAATACATGTTATCAGGCAAGCGCCACAATTTTTCTATTGAAAACTTTGAGAAAAATGTAATTGTAAATTGTTTTCATAGTTAATTATGTTGTAAAATGTTATAAATAAAGTTGTAGTACACATAATAGAATATTTCTTTTCTATAGTATTATATTTTCTAGCATTACTCCTATTTTTTTATCTGCATAGTTTTCATAAGAAAATGCATATTTAGGTCAAAACATCTGGATATTTATGCGCATATTTCCACTTTTTTTTGCATATAATCCGGCCTCTAATAATCACAGAGGTATGATTGTCCTTGACTTCTATATCCAGTGGTAATTAGGACTTCTTCTAACGTGAAAGTGTTGAATGTATGTGTTTTAATGTTTACATTGCTTTCTATCTTTCAATCAGTACTTTTTACAATGATTGTTATTTTTATTTTTAGTTACATATTTTTCTCCCATTAACCGTCATTGGCTGGACTTAAAAAGGAAACTAACACTCCCCGTAACTAAGTCTTTAAATGATAGCGTGCGTAGTATTGGAAAAGTATAAGTAGAAGCCAAAATTAAACAAGATGTCATTTGAACGTGGGGCGTCCATGACTCTCAAACCCAACATTTACTGTAAATGTTGATATATTTTTAATTGTAATTAATGATAGATTATTTAGCCATGATAATGGCAATTAACCATGTGAATATTTTTATAGAAGCACATTAATATTAGAATATACATAGACAGATATGTAAAAATTTCGACCGCAGTAAGAGAGGACATAATATAGAAATTAAATTAGTTAAAATTTTGCAGCACCTTGATCTAACGTTGGTCGGTAAAAATAGTAATAAATAAATAATGGTAAATATGTATGCACTTACCTCTGTAGCAAACAGTTATTATAATAAAAATATATTTTTTAACAAGATGTCCACGTAAGTCATGCGTTCATTGTGATTTGTACATTTGTACATCGCACATTAATTTTACTTAAATCATACATATTTGCTCTGAAGCAATTGCAAAACAACCTCGTATGAATAAAGGCTCACGTATTTATAGTAATGATACCTGTAGGTGTTAAAACATCCATAGATTCGATACTCCACACGTGTGTTAAACCTGTCATGACTGGCACAAACACAAATACAAGCTGTGTTGAACGATGGGAGTGTCGGAACATATACATACTCAGTACTCGTATCTTAAAAGCATGTGCATGCTCCTGAAAAAGTACATACCAAATAAAATAAAGAAGAATAAAAGAACTGTCGTATATGTACTTTTAATAACGAATGATCTTGCTTAGAAGACGTTTGAAACTATTTGTTGCAGCGGCTGGTCTTCACCGTCCACCAAATTTACCTTGAACCAAAAGCGCCCTCTTAGATCTCTTCAACGCCCACCGGTGGGCGGTACCGATCCCGTTGGGAACCAGTGTTCTAGACGATGCAGAAAATTACTATCGCTTCTAATAAAGTGTGCATGGAAATTTTTGCACACTAGTCTCTTATTCTTCCTTTTAGGACAGTCACCTTATAAACCATGTTCCTTCAAGTAAATTTGTGTCCATTTCACAACAATCACTTTGTCAAGATATCAATGTCTTTTGGAACTTTGTTAAAGTTTAAAAAAATGACAGTGGTATACCTTCAAAACTTACACATAATAATGTTACATCAGACTTAACTTAAATGTAATATATGATTTATTTGCTACCGTTTTGAAAGTGTATCTAAACAATATAATTCTGTTAAATACAACATCAACCCGATACATTTTGCATATAATTCCAATTTAAGTGCTATATCAATCACTGCTGATGTTGTGTTCACTAAACTAATCCATCTACAGGGGCGCCAAAGTCCTGATCATGACGGAGTACCAGAATATTTTCGAAAGATGTGTGGTAGTACCTTGTCGTTACCTCTGGCTTTGCTATATCGACTATCCTTGAATACTGGCTGCTTCCTAAATAAATGGAAACTGGCCTCTATAACTCCAGTTTTTAAAAGCGGCGACAAGAAACTAGTACAGAACTATCGACCAATATCTATCCTGTCGAGTATGACGAAGATATTGGAGCACACAGTCTCCGAGGCGATTTTCAAAACATACCACAATATGATTAACATTAATCAAAATGGATTCTACGCAGGACGCAGAGCGTAAACTAATTTGTTAGCGTATACGAACATCATTAATGCTTCATTGGAATTGGAAAAACAGGTGGATTCGATATATCTTCACTTCTAAAAGCGTTTGACCAACTAGATCACAAAGCTATTATTTCGAAAGCTCATGCTCTATGGAATTAACGGAAAACTACTCTCATGGTTATTATCATATCTAGAGAATCGAGTGCAGGTGGTTGTAATATCTAAACCAATTTATGTCACTCCGGAGTTTCACAAGGAATCCACCTGGCTCCTATCCTATTTACACTCTTCATTAATGATCTTTACTCATCCTTCGGATACTGTAACTATTTGTTTTATGCAGACGACCTAAAAGTTTTTAAGGAGGTAACGAAATTATATGGTTCCAAATTATTACAGAAAGACCTAAACCATATCCCTCTATGCTGTAAAAGCAATAGCATGCACCTAAATAATTCCAAATGCCGCACAATAACTTTTTCCAAAAGTTCATTTTTGATTATCACATTGCACTCAAATAAGTGATCTAAGCGTAATATTAGATGTGCACTGACCTTTACCTCTCACATCGATGTAATTATAAGTCGATCTTTACGTCTATGTGGCTTCATTGGAAGAATATGTGCAGACTTCACAAATGTTATGGCAATGATTACACTTTTCAACTCGGTAGTTAGATCTATCCTTGAGTACTGCTGCATAATCTGGTCACCTTACTATGTCACACATATTAACAGGATTGAAAATATTCAAAAAAAAAATGGTAAACTTTGTACAATAGAAACTACAGATTAATAAAGACGATTATGAATACACAGAAAGGCTTAAACTTTTGGGTATCAATTCTCCTGAGTCTCGTAGACGGATAAATGCTTAACATTTGGTTATCGTTTCTTACATAATTGCATCGATTCTCCACAACTGCTATCCGAAATTAATTTGCGAGTACCAACATTTAACTCCCGCGCTCCGACTTCATTTCATATGCCTTTCCATCGAACACTTTATGGCCAAAATAACACTTTGCATAGGATGTTGAATTATCTGAATTCCTTGGAAGATATTGATGTGTTTCAGAATTCTTTCGCCTGCTTCACAAGACACGTCACGTCGAAATTATGATCAGTGTTTGCCTAAGATTTAGTTTATATATTATGCACGCTTTGGATTGTATTTATTATTTTGATGATTAGCTTCTAAGTTGTCACTCATTCATTGTAAACCTTCATTATCAATATTAAGATTGTACTCTTTAGAATTTTCTGTAAGTACTAAATAACTAAATAAATAAACCCACAGATAGTACTTCAACGGCGGGAGGTCTGGAGAGTGAGCTGGTTATTCCACCGGACCATGTGTTTGTTCAGGGAAATTAGTGTCCAAAATAATTTTCAAATAATTTCGTACTATATTATACCATAGCACTGTTGTGTGCTGGGACACCATCTTGCTGGAAGAACATAGTTCGTCTTATAAGAAGAGATACATTTTCTACAAGCCCTGGGAGTTTAAGTCCCATCGTAAAAATGTCACCTTATTAACCGCTCCCATTGATTATTCGCATCTCTGAGCCAGTGTGGTTATTCTACGGACCAGTATCTATAATTTTGTGTTGAAACCAAACCGTTGCCGTTGTAATGGAATTTACTTTCCCCAGACCACTTTATTTGTCTGAAAAAATCATCATACTGCAACATACCCTAGCAATAAATCTAAGCCTCCTTTCTGAATCTTCGGGATAAAGCTTATGTATGCGCTTAAAGGGCATAGCCGGCTTTCCATGTTAAAACTGCCGCCAAACGAAATAAAATTTCTTATCAACTATTCGACAGCAATCGACCTATATACGTTTTTGTCAAATTTTCAACCCGATAGCCGCCATATTGGACGAGTAATGGCGGATTATGTCATATTCGTTTTTCATCAGTTTTAGCTGAACTAACGATCCAAAAATTCTGAAAAAATTCACAAGAGTGCTGTACATGATAGTACACTCGTGTGAATTTTTCGCAAATTTTCCATTGGAGAGTTCGCGAAAAAAACAATTTGTAATTTTTTACAATCAATTTTTTCATTGTTAATAGTTTCGTTCAACTTTGAATTTTTATACTGCCGATGCATCTTCTAAAGATACCTATTCTATAATTTTCTCAGATTTTTAAAAGGGTCCACGATACTGAAATAGATTAATATCTTTGGTTTATCGCTTAATAGGTGACTCATTCTCCAAGAATTCCGTTGTTTAGTGAACTAAAATCGATTTTGAACAATTTCAAATAACGAGACTTGATTATTTGTCAGATTTTATGCCACTAAAGTTTTATTAAACATTGTATTCCTTGAGCGAATAATTGTACGTTCATTCGTTGCAGAGGGCGATAAATAGGTTAGATTTGGTTGGAGCAGGTCGAAAATGATTTTCATCGCTCAATAGGTGACTCATTCTTCAAGCATTTCGTCGCTTAGTAAATTAATTTCGATTGTGAACAATTTTAACTAACAAGATTTAATAATCATATTTTTTGACTTTATGCTTCTTTGTCTTCACCGAAAAATGTCAGGGTCAAGTACAAAGCAATCAAGATGTTCATATTGCGATATTTCGCTTAAGAAATGTCCAGGATCGAAGTTGGTCGTAAAAACTGATTCAGAAGCAAGCGTTCTATCGAAGTTGTTTGAACGAAAAATTGATGTCAGTGACGTTTTCTGCAACAAATGGCGCAAAAATGTATATACTCAAGGATTTAGAAGAAGTTGCGAAATTATTGATTGTCCCAACGCCACTACTTCATCTGACGATGTTAATGATCCAACTTTTCTTGTTGCGGAAAAGAATCCCAAAGAAGATTCTCAAAACATTGTTGACATTCAATCATCTCGCGTGGTCTCGACACACAAATACTGCTTTTGTGGGGATCATATTCAACGTTAACTACAGTACCGTTTGAAGCTCGAAAACAAGTTTCTACGGAAACACAAACCTTTATCCCAAAAGGAAATAGATGTTGTCCAAAACACCTCATAAAAAATCGTTTGTTTGAAAATGAGATGCACCAAATACGGATTCATTCAAATTCAAGCACAATTGATGTCGATGATTTACGCCATTTTCTAACGGACTTATCAATTCAAAGAGAAAGTACTTACTGATAAAATAGGCGATTATACCTTGTCAGAGGAAAAAATTCGCGTATTCACTGGTTTAAACTAGGAAAGCATTTTGGAAATTCGTGACATGCTGACATCATTGAAGCATTCTTCACTTCTCGTAGCCCAACTCAAGCAATAGTCACTTTTCTGTTTAAATTACGAACGGGCAATTCGAACAAAGTAATTGCTTCTGTACTTGGACTAGCACGAGAACAACAAGTATCGGACTATAGTGATCCAGTTACTAAATCGTTTATGAAGGACGTTCTACCAACAAAGTTTGGATTCCATGCACTTTCGCGGGAAGAATTGATCCAAAACCAAACTTCTGAGATGGCAAGAAAAATATTCAACATGAAAAATGAATTGGCTTTAATTTTTGATGGAACCTACGTTCAACATGAAAAATGCTCCAACAACCAATATCAACGATCATATTCAGGTCAAAAGAAAAAACCTCTGTGCAAACCATTTACGATAGTTACCACGAATGGATACATCGTAGAAACTCTTGGACCTTTTTCAGCAAATCTCAATGATGCCACTATCATGGAACAGATTTTAGGAGATCCTAACGGTCTACGAAATATCCTCAAACCTGGAGATATTTGTGTCGTTGATCGTGGTTTTCGCGACGTAAAAGATAAATTATAAGAAGTAGGTAAAGTAATGAATAATGACTAACGTAGCAATATATATATATATATATATATGTATATATATATATATATATATATGTATATATATATATATATATATATGTATATATATATATATATATATATATATATATATATAATATAATGCAGTTTTCAATTTTTGTTTTTTATGTATATATACTATTGATTAATTGATATTTCACGATTTTTGTTTTCATTTTATTCAAACGATTAGGTATTCATTTTCTTCGTAGTTCAGGATTAGAAGTTGTTTGCTTCAGATTCATTCAATATTCACAAAATTCGTTTATTTTGAGTTTTTGGCTTATTTTTATATATAGTAATTTTTTACGTAAATTGTTCGTAGGATTCACGGTACAAATGCCTGCACTAAAAGGTCAACGGAAACAACTAACTACCACAGAGTCAAATAATTCTTGTTTGGTAACAAAGGTTCGATGGGTCGTTGAAGCAGTCCACGGCATTTTAGGAGAAAAATATCATTTGCTCTATCAACAAATTGATAATAAACTGTTGCCGAAAATTCAATCATATTGTCGGATAACTTGTTTTTGAATAACAAATTCGGTAAACGTTTGAATTCTGATACAGGAATTGTTGATAAAATTCTTACTCAAATGCAATTAAAAAAATTGTGTTGAAAATACATTAATGCAAAGAGTAGAAGAAGAAAAATTAAGCCGGCGTAAAGTTCCATTCAAGACGGTGAGTTCTTCTGACATATCAGACTTCCCGGAAATGACCGAAGAGGATTTGAAGATCTCTTTTACCGGTTCTTATCAATTACATCAAGCGGTTTCCTATTTGGCAGAAATAATGGACGCAGACAGTAATATTGGAATAAGTTATGTTAAAGAAACTCCAAATATTATCAAAGTTGAAGTTAAATCGAGACATGTTAGAAGTAAAACCTATAAAAGTTTTATCGAGTATGAGCCAAACTCTTTCGGCTACTCTGGAATCAAGCAACACTACTGTGAATGTCCTAATGGCAAACGTACAGTGGGTTGTTGTTCTAATGTAGCTGCGATTGTTTATTATTTATCTCATGCCCGATACCTTTCAAAAATGGTGAAAGCAGAAGAAATATTGAGCAAATTATTTATTGCTGAAAACGTACCAGCGGTAATCAATGAAGACAGCGACGATGACTGAGCTAGAAATAACCACGTTTATCAAGAAATAATATTGTAATTAACGATAATTCTTAGTTTGGTATAATAGCATTCAACAAATTCATTCTTATTATTATAATCACAATTTTTGACAAGTATAAAACGTTTTGTTAATGATTTCAGTAGCTTAAAAAATGTATTCATCTAATAATAATATAACTATTCAGTCGTACTGTATAAGACAATATTGACGTTCTAAATATTTTATATATAAATTAATTGTAAAAAATTACAAATTGTTTTTTCGCGAACTCTCCAATGGAAAATTTGCGAAAAATTCACACGAGTGTACTATCATGTACAGCACTCTTGTGAATTTTTTCAGAATTTTTGGATCGTTAGTTCAGCAAACTGACGAAAAACGAATATGATATAATCCGTCATTACTCGTCCAATATGGCGGCTATCGGGTTGAAAATGTGGCTAAAACGTATCTAGGTCAAATGCTTTCGAATAGTTGATAAAAAATTTCATTTCGTTTGGGGGCAGTTTCAACATGCAAACCCGGTTATGCCCTTTGCATGCTTTATAACCACATCGTTTTCAAATGCGTTGTACTGTCGGATTTGAAATATCACACTCTGCGGTGTTAAGGAAGATGTAGGATTGGCCAGGTACTGTATGTTCTTAATCAGCAGATGTCTGTTCCCAGGAAGCGGTACACGTTTATTTACTAAACTGTACCATGTACCCTAAGATTGTGTTCTAAACGTTTTATAATCATCTTTGTTTGGGATTTTGTTGCCTTCCAAGGAAGAGCAAACAGTCGTCAAAAACTTTCTAAATGGTATTGATTCCCAGAAAATTTATTTGATCAAATACTCAAACAAAAAATGGCCTTTGAGAAAACTGCTATGTGCATCTATGGTCCATCAAAGATTAGCCAACTTAACATTTTTAGCATTTGAAAAAAAGAACTGAAATTTTAAATATGCGGTACCTATCTGATTACTTTCATGTTACATCTCAATCATATGTAACACCATATGGGAACTTGTCTGTCGTTTATTCGAGTTTCGGTCTCGTATGTTCCATCAGTTCATAATTCCCGCCATAAACACTTAGGAACTTCATAATATATAAGTTGTATGATGACAACTACATTATTATTAGTGCAATAAAACATTACTAAGGAAAACAAGCAGTATTTTACTTGGTAAGATAAGGAGAACAGTTCACACACTTACGTTAATCGTCAGTGATAGTTCAATGATAATTCTTACGAGTATATGTATATTACGTATATAGTGACCATACGCATTAACCTTCCTATATTCACGCATACGGTCTGTGAGACCGACTTATATAGTATAGCATACGTCTTTCATTTTGACGTGAGTATAGGAAGGTTAATCAACTTGAGATTTTATCTTTGAGTCAAAGCCCAAAAACGCGCAAAGTTTTTATTTTACTAACTTATATAAGACATTATCGCTTTTTTACTGTTTGCATAAAAATACCCAGCGGAGAAATCCTGAGAATAGTTAAAACCTTAATTAAACCTCAGCCATTGTTAAACTAACATACTCATATTCATTCGTGTATCGATTTGTACGTTAACCACGTCAGTTATTTGAAATATTATGATTACGTTAAGAAGTTCATTAAACGCCCCTGCCAACTACATATCACCCTTGTTTATATAGCTTATAGTGGCTTATAGGCTATAAGTTATAGCCTTGTTTATATACCGGTGACATAGAATAAACTGCAATGCATAGTACCACGCGATAAAGAACCAAGAAATAATAAGAAAATTCCTATACACTAATGTCCCATCGCTTTTTGTTTTCACGTTACAGGCTGTTGAGGTTTTTAAGCTGAAACTGGTTCTAGTTGTGATGGTGTTTTGAACATGCATAATATGCATTATTGGACCGATGAAACCCCTCATCATACCGTAATACGGAATCACCAGTATGGTTTTTCCATTAATGTGTGGACAAGTATAATCGATAATTATCTAATTGGTCCAGTTCGATTGCCCAGACGATTGACAGGCGAACTCCACCAAAATTTTTGAAAAATGAACTGAACACTTTATTAGAAGATGTCCCATTGGATATTATAAGAAGAATGTACTACATGCATGACGGTGCGCCAGCTCACTATTCTCGAAGAGCAAGGGAATTTCTTCAAAGAAGATTTGGAAATAGGTGGATTGGTTGTGGGGAACCTATACCATGATCAGCTCGTAGTCCCGATCTTAATCCCCTCGATTTTTCATTTTGGGGGTTTATGAAAAATGAAGTGTATGCCGCAGAAATAAATACTGAAGAGCAATTATGGAACAGAATTGTGGAGTCTGCTGATACATTTCGTAATAATCCGTACATATTTCAAAGATGCCGTCAATCATTAATACGAAGTTTGGAAATGTGTATTCAAGAATAAGGTCACCAAATTGAACACCTTATGTAGAGCTAAATACCTTACATTTTTAATGTTGTTTTATTAAATAAAAGCCTTTTCAATTAATAAAAAACTTAACAGCCTGTAGCTTGAAAACAAAAAGCGATCGAACATTAGTGTTTAGAAGTTTTTTATTATTTTTTGGTCCTTTATCGCGTGGTGCTACGTTCATTCATAATTTTGATACGAATTATTTTGAATTTTTGTGTTTTACTTCGATAATTATTAAAATTCGTGGGTTCTTCCGTTGGAAATACTGGATTGTCGAATTTTTAGTTATACAAATATAATGACATTATCAGTATGTCTTTATTTTGGTGTTTTTTATCTCTATTCATTTCGGTTTGGATTGGTTATTGTTTTTCTTCTAGGATTAATTTTAGTTGTATGTATTCTTTATTTTAACTTATTTATTTACATTTAAGTAGTTTTATTTTTTTCTTTGACGCAGTTTTCCTTCCTGTCTAATTACTATATAGATTTACCATAATATAATTATGTATTTTATTTGCTGGTTGTAAGACCTTCAACACGTAATAAAGAATAGTAATTTTAGTTATCCATTTCAGTTCATACCTTTAAAATGCCATATTTTTCAAAAATATTAAGGATTTTGAAAGATATTTTTGCGTTAAACCGTTTACGAAGTTTTCACAATTCATAGATACTGGCAGACAGACAAATACGTAAATTGAAAAGATTAATCGAATAGGATGCATAACAAAAAGAAAGTAGTGGCGTTAATCCAATAATAGAAAATTCTAACACAGTGGAAGAATTTGATATATAGGAATGATACACTTAATATTATTTTTTCTGTATTGTAATGGTTTCATTGTGCCAGTTCATCTTACTTTTATCGATATATGTATACTGCAACGTAAATACATAGCCGCTGTATAATTCATCAACCTGTAAATGGTACATATATAAACTGCTGAACAAAATTAACACACCACTTTATTTCATTCAAATAATTACATAAATGATACTTAAATTAAGTATATTGAATCACAAATGTGAAACTAGGTATTTTAAGAACAAACTAGCGACATAGTCTTATTTTGACTAATTTTTACTTAAAAATTTGTTTTTGTATCGAAGTTTTGTAAAACACGGAAACGGAAATCAAATTAACCTTAGGAGCTCTAATGCAATATCAATATTGAGTATGTCCTCCTCTACTCCAAATTAGTGCATTTACACATTTTGGCATGCTAGAGATTAAATTACGAATAATTTCTTGAGCAATATTCCCCCATTCAACTACGGCTTCAACTAGTTGATTGTGATTGATAAGTGAAGGCTTACAGTTGCGGACCTTCTTTTAAGAAAATCACATATCAGCAGAATCGGATTAATGTCTGCTCAAACACAGTGTTTTCTAAGTAATAAGTCACATTCGTCGAAACCAATTCCTCCCCCAAACATTACAGAGCCGCCCCCAAAAGGAATTGTTGGAGAAATGTTGCAAATTACAAATCGTTCTCCTTGTCTTCGCCACGCACGCTCACTTCCGTCAGGAGATTTTAAACTAACCCTTGTCTCATCAAAGAATAAAACCTTCCCATTGTCAATAGTCCAGTGTTCATGATTTCTAGAAAACCGCAATCTTTGAATTTTCTGCTCTCTGGTGATTAATGACTTTGCTGCCTGTCTTCTACTACTTAATGCAGCCTCCTTTACACATCTTCTTACAGGTTGAGATGATAGGGCAGCATTGCCAACAGGTAGTAATTTATTTAACATATTGCTAGTAATCTCCCTGTTTCTTAGAGTGTATTGGCTAAGAAAACGATCATTTGTACAAACTTTTCTCCTTTGACCTGGTCTTGGAGAGTAAGATCCTTTCTTGTTAAATCTTCTGATCAATGGACTTATGCTGAAAGGTGATCTCCCTAACATATGAGCAACATGACATGAGTGACGTGACGCATGGTGAACCCCTCTTCCAGTAATATGGTTGTCCATACTGCCTCTTCTACCGATAAAGTCCTTTCACGATTAATTTTCTACTTCTTAAAACATGCTAATAACTGCAACAATACCGATGTAGTAAATGTGATATCGGAAAAAGCTTAAATAAAAAAGTGTCTATAATTGACAATTGCCACTTTAAAACAAAAGATAACTTGACAATTGCATTGAATGTTAGAGATTTAAACCATACTTATAAGAACATTAGTAACTTCACAACTCCCTTTGATTTAAACAAGAATACAATAGTGGTGCGTCAATCTTGTCCATACTGTTATTAAATGATAATAAAATGTATATATATATATATATATATATATATATATTTCGTGACCTTTTATACTTATCTTATATGATAGATCTCTACCACTAATAGGTCAATAAAACAAGGCTGGTTTGAACGATAGTTTTAGTGTCTTTCTGTATATTTATCATAAATATACAGAAAGACACTAAAACTATTAATTTCAGGACCGATATTCAAAATTTAAGTAATGTATATAGCAATGTGTTCAAATGACATTTGCATTTCTTAAGAAGGAAACCTTTGGCTAGGTTTTTAAATTTGGTTTTCCCTAGTCCTTGAACAGAATTGTTAAGGTTTCGACAAAGATTTTTTGATATAAGGTTTTACTTAATTTGCATGTATGTTTACACATTAATTTAGTTTTTATAATTTATATATATAAAAAGTTGGTTACACATCCTCTATATCAAGAAATCCTAGTCATTAGTTATTTTGTTGATAGTTCCCAAATAAAAAACAAAAGTTTGTTTATATATTTATCAAATTATATTTTCACTGACGAAGGTGTTCCGAAAACGTTTGTAAACGTTCTGAAAATATAACTATCGTTCAAACCAGCCTTGTGTTTATTGCCCTATTAGTGGTAGAGATCTTCATATAAGATAATTAAATGATAATGACTATAACCTCTAATGATGTCTGTGTAAGGCTAATTGATTGGGAGAAATAATCTAGTAAATGACAATGAAATCCATAATACATGCGACAATAACATAAGTTATCATATTGCCGAAGAATTACATGACGCTCTTTCTTCTGGCAATATAAAAATTTTATCAGTGACTTATGTTAGCGGTTTTATTGACAAACGCATTCTCACTGATATTAATTGTGATGCATGTTTAAGTGCTTTAACTTCTGATTGTTCATTATTACGCAATCAATTTCAGAGAGTTCTCTGAGCAGCAGAATAAATTAAAATATCCTTGGGAGAAATAAGTTATGTGTGTCGGTCATGGAAATACGTTGCTAGAACATCAATTGTAAAATTTGCAAGTAGCAAACATTCAGAAGAAAGCTACATTGTTTTGAGCGTTTAATTATTTCATTTCTGTACTTCTATCTTTGATTTAATTAATATTCACTTTTTTAACGTAAAACGCTACTGTAATTATATTTTCTTTTCTTTTGTATTGTTCTTAGCGTTTAATTATTTGTTTCCTCTACGTATTAGATATTTGTTTTAATATCCACTTATTATTTAATGTAAAATTCAACTGTAATTAATTTTTCTTTTCCTTTATAATACACATTTTCTTTTCAACTTTTTGTTTTCATCTTGTACTTATTATACCTACATATATCGTCGGTTTGAAGGTAAGACTCACTAAGTTACAGTTTAATCCAAAATAAATTGTTAACACGTAAATACTTGTGAAATACATGCTAGCAAGTATTTACGTGTTAATAATTTATTTTGGATTAAAATGTAACTTAGTGAGTGTTACCTTCGAACCGACGATAAGTACATTTTATGTCAATTTAAAATTCCCGTCAATAATTTTAAATTTCGCGGATAGTTGATATCTAGCGCCCTCTTTGACACCCTCAAATCTTGCTGTGTGAAATAGATATACATATATCTATATCATCGAATAACTTTTAGCATTGAGTCGGTTACTCTAGGTAACCTATGGTTTCGGCCGAAACAGAAACTTATTTAGACATGTTAAAATTTCAATTGTATGCCGAAATCTAGTGTATGTTTTTCATGTTATATAGTTCATTTGCGTAAAATGGAATAAAGAAACAACAATTACGTTATGTAGGAAAAGTATATATTTATTTATGTTATATTAACTTGCTGACTCTGACGAGTACGAGACACGAACTCGCCCGAACGAAGCGTGACAATTCACGAACACTGAGTTTCGGTGCGACTGCAGTTGTTGCGGCTGATTTTTGGTGAAACCCGAATGTTCGGTCTGCCACTAGTTTTTAAGTGGCAATTTGCAATTATAGACACTTTTTATTCAAAGCAATTTATTTTTACTTTACATTAGCCATTACGCTTTTTTCGATATCACATTCACCACATCGATATTGTTACAGTTATTGGCATGTTTTAAGAAGTAGAAAATGAATCGTGAAAGGACTTTATCAGTAGAAGAGCCAGTACCGACAACCATTTTTCTGGAAGAGGGATTCAACATGTCATACTGCTCATATGTTAGTGAGATTACCTTCCAGCATAAGTCAATTGATCAGAAGACTTAACGAGACAGGATCATACTTTCGAAGACCCGGTCAAGGGAAGTTACTCTGTACAAATGCATGTGATGCTCGTTTCCTTAGCCAATACACTCTAAGAAACAGGAGAGTTACTAGCAGTATGTTAGGAAATGAATTACTAGCTGTTCGCAATGTTGCGGTATCATCTCAACCTGTAAGAAGATGTGTAAAGGAGGCTGCATAAAGTAGTAGAAGACAGGCAGAAAAGTCGTTAATCACCAGAGAGCACAAAATTCAAAGATTGCAGTTTTCCAGAAATCATGAACACTGGACTATTGACGATGGGAAGGCTTCATTCTTTGATGCGACGAGGGTTAGTTTAAAATCTCCTGACGGACGTGAACGTGTGTGGTGAAGACCAGGAGAACGATTTGTAATTTGCAACATTTCTCCAAGAATCCCTTTTGTGGGCGGCTCTGTAATGTTTTGGGGAGAAATTTGTTTCGATACCTGTACAAAGTTGGTCCTTATACAAATAAGGTCAATGAATGTGGTTTATTACTTAGAAAATATCGGTTGGGTATGTAATTCCAATTATAGGACCTAATGCTCTGTTCATGGAAGATAATGCTCGTCTTCACGTGACTAGACAAGTCGTTGACTTGGGTAAAGTGTTGGTAAAACAGGGCGGCTAACGGGAGAGGGGTACAGAGATATTTTGGAAGAAGTATTTCTGCCTTCCGTCCGTATAATCTTCCCAGAAGGTCCTATCCATCCACTGCAAACAATTCTCCAATCCATACTTCTAGAATAGTAAGGAATTGGTTCGATAACAACCTCGAAGTTATACTAATTCCTTGGCCAAGTAGGTCGCCGGACTTGACCTAAAACACCTTTTTGGAAGTGGTTCTTTATTTGAATTTTGTCATTTGATGTATTTGTTGTTCCTTTATAAAAATAAAATCTGACAATTGCAAATTTTGTTTTCATCTACCGAAGTAAGTGCTTTGTAACTTTATAATTAGCATAGTTTTGATTGTGGGTTTAAAATTTTTCGAAAGCTATTGCTCGGAGCCGTACCGCACAAGTGGTTAAATAGCACCTAATGAAATCTACACAAGAATGAGAATAAAATAGAAATTTCTCTTTGTTACGGTATACATTATCAAGTTGTATGTATGTATCTATATATATAATATCCAGAGCTTTTTGAAGCCCACGGATGGGCTAGAAAGCTGAAAATTGGCATACATATAGTAAAACGCCTAGGCCAAATCCTAACGTAGCCGGATTTTTGATTTTTGACCTGGCGAATTAAGACGAAAAAGGGGCGTGGCAAAATTCAATTTTTTAACATTTTAGCTTATATTTTCTTTTTCTTCCTGTCTGGCAGGGACAGGCTTAATAGCTAGTATTCTATAATGAAGGTAACGATAACTAAAAATAATTTCAGGCAATCGTATTAAATTGGCTTTAACGCACTTATTACTCTGAAAACCAAATGAAATTGACAAGTGCATTAGTAGATAAGCGCAAGTGGACGCGATTGATCTGAATCTGGCTGAACTAAACTACGATAAACAAAGAACCATAAAATTTGTAATTTGTAATAATGTTATTTTTTATAATACATAGATTATCACTCTTTTATGAAACAAATTTTAACCGAATTAGTACCATATAAAGTCCGCTGTATATTATTTTGTTTTGTTATAAATAATTCATTTTTGCTTTTAATACTACAAATAAATCTCATTTCTTTAAAATATTTGGGAATGTTTTCTATCAAATGCAAATACCTCTAATATTTTAATCAATATCACTGGCCAACACACATGTTGGTGCCTCGCATTTGTTGAGTGTAATTAAGCAATTTTGGGGTGCTTAATCCCAAAGTGCCGTCAGATTTGTTGTATCAGATCTAGTCTTAGAAATTCATTCTTTCTGCCCTATTTAGCAAAAATTCGCCAAAATTACATATAATGTTTATATTATATTAATATTACTATTTGATAACTGTTAACTGAAACACAAAATAAAAATGGGTAGGAGCTATTAATTGCTCCTTTGCTTTCCTTTATTTCCTGGTGCTAGGTTGTTGTATACAATTCGCAACAACAAATTAGAAAAAAATAACAGTTTTGCAAAGCTCATAATGTGCTCTTATTAATTATTTAAAGAGGGAAAGGTCAGTTTTGTTAAACGTGTGTGCCAGACAGGTTGTTTTATAGACGATAAAAAAAAATTGTGTATAGTGCTAACATGGATTTTATGAAAAAGTAAGTTCCCGTATTCCGTTTAACTCGCTTGTTTTTTTAAGGTATTTTTTTTTTATTATTATTTAAATAAAAGGTGGTTTAATACTTTTATAAAACAATTAGGTAATATAAATTCAGTTTTCATGTAGAAATTTCGAAATTTACACGTGCGGCACTACTGTGGGCTTTGTCTTGTACATAAGAAATATATATACATTTTATGTTTAAAACTTATTTTCATATTTTTTACAGAAAATTGTCTTTAACTGAAGCTTTAGACTTTTTGGAGGAACTTGATAGCGAAAATGAAGATGATGTTTGTAAGATTTTTATCGAGCCCCCTGATAAAGATGGTTTCGTTAGCGGGAAAGATGATGCTCCAGAAGATGAGTCTGGTATTCCAGATAGTGTTTGTCCCGCACAGTTGAAATCAAACTGCGAAATAGTGTGAAGAAGTGGACAACGTTTATCTTCTGATGTAAATTTTTGGGAAGGTGACAATAACAATGAAATAAATGAAGTCCTAGAAGATGTTTTGAATAATTCTACTGAAAATTTGTCTATTGATCTTCTATGGGGCAGTACGACGTGAAATACTTCTTCATCCCCGACTGTTTTAAAGAAAGTTGTACCTAAATTCTCACGGTGTCCGTTACCTACTTCAGTAGGAAAACAGACTTAGGCAAATAATACATTCGTTCTATCGATTCCAATATTTCCAGAGAGTAATTACGAAGACTGTCTTCATTTGCAACCCCATGAACAGTTTGAAAAATTTTTCGATGACGTTCTGATAAAGCATATCGCTGAAAAATGTTGACGGAAGCATACAAAATGCTGGGCAGCTTCCTAGAATTGAAAAAGGTAATATGAGTGAGTTAGATTTCAGACGGCAAATTGCTATGTACTATTGCAAGCATTTTGGCGAAAATAAAAAGCGGAGCGGACTAGCCAACGTAAGACACGATATGCTGAATATTCAAT
Source organism: Chrysina gloriosa (assembly GCA_038088585.1). Classification (NCBI taxonomy): domain Eukaryota; kingdom Metazoa; phylum Arthropoda; class Insecta; order Coleoptera; family Scarabaeidae; genus Chrysina; species Chrysina gloriosa. The sequence continues at coordinate 51,195,605 of CM076088.1, forward strand.
TGAAAAACCTTACGTTACGATGGTAAGGATGACTTGGTAGTACCTATAGCAAATACATGTTCTTGTGCTGGAGAATTTTGCAAAGCCATTGGTCGTACGGCTTGCAAAAGTTGTGACATTGGCCTATGTGTTAAATGCTTTGCAAGTAATCACATAAAATGTTCATAAAATATGTAACTGCATTTAAATAGCATTATAAATTAAGTTAAAAAAGTAAAATACTATAAGGCTTTTTATAATTTCAAAAGTAGGTAGGCCATATGGCAACAGTCATTTCTGGTTATCCCAGGATCAGGATAAAAAAATTATGTATGGTGATTAATTCCTGAAGGTGTTTAGATTTAAAATTAATACGTTTTTAATTCATCAGACAAAATATTCCCGGACATAAAGGGTTAACAGAAAAAACATATGCAACTTTCAGTCGTCACTTAAAAATTGCCTGTTATAAGATTTTTTGCGTGAGGTTTACCGGAAGAGTCTCGCCGAATGTTCCAGCAGTAATCGGCCATCATATGGATATCCCATCTTCGTTTGTCTTGGTGGAATCTTTCCCCCTGTTGCTAACAAACATTACCTAAGTTTTCCGGAAAACGGTCTAAGTAGCTGTGAAGGTAATGAATCTTGATGCTCATGTTACATGCCAGCGTGTGAAAGTTAGAAAGCATCTGTTCTACTAATTTGTTCTAATTTACTGCTTTTCGATTTCCAAGAAAGTTTTTAACCACTTCGACAAAAGAGCACCACGCATAAGACTCACGCTCGTTCATTGATTCCGTGAAGTGCGGATTATTTAAAAGCCTTATCTGAGGACCAGAAAGAATTCCAGCCTTCCGTTTTTCTGTGTTAAGCCTTGAAAATGTTTGTTTCAAATACTCAAAACGCGGTCCATCTCGAGGTAAAGCATTAACAAATTTCTACATAAGTCCCAGTTTGATATGCAGTGGTGTAAAGATGATTTTATTTCTGTCAACCAACAACGGTTCGTTAAGAACGTTGTGTTCTCCATGACCAAAAACATTTCTTAAAGGCCAGTTTCTGGTAATCCAATGCTGGGCCTTAGCTGTGCTGTCCCAAAGCAATAAAAAGTAAGGATATTTGTGTAACCACTTTGTTGCCCGAGGAGAAAGTGTACCATTACCCACTGATGCTCTTCATACTTGATATGGTTTCAGGACCAATGATATTGTCTCGGATTCCTCTTTCATAGTGGCGGAATGTCCAATAGGTATAGAACCATGTTTATTACCATTGTGTGTAAAAGTACACATTTTAAACTTCGAGATGAATTGTCTATAAAAAGACGCCATTCACTTGGCGTGTATTCAATTAAACCTATTTTCTTCAAGAGACCTCTTATGTCATTAAAAACACTAAGTTGTTTTCTTTAGAGAAATACGGGAACAGATCTTTCTCTCTGGTACGATAAAATGTAATATTAGTACCTGGACACAGTAAGTTCTTTTCGTTTAATCTGGAAGCAAGCAATTGGGACGACCCCTTTGGGAGGTTCAGATCTCTAACAAGGTCATTAACCTCTTCATTATCAGTATCACCTTCACTTTTCTCGAACTGGAGCTCGTCAGACGATGTTGCTGAGTCATCCGCCGGAAGCATAGGTAAGTTACTAAACGTTGAAATAGGTATTTCTTCAGAATGAAGAAGAGGTCTCCTTGCTGACTCCATGTTAGGATATGTCCATTTATGCCGGTTATTGCGATTAAAGCCTTTGATGTTGACAGAACAAAAGTAGCAGTTATCATGATGGTTTTTTGGCTCTCTCCATACCATAGGTACTTCAAATTTTAAGCTCTTTCTCTTTCCGTCTGTCGCAAATGTTTTACGCATGTTTTGCGTACAAAATGTGGTGTCCCAGATTTATCCTGGTTTCCTAACTGGACGCCAAAATACGCCAAATATACCCTTTTTATAAACACATATATGGGTTTTCTACTTTCCTTAAAAGTATATTCACCACAAATGTAACAAAAAACATCTGGGTGGTACACACAATTCCGTCTACTTGTAGAAGCCATTGTTGTCATTCGAATTTTTAATATTCACGCAACAATTTAAAGTAAATACTTAGTACACACTGGCACAGTTATCACACGAAAGCACAATACTAAACTGAACTGTGAGATGGAATGGTGACAGAGATACGAGGAACCTATGTTAGAGCTAAATGAGGTAGTGGGGATTAGGGTTGGGCTGGGTTAGACAGGTAGATTATTCCAGTAATGGGGAATACTGAGAATTATAATTATAATTTCAGGTAACAGACAGTTTAGTTTTCCTAAATATTTAGTTAATTATTTTGATTTTGCTATTTATGTCAGTTATTTTTGGATCGAGCACATCAGAAATACCCTAAATCAGTTCGTATTTTACAGGCACCACGACAAAAAAATTATTTTGTTGGGCGGCGTTATAGTTCGCAATTTTTTCCATAGTTCTCCTGCAATCGGTTACTATAAAATATTTTGATTTGGACATACTCTATTTATACACTTTAGAAACTGTAGAATGTAGCATTCCTAACTCTGATGTAAAGACTAACTTGATATCCTGTAATTTATATAATTGATTTAAGTTACTTTGCGGTTCATGGAAAGCGCATCAAAAATTCTTATCTTTCATGGAGCCGTCGATGTAAATGATGTAGTATCCCTTCCACTTTTCTTTTAGTATGCGTTGGACGATGTTCTCTGTGAGATGATTGGGGTTCGTGAATCGATCATATTCCCAACATTTAATAGAATGGAAAAGGAGTGCATATGGAACGTCAAATATGGGGACAGACTTTATTAGGGTTGATATTTAAGGAATTGCTTTTATAATAGTTATGTACTAGTATAAGTGATTTTTGTTTATCCAGTATTTTTCAGTCAGATCCAATAAAAACAGTCTATGTATATGCTCTAAGATATTGTCATTTCTGAAGAAGCACATGATCAAGTACTTAATTCCTATCACCATTCTTCGGAGACTTAATGGTAGTTTACAAGTATCTGCTAACATCACGTTAATGGGTGTACTTCAACAAAGTGTCAGATGCGCCATTGTACATCAAGCATCTATAGTCAAATATAGACCCAATTGTAGATCTATAAAATGGTAGAGACGTTGAAGGATCGGCACCCCATTTTGTGCCTGATATCATCCTTAGAATATTTATTGGACTCTCCATTTTGTTAAGTATGCAATTAACATGGGGCTACCAAGTAAGCTTCTTATCGACAATAATTCCTAAAACTTTTTCAGTCGTATGTCTTAAACGCATATTGGCTAAAGTTATTTGATTGGATAACCTGATTCTTCGTCTGGTAAAAGTAGTGACATTTGTTTTTAGTGTGAAATGGTTAAACCCTTTTTCTCCAAACAGGATGTTAACGTTTGAAAACTATTATTTAAGTAATAGTAAATTTGATTTATTGTACAGTTACTTACATAAAGACATATGTCATCAGCATACTGTATTATTTTTGTTTTTGTCGAAAATAGTTTCGGGATCATGTGTATAAAGATTATAGAGCAGCGGACTAAAGATTCCTCCTTGTGGCATACCAAGACTAATAAATTGTGATCCATACGTCTCGTTATTTACATTTAGAAATGATTTTCTTGAAGAGTACAATTTATTAACCAAAGATATAAATTTGTAATTTATGTCCACGAAAACCGCCGCCACAGACGTATTATTTATAAATGATTCTTGTATGTCTGAGACTAGGTGAACGATAGCGTCTTCAGTTGAGTGGTTTCTTCGGAAACCATATTGTGTCTTTGGCATCTTACTGTTTTTTCTAGCCAATGCTCTAATCGGTATTTTAACATCTTCTCAAATAATTTCAAGATACACGAAGATATAGAAATTAGTATCACTTTCAGGGCCTTTATTCGACTTTAGCAACTGAATTAATTTGTATTTTTTCCAGGATGGTGGCACCAACTCATCGACCAAGATGTTGTTAAAAGTATGAAGATGTTCTCTATCAGTAGGTAGCAACTCATACCACATTTGACAGTGAATTTGATCAATACCTGGAACTGATTTTTTATTACGCGTTTTTAATGCTGAGTTAAGTTCATTTATCGTGAAAGGCGAGTTAAAGAAGCAATCGTCTTCTGTATTAAACGGGGAGTAGTTCAGATCTTGATAAACCACTGGCGGAGCCAATTTATCTAAAAGATCATAGCTGTTATTAGGGTTATTAATTTGCGCTCTTGCGTTTCTGTGTGTGGAAGTGTATAAGGCGGCCAACCATTCCGAATTCTGCGGGTCCGTCCCGTAATAGCAGTTGTAATCCCGCATTGTGATAATTAATAAAACAGTCCCGCAAAACGTCTAATGCGTCCCGCATGTCCCGCATTTCCCATATTTCCAAGTCTAACCAATGCACCACAAAAAAGGGCAAACGGAACGGAACGAACGATGGATGGATTCCCAAGAATGTCCCGCATTGACTTGTCATAAAGTTGGCCGCCTTAGAAGTGTAGCACAATAATCGTAGACTTGATTGCAGAAAATATTCTAAACTTTTATTTTACTTTCACTACAACTAATTTTTATCATAGAACATTTTATTAGAACTAACTCCTATTTTTGGCTCCATCTACTTGTGTGTAGTATCATTCATTTAAATGCGATCACCAATTATCCCGGCAATAGCACCAGTTTCCGCTTATGATAGGTTCTACATTTCCTTCCGTGTCCTTCTCAAGTTTTTTTTTTTAATTTCGCTACAGATCGTTTTAATGGGTGTATGTTTATTTGTATTTGTGCAAAAGCTTCTGCACGAAGTTCGTTTACTATTCAGAATGGTTCTTTTGCAATGGCTGCCTTTTCCTTCTATCTGACAAAGTTTTGGAGTGTGGAGTTTCTATGGTAGTGTAGTTATTTAGAGATTCTTTATGAACTAGAATTAGTTGTTTACATTCCTCATTCCACCAAAGTTTTCTCAAACTAGAGTTACTAGAATTTTTGTATTTTGCCATTGCCTTTTCATTCGCTAAATTTTTATTGTTGAGGAAAGTATTATATAAGTAATCCTCATTAGCGAGGGATTCTTCTGTAAGAAGATTGATTGTCGTACAGAATTTTTTCCAATTAGCATCCCTTAAATCCATCTATTTGAAATTGATGTGGTTCTAGAATCAACCCCTATATCTATTTGCGTATATACAACCAAATGATCGGAACCTAGAGTATCGTTTATAGTTTTCCAAGTACTATTTGTGGCTAGGTTAGTACTACAACTACTAATGTCCATTGCTGAACTTAATTGGCCCAATTGGGACATCCACGTATGGGACCATCATTTAAAAGAAACAAATTACTGTCTTCAACTGCATTCAACAAATTTTTACCTCCTACATCAGCGTAACGGTTTCCCCGTGCTAAATGGTATATATTAAGGTCGCCTCTTATTGTGCATGGGCCTTTTGATGCATTGGAAAAACCTATTCCAGCCTCTCTATGAAATATTGCTGTTGGGTTTTACATACATATAATGAAAAAATATTTAAATTAACCCCATTGTTTAGAAATACTACAACCGACACGCACATTACATCATTAATTGCAATAAAATACATACATGTCCTTGAGGGTGATCCTGACAGAAGATGTTATATCCAGTAAAGTTAATTTTGTTTATCGGTTTTAATTTTGTTTCACTGATTAAGCAAATGTTTGTTTGATTTTCAGATATAAACTATGTATTCTAAGCTACTCTTATCTCCACTTTTTTGAGTTGATACTCTCGTATTAGCATTTTTAATTTCCATCTTTTCATCTATTTCCATTGATGAATTATGTAAGACACCTCTACAACCACTCTACCACTTACCACTTACTAAAACTTCTTCCTGACACCTCCACAACCACTCAGGAAGAAGTTTTAGTAAGCGCTCGTAGTAGTAACCCTTATTTTTATTTCGTTTATGTGCAGTTCTGCATGTCTGCTTGTCGAACATCGCCCTGGTTCATAGATGCGACGCAATCGGAAACCTTTATTTCCAACGAATCAGTGACGCCCGTACTTCAGGGAGGCTAAGCCTCCCATATTATTTTTAGTAAAATAAATTGTGTTTATTATGTATTAAAACTATGTTCAAGCATGGACAACTTTTTATTAAATAATTGAGAAAAATACGATTAAAAACAATAATCGCTCAAAAATATGATGGTGCAGCTGTTATGGCAGGGCATTTAAACGGTTTACAAAACAAAATAAAAACAATTGCTCTTCAAGCTTTTTTTTTTGTACATTGTCACCCCGTGCTTTAAATTTAGTTTTGAGTTGAGCTCGTAATATAAACTAAGAATCTAGAATGTCTTTTCTAACTTAAACTTAGCTCTAATACAAGATGGAATTTTACATCGCGTGCAGTATTTACGGTAGAATTACATAAAATCAAATTAATTGAAGTTTTTGACTTTTTAATCGGCAGTGATGATTTCAGAAATAATACTAAGACTACAAGAAAGGTGGTTTTTACTAGAGACTTTTAAATTGATTTTTGAAAAAACCGAGGTTACATTTTCAATACTGCAGAATAAATTAACTGACACCAATTTTGCGCGAAATCGTTTGTTAGCCCTTATTCAAACTTTACAAAATTATAGAAATAATGATCGTTATTTTAATGATATAATATATGTATAACAACTTGCATTTTGACACAGAACCCAGTCAGAAAAGACAGATTGTCCTATGAATCGGAAATACAAGAGTATAAACAGATTTTTAGCGAAATTTTAGATACGATAATCGTTCAGATAGAAGTTAGATTTCAGTATATACGCAAGTTATGTTTCTTCGATTTATTGACTTGACAAAATCTTAATATATTCAAATAATTTTCCGCAAAATTTATTAGAAAACCTTTTACAACAAAATCGTTGTTTTGATGAAATTCAAATATAGAATGAATTATTTGTATTGTATCATGATCCCCAAATGTTCGGAGAATGTAAAACGCCAACTGACAGGGGGACACCGCGTACCTAATGTCCATCACGGATTTCGACCCTATTACGTGTGACTGTTCTTCGAGACTCCACGAAAAAAACCTCCGAGCGTTTTTAAAAGAAAACGTAATGGAATTTAACGCAATTAATGAAAGATCGGCATACTTGAAAATTCAAGCCAAACCTTTAAATATATCAACCCTAAATATATATGCACCAGCTGAAGCATCAGAAAAGGAAGAGAAAGAAAAGTTCTATAAATTGTTGGAAGACGAAATAGAGAAGATGCCAAAAGAAGACACGTGGCTAATAGTAGGAGATTTTAATGGTCAGATAGGAAGAGAAGCGTCTATACAGAAAATAGCGGATCAATTCACTTTACATGAGAAGACAAATGGCAATGATCAAAGACTATGCAAGGTAACAGCAAGTATGGATTTAGTGATTAGTAGTACAAAGCTCAACCACAAATAATGGCAAAAAGTAACCTGGAAAGCGCCGGGGCAAGACACATACACGCAAATTGACCACGTCCTAATAAATAGAAAAATGCAATCCTCAATAACAGATGTAAGATCATACAGGGGACCCGATGGCGACTCTGATCACTTCATAGTAATAGCAACAATCAAACTACAAATAAAGAGAAATAGGACAAGCGGATGCCCACGGCATAGATGGGATACGTCTAAACTGACTATAGGAAAATCAAGACGCAAGTATGAAAAAAGTGTTCAAAACAAAGTAAATCTGGAGGATGGTAATGACATAGAGGCGGAATGGAGCGGAATTGTATCAGGGAAAGCAGCAAAAGAAATCCTGGCAGAAGAAAAGAGGAGGTGGAGTGGTATAATGATGAATGTAAAAACCTTATGCAAAGAAGAAACAAAAGGAAATTTCTCCTGGCCAAACAGCGGGAGAGAAGAGGACAATAGGAAATGAAAAAATCGGAAGGGAATGCAGAAATTTAGTAAGAAAAACAGAAAGGAACCGGATGGATGACAGAATAAAGGAAATTGAAGTAGAAAATAGAAAAAATAATTATTTTACAAGAAAATTGGGGAGAACAATAAAGTATACAAGGGAAAAGTAAAGGTAATAAAAAACGAAGGAAGAGTTACACAGCTTGAACACGAATACAAGAAAATATGGAAACAACACTTCAAGCACCTATTAACGGAACATGAAATACAGACTTCAGTAGAAAATGAGCAAGAGCAAGTCGTGGACGAAATAGCAGAGGAGTTGGAGGATCCAACAAGAGCAGAAATAGAAGAAATTATAAACAAAAGCTGAAATGGGAAGTCTTCAGGAAAAGACGGAATAAAAATAGAAATGTTCAAATATGGAAAAACTATATCAGCTGATTAAAAAAATATGGCAGCAGAAAGGAATGCCACAAGATTGGGAATGCGGACAAATAATAGCAATTCATAAAAAGGAGACCAGAGGTTATGTAACAACTATAGAGGGATCGCCCTGCTAAACACAGCATACAAGTTGCTGTCCACACTGCTGCAGAGGAGATTGGCAGAAGTAACAAAGGACACAGTGGAGCAATATCAGAACGGATTTAAACAAGGAAAATCAACGATAGATGCAATACACACAATAAAACAACTAATGGAAAAGGCTCAGTATTTCAAAATAGAAATAGAATTGCTTTTCATAGATTTCCAGCAAGCTTTCGATAGCATTAATAGAAATGAACTAAAAAGAGCGCTAAAGGAGCTGGGTATATGCGCAAAATTGAGGAGGCTAATAATGATGACAATGGAAACAACAACAGCGAGTGTCCTAACCCAAAAACGGGAGACAGAAGAGTTTGATTTCAATAAAGAAGTAAGGCAAGACGACGCACTGCCAGCAACCCTATTTAACCCGGCTCTGCAATATGTACTCCGAAGGATAAATAAGGGGACATTAAAGACAAAGAGAATAACAAAAAACAGGAGTAAAATGAAAGAGGTGCTGGAAGAAATAGTCACAGAGGGAGCAAAAATGGGATTGAAAATCAATGATAGATAAAGAATGCGAAAAGAAGAAAATTCAGATAGGAAAGTATGGTTTTGAGGAGGTGGAAAGATTCAAATACCTGGAAATGATAATTACTAATAAGTGCGAACATGAAGCAGAAATCAAAGAGAAGATAATCACAACAAATAGAATTTTCTGCGGAAAATAAAAAGCTATTAAAAAGCCAGACATTAAGCAAAAAGAGCAAACTGAAGATCTATAAAACAATAATTGGACCAACACTACTGTATGCCACAGAAACGCTGTCCATGACAAAGAAACATCAGTAGGACCTAAGAATAGTGGAGAGAAAAGTAATGAGAACTATCCAGAGACCAATTAGACTAAATGAGAATGAATACAGAAGAAGGACGAACGAGGCACATGAAATAGAAATGGATGTAGTGAGAAAAATTAAGCAATCAAGAGCAAGGTGGCTCGAACATGTATGGAGAGCGGGTCCAGGAGCTGTAATCTATGATGTGACAGAGTGGAAGTCGGGATGCAGAAGGAGGAGAGGAAGTCGGAAGAGTACATGGCTGAAGCAAGTGGAGCTGGACATACGAAGGACCAGAGACATCAATTGGAAACAAAAAACGAAAAATAGAAAACTATGGAAGAAATTATGTGCAAGAATATAATCAGAAAAAGGGGCTAATCTTCCAAGCTGCAATGATCTAAAGATCCGAATAGGTGTATAGCCACAATAATAATAATTGTATTGCGTTACATTTTTCTCTCTTTTTTGCTATTTACATAAACGAAACAAGTTACGTCCCTATATTAGCTTTGGACATCATCATCTTCGGGTAGGATCAAATGTTCATCAGTGACGATTTTGTTTTCATTAATCGCACTCAAAATCGCATCATAGAATGCTTTTCCCATTGCACGTATGGTCTTCACGAATTCGAGGGAATGCGTGAAATTCTGCTATATATCTCGTCAAAAGGCGGAGTTTCATCGCCAACTTCATTCTTTTTCGAATCGCCATCTATACTTATAGAAGGATCTTTCGTCGCCATATTTTCGCCCTCGATCGATTTTAACGTAATAAATATCACGAAAGGCATACGCCAACTGACTGGAATATAATAATGAGGAGTGAAACAAACCTAAAGTGTAAGAATTCCTAAGAACAGTTGGGAAGTAAATAAACAAAAGGGAATACGTGTCGATCAGTGTAGAGACACGAGAATTTTCTACGTACCATCACGGACTTTGGTTATGTCCGGTCTTTTGAGGTACAGCCTGTGCTTCTGGTACTGTATTGGTTTTAGCATCAAGCAAATTTGGCACATACACTCTGCTTTGGCGAAATTTGCTTGACGTTAAAACCAATACAATAACAGGAGCACTGGCTGTTCCTCAAGAGACCGGACATAACCAAAGTCCGTGATGGTACATCGCATTGCTATTTTATTCTCGTATTAAAGTTCATTGTATGATGTAAAAATTACTTAAATTGTTTTTGACTATTGAATTCGAACCACTGATGTTTGTGATGAGGGAAACAATTCTTTTTGCCTTTATAGGATGAATGTTTATGAAACGAAGCAAAGTTGATTTTAATTATTGAATTAAAAAAATGAACTTAATAAGAATCGAAACCAGAACCTCTAGCCATCTAGTCTGAACCTTGTCTGTTCGGCAATCGCCGCTAGGTCAACTCTATTCACGCGATTCGGTTTTGACCTGGGTGGCGTGCGCCCTTCATTCTTTGGAATTTAATCTCGGAAACGAAGCTCTAATCGGATAAGGTAAGGCATTAATACTCAACTTATTCTTTCAAATCTGGTCATTGTGCCTTTAATTAGAAATTAAGTTACGAGGAAAGTAGGTTTGGAGTAATGGTGCGCAATGAGGAGGAAGCTGAGCATAATTCCCCCAAATGCTAGTATGCGTTAAGTAAATACTGATGTCTGGCTTCTGTTGTTGTCAGATGCCAGGAAACTAGAAGAGAAATGCTGAGGATATATCATACTCTCAAGAGGGAGCACTGGAGAAGGCACTGGACGCTATTAAAAGAGATAACAGGAAAATAAGAGATGTTGGAAGACGCTTCAACATTCCTGAACCTACTTCGCGTAAGAAGCTGCTGGAAAATCGTGATGTACCTACTCTTCCCCGCCTTGGAAGAAGTTCTCTGCACCATAATTATTATATAATATATTATATTAATAGATTCGTTGGTAAATTTTCTTCTCATTTCAAATTGTTGTTAACTGCCCACCATTACCCAATCCATGCGCACAATTACCCGTCGAGTTGGGGAATCGTACGCGAAGGTATGTTTTTGTTTAAACTTATGTTACTCCTATGCACTAGGTTCCATTTCAAATTTAGTATTTTCATGTGACACAAATATCACATTGGTAAACTCCTCACCACACAATTGTTTATAATAAAATCGGTAACACGTCTTTCACTAGCTCGAGGCAAGCATCTTCAACAACCATATAAACCGAAGTGACAAATTTCTACCATTAAAAATTCTACAACATGCATTTTTACCCCACTTTTGAATGTGACCATGTGCATGCACAAATATTCTCCCTCTCGGTGACGGCTTGGACGCCTTTTCACCCCCGCAAATACCCACGTTAAGTCAAGTGGACCGCCAAGGGAAAAGTACCTGCTACCCGAAGTTTGAACGTTAAAGATTTACAAGTACATTGTGTGAAATGCCCGAAGAAATTAAATTATAGTTAAAATTCTTTCATTTGATCATAATAATCGGAATAAACTAGATTGAATCGGTCCCGCGTTCCGATTTAGAAGATTTATATTTTTGTGTATGTGTATGGCTTCAAATGCATCGAGTTCTCGCGGTGAATGGACCTGTCTTATCAATTTTAAAGTTTCCATTTTTATGTCGCGCCCCGTGTCATGCATATGTTTCGTGGTACTTGACGAGTCTATCCTGCCGTAGCGATAATGTACCACATGTTCTTTAAATCGTGTAGCTATTGCGCGTATCGACTGTCCTATATATGCTTTATCGCATTCACTACAATTAATTTTATATATACCCGACCGTTGTTCCGGAACTGTTTGTCTTTCGGATTACCTAAAAGATTCTTTAAGGTGTTTTTAGATGTCGAGCACACCTTCATGTTTTGTTTTTCTAAAATATTGCTAATCCCTTTTGAAATTCTTATGATGCTGTAGTTTTATAAAATTCTTTTCCCGCCTAACTACCGGGGCCAAAGTCGTTGAATTTCTTATGTGGGCTTTTCATTTAATTCTTTCTAATCGTTTTTTAACATCTCTTACGGGGTAACCGTTGTATATAGCTATCGTTTTGATATATATGCTAATTCTTTTCGCAACCTACTTTGTGTGAGCGGGAATTTAACTAACCTATTGAGTAAGAAATTGATAAACGACATTTTATGTTGCCTGCAATGGTTCGAATCCGCCATTATAAACCTATTAACGTTTATACTTTTCCCGTGGGCCTCCACTTCTAATTTATTATTACTATTGTTTCTAATAACTAAACTATCTAAAAATAGGAGACGATTATTCATTTCTTCTTCTACCGTAAATTTGATTGTGTCGAATTTTGAATTTAGTTGTCCTAAGAAATTATCAACCGAACATTTCCTGGTATCGAAAACAGCACAAATATCGTCCACGTATCTTATCCACACTCTAGAAAAATATTCACTATCTCTCCTCATCGCCATTTCGAAATTACTCATACATAAATTAGCGATGAAAGGAGATAAGAGGTTTCCCATGGCTGTGCCTTCCTGTTGTATGTACATTTTGTTATTAATTTGAAAATAATTTTGTTTCATGCAAAGGGAATCAAACTTTTATATTCAGTTATTCGTACGTCGTCGATATTGTTCATTCGAAGAGAATCCACTAAAAAGTCTAAACTTTCAATAATCGGTACGCTGGGAAAGAATGAACAAACGTCGAACGAAATTAGAATTTCGACTTCTTCCAACTGCATTCCGTTGATCTTATTCACGAAATCTACTGAATTTTCAATCTCTAAGCAAGCTATCCGTCCTCTTAGGCAAAGTTTGAAATTCGTTTACTAGCCACTTTGATAACTTATAAGTAGGGTTGATACACGATACTATAGGCCTCATTGTTTTACCCGGTTTGTGTATTTTGGGCAAACAGTACATTTTCGGTATGATCGGGTTCGAAACAGCCAGTTTAAATTTTAACTTCAATTCAATTAAATTTGGACACTCCTTAACTGTGTTCCTTCGTGTGTCTAATCATCGAAGGTAATGGATTTTTCTTAACTGTTTGATAAGATCTGGTCGAAAGCATGCTTTTTACCCTTTCAAAATAATCTAATTTGTCCATGATCACAATTTTATTCCCTTTATCCGCTTTTAGATAAAAACAGTTTCTTTTTCTGATCCCTTTAATAATGTGCATCTCGTTTTTAATGTGTCCATTCGTTTTTGTTTCTAAATTTTTCTGAATTCTAATTTTACAGGCGTTCCTCACATATTCTTTCGTGTTCGAATCTAAATATTTTATACCCGTTTCTATATCCGTGATCAGTTCTTCTATTGGTGTCTTTCCCCCGTTTACCCCGTGTTTCAAACCTTTATTTAAGAGCGCAATTTCCGCATTAGTAAAGGTCTCGGACGATTGATTATATGTTAGTGGTGTATTTTCAAACTCCTTGACGTGCTTATTACTATTTTTCCTTGGGCACAACTTTCTGAATTTTCTATTTTGGTTATACATTTTTGTTTTTAACCTATGTTGACAATGTTCTTTAACGCGTGTTTGAAAATCACACCACGTTTGGAAGCTGTTTTCATCTATATTACGAGTTATTTTTAAATGTAATGTGTATAACTCTAATTCTAATTTACTCCTTTTTCCATACAAATATCTTATTTCATTTTTAAGCCAACACCTTTTTGCGCAGTTTACAACATTTTAGGATTGCTTGCAATTATTTGAAACATCAACTTTTATAAATTTTGGAAAAACATTATTTTTCTTGCAACGTTTAAGAAATACGATATCTGCTTGAATTACCCTAAACTGTCTACTCACTTATTTATTTTCATGTGAAAAAGAACTAAACAAAAAATAGTTATGAAGTGTTTCGTGATTTTCGAAGCACACGTTTCAAAGCTATGATGGAAGTTGCTTTCATGCGCACAATTCCCCAACTTTCCCTTATCAATCAATTTGTATAACGCTTTCCTGATTTCAATGTTGATTACGATGCCTTCAAACTTGGGAGATATGTTATTGTTCATCGATTTGAAGAAAGAAATTATATTCGTATACAAAAACCCAAGGATGGGCCTACTAAGTTAACTGAGGATGTATTCAATAATATTCAAATTTGTATGAATCATAGACCCACAGAAACTTAGCTATAGAGTTAACTTTAGTTTAGATTATCTACGCGTAAATCCTACAAGTGTAAAAAGACTCGACTCGAAATAATAACTACTAATTCCTATTATTAACATATATTTTACATTCGTAGTAGTGAACGCTACAACTGACAATACGGAACTGTTCTTGGTTGTTGCTTCGTCGTCCCGATTTCCCCCGTAGGCTTGTGATTCCCCGGCCACGAGTAATTCCTGACGACCTACTTTTCGTTGACGATAACAGTCGGCCAGGCTACCGGAATCCACGTCCTCGTGGGATATTCAGTTTTGTTTGATTTTCTAAAGGAGGCATTACAACATTTGAATTAGTAACGTATAAAATTCATTATAGATTTATTAAACAAGTGCATTATTTATATAGTCATATATCAACATAAATCCCCCATAATAATAATTAAATATAAGCATTAACATTCAACGTCTAGCGATCCATGGACCTGTAAGCTGAGAAAAACTAAATTAAAAAATTCATTAATCATTAGCATGCATGCTTGTACGTTATGAGCTCTCGATTTGGGATCCCTCAGATTCCTCGTCGGATTCTGAACTTACTGAGATGTTATAGGGCTTTAACTTATCAAGGGATACGATACCCTTGTACTTCTTCAACGAGCGAGAAGTACCCTTAACATCTTCAATCACATAACGATTGTGATCTAAAATCTTGACAATCACGTATGGGCCACTATACTTTGGGAGTAGCTTCCTACCTCTACCCTGATTGTCACTAACGTTAGTTTTAACTAATATGTGTTGGCCAACTTCGTAGTTTTTGCCAGAATAACGATGTACATCAAATCTAACCTTTTGTTTAACCTGATTTGCATCAATCCTATTTTTCACCATACGTCTGGTGTTTTGCAAATCATGATCCCGTGTGGGTTCTATTGCAATTTCGTTAGCAAGAACCGCATTGGCAACACCTTTCGGCGTATATCCAAACAAAAGTTCATAAGGTGTCTTTTTGGTAGACGAATTCATCGTAGAATTCAATCCCCATCGAACTTTTGCTACCATTTCGTCCCATCTTTCCTCGTCGTCCGTAGATGCGGAAAGTGACGCTAATATTGTTCGATTGTAACGTTCTACCTGGCCGTAAGCCCTCGGGGTAGCTGTTGCGTTCAACACGTGTTTAATATTTAAACTTCTACAATACTCTTCAAACTTTTTACTGGTATAGCCTCGAACCTCGATCTGTGATGATTCTTCTCGGAACTCCAAAGTTTTCTATAACATTATTTAAGAATACAAGTAATGGGCGCGTTTGAGTAGTAGGCACAGCCTTCATAAATACGAATTTGGTAAATGCATCTACGATAACTATTAAATGTGAGTTTTTCTTTTTGATTTTACAAACGGACCTAAATGATCAATATGGAGTGTGTCGAAAGGATCGGTGTTTTTCTCTATAGGATGCATATATCCGGGTTGCTTACCACCTGGTTGTTTGTTGTACAGACAGGCTAAGCAACATGATATAAATTTCTTTACGTATCGTCGCATTCCTGGGAACCAGTGCAATTTTGCTATTGATGACAATGTTTTGTCGACTGAAAGGTGACCTGCGCCGTCATGGAATTGTAAAACAACTTGTCGACGTGCCGCTTTCGGAATTACCCATTTCTTTCCCCCAGGGGTTAATTTATACAATCTGTCATTAATCAGATAGTAATTTTTATGGATTTCGTGTTCCTGATTATCCATGGGTGGTTTTAGTAGGACATCAACTAGCATTTTACAACGATCGTCAGTCTTTTGAGCGGCTAGGATCCAGTCTTCTTGATTGATGTTCACGGAATTTACCACTTTGCTACAACGTTCTTCGACAGGATTTCTACTAAGGGCATCTACATGTGCCATTTTTCGCCCTGCTCGGTATTCTACATCGAAAGTGAATTCCTGTACAGTTAGCCACCGTCTGCCTATTCTTGGAATTAAATCTCGCTTAGATAATGTTGTACGAATAGCATTACAGTCAGTAACAACTTTAAAATGAATACCAATCAAGTACGTTCTAAAATGTTTTAACGTGTTAACCACGGCCATTGTTTCCAATTCGTACGAATGGTATCTCTGCTCCTCTTTTGTGGTTTGTCTAGAGTAATACATAACTGGTCTAAGAGATTTATTTGTTTGTTCTTGTAGTATAATTCCTCCAATACCCCATTTTGAGGCATCGGTGTGAATCTCTGTTCTCAATTCTGAATTGTAGATAGCCAGTAGTGGTCGTGATATCAGTTTCTCTTTAAGGGTGTCGAAAGCTATACGTTGTTCGTCACCCCACTCGAATGTGACGTCTTTCTTCGTTAAGATCGTCAAAGATCTTGCAATCATTGCAAAATCCTTAATGTATTTCCTAAAATAACTAGTCAATCCTAAAAATTGACGCACCGAATGTACACTGGTGGGGACTGGTAATTTTCCTACTGCATCTGTTTTCCTGCTTCCCGGCTGTACTCCCGCCTGGCTAATTTCGTGTCCTAAATATTCAACCTTTTCCATAAAAAAGTGGCACTTCGAAAGTCTTAAGGTAAGTCCGGCATTTTTGAATGAAGTTAGGACTTTTCTCAAATTAGTAAGTCCTCCCTCAAAGATTTCAGAAGGTAGAAGAACATCATCCATGTATGCAAGGGCTTTTCCATATCGCAAGTTACCCAAAACCTTATTGACGGTTCTTTGAAACGCGGCAGGCGCGTTGGCAAGTCCGAATGGAACACGTAGGTATTCATAGTGTCCATCTGGCGTTATAAAGGCTGTCTTTGAAATGAATGATTCCTCCATTTGAATCTGGTGATAACCACTAGCAAGATCCAGGCTGGTAAAATATTTACAACCTTTCAGTCTTTCTAGAAAGTCATCAACATAAGGTAGGTATAGGTAGGTATATCTGTCCTTAACAGTTTTTGAATTTAAGGCCCTATAGTCGACACACATTCGTTGTTCACCATTTTTCTTTTTACTAGCAAAATAGGACTCGCGTATGGGGAATTAGATTCGCGTATAATACCATTGTCCATCAAATCGGTCACGATTTCTCTTACAGATTTTCGTTCGCTGTGGGCTAACCGATACGGTCGATAGACAACGGGTATCTCGTCGGTCAGATGTATTGCCATTTTCATGACATCGGTTTTACCTAATTCGTTAGTATGTTGAGTAAAACAGCCATTGAATTCATTTATCAGATCTACCAACCTCTGAAGTTGTTCAGGGTTAAGATTACTATCATAATACAAATCGTTTGACATAAAAATTCTACTGTTACGTAGTGCAGTAGAGAGAACAAGTACATCTGATTTTGAAGAAATATCTTCAAAACATTCAACGCATCTAATTAAAATTTTATTGGTACTCACTTGAAGTTCCTGATGGGAGGTGTTGGTGACGAAAACAAAACCACCTTCTCCCTTTGTGATGCATTCGTCTATGTAGTGTTCCTTACCTGGAGCAAGCCTCAACCCACAGTGGATATAGACTTCTCGAGGGGCTTCTCCCTTTGCAGTAACCGCCGCATAAGCAGACGTTCTTGGAGGAATTACAACATTTTCTTTCGCCCATAACGGAATTTTCCTCGGAGTCAAGCCCAAAACATTGGTCAAATCGTTACTCGTTGTTAATAGTCTTACTGTCTCTCCACGTACAATCATCATAACATCGGGTCGGTTGATGAAGGTTTGTCCAATCATAATTGGTATTTCTTGTGCACGATCTGGAACGATCAATGCTTTTACCACTGCTTCTGCAGCATCTACCTTGACCAGGGCTTCGACTTCTCCTATTGCGTTTACGACAGCACCACCATATCCAGTCATTGTGAGCGTAGTACAATAATATTTTAGTCCCAGTTCCTTAGCAGTGGTTTCTTTTATCAATACTGCTCCGCATCCGGAGTCCACATATGCTCTTGTAGGTTTTTATTTACCCAGCATTTAAAAAATATTTGGAGTTGGAATTTTTATCATGTGATTCAACAACGCGATTTGTTAGAGGGTTTCTGCGACAATCTTTAGCTACATGGCCCAAACGTTTGCAGCTCGTGCACTCAATCCTGGGCTTCAGGCATTTGTTCGAAAAGTGTCCCGTACCTTTGCAATTGTAGCACCTTTGTTCATTTCTGCTGACATATTTCAACCTCTTTACAGCATGAAAGGTATCGCGATGTTCATTGAAGTGTCGCTTCAATTGCGATTGTTTAGCAGTTGTCACTGATTGAGTGTCGTGTTTCAACGTAGATAGAAATTCAGCATACAACGCGTCTGGGGTATCATATCTTCCTGCACGTGCACCGACTTGTATGCTTGCGTCCTGAATCCCATCAATCAAACAAGAGACTGCTTTTTCCCCGCTGATGTCGCACGCGTTAATCAGCTCCATTTTGTCGAAATAATATTGTTCCCATGATTCATTTGTATATTTGTATCTGTTTATTAATTTCCTTAGCGTTGTCGCAAAATCATGGTGTTCCGGAAATGTTTTTAGAATTAACGCCTTCCATTCCGTCCAATTTAATTGATAGGTGAGCAGATTATCATACCATTTTCTGGCTAGGCCCCCAAGTCGTCCGTGCATGTGAAATATCTTTGCCGATTCATCCCAATGATTAATTAATGCCATTTGCTCTATTTTGTGTATCCATTTTCCAGAACCGAGATTTGGATTTCCTGGGTGAAATTCTGGAATGCATTCAGGTCTTACATAAACCTTGCTTTGCGATGGTTCATCGTGAGGTTTGTCTTGAATCAGTTTTTCGACTAAGTTCGCTAATCGATTGTATCTGCGGAATTAGGTAGTGGTGGTGTATGACGATCTTTGCTTGTAGTAGACCTGCCATTGCTCGAGACCGTTTGGATGTCGGTAGGTTTAGTGCGAGAATAAGATTTTCTCTTCGTTTTAGTACGTTTGTAGTTATAATCAGAACTGGAATTTGAACTCGAACTTGACGTCGAATAGGATCTACTACGTCCCATCGTAGATCACTTTTCCTTTTTCAACACAATTTATATATGTATGTATAATATATGTGTGCAACTACGTGTATACGAAAAAGCGAGATAAAATATAAAAACAAAAACGCCTATTGTATAATGAAATTTGTTTCTAGGTAATTAGTCAACTTGGGCTTAATCTATACGTTGATTAAGCTTTAAAATAAATGAACTATCACCTGAATAATTACAAAAATAAAATTTTAATTCATTAAAATTTTTATTTTAAACCAAGCAATTCAGTATTTTAGATATTTTATACGTATACTCTACTGAGATTTTACGTTACTCAGCATACTATACAAAGCAAGATTTGTAATTCTACTTACACAAAGAAAATGCGTACAGGCGTCTTTTTCGATGGCACACAAACACAAATAAAGTAACTGGGATTACGGAGTGAGATGATATGCGACACTAATATTTAGGTTTCGACACGAAGGTCAATCCCGCCGCTGCTATTGTAAAAAACTAAATAATAACTACTAATTCCTATTATTAACATATATTTTACATTCGTAGTAGTGAACGCTACAACTGACAATACGAAACTGTTCTTAGTTGTTGCTTCCTTGTCACGATTTCCCCGTAGGCTTGTGATTCCCCGGCCACGAGTAATTCCTGACGACCTACTTTTCGTTGACGATAACACAAGTATCTGCTAAAATTGGCATGCGAGATACGCACTGGAATTTATTTTCAGTTATTTAAATTTCACAATAATAATATTACTTTTAGGGTTTTTGTGGAAACGACTCACAAATTCACAGACATAAATTTGGTCAAATTAAACTCATTATATTATACTTTTTATAAAGTGCGCAATTGAATCTATTAGTATTTTTGTTATTACAAAATTTGGTCATGAAAGTATATTTATTAATTATTAATAGGTAAATACAATGACATTTCTGATAAACTTACAATAAATACATTTTGGATTTTAAATTCATGCTGTATATGCGGGGCGTGACAGCATACCTATATATGTAAATGACGTAATCTTTTATATGTTAACGGACATATTGTATTACTACGCAGCCATTTCGCTTAGAAAGTAGTACCAGCATTTAATTTAATTTAGGATATATTTCTAACATTAAGTACGGATTATTTATAATTATTTGAGTTGTAATATAACTTTATTTATGAATATAAAGCAATGATAGTAAATACAAGTTATAAAAAATGTGGAACAAATAATTCTTTTCAGGTTATGAACATAGTAATGCCAGTTTGATTCAGTATACGTTTTGTTGTTTACGGTGACTCTTGCAATCAGACCGTGTTGTGTGTGCAATTTTTAGAGGTGAATTTTGTAAATGTTAATGGGTGATACCTATCTCTGATAAGGTAAGCGTATTACTCCACTTTATATTTAATTTCATTCATGTAACAAATGTTTGTTTGGTTGCAACAATACTTGTGGGGCGCCTTCATGCATAGCAAGATACTTCTAGATTTAAGCACATATAGGTACATATGTATATTCTAATTGATACGGTATTTGATGGTTAATCTAGTTAGTTTTTAATGCGTTTATTAAAAATATATATAGTTCGTCCAAAAATACAAATGTCCTAAACTGTGCATACATGTATGTATATTATTTTAGTATCCTTTTAAATTGCTTAGTTCCCGATGTGCATTTCAACTTAAAGATGAAGATATGGTTAGAAAATAACTACTGGAGTGGGTATTGAATTTAAACGTATAACTATTTCTTGCTTTCGTTTTCGAACAGGTGAAGTCGGTTTATTTACATAACGAATTTGTTGATCATTATGGCAAATCCATAAAAATTAAATATGTACCTATCGCATTTGTTTACGTTGTTATTTGTATAGGACAGTAATGCGCATTCCTGTGTTCCTACATTGTTGTAACAGGTTAATACGTCACAACTATTGCGTTTTATTAACAACCTTTGAAAATGAGTTCATATTAATTTATATTCACTGGGTGCTTTAAAAATTACCAGTTCACTTAACATTTTATCATCTTCACGATTGCTTACGAATATTGACGTATGATCTGCGGAATTTTAGTTTTGAACATTGTTCGACATAGAATATAATTCTAAATTTTTTATTGATGCATAGTAATTATTTTTGATGGCTTCTAGGAGTGGCGTACGTAAGGGAAAAAATTAAGGGGATAAATCCCCCGAAATTTCGAAAAAAGCTAAACTTATAGTTGCCGTATTTCAAAGTGGACGCTGCCCCACAGCTGTTTGTACATTCCAGTTTTCATGTCTAGTTTCCCTAGATAATTTTCTAATTACACCTTTACCATGTCCTTAGATTGAATGAGTCAGTAATATTTTTGCAAATTATAACAATCCCCTCCGCCGAAATATTTTTGTGCGTACGCCACTGGTGTATAGTACTAATTTTGGAATGCGCTATATTAGTGTGACGTCACGCCATGTTATGTCTCTAACTTTCGCCATAAGAAATAACTATGACTTTTTCAAGTCATTACATATTGGTATTTCACGTTGGTAAGTACTGTATGACATCAAGTACATATGTATAGTAGCTCAAGTGAACATGTTAATATCTTAAAAAAAAGTAGAATGCATTTGGTTTAGCAGATTTATTCAAGCGACATAACCAGAAAAAAACAAAATCTAGATTTTAAATTATTGAGTATGAAGCACTCCAAAGGTAATATTAATCTATTAAATAATTTTGACACATTTATTTTAGGTCAGCAACTATAGCGGGTTTCTCTCCTTTTATAAACAAATTACAATATCGGGTTTTCAAATAGGTAGCCGACTTTCGTCATTCATAGTTATGACGTCTCATTCTAGCATTGGTGCCAAATCGCATGTTTAATCATTTTATTGTATCGGTTAAGGTTATGTATAATAATTTTCTAGTTGAAAATGTAAAATGTGAGATTCCGGTCCTGGAGTGTTTGACGGTGTGTGTGTTGTTGGTCTGCTCCGTGTTTATACCCAAGGTTCTTGGAGGATTGTGATCTTTTAATTGGTAACACAGTGATAAATATAAAAACAAAGTGAAAGTGATTATCTGGGAATCAGAATAACAGGTAAAACTAAACAATTTATTCCAATATCATTGATAAAA
Organism: Chrysina gloriosa; assembly: GCA_038088585.1. Classification (NCBI taxonomy): domain Eukaryota; kingdom Metazoa; phylum Arthropoda; class Insecta; order Coleoptera; family Scarabaeidae; genus Chrysina; species Chrysina gloriosa. The sequence goes on from CM076088.1 coordinate 51,218,079, forward strand.
GCCAGACTTCCGACGGGTCAACCGGAGCTCGGCTTTTTGCGCGGTGATAAGAAAAGAAAACAGAAAATACATAGGAAGTAGGGGAATAGGAAATTGTATATATCATGGATACGGAGGAATACGGCTCGGAAGATAGGAAGAGAAAAGGAAAAAGAGAAGAGGATGAAGAGAACAGCGAAAATATTTTCAAGAAAAGTAAAAAAATAATAAGATCGCCTTTGAAGTCCCAGAAAAAGCTGGAAGAAAACATTGGAGTAATGATGATGATTGAGGAAATGGGAGCGAAGATGAACTATTTATCGATAGAAATAAAAGAGATGCGGGAGGAACAGAGAGAATATAGAAAAGAAATGTCAGAGTTAAGAAAAGAAAATGCGGAACTCAAAAGGCAAAATAAATTCATTAAGGGGTAGTAATGGATATGGAAGACAGATTGGAACGCGTAGAGAATGAGAAAAGACGGAATAATGTAGTGATTCAGGGTCGAAAAATAGATACACAAGATAGGGAAAAACTAAAAACGCAATGGAAAATCTCATAGATAAAGAGTTACAGATAAGAGTACATATGAAACAGGCCATAAAATTAGGTGAAAAAACCTGTCTAGTTCAATTAGACAGGACCGAGGATAAGGTGGAGATAATGAAAAACAAAAAGAAATTAAGAACAAAAATAGGAGGAAGGATTTTTATTAACGATGATCTATCTAAGCGGGACAGGAAGATACAAGAACAAATTAGATTTAGAGCTAAAACTGAGAGGGAAAACGGAAAACAAACGAAAATTGGGTTCAGGAAGGTGTATATCGGGAATGAGGAATGGAGATGGGATAGAGAGAAGGATAAGTTGATACAGATACACAGATCAAAAAACTAGAAGGCGTGAACGAGCAAGGAATAGAGAGGACGTACCTGGCAATGAGAGCGGATACAGAACAAACTGGAACACAAAAATACATGGATGTGAGGATGGGAAATAGGAACAACAAGGTAGAGACAGAGAGGAATGCTAACACGATGACGACCACAGCTATGAACAAGGAAAATGGAAAGATACGCGTTGGAACGTGGAACATAACTTCCCTAACGGGAAAAGAATACGAACTAGCAGAAGAAATGAACAAGTGCCAAATTCAAATACTGGGAACAAGTGAAACAAAGAAAGCCGGAGCAGGAAGAATAGGGGTAAGAAGTCAATATTTTCTGTACTATTCAGGAGTGAGGCCGGATCAAAGGAAAAAAGAGGGAGTAGGGATATTGTTAACAAAGGAACTGGATAGAAGAGTAACTATACATCAATCACTCTCATCAAGGTTGATGCGCTTGAGAATAGAATTGGAGAAGGAATCGGTTGACATCATACAGATGTATGCACCAGTAGAAGGAACAGATGGAAGTACAACGGAGGAGTTCTATGAAAAACTGCAGGAGCTGCTGGATGAAATAAGAGAGACAAACTCAAAAGTAATATTAATGGGGGACTGGAATGGTAGAGTGGGTAATGATACAAATAAGGGACTGGGCTGCTTGGGAGCATATGGAGAAGAAACGTTAAACGGAAATGATTGGAAAATGATTGATTTTTGTATACGTAGTGATTTCCTAATAGGGAACGGTTTCTGGGACCAACCACTAGAAGAGAGATACACTTTTGTCGCGGAAGAGAGAAACGCGAAGAGTATAATAGACTACATAGTCTATACCTAAAGTATGAAAACTAATATACGAAACATAAAGACACAAAAAGAGGCTGAAATGGGAACTCAAAACATATTGCTACCGGCAGAACTCCAAGAACAAATTAACACAGAACAACAAATAGCTGAGTATCATAAAATAGCAATCAGCAAATTAAGAAACAAGAAGAAAGGAGCAGAATACCAACAGAAAACGAATGATTTACTAAAGAGACATGATCAGGAAGAAATGACACTAGAAGAGACGTGGAGCATTTTCAAGGAAATTATTTATAATTCTGCACTAGAAGTATGTGGTCAAATCAGATACAGGAAAGAAACAGAAAAGAACAAAATGGTGGACTAAGGAAATACAAAAGGAAGTCAAAAAGAAAAAAGATGCGTGGAGAAAATACGTTTTAACAAAGGAACAGCAATACAAAGAACAATATGTTAAAATAAGAAACGAAGTTAAGAAGAGAATCAAAGAAGCGAAAAAGCAAGCGGGGAAGATTTTGGAAATGATATAAATGAGGAATACAAAACAAATAACAGGAAATTTTGGAACCTAATAAGATCAATGAATGGAAAGAAAAAGAAAGAAATAAAACCAATTAGGAATACCGCGAATGAACTAAAAACAAGAACAGAAGATATACTTGAAATATGGAAAGAATTCTTCACGAAAAAATTCACAGATGCAGGGGATCATACAGATTTATTGCCAGAATCAGGAACATGAAATGAATATAATGAAGAACTTGAAGAGATAAATATGGAAGAGGTAGAGAAAGCCATGAAAAGAATAAAAACAGGAAAAGCATGCGGTGCGGATAATGTAGAACCGGAAATGGTAAAATGGCACGGACAGGTGGGAAAGGAGTGGATCCTTGACATCTTTTGTAAGGCATGGCAACGAACACAATTCCCGCGGATTGGGAAAACAACCTCATCACTCCCATATATAAGAAAGGCGATCAAAGTCAGTGCGAAAACTATAGGGCAATATGCCTATCGACAGTATGTTTTAAGTTCTATACCAAAATAATAGCGGAACGACTTACACGTTTAGTAGGAGACAAACTGGGAGAAGAACAAGCAGCCTATAGAAAAGGGAAACAAACGAACGATAATATCCACATAATTAAAAACATAGAACGTAAAATTGAGACAGGGGAGGAAATCTACTTCAATTTCATAGACTTGCGAGCCGCCTTCGATACAGTAGATAGAGGGAGTATAGATATCTGTCTATTGAAACTAGAGGTTCCAAGAAAAACGCGCCAAATAATCAATAGTCTATATTGTCAGGTTAGGGAGATAGTACAAGTGAATGGAAGAAGATCAGCAGATTTTGAAATGCAAGTGGGAATAAAACAAGGAGACAGCTGGAGTCCATTAATATTTATTATAGTAATGAACAGAATCCTGCAAAATACGAGAAAACGCACCGAAACTGTGAAGACACTGTTAGGATATAACAGATTGGAACCTGTAACTGTGGATACATTACTGTACGCCGATGATCTGGCACTAATAGCTGACAGTTGACAGGGAAAATGGAAAAATTAACCAAAAATATGGACAGAAGAAATAGAAAAGATGAAAATGGAAATAAACGTAGAAAACAGCAAACTAATGGTGATAAATAATAAAGAGTCAGCCAGTAATCTAATAATTAAAATAAACGATAAACAAGAAGAAATTGTCGACGCATACGAATATTTAGGTACTATTATATCGAAGGATGGAAAAATTGATCTAGACATAGCAAAAAGAGGACGGAAAGCCACAAACATATACTACGCTCTGAATCAAACCATCTTTGGAAAAAAAGAAATAGAACCCAAGATCAAACAGATAGTATACAATGCAGTAGTAGCCCCCACAATAATGTACGCAAGTGAGTCCTGGACAATACAGCAAAAACACGAAAGCAAAATAACAGCTATGGAAATGAAATTTTTGAGAAAGATCGTGGCGAAAACAAAAATGGACAGAATAGAAAACGAACAGATAAGGAATATGATAAATCAAGAAGATATACCAAAAAGAATTGAAAAATGTCAACTGAATTGGTACGGCGAGATAATTATAATTAGAATGGAACAAAAAGAGTTTAACAAAGAAAATAATAGAAGCCAAAAATAACAGGAGAAGAAAAAAGGGAAGACTATGGAAAAAATGGATTGACAGGGTGAACGAATTGGGACGATAGCAAGGGAAGACCATAGCGGAAATTAGAAAAATGAGTACAGACCGGACACGATGGAAAGAATGGATTAAATCATCGTAAGATCCAAAAATAATCCGACGCTGAAAGGCATAAGGATTGACGAGAAGAAGAAGAAGAAAATGTAAAACTCCAATGTCTGATTTTAATAATACCTACAAAAATAAGTGCTTATTTTATATATAGCAAACGCTCGATAACGTAAATACTCGATATTGGAAACATTGTGCTAATGTGAACACAAAATTCGTAGTATAGCATATATACGGAACACTCGATAATGTAAACAGATCAACGAAGGTCGAATTTAATCGGGACGGATCCAGTGTGTATATGTATGCTTATAGCGACGTCTTCGCAATTTCCGATCGCCTACAAATAACTTCTTGCGTTACAAGTTGCCTATGAAAATCCCAGTTTGATCAATTTCCGAGTTACCCAATTATGTGGGGAATCCCCGATTTATGTAGCATATGTCCATATTTGAACTTAACGGTGTACATGGCTCTCCAGCCCAAGGAATTAAACCGCTTCAGAAAAGTGAGTCAATTTGTCACTTCGGTTTAAACGGTTGTTGAAGATGTTTGCCTCGAGCTAGCGAAACACGTGTCACCGATTTTATTATAAACAATTGTGTGGTGAGGAGTTTACCGATGTGATATTTGTGTCAATCATAGTGACGTTATAATTTTGGGACACCGACTGTACTGTTACAAATCAAGCAAATATACACACTTTTCTTGAAAGATATGATGCTCATCTACGAGTTACTTTTTACTTCCACTTGGTTTTGAAAGAGACATGTTGAAATAATAATTTATAACAATAAGTACTGTTACGTGTTGTAACAACAACTACGCAACTGAACTCGAAATTCTATAGCAACTGACTGACGCGCGTTTTCAAATATTATTTTTAACACGCTCGCGGACCGAATTATCTGGCTGTTTTCAAAATTGATTCGAGCCGCAGGAAAACGGTCAGTGGCAGTTGACATGCTTGGTCTAGAAAATCTCGAAAAATTGCTGCATGCGGTGGAATAAGGTCATTTTACAAAAACTGCAAATATCTTCCTTCTATGAGGGGTACTTCAAAGGAGAAAAGCCCTACTATTCTGTTATTCTAGCGCGCACATTTAATTTCTACAGGTGTTGGGTATATGCTTCAGCCCTCCAATGATGATTTACCTGACTTTAGTATCTGCAATTTTGACGATTCACTGTGTGATCGAGACATTGCCTCATCCGAAAAAAGTAATGGTCGGTGCAAACGTCGATATGGTTGGTACAAATCTATCATAGTTTCATAAATCCGCAGTCGCCGGTCAAGATCATGTTCGTTGACTTCATATACGAGTTAAATTTTGTAGGGTTGATATTTTTCCTTCCTCATAATAGGTAACACAATAGGATTCTCTTCTATTGAACAAAATGTTTAGTATCAGATCTTGACTAATTTTTGGAAATGCAGGTGTTTTTACAGCTTTAACATCACTAGTGGCTCGAAATTTAGACTCAATCTTACTGACTGTAGATTGGTTAATAGGTCGACGTGGATATGTTGCAAACTTCCTTCTGAGTTCTTGTCTTATCCCTACATCTTATCCCGCGATGAGAATTATAATCTCATTCCTGCGTGTAACAGTTAAGTGTGCCACAATCGCCATAATACGAGGGCTGTTTTTTATTTCAACCGCCGATAGGCTATAAAGGAAAGACGGGTGAATATAAAAGAATGATTTTATTACCAAAATGAATGTACAATAAAGGTTACTTCTTTACACGATGATGATTGTTATATCTGTATGCAGTACCCTCTTCATAAAATGTTGCCGTCAATGATTTGAAGTAAGTTGTGACGGTTTCTTTGCGCTCGGAGGTTGAAAAAAAAACAGGCCTCGTACTTAACTTGCGGTAAGATTTCTGTACCGCCAACGTTAAGAAGCTCGAATAACGTTTTTGCTTTATTTTACTTTTTTACGTTTACTGACATTCTTGATGAATTTCTTATGTAGGATGGCAACATTTTTATACTGTCAGTTTGGCAATGAAGAAATCTCCCAAAATCAAGAAAAATGGGGGTTGCTGTTAAAAAAATGACATCATTACTCAAAAACAACTTTTTATTTTAACAGATAAACGCGACCTGTTCAAGTATTTCTTCAAACAAAATTTAATTTTTCCTTTACTAAATTTTCTATAATTTAGGCGCGCCTGTATATGTAGTTATCATTTCTTATTACTTTGGCCAGTAACAAGTAGAACTTACCGATAATTTCTGGCGTCTACTATTCTTTGAGATTGTCTCCAATAAATCTGCTAAAACAAATGCATTTTACACTTTGATATTTGTGTTAACTTGAGGTGATATATGTATGTACTTGGTATTCTTTAGTAATTACAAGAGTCGGCAAATACCCTTCTAATTTGTGAGCCATTACAAGTGGGAGCAATTGTCGCCTTGTATTGTAAGTTATGTTGAATCTTACCATACTTGCATAAAGGTGTATTAGTATTAGAGAGAGGTCTTAAATGACTCTCTTGATCAAACACTCCCCACAGACCTCATACAGATTCTTAATTCCATTTAAACCCAGCGTTTTGCAGTGCCGAGGTGTTTTTATATAAAATATGCAACTTATCTAACATAACCGTCTTCATAAAATCTACATATATCGATATCATCACTACTATACAATATGTTTCAGTGAAAACGATTTTTTATGTGTCTTTAACGAAACAGAAATTGATATATAATGCAATGGCTGTCAGTGCTTTTGTTCGCATAGTTTCTTTTTTTTTTAGGCGACAGATTAGATTAGATTACTTGATGTGGCAATGCTGCCTGTTCCACTGCGACCTTTACAGATCTATTGTGGTGCTCATGCCTCCTTAGAGTACGTTCTCTAGCTTTATTCCTTTAGACTTATTAGCTTTGAGAGCGGTTCTTCCGCATATAGTCTCGCCTCGGGATATTCGTCTCCCATGTGTGACAGCCGCGTCCTTGCCAGTTCCTCGCATTGGCACAATACGTGGATCGCGGTTTCTTCCTCAATTTGACAGAATCTACATATCGTTTCCTCTGTCAAGCCCATTTTATTCATGTGCTTGTTGAGCCTGCAGTGCCCTGTTAGTAGGCCCACTATCATTCTAACGGACTTTCTGCCCCTGCGAAGTAAGTCCTTTGTAAACTACGGCATTTGCTCTCCAAGGAACTGTTTCGCCGATCTCTCGTCTGGGGAGTTCCTCCACCTTTCCCGAGATTTATCCTCGGTCCACTTTCTTATGGCCGATTTGATTCTTGTTTTTGTAATGCTGACGGAGGGCCCCGGTCCTATGAATGCGATCGACGAGGCCTCTCGGGCCAGTTCGTCAGCTTTTTCATTTCCCCGGTAGCCCTTGTGCCCCGGAACCCAAGCTATCGTCACTTTTGCGCGACTGCCGAGTTCATTCAGAGCACACACACAATCCCATACAAGCTTTGAATCGACCTGTACCGAATCCAATGCCTTCAGCACCGCTTGACTATCGGAGAAAATGGCCACCGTGCGATTGGAACCACGCTGCTTGTTAATTTTTCCGACGCAAAGATGTACCGCGGCGATTTCCGCCTGAAAGACCGTAGTATCTTTACTTAAACTCATCTGGACCATCGTCCTTTCTTTGAGTCCGTATATTCCTGCCCCGACACCTTTCTCTGTCTTAGAGCCGTCCGTGTACCATGTAGACTTGAGTTCTTCAATCAACTTGTGGTTTTCAGTGCCATGGACTTGACTTATAGGGGTTTGCCCTTGCATCAGTCTGTAGGCTACTGACCTTGCTACTCCTTGTATAGGGATATCTAAGGGTGGTAGATTCAAAATCACCTCCAGTGCGTCTGTAGAAGTTCTCATTGCTTTTTAGGCGACAACTGCACATTATTTAATTACAAAATTGATTACTACTGGAGGGAAGCTAAAATTCCATGTATAAGTGAATAGTTCTTCAGGTTGAGGTTTTTCTGCAAAATCTACTAGAAATAGTAGCAAATATTGATACAAGGATTGTGAAAATAGTCTAGGAACATCATTTAAAGTATTTTTGTTTTTGTTTTTGTGGAGGAGAGGGAAAATCTTACATAAGACTTCCACACATTTCTTCAGTCTGGTGGGTTGTCTTGATTATCTCTGCTGTTTCTCCTTGGTATCTATAATCTTGCGGACAGCATTATAAGCATAATTCCACTCTTTCTCGGTTGGCACAAGATTCTCCATCATGTTTTCTTTTTGAATACCTTCCAAGTTACATTTCTATATTCTGCACGTACGTTGTTCCACCTCGGGCAAGCGAAGATCATATGTTCTACATTCAGAAAAACAAAATAAAAACTAAACTTAACTAAACAAAAAAGGACAATCTCAAGAATACCAACAATTACACGTAGCTGCTAAGCTAATATTATTTTTAAAAGACATCTTCCGCCTCCTTTCTCATTCAAACACCACCGCCAATTGCCCAAAATTTCTCTCTGCGTCTGACCACACCATTCCCCTACATTCCCTCCACTGCATCCAGATTTCCTCTTCCTCCCACACACACTACACACTTTCTTTCCTCCTCATCTTCATCCAATATCGACTTCCTCGTTCCTCATTCCCACACCTAAATCTCGCAATCATACGCTGTTCTCCAATCTCATTCACTCTACTCAAATACTCTGGTAGCATTCCAAAGAAACAGATACTCTTATCTCGCTCTATTGAACAGGTAGTTTCGGAAGTACCCGTGTCCAGTCAGTGCCTGTGTCAGATAGTAATCCGTTCTTCTATGGCGATATTTTAGCGAAGGTTATATTGCTGGTATCAGTAACTTTATCCATTGTGCCGCATTTACCATCTGGTCCCACAGATCTTGCCATTCTCGAATGGTCTGTTCTCGTTCCTCCCGTTTGGCATTTTCGTTATTTCTGTCATCTCTGTAGAAAAGTTTCTTTTTTCCTCGATAAGGAGTTCTATGGAGACCAGTCCGGTCATCATTTCGACTGTCCTCGTGTATCTCCACGAGCGCCGTTTTCCACAAAATCGACGCCCGGTAGGCCAGTACGGACTGGGCAACGTTGTACAACATTTCCCTTTCTTTGGAGCCTGGTCCTCCGAGGTTTGACGTTATCCTCATAATCTGTGACACGTGTTCTTCTTTTTGCGACACTTTATGTGCTGGTAATAAACTATAGCTACCGAAATATGTATGTGTTCTTAGACTATGTAACAGTTGAGTTTCGTTTCAATTATCCTTGAAAAGAGTTATAAAATTCAATCAATCGATTCAATCAGAAAATAGTGAATTTATTATACGCCAAGTCTGTGCGGTACATAATTCAGACCGTGTACTTGAGTTTTATATAGACATTAATTTTACGTGGGTCTAAATTTTGAAGGTAACAGGAAATAAGTGGTAGTGGTCTAAACTCTTTAATTTGGCCTTATCCACTACTACGTTTCCAAACATGTGGAAGATTTCCAGAATAACGTCTATATTCAAAAGTGGAAATCCCACCGACATAAATAACTACCGACCAATAGCTATTCTATCGAACCTTGCTAAAATCTTTGAAGTCTCCCTGTATAAACATATCTATCCATTAATCAGAACTCGAATTTCTCAGTATCAACATGGTTTCATGCGGAACCGTTCAACTGTGTCGAACTTACTTTGCTTCAGTCAATATGTATCGAACTCGCTGGACTCGGGGGCCAGGTGGATGCAATTTATACTGATATTTCTAAGGCTTTTGATCGTATTGATCACTCTATTATCATCCAGAAGCTGCATTCACTGGGATTCCATGACACTCTGACCTCCTTTATAGCATCATATTTGAATGATAGACGTCAGTATGTTTCTTCTAACGGTTTCTCCTCATCTCCTTTTGTTCCTTCATCGGGTGTACCCTAAGGTTTCAACCTGGGACCCCTATTATTCAATATATTCATTAATGCCTTGCCTTCAGTCATCACTTCCGAAAAATTGCTCTTTGCTGACGATCTCAAAATTTACCGCCAGATTTCCAGCATTACTGACTGTAAAGAATTGCAAACTGTTTTGAAACCTTAGTTCTACTAATATCGACCGCTGCAAACAAATTAAGGATCTGGGAGTTCTGTTTGATGGGAAACTGCATTTTTGACATCACATACGTTCTGTTGCTGGTTCTGCTCGGAGCATGCGCGGATTTATAGTAAGAAATTGTGCGTCCTTCTCTAGTACTGGTGCACTTACAACTTTATACTTCTCTGTTGGTCCGGTCTCGTTTAGAATATGCTTGTTTAATTTCGAATCCCTACTACTTTAAATACCGTCGTGAGCTTGAGCGGGTGCAGCGGAGATTCGTGAAGTTTCTCTACTTCCGGTTGGACGGTGTCTATCCGCCAAGGGGTATTGATCAGGGAACTTTATTGAGTCGCTTTAGTATACCATCTCTGAACTTCATGAAAGTCCAACTGAGTATACAATTTCTGTATAATTTACTGCATAACAAGGTCGTCGCTCCTGAGCTTCTAGGTAGTCTGAACTTCAATGTCCCGCAGCTCGCCACTAGGCATAGGCCAACCTTTTACCTGCAGTTGTCAAGAACAAACTTGTCTCTGGGATCGCCCTTACATGTCATGTGCAACAATTTTGATAGGCTATCAACTTCTGATATACACCACACTCCCTTTAATGAGATCATCGCCGATATTGAGGATACCTATGATATGTACGCATAGTGGTCATGAATATTGGGATTCTGTTTTTTTGTTTTTTTGTTTTTTTTTTTGAATTTGGATTTAAGTTTCTTTATTTAAGTTTAATTAAGTTTAATTTTGCGGCTCGGCTAGTTTCATTTCCAATATTATATACTGATGTGTACTGATTTCACTTTCACCACCCAAAACTAATCAGCCCCTCCCCGTATTTGTTTGTTTGATGTACGCAGTGCAGACTTTTTATCTCTACCCCTCTTCACGATAACCTACAGTTGAAGCCTGTCTTATTATTTTACTACGATCGTCTCATCGAAATTCCAAATAAAACACTGAACAAATTTTATACTAACCTTAATATGGCTAGTTTATACTAATATCTTTAGCTAACCGAGTTTTATTTCGCGACACAACTAACTTTACAAGTTTGCTGTACAGCGTTCCGAACTCAACTGAACTTATTGTAAGTAATAACGACTCAATAATCCAATAAGTTTATATGTAAGTGCCGTCAAAATAGCACCAATATTAGGAAATACTACTGGAACCACAATGAGGTCAAGGAGAATTTGTCATGAACTTAGAAGTGCTAGAGGAAGTGTTAATACTCGTACAGCCCGAAGAACATTATTCGTAAATGATACATAGATACATATATATATTTGTTACAGTTTGCAAAATTTTACATTGCTAATATAATTAATTAGGTGCGCTAATTGGACAGCTACAGTGTTATTATTACAATACAATTTGTATTTACTTATTTAGTAAGCTATTCTACAGCTACCTTGTCACCTTACCAAAGCTTCCTGCTCTTGTGTGAAAGATACTTTTCACTTAGAGAACAAAATAAATAAAAATAAGAAAGAACTACAAGATGGTTTAGTTCTAAAAGGAAGTATGTAGATTTATCAGAGATATGGAAATAAAACAAAGGATAAACGAAGCAAACAAAATAAATCGACCGACAAACGCCCATGCCCAAATAGAATACCAAAATGTCAAAAATATGCGGATCACAAATACAAGATCAAAAAAATACTATATTTCAGCTTTCGAAATTCGAACTGGCGACAATCATTTTGGCTCACCTGATATTAATCTTTATATACTAAATTGATAACACAATTTGGTCTTGTATTTACTTTAAATTCATTCGTTCTACATAGTAATTTGTTCGTCGATGTTATTAATAGGAGTCTCGGTGCGAGGATTTATTACGTCTTCATTTAGGAATGAAACATGATTCCTTTGAGTATGCAACCAATATTTCAAGTTGGCAATATAAAGCATTAAAATCACTAACATTTATTATTTATTTGTAAAGTTCTACCTTCTATACTCATATAAAATATTTAGTCAGTTTTTCTAAAAGAAATCTACCATGCTTCATTATTATAACTTTATTCGTTTTAATTTACATTAAGTGCTGAAAAGGGTCTCCTTTCTTGTGTAGGCAAATATTTACTGCAATTTTCAAACACATGTAGCAATTCTTCTACACTAATGTTATTAATTTCATCCTGAATTATTGCTTGCAGTTCTTCTAGGTGATGCAGTCTGTTTTTTGTGTATTTTATTTTTTAAATTCCCAAAAATAATAAAAATCGGGAGGAGACCGCAAAGGTCATTTTTTTAAATTCTAGTTGCTCTATAAGCATCTAAAATTGGACGATATCGCTCAGTCTCATGAAAAAGATTGGTCCCACAATTCTTTCTCTGGACATTGCTACCCAAACTCTACCCATTTAACTTAAACTACCCATTTATAGGATGTGGATGTGAATCGACAAAGTTAGATTAGTTAGTTAGATTAGATTTTCTGTAGCCCATGTTTTATATTTTTTGGGAATTTACATAGCCAGATAAATGTAACCACGCCTCATCACTGACTAAAGTTACATATTGTTGGGATTATTACATATGTACGCATTAAATCATCGACAAGAATTTATTCGTTTCGATAAATCAAGTGGACTTAATTGTTGAACAACGTTTACTTTATGCACTGTAAGCTGCTTATTAATTGTCTTGTGAGTAGTTCCCATAAAAAGCCCTAAAAGTAATATAGTGTTGGAAATTTAAATACAAAAGTGTCACTTTATCCGATCCTCAATCGTTTCGAAATTCGCTTTATTGCCACGAGCTCGGCAAGGCAACGCTGAATTTCGCGACCCCGTATTCAAGTATTCAAACAAGACCCGAGCCGGGACACTACGAGGTGTAAATGAAAATAAATTTCAGTACCTATCTGGCCTACTAATTTTAACAGTGACTTGTGGGGCTTACAGTCCTTACAAACTTGGATATCATCGAATACACCCTCAGTTAAGTAAGAGATCTAACCGTAGGTTTTTGTATGTGAATGCGATTCTTTCCTTCAAATCGATTAATAATCACATGTGTGCGATATTTGAAGGTATCATAATCAAGATTAAAGTCAGGAAGGCGTTGTACAAATTGATCGATACACCTTTGAACTGAATAAATCCAATTTCTTTTATGAATCATTGCGTAGTGTCCCATTAGAATAAACGCGCCTTGCTCATATGTAAACACCATTGTTAAAGATCTTGCAATCTAAAAGTCCATTCTCAAATTCGAGACGACCAGTTCGGTAAACAATCAGCCAACACCTGTACATCAAAGAAATGCTAGATCGGCCGAGAACATCGCCGCTGTCCGTGAGAGTGTGCAGGAGAACCCGGCAGTCGATTCCTCGCCGTGCACAAGAACTTTGCGTCGGAACTTGGGCCTGCACCCGTACGAGATTCAACTGATTCAGGAGCTCAAAGTTAATGACCATGGACAACGTTGTTTGGTCGCTGACTGGGCTTCGGAGCGTTTGGAAGAGGCACCCAATTTTGGCCGAAAAATCATCTTTAGCAAAGAGGCGCATTTTTAGATGAATGGCTATGTTAACAAGCAAAATTGCCATATATGGGACGACAGCAACCCATACGAAGTTCTCGAGATGGCAATGCCTCCACAAAAAGTTACTGTTTGGTGCGAATTTTGCGCCGACGCCATGAACGATTTGAGGGTATGGTTATCTCTCGCGAAGGTGACGTGAATTGGCCACCAAGATTGTGCGATTTAACCCCGCTAGACTTTTGCTTGTGGGGTTTTCTATCACAGGTCTATACTAATAAACCGTTACCGACCGATGTCCTCAAAATCAACATAACCCAGGTCGAAACCGAAGCTTATTTAGATATGCTAAAATTTCAATTGCGTACTGAAATCTAGTGTGTTTTACATGTTATATGGTTCATTTGTGTTAAATGTAATAAAAAAACAACAATTACGGCATGTAAGAAAAGTCGATATTTATTTATGTAATATTAACTTGCTGGCCCCGACGAGTACGGGACACGAATTCCCTCGAACGAAGCGCGACAATGCAGGAACACTGAATTTCGATGCGGCTGAAGTTTCGGCTGATTTTTGGCGCATCGAATCGGACGTTATAGAAATATTTATCAATATATATATGCATTAATATTATCAAATTTAAAATAAAAGAAAAGAACTATGTTGCATAAAACATTATTTATAAAAATATGGAACAAAATAACAATTGTAATATAAACAAATAAATAAATATAATATGAATTAATCTTCAGAAACGACAATGTTGTTATCATGTAGAACTGTTGAAATAACAATAACCTGTTATTTTGCAACCGTTATTTCAAATAACAATTACGGTTGAAACTGTTATTTTAAATAAATAAAATCTATTTAAAAGAAAGATTTTTCCCATTACTACTTGCTTTGGTCAAAGCGTTCTGTGTATATGTTTGTACGTGCGTTAGTACGTGTGTGTGTGCCTGCGTATTACGAAGCTCTGGTACCAATATTATAATAAATAAACCCTATAATTACCCAACTGTTACTGCATTCGTCTCATTCTCTCGCAGTTTACTTTTCTGAAAATTTCACTTCTACCCCGTGTGAATTGCACAAATAATTTTTTTATTTATAACTGTAATTAGAATTGTTATTTTGTTCGATATAATATAACGATTTTATTTTTAGTTTTATAAATGTTTTTTGTAAAGCAACCTTTATTTTCCCAGCGAGATGACAGTTGCAACCGTTACTGAGTCCATAACGGTTCTAAAATAATGATTCTATTAGTACGACTACTTATGTACAAATATAGATCACCGGACCTGGATCTTCGTAAAAGTGTGCTTCAGTTAGATTGTTCTAGTGAATCACCACTCTGCCTGTCTCTCTTTACACAATTTTACAACGTTATGCGTAACTAGGAAGGGAAACGATATGTGCATTGATATAAACAAAACATAAACAACATAAAATCGCTAGATCAAACATTGGCGGCATCATAAATAAGTTAAAAAACACCTACAAATCGAATAAATATACGTATACACATTGTATGTATACAAATTACCATGAGATCCGTTTGATTCAATAGTCCTACTGAAGCGGATCTTTACGAAGATCCAGAACCGACCCGTCTCTGCGAAAAGAGACGTTGTGCCCATCTCTAGTGTATATAGATATGATTTATTGTTTTCCTTAAGATATACAGGATACCCTAAGGCACAGTGTTCCACCCGAAGGTACTACACCGTGGCTCTCCTATCTTAAAATAAAAAATATTCCATGCCTTTAATTTGTACACTTACTATTGTATCTTTCTTTAAGTCTCGATTCTAACTAAGTCTAAACTAATTGCGGCCGGGACCGACTTGTGCCAACCAGGAGTGCAATGAGTCGATAAAACCCGGAAAACTCGACTCCGTGGTATCTAATGCGAACCTAGTTCGCGCCCTACTTATAATACAATTCTCCTGATCTTATGATATAGTGCGAGATAAGCCCGCTTACTTATTAGATGTCTATGTTTTCCTTTCGCTCGACGTTGATTCGGCCACCCCGCTCGCTCGTATCTTTGCCGGCGCATTGACGTCGGGCCTCGGTGCAATCCGAGACAACCTCGAACGGATATCCTGAAAATGAAAACGAACACGCAACAGCCTTATTCCTATCAGCACACCTTTTTGCGGAGTAGACTCCCCGCAAACGATAAAATGATAAAAACAAATAAAAATCGAACAAAATAATACGAAAACTTTTATTCTCTTGTTCGTCCTGGAGTCAGTCGCGTCAGTTTTTCCGCTGCGTCGCTAAAAACATCCACCACTCTGCGGTTTCATTGCCATCGATTTCTCCTTCATTCTTTGGCCACCTTAGGCCAGTTTGTATTGCCGCAGTTTCTGTTCGCGCTCTCCATTCCGCGGTAAGTGGACAATCGAACAAGACGTGCTCGGCCGTATCCTCTGTTCCGCAATCGCACAGTGGGGTTTCTCTTGCCCCTATTCTATGTAGATAAACTCCAAAGTTACCGTGCCCCGTGATCAGTTGTACCGCTTGGTATGAAAGTCGCACGCTTAATTTGCTAAATTGCTGCACATTCTGAATGAATTTTCTCGTCCACTTTTATTTGGGCAATCGTAAACAGTGTGTTAGAATTGGTATCAGCACATCGGATATTCTTGATGTTCCCCATGGGGTTCCTCAGGGATCTATTGTTGGGCCTATCCTGTTTACAATATATACTTCTCATTTCTTCTATGGACTTAAACACTGTAAAACACATGTTTATGCAGATGATACACAATTGTATTATTCCTTTCGGCCTACTGATTGGAGACTAGCTGTTGACAGCATTAATAAGGATTTAAGCTACCTACATCGAATTTCTGTGGAACACTGTTTGACGATAAATCCGGATAAATCAAAAGCAATTCTTTTGGGCCCCAGGAAAACATGTTGCAACATCTCTTGTGTTTTTAATATAGAAATTAATAATGTCAAAATTCCACTTGTCGAAAGTGTAAAAAGCCTCGGGCTTATTTTAGATAATACGCACAGATATCGGAAACAGATCTCGCTTTATATTCGTAATGCTTATCTTAATTTGAAAAAACTGTTTCCTTATAGGCACGTGTTTAATGAAACTATTAAAAAAATTATGCGAAGCTTTTGTCCTCTCACAATTCGCATACTGTGTACCAATTTATCATTCAGCTCTGGATACTTTTACTCAAAATCGCATACAAAAAGTGCAAAATTCATGTTTGAGGTATATTTATGGCATACGTAAATTTGACCATATTTCCCATAAATTGGACTGTGCCCGATGGCTCAATATGCATGATAGACGGGAATTTCGCTGCCTGGGCTTATATCATAAAATACTATCTTTGAGGTCTCCGCCGTATCTGCATCAAAAGATCACATTTAGGACAGATGTACATAATCTCAATACAAGATTTCGGGGCAAGATTTCTCCACCACAACATAAAACGGCACTTTATGAAAGATCCTTCTCATTTCAAATCTATATATTGTACAACAGTTTACCTATTGAAGTTTCGTGTAGTACCTCATTTAGTAGCAGTCTGAGGGAATATCTGAGAGATGGGCGGGGTTCTGGTGCACGCAAGTAGTTCCTCATTTTGGTTTACACTTTTTAGACAGGAATGCTATTTACTTTTCTTTAAAAACTGTTAAATATTTTGTAGCTTGAATTGGTATGAATTAGTAGTAGTGCTTTTCTTTTCTTTTCTTTTTTTTATTTTGCCTCTATTTGCATCATCGAAATCTTTTAGATTTAGGCAGTGTATGTGTGTGTATGTGTATATGTATATGCATATATTTGGGTGTGCATATATGTATTCTAATATATCAAGGTTGAGTTGCAAAGCAGCATTAGCTGAACTTCGCCTTGAGATTGCGACCTTCACTCTCTCGTGTGTATATGTATCTATATTTTGTAGTAGTTGATGCAATAAAGACATTATTATAATTATTATTATATTATAACTTACCCTTCTCAGAGTTCGCCCAACGATCCTGCCATTTCTCCTTGCAGACGTCAGTTATTGCGTTCCCTACAGATCTTTCTGATATCAATTCGTACATCGCCGGCGCGTTCGCGTCTCTGGCTGCTTCTTTCGCTAATTGGTCTGCGCGTTCGTTACCTCTATTACCAACATGCGCCTTTGTCCACCGCAGTTCGATATTCTGTTCGCGTATTATTTTCCACGTTTCTAGTAATAATTCCGTGGGTGTTCGGATTCCTTTAAGTGCATCTAAAGCAGACAAACTGTCAGTCACTAGGGTCGCCTTATCTATTCGCATTTCCTTTACATATCGCGCTGCTTCCTTTATCGCGAATAATTCTGCCTGATAATTGTCGCACGCATCCGCCAAATTCAGTTTTCTACTATTGATTTCGATGCCGTTTGCGTACATTACAAATGCAGCCCCTGTTCCTTCTTCTGATCGTGATCCGTCCGTATAAATAAAAATCCCTGCATCCGGATCGTCATCTTCGATCCCTTTTCGATATGTTATCGATCGCAATTGAGCGGGATGTATCTGTGCGATTGCCGGCCGTCTAGCCTCTATACTCTCGGGGTAGAGCCGTTCGAACCCGGTTATCGCTTCTAGCGTTTCCCGGTCCATTTTCTTGGCATTTCTCCGCCTTTGCAGCTCCGTCATTCTAATATCTGCCGGTAAAATTCCTGAAATTGCGGCTGCCGCCTCGTTAGATGTTGTCGCATATGCTTTTGCTGCTCGGACAGTTGAAAGCCGCTGCGCTCCTAAAAGTTTTTTCGATTCTTTTACCTTGCATCCGTTCGCCCAAATAGGAGCCGCGTACAGCATCCCTGGTTCTACGGCACCGCTGTATATTATTGACGCTGCCGTTCCTCCGAGTCCCCACGTCATTCTCGCCGCCGCTCTCAGTTTATTGCTCATTTCGCGTGCTTTTGACGTCGCGTACTGGATGTGTTTCTTAAAATTCAGTTTATTGTCTATTATTACTCCTAGATATTTTACCTGTTCCTTACAATATATCGTCTCATTCCCTAGTTTGAATATAGGATTTGCTTGCTTGGGTTTCCCGAAAAATAGAGCTTCCGACTTCGCGGCGTTAAATTTCAGTTTATTTACCCTGCTCCACGTTTCAATTGCCTTGAAGGCCGCATCTCCGCGTATTTTGATATTATGTCGCTGTCCGGCCCGTATTAGCAACGTTGTGTCGTCTGCGAAAGCTACAATCTCGCATCCCTCGGGAAGTTCAATTTCAAATATACTATCGTATAATATGTTCCAATATCCTGGCCCCGATCGGGATCCTTGCGGACATCCCCTGCATACGGATTTGGTTTCGCGTACCCCTGGTTCTTCAATTATCGCTTCTCTACTTGAAAAGTATGATTCGACTATTCTCATTAAGTTTCTGGGACAGTTTTTCCGTCTTAGCTGTTTTAAAATTTGGGGCCACCAAGCGTGATCGAACGCTCCCTCTATATCTAGCATTACAGCCGCGCAATACTCCTTCTTTGACTTCGCATCACGTATAAAATCCGTTACCTTCTCGATCGCATCTATTGTTGACTTTCCTTTTCGAAACCCGAATTGTCCTTCGTTCATTAGCCCTCCTGAATACACGTGGTATTCAATTCTATTAATTATAAGGCTATCCAGCGCTTTTCCTATTACGGGCAGCAAACTAATAGGTCTGTAACTTTTTGGGTCATACATATCTGATTTCCCAGGTTTTGGTATTATTCGGATTAATTGCTGTTTCCAGCACGCCGGAAAAATACCAAAATCTAGGCATTTATTAAATAATTTTCCAAACAATTCGGGGGCGGCTTGGTATGCCGCCTTTGCTATATCGGCCGTTATGGCATCCTCTCCCGGTGCTTTCCGCGGGTTCATTGTCTCAAACGCGGCGTAGATTTCGCAATTCGTGAAAGCGACGTCATCTGTCGTTTCGTAAACTGATCCTATTTCCGCTCGTATTGCCGCGTGCGTCTCGTCATCGTCTCGCATCTCATCCCGAGGAAAGAAAATTTCTAAAAATTTCCGCGCCGTTTCATCCGCATCTTTCGTATAGTTAGTTCCTCCGTATCTAATTGTAACGTTGCCGCCTGTATTTTTCTTTCTATCTCTCACAACCTTGTACGCTAATCCCCACGGGTCCCTCTCGCCCGATTCCGTGCAGAATTCCTGCCACTTTTTAATTCGCGTTGTCTCTAACGCTTTCTTATAGTCAGCATTCTTTCGCCTATAACTCGTCTCGCGTTCAAGCCTCTCGTCAGCATCTCTGCACCTCTGATATCGTCGTCTTAGCCTATTCGTTTCTCGTCGTAACTCAGTCAATTCGCCTGTCCACCAAGGTACCGATTTTTATCAAATCTCTTTCTGCCGGGCATCGATCTTTTGCACGCCTCGATTACAGCGTCATTAAGCTCTTTCGCCAATTGCTCAATCTCTACTCCTGTTTCGCATCTCTCAAGTCGCGATCTCAGATTCTCCGCTTCCGTCACAAAAAATTCTCTGAAGATATCCCAATTTGCGCGTTTCGGGCAGAACCCTTTTTAGCCGCCGAGTCATTATCATTAGTACCTGCTGTGATTGAAAATTTGATAAATCTGTGATCTGACAACGTCTCATCGTCGGTTAATTGCCAGCCTTTTACTAGGGTATATGCTT
Source organism: Chrysina gloriosa (assembly GCA_038088585.1). Classification (NCBI taxonomy): domain Eukaryota; kingdom Metazoa; phylum Arthropoda; class Insecta; order Coleoptera; family Scarabaeidae; genus Chrysina; species Chrysina gloriosa. Next base: position 51,238,257 of record CM076088.1, read on the forward strand.
CCGGATTGACTGCGGTTAAATCGATAAAGCTAGAACCGTTAGGACCTACGTAGGTAGGCTCCTCGTTATCATTTAAAACAATCAGGCGCTTAGAGTTGATTACTTGTTCTACATCTCGACCTCGTCTATCTTCTATTGGACTTCCCCATAATCTGCTTTTACTATTTGCGTCTGTGCATAAAATTTGCCCATACCTTCGATTACCTGAATTTTCTAACGCAGATTCTAGTAACCTTAAATTGTTCGGAAATTCGCCAACGTGATTCTTTTCTGGAGGCAGGTAAGCCGAAACCGCCGTTATCCTAATGTCCTTCGTTCGAATTTCAACAACAACCGTATTTGGGTTGCTCTTATCTCTGATGAGTATTCCGCCTATATTGTTGTCGGTAATTATTATCGCCGCACGAACTGGCTTGCCGCTTTCTTCGTCGGGACAGATAAACTTCTTGTAACAAGACGGTAAACCTGCTAATTTATTTCTAATGACATACGGTTCCTGAATAAATACTACCTTAATATCTTCCCTAACAATTTTTTCCGTTAAATGATATGTCGCTCTTTTACCTCTACCTAGATTAATTTGTAAACGTTTAATTTCTCCATCCGCTAACATTTGATTCGGCGTCAAATTATGCATTGTAATTTGTGCGCTTTTCCTCTAACTCGAGCATTTTCTTGAGCGACACACATTCCTTACTGTAAGCAACATGATTTAAACTTACACCCGCAATCTTTCTTTTTCGCAAACAGCGCATTTGACCTGTGATGAATTGCACTGAGCCCTATCGTGTTCGCCCCCGCATTTACCGCATACCGATGCATTTTTGCAATCCTTAGCTTTATGCCCCGTTTCTAAGCATTTGTAACAATACATTATGTTCCTATAATCCCTTACTAAGCACGAGCTCCACATTACATTAACATTACGCTCGTATATTAAATTTCGTAGTTTCCCGCTAGCCGAAAAAACCGCATTTTTGACGCCGCGAGCTGCATCCTTCCTGGTCGAAAAGTATCTAAAAATTTTCATGTCCTTAGCTAACTCCCCCGTGTTCGCGTAGTTTGCCTCGATTGCATGATTTTGCTGCCTAATGCATTCTAAAATTTTCTCGTTTTCTAATCCCTTATCCACCCCGTAAATGCACATGACCGGATTGAGTTTATTAAGTTCCTTCGCGTTTGCCGTCATTTTCTCCCCTACTGTAACCCTTAATTTCTCCGCGTCCGTTTTAGTATTACATTCCACGAAAACTGCCCCGTCTTTACCGCCCTTTACCGCCCTCACACCTATTTGCTTACCACAGACGTCGACATTTTCGTTCAACTGCTTACGCGTGTCCTCAACTGTTTGTTTCTCCTTTGGTTGTATTTTTACAACCACCGTCTCCCTGCCCTTGAGCTTTTCCGAATAACTAATTTGCCTTTTTGACACCGATGCTGCCTCCGTTATTTTACCACTATCCTCTAACGATAAAGTATTCAAGTTCCTACCTTTAGCTTGTTCTCGAAGCTCCACGACGGTCCCGTTGAATTGCCCCAGGATTTGCAGCAACTCCAGAACGCTTTCCCTGACTTTCTTCCTATCCGCGACGCTCAGACCTACACTTTTTTCCGGCACCAACTCCATGACACTCGATGCTATTTCCCGAGCCCTCTCCATATCCTTCGATTCCGAAACCGAATTCATCCCGCCCTGATTTAATTCGTTCGCACTTGACTGCCCGCGTACACGTGTTCCGATATCGATATATCACCGCCAGTGATACTGACTGCTAGTACCTAATCTCTTTCTTGCTGTCGCTGTACGTCCGCACACTTCGACTGCTAGATCGAGACTGATCTCTAGTGTATATAGCTGAATCTCATTCATGTCATCGCCCTGTTTCGTTTCATCGTCAAAATTGTGTGTCGGTGTCAAAGAATAATGAAAGAACTCTTGTGGTAAGAGTTCCGTACAAGTGCGCAATATTCAAGCTTCAAGCGAACTAAGAGGAAAAGCAGTGTATTAGTAAATGGATGAATTAAACTCTTAGAATGTTTAAGGATGAATCCAAGCATGTTACATGGCGAAGTTGCTACAGTACGCACGTGTTGACTGAGGGATAGCTGTGTCAAATAGAACGACCCAGACCTTGATTAGTTATATATGTGTGAATGTAGTTTTTTGGTGTACGAGACAGCTTTGCACTTCGCAGTTATTAAATTCAGTTCATTGAAGTAAACCAATGCGTGATATTATTCAAATCAGACTGAAAAATTTTACAATCATTCATAATACTATATAAGATAAGATTACTTGAGGTGGCAATGATGCCTGTTCCACTGCGACTTTTCCAGATCTATTGTGGACCTCATGCCTCCTTAGAGTACGTTATCGAGCTTTATTCCTTTAATTAGACTTTACAGCTTCGACAGCGGTTCTTCCGCATATACCTGTATTTTTAAAGCGGACTTGAAGCCCTTGCTCCGTAATGCTGTTATATGCCTCCATAATAAAGTCCTGGACTGCATTAAGCTTTGCCGGCTCCATAGTTGCATACTACCGCGATCCTCTCCAAAGCAGCCTTCAAGCAGGTTGGTGTATAAACGTGTATAAACCTTCTGCCCTCTTGCTTTTCAGAAGACCTGCGGGAGTACTGCCCTCTCACCTCTGCCTTTTGGACTTTCGCCCTTTCTTTACGTTTAGTAGCCTCCGCCGTCTGTTAAAGCTTAACTTCCTTATCTAGACTAAACCTGGTCCCTTTGTGCATGCCTAGTGAAGTTGGCCTTAATTATGGCTTTTTAGCCTGTACGGTTTTGCACTTTAGCCTTGGAAATTCCAGATAGCGTAGCTGTACGAAGAATAGCTATCATAAACTAAGAGATATAAACGAACTTCGGTCCTATTTAAAACTTTGGCGTGCATCTATAAAAAAGAATAAGGAAGTATTATTAAATAATTATATTAGTGCGATGCTTGCGCTTGCGTCTTCTTAACCAGCTGGTCGATTGTAAGCTCAGGTTTTGCCAGAGATGTCGGCAAGTCGCTATCGGGGGCAAGACAATTGCGTTGTTTAGTTTTGATTTGAACCAGAGATGAAAAACTTGTCTCACATAAATAAGTCGAGAAAAACGGCACAAGTATTTGCCAAGCGAGAGAGGCTACTTTTGAATTAATAACGAAACATTTTATTACCATTTTATTAACACTTCTCCAATGTCAAGAGATGGAAGTCATCTTTCATGTTCGAATCGGTCGTTATTTCCAGAAATTCTTCTGGTTTAATTGTAAGATATCGACCATTAGGATTTCTACTCATGTGCCATATTGGTGGTTGCGAATTAATGTCACTATAATCCCGGTAAAATTGTGTGTTCTAATTATTGCACATAAGATTCTACATCAGTTTTCAACTCTTCGTCCGGTCTTTGATTTTTAATTGTTTCGTGTAATCGAGAAAACGATAATACGTTTTCAGCAGTTGCCTTTTGAGTCCAAGTTTGAAGCTTTGATATAAAACCCTGAATGTGATCGTAGTTACTAATCAAAGAGGGACCTACCCCATCTTTTGGGTTTAACAAAGGTCTCTTTAAAGGGGAGATAAAGAAATGGACAGCATCCATCACAACAAAACACTGGAATGATACCAGTGGGCTGGAACATTCCAAAAGATTCTGAACTACGACGCTAGGAGGGCGGACCTCGCCCTAAAACTGGACAGGAGAAGTTTAAAGACACTGACGGGGGCACTCACAGGCCACTGTACCTGCAGCAAGCACCTACACAAAATGGGCTTATCCAACACGGACACTTGCAGATTCTGCGGTGAAGAAGAGGAGTCAATGGAACACTTGATCACTAACTGTGGGGCACTAGGCCACAGGAGATACAGAATACTACATGCATATACGCTGAGTGAAGAGGACCTATTAACACTCCCTTTGAAGGAGCTGATCCTGTTCCTAGACGTATTAAATAAATAAAAAACAAGGGGAAGCACAATAGATCAACGTGATCGCAGTGCAAAGAGCCACTTTGGGCCAGACCCCACTCCATTACATTACATTACATTACTAATCAAAGTGCCGTTTTTGTCCTGAAATTTCAAATGTAGCTGATTCAAGACTTCAAATATATCAGTCAAATAGGCCAGCCTCCATTTAAATTGTGGATAGTTGAACCTTTGGAGAAAATCCACTTTTGTTTTTACTTTGAACTGAAGAAAGAGCATCACCTCTTCTTTCAACTCATAAAGGCGTGCCAACATGTTGTCCTTAAGAAACCAGCGTACTTATGTGTGGAAACGAAGATCCTCACAAAGTAATGTAAATAATCAACTGTTCCAAGTGTCGCTCTTGATACCGTTTACGACATTTACAACTGAGTCTTAGGGTAGATTCTGTGGCAATGTTTTTGAAACCTAAGCTTGTCGATGTGTACTAACCAGGGTGGGATTCTGTTCTTTTAGTTTTTGAGCTAAGCTTAATCGTGTACTTATTATTGCGGGGCAGCTATTTGTGCAAAATCGAATGAGTTTATTTTAGTCTAAATCACTTTTTGTATGAAGTCGGATATCGAATCAAATACGAGGGATGTTTTTGTCAACCTCCGATCGCACAGTATAGAGACCAGGCATGCGGCGGTGGCTGGTGAGCGTATTGGTGTCTGCGCATCTCGCCCTCCACATCCTCTGTCACTGCTGAGTCCAACACGCCATTTCTTGTAGAGCTGCAGTCAGGTAAACATGGTTGTCTCTATTGATTCTTCCGCGAAGTGTGAATTGGAACAATTACTGCAGATTCATATTATAAAAGTTTGTGGTGCTTACGGAGAGCTATTCAAAATAAAAGAAGAGGCATGCTGACTTCTGGAATTGTTCTGATTCATGAAAATGCCCCTCCTCACACTGCTCGTGTAACCCAACGGTTCTTTGAGCAATTTCAATGGGACATTTTCGAACACCCATCATATAGTCCCGATTTAGAGCCGAGTGACAGTGATTACCATCTTTTTCCTGAACTGAGGACGTGGCTTGGGGGCAGCGCTTCCAAACTGACCAGGAGCTCAAAGAAACCGTCCCAACTTACTTCAAATCATTGGCGACAACATTTTATAGAGAGAGTATTGCAAAGCTTGTTCACGGATATGACAAATATGACAAACCTTTATTGTACATTACTTTTGGTAATAAAATCATTTTTCTTATATACCCGTCTTTCCTTTATAGTCTATCGGAGGTTGAAAAAAAAACAGCCTGAGGGGCTAAATCTGACAATATACGAGTATATTGTCAGATTTAGTGCCTGCTGCCAAAGATTGGGAATACAAAAATTCTTCTTCAATTTGATCTTTGCTGACGTATCGAATGGCGATGAACAATATCATCAATTCTACGCTTGATAGTGTGTGATTCTTCTCCTAATATCTGCGTAGCTTTTAATAAACTTGACTAGATTAATTCTTCGCCGATAGTACGAAGGTTCATGTGCTTCGCTATGAAGAAATCTATTTCACATGACGCTTTGAGATGCTGTGATATCTTTGTGAAAGCTTCCTCACTTTTGAAAGAAATAAAATAATATATAATAAGGACCACCTGTGGCTACATGAAATGCACTCCAAACATTAAACCCTGCCCAATTTGAAACAACAAAACCAATCGGTAGCATAGATTATACAGTCACATGTCGAATTATTTTTCGATTCAATATTGCGTTTTCAACAAGTGGTTATACTTATAAAATTAATAATCATTATATACTACCAAACTATCGCTGTCCCCAAATTAAATTTGTTGCGACTTGTTTTTGAACTGAATTTGCACACTCTGTATTAGGATTGGTACCTTATATAACAATAAAATTGAAACCACAGATAAGTGAAACAAGTTGCCCATCCAATGCATTTATTTTATTTTTCAAATCATTAAGGTTATCTATCATTATCTTTCATTAATAATCTCCTACAGAAGTAAAAGGTCAAAATTAATTTCGTCAAGGTTTTTTGTTTTTCTCTTAATGGATTTTTTTATATATGTTTTATATAAAACAGAAGATTAATTCTCATTATTCTTTGTTATAGAAGGAAGGCTAGAATGCCTGAAGAAAAAAAAATGGCGATCGATAGCGAAAATGTTTCGCCAGCGAAGTCACCAGCTCGAACAACCAATGCTCTGATCCATGTAACTATGCTGGATGGATCCCTTGTGAATATTTATATTGATGTAAGTATATCACAGAAACAACGAAAAGAAGTCAAATATTCTACCAATTCCCAGCTAATTTAATGTAACCCTACTGTAATAGAATTTACTTAAATTATGTCCTCATTTAAATTATTTCTAAACAACGGTGATTTTCTATTTTTATTTTTTCTGCAGAGAAATGAATGAATTAATGAATTTGATAGAGTTAAGTAATAATCCGGCACTATTAGTTCTCGGAGCTGTATGTGTACAAATTATATAGGTATGCACCTGAACAAGTAGTTCAGGTGACATATAATAAGAGGTTTTGTCCATTCGTGGTCACTTTCTTGTACGATATAGAATGTTTCTTACATTGCGCGTGCCTGACACCGGTCGCTTCCTATTTCGGCTACTTAGTACCTGATGCTCCCTCACGGCAGTGGAAATGCTAGACCCAGTACTGACATCGGTGCCTAGTGCTTATGCAACTCTACAATTACTATCAGTATTTTAATTTAAAACAAAAATTAATTTTAAAACTAACTTCATGAACAGCCGTTACGGGTAAAAATGGAATTACGTTATGTTGCTCTGGTTTGAAATACCTCTACAAATCCGCAATAACTGCTTTGATCGACTACTTAACGGTTTAACCATGTTAGTGAAGCCGAAGATGCAAAAATAATAGGAGAAATTATAAAGAAACAATGGAAGATACACAGATAAGTAGAAATAATACTCCACTGCGAACTGTCAAATTTGTTGATGAAAACATTCAGGAGCGAAAATCAACGTACTATTCTCATTAACATAAGAATGTGAGAATATTTATTTTTATTTCACATCAAGTACGTTGTTTCTATTTGAATTACAAAAAAAAACACAAGAAATATGAATTATCTTTTGGTATATGTTGCACCGAAATAGCAACGGTATTTCATATTTTTATGACAAATAATTTATAACCAACGTTCTTTTTCGTATTAGGTGGTATGGAAAATACGTCATCGTATACGTAAAACGGCAGTTGGTTGCGTTTCAGTATAACTACAATGTTTACTATTTAGCAAAAGAAATGCGAACGGTAGTAAAATTAAGTCAATGTGCTAAAGAAGGTTAAGTGGATGTTTACTTCTACGAGCAATGCGTCTAACACTGAGTGCGTCCCAAAATTAACATTTTTTTACACTCATGTGGTGTTTAATTGGATGCACGATATCTCTTGGCGCTCCATAGGGTTTCGTAATGCTTGCAAACTTACTTAAGAGTTGATTATATGTGGATTCTCCGGTGATGATTTTAATCGCGCCTTGCTAGCCCTCGACCATTGCGCCTTGGGCCTTCATTCGAGTTAGTCCGTCGATCAGTCGCTGGTTTCGCCAAAATTGTCCAACGACGTTTATTAAATCTGATCAAATGGTCGAAGCAATCAATTACTAAATAGACCCCAAATTTAATTCTTTAAACAAGTTTGAAAAATTTTTAAATAGAAACTGACAAATGTGAGTGATAAGAAGGGTTGGGCGTCGCTAATCAAAATAAATAAATCAAAAGAAAACTTAAATTATTTACAATCTCGAAATATTGGTAAACTCTTAAAACGAAGACACATTTTCGTAACGTAACCCGTTAAAAATAACTATATACAGGTATATATATATATATATACAAGAAAAATTAGAATAATAAAATTAAAAGGGAAAAGGATAAAATAAGGTAGTTCCGAATGAATATTAGGGCTATCTCACTTATACTATTACAAAGATGGAGCTGGGCCCCTGTGGAGGTACTTAGCTGGTTGTGGTGTCCGTGGTTCGTAGACCGCAACGTGCAGCTCCCAATCGGTATTCTCGACCAGTCCTGAAGACAATATCCTTACTTATTAGTTTCCGTTCGGAAGACGAATTACAAATTTAAAGTTGCGAAGGAACGGAAAGAAAACAAAGAAAGAAAAGGAAAACAAAAAGAGAAAAGAAAAAGCCTAAAACAAAATCACCAATCAGGAAAACAGTATTACATTAACTCGAAACATGCCTATGATCTTAGGCGGCTAAAAGTTACTCTCCCCGCACGTGGTTTTCACAGGTTATAATCGCCATTGGATATAATTTTGGCAATTCCACCAATAATTCGTAATTTCCTCCAAAATTATGCGGTCGTAATTCCTTTATCCGAAATAAATTTCGACGAATTCCTCATCAGCAATATACGATCCCTTCAAAATTAAACCAAATAGATGAGGTTTCAACTAAAAGAAAATGTACGACTAACCTGCTATACTCTCAACGGAAAAACGGCGAGCGAGTGGAACAGACCTATATATAAGCTCGTTATTGAGCAAAAAACAAAAATCCAAGGATTGATGATTGAAAAGGAAAAGAAAGCACAAAACGGAAGAGAATCATCAACAACCAGAAATACGACTTCAAACTAAACTTTCACAAATTAAACAAGAAGTTAAGAGCAATTAAAATAAAATTACAGATTCCGACAACAACAAAATTCCAGAACGTAGCGCTGTACGCGCCATTCAAAAAAGAAGTATCGAGACACCAGAAAATCGAAAAATACAGATATGGTCAAAAATAACGTAACAGTGTCCACCAAGAGATGGTAGTGACTGAAGAAATCCATTCCAATAATCGACTTTGACACGTCCGCAACCACGAAATCCCACGAAAAGTCGCCGAGAATTCCAAAGTTCAACGTTAACGTAATGTCGTAATGCCGTATGTTGCGGTGTTGATCCTGTTTGCGGCAGACAACGCGTAGGTTGTCCTTTGTCGCCGGCCATGTACCATGGTTCGTGGATATACGCATAAATCAACGCCTGTATCCACAAGGAAGTTCTGTCATTGATGGAAAAGACGGCGCGATGCCCTACACATGATGATATGCATTTATTCGTATGCTTGGCCCAACGCCAGTGGTACCAACATTGTCTCTTGCTCCCTGGCTGGCGGCTCCTAGAGCGCCACCGCGCTCGGGATCTGTCACATGTCTGGCTGTCACGTCTGCGCCATTTGTGCCATTTTGGTACTGATGAGGACTTCCAGCGTGGCAATACTTGACATTTCTGATATCCGCGGTGGTGCATAGGGTCGTTGCGAGTCTAAAATTGCGTCTGCTAGTTCAGCGAGTTCTACCAGCGAGGAGTTTTTCTGGCACGGATAGCCTGCACTTGCTGTGGTAAGCGGTTAGTCCACAGAGTCTTTAGGACTGAGTCTGGTATGGACGATCCTGCTAAGTTCTGGAAGTGACGTAGAAATTGTGAGGGCCTAGGATCCCCCATTTCCTCGCGCTGCAATAACTGCCAAGTCTTATGTTCTTGCGATGTGGTCAGATGCTTGATAAGCTCGGTTTTTAACGTCGCGGTTGCAGGTGGATTCAAAATGATATCGTGCACTTCGGTCACGGCTAAACCTTCAAGACCACTGACCGTGTATCCGAACTTTGCGGCGTCTGTCGTAATGCCGCAGCGGATAGACTGCGTTCGATTATTCCGAACCACATTTCAGGATCATTACTGGGATTCGGACACCAACTCGCTCCACTTGTCTGGTTTTTTCACTTGCGCAATATCACGTTGAGGTCATCACTTTGGAGGTTCAGTATAAATTAATAATGAAACGTTCCGGTTAATATGTTTAGTTCGTAATGAACAACTATCGTGTTTCGTAGGTCTTCCATATCACGTGTCTACCGAGTACTAAATTTTGTTATTTTGCGTGACACACTGTTAAGTACATTCTTGAAATGTCTTGCTTTAAACGGGTCGTGTCCAATTTCTTGTTTAACTTCTAAAGCCAAGCTTCGAAGGCCCATGTCATGAATTATTTTTCCATCGTCAATGCTATTTTGAAATTTTGTATGTACGTATTCTGTAATAAACCGTAGTTTATCCGGCGGCGTGCCCCCTCTGTTAATACTTTCTTCCTCAGGTCTCACTCCCATATTTGACGTTCGACCATTGAATTTTGAGAAAATGACAGAGACTATGAGTCAAATATGTCACTGTCATATTACTATTGTATTGTTTTTTATACGTTTATAGTTTTTCATTGCAATCTTCTGTTACAGAGAAAATCGAAGGGCCAGGACTTGCTAGGAAAAGTTTGCGAATCAATAAACCTCATTGAAAGAGATTATTTCGGTCTTTTATATACCGATAGGCATGATCCGAGAAATTGGTTAGATTTGGACAAACGGATTTCTAAATTTACCAAAGGTAATTATAAAACAATTAGTAAAATTGAGTTGTGCCGATTCACTTCTATACAATACTGTGTGTCCCAGATTGAGTGGCATTGCACGGCTAACTTTCTTATTATTAGAGTTGCTCAATTTGCGCCAACAGTATAACTATCATAAACAACTGTACTAAAATAGCAACACTGCGTTATACGAATACATAATAGTTTCAGTGTATAGTATGAAACCATTTGTATTCGTATAGGTATAGCGCATTGTTGTTATTCTAGTACAATCGTTTATGATAGTTGTAGTACTATTGGCGCGCATTGTGCAACTCTACTTATTATTGAAGATGGAGTTTGGTAAATCGGATATGTTTTGCAGCTTCTATTTTGATTTAAGAACTGTTTGGAAAAGTTCAAAATGTTAAACCTGTCAAAAGGTTTTTAAAAAAAAACGAACAGCGTCGTTTTTTGTAAATCAAGTATCTTCCTAAGTATAAGAGATATGAAAAATAGTTTCCTATAAAAGTCACTTTTGTCGAACAAAAGTTCAAGGTGGCTATTTTGGAAGTACTCGTATCAACTTCCTTAAGTTAAATGGCAGCCATATTGGATCTCTAGTTTACTGGATAGAATTTTTTATTCTCTTTCCAACTAGGTAAGATAACGTATGATTGAATAAGAAATACCAATAGACTTACATAAACATAAAAATTTATTAGAATAACAAAACTTTATCCTAGTAATGAAATGTTCAAAATGTTGACCATTGTTAGCTAAACATAGTTGCCACCGTTTGACCACACTTCGGGTTACTTTAACTGTTAATCGAGCTTTCGTTCTTTTTCTCAATATAACTTTGTTTCAAAAAAATGTGATATGCCATATGTATTGAGATTTTGTCAACATTGTTAATGTCGTTATTTTAAGCAACATTTGAAAAATACATTTCAAGCAGGCCATGAGAAATTCAAAAGTTATAATTCTGGCTATGTACCATAATTGATCATACGGCATTTTAAGTGTTTCTGTACTATTGTGCATTGCGACCAAATTTTCTCATTTTTGTGAAATGTTTTCTTGTTATTCTACAACGAATTATTTTTATTTGAAAATATAAACTTCAAAATAATTGTGCGTAGTGTAAGTAATGTCTTATCCGCGTTATTTAAGCTTAGAAGAACTTATTAATAACGTTGTGGATGAGCGTGAAGGAGAAGGAACTTATTTCTGATTCCGATGTTCCTGATCCTGTTGTTTCTGATACTGAAGTAGGAGAGGAAAGCAGCTCGTCTTCAGATCATGATGACAGTGTTGGCAGTAACACACATGGTGACCTGTTGTATATTGCCAAAGGTGCCACTACTTGGCGCAAGGAACCTTACCCCATTGGTGGATTGCCAAAGACGGCACTACTTGGCGCAGGGAACCTTACCCCATTGGTCGGTTGGGAAGGGAAAATTTTATCAATTTGCGTCCAGGTTGCTAGTAATTGTTTATTGCAATGTCGCGGAATTAAGATTATTGTATTTTAGGTGTAGTATTTTTCTCACCACAGCTAACAAAAATTGTAATTGAGAACTTCAACAGACACGGAAACCATTTACATGGTTCCAATCACATTGAAACTGAGGAATTACTTCATGCCTATTTGGCCATATTATTATTGGCCGAGGTGCACAAGTAGCAATACAGATACAAGTTTAAGAAAGTATATATTTTCACGCTCAGCAGATCCAAAAATAAGATTGCATGATTTGTTCGATGAATACCACGGACGGCCAATATTTCGGTCAATCATGTCTAAAAAGACATTTTTATATGTACATAAAATCATTCGCTTTGATGATGTGCTATCCAAACCTGAACAGAGAAGTGATGACAAATTTGCGCCAATTAGAAACCTTTGAGATAAATGGTCTGAAAGTCTTTCAAGGTTTTATAATCCCTGTGATTGTGTTACTGTAGATGAACAATTACTGGGATTTTGACTACTTGTTGATTCACGTACTTGCTATGTGTGGAAAATACGGCCATACTTGGGTAAAGCTGTATCCGAAGATCCAGAGCGGAATCAAAAAGAATGGGTTGTTCTTCATTTAGTAAAGGGACTAAAAGGACATACTGTCACTATGGACAACTTTTTTTTTCATCACATGGGCTTAGCCAAAAACTTTTAGAAAAAATATGACAATAGTTGGAACTATGCGAAAGAACAAGAGATCGATTCCCCCAAAGCTGTTGGAATGGAAGAAACTTCCGCGATATGAATCAAATTTTGCCTTTACTTCTGATACTAGTATTGTTTCCTATATAAGTTACAACACAAATGCACTATAGTTATGAGCACAATGCATCACGAACCTAATGTTGCGGACGATTCGAAAAAGTGGCCCGAAATAATCTCTTTTTATAACTCAAGGAAAGGAGGAGTTGATACGGTAGAAAAAAGAAGAAGCTCACATATTCTTCAATACAATAAAATGCTTTGATATTTAAATACTTTTTTAATTTATGAGTTGCTCCGGCTGGAAGTGCTCTGACATCTGGAAATAATTTATTAAAAAAATTAGACATCTCTGTACTGCGGCACCATGTCATCCTTATTTCTTGTATTATCATTATGGAAATCAGTATGTTTACCGAATTTATTCATATTTTGATGAGCATATATTGTACACTCTAAAATGTATAGGCACGGAAAGATCAGAATATTAAGATTAACAAAAGAAGCCCTACAATTAGTTCTATAACACTGGTCAACACATATTTTTAACTGTTTTTAACTAATTTTGGTGCGGTGAATCCAAAACTACCATCAGATTTTCTCTATCAGCTCGTCTTCAAAAGATGTGAACACGTATTTGTATTTACCTAGTCTTATTCCTGCATAGAAATATTGGTTCAAATACAACCTATAAAAACGCATAAATAAAAAAGAAAATAAGTTTATTCTGTAAAACAAATAGTGACAAATGTTATTACGCAAAATAAATATTTACAGTAGTTGGTAACTAATTTCAAAACTTTCTTTTGAGCGTTTCTCTTGCGTATGTCTGAAAGGGTTTGTCTGTTTTAATACTGCAGCAGTAATCAGCCATCGTGTATGTACCATCTGCCCTGGTACCTTTCTTCCATTATTCTGATATCCTGGTGAAATCGTTTGCCCTGATCCTCACTAAAGTCGCAAAGATTTGCAGGAAATCTCTCTAAATGACTGTGGAGATAATTGACATTAATGCTCATATGGCAACCTAAAATTTGAATGTTATTAAGCATATCTTCCACTATTTGTTAGTAATTTTCAGACTTTTGATTACCAAGAAAATGTTGCACAACTTTAACTTGTAGAAGCCATGATTTTAATAACACTTCTTGAACAAACACATTCGCAAGAAAGTTTAAGTTTAAACCGAATCAAGGGTCGACACTTAGATATCTTTATAGTTATTTATGCAGATATGATTGGAAAGTAAACCTTAAATACCAATTATACCGCTATTTTCATAAATCCTTTCTGAGGTACATTCTCAAAAACTATTTATTGTTTATGCAAATACACATCAAAGCCGGTATTCTTGGAAACCATTGGGAGGTAATTAGGGCAATCTAAAATGATAAATAGTTTCTTACCTCGAAAGATTTGGGAAGTAAAAAACAACTGTAAAAACAACTAAGATTGAAAAGAAGGTTTGTTCAGAAAGTTTATTGTAGAACAACTAGAGCTGATACAAGAAACAGAATGGTATTTTTGGAATCAGAGTTCTTAAAATATTTAAAATGAGCGTTTTTTGATGCAGCAATTTTTTTTTGTCGGGCTGTGTAATCAATGTTGTCTATAATTGTGACTGCCCTACGGTGCAATCTAAAAACCCACTCCCACGACGCTGCATTTCCCTAAACCAAAATCCTATATAATATTAGCGATTGGCACAACGAATAATAAACATTTAGTAGCACTCGTCTGGAAAGATTAAAGCTCAACGCTCGTAAGAGGTACACATTACGACTTAGTTTACTACAAAAGCTGACAATGTGGACGTCCCATTTAAGTGTAGGGTCAAAGTAAATACCAAGAAATTTTAGTTTTTTTTTGTGAATTGCACTAAATTGTAGTTATCTTTTCTAAGAGTGTATACAGTAGTCGCGGTTTTGCTGCCGTTAATGCTTAGTTTGTCAGCTTATTGGAAGCAGCAAAAGAGAGGTGTGGAGTTAAAAAATATCAAACAAGACCGGAAAAAGAACAGAGTGGTGGACCACTGAAATAAAACATATTGTAAAAGAGAAGAAAACCAGTTGGAAAAGATATCTTGAAACAAGAAACCTGGTCGATTTGGAAGAATATAAGGAGAAACGCAGAAAGGTCAAAAATGAAATTAAGAAAGCGAAAGAGAGGTCTTGGATAAAATTTGGAGAGAAAATGACTAATAATTATAGAGAAAATCAAAAATTATTCTATGGCACACTCAAACCATTAAGACAAAAAAGAGAATATAATATGGAAAACATAAAAGATAAGTATGGTCGTATAATTACAGAGGAAGATCAAATAATGGAAAGATGGCGGCAACGCTTCCAAGAGCTGACAGAAACTAATGTCGAGACAAGGGAAAAAGAAGAGCAGACAGAGGAAATACAAAATATAGAGCCAATTCAAGAAGAAGAAATAATGGAGTTCGTAAGGAAGTTGAAAATAGGAAAGGCTCCAGGAAGAGACAACATAACACCAGAAATGATCAAATATATGGGAGAAAAAGGGATAACACAAATAACCAAGCTAATGAATACGATTATACAAGAAGGTAAATTACCGAATAATATTGCCAATTTATAAGAAGGGGGACAAGAGGGATTGCAATAACTACAGGGGAATTACACTAACAAGCGTACCAGGTAGAATATTAGCGAGTATTATAGAAAAAGAATAAGAAAAATAACTGAGGAGGGCATAGAACACATTCAATGTGGATTTAGAAAAGAAAGAAGTACACAAGATTTAATATTTGTGATAAGACAAGCAAGTGAAAAGATAATTAACAAGAAAAAAGAAATACATATATGTTTTATAGACTTAGAAAAAGCGTTCGACCGGATAAGAAGGGAAGACATATGGAATGTCCTAGAAAAGAGAAATATAGACAAACGAACAACAGAGTTAATAAAAGAGATGTATAGGTATAACACAAATATAGTAAGAATCAACAACGAAGAATCTAAAGAGTTTACAACAAAGATTGGGGTAAAGCAGGGCTGTGTGCTTAGTCCATTGTTGTTTTCTATGGTACTAGATGAGGCCATAAAAAGTGTTAAAAAACAAATGAAACCACTAAAAATGGGTCACTGGAAAATGAAGAAGACTAACTTGTGTGAACTGATGTTTGCGGATGATATGGCAATTCTGGCTGAATCAGAAGAAGCGCTACAAAGGAACCTTGAAATCCTAAATAAGGAAATAAAGAATATAAACATGAAAATAAACATCGAAAGGACCAAATCGATGATAATAGTAGGAGAAAGGAAAAGACATAGCATCAAAATCGAAGGGAGTCACCGAATTTATTATGAAACAATTATGTGGTGAGTAGTTTACCGATGTGATATATTGTCAATAAATACACCACAATCCTTGCCATCACTTTCAGTGAGTTTTAATAATAGCCTTTTTAGAGGTGACTGCTTTTAAAAGGTAACCGAAAATAGAACTTTTACTATAGTTTAATTTTCACGTCAGTTTACTAGTGTACTTATTACTGGCTTGCAATAAAATACTACTGTGATTGAATCTGTTGCTGGAATGCATTCTGATTCAGTACTGCTTAAGATACTGCTGGTGCAACTGCATTAACTAATTTATTCATTACCATATATAATTGTAGTTTTTCTGAGGTTTGGGTCTCTTGCATAATTTGAATCAGTATAGACCAGAAGTTTGTTTCGGTTTGTATTCATTGTATAACAAATTCCATTTGACTTAGTTGTAATTAAATATTTCATTACGTACTTCACATTTGTAATGTCATTGTTAGTTTCTTTTATCCATATTTCTTCCATAGAAGTTTACTGCGTAAGCTGTGTCTGATCTAGTTCAGTGAGATAAGTGTAACAGCTACCAATAGCTTCTTGCTAAGGAAAATGTTTACATGCTCTTTGGGTATTGTTAGTAGAAGTATGTATTGGATAACATTGGTGTTATTTTAGATTTTGCATTATTCGTTCGAAAATTATTGACATCATTTTCTGTAAAACTTCGTTGACCTAAAGCTACAAAATTATCTGCAATTTCCTTGATTATTTCTTCTCTCTATTTTCCCTATCTTCTCTGGGTTTTGTAACCGTTCTATTTTTTGTTTCCTTCTTTTGGTTCTTTGATTTCCTGAACATACTAGTTCTATTGTCCTCCCCTTATTTCAATAATTTCGCTCGTCATCTACATCCATGCTGTTCATCTTTGCTTCTTGTCGGTCTTCGTTTATTTCTGGGGATCTCGTGGCTTTCTTACTTCTTTTGAAGGGGTTCTAGCTTTTCCGCTCTCGTTCTCTTTAGAACCTTCCTTCATCCGCTGTAGTACTCAACATTTTTCTTTTTAATTCCTCTCATTTTTCGCGGGATAACGAACCCCTTCGGAAATAAGTTATTTGGTTTCCTTCGAGGGAGTAACGTCCTCGTTTACTTCCAAAGTATTCCAACCTTTTACGGTACTGACGTTAGACCAGACATACTTAACATAGGTTTGAGTAAAAATTTCTCTGTTGGCGTGTTACTGTTAAGAATTTTAAAGAACTATCCTCGGATAACACCCCCTTGCTCTTTACGCTGGGGGACCGTATTTTGTTTCCTCGTGCGCCTCGGGAGGAGGAGTGGGCTAGGATCATGTTGCCTCGAAAGTGGATTCTCGGACCCATTGAGAGACCATTTAGATCTGTGAACTTGTGACCTCCTAGAAACTTTTGCAATTTTCTTGACGCAGAACATCTGTAAGATTCTTCCCCCAGACATTAGATCTCCCCTCCGCATTAGGCAACAAGATAAGAAGAAGGCTAAAATTACCCTCTACCCGGGCTACATCTCAGCTTTAAACGCCTTAATTACTATGCTACGCACGGGCCTGTCTTTGCACTGAAATCACCAATGGTGTGAATTTGTGCCTCCATAGAGGATGACTCCATATGGAAGCTGGTAAGCTGAGAAGATCGATAGATTTTAAACATGCCTTGCCCTTCACGGTTCGGCTGGCATCGTTTTCACTCCTGAAGAGAAGACTGAATTATCTTTATTAAATCAAGGCCCGGCCAGGACGAGATCGCCAACCTGATATTGAATTCCCTATTTGATGCTGCTGTCGAGGTGCTCGTGGGCATTGTAAACGCCGTGTTATTGCTAAGCCATTTTTTCGTAGTTTGGGAGCACGCGGAGGTTATTGTGATTTCCAAGCTGGACAAGGCCCCTCTCTTTCCGCAAAACTACCGCTACAGAAGCTTACTTTTCAACTTTCCTAAGCTTTCTCAACTAGTTATTTCTCCCGATTGAGACAGGAAATCTTCGAAGTGGATCCTCTTCCTGAAGAACTGTTGAGAAGTCATAATGGATGGTGCCACCAAGCGGGAGACGACGGGGACGGTATTTTGTGACTTCCCAAATGGCTTTGATAGAGTACGGCAAGGGTTTGATCTTTAAGATTGTCCGCCTTGGTTTCAGTGGTGCTCTGGTGAGAGTTGTTCACTAACATTTCACCGGATGTATTTTTGGCGTACGTTTGATCGTACGTAAGATCTGTGTTTTGGTTATCAATATCGGCTGGTGTTTCTCAGGGTTCCCTGTTGAGTCTTGAATTATTTATTCTCTTCACGTCTAATATCCCACGGGGACCTGCAACAGAATTGGCAATATACGCCGAACATGCGGCCATTTACACAACCTCAAGGTTAAAGGCCCTTGATTTCAATCGCCTGCAGCGTACAACTGATGGAGTTAATGACTGAGGTTCAAGGTGGAGACTGCTTGTCAACAGGTTCAAATGTGTGGCGACCAAATTTACGAAGAAACGAGGATCGGTCTACGATAACATCATAGTTCAAGATACTCGTTTCCCCTGGAGCCAAATAGCCAAATATTTAGGAATCACCTTCGAGCAGCGATTAACCTGGCATCCCCAGATGGTTTGCTCCAAATTTATGAGCGCGCAACAGCCCACTACCTCCGAAGGCCAAGCGGTTTCTGTGCACCTCCATGCTCCGTTCCATTATCACTTACGCGGCGATGTTGTGGATGCCTGAGACCAAGACTCATACATTCATTTTGGCAGTTTTCCAAAATAAGACGCTGTGTATGATTACACTCCCTATATTATTCATGCGAAACGATCGAATACATATCGATCTGGCTATTCTATCTCTGCCTGACTATTTTGTTTTGCGCCCCGCGGCGGTGCCCTCACACCCAATAGTAAAGGAATTGGCAAAGCTGTACGTCAACCGACCAGCTCCCAGTTTTGGCGAATCCCCGATGTGTTCGGCATTTCTGGTGAAGATTAACTCCAACTTAAATTAAGTCAATTTTGGTATACAGCACTTCTATACGTGGCAGACCTTAACTAACATTTCTCAGAGAAACCATTTGAGGGCCAGAAGTAGGCTCCTTCACTGTACAAGGGAGCTTACGGGCTATGATGATATTAGTAAAAAAGTGACGGAAGATTCAAACCGGTTTTCAGATGTTACAAGCTTTTAAAGATGATTGAAACGGAACTACAAAACCCACCACGTTGGTAAAGGTGGAGACGATCCAGGCCGTACCAGCCCAGTGAAGGCAGCGTAGATTAAGATCGTAAAAATTAACTAGGCGCCACTCCCCAATGGTGTGACTGGCTCGCCTTTTAGTTGATCTGAGCGGAATAGTCATCCGAACTGACTATGGAAAATAATTAATATTTGCAACTAAAAAAAAAAAAAATGAACTAGGCGAGAATTGTCGGTTAACAGCACTTTAATGTCATTAGTTGTGAATAGTAATAAAAAAGGAAAAAATAAAATATCAAGTAGATTATTATCAATTTAACACGCTTGGTAGCCGATGGAATTCCAACGGGCCTTACAGTCACTTTCAATTTAAACGAACGTAATCATAAACTAAGAGATACTAAGATACTAATAAAAATTTAGGTTTAACCCCTGTATACTCGCACACAATTCTTGTCATAAAATTAATGTTTAACCCTTGTATACTCGCACACAATTCTTGACGCAAAATTAATGTTTAACCCCTGTATATTCGCACACAATTCTTAACGCAAAATTAATGTTTAGTCCCTGTATAATCGCATACATTTCTTAACGTAAAATTAATGTTTAATTCACTAGGGAATTGTTTCCCAAAAACTCAATCTACACAATGTAAATAAAACTTAGCGTGATCTACTCTGCACGGCTTGGTTATTCAGTACACTAACGGCGTGGCCTAAGATGGTGGGTCTTGTCACCTGTGTGGGAAAGATGACGGAAAACTTACTTTCAGCTCCGGCTACACTGGCCCAAATAAATCACCAGCTTATACTCGATCACACTGGATCTCTACTAGTTTACACTAGCTCCCTACTAATTCCCTATAACAACATGAAAGAACGTTACGGCAATGAAATTTACAAAAAAAAAGACTCTAATTGAGGGCAAAAACAACGTGGACTATTCGTTCGATTAGTAAAACTTGGGGAAAACGAAACTTCGACGATACTCTCAACAGTATATAATCCTCGATACGAGATTTACAAAAAGAAACGGTACAACACTTAAGTTCGGAAAACCAATCGTTTGACTCGCCGACTAGAAACGGTATCCCGGAAGCAACCACACGTGCGCACCCAGCACAACGCAGCGGTATCATAGAATCCAATTACGAATGCGGCACGTTGAAACGAGAGATCATAAATATTAAAACAGAAAACTGTACAATGTAAGGGGTTTTCCAATAAGGGCGGGTTGATGTTGAAATGGAATAAAACAAGCTGTTTGTGAGGTATTAATGAAATTCTTTTTTATTTGAAAGGTTCATGTATGCCAATATGTATGGAATATAACATTGTTCAAATGTCCGCCGCGGCTTCGGACGATGGCACGGATCCGACAGGTCCAATTTTCAGTGACTCTGCCGCATAGATCCGGCGGTTATGTTGACTTTGAGTGTATCGGTCGATTGCGGCTTATTGGCATAGACCTGCGACTTCAGAAAACCCCACAAGAAAAAGTCTAGCGGGGTCAAGTCGCACGATCTTCGTGGCCAATTCACGTCACCTCCGCGAGAGATAACCATACCCTCAAATCGTTCATGCAGAATGTCCATTGTGGCGTTCGCTGTATGATACGTAGCGCCGTCCTACTAGAACCACATGTCATCCACGTCCATATCGTTCAATTCGGACCAAAAGAAATTGTTTATCATTGATCTGCAGGGCTCGCCGTTGACGGTGATGGTTTCACCAACGTCGCTTTCGATGACGTACGGAACAATTATGCTGCCGGCCCAAAATCCGCACCAAACAGTAACTTTTTCTGGATGCATTGCCACCTGGTGAACCTCGTGTGGGTTAGCGTCGTCCCATATACGGCAATTTTGCTTGTTAACATAGCCATTCATCCAAAAATGCGCCTCTTCGCTAAAGATGATTTTTTGCCAAAATTAGGGCCCTTTTCCAAACGCTCCGAAGCCCAATCAGGGAACAAAACGAACACTAACTTTGATAATAGAGTTTAATCATTTGGACGTACTGCTCAATCGTGTAACTTGCCATAGTAATTTGGCATCAGTGACTGAATAACAGACCAATAATAACACGGCCGCCACAGACTGTCAACATCGACCCGCCCTTATTGGAAAACCCTTTAGAAACTATAACAATCGACGTTACATGGACGGCCAATTTATGAAAGAGTGCTTAATAGCAGTAGCAAATATGTTGTGTCTCCAAAAAGTGAAAAGTTCGCAGAAGTTAAATTATCCAAAAGAACAGTTACAAAACGAATAGATACAATAACAGAAAACATAAACGTAATTCTTGAAGGAATAGGGGAAAAATGTGTTGCATTTTCTATAGCATTAGACGAAAGCTCCGATATTATTGATACAGCGCAACCAGCAATAGATATTTACTTGCGTAGTTTGCCAAAATTTGAAAGATTTGCTGGCGTTTCGACCCATGAAAAACACTACAAGAGAAGATATTTTTGAAGAAATTGCGAATATTTTTAGTGTTTTTATACTTGACTGGGCAAAGTTAAGCGGTATCACTACAGATGGAGCTCCTGCGATGATAGGGAAAAGTGAGAAAGTGGTGGCTAAAATAAAAGCAGAATTATTAAAAAGTACATACATAAAATACATTTCACTGTATTATTCATCAGGAAAATCTTTGTGCTAAATCATTAAAATTTTCGCATGTTATGGAGATAGTTGTTGCATGTGTAAATTTCATTAAATCAAGAGGTTTGCATCACCGCCAGTTCCGCCAATTCCTGCAAGACCTGGAAACGGAATATGGAGGCATAATTTCTCATTATGAAGTTCGCTGATGTAGTAGGTATGTAGTAGTACTGAAAATTTTCATGGAAATGAAGAGCAAACCCAAACTGGTTTAACCTTTTAGAGATGATGTATGGTTATCTGATTTTGCATTTTTGGTTGATGTCATCAATTACTTGAACCAACTAAATACGAATATGCAGAAACAAGGACTATTTGCCCATAATATATTCATCCTTGTAAAATCTTTTCAAAACAATCGTAGGCATTATCAACAAAAGGATTTTGAGTTTTGGGAATCATTTTTAGTGACGAAAGCAAATTTAAACATTAGTTGAACCAGCTCCATATAGTTCAGACCATTTAACTTTTATGGACTCAATTCAAAATTATAATAAGACAACATAAAATGTCCAATAAGAAATAATTTTAAACTGTACATACTGAGAAAGAAATGGTTAAAATATTGACAACATAGTCCATTCGGATTGGTAGGTATTTGCCAAGGGTTCTAACCAACACCATAAAATAACAATAATAATAATTGTTAAAATATTGCCAATATTAGTGGCATCAATGGTTAAAAAAGGCAATAGAAAACAAAGACCTTCCAATAAAGCATTGTATTGGCGAAATTTCAAAGTTTCACTTTAAGAGTAAAAGTTTTTATTTTCTTCTATGTATGTGTATGTATAAATTACATTATATTTTCGTGTGCCATTTTTCGATGAAATTTAAACAATGGTTTATTTTTATTACTATTTGATTTGAAGTCAGCCACGTGATCATTATGGTTGATGTGTAACACCAAATTACACGTTTTGTGTTTCATCCTCATTATTGTCCAGTATTAGATCTATACGTGTAGAAATTTATTACAACATTTTAGGCTAAATAAAAGACATCAAAAACAACAATAAAATGCAATAAATCCCTGTTTTAACTTCATTACAGTAACAGGTACTCATCAACATATTTTATTTACTATACTGTACATACATATAGTTGCCGCTAAATCTAGATAATTTGAATTTGTCATTTTAAAGTGGTTACCCAATCATCCAGTTAGAACCGTTAGTTTAATAGTAAAAATGTACGAATTTACATACTTGCATCCTTTAAATGTTAATTGTACTTTACTGTCCTTTGTTTCTCCAGTATGTGATCTATCTTTATTAACCAGTAAACGTTCTGAAATGTTGAAATTTTTTCCGATTAAGATACTTTACGATAGTAGTACTACCGCCGTGAATTTTATTTCTAAAATCTAATGAAATCGATAATGTGGAAACGCTAGTTTAGCCCCAAATTCTACGTTTGACATTAAAAAAATCTAGTTATACATACTGATTTACCTTTAGCTCTATTATTTCAATCTATTCTTATGTATATATATATATATATATATATATATATATATATATAATAGTAATATAAGTCTGTCCCAAGATTGACGTTACAAGAGGTGTGATGGACTGAAAATTTTTGAATTTTATTTAGAGATTGTAGAATTAAGCCCTGCTTGGCGTGAATAGAATTTTAAGAATATTTTCAGTTTTTGAAAAACAAGTTGGCCTTGACGATGAAGCGAAAACTATTTTCTTTTCAGGTAACCTACCCTTTTTGATCATGATACGTCAAAATGTTACTAAAAAGTTGTTCCGAATGAAAAATTATAGCTCTATGCAAAATTTCAGAAATATATACGTATTTTTAGATTGAACAAAATAAATTGTCATCCTAGACTATCATTGAGGGAACGTTCACGTAATCTTAATGTTAGTAAATCGGAATTACAGAGAATTTATAAGGCAAACAAGGTAAAGGCATTCAAACCAAAATTTGTGCACACTATCGAAGAAGGTGACGAAGGCCGAAGATTATTATTTTGTCTTACCATCGGGGAGAAATGTATTGAAGAACGAAATTTTTATAAAAACATTGTTTTTTCTGACGAAGCAAATTTTACTACAAATGGCGTTGTTTCCTCTCAAAATTGTCGCTATTGGACTACACAAAATCCAAACTTTCGGGTCAATTGTAGACGACAGTATTACCAAAAAGTGAATGTATGGTGTGCCGTTTCATATCGTTTTGGCATTATTGAACCTTTCTTCATAGAGGGGCGGTTAAATCAGGATGTTTATGTACAGCTACTTGAAAGATTCAGGGAAGAATACCGCTGACGGAAAGACAAGCAATGTATTTCCAACAAGACGGATGTCCTGCACATTCGATAACACGCGTAGCTGAATCGATAAATTTGGTGTTTGGAGAAAAGTGGATAGCTAGAAATGGTCCGATTGCGTGGCCTCCACGGTCGCCCGACCTCACAATATTAGATTTTTGTTATGGGGTCGCCTCAAACAACTGGTTTATTCTCAACCAATACCCAACAGTAGAGAAGTACTAAAGGAAAGGATAAGAAACGGCGTACAGCAAATACACATCGAGGAAGTTCGTAACAGTTTCAGAGATTTCAGACATCGCATAGAAAAGTGTGTACAAAATGGCGGTAGTTACATTGAATAAATAATTTATTATTACATTATGTACAACAATGTTATTACGTTTTGTGAATTTAATTTTTGAGTAAATACTACATGCAATTTATTTTGTTCAATCTAAAAAATGACGAGCCATAATTTTTCATTCTGAACAACTTTTTAGTAACATTTTGACGGATCATGAACAAAAAGGGTAGATTACCTGAAAAGAAAATAGTTTTCGCTTCACCGTCAAGGCCAACTTGTTTTTCACACACACCGTCAAAAACACTCCAGGACCGGACCCTTGTTTTTTAAAAACTGAAAATATTCTTAAAATTCTATTCGC
The DNA here is from genome assembly GCA_038088585.1 of Chrysina gloriosa. NCBI lineage: Eukaryota > Metazoa > Arthropoda > Insecta > Coleoptera > Scarabaeidae > Chrysina > Chrysina gloriosa. Next base: position 51,262,963 of record CM076088.1, read on the forward strand.
GCCAAGCAGGGCTTAATTCTACAATCTTCAAATAAAATTCAAAAATTTTCAGTCCATCACACCTCTTGTAACGTCAATCCTGGGACAGACTGTATAATAAAATGTGAATCGGCGCAGAGTACTACAGCTCATGCAATTTTGTGTTGTTAATATTTAAATATTTTGATTTTAACAGCTGAACCGTGGAAGTTTAGTTTCCAAGTAAAATTTTATCCACCCGATCCTGCCCAACTTCAAGAGGATATTACACGTTATCAATTATGTCTCCAGATCAGAAATGATATTTTAAATAATCGTTTGCCTTGTTCATTCGTTACTCACGCCTTATTGGGTTCTTATCTTGTTCAATCTGAATTGGGTGACTATGATGCGGATACAATGGATCAGAATTACTTAGCTGACTTTAAATTTGCACCAAATCAAACGTCAGACCTAGTGAAGAAAGTAATGGAATTGCACAAAACACACAAGTAAGACCCGCATGTTTGCAAATTTTCTATTAATTATATTTTTACGTTGCTTTAATAGAGGACAAACACCAGCAGAAGCCGAATTACATTATCTAGAAAATGCAAAAAGCTAGCAATGTATGGAGTTGATCTCCATCCTGCGAAAGATTCAGAAGGCGTAGATATTATGTTAGGTTAGACTTAGAATGAATAGAATAAATATTTTCTTTTACATCGCATTTTGTTCTACTTCAGGGGTTTGCGCATCAGGATTATTGGTATATAGAGACAGATTAAGAATAAATAGATTTGCGTGGCCGAAAATTCTGAAGATAAGCTACAAACGACATAATTTTTATATAAAAATTAGACCTGGTGAATTTGAGCAGTTTGAATCAACAATTGGATTCAAATTAGTTAACCACAGAGCTGCTAAGAAATTGTGGAAAACATGTGTGGAGCATCACACATTCTTCAGGTAAATTCTTATCATATACAAAGTAATATATTAAATTGAAAATTATTTCTGTTTGAACTATAAATGCAATTTATTAATTTAACCAAATAATAATAATAAGACAATTTGAACAGAAAACTACTTATGCAGTTTTGTCGAAAGTGAACAGCAAATTTACAGATTATATACAATTATGTAAGATTCAACTACTGTATGATCTTCAACTTAGTGGATGTGATATATGGTTTTCTGTTGGTTTCATTTCAACTAATGTTGAATAACGGTCTTTTAGATTGATGTCACCGGAAGCTAATCAAAAGTCATCACTATTTCCACGTTTAGGTTCTAAATTTCGCTACTCAGGACGAACGCATTATGAAACCAAGAAAACTTTAATTGATAGACCAGCTCCTCAATTTGAGCGCTCTCTTACAGGGCGTCGTTTGGCTTCTCGCAGTATGGACCGTAAGATCAACAGTAATTAGGTATATTGATTAGTCAAAGTGATACACATATTTTGTTTAGCCCTTGGAGGTGCCCGACAGGAAGAAGATTACAACGAAACGAATAAGAGACATACTATGTCTTATCCACCCGAACGTAGTCCAACTATTGAAAATGAAAGCCCTACAAAAATTATACCAGTTAGCAAAGAAGAAAAGAAGAGCAAAATAAACGACAAAGTAAGTACCTGATCCAATAAATTTATGTAGATATTTAGAAATACTATTAAGCATAGCTATAACTAAGATGAAAACTATCTCTTTTAATCGTTTCAATATTTTGCAAAATAATTAATTAGCCTGCTCGAAGAGGTAGTACAGGAACAACTTCAGCTAGCTCCACCAGTTCTGTGGAAGGAGAATACGAAGCAGGAAATGTTGGAAAGGTTTTGGATCATAATTATGTTTTTATTCTCTATGTCTATGCATTTTAGCTTGCGGACGTGTAACAAAATTTGACGCTTGTTATTGGATTTGTGGCAAAAGTAAAGTAGAAAATACCTAAAATACATATACTAACTTGTTTACTTCATATTTTATTTTCTTAGCATTTTATACCGGATGTTTCTATTTTCATTTTTTTTTGTAGCTTCGAACGTCAAAATATTGTACAAATATTTTAATTATTGAGACATTGAACAATTCATTATAATTATACACAGAAAAGAATTGCTTATTTAATGTAAGGATCACCGAGTTACTAGTAATTTTTCTTTAAATCAAAAAGGAAGATATATGTGTTTTACAATATTGCTTTGATACAAGTTTATCCATATTGTACATTACTCAAAACGATTAACGAATGTTGTACGTTTTCGTTATTAACTTGCTCAACACAAATACCAATTTCAACATCAACAACATCTTGGTCGCTTTTTTTACAGAATTGTGATTCATGAGATTTATCTAATCCCCATTATCTTATTGTTTACTTTAAAATTGGAAATGTAGACAATTTGAAGGATTTGTTGCCTGGTCCATTCTCCCGATTTTCAATTCATCCAATCAATTACAACAATGCTATTTCGATGTGTTCAAAAAAGTGAACTGTTCCCCAATTGCCCCAGGATAGATAAGAACAACTGGCTGCAAGATTTTGATATTATTTTGTTTATTGGTTTTTCTTTTGACAATTCATAAACTCTTTATAACACAAATTAAATAATAACATTTTCTAGTTTAAAGAACTTTTTGTAGAATATAATTTGAAGTATATTACATAGTTCCAAGGATGATCCGAATTATTGTCGGTAAAAATTAATAATGAGGGAGCGGGTAATCCAACCACCCCATTAATTTTTTTATTTTTCACAAATAAAGTATATTACATAGCCCCAAGGACGATGCGAATTATTTTCGGAAAAAATTAGAAACACGGGACCGGGTACCCCGTACCCCCATTTCATCACAAATAAAGTCGTTTTCGTATATGTTTGTTATTAACTGTCTAAATTTGCTATGCAGCACCGTTTTCGACATAAAACCGACTTTATTTGTGATAAATAATATATATATAATAAATATATAAATAATTCGCGTCATCCTTGGGACTATGCAATATACTTCAAATTATATTCTACAAAACGGGAGAAATCTGTTATAATTCATGAAATATTTACAAAAATTAAAAATTCCAATCTTTGGAGGGCTGTATCGCGAAATCGGGGGATTCGGCGACGTGTGGAGTTTTGCGGGAATGACTGGAGGCTGTCTAATTTTTTAGGTTACCGCATTTCTTATAAAATCACATATGTACCTAAATTTATACATAGTGTATATACTTAGGACTATATACATATACAGTTATCCCCGGATTGACTTCACTATGGCTATAATTAATCAAAAATGTTTTAATCTCGTTCAATATTTTGGGATGCTGCCCTGCTAGGTTTGAAAAGAATTTCAAGCACATTTTTACTTTTTGAGAAACAAGGCCATCATGGGAATTGCGAAACAAACATTTTCTCTTGAAGTAAAGTGCTATTCCGTTCCGTGGAGGACCAGAACTCTGGGGTGGAATGACAGATTGTTCGAAAATCCCTCTCGTGTGTGTTCGGCTAATAGATCTGGTCTTAGGGTCAACTTAGGGCTCCAGTTACCACCGATTGTTAATTACATTTTGACTCCACGCTATCTGCCAATAAATCTAAGAATACACTCATCTTTTTCTTTGTGAAGTAAACATATCAAATCCTCTCTACTGACGTGGATCTCTCTTATTGTATTTTGTATTATCTTTATCATGAAGCGGTGCAGCCCATTTAAAGAAAGAAAATATTTGAACACCTTTCCACAACACGTTAGGCAGCGTTCCAGTTGTGTGAAGTTTTCATTCACTCGTACATAGAGATTTTCGCCAGTAGCCCCACTGTATCCATATATATGAAGACAATTAGTAAAGTATGTTTCCTTTGGTTTGGTTATTGAAAAAAGAAAACAATACCTCGATAAGTTTTTATTATATACAACTTAAAGCTACTTCCAGCTACTTTTCTACCTAGTCGCCATTAAGATTGAGACATTTGTCATAGCGATGAACCAGTTTTCTAATGCCCTCTTCATAGAACTCTGCCACCAATGAATTAAGCCGTGGTGTAACACTGTCCTGCAGCTGTTCATCACTCTTAAACCGTTGCAAGATTTGCAATTGCAGCAGCCATTTTAAACGACCAAAATAGCACCAAAGAATGTCCGAATGATTCTCTCACTAGCACTGCCAGACTCACATTGAACAGACTATACCGCAGTGCCGCTAGCTCGCCGATATCCTCCTCTCCTGCTCACTAGACGGAAGCGGAACTTACTTCACGAATCGCCTTCGTACACATACTTGCAATCTTAGACTGTTCATTGATTTTTAGTTTCATTAGTATTTGAAATTGAACACAATGCTTATCTGCAGTAAAGAGTAAGTCTGTAGCTATTTCTTAAGGATAACATATGCAATATTGCTACTTTACTCTCAGGTGCTATTTAAAATTAAATCATATGCTTTTTTGTGATCTAACATTCTGTTTATACCATCACAGACTGAACGCAACAATCTGCCGTTTCAAGAAATTATAGTTTTAGTAGCTTCTTGAGTAAGGCGTTATATTATTCGCCAATTTTGTCTAGCGACATGCCCTATGCTTGGCATGCCGGTTGTTCGATATCAGTGTACTGATAGAATCAAATTTCCCACACTACTAGTGGCTTGTTCAAATTTGTATAGGAACAATCCATCATTTGAAGAAATGAAAATGAATACATCATACTTACATATTGCAGTATTGACCTGCAATGTTACTTCCATCTTACCCTCAAAGCCAAAAATTGTGATTAATAAAACTGAAAGTAATAAAAGAATGTAATACTAAAGCAAAATGACTTAAATACTATGAATGTATAACTTGAGTTATTTTCGCCAATCAGATTCAAACCATTATCTATATACCTCCGCACTACATTCCTAAAAAATTACAGAGTGTGATAGAAATAAAATAATGGTAACAGGTATATTAGGAAATATTTATAACGGCTTCATGTCTGACAGAGATAATAAATGGGTCTACAACTTCATCCATTATACCATCAAGTCTGCATATTTCTTCTTTTTCATTACATGCTTTTCACATCTCTCCCATATTTCCGATGTAGCATTTTTGACCCTCCGTCCGACAGATATTCTAATACCTTCGGTCCGACGGATGTTGTCTGGCCAGACCCCTATACATTAACATGCATTGCTTTACATTTTGGTGCGAATTAGTGGTGCAAAATTCATTTTAATACAAACCAGGTATATATTTTTATTTCTTACTTTTCTCAGAGTTAAAATCAATGTTGTTTGATGTTTACAAAAAGGGATTACAACGTTTTTTATTAATTATGATTCCAACTCTCTCATGGGTTCTCAGAAGTACAAACAATGCATGAACAAGATGAATATCGAACTTTAGAATGTTGTTGACATACTGGCGCTGAACACATTGAACAGAAAAAACGAGTTTTTCGGCGAACTTTTTCCTCTCCGTGTGAACAAATTTTGCAGTCTCTCTTGGCTGTGAGTGTATCGGCGCCGCTGGCAGGAGTAGCCACAATACTTGGAATGTTTTGATCTACCGAAGAACGATTCAATAGCCGAACGAACAGTAAAATGCTTCATTACGTGAATACTGTTCATGCGATTTTCAACATTTGGAAGGACCAATGTTCTGGATAAAGTATATAGAAAAGTGCGTCTAGCGTCATTTTTATTGGTTCCATCTACTTCTTTGCAAATGTAATAGGCAGCCAATGCCATGCCATCCAACATGTTGAAGAAAAATGCCAACGTCTGGTTGGCCGTTTTGTTGTAAAATGAGTAGCCATTTGATCCATACAATCGACGCCGGCTTTATTCGCATTGTAAAACAAAATTGCCTCTGGTTTCATTACCTCGCCTTCAGAACATTTCGTATAATGCACAGTGGAGAGCAAATTCGCAGCTCTGTTCCTTTTCGGCACGTAGCTACAAAGGGAAAGCAAGCTTGATGACCGCATAGGACGAGAAGCATTCTTCTTCACTTCTTCAGGGAGGAATTTTTATTGGACCGAACAGTGCCGACGAAAGCTAGTCCAAGCACGTCTCCGCAAGTGCATGGTTGTAGGAGGGGACTATTTCGAAGAATTTTAAACATTTGTACCGGTAAGATCAAAGAATCTATTTTTCCCAAAAATGCGCATTACTTTCATAACGGACCATGTATATATATACGAGGCACATATGCGTAAACATAAAAGGAAGTTAGAGTGAATAAAATTACAACATAGAAGTGCAAAAACCAAGTAGAATCACCAAAATGTATCATATTCCATGTATTTTTATACAAACTGTATGGGATACCATCTGTCAGACCGAAGATGAGATTTCAAAACGTCCTTTTTTCGTCCTTCGTGAAGACTAAATCCTTATGTCTAGATCGATAGCCAATAAAATTCCAGGAAGGTACCTGGAAGCTCAAGTCGATAGATAAACAAGAAATATACTTAATTAACGATTGAAAACGAAAAAGGTCTGGCTGGAACCATCTATCGGACGGAGGGTTAAAGAGTGGACAAGTGCTGTTTAGCTTTACACAATTTAATTGTTTGATTGTTTGAATTTCAATTTTTATTTGAACTCGTACCAGTTCAATGGGATTTTACACACAATGATATGGTAGTAATCGCGAAACAATTTTATTGTTAGCTTTAGCCATTGCATATATGCATTACGTAGACATTACAATTATCTTTATGTATTTCTATTATATAATAATACCGTTCGCACCATATAAATATCGAATGCTATATTATTTAGCACAACCATTCTTATTTATGTGTTCTTCGTGAAGAGGTTGAAGGTATTTGTTCCTTCTTCCTGCTATAGCAGGAAGCATTGACCATAACAATTACAATTATCTGGTAAAGATTGTAGAATATTACAAAATCATGTTTCAAACATTTCAGCATTCATGGTGATCTCCATTTTTCTTACTTTCAAATGTTTGCAAGCCATTGTCAACAAAACTACTCCTTAATTTAATACGGAAAGTAATACCATTTAATTAAGTTTTGCCACCTAACTCAGATATATGATTTCTTGTACAATTTTTGATGCTGAATCCAAGTCCGGCCGATGAATTGCTCTAGCATGTCAGGATTTCGAGATATACACCCTCTGTCCCAAAAGTAACCGCAATGCGTCTATAAATCAGAAACCAGTGGCGTCATCTCCTGATAGTTGATTGATTATTGTAGTGGGACTCTTCCTTACCAACCTGACAAATTTTCATGACATTTGGTGCATAGTCAGCTGATACATCACGCATCCTGTGAGAGTGTTTTTCGTAAACGGTCAGAAAATGAGTCACGAACAACGAGTCAATATTAAGTTTTGTTTTAAACTTGGAAAAACTGCAACCGAGACGTATGAAATGCTGCAAATTGTTTATGGCGACGATTGTTTGTCGAAGAGGCAAGTGTTCGAGTGGCATCGACGATTTCGTAAAGGCAGAGATGTTAACGATGACGAAAGAGCCGGTCGTCCTTCGACAACTTTGGCCGAGGCAAATGTGGAAAAAGTGCGCGAATTTGTGAACATTTCGAAGAAATCGTCAGTGAGATTTATGGAAATGGAGCTTGGCATCCCTAAAACAACTATTCAGCGCATTTTGACTGAAACCCTTGGTTTGAAGAAAGTCAATTCGAAGTTTGTTCCGCACAAATTGACCGACGACCAAAAAACGCTTCGAATCGAACACTCCAAAGACATTATTGCACGAGCCCGTGCAGATGAAAACTTCTTGAAAACGATTGTGACTGGTGACGAGACGTGGTGCTTTCAATACGAACCAGAAAGCAAACGTCAAAGCGCAGAGTGGAGGTCACCAGAAGAAGGAAATCCGAAAAAATCACGAATGGAGAAGTCGAAAATCAAGTCAATGCTGATTTCATTCTACGATTCGAAGGGAATTATCCATAAGGAGTTCGTTCCATACGGCTCAACGGTTAATGGTGCATATTACCTCGATGTTATGAGGCGTTTGCTGGGTCGCATTCGTCGTGTTCGGCCCGAATATCGCGAGCCAGGCAGCTGGAGATTACTGAACGATAACGCACCGTGTCATCGAGCAACGATTGTCACCGATTTTTTGGCGAAAAATGAAATATATTCGATACAGCACCCACCGTATTCGCCTGATCTGTCCCCATGCGATTATTTCCTGTTCCCTCGTCTTCATTTGAAGCAGAAAGGAGTTCGTTATGCATCCGTAGACGCCATTCAAAGATCGACGACCGGCATCCTAAAGGCCATCCCAGAGATCGACATGAAAAAGTCGTTTGCAGCACTCGTTGACCGTGCAAATCGATGTATTGTAGCACATGGAGAATATTTCGAATAAATACAATGATTTTTGTGGACATAACATACATAGCGTGCTTTATTTCGAACTATTGCGGTTACTTTTGGGACAGAGGGTGTACCTCAAAGTGCCAAAAAGACGGTTTTCGGTCATGTTGAGGTTATATTATAAGAACAGCGAATTTGTTTGCTTGTGCTATCATTTGGTATCTTCCCTCAAAATCTATTTTCGTTTGTTCGGTCCGACTTTTGTTCTCGAGATATAGCAATTTTAATCAATTTCGTAGGCATTAGGCATCATAGCCTAATATCTCGTTTTAAACAATTTTTAGACATACTTTTCTAACATTTCCTGATAATTATGCAAATTAACCTATTCGTAACATAATGTACCATGATAGTAAGTTATATCTACACACTCTGAACCACATAATGATGTCGGTCATAACTCATCTGCCCCAAACAAACAATTATTTGTGTGGTGTGAAGTGGGCAGATACAATTTACTGTCATTTATGCTAAACTACAGTCATTGGAGTGATCAAGTGCCAATGCGACCTTTTACCCACATTGGTAATAAATTCCTCACAGTAATTATTTAATGTTTGCTTACTTCGTATATTACATACTCGAAACCACTTATCAGCTGCAATGTCTGCAAACTTTTGATGTGCCAAACTATCGACATCAGTGATTTTGGCGGTAATGTTTCTCGATATAAACCTTCTTTTTCCGTCAAATGAATGAAGTCAGACTGAAGGATAGGTGCGAATCAATATTTTCAAATTGATTTGTTATCTCTCTTATTTTTGACGAAAATTGTTTTTTTGCGCTGATGCCACGAGATAATAAAACAACACAATATTATACACTATGTGACAAAAGAAATGAAACACCCAGTTAAATATTATATTTTTAAACCACATTTTGTACAGATGATTATGGTGTTGGGAATTAGATATGAGAAGAAATTAACATCAAAACAATTAATCTTGGTGTCGTTTTTTGTCTAACTCCAACGAAAATATTCCTTTTTCTTTTCTTTATTTTAGATTAGTTTACTTCGGTTATTCGGCTCCTACAGTATACAGCGTTGGCCATATGTATTAGACACCTCTGTGAAAATGCCGTATTATGAATACATTTATATTTACAGATAGATAGTACTCGGAAATACTTTCGATAAAACTCCTTAATGTAATTTTAACGAGGGTCGTGTGTACTTAAGCAGGTAGTTTTGAAGTAAGGGGTCATTTTACAGTTTTGAGTATCACTTTATTTCCGACACGCTAACGAAAAGGAGTTTTTGCGAAATTGTATTCATTCATTCAAGTGTGTATTTTTTATTATTAGTGTGTATACAGTAAAGTATAAAATAATGCCAAAAGTTCGTGAATTAACGGAAGTGCAGCGCGGCCAGATCCTTCTGCTCAGTTCGCAAGGGATGACACTGTCAGCGATCGCAAGACAAATGAAGTGTTCGCGATGTGCGGTTCGTACCACGCTAAAAGGTACGAGGAGACAAGATCATTCACTAATCGGCCTAAAAGTGGAAGAAAACGCCTAACAACTGCAAGAGAAGATCGAATTTTAGAGAGAACAGCCATACGGAATCGGACAAAAATGTCGAAAGATCTCGCCAGCGAATTAGCCCTGCGTCATGGAATTGATATTTCTGCACGGACAGTTAGGAGAAGGCTTGTGGCAGTTGGTTTACGTGGATGTAGAGCTCGACGAAAACCATACTTAACTGCAGAACACAAGAAAAAGCGACTTCAGTGGGCTAGAAAATATAAAAATTGGTCCGTCGAAAACTGGGCCAAAGTATTATGGTCCGATGAATCTAATATAGAGGTATGTAAGAATAGATATTTATAATGTTAGTAAACGTAGATAAGTTAAATTACCGCTTAAAGTTTTTCAAAAAAGACAGCCAATTTAAAGTATATTTTATTACTTTATTTTCCAGCTTTTCGGCCAACCTGGGGCGCAGTACATTCGACGACGACGAGGAGAGGCATATCACCCGGATTGTATAGTACCTACAGTAAAACACGGTGGAGGCAGTATTATGATTTGGGGGTGCATGTCTGCATCCGGCGTCGGCGAACTCTTCTTGTGCAAAGGTCGTATGAACAGTGGTGCTTATATTGATATGCTGGGGGAGGTATTGGAGCCGTCGGTATTAAAATTGTTTGATACAGATGTACCTGAATATTATTTTCAACAGGACAATGCGCCTTGCCATAAATCACGGCAAACAATGGGGTGGTTCAACGAAAATAACGTAGAGATTCTAGACTGGCCAGCTCAGTCTCCGGACCTCTCCCCGATTGAACATTTATGGAATATTTTAAAAACTAAGGTGGTAAAACATAAATGCAACAATAAAAACATTCTTAAACAAAGAATAATCGAGGAATGGTCAAAAATATCCAGTGAAATGTGCCATAACCTGGTAGCAAGTATGCCGAGAAGAGTGCGTGCTGTTATAAAAGCAGGTGGAGGTGCTACTAAATATTAAAATAAACTAACATTCTTTAATAAATTACTGACGAATACATTCCTGTTTGTGATTTTGATTTCATTTCTTGATTTTGTACTACGGGTAACAATAATTTAAAGTTTTTCGTACGTAGGACTAAGGTGTCTAATACATATGGCCAACGCTGTAGTTGTGAATTAGTGTATTAAAATACCAAGACTTCAAAAACAACCAAATTATAGGTAGCTAAGCGATTTTGAATGGGGTTGTATTATTGGAATACATGAGGCGGGTATTACCTTTTGCGAAGTTGGTAGGCAGATGCAAAGAAATATTGCTAGTTTTTCGCTGTTGAAGAGATTGGTCTCAAGAAGGTAGGCAACATTGTGGAAGAGGCTCTGGATGCCTTAGAAGGACTTGAGGATTGGTGGTTTGGAGTGGTATAGCAAAAGACGTAGGACACCTTTAGTACTCCTTCGATACTATTCAAATGCTTAAGGGGTAATATCACCTTGTGACCATCAAATTTAGGATCATTTTCTAAGAGTTACTACAAACCCAAAAAAAAAACATGAAAATATGGGATTTTGGGCATATGAAAGATCTAGTCTTTAGGTACAAAAACACTGTTAATTTAATTAATTACAATACAAAATGGCGGTATAGTAGCACACTAAAGAAAAAAGGAAAATCGCTGATGATCCGCCTGGGCGTACTGCTACAGATCACCACTCTTAATCTGGGACAAGAAACGGAACGGTTTCTTAAAATATAGATGAAAATAAAGTGAACATCGTAGGATTTTGTTAATAAATGAATTTTAAAAGAAATGGCGTCAATTTGAATCTTTTAAACAAAAATTCCGAAAAGATGGTCCGAAAATCGATTATAAAATTGATAAAATTCAACGGATCAGAAAAATCCTACGATGTTCACTAGAAAATTATATTTTTAAGATACAGTTAAAATTTTATGTGAATCGATTAAAAATTGACAGCACTACCGGTACGCCCAGGTAAAAAAACATGCTTTCGAGAAAAACGCGTTTAAAGTTTCAAGTAGTGCTATTTGAATGAAATGTTCGTTTTACCTCTAATCTGCGATGCTTGCTCCATACAATTGGCCTTCCATTTGAAGATTTTCCACCTCCTCACCCTTTCTTGGCGTACATGCATCTCTGCGAGCTGTTTTAGCCTCTTTGGTGAGGGAACATTGTAGCAATTTTCTCCAATGGTGATGCCCAGTTGATCTATTACTCGCATAATTCCATTATATCCATCATTGAAATGAAGAACAGCTAAATATACAGCTACATTAAGGACCTTTTTCCACTGGAAATATTTTTAGTGCCATGGAGCATACTAGCGAATTCAAACTTTCGTTAGAATTCTGTGTAAATCCACCCAAACGACGAAAGAAAAGCTCTTATCTGCAACTCTTCATATACTGGCTTTATAGCTTAAAATATCTCCTTTGGCATAGGAGGGTCGTGCTGAAAATCTGTCATATTTGTACATAACGATTTTGTACTTTTCGCGACGCAATACTTTTTCTCTTCGAAACTGACTGACCGTGCTTTTTTCCTTGTCGCAGCTGATGTTTATTTGCATCCATGGTAAAATATAACAATTGAAATACAATCAAATGCACTAGAGCAACGATGGACACGTGAGGAAGTAAAACACAAACTGTTGTGAATTCTAATGGACTTTATACAAACAGCTATTTTTTCAGCTTTGAAATTTTATCAGTGGAGACGTCTACTTGAAGGCTCAAAGCTAAGACTTGTCGGTACATTTCATACAAATAAGAATCGCATACTTCTCTGCGCAACCGAAATACCGCTAATTTTGATCTACGACTATGCTCGGAATATCGAATTTTTCGCACACTTAGAAGTGTTTCCCCCTCATAATCAACTTTTTATATCATTCTTGGATAGTTTAGAAAGTGTTTAAACCAATAAAAAAAAAACAAAAAGGAAAAAACATAAGGTGATATTACCCCTTAAATATACACTCCCGAAGTTTTGGAACCATTTGCTTTACCATATATCCAAGCGCTAAATAACACCACATTTCAGCAAGACAATAACCGACTTCATGCTGCCGCTACTATATTACGATTTCTAGACGAAAGCAACATCAATATTCTTAATTGGTGTGCGCGATCGCCGGATCTATCGCCTACAGAACATGATGGGTTGAAGGATTCGTATGCTTCGTAACTCTCCAATGAACTTACAACATGATGCCCTACAAGTTGCTTGGAGTGAACTTCCACAGGAGTCAATAGATCATCTTCTTAGAAGCATGAGCAGGGGAGTAGCGAAATGTATTCGTTTTGGTGTAGTGACGACTAGATATTAAATTTTGTGTATAAACGGACGAACGAATTTAACAATGAAAATTTTATCGCTTATTTTCGACGAAGTAAACATTTGTACAAAATTTGGTTTGAAGGTGTATAATTTTACTGGATGATTCGTTTTCTTTTGTCACTTAGTATAGGAGGTATGAGCAAAATCTATCCGAATTGGGTCTGTTAAAAGAAAAATACAACACTTGTAGGTATATTATTTAGTCTCCTTCGAAGTAGTCCCCTTCCGAAGTCACACACTTAAACCAGCGCTGTTTTCACTGCATAAAGCAATTTTTGAAGTCATCTTCAGAAATAGCGAACAGTTGACTCGTCGCATTGTGTTGTATCTCCTGTACATCCTAAATATTCGTCCTTTAAAGTGGTATTTAATTTTTGGGAAGATACAAAAATGGAAGAGTGGAAGATTTGATAAAAATGGTGGCTGTCGGACCTGTGGAATGTGGTATTTTGCAAGACAGTGCTGCACAAAGTAAGATGAATGTGCAGGCGCGTTGTTATGATGGATTTTCCACTCGTAAGTCCCATGCAATGCCGGTCTATTGCGACGTATTGCGTCCCTCAAACGGCGCAAGACTTGCCAACAGTACTCCTTATTTATTGTTTAACCTGGTGGAGCGTATTCGTGGTGTACAATTCCTCTATAATTGACAAACACAGTCACTCTCGTCTATTGCTGCGGCTCTGTCCTACTTTTTAGGTGTGGCTGAGTTTGGGGTTTTGCACTGTGAAGAGTGCGCCTTAGTTTTCGGATCATACCCAAGCAGGTTTCCTGTTTCTGGTCATCAGAGAGTAATTTTGGAACAAATTTGGTTGAGATGCGTCTCATGCCCAAATCGCCCGTAAGAATCGACTGCACTGAAACCAAACTAGACCCAAGTTTTCAGATAACTCACGACTAGTGATTTGGTAATTTGCCAACACAGCTGCGCGCACCCTTTCCACATTGTGTTCACTTTTGCTGATCACGGGCCTTCCAGAACGCGCATCACTTTCAACACTTTCTCGGTCATCTTTGAAGCGTTTATACCACTCGTAATTTGATTACGGCTTATGCATTCTTCCCCTTATACGGTTTGTAACTTTAACATGTTTGTAACATGTCTTTCAATGTTTCACCAAGTTTTTTACAACATTTGAAACAAAATCGGTGATCAGTTTTTTCGAACATGACAAATACGAGAAACAACGACGCAGATGTAACAACGAAACGCTACTGTAAACAACCAAGACGAGTTAGGTTAACGTGACTCGTAGCACACGCGCGATATCTTACAAAGTTAACATGTGGCAGTCTACTACGAACTGTGTCTCTCGACTCCGGACTTATGCCACCAACCCCGATATATTTTGATCATATCTCGTGTATATAATGATAATAAATATGAGTCCCTTAATATTTCAAAAGTAATACAAAGAACCAGTTATTAATTAAAATGCAAAAACAATATAATAAAAATAATTATTAACTTATTATTATTATTAAATTATGGTCCCAATTTAACCTATTTTAGTTGCGATTAAAAGTCAAAAACTAATGACTAGGTTCCGATATTCAACCAAATAAAATATTAATATGCCCAAACGATTATTTCAAACAAAGAAAATGTATACATAGTCAACATATTCTTAAAGAAACAACAAAGATTAAGGATGAAAATACGCTTGTCTCAGTTACTGCTTAGTGCACTAGCGTCCAGCGGCTCTTGTAGATAGATAATGTTACTTAAAATGAACAAAGGTTTAAAGTCTTGTATTGGTTAGATTATTTAGCCAATCTATTTGAACCCGGATATATTAAATTTATTATGTACATAACTAGGGTAATATTACGTAAATCAATTTGATCATCTCTTAAACTTTTGCGAACGTGACTATTAAAGGTTATTATAATTTAATTTTACTTATTTGGATATGGTGTTTTATTTGCTTTTAGAATATGCAAATGTTCTGAAGATTGTGCATGTTTTTACTATTTCAAATTGCATTTGCTTTCGTAATTATACTTTAAATAAATAAAAAAGTATATCCAAATAATATTGTAAAATATATTAAACGTTGTTTGGGTATATTTATACGAGAGGCGCCTTTCATATTTTTACAAACGACCACTAGATGGCGCTATTGTGATTTGTCATTACCATTTTCCTATAATTTGACATTTGTTATTATGAAAACAGTGGTAGTTTAGAAATTGACCGAGTAGTTAGTTTACAGTGTACGTTTAAAAAAAAGCAATTTTGTGAAAGATTGGAAATTTCACGTGAAAGTTTTTGTTGGATGGTCTTATGGATGGTTGGATGATTTTAATGATGGCCTAACTCGACAACAATGCATAGAATTGCTTCGTTCAGTTTTTGATAATAAAGCACTATCAGAAATGCCTGTTTACAATTGGTTTGCCGAATTTCGTCGTCATCATAGAGGAGATCGGCATGTGACTTACAGTTCATAAAAATGCATAAGATCGCTTCATTCTACTTTTGGTATTGAAGCACCGTCAGAAAACACTATTTACAATTGGTCTGCAGAATTTCGTCGTGATCGTGGTTGTGCGTCTGTCAGTGATGAATTGTGTCGACTAAACTCGATTGTTATTCCAAAAACATCAATAATTAACAGGTGACAAAACTTGGATACATTCGTATGAACCGGAAACTGAGCAACAATCACTCTTCCAAGATGAACTGAAGTCCACAAAAGTTATTCGTTGACAAAGCCCTTCCAAGACAGTATTCCCTTGTTTCTTCAGTTGTACTGGACATATCGCAGCCATTCCTTTAGAGCAGGGGTCTCCAAACTTTTCAGCCTTGGGGCCATATTGATTACTTCAGTGAGTTTTCTGGGTATTATACTTGTCATTAAGCTTTACCTAGCAAATAAATAAATAGGAGTTATTATCATTCTGTTTTTTATCCAACTTATAACAAGAACAATAAGCTATTAGCTGTCGCGGCCGGGATTGATGACAGTGGCGGGCTGGATTTGGCCCGCGGGCCGTGGTTTGGAGACCCCTGCTTTAGAGGATCGAAGAACAGTTCATACTGAATGGTATGCAACAGTTTATTTTCCAGAAGTCATCGATGAAATCAGGAAAAACAATGGAAAACGTCGCAGCATTCCGCATTATCACAATGCCAGCTCTCACACGGCAAGTCGAGCAATTGATTATTTGGAGGAGAAAAATATCGAATTAATGTCTCATTGCCCGTATTCACTTGATTTATCGCCTAATTTCTTTCTGTTCCCTAATGACAAAAAAAAAATGCGCGGACAGCAATTTTTAACACCTGTAGAAGTTGTCAGAGTCTCCAAAAACCATATTTTTGAGATACCAACTTCAGAGTGGAAATAATGTTTCGAGAATTGGTTTGAACGCATGCAAAAGTGTATAGATCTTAAAAGCGAATATTTTGAAAAACAGTAAAACAGTTTGTTAAAAAATATATTTTCTTTTTTAGTTTTTGTAACAACTTAAAAGGCGCCCCTCGTATAGTAACTTATATTAAAATTTTGGAAATTTGATAAAAGCATATTTATAGAAACCCGCTGGTGGAGTATCCGTTTTGCCACCCATTTTCAAGAAGGACAAAGAGGCCAAAAATAAAGAGAGCCGAGATACGCGTATTCCTGAACAAAATGGAACAGATATCGATCAACTTAATTCCAGCGGAGAAAGTGAAAAATCTCCGAAAGATAAAAGGACAAAAGTAAGTTAATAATGGTTTAATTCTGTATAATAATTTAAACAGAATGATTAAAACTCTAGTAATGCACATATACTATAGAGGTAATTAATGTATGTATGTACATAGTTCAAGTAGTATCAGATGCGTAATTTCACGGAAATCAGTATTTTGTGCTGGATGAATTTTTAATTGTTATATATAATTTTAATTAATGTGATTCTGCAGTTAATGTTGTCAGTAAATAACGTCTTACAGGAAGATCAACTATTGAAATATTTTTCTCGGTTTCCAATTTAACCAGTTAACCCTTACTATTTTTTTTACTTAGACTTAAATTTTACTGCTTCGTAAGTTAATATTTATGTAGATCGCCTTATACATTATTTTCTTTAGTGTTTTTAAATTTCCTATCTAACACATTGACTGCCATGTCTATCATTTCATAGCCAGTGATGTTTCCCATCAGACTTTGGCTATCAAATATAATAGCCGCAATGTATTCACATGTCAGGCCATAGCTATCAAACATTTATCACTTAGACGCACATCTTGTAGGAGTTTGACTGCTGGCCCCCTGCGATGTGCTCAAATATAGCCATAATCCGTGCTGAAAAACGTGTGTGTAAGTTTCACGCGGAGCCGCGGCTATTTTTTTTTTTTTTTTGTATAACCAGGCAAAAATTCGTCATTACCATTCAAAATTTAGCCAGATTAAAAAGAAACTCTTTTACTTAAATTTAATGTTGGATACTGCGTATTACGAAAAAATATGGTGGCGCCCGGTGAACATTAGCAAAATTGGTTGGGAAGTCAATGTGTTAAGCAAGTGTTTTACTGTATAAAATAACTTCTGTATTTCTTATCCGCATCATTATGTTAGCGTTGCAGCTCGTTATTAACCCCCGCCTGCCTCGGAAAATGCTTCCATGCGGCTCTCTACCTGGTCTGGCGTCTCCATCCCTTCACTCACTTGATATTCGGTATATCATCCATATATCTATTCACCGTCTCCTCGCGACTGATGTTTCCGGCAGCCTGACAATGTGGCTTATCCATCTCATCCCTTGGATTTTTATATATTTGATAATATCAGTCATTATAAAGACGCTACAATTCAAAATTGAGGCTACTGTGTCACATTCTGCAACAACTCCAAATATTCTTCGGAGAACTTTCGGAGTCAGTGTTCACATCCCCGAGCTATAGATAAAAACTAGTCTTGTGAAACGTTTATAAAATTATATTTTCTCGGAAGCTTAGACTCGGGGTTTCAGCTGAAACTGAAGAACCATTTGTTGGCTTGGATCATTCCCCTATAACTGTTGACTTTTTAATCGCGTTGGTATCTTGTGGATTTAAAATTGAAACTAGGTTTTTCATTTTGGTGGAATGCTTGCTATAATATAAAACTGCATGAAGTCACGTTCACTATTTCGTTATGTAATGGTATCGGAATTCTTGGACACAACTTGTAAAATTCCCGAACTTAGAAAACTTTTTGTGTTTTATTGATTATTGCAAAAAGTGCAGTACACTCCATTTGCTTTACACTCCAACTTTATAAACCGCGCGACAGATTTTTCTAAGAAACACGCGACATCGGTAAATTTAGGATATACGAAATACACAACATACCCTGTTACAGCAAGAATAAAAAGCGACATACAGATAACATATACGAGGTGTGCAAATAAAGTAATGCGACCGATTTTTTTCGCTTGTTTTATTCCAGTAACATTGTCCCCTTCAAAGGAACTGCCTTGGAAAATCACTTGTTTTTTTGCCTTGGAGAGTTTGGGGTATACCATTCCATGCCTTTGTCTCATTCGCCTGCGAATAACTCCGATCTTGACAATTTTGGTTCGCATGAGCAACTCTAACGAGGATTGTCCTAAACCTACACTACTTTCCACGACGCACACGTCACTAGTTTTTTTTTATCTGAAATTATCAACTTAGCGATTTCTAGTTTGATCTAGTTTGAAATTCATAATTGGGAATTTAAATTAACCATACGTTACCAAAAGGAGAAATTTGAAACTTTTGAAAGAAATATATATGTCGATTTCTGTCCTTTGTGTATATCTTTATTTTTCGTGAAGATTTATAGTATTTTTTTTTGTCGAATTGGTCGAATTAGTTTATTTCCTAAATTATGGTGTAACTATATGTTCAAAACTGTAAGACGTTGTTTATATTGATATGCACTTCCTGTACAATTTGGTATATTTATTATCAGTTAATATACCGAAACAAGTTGAATTGCAGAAATGATGCTAAAAATTTCACCCAGTATTTAAATTAAAATGTATAAGTACATACTATAGATATTGCATTTAATATTTTAATTTGTGCATGATTTCTTGCATGTTTGCTTTTGCTCCTCCAGAGTCCGGGTTTATTATCATTTGGCAGCAAACGGGATAAATCTCCAAAGAAAGAAAAGAACAGAGGCCAAGCTACACCACCAGATAAAAGAAGTCCATCTGTAGAGTTATCTCAGTTACCTAGTCATACAAAACCGTATAATTATGAAACATCTCCGGAACAACCAATTCCCAAGAAACCTAAGGGCTTTACTTATGAACAACCGGCATCAACTCGTAATAATGCTACGGATACAAAACATTCCCATCCAACACAAAATGTTACTGGTTTAGCTTTTAATTATGCACCAGGAGAAGAAAGTAAACTAAACAAAGAAACGCTAAAAGACAAAGGCAAATCAGACTTTCCGGATCCAAAAGTTGACACTGCTACTTTCTTGGCAAGAGAGCAGTATGAAAATGTTCAACATAAACCCAAATCCATTGCTTCTGCTCTATCACCTACTGCTGACAAAACTCATCCTGTAAGATTATATGTAATAACAGCTAAAAAAGATCCAAAGTCTGGAAAATTAGATTTAGGTAATTGTTACTTGGATAGCTCAAATGGAGTGCAACAGTTGAATTCCAGCTTGATCGATTCGAAATATGGTCTTATTGATCCAAAAATGGCTCAGTAGCAATAATAGATCCTTCTAATAATCAGAAAGAAGTAGTTCAAGGAATTATTGATCCTGTAACAAAACAGATTATTCTAACGAATGGAGCAATAATTGATCCAAAAACTCAAAAACGTGATACAACACAAGGACAAATTATATCTATTGTACAGTTGCCTTTACAATCATCACGTCCTCTAGATGTAATGTTACAAAAGAAAATTGTTAAAGTTTTGATAGTCACAGGAAAAAAAAAAATCAACAAACTGGTATAATTGAAACCGAGAAGGCTCATACAGAATCGATGGATGGAGTTTTAGATTCCATCAACAGCGAAATTGAAACAAAATACGGTGTTCTTAAGCCTATAAGAAAACAGTACGCAATTAAAGATCAAAAATCAGGAAAGGTTGATACCAGGCCAATAGAAATAGATAATGTTCTCAATCAGTTTATTTTAAAAGAAGGTGTAATTGATCCTAGAACTGGAAAGATGGATTTAAGTTTAGGTCAAAATATATTAGTCGCCGATGATAACTATGCCATTGTTCCGATTACATCAGTTACTGCTAAAAGAGATAGTCAGTCAGGTCAGCTGGATCCAAAAAAGCGTATAAAGAAACTACAAATGGCAAAATGCATCCGATTACTAAGGAACTACTTACGAAATATGGCACAGTTCATATAAACCAACAAAGGATGACTTCTGTTGACACAGAGAGGAATGAAATTATCGAGAAACCTATCCAGATGGATAGCACAGGAAACATTATTATATTATCAGGTGTTATTGATCCAGTAACTCGTAAAAGAGATGATAATATGAGTCAGATTCTACAAATAGGGTCGGAGATAGAATCAGATATTATTGTTACTAGTTTATCAGGAAAAGTGGATAATAAAAAGGTTTAGACAACAAGACAACGGTTTCTGAACAGTCCAACGGTTATTTTGATGCTTCTTCAAGTCGCGTTTATACTAAATATGGAGTATATGATCCTTTACATTTAACACTAACATATATCGATCCTAAAACTAATAAAGCTGAAATGAAAACTGGTAGCTACGATGCTAGTTCTGGTGCAATTTTATTTAAAAATATGTACAACCCTAAAACTGGTAAAACTGATTCTAGCTTTGGTAGAACTATAAAATTAGAACTCAAGAAGGAACCTGTCGAAATTACTCCTATAGCTTCTGCAACACCAATTAATGAACCAATAATTGTCGAAGTACCACCATATAGTACAAAGAACAAAGTCGTCAAAATAATGGTAATTACCGCAAAGAAGGATCCCAAAACGGGGTACCTGGACGTTGAAAATGGAGTTGTAGAACAGTCAGTAGGAATTATGAATCAGTCAGGTGACATTGATTCTAAGTTTGGTGTAATTAACCTGAGAGAAAGTACTGTATCAATAACAAATCCTAAAGATGGCAAGTTAGAAACCTTGAAAGGAAAACTCAATTCTGCAACTGGATATATAGAACTAAATGGTCCAATAATTGATTTAAAATCGGGCGTATTAGACAACAATCATGGTCAAATTATTGCAGTAGTAGACGATAAGCAGCCGCAAATTCAAAAATCCTTAGAAAACAACTTACTTTCGCAACCAATCCCTAAACGAAGGGTTGTGAAGGTAGTCGTTATAACTAAAAAGAAAGAGTCACCAATGGACAAATCTGATGCTACAAATGTACAAACTGAAAAGATATTGGGTATATTAGACCCCCAGAATAATGTTATTGATATCAAATATGGTAAAATAGATTTGCAAAATTTGAAAATTTTACAGAAAGATTCAAAAACCGGAAAAATCACAAGTCCGATAAAATATAACACAAAGACTGGTCAAATAGTTATTGATTCCGATGTTGTTGATCCAAGAACTGGAAAAATTGATTCCAATTTGGTCCAAATCATTAACGTTTTAGATTCGAAACATTCCGTGATTACCATCACCTCAATAACTGGTAGGTGGGACATGAAAACGGAAAAAATTGATCCACAACTAGCTACAACTGAAACACATTACGGAACAGTTAACCCTAATACCGGTGAAATTGTTACTAAATACGGTATAATTAACTTATACTCCAGCAATATTATTATTAAGGATCCTAAGACAGGGCGTGCGGTAGAGACATCTGTTACGATTGATAAAGAGAATAATATCGTTATGAGAAATATAATAGATCCTAAAACAGGAAACTTTGATCCTACAATAGCACGTTTAATTCAAATCGGACCGGAAATAGATCCAGAACTTCAAGTTACCACATATGTTGGTAAATGTGATTCTAAAAAATAGTATTGATGCTAAGACAACTACTGCACCCGAGACAACGTCGGCATTGTATGATAGTAATACGAATAAAATAATAACTAAATATGGGTTAATCGATCCAGTTGACGAAACATTGTTGATTTCAAATACAAGAACTGGGAAAATTGATGTAAGACATAGTTATGTTGATTCAAATGGAGAATTGGTATTCAAAGGTGGTTTTATTAACCCCAGAACTGGAAAAAATGATCCACATTTTGGCCGCATCATGTCTATTCATATTATTGAGCCTATAGTCGATCCATTGGTAATTCAACAAATAGCACAGCAAACTGTAGATACAACATCGGAAGAAGAAAAAGTCCACCGATTCAAGCTTCTGTAAAATCGGCACCGGTACAGAGTAAATCGATAGAAGGTGAAACAAAACCTGAAAGTAAACCTGTTGTAGCTGATGGCAAAAGACAACTCGAACCTGAGATATTAATACCAAAACGACGAGTAGTTAAAGTAATGGTGGTAACAGTTAAAAGAGATCCGACAACTGGTCAAATGAATACTGAAAATAGTGTAGTGGAACATCTTACTGGTATTATCGATTCAAATGGTTCGGTTGAGACTAAATATGGCTTGATAGATATTAAAACAGGTAATATATTGTCTCGAGATGCACACACAGGTCACAAAGAACTAATACAGGGAAAAATTAATCCTCAGACTTCACAAATAATAGTTGGTGGCAATAAGTTGACGGATTCCAAGAACGAATCTATCGCCGGCCAAATATTTACAGTTGTCAGTCTCGGGCAAGAAGTATCACCCGCCAGTGGGTTAATACCAAAAAACGTGTTATTAAAATTACTGTTATTACTACAAAAATGGATCCTAAGTCTGGCAAGATAGATCCTGAAAAGGGCCAGATAGAACAATCTTTAGCAACATTGAATCTATCAACTGGACTCATTGAATCCATGTATGGTTTAATAGACCCTAGGAGTGGAAAAGTTATAATTAATGATCAAAAGAGTGGAAAAGTCGATGCTAAACCAGTTCAAGTTAACGAAAATACAGGTCAAATTTTGGTATCAGGGGGTGTCGTCGATCCTAAAACTGGCAAGCCAGATGGTTCGTTAGGTCAAATTATAAGCATAACAGGTCAGATTGATCCGGTGGTTGAGATAGCAACAATAACGGCAACTAAAGATCCAAGAACTGGTCTTCTGGATGTAGTCAAGGGTCAAATGGATACTTCGTATGGGAAAATTAACACGGCAACGGGAGAAATCAATACCAAACATGGCGTAATTAATTTAAAACTCATGAAGATAACAAAAAGTTCGAATACAGGAAAAGTGAATAGCCGAAATATTCACATCGATAAAGACGGTGATATAGTAGTTCCAACCGGAGTTATTGATCCGAAAACCGATAGTGTAAATAGTGACCTTGGTCAGGTTATCAAAATTGGATCAGAAATTGAACCGGAAGTACAAATAGTGACCTTCACGGGAAAGATTGATCCAAAAAGAAATACGATCGAAACAAAGAATGCAGTTCTAGATATTTCTAGTGGACTATATAATTCAAACTCTAATAAAATAATAACCAAATATGGACAAATAGATCCTATCAATGGTAACTTAATATCCATCGACCCAATAACTGGTAGGCAGGATATAAAACAAGGAATTATAGATTCTACAACGGGGCAGGTTTTAATTAAAGGATTAATTAATCCAAAAACTGGAAAAGTCGATCCGTCTTACGGTAGAATGATGTCTATTGTTATCTTGCAACCTCAAATTAATGAAGCAGGTCAGATTGAGCAAAGAGGTCAAAAGAATTTCAAGCTAGATTCAAAAACTTGTCAGATATGGACCTATGACCATCAAGATCCTTTTACCAAACAAGATGTATACTTTTCTGGTCAAATAGATCCAGTTACTGGATATATTACTACAATATATGGATTTGCAGATGTTAAAACAGGCGTTATAAATAAAGTACGGAAAGTCGATTCTGGTGTAACAAAAATGGATCCAGATACAAATCAAATATATATGAAAACAAACGCAATTAATGAAGATGGTACACCAATTTATTCAGCTTCCGAAATAGATCTAAAAACCGGTGATGTTTATACTAAATATGGAAAGATCGATCCCAAAACAGGTAAACTAGTTATAATGCGAATATATCTTATAACACAGGAAGACTCTATGGGAAGAGTTAAAGAAATTGATCCGAAGGACTGTCAAATCGATGAAAAACAGGAAAAATTATAAACGTCACAACCCAAACTGTCTACATGTATAGCATGGTTGACCCTAAAACGGGAAAGGTTGTACAAATAGATCCGAACGACCCTCTAGTTAAAAGTGCTAACACCAAAGTTACCCAAATTTTGACATTATCAGGTGAAATTGATCCTACAACAGGAAAGATTCATACAGAATGGGGTCATATTGATCCGCAAACCGGAGATATTGATCCAGAAACTGCAAAAAGGGATCCTGTTACCGGAGAATTAATTTTAAATTATGCCCAAATAGATCCAAGTCACTTCAGTAATCTTAAAGATACAAAGGTAAACGTTGAAACGTACATTAAAAGTGCAAAAGGAGGACAATCAGAAGGTGAATCAAGCGATGATGAGTTAGAACGGTACGATACAGAAAACCTCAAGGATTTACCCACTTTAAGAACAGCGAAACTTAAAGGACCAATTACACCTGTAATAGTGAAAACCACGACAAAGCAGATTATTACCAAGGACAAAGATGGTGTAATACAAAATATTGAAGAAAAAGTCGAAGATGGTAGAACTGGTGAAGTGACCATTTCCAATCAAGTTAACAAGGTAATAATATTCATTTAGTTTAGAAATAATGTTTATATTTTGGCTTATTAGATTACTATTGCAAGTATAATATATAATTTTTTCTTTACTCTGCAAGGTTGAATAAAAATGATAGAATAATGGGAATTACTTATAAAACCAAAAGTGCTTTTTTAGATGACGTAGTTTTGAATCTTTTGATTATTATAGTAATAGTAATGTGCCATTTCAGACATTATGTGTATGTGCTTGTGTCAACTACCCTTAAAAACTATTCACTGCAGTTAAGATAAATACAGACGTAACTTACATACATACATGCAAGTGAGAATTATAGTCTGTATAACAAGAAATTACATATATGCAATTGATATCTACGTTTACCCCTTAGTTAGGTTAGTTAAACATAATCGTATTATGTACATAATTTTATTAGTAATTCATTTAAGCCATAACTGTAATATTTATATTTAAAAGGCTTATGCAGCATATATATCTGCAATAATAATTGGAGATATTAAATCAAAAGTAAGTAAATGAATATAAGCGAAAAAAATTGAGCAGATAAAAATTTGATTTTAGGTGTACAGAGTTACGAGTATTTATCGGAACAGAAGTTATTATTGCCAGTTTGGAATTTTGCCATTTTAGATTTAATTTTTCCCGTAGTTATTATATGTGATATCAAAAAATAATAACACTGCCATTGTCACTTGCTATTGTTCAAATTTAGAATTTGTCAAAATTTGCTCGAATGAAAGAATAGTTACCAATAACGTCATCCTTAATGGGCGAAATACTTATTAATAAAATTGGAATGGCGACTGTTCAGCACGTGCGTCGAAGAATTTCAAGGGATTTAGTTGGCAATAAAAGTAAACAAACACTTACCCTTTTAAGCAACGTATTCAGTATACAGATGCACAAAGTGTAGAATATCGGTTACTAAGTTGTTACGCTTTTTTCCTTTTCTTCGCGCGTACCGTGATTTCTGTCGTTACAGTTGGTGCTTTTATTTAATCTTTGTTCGGGGCGCATTTTATGCGATCGACAACCCAACATACATTTTCGATTGCTTATCGATTTTCACAGATAGAGGGAACCTCCATGCCCGTTTTTAAATTAATATATACGTTTTCCGTTTGACGTCTGATTCGAGGGGTTAGGTCAGACTTTGATAGAGTACACACCTTGTTTCGCGAGAAAGAGATTTGATCATTTGAAATCTCGGCACTTCGTGGGATTTTGTTTAGTTTTGTTTTAATTTTATTAGAATCAAAACCACTGTAAATTTCGACTCAATGTTTAAAGTTCTCACATCTTAAATAGGTAGATTTGTTATTAGAATGTTTCATTGAGTTTCTTTTTCTTTTGTAAACAATAACGTTGGCCAAGGTGATCGGTATTAATTAATTAGTATACTCAAAATATCTGGAAGCATTACTTTCTTTTCTTTTGGCGATTTGTTCATATTTTTCTTTTAAAAATTGTCTTTCTTTAAATCAATATTTATTAAAGACTCATGAACTCTAATGATAGCTTGTTTCTGTTTTTCCCTTTTTACTACCGCAAACCATTTTATTTTTAATCCGGGAGATTTTACCAATTACAAGGATTCCTGTTTATCCAGGGCTTGACAGGGTAAGTGTGAAGCAAGTGGCGCCCTGATTTACAGTTTCTTGAAATTTATTTCACCCACTTTCTCGCCGACTAGCTGACACCCTGATAGCGAACTTATTCCTGGGGCGAAATTGCTGAGCTTTTTTTGGGAAATTCTGTCTTTAGTATTAGAAACGGTGGCGTCAATACACGACGTAACAAAGTATATTTTAACAGTTTCATCCTTGTTAATAGTTAATGGATCTGTAGATGCACTATCACATGAACGCATTGTTACGAAAAAATTTCATTCCACCATGTGGAAATCTGGAAATTCAGCTATAAAATTCTTTACTTTGTAATCTGATGCTAGCTTTGTTACCGTTCGTAATTGCAACGTTATTAAACTGAACCGTACGAAACTCCTAACACAATAAATGCAATCGTACAAACGAGGTAAATGCTCGGCCCGAAGAACGAATGCTGGAGCTGGCTGGCGGTCGTCGGACTATAACATCTGTTCCACTCTTTGCACGCACTACTGGACGAACGCTCGCAGTGCCAACTTTACCCATTATTATCTGTAATATGACATTGGTTTTGAAAAAAAAAGTTCTATCCACGAACAACATGAATTCTTACGGTCCATAGAAAAAAGAACCATGTGATATTATCTCGGAAACGAAACGTCGTACAGAATTTTTCTCCGTGCCACATTGTGGAGAACAAAAAGTATCACTTATAACAACGTCGGGAAAAAGTAAAATCTAAAAAAGACAAAATCAATTTTTGTTTAATAACTCCAATACTGACCCAAATATTTGAGATTTGTTTTCGTTGTGTATGTACTCTTTTAACTCTGAAACTTTCGCCCCTTTTATCGATAACGTAAAGCTTATCGTTTCGAGGATTACCATGCTGTTTATTTTGTTGGCGAAGAAACTACACGCCGAGACATCGTTCATTCGGTTCTGAATAGAAAATCTGAATCTTAAAATCATGCTTCGTATGTTTTTGGGAAGCACTCGCATACTACTGGGATAGTAGGTATCGTAATATTTTTCAAAATTTTAATTGTCCGGAACATTTTACTTGTCATTAGTAATATCAGATGCAAAATGCGTTTTTCGTAAAAATATGTTAATGAAGAAATGTTAAAATATAATAAACATAATTGGAAGTCAAAAGAAAACGTTTAGCAAAAAATAGTATCAAAAATTTTCTTTACTCTAAATTGCAGGTATCTCTATCAACAGAACTTCGAACTTCTAGAACCTCGTGAAGACGTGAAGTGTGGTACAATATTTTGATGTTGAGATTTTCGATTCAGAATTTTATAAGGGGCTACGTCACTTGTAGCTTCTTCGCCAATTTATACGCACCCTATATATATATGAGGTCAATTTGACGGAAGAGTGACTTTTCAATGATTGGTAACATTTTCGTTATGGTGATTGTTTTGCTTCCGCCATATTTCTGATGTTTACTGGCAAAATTTTACACAATTCTGACAGATAGGTTATGTTTTACACTCATTTAAAGGAACCTGGAAGTACGTGAGATAGCTAATAAAGTGTATGCAATATTTTGCATGCACGTTTAAATATAAAATATCCACGAAATGGGTGCCGCGCTTGCTTAATGTTGATCAAACGCGCGCTCGCATTAAAAATTCAGAAGAATGTTTGGCTCTCTTCAAACGTAATCCAAGGGAATTTTGCCGTCGATGTCACAGTAAATGAAACTTTAATGCACCATTATACTCTATAAATAAAAATACAGTCGAAACAATGGAGTTCTTCCCAGTAACGTGTCTCCAATGGCCAAATAGGGTCGAACTAAGAAAATAGGACGGTATTTGTTGAAGACAAAAGTGTTGTTACATTACGATAATGCGCCGTCTTTTTCGTCCACTGTTGCTACAATAAAATTGTCGAGATTACTTTTCCGATGGTTTAAAAATTGGAAACTCGCGAAGCTAAATGTGTACAGTTAAAAGAGGATTATATTGAAAAGTAAAATATATTTTGTACAGTAGACTAACGTTTTTATTGATAATTCACACTTCCATCAAACCGCTTCTCGTATATAAATAGTGTGTCCCAGGACTGACAAGAGATGCGATGAACAAAACATGAAATCTATTTTAAGATTGTAAGATTCAATTCTGCTTGGGGTGAATAGAATTTTAGTAAATCGAAAACTATTTTCTTTTCAGGTAAAGTACATTTTTTGTTCATGGCGCAATAAAATGTTACCAAGAAAAGTTGTTTAGAATGAGAAATTATGGCCCAATACTGTACAACTGTAGCAGATAAATAATAATTTCAATATTAAATTTTATTTACCAAAGACGTTATTGGGTTGTCCCAGAAGTAATTGCCGATTTTCACATACCGATGGCGTTGGCCATTTCTTGAACGACTTCTGTCAATGTTATTAATGTTTTCTTTTTACATTTATTAGCTGTCACTTTTAGCTTGCTATAGGAAAAAATTGTGCGTAATTTCCTTCACAATTGTTAGTTTGGCGTTAATTTTAATATGGAGTCCAAAAACGAGCATTTTCGTCATATTTCACTTTATTATTTCCGTAAAGGAAAAACGCAGCGAAGGCTGCTAAAAAGTTACGTGATGTGTATGGTGAGGAAGCATTAAAAGAAAGACAGTGTCGAAATTGGTTTGACAAATTACGTTCTGGAGATTTTTCAGTCAAAGATGAGCAACGTTCAGGTCGGCCAAGTGAAGTTGATGAGGATCAAATCAAACTGTTAATCGAGGCGGATCACCATATAACTGTGCGTGAGATTGAAGAAAGGTTAAAAATACCAAAATCAACAGTCGATCGTCATATACAGCGTCTTGGACTCGTAAAAAGAAGCTTGATATTGGGTGGGATTGGAAGCTTGTGGTATATTTTGAGCTGCTTCCAAGGAACCAAACGATTAATTCAGATGTCTACTCTCAAGAACTGGACAAATTGAATGCAGCCATCAACGAGAAACGGCCAGAATTGGTCAATCGTAAAGGTGTCATATTCCACCATGACAACGCTAGACCGCATACATCTTTGGTCACTCGCCAAAAACTATTGGAGTTTGGTTACGAAGTTCTCATGCATCCACCATATAGCCCTGACCTTGCACCATCAGACTACGATTTGTTTCGGTCTTTGTAGAACTTCTTAAATGGTAAAACTTTCAATGATGATGACAATGTGAAATCGCACTTGCTTCGGTTTTTGCAGATAAAGACCAGATGTTCTATGAACGTGGAATCATGATGTTACCAGTAAGATGGCGAAAAGTCATCGAACAAAATGGAAAATATATCATTGATTAAAGTTCATTCTAAATATTTGAAAAAATTATTTACTTTCTATGAAAAAATCGGCAATTACTTCTGGGAAAACCCAATACTTTTACACGAAATGGACCAGTTTTAATACACACAATGACTATTACTGGGCAACAAAATGCCCATGTTACTCAGCCAAAAATCTTTTTCCCCAATGTGTATGGACCTTCTATCATTTTCGACAATTCATTATCAATAACTTTCACGTCCAAATTTATTTATTGAATTTCTAATTGTTGAAAATACAAATCCAAAATTCACAATTTTGATTTAACGAAGCTGCTATGGTATTACAATAATGTATCGCCATTACATTTGCAGATAGCTTTAATTCAATTTTAGCGTTTGTTTGGTTATACAGACTATATTGATATTATACTTCTCAAAGTAAGCTATAGTCCATCATGTTTTGTAAAATATTATAATCGATAGAGCTTTATTTGTACTTTTTCTTGTTGAGTAGGATTTATCACTTCATTTTTAGATTATAAAGAAAGTTAACATCTTCTAACAGAATATTTCAACGTTACGTATTGATTTCGTCGACTTCGATGGAGAAATAGATCTATTTGTAAATATAAATAAATAACTGATATGACTAATTCGAAATTAATGTCAAAACCATTTCTCGTATTTAGAATAATGGTACTTATTTAACAATTCACAAACTTCTTGTGTCCGGAATTTGTCTCCAAAACCAATCGCCATTAAAATTTCTATCCTTTGGGTTTTACTTAAACGTACCATTTTTAGTTTTGTCAGTTAATTAAAAGACAAATAACGTTTGCCAAACCTCTCTCAAACTCTGTCGTGAAAGCGTTAATAAGGGACAATTTTCAAACCAATATAGCAATTAGTTATTAACTCTTTCATGTGTT
Organism: Chrysina gloriosa; assembly: GCA_038088585.1. NCBI lineage: Eukaryota > Metazoa > Arthropoda > Insecta > Coleoptera > Scarabaeidae > Chrysina > Chrysina gloriosa. Next base: position 51,293,742 of record CM076088.1, read on the forward strand.
GCTTTATTTTCATAAAAAAACTATTCGTTTCTTTATGTCAAGGCTGATGGACCGCTTGACGATGGTAAGTTACCTTTTGTAACCGCACGTGCAGTTACTACACGAACAGCTACAACTCACGAGGATCTAGGCACAAATGCTCGCACTCAACAAATGGAAGAGAAAACCGTGGCCCATTCAATGGCATCAAGTGCTACGAGGCAGGAACAGCGTACTATGACGCAGGAAGTTAAAACTACAAGCACCGTAGTTAGTGGTGAACAGGTCAGTTTATGTTTATTATTTTAAGCACATGATTTATGTTACGAATTGCTTTTAGTTAATCTAAACTACATATTCGTTACAAAACATTTGTATGTTTCTTCTAAAGCTTCTAGCTTTAGTTTCACTAGCTTACAAACCAAAACAAATTATTTTATCCACACCTACTCTAGTATGAAGCCATAATTAAGCTGATATCAGGCGTATTATGAGGGTACAGTAGTGTCACCTAGTGTTTAATCAAATTTAATTTTTCCCATCGTCTGATAAATTTGATAGTGTATAAAATTGGTTGCTTGTTTGTATTTCACTACTTTTGGTGTTCAGCTGTGGATAAAACGTTGCATTATTGACAATCCAAAGCACCTAAGAAAAATTAAACACTCGCACTTCGTGTTCTATATGCCTTGTAAGACATACCCACATTAAATAACTATAACCTACTCGGTACAACTGATGTTCCAGTGCAGACATGTCGTTGTTATTCTTGTTGCATTCAGTCTTCAGTTATTCTCATAATTCTGTTAAATAAAAGCAGATTACAGGTATTCATAATTATTATGGAAAAGAAATTTGGTCTGTGTAGAAGATAAGCATACGAGCATACGTCCTACATATAGAGCAATCGTGCCACACACTCTTCTATTTCTACACATATTTTTCACCATCACATCGGTAACTGTGCGAGCACAATCCTCATTAACATAATCGGCATGGGAATTGTTCTGGTTAACATTATTTGATATTTGTATTTGTTCCTGTTATAGTATTGTTAATTGGCTTTTTGTTTTTTAAGATCGTATGTATACATATTCCATACGTTCATAGCAACCAGTAATTTATAATGTTTTTAACCCCTCTTTATGTATAATCCAAAACTAACTAACTTCATAGATATTTTATTTTTGATTAGATTTAACAAAATGCTTAATTGGCAGATGCATCGAAAATAAAAACAAAAGTAAAGATATAAATTAGGGTCCATACTTTTTCATTTCATCATGAATATAAACTACGGTAACTCGCTCAGTGGCTGATTGTGAGTGGTGAAACTTGCGCTTCACAGTGCGAAGGTCTGTCGTTCAAAACAAGTCACGGCAGAGCGTAACAGTTTAACATTCAAAACATGTTACCTCTAATATGCTGCGAAAAGTAAGAAAATGCCACTGGGCGGGCCAGGAGCGGTACAGTATACGTATGTATACGGATCGGTGGCTCCGAACCCTTACACCGAAATGTAAAAAAGGGTGAAAGATTGTATATATATATAAACTACGGTTAATACTATCAAAGTAAAATAATATCAAAGAATTTGTCGTTGTGAACACAGTAGAGTGCAAAAGTTCAACCCATAACATTCATAACATTGACAAACGAATAGCCTATTCGTTATAATTTGTTTTTAGAATTGTATATAGCTTTAAGATCAATAGATCAGAATTAAAAACCACGTTTTCGCGTAGCTCATTGAGCACCCCCGCACCTTATCGGAAATGGTGCCACAGATCGTTGAGATTTACATCCTTCTGGTTCGAGGCTTTGTAATCATGCGAAAGATACTATGCCAGCTAAAATTGTCTTTTCAAATGATAGATTTGTAGATAAAATCATCAAAAAATCAACTTATCATAGATATTTTGTAATATAACCCTAATCGATAGTATATGTATTTATTTAAATAGTAGGAACTGTTTTCACTTTCCCTCGCTTGCTCTGATACCTGTATATCTGCATCAGGTAAGCACAGAGCACTTCATGTAATTTTTATTATTTTTTAAATATATTGTGCTTAATGGTCAATAAACCGTGTTTATTACTATTGCGTTTCGTGACAATGGCAATTATAAACTTATTCTTCCTACAATTAATAAGTATTCCGTTCCTAGTTTTTTTTTTTTTGTCAAATTGGCATTTGTATTTAATTTCAGCAAAATACCACGAATGAAATGTTTATTAACTTTAATATTGGCACGAACATTGGCTATTAGTTTTTCCTGCAGTTTATTTTTAATCTAATGATACAATTTTAATAGTTGACTTTTATGAAACCTAAGTGTTAACTCTAATAAGTTATATTTCATTCTGCACCTCTGAGAGCTATTTTTCTAATTTCGTTCAGTATTGTCAACTTATTGTAGGTTATTAAAACGTTGAGAGCGAAATTCAAACTAGCGACAATAATTTTGGCTCACATGGTTATAGATCGATGCCACTAAAACCTTTCATAAATTACTCTACAAGGAAAATAATAAGAGTATCCCCACAGATTCAAATGTGCCTTTAAACTATGGCAGTCCATGCGCGATCTCAAATTCTGCGTCATTTTGGATTCCGGAACCATATTTTTCCCCTAAAAACATATTTCATTATTATTACGTATAACTCCTAAATTGACAATTAAATGGGTGAGTGGAAAAACAGTATAAAACCAAAAAAATATTTTTAGATAATTCGCTGATTCAATTATATTCATAAATATATTTATTTTCATTAACTATATATTCTATTCTATTGTTGTTTTGTAAACTTTACAATCTAGAATTTTGATTATCTATAAATTTGCTTAACCCTTCGTATACACTAGGGGTCCAGTGGACCCCAACGCCAACTGTCGCAATCAACAGGTTTCAATACGAAACCTGTAACAGCCAATGCGATCAATTTCCCTTTTTTGAAGAACTCAGTTCGCACCATTTTTTTCATAAAAATACAATATGTTAACAGTATTTTCGTGGAAGTTCCATTTAATTATCTATAAAATTAACGAAGTTATGATTTTTTTTTATAGAAAACCCGGTTTTTCACGACTTCTCATTTCCGTACATTTTTGAGAACCTTAATTTCTCTTCAAATTTTATTGTAATCCTATCGCATTCTAGATAGTTTGAGCTACGTTTTGGCGTTTGTTTCATTCAAATCGGATGAATAGTTTTCTTATAATAAGCATTCAAAAATTGATGGGGTCCCCTGGACCCCGTGTGTATGCCCCGGGATTTTCCAGATGTGTGTATACGAAGGGTTAAAGATAATTTAAGCACTATTTCTTTCATTTAAGGTTATGTATAATCAATACGTACCTCTCAAAATTCCTCGGAAAGTAGCACATATTTGAAACCTCCATAGCGCTCTTCCCACACAAAACACATTTGTCCCTCATTTCGACGGTAAAAAACGGTGGAAAATAACGAATAAAAAATCAGAAACAACGTATATCGACGCTGATCCAGCGCCAACGTACTAATACCAGTGGAGTACGATTGCCTACGATTGTGGTCTATTCTTAACGAATCCCGGCAATTATCGCGCCACCTTCCAAACCTTGCATTCATGCTGACAAAGTAGGAGCATATGATCTTTTTAGTTAGGTAAACAAAGATAACTATAGCGGATAACTTTCCGTATTTACTTGGAGATCTGTAGTAATCTGTAATGACGTTTGCCTTTCAAATCGCGATTCTAATTCAGCAAATGCATTTTCGAACTGACTATAATATCCTTAAAATTGGCCACACAATTTCAAAACACTGTTAAACGTGCCTTAATGACGCCACGTTTTTTGATTAATGTTTTCAATACTTCCGTCATTTTGTCAAATAAGCTACTGAATAAAAAATGGACGCTCACATATGCTTCCTCAGACGCTTCCTCTTTTCGTTCCAGCTTGCGTTTTGTACTTTCGATAAAAGTTCCTTATCCGACTCGAAGGACTAATGGTGGGTATTGTACCGCGTATTTTTGTACTTCTTTTTGAGTGAAAAAGAAAACTTCTCGCTTCAAATTGTATGTCACTATTTATGTACATCGGTAGGCAACAGGAATTAACAACCAAATATTTCTTAACAGCTGTGAAAAAGATCTGGTCCAGATGGATTCCGCATACTTTGACCGCGACTCAAAAAGAGCTTGTGTTAATTGGTGTAACGACATGTTGAAAGAATGCGCCCGACGAACTGCAAAATCCTGTACTAAAACAATTTGTTTCAAAACAAAATTTTTCCTAGTTTTTGTAACAACAAACACCCGTCAAGGCACCTGTTGTACTTGTACGCATATTTCAAACAACTGCATCTCGTGTGAGTAGTATTAGCATTTACGGCAGGCCTATATGTATCTCGGCAATAATCCATCCTGACTTGTGCCAACCTCAGGGTAGACTCCATCAATTTTAAAACACAAACACTTCAAAAACCTTCTGTGTATCCTGTCCAGAGATATGCTGTCCCTAGCATATATAGGATACCAAACTACACAGGCATACTCCAGCTTGCTGATCACGTAAGCGAAGTATACCGTCTTTATATGTAAGTTGTATGTCCCTAAAGTATCTAGAGATACGCATAATGAATCCTAACGATTTACACGCGGATGAGCATAATGTTTCCATTTGGTTGATGAACGTAAATTCAATGTCAAATACCACTCCCAAATCCTTGACAATGGTAGTCCTCTCCAACACATTATCACCTATGACATATGCTGTTATAAAGGGTGAGTTCCCACGAAAATAGTACATTATGAAGCACTTTGAGACGTTGAGGTTTATGTCATTCTTTTGACACCATTCTGCAATAATATCTAGGTAAAGTTGAAGTTGTTTAGCATCATGCAAGAACCTGGTTTCAGAGAATATCTTGATGTCTGCATACCCGAGGACAGGGCAGTTAATACTAAGGAGTAAGTCATTTATGTACAACAAAAATAGTAGTGGACCCAAGTTTGATCCTTGAGGTACACCTGATAAGGCAGTGTAATCATAAGAACAGTATCCATTGTAGTGGACGTAGCACATTCTGTTCACAGTATAAGACTCAATTAAGCGCAGTGCCGATGGGGAGAACCCAAAGGACGAAAGTTTATGTAGGAGAATGTTATTGTTTACTGTGTCAAATGCACGAGAAAAATCCATGTAAATAACGTCGATCTGGCTACGCTTATCTAGTTTCTCACAAATATATTGGGAAAAAATACATAGATTTGTGACAGTAGAGCGACCTGCAACAAATCCGTGCTGATCAAATGAGATAAATGGTATCACATGTTTATAAATTTGTGAATATAGCACACGTTCATAAACTTTGGAAAAGTTACTTAATATAGCGATGGGTCTGTAGTTACTTAATAAAGCTGAATCACCTTTCTTATGAACAGGACAAATTTTAGAACGTTTCCAAGAGTTAGGAAAAACACCAGTAGTAATTGATAAATTAATAATAGTCACCAAGGGCTTAGCAAACACATAACGACAGTCTCGTAATAGAAAACTTGGTAATAAATCATCACCAGCCGTAAATTTTGCAGAAAACATAGATATAATATAAATCAACTCATTCACAGTAACTGGCGAGAAGGAAAATGGCAAAGTGTAATTAAAATTGTTAGAGTAAGCATCACCATTACTATGAGTTTTTGAATAAAAAGCAGAAAAGGAAGAAGCGAAAGCATTCACTATTTTAAGAGGATCACCAAACTCCGAGTCATCCGAAAACATTCTTCCAGGGATTCTTGTTGAGTTTCGTCTGGCATTTAAAAATTTCCAGAGTTGGGAGGGATCCGCCTTAATGTTGTTTTCAACATCCACAAGGTACCTGTTATACGCTTCGGAAATTAAAGTTTTAGACCTTGTTTTAAGACGCTTAAACTCATTATAAAACAAGACATTTTTGGTTTTCATCCATTTGCGGCAATAGTAATGTTTTCCTTAGAAGACGCTCAATATCACGACAGAACCATGGTGGATAATGAGACCTAGCATTAGTTTTCCTTTGTGGAACATGCTCTTTCAAGATGACATACAAAGTATCATAGAACTGCTCTACAGCTCTATTAATATCATTAAATTTTTCAAGAAATGACCAATCTGCATGAAATAAGCTATCGTATAGGGAAATATAACTGGCTCTACGAAAATTGAAAGAAAAGCTATTGGCTGTGGGAAAAGGTCTCGATGGGCGGGACTGCGAGCATTCAAGAGAGATGGTAAGCGCTGGATGATAATAATCTTCTGGAAGTAACGGATTATCAGATCTTTGAACCGTGGAGTTCAGATTAGATTATTGTCCAAGTTTTTAATGTTGTTAAGTTGTATCATGTTAAGAATACTCATAAAATACTTAAAAACTTTCACTTTATTACAATATGAATCATCAAATGAAAATAAATTGGGCAAGTTGAAATCTCTAATAATAATAAAATATTGATTTACCAGATACGCCTCAAGCGCACCAGTAAAAACCTCCAACTCATCAGCAGTGACAGAGGGAGGAACGTAAACAACAATAACAAATAGTACAGGGATGAAGCTAATTTCACTCTTAGATATAATCAAATCAATGAGTGGGACAAGGTCTGAGATGTTACCGGTGTCAATTATACAGTACGGAATTAAATGTGATAGCGCTATCAGAACGCCACCACCTCTACAGCGATTAACAGTCGTAAACTTTCTGTCGGAGCGAATAACGTTGTAGTACGAAGAAAAGAGTTCTTGACTATGAACAGAGTCGCTCAACCAGGTCTCAGAAATGAGTACAACGTCAAAAAAGTTATCAGAAATATTTGCGAAGAATGTGTGTGTTTTTGAGTTCAGTCCTCTTGTGTTTTAATAATATAGATTGAGATGAGGGGATGATGTGTTGGAGCAATCTAGTTTTCCCATTTTACAATTGTGGGAATACCGTTTCTATATCTAATTGTAAGATTTGATTCACCCTGCTGAATTTGAGCGTTTAGCTTCTGTTTCACAGCTTTATACAGCGCAATTTACCTGGGCGTTCTATCAGAAGATATAGATAACTTAGAAAAACCCTCGGCTCTTTTTGTGTTTTTAAATTTACGGATAACACTTAACACAACATCAGGAGATGACAACCGTACTTTAATGGGGCGCGAGGAGGACTCTCTAGAGGAATCAAACCTTCCAAGACGTTGGGTGGCAACATTTACCTCAGGGATTCCAAGCTGACTCAGAATATTGTTAACCAAGAATCTTTCTTTTCTTATCTTTATGGTTTTACAATAACGGTGCTTTACGCTTTCTGCCTCTCTTTCATCCAAAACTATTATGATTAGTATTAAATGTTCAGTTAAAAACGACGTTTTGTTGTACGCTTCCTAACATCTGATGTCAGATCGATTGGTATGTTCTTTGCGCCACATGCCGGACACCCTCTTGTTGTATATAAATATTAACGTAGTAACGGACAGACAATGTTCAGACACCGATTGGACACGGCACGTTTATCTATAAATGGGCCTTTAAGAGCCAACCCTGTAGGTTTAATTCTCCCCGATCGCGGTACCGGTGAAAGAGTGAAGTGTCGCATGCTGACGGCTTGTTCTATTTTTAGGATTTTATTAGGGCGTTTCTAAATAAAGAAGCAACTTAGTATTTGCTATTCAGTAATCCGAATATATTGATAATGGGATCTTCGCTCTTTAAGCCAGTGTCCGAATTAGTTCGGTATAAGGAGTGTACCATATTAAAACAATTTGGACACCATATAAAACAGAAATAAATGGATGAGTGTTGAACTGTCTTCAGGGTCTTTTTCCTGAAAAATCGTCTATTATTTTGCTTTGGTAGTGCTAATTATAGTTTAGAGACATGATTGAAATAAAAAAAAAAAACCTATAAATATCTCCTATTTTTTGGTAGTACCTTTAAAAATCAACATCTCTCAGTAACCATTCGATTTTGAATTATACATATACGACTGAAATATGTTTTAGGTTACTTTACTGTCACCTATTTAAAAGAATACCTCAAGGTATCAATAAGCCCATACTTTATTAATTTTGATAATTAGATATCAGAATTGTCTATACATTTTTCAAGATAATTTTAATTATGCAGTTGTTCGAAGAAATTAAACAGTTATTTTTCCCATAAACTTTAACCCTTCCACTTCGGCCCTATTTTAGCAGTGTATATTGTGAACGAGTATTTTAGATCCTCTCGGAATTATAAATATATCTCTCATGGTTAGAGTGTGCGAAATATTTAATTTATCGTATTGTGTTCATTCGATAGTAGACGATCTGGCTTCCATTTATATTCTTGTTTATGTTCAGCTTCGAGTAATTATAAAGGGCATAGGATTTCCATGTTGAAACTACCCCCAAACGAAATGAGATTTCACTATTCGAAAGCATTTGACCTATACACGCTTTTTGTCAAAATTTCAACCCGATAGCCGCTATATTGGATGAGTAATGGCGGATGATGTAATATTAATTTTTATCACTTTTAACTGATCTAACGATGGGAAAATTCTAAAAAAATCATAAGAATGCTGTACATGATAATACACTGGTGTGAATTTTTCGCAAATTTTCCATTGCAGAATTCGCGAGAAAAAAATTGCAATTTTTTGGAATCAACTTTTTCATTGTTAACGATCTCGTTCAACTTTGAATTTTTTACTACCGATGCGTCTTCTAAAGATATGTATTCCATAATTTTTTCAGATTGTTTAAAGGAGTCCACGATACTGAAATAGATTAATACCTTTTAAGATCGTCATTTACCATGATATCGGTCAATCACAGTAGACCGCAAATGATTTTCATCGCTCAATAGGTGACTCATTCGCCAAGCATTTCGTCGTTTGGTGAATTAAATTCGATATTACCTAACGAGACCTAATCACCTATCAGATTTTATGCCAGTAAAGTTTTATTCAACAATATACCTTGAGTGAATAATTCTACTTTCATTTGGAGGGGACGTCAGAAATAATAAAATAAAATATTCAGAAGGTGAATGTTGTCTTATACAGTACGACTGAATAGTTATATTATTATTAAATGAATACATTTTTGAAGCCACTGAAATCATTAACAAAATGTTTTATATTTGCCAAAAATTATGAATATAATAAGAATGAATTTGTTGAATGCTATTATACCAAACTAAATATTATCATTAGTAGCAATATTATTTCTTGATAAAGGTTATTTTTCTCTGTCATCGTCGCTGTCTTCATTGATTATCGCTGATACGTTTTCAGCAATAAAAAATTTGCTCAATATTTCTGCTAGTTTCACAATTTTTGAAAGATATCGGGCATGAGATAAATAATGAACAATCGCAGCTACATCAGAACAACAACCCACTGTACGTTTGCCATTAGGACATTCACATTAGTGTTGCTTACTTCCAGAGTAGCCAAAAGAGTTTGGCTCATACTCGTTTTTACATCTAACTTGTCTCAACTTTGATAATATTCGGAGTTTCCTTGACATAACTTATTCTAATATTATTGTCTGCGCCTATTATTTCTGCCAAATAGGAAACTGGTTGATGTAACTGATAAGAATCGGTAAAAAAGATCTTTAAATCATCTTCGGTCATTTCCGGAAAGTCTAATATATCAGAAGAACTCACCGTGTTAAATGGAACTTTACGTCGGTTTAATTTTTCTTCTTCTACTCTTTGCATTCATGTTTTTTCAACACAATTTTTTAATTGGATTTGAGCAAGAATTTTATCAACAATTTGTAAAAACTTGTTTTCGTGGTTCAAACGGTACTGTAGTTAATGTTAATGATGATCCGCACAAGGAAACAGTATTTGTGGGGCGAGACGACGTAAGATAATTGAATGTCAACAATGTTTTGAAATTCTTTTCCACAACACGAAAAGTTGGATTATTAACATCGTTACATGAAGCAGTAGCGTTGGGGCAATCAATAATTTCGCAACTTCTAAATCCTTCAACATATAGATTTTTGCCGCATTTGTTGCAGAAAACGTTACTGACATCAATTTTTCGTTCAAGCAACTTCGATATAACACTTACTTCTGAATCAGTTCTTACCACCAACTTTGATCTTATTGTTAGACATTTTTTAAGCGAAATATCGCAATAAGAACATCTTGAATGTTTTATACTTGACCCTGGCATTTTTCTGTCTATTATTTAATAAAACTTTACTGGCATAAAATCTGATAAATGATTAAGTCTCGTTAGTTAAAATTGATTTTAATTCACCAAACGACGAAATGCTTGGCAAATGAGTTACCTATTGAGCGATGAAAATCATTTGCGACCTGCTCTGATTGACCGATGCCATGGTAAATGACGATCTTCATAGATATTAATCTATTTCAATATCGTGGACTCCTTTAAAAAATCTGAAAAAATTATGGAATACGTATCTTTAGAAGACGCATCGGCAATAGAAAAATTCAAAGTTGATTCCAAAAAATTGCTAAATTTTTTCTCAGGAACTCTGCAGTGGAAAATTTGCGAAAAAATTTACACCAGTCTATTATCATGTACAGCACTCTTAGAGAATTTTTCAGAATTTTCACATCATTAGTTCAGTTAAAATTGACGAAAAACGAAAATTACATTATCCACCATTACTCATCCAATATGGCGGCTATCGGGTCGAAAATTTGGAAAAAACGTATATAGGTCAAATAGTTTCGAATAGTGGATAAGACATTTCATTTCATTTGGAGGCAGTTTCAACATGGGGACCCGGCTATGCCCTTTCGAAAGTTACATCAAATATCTACAGTACTATAAATTAGTAACAATTTAGTATATACTAGGAATATAACAAGATCTTTTTCATTCTTTCTTTAGTATCTAAGCAAATATGTATCTAAGTACGTTGCCCTCACTACTGTCTTCATAGCTAATTTTCTCTAAATCATTTTTACAGTAATAAAGATAAATTTTGAACTTAGAAAATGCTATGTATACTAACCGAAAGCAAAAGAATTGTTAACCCATACAATCAATGGCATATATAACAGCCATTAGGTCATTAAATCATGTCAGAGTCGATCGGCTTCTGTAAAGAATACATTCAAATGCCTGGCGAAAATATTCAGTCGTCGTTGCATACAAACATATTCTCTGCGAAACATTGCAGCTACCGTAGTGAAAGGGTTAATTAAGTATACGTAAAGAAACCTTGAGACCTTTCACCATAATTTACATGTATCCCTTTCATATGCACAACCACGTTTGCAATAATTGCATGGCTTATAGCTCGCCCGACGAGATAGCATTAGCTCGACCAGTTCAGGTGATTCTGGTACTCCGATTGATCCACCTGATGACCCCAATTTGTCCTATAATGACAATGTTTTTTACAAGGTGAGTATTTATACCTTATTATTAAATCTCTATGTAGTTTGGTATCAAAAGTGCATCTAGTTGCAAGTACTTCTGGTCAGTGTAATTCAATTAAAATTAAACAGCTCAACTGACTAAAGTCTCTAGTTTACAAACTAATTAGATAAATGTTTAAAGTTTGAAAGAACAATATGAAGTGGTTTTCAATTTTTCACTAAAATGTACTGAGCCAGCTCACAATCAGTTATTTACACATTCAGTAACTTGTCAGCTATTGCATCGCAAGAAATCTGTACCTCATATCGCAGGGTTTCCAAAGCCCACGGTGAGTTAGATAAATTCCCTAACCTTTCACCCATACTATCCCTCACATGTTCTTCAAACCAGATCTTGTGTTTGTTAAAACAGGCTTCTCCAGCGTGTGAAGAAATGGGAAAACATGGGGTACATTATTTACCAAAATTCCTAATCATATACACACATTCATTGCAGACCATGTATTCTTCACAAATACTGTGTTTTGCTTTCCAGAAGATTCGGGGATGTCAGTTAATACCTTTCTGTGCTTTGAGATAATTTTGTTTTAACCGAGAAATAGTAAACACTAACGACAACTGCGCAAACAGTTACTTCAAATTTATTTTTCATTCAATCAAATTCTGGGCACGTCGGCGTCGTACTTTCAATGAAGGACCCAAACCGTTTTGTTCGTAGTTAGTAACAAGTTTCTAAACATTCTTCGTATTTAGTACTAGAAAGGAAAAAAATTAATTGGTAGATTAGGGCCTCCCTCATTGAAAAGACGTGTTTGATTTACAATTGTACTATATCCTTCATGAATTAAAAATAAATGTGCAGTGTCTCTGTTCTAATAATTGCCGTTAATGTTATCAATTTTTAAGTTATAGACAAATGGTCTGGAAGCACAGAAAGCTGTTATGTGTATGTAAGGTCTGATAATGAGATTAGGTCTTGGGATAGTTTAGGCCATTGTAGTAATAAGGCACCTATAATTCGGAAACTGCTAGGTACAGGTATACGTGGCATTAATAGGATTTAATAGGACGACCTATTTTAATTTTAATAATATTTTATATAGTGCGTTTCATTTAAAAAACTTGAGTTTTTAATATTTGTAAGTGTGTGAATTGATATTTACATTTTCAACACTAAATATCATTTCACAATTACACCTTCGCACATGGAAAATTAATGAACCACTTACGTGAATACTCTACATATTGTTAAAAAATAGTTACCAAAAAAGACGATAAACGATATATGTGTGTGATCCTCTTTAGGAATATTGAAAAATAGGTCCAGTTATTTTACACATATTTAGTATTTACTTCTGTTTGTGTTATACATTATTACATGTATTACATGCGGATTACACTAGCACTTCTAGCAATTATTTGAAATAACTACCTAGTCCTAAATACTATTAATTCTAATTATCATACATATTTCCTTGTTTTAGTAGATAAATTATTATACGAAATCCTTTAGTTGTGTGGGTTTCATCTTCTGTCTCCTTCTCTTGTCTCACGATTAGCATTCAATGGTATAACTACTGTCTCCTTTGCTTTTCTTGTGTTATTTATTTATTTATTTCTTTATTAGGTTTATTGGTTTCATGGATAACACTTTCATCGTTTAAATTATTCACCAAATGTTCTATTCAATCAGCTCTCACATGTACGAGGGCTGTTTTTTTTTCAGCCTCCGATGGGCTAGAAAGGAAAGACGGGTGAATATAAAAATGATTTTATTACTAAAAGTAATGTACAATAAAGGTTACTTCTCTAGATAATCATCTTGACAATTTGTCATATCTGTGAACAAGCTTTGCGATACCCTCTTCATAAAATGTTGCCGCGAAATATTTCAAGTGAGTTGTGACGGTTTCTCTGAGCTCCTAGTCAGTTTGGAAGCGCTGCTCTCCAAACCACTTCCTCTGTTCAGGAAAAAGATGGTAGTCACTCGGCGCTAGGTCGGGACTATATGGTGGGTGTTCGAAAATGTCCCATTGAAATTGCTCAAGGAGCCGTTGAGTTAACACGAGCAGTATGAGGGCGGGCATTGTCATGGATCAGAACAATTCCAGAAGTCAGCATGCCTCTCTTTTTGTTTTGAATAGCTCTCTGTAAACACTATTCCCTTCTGCCTGCAAGAAACGAATAACACTTCGCAGCTCAACAACAAATGGCGTGTTGGACTCGGCAGTGACAGAGCGTATGGAGGGCGAGATGCGCAGCCACCAATACGCCCACCAGCCGCATGCCTGGTCTTCATATTGGGCGATCGGAGGTTGACAAAAAACAGCCCTCGTATTTGATTCGATATCCGACTTCATAAAAAAGTATTTGGATTGGAATAAACTCATTTTAAGAGACTGTATTTGATTTATTTGTGTACTCATTAATCATAATTTTAAAATGTGCGTCACTTTTTAAATGTCGGAGGATATAAATGATTAAAATTATTTCAATAGTTTCTAACTTTAAATTAACAGGACAATATTCCTGGCGGTATAGTACGTACCGAAAGCGTTATGTATAGTGGAGATCCAACAATTACCAGAACAACTACTACTTCAGTGCCTGTGGTTGCAACAGAAGCCAGAAAAGTGCATCTGACATCCGACGATGGAAACTATTCTGCGACTGGTGAAATCGTTAGTTCACAAACCATTAGTTCTAAAACACGAACAGTGGAAACAATAACGGTGAGTTATATCATCACCTTAATTGTATCGAAATACTATTTAAAAACTTATTTAGTATAAGACAGAACGTGACGGTGTAGTAGAAACTAGAGTGGAACAGAAAATTACTATCCAGTCTGATGGTGATCCTATCGATCATGATCGTGCATTGGCCGAAGCTATACAAGAAGCAACTGCTATGAATCCTGATATGACTGTTGAGAAAATAGAAATTCAACAACAGGCAGCTTCCCAATAAAGTAAGTTGGAAAACTTTGTACATAATCTAGTTAGTGATAAGTAGAGGTCGGATTATATGCAAAAAAAAAAAGTGGAATATGCGCATAAATATGCAGATGTTTTGGTCTAAATATGCACTTTCTTGTGAAAAATATGCAAATAAAAAAATAGGAGTAATGCTAGAAAATATAATACTATAGAAAAGAAATATTCTGTTATGTGTACTACAAGTTTATTTATAACATTTTACAACATAATTAACTATGAAAACAATTTACAATTACATATTTCTTAAAGTTTTCAATAGAAAAATTGTGGCGCTTGTCTGATAACATGTATTTATATATTGAAAAGATTCGTTCTACGTCTACGCTTGTTATAGGAGCATATTTCAAATTAGAAATATCCTCTATTGTCAATTCAATATTTTCTACTGACTCACCACCCAAGATTTTAGCAATATCCTTTAGCTTTTTAAAACCCTCATTTTTTCTATTACACTTAAAAATTTTTCATACAAGGATTTTCCCACCCTGCCTTTAACATCAAAGCATAACTTTTCAAATTTGTTTATTATTTCAACGCTCTCAATTAGCGACATAAATTGCTTTTCCAATTGCAATGTAGAAGTGGAAATGAAACTGTAGTTGGCTTTAATAAACGCCAACTGTTGAGGTATTTCTTTACTCGAATACACCTTTTGGGCGTCTAGCACAGATTATGTATCGCTATCAAGATCCATAATAATTTTCTTTATTTCTTCATAATGATTTGCATGAAAATAGCAGCTTCCAACCACGTTCCCTATCGTGTGATTACTGGTTGAGGAGGAAGCGGAATACCGGGTAGAAGTTGTTTGTAAAACTGAACTCTTAATGGAACCTTTAAAAACACTTTCTTAACACTACTAATTAAAGTATTTACCAAGGGAAAATGGTTTCTTACTTCTTCTGCAACACGATTTAGTCCGTGCGCCAAGCAAGTTGTGTGAATTAAATTTGGGTAAAAGATTTTCAAGTTGCAAGCTGCCTTCACCATGTATGGTGCGGCATCCGTAAAAACAATAGATTTTTTCTGTTGGAATCTATTCCGGTAAGAAAAAGGTTGCCAGTTCTTTCTGTATAAACCGTTTTATTGTCAAATTATTTGCCTGTTTGGATGAAAATAAATAAGATTTTGCTGGAACCGATACGTTAAGGATACCTATCATTAAATGAACTATGTATCGGCCCACACTATCAATAGTTTCATCTGCGCATATGTAAAGGTAATTGTTTGACACAGCCTTCTTAATGCTACTCAATGTTTCTGCATAGATACAGTGAATATAATTTTTCTTAAGGTGCTCTCGTCGGGAATATTATATTTGCTGGTGTACTTTTGCAAAAATAACTTGATATTTAAATTCTTTATTTTATGTAGTGGAATATCTGCCGACACAAACTTTAGGCACAAACCCACAAGTTTACACTTCGAAAAACCAACGTAAAATGACGTTTAAAATAAATAAGATCGCTTACAAATATGGGAATAAATTTCTCCGAATAACAAAGAAACACCTGTGCTCCTAATTTTCTGGTAAAATGTATTTTTGTATTTATTTAGAAGTTCCAGGGAATTAGTTTTCCCTTGAATTCTGTCCCGGTCTAGATGTATGGGAACAGCATTAATACATTTTTGGAAGCGCTTATCGGAAAAGTATCGAGAAGAGGCTTCATAGAATGCTATTTTTAATTTAAAGAGGGCTGTTTAACTCTTTGTTTGTTACAACCACGACATATTTTTAGTAATGCATATCCTATAATAAATTACATCCAATAAATAAATAAAACTCGGATACTTCAAATATGCTGAATTACTACAAAATATGCAAATAATATACAAAATGCATATATTATGCTAATATGCAAATTTATGCAAACTGCATATTATCCGGCCTTTAGTGATAAGTAGTAGATTACTTTTGAAACAAAATACATTTAGATCTCTAATGTATTCTTTTTCAGGATGCCTTCAGAAATAAAATCCTAATATTTCAATAAAAAATATGCGACTAACATTTGCGTCATTCCCACCCATTTTTTAGCTTGCAAAAAATGATTTTTATCTATTTAGCTTCTAGATATACACGCGTATGAACATATATGACAAAACTACAATGTGAATACAATTATCATATGTTGAAACAATAAACCTCTCACAAATCGTAGTAATTTTATCACTTTACTTTAAGGTTGGTGTATGGAACATCTTTTTGTTACATATCTTTAGTATCATTTGTCTCAAACAAATTACTTTATGTATTCATATATTTCTTCTCTAAATATTCACTCATTTTATAATTTTGTAACTAATGTTTAGACAGCTTCTTTTAATAGTTTTAAGTAAATGACAATATGGAATATTCTTTTTTAATTCGTTTTCGAATAATATCACACTAATTGCAGAATACTAATTAAAAATGTATGGTGCTTTTATTGTAAGAATATAATATGCAAAAATTGTTTGTAACAGAAAATCTGTGAATCTCAACATTTTCAAGAAAAATGGTAACAAAATTTTAATTGCAACCATGACATTCCATTTTAATTGTATTTTTATTTATATGTGCTTATGTACTATGTATTTATTGTGTATTAAGAAAGATATTTAATTATAATATATATATATATACATATGTGAATTTGTTGAATAAAATGAAACGTCTGAATATTCTCTGGATGTTTAACCTTATATTGTGAATATACACTAATTTCCCAAAGAAATTTCGGAAACTCTTACAATATTCCCCAACAGGAGCCGTTGAAATGCAAACGAAATATTTCAATGGTCCTAATTACCTAAAAATATATGCATTATATTACCTATCTCATGTCATGTTTTGGTACATAGTGGATAGGACAAATTTTCCGATCTAACGATAGATATTAGGATACATATTGTGTGTTCTGGACTCACATTTTTAATTTCAACTAAATTTCGCTCAAGTATCAATGCTGAAGCAACTTTTGCTATAGTAAAGATACTATTATTAACATCGCACACCGGAACTATATCACATCGGTAAAAAATTTTACCACACAATTAATTAATCATGCAGTGCTAGTTGCTAGCAAGGCGGCTAATATCTTCAACCGTACCTTACCGAATTCGTTTCATTGTCGGTGGACGAGACAGGTTTGGGGTCAGTACTAGCAGTTGGTACTGGCTTAGTCTCGGCTTCTTCAAAGATCTGCTTTTTTGCAGCAGAAGCTAGACAGCTAAGTCTGTCTCTTCCCTGGTCGCGCCTCAGCCAGGGCTCTCAGAGAAAATTCACCCTCGGCTCGTCCAAAACCACCCCCACCATTTCTCTCTTCGAAAAGGTGAAAAACGTCACCGTCGCCGGTCCGGCGAAGAAAACCAACAAATCCAAAAAGAGGCAAAACCCACCTCTGCCCCTCCCCAAAAACGTAGGTTCTGGCCAATAGTGCCGTTGCTTGCGCTCCCATCCCCGCGGTCTGTCCTTAAAACCCGGCTTCCCAGCCGGCAGCGCAACCGCAAGGTACTTTCGCCCAAATTATCGCTCTGGCATCCAAGGTCAACTGGACCAAAGCATTCGAGGTGGGGATGAATCTCATTCGCAAACTGCGAGCATGTAAACCGCTAGCAGAAGCTGGTGTGGTATTCGCCAGTAACTTGTCAACCATTTTGTCGATCTTTAATGTTTAGAACCAAAGGCTCCCGCAATCTATGCAGGCAGCGTTTTGGAACGCGAACGGTCTCACACACCGGAGGGATGAGCGGCTGGAATTCGTTCAGAAACACCAACTGGACGTAATTCTAAGGAAGTATACCGAGATCGAATTGGAGCTTGTGACTGACGTAGAAATGCACCACTTCGTGACAAGGAGCATTCGAGATGGTTTGTCGCAAGTTAATCTGCGTTATGCCAAGGCGAATAACAAATACGTCCCCGGTTACGATAAAAGCGTCCCATCGACGTTCCTTATGGACTTGGACGCCAACAACTTATATGGATGGGCCATGTCCTAACCCCTGCTCTACGGTAAATTCCAGTGGATGGGTCGGGAGGATATTGATCGCCTAGATATCGGCAGGTTAGACGAGGATGAGGAAACGGGCTACTTTCTGGAGGTGGATATGAGATATTCGAAGGAGCTACACGACGCTCATAACGATTTGTCATTCCTCCCTCAAAGCATCGTGCCTCAGAGATCCAAGTTTCACAAATCGAAAAATGTGCAGTAGAGAGAGACGGCGGGTTCTGATTGAATGATTAACCATTGTTTTTAGTACTTGAACGGGGAGATGTGGGATTACTTCATTCGGTATTTCGCTAAGACTCCCTAGACTCTCGGTTATTTTAACAATAGCGTCCCCAACCTCGGAGGCGGCATCCATTTCGAAGTTAATCGCTTGATGCGTGTTAGCAAGTTGCGGTGATTCGGTGGCACGTACGCTTGTGCTGCAGCTGTCTGAATGAAAAATCTGCGAGTGCGCTTGCCTTTATAGGTTTCATCGGTAGCCAATCAGAGCGCGTTACGTCACTAGAGATCAGGTTATGGAGCGTCTCTATATATTACGCAATATTGCGCAATAACATGACGTCACGAACAGGTTTCGACGGAATAATAACCTAAGCACCAATCAGAGCGCAGCATTTACGACGGGGCGAGGCCTATGATCGGTGACGAAATCGTATAAAAGGGAGCGCCTTTCCACTCTTTTACAGAATATATCCCAGAAGCGACGATCGTTCGTTCGTAAGGGCTTTATATTTCGAACGATTTGAGCGAGGAAAGTAAAAAGTTGTGCGAGAGTTAGAGTGTGGTTGTTGAACGAGCAATAAGTGAGCGGTAATTAAAAAGAATAAGATAAGATAAAAAGAATAAAAAAGAGAAAAAGTGAAAGTATAAATAAAATACCGTCAAATGAAAAGAATAATTAAAAATCAAAAAAGAAAAAAAGGGGAGTTCCCCCGATAGGAGCAACCTCTGCCGGGTTGACCGGGGTTAATCATCTTGCGCGGGGACGAACAAAATAGTGAATAGTGGGAGGCAGCATTGCACGAAAGCACGGGTTAGTGACCTCCCTGCTACGCGCGCTACTGCTGCTTCCCCACTTTGCTCAGGTCGGTGACCTTGGACGACCTTGACCGACTGACTACTTGGAATTCATCTCATTCTTTCCTTAGGAGTGGGATTGGAGCGTGATGCTCGCGCTCGCACATCTCGGACGAAGATTCACTCGCCGTTCCGTCGACTAGCTGCCCGACTGGATTGACGATCGCCCCTAAAGCGATATTTTTCTATTTAAACGACTCTTCCTGTCTTCAGGAAATTATTTTGATGAGGGGGACCAGCCTGCCCCGTACAAGAAGGGACGCTCTACACAACCCAAACGCTTCTGGGCCTGTGAAAGTGAGAGAAACTGGAGAAATGAAAAAAGGAAGTCGGAAAAAATAAAAAAGCAAAAGAAGTCGTGAAAAAAATAAAAAAGAAAAGAAATATAAAAACGAACATCAAAAAAGAAAATAAAATATATTAAGCATAAAATATTGAATAGAAAAGGAGGAATTTCTCCCCTATTTTTAAGATTTTAACTGTATATATGTATTTATTATTTTATTTATACCTGTATTTGTGTTGATTGTCGTGCGTGATTAGACCGGGCGAGGGGTTAAGCCCCCTCTACCCGGTCCGTATTTGTGACCTTTTGGGGGCATTCTATACCCCGAAATTTTATTTATACACCTTTTTTGGGGCTTTTACATCTTATGGCATATTAGGCTACATAAAAATTAATAAAGAAGATGATTCGCACGCCGCCGAAACGTAGGTCTTCCTATGAGGCGCTGTCGTTTCACGGAGCTCCGGGATCGGATGGCGAGACACAAGAGCTGCTCCAGGCCGCGGTGGAGGTGACGCCCACTCCGGCGCGTTCTAGCCCGGTCGATGATTTGATGTACCTGTCGACCGAGAAAGTCATCGAACTTATCAAGGGTCTGCATATCGTCTTGGTGAGGCGCGGCAATCCGATCAAGGCCGTCAGCCGCGATATTCGTGAGGAAATGGAGGAGGCCGGCGTTTCCCCTTCCCATCCCGGGGCGCCCGCGCCGGAAGTGTTCGTGCGTTGGTTTCACCGACTTCTAACAGTGCCGCGGCGGTATCTGACTTCGTTGCCCCCTCTCCTGGGGGTACGAAGAGGACACACTGCTCGCCGGAGATTTTGGTGAGCGCAACCGTGGTCCACGATGATGGTATGGAGACCGTGAAGCGGAAGAAGCGCGCTAAAACAGGGCGCTTCTGGAGGGGGATTGGGAAGCACTCCGCGCTTGGAGATTTGGATCGTATCGAGGTGGCGCCGCTCCCCACCTCCAGGCCGGGGCTGTGAGCCAATCGCTGTTCTTTCCTTCCTTCAGGGTTCAGCATCCCACCACTTATGGTCCTCCGCCGAAGCCAACCGACGACACCACGTCTGGTCCCGCCGATCATCTTGCGGCACGCGGCGAACTGGTGCCAGGTCAGTGCGGAGATCAAGCACGCTGGCTTTAACTTTGCGAAGGCGGCGAGTACGAGAGACGGCGTCCGGTTCTTCCCCGCCTCCGAGGCCTACTTTCGAGGATCAACCCGCATTCTTGTCAACGATGGCCACCCGTTTCACACGTTTCAGCTGCCGAGCGAAAAGCTGCTCCACGTCGTTTTGCGCGGCGTACCGACGGGTGTCCCGCTCCAGGATGTCGAGGAGTCCGTGGTGGAGCAGGGCTTCAAGTTGGAGTCCTGCGTGCGCATGAGGAGTCTCCGCGGGGGAGGGGGCGGGAGGACCGATGCCCGTCGTTCTCTTAAAACTGACGAAGGGCCAGAAGGCAATATTTAAAATCCGAAAGGTGGTCGGCCTCGGCCAATGTTACTGCTGTCGGATTACGAGCGCAAGTGCGGAATACCGAAGCAGGAGCCGGCTACCTGTTCCAACTGTACGGTACAAGTGTAATCAGATCCTGACCGTCATGCCAACAACAGAGGATAAAAAAATAGGATGGGTGAGATGGTACCGCAAAACATCCTGAAATTCGTGAATTATGACAGGAAAATGGCGCTACCTTTCGTCGCCGACTTCGAATGTATGTTGAACCCTATACACACCTGTCAACCCAAGCCGCCAGCGTCATACAGGAGTAAAACGCACTTACATCGGACATATAGCTTCGCGTACAACATAGTATGCTCATAGTATGCAAGATACAAGATAAGTTTGTGAGCTATGCCGGGTTGGATTGCGCCGATGTATTTATACGACGGCTGCCTGAGGATATTAAAAAATTGTATAACGAACACCTAAAGTTTCCCAAACCCATGAATCACCTTACCAATAACGAGATGAAGGTATACGCCGAAGCCGTAAAATGTCACATATGCGGCAGAGATCTAAATGATGACAAATGCCCGATCACTGCCATTTGACCGGTCGATTCCGAGGTGCGGCGTACTCCTGCTGCAACCTAAACTATAAAATCGGCAAAGTGGTTCCGATCTTCTTCCACAATTTAAGTGGGTATGAGACCCATCTACTCATACGCCAGCTGGCAGATGATAGTGAAGATATCGAAGTCATGCCCCTTAATAAAGAAAAATATATCAGCTTCACGAAGAAGATCGAGGTAGACCGATACATGGATAAGGCCGGTGTATCTAGAACTGTAAATATTAAAATGAGGTTTGTGGACTCGCTCAGGTTCATGGCGTCATCCATAGAAAATCTCGCCGAAGATCAGTTTGAGCACGTGAGAACGCATTTTGAGGGCGACGAGCAGTTGAGGTTGGTGATCAGGGAAGGTATCGGGAATATACAGCCACATCACTAGCTACGATACGCTGTGTGAACCAGCATTACCGGCCCAACATAGCTTTCGCAACAGTGTGATGGGGAGAGACATCACTAATCAGGAATACGAGCATGCCATAAACGTCTGGACTACTTTCCATTGCGACAGTTTGCTGGAATACTCAAATATGTATTTGAAAACAGACGTTCTCCTGCTCACTGACATTTTGAGAATTTCCGAAAAGTATGCCAGCGCTCCTACGGCCTTGATCCGGTGCATTATTACACCAGTCCGGGACTGACATTCTGAGTGACGTGGAAATGCACCACTTCGTAAAAGAAGCATTCGTGGTGGTCTGTTGCAAGTCAGTCTGCGCTATGCGAAGGCGAACAATAAATACGTCCCCGGTTACGATAGCAGCGTTTCATCGACGTTCCTTATGGACTTGGGCGCCAACAACCTATATGGATGGACCATGCCCCGACCCCTACCCTACGGTAAATTCCAGTGGATGAGCCGAAAGGAGATCGAACACCTAGATATCGACAGTAGGTTAGATGAGGATGAGGAAACGGCGTAATTTTTGGAGGTGGATATGATATATCCCAAAGAACTACACGACGCACACAACGATTTGCCATTCCTTCCCGAAAGCATCGTGCCTCCGACATCAAAGTTTCATAATCGAAAACTTGTAGCAAACCTGTTCGATAAACACAATTACGTCATCCATCACAGAAACCTAAAAGAAGCGATATCTAACGCACTAAAGCTCATCCACATACATAGAATATTGCGATTCAAGTAGTCGGCATGGCTGAAAAAATACATTGATTTGAATACATCTCTGCGTCAACGAGCGACGAATAAATTTGAAAAGAACTTTTTCAAGCTCATGAATAACGCTGCATACGGTAACACCATGGAGAACGTCGACCAGCGAGTAGACGTTAAACTGTTCATTGGGAAGATCTGGGGCGAAGACGGGGAGCACGCTCATTAATAGGGAAACAAAGCTTTAAGAGCGTGAGCATCTTCACGGAAAACTTTGTGGCAATTCAAATGAGAAACTTGAAAGTGACCTACAACAAACCCATTTACATCGGTTTCGCCGTGCTTGAGTTGTCAAAGTTGTTAATGTACGATTTTTACTACAATGAATTGAAGCGAACGTACTAGGACAAAATAATTTTATGCTGTACTGACACGGACAGCCTCATCCTACAGATTCAAACGAACGATGTGTATGAGGTTGAGAATTTCGACACATCGAACTATAACGAAGATAATCCTTACGGCATCATCCGAGAAAATAAAGCTATACCGGGCAAATTTAAGGATGAGACTGCCGGTAAAGCCGTAGAAGAGTTTGTAGGCCTGCGGTCAAAGATGTCTACGAATTGGTAGTGAGCAGGTGAAGAGGGCGAAAGGCGTCCAAAAATGCGTGGTCCAGGACGATATCAGCATGGGTGACTACATGAAGTGTCTGACCAATGGGAGCTTGTTATACAAAACTCAACATGTATTCAGAACAGCTCTTCATGACATTTAAACCGTTGAACAGAGAAAGCTAGTCCTCTCGCCCCTGGACGATAAGAGGGTCATCCATGCTGATGGCGTCCATACATATGCCTGGGGCCACCACGCCATCGAAGACCGACAAGTTTAAGGTGTGTATGCAAATGTGATTAACGTCTAGAAACAAGCTGAATGTCGTTTTGTTACAGGTTTTCCCCACCAACTGTGACATCAACTGCGACGTTTACCTCAATAATAGACAACTCATCGCGACTGCACTTGCATTATCCAGTCAGCACCCATATCATCAACATCAATACTTTGCGATGGAGCAAGGTGAGAGTTTCAGCCATTCTTACTTTTGGAAAAATATTAATAATCGTGTATTGTTACAGCCAATGAGTTCATCAACAACGCTCTCAAAATGAGAGAGAAAGCAATCGTGCAAGAACGAGAATTGCTCGGACAGTCGACATATGCTCTGAATAAAAGCTGCTTCAAATGGTTAGACGTAGGAATCAGCCCTACTGCAGGTTACGTGCCTCTCGTACGTTTGAAATCACGCAACGCCTGCATATTCTTAACAGACGAAGAATGGAAGGGGTTTTGCAAGAACGAGGGAAGCAGTTCTAATCAGATGGAAGTTAGCACCTACAAAGACTTCGAAGTGATCCGTCTGACGAGTCGCGATCATCAAATGGTTTTGTCGCGTGAGACATACAATAGCATATACTTTTTGAAGGAGCTGATTGATCAGAAAATATCTCTACTGAAAGGGGGCGACTTTATCAAATTCTACAACACGGTTTTGGACATGTGGGGTAAAATGGACGGCGATCTATACAAAACTTGCTTATGCTGGAAGCGCTTCACTTTGCCTATAACTATTAGGACTATTTTCAGTTTATCATATACTTTGTAAATATTTATCACCATTTATATTCATATTGTATTATACATTATTAGAATTATCCTTCTCATCTAAATGAATTGTAAAAAATATTTTCAGTTTAATTATATATTTTATAAATGCTTATCAACTTGTCTATTTATACATTTTAGTTATTTTCACTTATATTAAACCTTGTTAGAATTATTTTCTTTATTTAAATAAATTGTTAAAGCTAAATCCATATTTTTAAATCTTAATATGTACCTTTAATATTAGTATATGGGAAATAAAGCGAGAATCAACACGCATCGTGACGCCAGTACGGCACACCTGTGACAGTTCGATACACAAACAAGAATGACAGGATTCGTGACGTCCGCACTACGCAGTATTTTTCACGGTTCATAGAGATGTTAGTTTAGTACAAACAAGAAATTATTTATAATTTTTTATTAAATCATCGAGTAGTATGTTTACATTACATTGTGTACACACGCCGAACCCTTTTTCATGATAAAAACAAGCTAAATTAGATTTAGGCAAACGGGGTGCAGCACTACAATATTCTAAATTAACTATATCTAAATCTACATATGTTCCCAAAAGTATTTCTTTCTGATGCCCTTTAACATATATGACATCGTAATCTTTACAGATATTAGCTAATATATTCGCGATCTCTTCTATCTTCACAAATCCGTCTGAATATTTAATATTCCGGTGATTACATTTCAATCATCGAACTTGTCGTTTAATTTCATCAGGAAGTAAATGAAAAGGAACTGAAGATTTGAACAGGTAATGTATACTGTGATTTCCGTCGCCGATGCTCATCTCCTTGACTGCGAATTCGGGGATGTGGAACCTACCGACGACGTAATTTCTTTCTGTGCTCGCGGATTAAGGTGGGCATTAGAATTTTCTCGAGCTGTTCAATTCTACGGTCGAATCTTAAACCATCGACGGCCACACGTAAACATTCCGAACTTCTATCTCCATCGTTGTCCCATTCATATACCGCTACTGGTTCGACGAACGTTACGCGCATACTTAGATTATTTTCTTGACGGCCCCGCTCAAAGGTACGCGACGATGTCTGTGTTAAATGCTTCTTTAGACTCGACTTTACCGACTCGTTTTGTTTCGATCAGTCTATTACATAGAGGGCGGAATCTCTGAAGTTGGCATAGTTCATGAGCGGCTCGCTAGGCTGTCCGTAATAGCTTGGACGGAAGGATGCATACATATGATATGCGATGGCATAGCGTCTATCGAAAGTTGGGATGGTCAGTTTACGAAAGATACGTAGGCCATTTTACCTACTAAGGGGTAAAACGGTTAAAAAGAGGTCACGAACGTATACCCTCAAACACAAAATTGCAAAAATAATTTTAAATAAATTTCCTTCAACTGAATGGAACATAGATGTTGGCTAAAATATTAAGAAAAATAATTTCATCGCGTATTTAAAATGACGAGGGAATTATTTTAGTTAACGAAGTGTAACAAAATTAACGAACGAATTTAATAAATACATTGATGCTATCAACCTAGGTAGGCATGGCATACTATCACATCAAGTCATAACTCCTAAAATATTAAGATAGGAACTACTTTTGTACAAAGGTGAAAGTGAATTACCCATCAATCCAGATAATCGAAACATCAATTTTGCTGGATAACTAGATTTAAACTTAAGACATTTTAGAAGGACTAATTGAATAACTTCCCACAGTGTATTTTTATGTATCTTTCTTGTGCCTAATTTTAAGGAACCCTAGATAAGATTTTCTATATCGTGAGAAACCTACCCAAAACCGTCTCTCATGTTTTTGCTGTTACTTAATTGCTTTTTTTTTTTGTTTGTTGTTATTAGGATCTTAAGAAAACTATCGAATGTACTTATTTCCATTTTTAGTAGTGACATTTATTGCGATTTATGTAACGTTCTACATCTTGCGATGTTAGAAAGACACTAATGGATGTGGCTCCACCACCTTAATTGACTATAACCCCGATAGCGCCCGACTAATTAAGCGAGCGTGGGAATAAGGGTGATCTCGCCACCATATAAAAACCTCGAATTCTCTTTTACATTCATACTGCTCGGACTCAGATGAGGATAATTTGCCACTTTCGGAAATAAATAGCTGTTTTACAGGGCGCGATAAAGTTACGAAGTGGCAAAAATCTAACAATAACAGAGTGAGGCGTCAAAAAATGCAAAATGCAAGCCTGGAGTTTATTCATTTCAGAGAATATTATTGAAAAAGTTGTTAGACATACGAACGAATTTACTCAAAAAAAAACGCCATCGTATAACAGAATACGCGACTGCAAACCGACAGATGCGGTAGAAATTCGAGCATTTTTCGGATTGTTGTACATAGCGGGATCTTTGAAGGCATCACATGCCAATTTAAAAGATTTATATGCAAGTGATGGGACAGGCAGTCCTATTTTTCCTACTACTATGTCAGTGAAAAGAGTAAAATTTCTATTGAATTCATTGCGGTTTGATGATGCTACTACGCGACCAGCTCGTCGTACTCTAGACCTGCTCCAATAAGAGAAGTTTTAGATATGTTTACACGAAACTGTCTCTTACCGTATTCAGTGGGAGAGAAGATCGATGAGATGATGGTAGGTTTTCGACGAAAATGTCCTTTTCGACAGTACATGAAATCGAAGCCCGACAAATACAGAATAAAACTTTATCCACTAATAGATGCTGCTACGTTTTACGTCCTCAATATTGAACTTTATGCTAACAAGCAACCTGAAGGCCCATACCAGTTGAGTAATGCTGCGGCAGACGTCGTGAAGAGGCTAATTACACCAATTTCTGGCACTGGAAGAAACCTTACAATCGACAATTGGTACACCAGTGTGCCGCTGATGAACGATTTGGCCAAGGATTATAAGATTTCTGTCGTGGGTACCATGCGTAAAAACAATAAAGAAATACCTCCTTGTTTTATAGATAAAAAACGACCTGAATATTCAAGTCAATTTGGATTTTCTGATACAGCTACACTCGTATCTTACGTGCCTAAAAAGAAAAGATCTGTAGTTCTAATATCATCACTTCATTGTTCTGCAGAAATTGATGAAAGCACAAATGAAAAGCGCAAACCCAGCATCATTACTTTTTACAATAAAACAAAAGGGGGTGTCGATGAAGTTGATAAAAAAGTAAAAACGTATTCGGTTTCAAGGAAGAATAATAGATGGCCATTGACACTGTTTTTTCGTCTTCTGGATATTGCAGGAGTTAATGCTATGGTGATATTGAGGGCAAATAATGTGTCTATTCGGAAAAGGCGAATGTATTTACGCGCATTGGGCACTGAATTGACAAAAGAGTACGTCCAAAGAAGAGCAACGATAGTAGGCCTCCCAAGAAAACTAAAAAGAAACATAAGGAAGCATTTGAATATGGACGTTGATGCTGCTGATACAGAAGCAGGTAGTTCTAGCACATGCAGAGGAACCTGTAAAATATGCCCAGCCAAAAAAGGGAGACAATCAAAGACGCAATGTAAGTTATGTATGAAAAATATTTGCAGAAGTCATACAACATTTATTTGCAGTCAATGTTATTTGGACGAAGAAACTGATTCTGCTGAAAACTAAATTAAAGTTAATTGTTTTTTATTCTTATTTTGTAATTTTTATTGTTTGACTAGGTGTATAAACTAGTCTGAGGTGTGTAAAAGGGGTTTTGTGTTGCTAATTTTTGTTTTGATCCAAAGAATATTTTAGACTTGATTTAATAATTGTTTCATTTTCATAATTTCAATTACTTGTTTTGACAAATTAGACTTTAAAGACAATGATAATATATCTGCGTACAAAGAAATAAATGATTATTGGATAATTATTGCATTATTTCTCTTATTTATCCCATGTCTTTTCGGTTACGCGCGCCCGCTCCCGTTACAAATGACCGCGCGCCCGCTTGAAGGTTAAGAATCAAATTGGAAGCAAATCTGCGTTATGGTGTGTAATACGAATTTCAAATATTCGAAAATTAACCGGAATTTTCAGAATTTTATTTCTTTTTTTCTCGAAAATTCAAATTGTCCAAATTTTATCGAATTGGAAAGTTTAAAAGAATTCCATGACAAAAAGAAATTTCGAACTACTTCAAAATGTTTCAAGATTTCAGAATTAACCGGAATTTTCAGACTTTTCAGAATTTTATTTATATTTTCATTTTCTGGAAATTTGTCGAAAAATCAAATTTTCTAATCTTGAAATCTTAAAACATTTATCTTCTGAATTTTTTTTTATAATTCCAGAAAATTTCTTAGGTTCCTCAAAATCTCAAACTTTCCCTTTTGTACTCTTTTTTCAATCTCTTCCTGCAGAAATATATTTCATTTCATGCAAAATTACCATGGCAAAACATTATTTTTGAATAATTTTGCATGAAATGAAATATATTAATATTATTATTATTTATAATAAAAGCGAACGAGCAAGACTTGAAAACACATCCCCCACGGGTGCAAACCCTACATCTTATCCACTGCGCTACGATCGCTTCGTTGAACAGTAGTTAAAATTAAGGATATAAGGGACATATAGGAAACTTCAATTTCTTTGTCAACGATTTTCTCAAAAAGTAGAGCGCGTTAGGATAAAAGCTTGTACCTAGATACTCAGGAGAGGTCCCTCTATAACATATATAAGACCCATGAAAATCCGTGTCAGACAATCCTGGTGTTCCCCTGGAAGATTCCATTAGCACTTACTCATCGCTTCACTTTAAAAATTAGCATTTTGGTACAGATATTCCTATGAGTCGATGATTTGTTTCTCAAATTTTCATTTGTACTTCTAATTCTGAGCATTTCGCTAGGTGCGGACGGAAGGGTTTTATGTTTACATGGTAGTTTTAATTCTTTATCGTTTATCCTGTTCACTCACGAACCATTTCTTTTCTATCGAGGTTGACTAAAATGTCTACTACTAACCAAAAAAAAAAAAAAAATTCTCACTTCGCTCAGTTTTTCATTAATTTTCAGGCATAAACCAATTCAGACATAGCTTTTCCAGTTTTATCGTTCTTTGACCACATTCTAATTTTATCTAGATTGGTTTTCTGTTATTCTTCGAATATGTTATGTACATTACTTCTCTGTTCGAACTTGCATAATGGTGTCCAACTATAAATACGAATTGGTAAATATACCAATATTTAGCATTTAAGGATGCTTCAAAACATATTCATTTCCTTGAGGGGATTACCATAAATTATCTCTGCGCCTTGGTAAAATTACGGGGGCGATTAGTAAAGTAAATTCCGTTTCAGCTCAGTGATCAGAGGAGTGGGAATATCGGCCCGATCGCAGCGCTGCAGTCTAGTGTGGTCAAGCTGAGTCCGGCAGTGCTAGTGGTAGAATCGTTAGGACATTCTTTCGTGCTATTTTGGTCGTTTAAAATGGCTGCTGGAATTGGAAATTTCGCCGACTGTAAACTGCATACCGTTATTCAATTTCTGTATGCAAAGAACATTAAGGCTGCTAAGATTCATCGTGAACTTTGTTCTGTTTATAGTGAAAATATCATGAGTAACAGTGTGGTTAGAAGATAGTGCTGTATGTCTGGGAAGAGCGAACTAGTGTCCATGATGAAGAACGAAGTGGAAGACCAACTGTTGTGACGGACGAACTTTTGGATAATGTCGAAGAGAAAATTCGTGAAAATCGGCGATTCACAATCACAAAACAGACGACGATTTGAGTGCGATGAAGAACTGCAAGATAATGTTACAGCATGGCTTAATTCACAGGCGGCAGAGGCATTATCATCGCTATGACAAATACCCCAATCTTAATGGCAACTATGTAGAAAAAGAACTGAAAATAGTAACTTTGTTTTACATAGTTTTTTTTAAATAACCAAACGGAACTTACTTTACTAATCGTCCTCGTAACTTCTTACATAAAACAATGTGTATACAGTAAAACCTATATTTTTATTCATATCTCTTATGCTTTTGATAAGTGGAAAAGTTTTCTGTCAGAGGCTCGAGTACATTTGTAAGTTCTCTTTGTATAATACTTGTAATACATATGATCATAAACTTATATTTTAGATATAAATTAGCTGATACATTATGTAGCTGTGGAGATTATGAATATCAATCACAGTTACTCGAAACCATACTTAGAATGTGTCCCAGTTATCTTATCACAAAATATGCATCTGACTGCTTTCCTGGTGCTGAAAGTCTGCAACAGGCACTGCTTTAGATTAATATTAAGGACTTTGATAATACGAGGCAATTCGTGACTGTTTTGAATAGTGTTTGAAAATGTTTACTCGTTCATCGCTAGCGATATTCTGCTGGATGACATCAATGTTTCACCACCCCAAAGTAGGCATCCTGATTACTTCAATTTTTTATTTTAGTTCAATATGCAGATTGATCTTTCTCTTTGAATGAAACACAGAATTATAAAAAGCATACTATTAAGTATCAATACTGGTGGGCGCACTGAGCCATGACCATTTATCTCTGCCGTGGTAATGATTGTTGCGTGTCCTAGTATTAGCCTAAGAAACTCTTGTTCGATTGAAGAGCATTATACTACTGCACTCGTTATATCAATACTGCCTCCTGCTCATTATATTATACATATGCTTTTAGTATTCTAATTAGGGGACTAGACCAGCACTTGAATCAAAATTCTATTACTGAACCAACATCGTTCATTAAAATTAATTACGTTTAATAATGTGTCTGGGCGCGGAAGCGTCAAGCCACAACAGCGTTAAACCAACCCTGTCGCAAATCGTTGCTGTTCCCGTCCTAATTATGTATCAACTGTAATGTCATTTTTAAATAAATTTAAAAAGAAACAAATTCTATAAGAAAAAAAAACAAAAAGTTTGTTTTATTTTTTTATTATAAATTGCTCCTTACTTGGCATTTTTAACATAAGTTTTTAAAACGTCTAAGGCTAGTGATTCTTCTCCGTAATCCTGAAATAAAAGAAGGAAATACTTAGAATTACTTTGATAATGATTGCAAGGACTGTAGAGCTCGATTAATAACTGATGGCACTTGCGCTAAAGGCGACATTAGGGTTTTGAATGAGTAGACAGCATAAAATGAAAGAGATAGAGAAAGGGTAGGTCGTATAGTGGCAGACCTACAAATATTAGTCCGCATTCCGGTCAGTTATTCATCAGCTGTTGTATTGTGTGTTGGTCTGACTCTCCGCGTATGTTCCTGGTATTTACTGCTTCTACGATAAAATCAAGTTTTTCAAAGCTCATCTGTGATACTATTGACTAGTGTTTAAGTAATTATAAAATTACTTTGAAATAAATTAAATGGCATTAAAAGTTGTTTAATTTAAGATTAATAAAATGTCTGACATTGAGGTCAACGATGTGGCGACCAGCACTCTCAAGAAGGAAAATTAGATATGTAGAAGCACGAGTTATTTTATTAAATCAAATAAACAAGTCTGCTGTTTTAGTTACACTTATTAGTGGAAGATTACAAGTATAATAAAAAAAATAAAGTCTACTTTTAATTAAACAAGCAGATTCTTTTATATTTCTTTTCCACTTTTATCTCTAGTATTAGTTCTTAAATTATTCGGTACACACTTAACAATAAAACTACTAAGTATGAATTCATTTATTGAAAATAACACATGCGCGTTATTGTTTCAAACAAAAGAATATAATTCTAGATCTCAGAATCAAACAGTATTAAGTTGCATATTTCAGATTTTACAAGAAAACGATATAAAGATTTTTAATCTGTCATATTCTTTATACAATTTAATACGATAAAATCGGTACTACACCGTCATATTCATTATCCTTACACGCTATTTATGCTGCTTATATTAATGTTTAAAATGGCCGCGCTTTGATGATTTCGACTGATACTTTTAGTACGTATAGTATAGTAGTTAGACCATGTCTTCGCCCATCTCAAGTGCCATCAGTTATTAATCGAGCTCTAGTCTAGTTACTGACACTATATTACATCCATAAACTCCGGTGTGGTGAGGGGTTTACCGATGTAATTTAGTGTTAGAATTACTCATTTCTATAAAAATAGCAACATACATACATATTTTACATCCAACAAGCACTAAAATTAGAATAAATTAGCTCTTACCCTTATCAAATCAATCCTTTGGACAACTTCAAATAGGCATTTCAAGACTTAAAAGCTCATCCTCAATGGAAAACATAAAGAAAGGAAAGCGTTGCGATCTATACTGAATATAACTGTTTGGTAGTCGAAATGCATATCTAAAGTTTTCCAAAGAATCGGTGTGGTAAGAATATAAGCTACTTTATGCTAGATCTAAATTGAAGACGTTCCTAATTTGATCTTTTCTTTACTAAAACTATCACAAGAAATTAGAAACCGAAGGAAATATGAGATGTAAATTGAGACCATCTAAAGGATAAATTGACAACACTCATCAACAAAACATCCCCTTAAGTAGAACAGATTGCAGAACAAATAAGGTGAAACCTTGTTGAGCCTCCCTGTTACACCCATCCATACCTCTATAGACCTTCAGCTGTATGTATGCATTACTAAATTGAGCTTCCAGGGAAATTGTGAATAAGAAAATAATATCAAGCATGTATGTATGTTGTGTATCTTAACAAAAAAAGCAAGATGCTTAAACAAAGGGAACAACTTCTAGAAAACAAAACAAGAAAAATCTTAATAGAAAAAAGGTGTCCCAGACACGCACTCAATGAACCAGTAAGAAAATATTTAAACTACTGCTTCTGGGAAACAAGACTTGTTGAGCCTATCAATGTTGGATATCTTCCTCCAAGAAGGCCTAAAGTACACGAGAGAGAACAAAAAGTTTGGGCAGATGGCAATATAAAAAGTCGACGACAAGCGTATAATGATGGACTGACTACAGGCTTACATAATCCTGCAGGGAAAGGAAGACGTCTAATTATTTTGCACATAGGATCTGAAGCTGGTTTTGTGGAGAATGGCTTATTGCTTTTCGAAGGTATAAAGAAAACAGATTATCACGAAGAAATGAATGCCGATATGTTTGAAAGATGGTTTCATCAGATATTAGCAGTGCTACCAGACAATGCTGTTATTGTTATGGATAATGCTACATACCATAGTCGTAAGATTGAAAAAATTCCTACAAAAAACATCTAGAAAAGGCGATATGCAGGCTTGGTTGAAATCAAAAAATATTCAGTATGATGAAGAGATGGTTCAGACTGAACTTCTTCATTTAATTCGTCTTAATAAAGATCAATATAATACACATGTGACAGATGAGATGCCCAAAAGTTGCAACAAAACTGTGTTGAGGTTACCACCTTATCACTGCCAACTCAACCCAATTGAGTTGGTGTGTGCTCAGATAAAAAATGAGGTGGCAACTAAGAATACTTCATTCAAATTAGCAGATGTAAGAGTACTTTTACTACAGGCAATCCAGAATGTCACTATGGACAATTGGAGAAAGTGTGTAGAACATGTGATTAAAGAAGAAAGAAGAATGTGTGAGTTAGATGGGTTAATCGATAATGTAATCGAACCATTTATTATATCAGTGGGCAAAGATAGTTCAAGTGAAATGGAAAGTGATAGTGAGTAATTATTTTAGAAGTTAATGTAATGTATTAACATGTATTTAAGGTCAATTTATTGTTTTATTTGTATATGCTATAATTATTATTTGTCTAAATTGTAAATAATCATATAAAAGTAAGAATTATAGGAGAATAGAGTAACAATCAGTAACTTCCATTAAAAACTTGTAATATATAAAGTTGAAAACTAGTATGAGGTGTATTTGATCAATAAAAGATTAGTCTCTTCTATATTTAATTAACTAAACAGTAACTGTTTATATGTTTTGTTTTTAAATTTAAAACCTTCAAAACCTCTGATTTACATATACTTCACTTACACTGATGATTCCTTGTTATTACAGATTAACGTTATCTATTTTTTTAATGAATAATTAATTACGTAACTAATTTGTATAAAATATTCGCTAGTTTTAAACTTGTCGCTAAAAAGTAGTTTTGAAAAATTCCATTGTGTAAACACGTCTTCTCATTTTTCTCCTCCGAATTAAAAAATAGACTATAGTGAATAATTATTCAGAAACAACAAACATATTCATACTACATTTACTCACCTTAATCACTACACAAGAGCATCCAACCACTTTACGAGCTTTCCCTGTATTATCGATTTTACACAATCCAGCCCATTCACCAAGCTTCTTATTGTTGTCAACTTTGATAAGGGGAATTTCGTGTTCCGAACATAGAGCCGTTACCAACTTCTTGTACATCGGTTCATCGCAATTCTCAGCTAAAATACACAGTTGGGCCTGTCGCTTGTCCAATGCTTTAGCTGCTTCATGCAAACCATGTACGACACCATCGTGTATCAAAGCGTTCTTCAACACTTCTTGTAGCGCCTGATTAACGTCGCCCCCATACAATGCCTCGTCACTATAAGAAGTATAAATAATTTAGTACTCGATACATATCAGTCGATCGTAATACTTTAGAAATTCGGAGGTTTCAGATGGCAATTTAACAGCATGAATAAATATTAACGGGTTCCTCAGAAGAGGGAGCCTGCCAATGAACTCATCATTTGAGGAAATATGATAAAAATGCTAAGAAAACAACATGTTCATAGGGTTATAGGTTAGGTGAATACTTACAATTCTTGGTCCGTCATCTTCAACTAACTGAAACAAATAAAGAGAGAATGTAGTTATTCTTACCTTAAATGACAATTTAGGGAAAGAATTAAATCGTGATTTTTGTATAAAATGAGAAACTATTGGATAAATCAAAGTAATAAAATTATTGTTTACCTCCACTCCTCCCAACCACGAAAAAGAAAAGGTGGCTCAATGCGCTTGCGCAAGTCAAGCTTAACCAAGTGCCACCTATAATTTCACTTGAAACTAAAACAGTTAAAGATCAGTTCACACCGCAAAAACTATTTCTGGGGAAACTTTCCTTGAAGTGTTCTTGAAGTATGTAAAATTGAAGATAAATTGGCCTTCATCCACATACCACTATAATGTAATCGGTGAGGATCTCTAATCATTTGATTTTCAATGTGAAGGTGGGAATTAATATGGTAAAATTTTTGTCGTTGTAAGTTGAGCTTTCTAGCCGGCGTGATTAAATGGTTGTATCTGATACGAAGGGGACGTTTTGTGTTCAAAACTCAGGCATTTCGGTTTGATGGACAACTCAGTCGCTATAAAAATAATAAACAAGGGGTAATAATGCAGTTTTCTAATCAGTAACCAAGCAATCACATTATTACTTATCATTTCTGAATGAATTGATATACGATAACAGGGTGTAAAAATAAATGAGTGGGATTTCTATCGTTCCAGTTTTGCAAGGCATGCTCCTCACGCGACGTTAGTAGCCTCCCACAATTAAATTGAGCTTCTGGGTAGTAGGAAATTGAATAGTTAGGTTAAGGTAAAATCATCTTTCAGGACAAGCTAAGAAACGAATCCTCCCCATCATCCCAATGGATATCTTTGAAGCAGTGACAATATTAAGGCCTATAAACCCTTTCTGGATCATGGGACACTGTCCTTGATGACAAGAATATGCATTGCAACAACAAGAACATTTCAGCAAATAGAGTAATAAGAATTGAAGTGATCAAATATGTGAAAAAATGTCCAAAGAAAATTGTCAAATTGAAATCCCCATGATATTTGCATTGAAGGCAGGAAACGAAAAAGGTATCCAATGTGGATACAATAAAGAAAAATAGAAAAGAATTCTTAACAGATGATTTCAAAAATATGGATTAACAAATATAAAACTAAAAGACTACAACAGGGTCTTTATAACACTTTCTTTATTTATAGAAAATAGTTACTATTAAATAAATACATATAGGTACATTTAGTAATGGTAAGATTTAAAGTGGAAAAAACAACTTATTACTTAGTTATCGGTAACATTCACTGGCCACCAAGTACTTGTCCCGTTCCCCAATTGTGCCCCCCAAACATGCCTCGCCTATTTCTCGGTTGAGGAGGCCTCTCCGGAGGCGCCCCAAAAGTATATACACCACCTGTAGTATCCGGAAACCATTCCTTGAAAATCGCCGGAGTTTGCAATAAAGCTCTCCCTCCTAATTCTTGAGGATATTGGAACATGAGGAACACATATAAATGACCAATTAGTATACCGATCAACTCTGTTATTCCTCCACCAGATAATATCATGTTGAAAGCTAAGAACACCCATGGTAAATACATAGCTTTGAAACGCGTACCGAACCAGAATGATACAATTACGTCTTTATTCAATTGGCACCACACGTATAGAACGGATAAAACCATTATTTCTAGTAATACCTGAAAATGATTTCGATTAGGATAGGATGAGATTGGATTCAGTTTTAAATACCTTGAATTCAAGAAGTAAACCGACAATAATGGCACATAACCAGTTGAAAACCAACATGGTAAGGTAATCGGCAGGTTTTCCTCCATAATGTCCTAGAAGGAAAGAATAAAATTTTTTAAGGATTAATCAAAAATACGATTAGATAAGAACTATTTTTATTATTGATCACTACACTAAACAGGTTGAGTAAAATAAAATCATTGTAATACTGTAAAAAATTCAGAATTTTTCTTTTTTAATGTTATTAGCTGTGTTTTCCAAAGCATAAGGTCTATATTATTAAATGATAGTGATTGCAAGGACTGCGGGTAATATTACTGACACCAAATCACATTGGTAAACTACTCGCCACACATATCTTATTGCAGGCAAGATGGTTTAAAAATTGAATTGGGCAATATACAAGAAAGGATTTGACATTATTTATCATTCGAAGTCTCCTGATCTTATGATTTATTTAGTTTTTTCTATGGGATACATTGGGTGAACTTCAAAGACATATTGCTGCTATATGAGATGGATCAATGAGGACACACATTCTGGACTACTGTTTAAGATGTCTATTCATGCTCAGTTGGCTGGCAGTTGTACAAGCTCGTTTTAAGGAACTCTAGTGCCCACATGTGACATCCCAAATCACTAAATCTCTACGAAAGGTTTGCCAACTCCTGCTTTATCCAATGATCTAAAATTCGATAATTCAACCTAGATTTCTATCTCTGCTGACCCCTGTTCTCTCACCTACCTTTCAATCTTCTTTTTGTTGTTATGCTATTTTACTTTGGCATTGTAGTTTTCCTATTGTCTATTCTATCCTACTAATAAGTCTACACCCCCACAATCTCCAAGCTGTTAGAAGTTGTAAAATATTTTCTCCTAGTACTCTCTATCTCTGAATTTATGAGTTTCTAATATTCTCCTTTTACTATTTTCTTTAGTTAACAAAATGGTGTTGATCCTCAAGCAAGTTTTCTTATATCAATGTGAGGTTGAACTACATGCAAACATTAGTGGAAATATATTCAAATATATCTACTAATTTTGAGCCATATTATACTGATTTCTTAACCGTAGAACCACAGTGTGACTCCATCGACAACCACAACTACATTGTAATTTATACAATCAGCTATCCACATGGTGATTTTAAAGTTAAAAACGTTCTAGCAGGAATCACAGATTAGTTAAGACCACTCAGGTTTCATAAAAACCATATACAAACTGTGTATGATTCTTTTGATTCTGTTTCAGCAAGCCTAATTGTCATTTTGTAGTAGAACAGTTTCTTAATGAATATGAAAAAGAACTAAATCATAAATCATATGGGGATTTGGTCAGTAGTCACAGTAAAAGTAATTATAATATATAATTTTAATAATGAATCTTACCTGTTTCCAGTCTTTGTGAGTAATTGTATAGGAAATACAAGTTGAGTAAAAACTGGAATCCATGCGCCGGAGAAAGGGGATAATAGAAAACGCAAGTGACTAACCTCCATATTTGGAAGTTCTTTATACCTTCATACAACAGGATTAGATTATAAGGACTCACTAAACCGAATCTTCCTAATAACGTAAACCCGACGGTTAAGGATAACCAGTAACGGGTAAAAAAGGGACACTCCTAAACCAATCTCCGAAGTCTGACATCCTGGCCTAAAAGAGATAAGGTATCTTTGAATTATGCCGAGTAATTATATTAAATACAACCTTTCTCTATCTTGTAACGGTGGTAATGATATCTTAATGTTATAATAACATTTTAGTCTTGGAGACTCGGAAGGACACGTGTGCTTTGTCGATTTGAACCGGTGATTTAGCGTCGTAAATCGAACTTTCGGAAAACAAAAATGACGTTTGATGACATGACTTTGCGGTGATCTCGAAGCTAATTTCGCATCGTACGTTATAGCGGTAAATTTAAATTATGAAATATGCACACAAAAGTCGTTAAGTGGTTCAATTAATATCTACAACAAAGTCAATATGAAAATAACGATGACGAATATATTGATGTTATGACGTGGATGACTTTTGATTTACAAGGTGAACCGGAAAAAGTTATCTGCGTAATATGCACGCTCCCACGACTGACGAACTCTAATTGTTTTCATCTATTATAATTTTTCAATTTTAAACTATTTCGAATTACGGTGCGCGCGTAGTGGAATTAGAACGGGACCTACGACCAGGATAGACATTGGCCTCGCAGATTAGGTACGGCCAAGTAGCGTTATCAGAATGAAAAACGCTATTATCAGTGAGTTTATTAGATCATTGATCAACTGCATTCGGAATTATTAAAAAGTTATAGCAAATGCCGTCCCGTGGATCGTTAAAATAGATAAAATGTTCGATTTTTATGTCAATGCTTCAAGAAAACCAACGCCGAATCAAAACAAACAGGTAAAGTAAAAAAGGTAGGAAACAAACTTAAGCCGTTTAACTTTCTTCGCGTTTGATTTGTTACAGACAGCCAAGATTTGGACTTGTCTGCTTTGCCAACAGCAGAAAGGCCTGGGGTTATAAGGACATATTCCGAATCCTCAGTCTACAGCTTAAAATCGACGACGAGTGGTAAATCGTTGCAATCCATGTACAGTGCGAGGTCCTTCAATTCGAATTCGGATTTCCATAGCATTTACAGCGTTGAATCTTTCCAAACTATACCCTCTTCTAAGTGATATTACGAAAAAGGTACTTTTGTAAGATAATTAAGGCAACTTACTTAACTTTAAGTATTTTTGTACCTCATAAATTATTGCGTAGCATAGTATCGACGATTAATCCATAACCAATGAGATTTGTAGCGTTTACAGATGATAGTTAAATATTTTTTTATTTGTATGTATTAAAAGAAAAATGTTAATAGTTCTTGTGTGTTTCGCATCTGAATCATCGCCGGAACTACATATTCCAGACCGTAAATTAAATAAAACCGGTCGGCTTCGTCGCGTTTTTCAAGAAACAAGATTGCGCCTCAAGAAGTAATGATAGTTGTCTAAACTGTTAAAATTTTGGCGCCATCGTTCAGAGATTGCTTATATGATAAAAGTGGCGGTCTTTTTTAAATTTGAAGGGCTAAGAAATGGTAAAACGAAAATAAATCAAATAAATATAACTTACAACTGATGTATTCAAATAGCTTGACCTATGACTAATTTAGTGCTTATGGAGCCAATTAATCTTCGCACGCAAATTAGAAACCAAAATACTACTTGCAGATAACGCTTTTGGCGATATTACAACGAAAACGTTTAATCTTCGGAAATATATATATTAATAAACAATGAGAAATGATAAGCAGTAATCATACAAAAGTATTACTAATTTAATACGTATTTTATATAGTATATTCTCTGGGCTTTAACTAAAAAGCATATACAGAGAGATCAAAAATAAGTGGATCTACTTGACAGAATTGATTTATAAGGTTTGATAAAAGAGTGGATGTTACCAGTAACTAGTGTAAATCGGTCTTTGTCTCCACTTACGTGCAAGGCACGACATTAAAGAAGTACCCACGGTACGTAGTAAGTCAAAAGCATTTCAACCTTCTTACTTGAGTAATGTAGTACATATATAATTTGGCAACACCAAATTCCTTGCTTTATTGTGCGTGCTCACCGTACAAGTATAATAGTTATATATAGGACACTGAAGCAGCCAGCACGAAGTTTATATATTATCTATTATTGATTTTAAAAAATGAGCGAAAGCAGGTATTATTGCAAAGGAAAAAATTGTACGATAATCGAGTGCAACTAACTGAAGCGGGCAAATCGATTCGCAGTGTTTACGGAAAAACAACCTATAATACTGGGGTGTTGTTACGTTTCGAAATTGCTCAAAGATCTTGTCTCTTTTTAGTTATTTCTCCTAACACAACAAGTTTTACATGTTTAGAAAAAGAAAAATATCCATGGGATATTCGTTCATATCACCTTCAAATTTTATCAAAATCTGTGTTGTGGTTTGAAATGAAATAATATCTTCTTTCAAAGTCAACCAAAGATTACAAAAATTTTGCCGGGTCATTTTTGGAAAGGTTTTCACATTTCTGCTAATTTTCATAATTTGTTCATTGATTTACCGAGGGTACTCCCTTAAGATTCGGAGAAGGGCGTCAGTCGTGTTTGTACTACTTAATAATAATAATCATCCACTCTTTTATCAAACCTGACTGTTTTATTTGATTTATCCGTTATGTGCGGCGTAAATATTTGTTATATATGGGACGACACTGTACATACATACGGATATGTCTATGTATTACATTACTATTGATTTTGATACTTTTCGATAGACAACACAAATCGGCAACTTCATAACTCAATCAATTCCGATCATTCCGTATAATCCGAAACCTATTTAGATAGGCATTTATTTTTCGGATTTTCGCTATCACTTTTCTAGATCAAATAAAAGATAAAATTTCAATTTAGCAATTTATACCGTTATGAAGTATAATCTGCTAAATTGAAATTTTGTCTTTTATTTGATCTAGAAAGTGGTAGAGGATCGTGCCGGTACAAGACGTGTTGTGTCTGTGAAGGAAACACTAACCATAGATATTGATACAACAAAGAAATACCCGTAGTATTGAATTCCACATGTAAAAATTGCGCTGGGGAGACGGAGTCTCCATTCCAGCATCACTAACTCCCTAGCTAAGCTGTATGCATTTCAATATTTCGAATTGACGTGCTTATACAGTCAGCATTAAATAATTTATTCCTGAAGTTTCCAATATCTTTGCACTTTTTTGCAGAAAATTAACTTAATTAAAAAATTAACTGTTTCAAATGAAACATGCTGTATATTTCTTCATTTTCTATACTCTTCATACATCATTCAAATATATGATGTTGGTATGCTCATTGATGCGCATGTACAAGTTTATCTGTAGTTATAATTAAGGTTAGATAAACGAGTGCATGATGATGTAGTGTAAACCGGGCTGACGCTGTCACTTCTTAGAATTTTAAGAGTGAGCTAACTTCACTCCTGCTTGTAATTCGGAGGAGTGATAGCGTCAGTTTACATTACTTAATGATAACTTATCATTTAGGTTTGATAAAAGAGTGGATAAAGTGTTATCATTAAATAGTCTAAACCGGTTGTTTGTCTCCACCTACGTGCAAGGCGCGACATTGAAGTTCGGGGAAGTAGGCGCGTCAGTCCAGTTTACACTACTTAAAGATAACACGTCATCCATTTTCGAATTTTATTGTCACGCCTCGCACGTAAGTGGAGACAAAGATCGCTTTACACTATTTAATGATACACGTCATCCAATCTTTTATCAAACCTTGGTTATAATAAATGTGCTCATTGTTCCTATGTACAAGTTAGTTTCATAATAAGTGGCTAATCTTATAATAAATATACATCCACCCACGATACCAACAGTCTCAATTTGGGCCGTAACAATTTTGAAGAATGTTTTAGAAAATCACGAGAATTTAAACTATATTCATATAAAATCGAAATACTTCGAATTACTTAACAGCACTAGGTACCATAAACTTTCTCATTTCGCAATTTGGGAAGACAGTAATACATAGGGTTTGATAAACGAGTGCATGACCTGCTATCATTAAGTAGTGTAAACCGGGCTTTGTATCCACTTACATGCAAGGCGCGACATTAAAAAGCGGAGAACTAAGGGCGTCAGTATACTTTTTCGTAAAATAAAATCTATATGACTCTCCACATAACGGCCTAATTAATAGGTAAGCAGTTAAGTTGGATCTCGAAAAGAGCTTACTATCTTTATACCTCCTAGCAGTCAATTTAATTTTTTGCTAATTTTCTCTTGAAAGAAGAATCGTTATGTTCATATGCCTCAGCACAAATTGAAAACATCGCTAATAAATTGGTTAATATTCATTTTATACCATGCTTTGCACAACTTATATATCAAACCAAAACAGAAAAACGTTCATACAAAATAAAACAAAATTTGTAAGAATAAATATATTCCTACTATCATAGAAAAGCCACAATTAAAATTTCATAAGGAACGTTTGAAAGTTCTGGCAATACGCGGTGAAGTGGGATGTTTATTTTTAGACGTCGAAACTTAAATGGTGTTAAATTCGGGTAATATCTGCAGCAACGTATACATACAAATTTACATGAATTTAGTTAAAGGTCATTGTACGTTGCAGACATTCTTTTACTTGTTAAAAAAGCTGTAACGACGATATTAGGAATAACGCTATATTACAAGATCAATGCCCCATTTACATACACAAAGCATCTTCCTCTAACACAAGATTTTTATTAACCCTTTGATTGGAATATTTTAAACTGAAACTCTTCAAGCTTCAGGTAAGCTTGACGCGATTTGCAGTGATGCAACCAAGAATGTGTCAAATCTAAATATTGATTACTGCGTGCGTTGGATGTATAAGATTAAAAAAATGCTAAATATGTGCGTCCATCATTGGCGTAGCTGGGAACTTTTGGCTAGCTGATTATATGTATATGTACGCATCCAGAGTAATGGTAGGATAGAAATGGTAAGAAAAATCTAGGTCATTCACAACAGAGACTTTGCATATGCTGGGAATGCCGAAGGTTTCCAAAACCCCAGATATCATGAAAAGAGTTCATCTGGTCTTTATCTTATTCTGGTTACAATGTCGCAAAACTAACAGATAAAAGGTGGTTTATTTTTAAAATATCAAATACAATTTCCACTCAATTTTTTTATTAGAGAAATTCAAAGTAATCAAGATAAACATTAATTCTACAAAGTGGGAGTACGTCTATACCAAAATCTAGCTCTAAAATCATCAGAACACGTTAAAAAAGCAGCTTGTGTTGGGGAATGAGCAATTAATCGAACAGCTCCATTATGTCCTAAAGACATCAACTGTTTCCTAGATGCATTTCGCGAATTC
This sequence comes from Chrysina gloriosa, assembly GCA_038088585.1. Lineage (NCBI taxonomy): Eukaryota > Metazoa > Arthropoda > Insecta > Coleoptera > Scarabaeidae > Chrysina > Chrysina gloriosa. Next base: position 51,337,641 of record CM076088.1, read on the forward strand.
CAAGCGCATAACGATGTAGTTGCTTCATCAGGAAATAGTACATAATCCTCAGTATGATTGAAGACTGCTTGAGCTTCATATTCTTGCTTTCCTGTGGTTCCTGCACCTGTATATGCTATTAAACATCGGCTGGTGGTCAATTCCCATAATTTGCAAATAGAATTTTTGCCAGAAGATAACAGATATTTTCCGTTCCTAGTAAATGCTACTGAGCATACCTCTAGTCCATCATGTGCTTTGGGGAACGTATTAATACATCTACTTGAGACTCCATCCCATAGTTTAATGCTTCCATCTTTACTACAAGAAGCATAAACTCTTGCATCTTGTGAATATTTTACACAAGTGATTGTGCTATTATGTTGATGCGATGGCAAGCTACAAACAAAGCATTGTGCTGTATTCACATCATACAAGCGAAGTACTGGATGCTGTGTGCCCACAATCAAAAAATCACCACTAGGATGAAAAGACATACACTTTAAGGGTTCAGCTTCAGTAATTGTTTTGAATGCCTTTTTGACGCTTGCCTTTGATATATCAAACATCTTCACCGTATTATCCTTTGATCCAGACACTAATATAGGTTCTTTAGGATGAAACTCTAGGCATGTAACTTCCTCCATATGATCATAGAGAGTGCGAATAACTGGATGGCCCTGCTGTTCACCTCTTGAGGGGTCCATTTCATCAGGTGCAGATTTGGCCAACATTCTGTCTACATCTAAGATTTTTATACTAGCATCAACACTGCCTGTTGCGATAAGTTGACCATCACTCGAAAAGCAACCTGCTCGACAGTTTCCTTTGTGGGAAGTAACGTACGCTGTTTCATAAAGTGCAGGTTCAGGAGCAGGTAGGTTTGCATCAGTTTCGAATTCTAAATCCAATCCCGGCCCTACAGAATTGTTTCCGATACCAGCATTGTGCGGTCTGTCTTTACGATCTGGTTCATGCTCTAGTCCTGCCATCATTATATGTAGTAATCGGTCACTAGGAGCACACGGTGGATCTGCTTGAACGGCACTTGTTAAGGAGGTTCCAATCGTTTGGTGTCCATCATAAAATAATTGACTGATTATAAGGCGGTACAGTAATTCTCTGTTTTTGATTAAATTTTTCGTATCAACCTCCTCTTCTCTCATTTTTAATCTTTAAAATTCACTTTTTCTTTTGCTATAGACAAATATCAATTGATCTTGACAGTAGAATCTAATTTGAGGTTAAGTTGTAATTTATAATAACTTCTTGACAGAAACTAATAAAGGTGGTAGAAATCCGGATTTACATAGATTTCCACATCTTGTGGTTCGGCTATAGATTAAGAGATGTTCAGCCGGGATCAAAACCAAGAAAGACTGGGGGCGTCTCTGGTGGAAGAACGACGAACTAAAGCTCAGCCGAGAACAAAATCAACAAAGATCGGTGGCGCTCCTAGTGGATAAGCATCGAACTAATACTTAGCCGGGAGCGAAACCGGTAAATATTAGTGGCGTCTTAGGTGGAAAAACGATGAACTCTAATACTTAGCTGGAACCAAAACCAATAAGGATTAGAGTCACCTCTGGTGGAAAGATGACGAACTAAGGCTTAGCCGAGACTAAAACTGATAAAAATAAAAGGCGTCTCTGATGGGCGATGGCCGAACCAATGAAGTATAACGTCAACTATTTCAATGGGCCGAACTAAGGTCTAAACACAACTCAGAACCTTTGTGGGTTGAAATCGAAGGCTCAATTCTAGTTCGATATTCTTCCACCCGAGGCGCCATCAATCTTTACTGGTTTGGAGCTCGGCTGAGTCTTAGTTGGACATTCTATAAGAGGCGTCACCAATTTTTGTCATTTTGACGCCATGGATCTTTGTCGGTTTTGATCCCGGCTAAGTTGATGGGGTTTTGGACGTTTTGGTAGGGGTTGTATATTTTTAACTGTTTTTAACAGCAATTTTATGCATTGACTTGTATTATTATCTATGGCATTAGAAATTGACAAGGCGACTGAAGGCGGCTCAAGCAGCTTTATGTATGAAGAGGTTGAAAAAAACTGACGTAGGCATGTAATGATGCTACATTCGAATATCAAATGCCCCATTGTGGCTTAATTGGGCCTAATACGTTGTACATCAATGAAATATACTGTAGGATTCTTATTTTTCGCATTTATTTGATCTTTATCGTCTCTGATTCAAAATTCTATGGAGAAATAATAGATTAGGAAATAAAAAGTTAATTTTCGAGGCTACTGAACTAGGACTAACTTATCCCAACCAATCAGAGTTGCTATGCAAAAATTTAGAAAAACGCGTTTCCAATACCAAATTTCTCTCATACATTTTGTAATATCAATATCTTTATCTGCTAAGTAAAACAAGAGGTGTGTATATAAAACTGTAGGCCAAGTAGTGAAAGCTGTTTTATAATACAAACTAGTTGGAAAGTCAAGGCTAAATTTACCTTTATCTAAGTGCCAAATAGTTTTTTGCATTCGTGGCTAAACAACGCGTGGCAAATTCGCAATGAAACAATGGGACTCTTAAAAAAAAAGGTAAATATATTGTTATCAATTTTTTCTTTCTAATTTTGATATATTAAATCAAATTTCTGCATTTCAAGATGTCACATGATGAGGAATACATGTTTGACCCCAATCTACTAACCAATCTGGATTGGGATAGCGTAAGGGGTTCTCTGAATCCACATATAACATGCACAGAACCAGGAGAACCATGGCTTTTAATACGACCTTTACAGTTATCCGATTATAAGAAGGGGTTCTTGGAAATACTCACACAACTCACTGCAGTTGGAAATATTAGTTACGCAGACTTCGAACGTAAGTAATTTGACATTCAAAATGAAAGTGTTAAATTTGCAAGGTATCACTCTAATTTCACATTTGAATAACAAATGTTAATTTTTATCTTATTGAAGGTCAATATAGGAATATGTACCAAGCCGGTGGCTACTATGTCACTGTCATCGAAGATACCAGATCCAATACGATAATAGGGGCTGCATCTTTAATTAGCGAATTCAAATTTATTCATGGTTGTGGTTTAAGGGCTCGCCTTGAGGATGTAGTTGTCAATAATACTTATCGAGGAAAACAATTAGGAAAATTGTACGTTATCCAGTTTAAGTTAATCAAATATTGATCTCACGTTAATTCTTTTTGCAGAATCGTATTGACAGTTACTTTACTTGCGAGGCACTTGGGATGTTATAAAATGACTTTGGACTGCAAAGACCATCTGATTCCTTTCTACAAAGCGATCGGGTATAAATTAGAACCGGGTAATGCTAATTCAATGACTATTCGTCTCGATGATACTCCAAAAATAACAGCTCCCTCCTGACAATTAGCCGCTAATGTTACAAAGCCAAAATCAAAACTCTAAAGACATTATGAATAAAAATCAGTAGAGGCCCTTCGTAGTTGTTTCTCCCGTTAGTTCCCATTTATTTTTAAAAATTAAAAGTAAATTTTTCTGTACTAACAAGGTTTTGTGATGATATGTGCGTACTTTTAAATTCAATGTGATATTTATAGAAATGTGTATGCTTTGTGGAATGTTCGCCTGCTTCTAGAAAAATTGATTTTTATTAAATAACATATTTTAGTTATTTGTGAATTTCACAGATATATGTTTTTACGTCTTCAGTTAGGTATTTTATCTTATCTCTAAATGATTCCTAGTAGCACTATTGAATCCTCACTAGTTGATTCATTTATTACCATGCATTGCCATTATCTACCTAAAAATAACGTTGAAAATAGTAATCATTGTATCTCTAAAAAATAAATTAACACGTTTGAGATGATTAATATCTGCGATTTTGTAATTTTTACAATGTGATGAAATAATCTCATTCACAATTAAGGATGGTTGCGAACGCGAACAAAGCCTTGACTACAAAGGGTTTATGCTTTCTTTTTTAAATTTTTTTCATAATGTGTCTTTTGAGTTTAAGTTTGGATTTGTAATGTTGGCCCCAAACGAGGCGCTTCGGAAACGCCATTGTGTAACAGCAGTATAGTTCCTTAGCTAAATTATTGCACCATAATGAGACAGACTGTCATGACGATTTGCCGTGGAGCTGAATCCAAGTAAGTAGTGCTCCCCTGTTGGGCGCAGCAATAAGCTGAAATGTAGATACTTGACACCGAAGATGTATTTAGAACACTTCGGAATTTCTACATGTTTACATTATATGCAAATCGAGGTACGGTAACAATTATCTTGAATACGTGGTCAGTCCACAGCGCATCTCTATTCAGCGCTACGACAAATGGTCTGGACAATGCATTCCATTCGTTCGATACTAACATGATAAATGACCCTAAAAATTCAGGCAAAACGCATATGTGTATACTTGCACCACACCGAAGTTAGGAGAATTGCCATTTACAGTTTGATTTAAAAGAATGAATCTATTTTTACAATGTGAAAAAAGTAATCTTGCATGTTTACGTAAACGTACCTTTGTTTTAGTTACAGCAATACACATATAATACTTACTTAGATAATTACTTATAACGTTGTTAGGGTTTGAAGCGCAGTAGTAAGTGTAATAAATTAGCTGGGAACTGTATAAGAAATGAACTTAATCTTGCTGTGAATCAGCAAGTAACTTTGACCGTAATGTGGTTATTTTATGAGGAACAATACAGTATGCGCCAAACTGTACTAAAATCAATGGATTTTAAACTCGCACAAGAACATAGCATGCAAATTTGTATAATGTAAAAGTTCAAACGATATACCGCCTCATTCATATCGTTGTTGTAGATTCTCAAACAGTTTGAAATGCAGATTGCTGCAGATTCCTGAAAAGCAATCTTCTTTTGTTGCCGCAATAGTACATGAGACGCGCGATTATCAGTATTGTATAGTTTGGTGCATACCGTAATAATCCCACAGATATCTTAATATGATAGATTATATTTTTGTAAATTGGAATATTGTATTCTAGAAGATGAAGTCTTTAAAGTTATAAATACGATACAACCCGTTTGTGGTAATAAAATGAAATTAATCGTCTTTAATCAATCTACTTAATTCCAATTAATTTATGGATTTTACAAATTTATCTGAAAATGTGCAGATAAAATTTCCTTTAGAATTGTGATAATTTTGATAGTTGTCTTTATAATTTTGACCTTCTCATCCTTTTTACATGGACCTGCACATGAAAATTGTTTTATTAAAAATTCCTACTTACCTATCGTTGTACACAGCAATGATGTAAATAAATGTTTCAAAAAATCTGCATAAAAGTTTTTTTATTTCGCTTTAGAGGTTCCCATTTCAACCAATAGGCTTCATTTGAAAATGCCAAAAATATTAGGTCTAAATCCTAATCGAATTGTGAGTTTAAATAAATTCTTTTGCCCTGTCTCGTACAAACACATCTGCATAAATAGGCGACGGAAAAACTTTCCCCGCTTCTCGGGCGCCCAGCCTATGACTTATCATAGGTCATGTTACCGTGTATCAAATTGATACTTTCTGTCGATGTGTTGTAAAACGTGATATTTACGTGCTTAATTTGTAAACTTTTTAAAGTAGTTTGACGTCGAGTAGGCGTTCCCTAATTCTTCCGTATTATCCGATATTCTCGCTTATTAGGTATTCTACTAATCCGTATATGTCGGATAAACGAGACTCTACTGTATGTTTCTTATACTGTAACGGTGTATGTTTGTGTATAAGAAAATAACTGAGGATAGGTAAGTCGGTAACCAAATATACAAATTGGTATTATCAAACATAAAATCCCCTATAATTCTTGTTATACATTATGAATAAGGTGTGATAAAAGAGTGGATAACGTGTTATCATTAAGTAGTGTAAACCGGACTGACGCTCTTACTTCTCCGAATTTTAGTGTCGCGCCTTGCACGTAAGTGGAGGCAAAGACCTGTTTATACTACTTAATGATAACACGTCATCCACTTTTTATCAAACCTTAATTATGAATGATAAACCATAGGCGTAACACCTTTTTTTTAATAATTAAGGGGCTATACCAGTGTGACACTTTCATAAAATCGATTCTTGTTTTTTGCCTTTTTCGACGGTTTATACTTTCAAGAATAAACTGTAAAAATTTCAAGGTCGTATCTCTAATACTCCCCGAATGGCAGCCTTCTAAAGAGCAACCGCTCGTAGGTATAAAATGCCCCAATGTGGCGGAGCTCGGAGCTGACCTGTTGTTACCTGAATCTTTCGGCAACGGGACATAATGAAGAGGGACCACTATACGGGGAGAGGTCACTATAGGGGAGGGCACACTATAGAGGGGACTTTACAGGCCCATTTAAACGATGGTTTTTATGGTATTCTAAAAATGATGCAAGTAATGGACGTCATCATCAGTCCTATTGCAAAAGAATATGCCATGGAGAGTGATGACAGCCGAATCAACCAGACGGAGTTACGTCATGAAGCATCCTCAAAAGAGGGACGAACAGCTCGGAGAAAAGCTTCAGCCTCTCAGCAGGCATTATTTGAGGAAGAGGAGGGTCCATTGTATGGGCCAGGTATAGTTGATTAGTAGTTTTTATGGTAAATATCATTTCATCTTGCAAAAATCAATAGTTATATCTTTAAACGCGTTTTTCTTGAAATGAGATTTTTCAAATTTGCTGACATTGTAACCCAAAGTACAATTATCAGATTGACTTGAAATTTGAACTGAGTATTCTTGAATATATTTACTCTACAATGACGTAGGATATTTTTGATTGAATGAAAATGTACGATTTGGCATTGAAAAACGACCATTTTATGGGCCAAAAACCGCCTTTTTTTCATAACTACGCCATTTTGTTAGATTTTGATATATTTCGAAAATCCAGTTTAACGACATTTTGTCCTTTTTCGGTTTCAGCTACTCAATCGGCCGGAATCATGTCCGTAATGGGGGAAGGCAGCGCATAGTCGCTTGGATCTCAATATTTTTTATGAAAGAATTATGTAATATTGGTCAAATATAGCCAAATATATGCTTAATTCTCCGAAACATTTAATTGAGTACTTTTCTTCTAAAAAATTCCCGAAAATCACTCAAATTTTCAGCGTTCACACTGGTATAGCCCCTTAATACAGTTTTTAACCTTTTAAATCTACATTAACCTCAATATTTTCACAAATACAGTTTATCAGTTTAAATTTAAACAAGATTTAAAATAATTCGTAATTCTCATTTAATCACATACCAACGAATGGTTATGTCAAAACAATATTCATTATAGTTTTATTCTTGTTCGTAATGTTGGGAATAAACTTAAAATAGAATGCTTAGAATTTTGCGCGGGATATTTGAATCGTCATCAATAATTTTCCCTCACAATATATATGACCAGAAGTCTTCTCCTCCCCTATTTTGCGGTGATTTCGTAATTTTTTAAGTGCTGTTATATTTCCGTAAGTTCTAAAATATTTGGACTGTTAACAAAATCTGTACAGCTCAAAATTAATGAATGAGTCAACCTGAGAGATACGAATCTTAAAAAGCATATTTTTTCCGATTAAACGATTGCTAATTTAACAAAAAAAGTTGTCAATGCCAAACAAAATACCATGTACTTCAAAATGATTGTCGCCAGGTTGAATTTGCGCTCAGCGTTTTAACAACCTAAGTTGGCTATGCTACTTTCAAAATTTGCAATGTTTTGTAACGTACAGGAGAATACCTATTACAAACATTCAAATTGATTCTATTACTTGAGAACTGCCGGAGGATTCTGTCGATTCTGTGGCGAGCTTTTCGATTGTACGGACATGAATGTGTTTATATACTCAATCTCTCATCGGAAAGATTGGTAAGTGGTACTTACAATTAGCGAGTTGCTCTTAGGGATTCGTTAATCTTTTGATTTTGCTAGTGTCTTTCTTTTTCACCAATTCATTTGGCCTCCAATAAAAAACAAGGAACCACCTGTTTAAACTATGTTTTATCACCCAGAATAAACCCCATCCCCGAGTCCATTATCGTAGTTTCGCCTAATACATCCGAAAAGATTATGAAAATTGTGGAAAACTCAAAACCAAGAAGTTTCAGAGATGGAAACAGGAAATTCATCTACAGATAAGAGAGAGACATTATTGGTAATTCCCAATACTTGTAATTTAAAGTCGTCTGGCCCATTTGAAGTATACGTTCAATATAATCTTAAAGACAACTTGGATTCTCCGAAGTCCATACATCCTATGATGGTAGGGAAAATCCTAAAAAGAGCAAACTTGACCGGGATTGAAACAATCGCCGTAAAGGGACGAAGTTGGATAGCTGTAACCTTCAATTGCGCAACATTTATCCTGGCACATCTAGTGTCTTGTCAAGGAATATTAAAAATATTCACGAAGACCTAATGGAGGAGGACATTATAAATAATACTCAAATTTTAAAAGTACGGCGGTTAAATCGCAGAGATACCGCAGGGGATCAAATCAACTATGTACCGACAGCTACAGTATCTTTGATATTCGAGGAAACAATGCTTCCTAAAAAGGTTTTCCAGTTTTTACTCCAGTGGAAGTGGACTTTTATAGATACCCGGTCACTCAATGCTACAGATGCCTCCATTTTGGCCATATTACCAAACAATGCAAAGGAGAACATACATGTAGTAAATGCCGACTGAACATCACAAAAGAGACTGCCAAAGTTCCTTAACAGTGTGTTCTCATTGTAAAGGAAATCATGACACTTTTGACAGAAATTGTCCGGAATTTTTGAGACAGAAGAAAATCAAGAATACCATGCCTTTCCAAAATATATCATTATAATGCGGCAAATTTAATAAAACCTTCATATAATTCCTCCTCTCGTCCCCAGGGTTTTCCTCAGCTAAACCCACGAGGGAAAGATCTTGCGGCCTCTAAGGTCTCATCACCGCATTCCACTCCTACCTCCCCCGGATGTTTACTTCCCTTAAAAGAATAAGAGTGCCAGCTACACCAAATTTCGATAGACGACTACACAACGACAATCTATTCTACAAAAATGGTAATGTTGAGGATCCTAGATCTCCTCCCGTATTGGTTTTTTCAAGGTACGTTAACAATACGGAATCAACACAAACGACAATCCAAATTTCTTCATCGCAGGCAGCTCAAAATGACGTAAATCTCTTGTATTTCTCACCTCCGATACCAAACAAACAAAACATTCGATCTTCAAGTAAGACCCAGCTTTATGATAGTAACACTTATTCCTCGTTAACTTCCCAGCTAAATTCCCTACGAGCAGCTATATCAAATAGCCTTGCGGGCAACCCGATTCTACAGTGTTTAGATTATTTTCAAAAGCCACATCAACAAATAACAATGGATCATAAAATTTTACAGTGGAATGTTAAGTCAGTAAATAGCAACATGGGAGATCTTCAGTGTCTCCTAAGTAGTTTTAACATTAATTATTAATAACAATGTCCATAAAATATGGCAACGAGAATGGGAAGCGTTCTGTGGTAGCAAAGCCAAAAGATACTTTCAGATCTCTAAGGAAGTTTCAAGGAAACCAGGGTTTTGCCACCTACCCCATTTACCAAGGTCTGACGTGACTACAATGTGCAGAATGCGGTTAGATCATTGCTTGTCACCAGCGCATCTCCATAAAATCAATATAAAAGATAATCCCAATTGTTAATGCGGTGAACATCTTATTTTCTTGCCCGCTAACGGTAAGGGCTTCCACTACTTTATACATACGACTAATAGTCAATTCGGAAGCTCCTAAACGATATTTTACGGCTACGTAATGAAAAATCCATTCAAGATATAATAATATAGAAAAGTAGATTTTCTCCTTCCATTTTGCCGGCCGTTTTGTTTTGAAATTTCTCCACTTCTTGCTCCCTCTTTTCCTTTAAACTCTACTTTTAAATGTTTTCCGTGGCCCATTTATGTGCAGCTGTAAAGGGTACTACAGCAAGAAGGGTCATGCATGTGTTACCTTCGCTTTCGTATTACAGTATAAATCTTCAGTTTATTCGTTTGATCTGAGCAACCAATAAGCTATAAAAACCCAAATACCACTTACACCCAATTAATCAACAGCAGAAACTTTGCATACTCAAGTGACTGGCTGGGATAGTATAGAAAACAAAAACAAAACAAATAAGGAAGAAGAAGAAGAGAACACCTGGAATTTCGATGAATAAGTGTTGACGTGACCGCTAATTCTGATTTTATTTAATTAAGTGGAAAATAATTGTGAATGTCGTTATTAATAGGTAATACAATAAGCCTCTGGTTGCAATTATTGTTTTTTTGTGCTACGTTTCCTACTCTCTTATATATTTTTATTATCTGGTATCTCGAATTAGGTAATGAGTATTCAAACAATCCAGTCTTAAGTGCAGGATTTACATGGCAGGAATTAGCTAATAGAAAGAACTAGCTCCCCGGACTAGACAATATAAGTTACAACATACTTCAGGAACTTCCTTATAACGTTCAGGCGCTGCTATTATGGGTGTTCAATCTGTTTCTGAATTCAAGAAAAATTCCCCTATCATGGAAAGACAGCTATATTATACCCCTCCTTAAACCCAGTAAACCTTCCTGCCTGGCATTGCGTTATCTTTATGTCTGATAAAAATCCTCGAATCGTATTGGTTCCGGCTAAAATTCCGAAGAACTTAACAAAATTAATCATGGATGTCGTCACAGACCGTCCTCTTAGGATAAGGTACAGGAGTTATATTTCGGACCCCAGGCACTTCACTAAAGGTTTGCCTCAACGATCCTCTCTAAGGCCGGTCTTATTTTCCTTATACACCAGTACTATGGGGGACAGCTTATCCAGTGATTGTAACATATTGCAATATGCAGATGATACTGTGTTGTATGTAAATGGAAAAGACCTATCAAATGCAATCGATAAACTTAAATGTAACCTACAATTATTATAGCAATGGTTAGAGGATCATAACTTCTATCTAAACATTGAGAAAACCAAACCAGTGATTTTCACCAGAAGGCAATTACCAGATCCCATACCGCATGTCTTTATCAAAGAAGATAATATTAGAATTTCTTGGGAAGTAAAATTTTTAGGTATTACGTTGGATCGGAAACTGAATTTCAAATCAGAAGTGAATAATATAGTTAAAAGATCTACCAAAGTTTTATATGTCTATATGCATTATAAATAGAAGCCTGCGAATAGCTCTAAAAATAAAACATGAAGAGCTTGCCTACAAGCTAGTGCTTAAATCCATAAGCCTAGAGAACAAACTAAAACACAACTTGTGTCGGATATATTTAAACTCGAACTTAATCACCAAAAACATATGGAGGAAATTGCCCCTTCCAGCCTTAATTAAAACCTACGCGGATAGCAGAGATCATAAGAACCGACTAAAAGTAACTACAATACTCCCATGCTTTTTTGTAGTTTTTATGCTTAGAACAACCAAATTCCCGTCATTCTCAATACTAAGGTAAAGTATAATTTATCAAACATTCCCATCCAGCTAGTAAATGATGTATTTAGTGAAATGGTGGCGTCCTGATGGCCACCATTTCATTTGATTTACACGGATGCGTCCAAATTGGCTCTAACTAACTATGTAGGCATTGGCATATATGCACCATCCTCTAATCGGGAATATCAATCAGGTTATACGACGACCATAATATAACTAGAACGGAGTCTATCGCAATTTTGGAAGCTTTAAAAATTATTCAACGGCTAAATATCAAACTCCCTCATCATATGTGATTCTCAAAGTGCTCTTCTACGGCATCAAGAAATCTGGGATAAATAGTAGATCTGACTGGATAACATTGGAGATTAAGAAAATGTTCTTACAACTGTACTTTGTTTGACATAATAGGCAACGAAAAAGCAGATGAACTGGCGAACAAGAGAGCTAGATTAGATCAGGTATCTGTCTCTTACAAGGTTCATTTCAGAGACGTTTTATATATCTTCAAAGAGCTACTTTTGCAGAAATGGCAATCGCAATCGGATCAAGTTAGCCAAGTTAAAGGGAAATACTATCGCCAGATTGTAAGTAAGATCGAAAATAAACTCTGGTTTAAGGAGCTGATTCTTAATCGAAGAAGTATCGTATATATCGTATATGTCGACTTCGATTTAATCATTGTCTTTCATTTGCACATCTAAATAAGATCAATATCCTTGATTCCCCCAATTGTAACTGTGGGGTGATAGGTGACTCGAATTTTCTTTGCCTGCAGATTAAACCTAATTCACTGCAATGAATTTTCTATTCAACTCATCGTCATAGGGACGTCTTTGCCTTTTGCTTTTCCCTATCTTCTGATAAATCCATCACTGGAACTAATTAAAGCAATAATGAATTTCCTTGATAACTAAAATTAAATTATAATATAATAGAACAATATTTTCCCAACAAAACCTCTCCCTCTTCTCTACTCTGTTAAACCAGTGTATGTCTTTACGTGTCCCGTTTTTGTGATGCTACAACGGGCCCTCTAGCAAGAAGCGTCTTAAGCTAACCCTTTATATTCCTCTAGCACGCTGCATGCAAACAAAGCTTATGTATTAGAGTCGCCGCTTGACGAGTTTTGGGTCGATTAATGGAAAACAGAATGAGAATACTTTAGGGAATATAGTAGTGTAACTTTTTTATGTCTCTGTGAGTGAAGTCTATTTCAAAATTAAGAGTTTTTAAGCCTAACCTATTCTTATTCTTGATTTCCTACATCTGAGTAAGAAAATTCTTCTATTCATTTTGTTAGCTAGCTTGAGTTCAATGATGCCCATCGCTTAAGCGCCATAGGTGTTCGTAATTTGTGGATAAAACCCCATTTGATTATGATAGTGTCAAGATTTTGGATAGGGAAAGCAATTACAAAACAAGATTGCTGTTGGAAATGATACACATTCACAAAAACAATAGGGCCATCAACTTTAAGACAGATGTCAATCAATTGAGTATAATATATACCGAATTGTTAAATCTTTGATGCGCTTGTAACTTTGCCAATTTTGGTGGTTTTTGGGATGAACTGTGTATAAATTTTAGTTTATTCATCTTTTACATAAAAATATTTGCACGTCAATAAAAACAAACTTGTTCTTGTCTCACTTGCGCTTAACATGTATACTTGTCATTGCAATTTCAACAAATACTCATACATATTCCATGCGTTCATTTGATTACACGTGCAAAATCTGATGGTTTAATACCACGTTAATATGTATCTGAAGGGTAGTGATGTCCTCTAGTTGTAAGTCTTAATTTAATCCTTAAGTTGCAACATTGTGATAGCACATTTTTCAGCATACTCCTGATGAAGTTACCAAACGGTGACGAAATATAGAGGTTGAACAAATGATCATCAATTATAAAAAGATCTGTCGTAAAATCTATAAATGTATATTTAAATTGTATAATTTATGAATATTCTATATAACTGCTAAACGATTACATTTAAATAAGAAATCCTGAGAAGAATTGATACTTATAATAAAATTGAAACATCTACATATAAGCCATTCTCGTGTATCTATACCTAATTTATAGATACTAATTACATATTTAACGTATCAAAACCCTGGGTAACAAAACTTCATGCTTTCGAAATGAATATAATAGTAATTTCTTAGTGAATTCAATGTGCTCAATACGAATACGACTACGAAAAAACTGAATTGGTTCTTTGTCATGTGTACGCATTTTTCAGAAAAAATGTATATATGTTAATATTTTAATACGTGTTACGAATACCTTAATCCACTTCAGATTTTCGCTTTCTTCTGTGTCTGATGACCGCCCAACAATGGTCAGCCAGCATTGGTGTAGCTAATTATTATATTTTCCGATAGCACCTATACAACAATGAAAACGTCAATATCTACGCAATGAGAACCAGTCAACTCTTTTCAGTGTGATATTCGTGTTCAGCACGTTAAATCCATTCAGGATTGGATACTTTCACCTAAGAAACAATTGCATTGTTGCCCAGTTAAATCGAAAGCAATACATAGAGTATTTCACGCCTATGTTACGGTACATAGACTTTTATTTACATCATTTATTTTAAAATGCAGATATTAAGAATCCTAAATAGAATTTGGCAAGGTAATTTTTGCGTCTCACAAACTATCTAATCGATCTCGCGAGCGCAACAAGCTACGACTAACGAACAAGTAACCACGGAACGTGGAAATACTCAACGCATGTTGATTGGCGCGCTTTTAACGATAACGTAGCAATTTGTAAAAATATAGTTATAAGAATTTGTCATTATATAAAGGCGTAATACTAAAAATGAGCGTCGCGCGTTCGTTATAAATCTATATCGATTTGATTGTAAGCTGTATTTTATTTAGATTTTTCTTTATAAATACAATAAAAAATACAATCGTAACATATCTCACTTATACGAATCCCATACTTACTAATATATGTACAAATATACAAAACGAATGACAAACTAATTTACAGTAGCAGTGTTAAATAGCAGCTATCTGAGAAATTTACTTTAGGGGTTAGTCGCTTATTCTTAAAAAAGTATTGAAGATGATTTTAAAGTAGATTTTATGTAAAGAAATTGTTTTAGTGCAAATTCTAGATTATGTCTGCATTGTTTAGAGAGAAAGTCGGAAGCGTAGATTAGTATAAGTTTAGATTTACAGCACGAGCTCGGTTAAATTCGATATAAAACGTACTAATTGCTTATGTATAGATAATATCAAACGCTTTAAGCCGGCGATTGATTTGCAACAGAACATTGTAATGTAACACGAGCAGAACCTAATTGGTGCCGAGAAGCGAGTGGCGAACAGTCGTACAGTAAAATTGAATGTTATGCTCGTTGCGAGCATTACATTACGATGCCATGCTCAAGTCAGTCACCGCCTTTAGAGTCATAGTTGTATAAGAATATGGGTGTTTTAAAAGTAACCTACTTTTAGAAATCGTTAGTTTCGCAAGGCCAAGTTACCAGACCATCTATTCTGATGTTACTATTTCGTTAAAAGTATCGAGTTTAAAATTTTAGACGTGTATGATAGGAAGCCATTGCTTTTCACAAATGAGCGAGGAAAATATGTAAAAGCTAAAGACCCCCTCTCCTCCACCATTTTTTTTTCCTGTAGATATTCAGTTGTACGTACGAAAGGGACTAGGAAAGTTTTGCTATGAGATGTCCCCGATGGATGTCTCACTAAGTGGTGCTGCGCAACTTTAAATCCGTCATACAGTTTTACATCGCGAGCTTAAACCCAACGTCTCAATTGTACCATTGCTGCTGAGTCGTAAGCATATACAAAATGTCGTCGTGGAAGAAGGACGAGTGACCAGCGGTTTGAAATTAATTTCCTCTGTTAGAAGCCTCAGATCTGTCGCCGATAGAGTGTATGTGAAGAATTTTAAAAGATGAGATGACGAAACATGAATGCAACACAAAGGCAGACATACGAAAGCCAATATTTTAAGAATCCCTAGATATTTGTTATAAATTGGTAGCAACTATGTTTAAAAGAATAAAATAAGCATTAAAAGCCCAATGTGGTAATATTAAATATTAGTTTTTCCCACAAATATTATCCAAATTATTGCAAATAAACTTTTCAGAATATTTATCATAATACCTTTCTTACTATCTGCCGATAACATATGGCCAATGTTGTATATATAGCGCAATGTAAGTTACAGTAGAGTCTCGCTTAACCGATATTCCATTCAAAATGTGCTACTTAATTTGCGTCTAGCCTATCACTCATGCAATATATTAAAAATACGTTATTGTATAATGTTACCGTGTACTAACTTTTTGTTTATTTTTTTCCCGACGTTCTGCTGCCTGGATTATATCGGAGCAGCGACACTCTACTGTACTTTGAAAGAACTTCTAATAAAAGTAGCTGTATCGCAAAACCCTCCTAGTTCCCTTTGTATAGAGGTTATAAAATTAAAAAAAAACCGTAACATTGGATTGTCCGGAAAGTAATTTTTCAGTTTTTTCGCAACAGAGGACTTAATTGTATTTTTTCACAGCGAACTTCACACTTAAGCCGCAAGGTTATTATTATTGTTTGATAAAAGTGTGAATGACGTGTTATCATTAAGTAGTGTAGACCGGACTCACTCACTCTTTCGAACTTTATTATTCAATGATAACTTATCATTGAATAATAAACGATATTACGTAATTACTTATCATTGAATAATAAAATTCGTAGAAGTGACAGCGTGAGTCCAATTTACACTATTTAATGATAACACGTCATCCACTCTTTTATAAAACCTTAGTCATTATATATTTTGACAGCTGATATAGCAAGACTTGCGTGAAAAAGTTGGATTGATTCTACGTAGTAGTTTTTGGTTGGTGCCGTATCAAATATGGAAAGTGAAAAGCAGCATTTTACTTTTTACTATCGAAAAGATAAAAATGCTGTTCAAGCAATAAAAAAATATCCAATGTGTATGGAGAAGATATATTGACAGAATGCCAGTGCCAAAACTGGTTTTCAAAATTTCGATCCGGCAATTTTGATGTTGAAGATGCACCACGTTCTGGAAGACCAGTTGAAGAAATTTGTGCTGTCACGTTCAAGATTGTGATTTGCTTCTCAAACTGCTTCTCAAATGTTCCATTTTTGAAGCGTATCATCACAGGGGACGCTAAATCGATCGTCTATAACAATGTTAAACGTCGGAGATCATGAAGTAAAAAATATGAACCGGCTCAAAGCACTTCGAAAGCCGATATTCATAAAAAATATGCTGTCTGTGTGGTGGGATTTCAAGGGAATCGTTTTTGTTTTGTTTCTACCGGACAACACAACAATCCATTCTGAAATGTACTGCCATGAGCTGGACAAATTCAATGATTTACTAAAACAGGAAAGGCCAGCATTGATCAAAAGGTGTAGTGTTCCACCAAGATAATGCGAGACCTCACGCAAGTTTGGTTAAGTCGACAAAAGTTTTTACAGCTTGGATGGGATTATTACTTGTTCCGGTCTCTACAAAAATTTTTAGACGGTAAAACCATTACTTCAAATGAGTAGGTCAAAAATCAACTGGATCAGTTTTTGCCAGCAAAGAACAAAAATTTTATGAACGCGTAATCATGCTACTGCCAAAAGATGGCAAAAGATATTGGACCAGCATGGACAATATTTAATTCACATAAGGAAATCGTCTTTCATTTTCATAAAAAAAAAAACGAAATTACTTTCGGAACAACCCAATATAAATCTACAGTCCTTCAAAGTTGATCTTACTAATTCTTTTTTTTTTACAAGGCTTTCTTGTCCAATGATATTCCATGAGTGTTCCTAAAAATTCAGTTACACGATGGAAAGCAGTTATATCCATCTTTCATTTATGAGCGAGAGAAACCTTCCGAAATTACAAAAACAAAAAACACGTAACACCGATGAGACGACACGTAGGACAGTTTCAACGTCGACAATATCGAATAGTTTACAGCAATGAAGTGAGATTTAGTCCGAGATAGTCGTAATAACACCGAGTTAATCTAAATCGGATTTTTTCCTTTAGCTACAAAACTCCAACCTAAGCTGTCACATAATCTCAAAACGGCAGCCTATAGTATTTAATCAGTCTTCATAAAATAGAACGCTTGTATACATATACATATACCTGTCGATAATATTTTAGACCACCTAATTACAATCATATGGAAGTTTCGATACCTACGGGGAGTAATAAAAAAGTCCACGTAATCCGATTTTTCACACGTCAAACAAAAAACGGCGCGCATTCACAACAAACGGCGGCATGCGCAATCAAACGGAAAGATATGTAATATTGGTGTATTTTTTCTTTTTGGTGATATTCCGCGAAAAGGATTCGGTTATTTCAGATTCTTTTCGCGCCCAGTTTCATAGGTCCACCACCGACCGCTCTACTGGCGCGCCTTGCCTCCAATTCCTTTTGTCGCATCAACTTCCGTTCCTCGCGCTTTTTCTTGGCCTCTTCCAGTTTCGAAGTTCCGGTGGGATTTTCTTCGAGCGGTTCGAACTCGGTGTCGTTCCAATTACATGCCTTACGATTGTGCAGTACCGTTGATTGCGTGTCGCTGCTCGTGCTCGGTCGCGGTTGTTCTGAAGTACTTTCGGTGGGAATCCAAGGATCCGATGGAGAACCCTCCAATTCAGCTTCAGCTTCCTGAAGCAATGAAAATTAAATTCACAGAGCTCTGTGTTGTAAGTACGGAAATAAAAATGGTAATACAATAGTTTTAAACTATGCAACAACAACCCTTCCGGTCCCAAACATGGGCCAACCATCTGACACAACTCCCAAAAATGTTTTTCATCAATTTAGATTTCTTTTTCTTCCCTCCACGACATGGAGGTGCCTTAGCTTTATACTTATCACTTTAAACAACGGTAAAACCGTAAAATTACGAAATAAGTTACGACAGCATCGCCGACTCCCCATTTTAGTCAGTACAAAATCGGCGAGTAGTTCTGTGTATATACACAGAACTGTCGGCTGTCGTAACGTATTTCGTAATTACCGCTGCCTGCCCAGACTACTTGTCAGGCACCTCCTACAGTGCCGGGCCTTATAAGAGGAACACCAAGATTGTCCGACGCGGATTTTCATGGATCTTATATATGTTGTAGAGAGACCTCTCCTGAGTATCTAGGTACGAGCTTTTGTCCTAAGGCGCTCTCGTTTTGAGAAAATCGTTGAAAAAGATATTGAAGTTTACTATTTGTCCCTTATACCGTTAATTTTAAGTAATGTTCAACGAAGCGATCGTAGCGCAGTGGATAAGACAAGGGTTCACACCCCTGGGGGACGTGTGTTCAAGTCCTGCCCGTGAGTTTTTTTTTTCAATCAGTTCGTGCACAATATTAACAAATATATTTCATTTCATGCAAAATTATTTAAAAATTATATTGTTCACAATTTTAATTTTATTAATAAATAAATTTGAAGCAAATCTGCGTTATGGTGTGTATTTTGAATTTCAAATATTTGGAAAATTACCATGGCGAAAAATATCATTTTTGAATAATTTTGCATGAAATGAAATATAGTTGTTAATGTTAATATTCTTACTATAAACTTCAATTTCTTTTTCAACGATTTTCTCAAAAACTAGAGCACGTTAGGACAAAAGCTCGTACCTAGATACTCAGGGGAAGTCCCTATATAACATATATAAGACCCATAAAAATCCGTGTCGGACAATCCTGGTGTTCCCCTTGATAATGCAAATAGATATCGATAAACAAAAAATGCACGCATTGTGTCGCGTAGACTGGTGTAGGAAATTGATGTACAACAAACAAAATTACATATTTTTAGTCATTTACAACATATTTTTCGTACAGTGTAAATTTACAGCTTAACATGATATTCAATAGAGCAATATTAACTAATATTAACTAACATTATTGTTATAATAAACATTCGGAAAACAGTGCAGTAGTATATTAAACATTCAATAATGTGATTATTGATATTATAATGGTGAGTAGTACAATTATGCATGTAGTAATTATTCTGTGTAATTATTGCAGTAATGCCAGTCAGTATAAGTGTTCGCAACACACCGCGAACAACGCAGAATAGCAGTTTCTTTACAAACACTACACAAGGGCGTAGACTCCGCGTCTTTTGCAAAACAAACGCCTACGTATCCACTCTTATACCGAGTATTGAAAGACATCAAAAGTCTTGGTGATTATGGGTCAACGATTGCAGCTTAATAATACTATTTCTCTGATGCAAATCTATGTCGTAGTTCATAAGAATCACTGTATCAGAAAAGGTTCTGATAAAAAAATTCATAATCTAAAACCAAAGACATCTAGAGGTGGTACCATTCCTGTTGTTTTTTAGGGATATTTAAAATTCATACAGTTTGATCTTTTGGCACCAATTTCTGAAGTTCGTCAGCACAATGCCCACCGCAAGAATCAATCGAGAGAACACCTTTGGGTCCGTTAGCCAGGTTTTGAAATGATTTGAAGTGGGCTTTCCAGACGTCGAAGAAAAAATATACATATTTACGGGGGTAAACAATGATTACACAACTCGAGGTCAAAACGTATTCGTAGATTTCTTTACTACCAAAAATAATGTCGAAAGTAAGCATCCACCTGTCGAAATGGCTGGTAAAATTGTATAACTATTTGTTGTTGTTTTAAGGGTTTTCTGACCCTTTACTGTTGAAGAACGGCCGCAGTCCATTTCTAGATTAAATCCACTCTCATCGGCGTTGTATACGTTGTTTCTGCCGATACTAGTGACAAGGGGTTTGACTTCTCTAATAAAATTATTACTTACCAACCGTAGGTCGTTCATACCAGCACGTGTCGACCGAGTAATAAGTTTGGTAATTTTGCGTGACATAGTATTATGCCATATCCACCAATGTTCTGCTTTAAACGTGTCGTGTCCAATTTTTTGTTTAGCTTCGAAAGTCCATGTCATGAATTATTTTTCCATCGTCAATGCTATTTCGAAATTTTGTATGGACGTATTGTGTAATAAACCGTAGTTTATCCGTATGGGTGCCACCCTCTGTTAATACTTTCTTGTCATCTATATAATTGGGTTAGCGATTTCACTTCTTTAAAATACTATTTCACACTTTCGACAGAACGTCATTTGGTTTTATCACTTTTCCAGTATTCTACAGCTGTAATTTTATAATCCAGGGCAATAACGCTGCCTCTTTTCTTCAGGAACACAGGTAATATTTCCATGATTGTCTTCTTCATCTTCTGCTACACCTTCCACACATTGCGCTTCATGTGGCTCTTCTAATCGTTTAAACTCCAATTAGTGTTACATATTCAAAAGAGAACATGTTTTCTTGTTGAGCACTTACAATCATATCCTTCAACGCATCCTGCAACTCTAGTTCTTGAAAGGTCAAAGGAATTACTGCGATGTTAGTTACTTGAAACATTGCTAGTAACATGTTTAACATACTGCGCGAAAAAATGCTAGATACATCATTTGGAACGGCGACCTTATATATGCATCCTCCACCGGTATACGTGACACAATGCGTGTATTTTTTTGATATCTATCTATGTTAAGTATTTAATCCATATCTATCTGAATATATTTCGTATTTCTTTCAAACGTTATCGAAACAAATAGTAATTCAAAGTATTTCATATTTAGAATGACACTTATCTATGTACATCAATCAATGACAACCGAATCTTTATTATCGTTTTTAATAGCTTTACTATTAACTGTCTAAATTTGTTATTCAGCACCGCTTTCTACTTAAAATCGACTTATATATATATATATATATATATATATATATATATAAACTATTAAAAAAGTGGGGTAGGAGACGCCCTGTCGCCCGTTATCTAATATACTTCAATTTTTAGCAAAAGGAAGAATATCTCTGATAGTTTCCGAGTTATTTACAAAAATTCAAAAATCGTGCAAATTCGGGGGAATTCGGCCGCTAAAAAATGCGTTGTTCTTATAGCAAGGTACTTTTTCAGTCTGTACAGTTTCATCGAAATCAAAATTTCTCAGTTGCCGGTGGGGAACACCTACGAGTGACCTACGAGTTATAGACGGTCGGTCCTGTACATCTGTCTCCATCGCCTCAATTATTTAATTTATTACAAAATTCTGATTTTGAAAAATCGTACACGTGAGTATGAAATTTTTCTAAACTTACAAAGTTTGACAATCTCTTCGACCCTCTAACAAATACTTTTTGTCGTAAACCCTTAGACCATATAGTACATGGACTAAGCATAGGGAACCATCGCAAGAAAGGCGGCCACAGATGGTGACGTTATATCGGCTTTTTCCGATGTTTCCCGATCACATGGGCGCTGACAGCAGCATATCATATAAGTATTGCACCCCGTTGCGTGCAATCGGAAAACATCGGGTTTCGTCGTTACCATATTACGTCACGATCACTGCTCCTGTGTGACCGGCAAATGGCGGCCTATGAGCAGTCCATGTACTGTATGGTCTAAGCGTAAACCCCGTTTGTCATGGTTTTTGTCATCGATCCCCAAGGTGTAGCCAAGCAACCCTTTTGGATAACTAAGTAATGGTTTGTACTCATATCGAGAGATGTCGCTTGTGCTGTCAACGTTGAGACGGTGCTTTCGCGCGTTAATTTAAAACATTTTTCAAGCAATTTATTTGTAATACCGTATTAATTATTTTTGAACTTAACATGTTCCTTTTCCCATAATTAAAAAATTGGGTCATGGATTCCTGGTAAAATGACCGTACAACCTTGGGGGTCAAGGCATCTCAAATTGGGAAACCACGCTCTAATAGGACATAAGATCCGATGTAAAAGGGAAAGTTTAGCAATCTTTCACAACATTTGCGAAGTGACATGACCACAAATACAGAAAAAGAAACTTTAAAAATGATAAACACTCAAATTAAACTAAGTAATGGTTTTGGTATCCAAAATGAGTGCGATTTACCATTTAACATTAAATCTCAAAATTTATGTGAAAACGATTGATCATAAGCGATTTGTAAATAATAAAAAGATCTGTTTTACTTACCGGTTCTTCTTCTAAACTTCCCCATTCCTCGTTATCCCATCCATCCGTCGCTTTATTAGTAGCCGACCCCGACGGTGGACTGGTAGGATCGCTCGTAACTTCACCACCTCCACTACCGCTGCTACTCGCCATTTGTCCACCGGTCTGTTAGAAAGGAAAAATTAAGAAAGCAAAGAATAGGGCTATCTACCGATTTCTTTCCACAATTTTACCTCCATATCGCCCCAATTCTCGTTGTCACCCCACTGCTCGTAATCGTAGTCGGACGCTGATTCGTTACCCCTGCTACCGTCCTCGTGTTCCAGTGACGTCATTGAAGTCACACTGGAAGTAGTGGTGGATATGCTGCTACTCGAAGGTTGTTCTAAATGAATAGGGATAAAGAAGTACATACTTGAATTCAATGGTGCCAAATGTGTATTTCGACGTAATTATTAAGTTACCATTCTCAATGGAAAAATACAGATCACAAACGAAAGAAAACGTTACTCGTGAACGCCGAAAAGTCATGTTAAGACGGCGACTGACTTGTAACAAAACATTGTAATGTAACACGAGTAGAACTTAATTAGTAGAGGAAACTGTCATCGTGTAAGCTCGTTGCGAGAATTACATTACAATGTTTAATGCTTTGGTCAAGTCAATTGCCGACTTTAAGCGAAGTGTATGAATAGTACATTCTTCCTTTTTCTTTTGATGATGATAATTTAGTTGTTGCATGAATTTCGAAAATGGAGTGCGTTAATTTATTTAGAAATCTATCGACCAAACGAGCTTGACGTGTCGTGATTCAATGCTTTCGTAAGTTTTACCGCTGGAAAGATTAAACTTTAAATACAAGAAAATCACTTCAGCAATTCTCTGGTAAATTTTTTGCTTTTTCTTGAATGTGATTGGCTAATATCGACGCCCAAATTACACAAAGCGCAGCGTATCTGACATCATGGCACTTATTATTTTGTGTAACATACCCCCACTTATTCGAGGTATTTGTCCCTTTTCGATTGTGCCTCGGTTCAGAACGCCGCCTACTGCATTCTTAACGTAAACTTTGTGCACAAATAAATAGATATTATAAGTGTTCACGCATCTTTTATGGCATAATATGTAAATGTGTTCTCCCATCTAAAACATGAAATCATCTTCTGGGGACCCTTAATGGACGTGGAGAGAGTTTTCATCTTATAGAAGGCTTGTATAAGATCAATATTTAATATTAAACGACGAGATCCATGTAAAAATACTTTTAAGAATTATAATTTACTTACATTGTCCGCCATTTACGTCTTGGAATGTGCATTATTTGTAAAATACAATTACAATGGTATATTTAAAAAGTACAAACTTGTGCACAATCATAGCACCGGGACTATGTCGCATGGTCATCTGTTGTCACCAGCAATGCGCTTTAATAGGATACAAAAAAACCGTTGTGCACCAATGTATAAAAGTCTATAATTATTTACCAGACGCCATAAAAAGCCTCTTGTAAAAATCAAGCACAAACTAAAGACATTGCGAGATTGCTGAATGAGCGTGTATGGAAGGGTTTTAGTGTTTTGTCTTATCCAGGCATACAGTTACAAGGGGAACACCAGATGACTCCGCTTTCGATTTTGACAGGTCTTAGATATGTTATAGGAGGACCTCCCCTGAGCATCTGGTTGACGGCTTAAATCGTACTTCGCCCTGGTTCGGCTGGTTTTTGAAAAAATATAGCTGTGACTTCCATGCGTTCTTTATATAGTTGTAAGGTTAGTTGTAACTTAAACATGATCAAGTACACCGCTACCACGCTGGAGGTCCCTTGTTCGATTCTCCTACGTCCTTTTTGTCAAATAAAATTGACAAAAAAGTACAAGGGTGGGCATCGAACAATGGACTTCCAGCGTGGTAGCTGTGTACTTGATCCACTACGCTACGCTGCTATGTTTAAGTTACAACTAACGTATATAAAGAACGCATGGAAGTCACAGGTATATTTTTTCGAAAACCAGCCGAACCCGGGCGAAGTGCGAGTTAAGCCGTTAACCAGATACTCAGGAGAGGTCCTCCTATCACATATCTAAAACCCGTCAAAATCGAAAGCGGAGTCGTCTGGTGTTCCCCTTGTTAGTTTATTTCATTATGATTTATGACATGAAGTATAGTGTACATTGTGACTGTATTGCTTGCATGAATTATTCACATCTGTCTTGTTCTACACATTTGTATTTTATGGAACGAAATATATTATTATTATAAATTGGCAAATACGTCCGCCTTTCGCACCAGTGAGGGTCAGTTATTTTGTGATTTATGTTTCTTTAACTGACAATGATAACTTAGTTTCATCAAAATATCTATTCGAATACAGTAGAAGCCGCTTATTGTGATCAATTTGGAACAAACCCTTTTTGATAACATTAACCGAATGATAACAGTAAGCGGAAGATAAATATAAATGTATTTTTCTATGCTGATGTAGTCAATAATAAATATGTATGTATGTAATCAAATTATTTAACGACTTACAAATAAAATTCAAGGGAAAAATTAACGATTAATCAACAATTTTTAATATTTTACCAAATTTGTTTATTTTTTATCATCGATACAATACGTAGGTACATTTATTTACACTTTACGATTTCATTCGAAAAACTGGTCGATCGTCGTTTGACGTTTATTTTTATTAATAAGATTTTGTATGTATATTTCCAAATCATAATATCTATCAAAATTACTTTCTCGGAATTGTACACCACGTCGGAGAATATTTAACGCTTCTTGCATCTGGCCATTAGTTGGCGGCTCTTCAGACATTTCCTCTTCTTCTTCTTCTCCTACTTCGGGTAATTCAGGATTACTTCCTTCGGACGATTGATCCACAACTTCCCGACAAATGTTTGATATAGTCATTGTGGCAGCTGTTTGAACATCATTGTCGATATCCACCCAATCGGAAAATTCGCTTTTGGACAGACCTTGAACTACAAAAAAATTAAAAAATATTATTTAGATGTACAAAACAAGTTCTTTTTTCATACCTTCTAAAATGTCAGCGCACGTTTCATGGAGATCAGGTTCTTCATCACCAGTTTTGGAAAAACCTCCTTTTCGAAAACAGTTTCGGATCGTTTCTGGTTCAACTTGCCTCCATGACTTCACCAGCAAATGCAGCGCATCTAGAAGACTGATTTTTTTGCTATCGCATCTGCAGTAGGTGCATCTCGATTCTCATCAAGTTCTTGTATAATTTGGGCTCGAATTTGCCCTCGATAGTATTCTTTGAATGTTCGAATGATTCCTTGATCACATGGTTGTATCAATGCCGTAGTGTTCGCAGGTAAGAAAATAAGTTGGTTGTTCGTCAAAAACTGCATTCACTTTGTGCGCAGTACAATTGTCTACTAATAAGACGATTTGGCGTTTCAATTTTTTGTCCCACCTGAGTAACCACTCGCTGAACAAGACACTTGTCATCCAAGCATTCGCATTAGCAAAATACTCCACGGGCAAAGTTTTAACACCTTTAAAACACCGAGGATTCTTACTTTTTCCTATCACTAGAAGTTCTTCCTTTTTCACCTTCCATATTAACAGAACATAACACTGTTACTCGTTCTTTCGAAGATAAGCAACCTCTTACTTTATCGTTTTTGAACAAATAAGTATGATTAGGCATCGCGCGAAAGTAGAGTCCTGTTTCATCTGCATTGTAGATGTCCCGAGGCGGATATTTTGCAATAATTTCTGGCCATTCCGAACGTATCCAGTCAGCGGCTGCTAACGAATCAGCACTTTTTTTCTTCACCGTGCAGAGGTCTATAAACGATGTTTTCTCGCTTTTCCACCGATTGAACCATCCGTCTGTTGCAATGAAATTTTCTTTCCCCATAGTTTTGGCTATATCTTCTGCTTTTTGACGCATGATAGGACCATTCACAGAGGCATTTTTTTCGCGAACATTTGTAAACCAAATTTTTAAAGCTGATTCAACTTGATTATCCTTTCCAGATCTTTCCCTTTTTCGTTTTATGTTTTCATTCGAACGCGCACACGTTTCTATTTCTGTACGATTTTTTAAAATTTTACACAACAGCGGTTGCGAAATTTTTAATTGTACCGCAGCATTCCTTTGACTCATTTTCGGAAGTTTATCGAAGTTATCGAGAATTTGTCGTTTTTCTTCGTTCGATAGATCGCGACGTTTTTTATTCACTTCTGCCATGACCACGGTGGTTTATGCGAAATTTCAATAATTTACCCGTACACAAGACTAGAACGTGAGATTCGTAGAAGAGTATAGGAGAAACTGAATATCATTTAAACGAACGGACCTTTTATACATAAAGTACATCAAAAAAAAAGATGACCTCTTCATAATATAGAAATAACAATTCGTTAGATTGTAATATGCGATATGAGAGTTTTAATTGAAATCGGCGAGAAAAAGCGGCTCGTTCAAAGGAGTTGCGCTGCAGACACCGTCGCCTGAAGAAACTTTCCGACAAAGGATACTATTCATAACTAATAACATTAAGCGGCTTTTGATTACAATATGCGGCTTTCTTTCAATGAGTTTTAAATAGAGTGATTTGGGACCAAAGGTTTTCGATAACAATAACCGTTTGATAACATTAACCGTGATTATAATAAGCGGCTTCTACTGTATATTCAAATCAATGTATGCTCTGTTCATCTAACAGAAATAGTTAAGCCGCTCCCCATAAATTTATATCAATGAGCGCGACAGACAGTTTAACATGCTATAAATTAGTAAAAGCGTGGCAATTTTGAAATAAGCATATGAAATTTGAAATGCTTCCTTATTTATTAACTA
This sequence comes from Chrysina gloriosa, assembly GCA_038088585.1. Lineage (NCBI taxonomy): Eukaryota > Metazoa > Arthropoda > Insecta > Coleoptera > Scarabaeidae > Chrysina > Chrysina gloriosa. The sequence continues at coordinate 51,364,994 of CM076088.1, forward strand.
GACGTTACAATAATTTCAATAACCATAAAAAATATAACAGTAGTACTTATTTATAACACCCAAAATTACTATAAAGAATATACAAATTATCTCAGTAAAAATTATTTTTCTAAAAAGTACATATTTGATTAATTACTGAAACTGTTTTAATCGGGAAGGTAAAATAATTATACAGATATTTTCATTCATCAAAGACAGATTTTAATAAATGAATTGAAATAACAGCAAAGCGAATCAACAGCGAAACACTGTCAAAACCTCGAAACAAAATGATCCTTGATCTTGGCCAGCTTGACACCGCAGACGTGCACTCGTTGACATTTTCTTGAAATTTTGTGCGCTTTTGTAGGGAGTGGCTTAACTATTTCTGTTAAATGAACAGATTATAACAAGGGTAAGAACCATATTTGTTCGTTTCCATTAGAAACAAAAATACAATAAATAAATAAATAAATAAATATATATATATACCTATATATATATATATATATATATGTATATAAGAAAATTGCGAGGGTATCATACCTAAGGAAGCAGGTTTTGACAGCACCCTACTCGCAGCAGTCGGATAGGATCTTTTATCGGTGTCCGATTGGCTTCTGTAGAACTTCGCGGTGACCGCCGTCACTGCCCAGCCAGCCCAAGTAGCGGCAGCGTTACTAATACTAGGCGTGGCAGTGTGTACATCTGCTTCTGCAAAATCGTGCCACTCTTCATTCAGGTTTTATCATTCTTACTTGCGTGCAAATATAATCGTTTAACTTACGCTTAACTAAACTAGAATAACTATAAGACCTACACGTATTTATAGATAGAGTTGGTCAATTTGCGGGCGCATAAAAGATTATGCATAAAATAAAACATTGCTCGTTGTCGGCAAGTAGGCAACATTTTTAAAACAAACCTCGAACTGCAAAGTAGCAGTTACGGTAGCGTATATGTATACACAACAGATCTCATTGAGATTCGCAGTTATACTGAAGGTTGTATCGAACCCCGCCATTGCTCGTTGGTGCTTGTGAGCAACTCTCTATATAGAACCCTACCAGTAGTTTCTTGTTAATAATTAATATTCGTGTACAGCTCTCGCAATATAAGTTGGCGAAGGGTGGGAGTGAGTTCGCGCAGATAGAAGAGGGATAGATTGCCTATCATTCGTCGTTTCCCTACGGAACTCATATTGATACGACAATGGTAATTCCTATGCACTATCCGAATTAGACAGGAGGGAGGTACGTCCCCTAAATACGTTTACGCCGCATCTCCACCGCTCGCCAAGTTATATTGCGAGAGGTGTACAGTCTAATCATTTACTCGTAAGGGGTGGGGATTGAATACGCCGTGGAAACTTCAGAGAAAGTGGAGGTGGTATTAGTGTGTAGGTAGCAAGCGTCTAGGTCAGAACGATATACGCTGTTGTCAAAAAGTGAATATCTTATCGTACTCACAACTCACGAGTAAATAGATAGGGTGTATAGACATTAAAATTTTTTATGACAAAATAATGTTTAGCACGAGATAAAAAAATAAGATGTATACCCATGCTTTCCCGCAGGCTGGGGTCCTCCGAAACCTTCTCCAACTTTCCTAGAAAACCCTTTAATTGTACGAAACGCGGAGTCCCTAACGATTTTCTCCGGATCCATCGTTAGTTGGCACAGTGCCGGTAGTATTCTCGCGGATACTTCGGCAAGAAGGTAATACTGTTGCGTTGCAGCTAAAGCTAGTATACCTGCAAATAAAGTTAGTATGAAGATGCCAACTAGTGCTCATTAAATTTATCGTATTTTCCAAAATACGTAGACCACTACAACCGTATAAACTGAAAAAATATGCGAACAATTTAATATTAACAATATAGTTATACCGTAGAACCTCTCAATACCGCTGGACACGAGCGCTTAGGGAGGATGTTTCTTGGAATTCCAGTTCCCCCACTCTTACTGCAAAACCTCGAACTCGAAAATTAGTTCGCGCCCTCTAAATAGCGCCGCGCGACCACAGCGGTCATTCCGTGCCAATCCTCGACATTCTGGCCCATTTTTGTATGCACATATGTATAATAATCTTAATATGTACGATAAATTTTGAAAACGATTGATAAGTTCAAATAAATTATGTGAAAGAAAATATATAACTTTTTCAATAAGTAATTTTTTCCATAGAAAGTATAATTTTACACAATGTAACATTTTTATGAATGGATAGCAATATACTTTTTATATCAAAAAACATTTCATTGAAAAAGTGTAGAAATATGATACGAATGTATTACATTTTACAAGCAGTGGTGTTGAGAGGAAATGCGGAAAACGCCGGGGCGCCAGAGTGTACTGTAGGAGTGGAGGCAGCGCTCGTTAAGGCGTCATGTTGATTATTGTGAAATTTGAATCTCCCGCCTGTAAAACAACCGCTATAGTTGGTAACACTGACTAGTGTTTTTTATTCAATAAAAAGAACTAGATATATAATTCATCGATAAAGGATAACAGACAATGAGCGAACAATAAAAAGTTACCATTACGTGTTACAAGTGTCGTTTTATTTCATAACAAGTACACAGTCCAGAACAGCGCCTGAGTTCGAATTAGGGAAACGGCGGTATTGGGAGTGGCGATATTGAAAGGTTGTACTCTAGTAATAGTAAACTATTTTCGAGAGACAAAATTTTAACAAAATAAAATGCAGAGGATTCTCTATAAATTACCTAATAAATTAGGTGCGTTAATGGGCAGTTAACTAGTAACCGTGCCAAAACTTATAAAGTAAGCAAAATTTGTGCACGCCAATAATCCGTGAGGAAATTTAAGCTTTATCAATCGCAGTGCAAATGCAGTTGCGGTTTGCGATTGACATTTTCGGCGATTTCAGCTACTCTAAAATTTCAAGTGAGAACTGAAGCACGTATTAAACCATTCCAAATAAATAGTTCTTTACAAAAACTTGTGTTTTAATACGACTAAGTACAACTGACCATGAACTAATGCTTGTAAATAAATTTAGTGACGTCGCTAGACTCGCCGGACTCACTCGTAAAGTCTCGGACCTGGTCGGAGACATTCAAATAAGTTGAATTTTAATTAAGATTTATAACATATTGCTTGCCTAAATAAATATTATTATACAACAAACGGACACCTATTTATATAATTATTTCAATAAACATATATTTCGATGAAAAGCTCAAACTTACGTACACTCTATTACAACTGCCAATCGTGTTGTGCAGGGTTTCGTCGCTTGCGCTCGAATTTCTTGCTTTCAGGCGTTATCGAAGGTTACCCTCGTAAATACTCGAAATTTACTTTTATGTTCCACTATATTCAATAAAGATTATCCTCTTCTTTAATTTCTCTGCCAGTCCTAAACTCCTATAAATTTCGTTCACGATTTCCCCCAAAAGTATTTCAAGGAAAGTACGTCCCAGTCGAGTTTAAAACGCAAGAGTTTCTGCATCATTCAGGAGCAATTTCTTTCCATTAATACGAAAATACAAAAAATTGATCTGGACTTTTTGTTAAAGTTAAATAATATACTGGAACAATAATCTCCATGTGGCACAATTAAAGATTTGTATAATTTAACATACACACTCCGGCTTTTTCCTATTCTCCGTAAGAAACCAACCTTTTTTGACATTTTATTCATTTTAAACTTAGCGTTTTCTTTAAACGATAGACTTTTATCTAAAACTATTCCCAAGTATCTTTCAACTTCGTTATTGTTCAGATACATTTTAACGCAACTCGTATTAATACTATTTCATTTGTATCTACTACCTATACGCGCAAATTTGGATTTTTGTATTAATACTTATAGAGTTATTACTATGGACCGGACCGACAACTTCCCCTATTGCGTCACAGCGACGCACGAACAGAGTCGTGCCGTTCTTAAAAATAAGATAGAGCAGTCATGCTTTGATTTTTAGGTTATCATTTTTATATCTTTCAGATCTTTTGTTAATACAACTTTTAATAAATATACTTAATCTATGTGGTTTAGGATTAGCAAAGTTTAGTTTTCTTCTATTATTTTTTTTTTTTTGAGTAGACATCGCTAGATCTCTTTCTTTCTGTCATATTAAGAGGATTGTTTTAATTTTATTTGTTGAAACTAGCAATACATATTAGCCTCTCACAAACGTCCTTCGTCAAGAAATCATGACTTCTTGGATTAAGAATCATGACTGCTTCACAATTGTTAATAATACGGAGATTTACTGTAATCTATGTTAGGGGACTTTGAAATATGTAAAAAAAAAGAAGATTTTTAGCGATTTTTGCGAAGTACATGTGGCTGCGAATATTCCATTTCAGAGGTTTAATAATCCAATTTATAGACAATTTCTTGCAAAATATACAAGTAAACATATTCCAGATAAATCAACTTTACGCAAAAATTATCTTCCAAAAATATATGCCAATGTAAAGTATAAAATTCGGGAACATGTGGGAGACAACTAGTTTTGGATTCGAACAGATGAAACCATGGATATATTAGGCAGGAGCATGGTTCATGTTATGATAGGTTTCTTGCATTCTGATCATCCAAGCATGTCGTATTTGATAGCGGCCAAAATAATTGAACTGCTGAATGCAAATACGATAGCTGGTGCCATTGATAGCAGCATTGATGATATATCCGAAAGTGCTGTGAACAAAGGTTTACTTTTTGTTAGTGATGCTGCCGCTTATATGATAAAGGCTGGGAGACTAATAAAAAATAGATTTGAAAATATGCTTTATATTACATACATCGCCCATGCTTTGCATAGAATTGCAGAATTCGTGAAAGAGCAATTTCCACACGTAAATGAATTAATTAGCGGTACTAAGAAAATATTTTTGAAAGCGCCAGTAAGAGTTACTATCTACAAAGAAAAATACCCTTTACTTCCATTACCGCCGTTACCTATCGTAACTGGATGGGGGACGTGGTTAGAAGCCTGATGTTTTTACTCCGAAAATGTAGAAAAAGTTGTAAATGTTGTAAATAATTTAAACGAGGATGCACAAAGTGTAGTTAAATGCAAAACTGTCTTATAAGACTCATTTTTGCAATATAATTTAGGATTTATTACAAAATATTTTGGCGATATACCTAAGAACATAAAATATCTCGAAACGCGGTTTTTGCTCGCAATCCTGATTTTGTGATATTAAGAAATCTCTACATACAGTGAAGATAATGAATGTAATTTTAAATACCATATTCACAAATTTCATTTTCAATATGTTTAGTTTCTTTATATTTAAAAATATAGTAACCAGCACGCGTACATATCTAACAGCAGAAAATTTACATTATATGTTAAATCGTATTTACCGTGACATATAATGCTTTGTAAATATATATATATATATATAAAAATACGAATCTAGAGAGCGAAAATTAGATCAAAACATATTTAAATTTATTCCTTAATATTTTATTTACCCCTTCTTCATCATCAAGCCTTTCAGCCCGTTGGGCTATGGCTAACGTCTTATGACGTTTTTGAAGTTCTATTTGATGAGGTGAACTACTCCTCTTGCTCCCTGTGTTTTAAAGCTTGCTATGAGTCCTGGCGGCCTGTGTTATTTTCCTCCATTCTTTCCTGTCCCTTGTTACACTTCGTTAACTAAAATAATTCCCTCGTCATTTTAAATACGCGATTAAATTATTTCTTTCTTAATATTTTAGCCAATATCTGTGTGCATTCAGTTGAAGGAAAGTTATTTAAAATTATTTTTGCAATTTTGTGTTTGCGAGTATGCGTTCGTGTCCTTTTTGCCAACCCTCGGTCAACTAGTAGGTAAAAAAGGCCTGCATATTCTTCGTAAACTGACCACCTCAACTTTCTAATTTCGTCGCTTACCGTTAGTAACCCCTCACACCCTTCAGCGACGTTTAAATACAAATCGCGCGAATTTTTCGGAAGTCAGTCACTTGCTGACACCCACAAACTCAACGCTTCACTTAGTGCCTCTAAGTAAGTGCTCATACACTCGCATACACCACTACCATCGGAGCCCCCGTCTCCGCCATTCTTCGAACTCAGGTACCACGCCGTAAGTTAGCCCTATCGTTCTAATTTACCTAATTTATCGTTCATATTATTACTTAACACCACGCATTCACCCATTCAGGCACAAACGTACGACTACGCATTTTCCAAATTTAAACCGCATTTGATTATCGTTTTTTTGCTTTAATTATTAAACGATTTAATTAATACAATTAATATACGTCTCAAAGGACAGTGCTCGTTTTATTTACCAAGCAAATAAATACGTATTTTAGCTTAGTTTAACCCTTTGCACTTCTCCACGTTCAACTTCACCAAAATCATTAATGTTATTACGTAAGGGAGGTGTCAAGCTAGCCGCTCAATCAATTATCTATCAATTAATAATCAACAACAATCATTTTTTTTATACAAATCAAACACCTTGCAATCAAACTCACCCCCTCACCCTGCAAACACACACACCCTTTAATCAAATCAATCACCAACCCCCATCTTTCACACCCCCGGTAATTAACACCCTTGCTTTTGATCTGCAATCGATTATCTTCATCACTTTTACGTCTTCCTCCACAGCATCTCTCCATCTCTTCCTTGGTCGTCCCTTACCTCTGGGCCATATCGGAATCCACTGGGTTATCCTTCTTATCATATCTGTTGGTTTCCTTCTCATGATGTGGCCTGCCCATTGGAGCCGTTGAGCTTTAGTGTGTCTTATAATATTTTCTCCCCCAAGTTGATCTTCTATTTCTTTGTTAGTTTTCGGTCTTATTACTCCCTGTTCTGTGACGTGCGGCCCTAATATTGCTCTTAAAACTTTTCTTTCTGCTATCTTTAGGTCTTCTTGTTCTTTTTTAGTGATTGCTGTAGTCTCCATTGCATACGTGATGACCGGCGTTATTAAAGTCTTGTAAATCTTGATCTTGGTTTTCTTCGTTAGTGTTTTGTTTTACAGTAGTGACGTATTTCGTCCAAACGCTTGTAGTCCTTTTAATATTCTTTGTCTCACCCTCTCTTTCCCATTCCTGTCCATTAGTACACCTAAGTAGTTGAACGATGAAACTTCCTCAAATTTGTGGTTCTGTGTTCTCAGGTAGCCTCGCGTATTGGTTTCAGTTCTTCCTATCTTCATATATTATGTTTTAGCTTCATTGGTTTCCATACCCAGTTTTCGTGCTTCCTTCTCCAGACGTTCCAGGGCTAGTGTCAATCCTGTTCTTGTGCTACCAATTATTGTGACATCGTCTGCATACGCCATTATTTGCAATCCATCAACCATTATATTCTTTCTGTCTAATTCGGCTTTTCTAATGGCACTTTCTAAAACTAAATTGAATATTGTTGGAGATAGCGGGTCTCCTTGTTATACTCCTTTGATTACTTCGAACGAGTCTGTCGTTGTTCGCATGTATCTCACTTTAGCTTTTGTATTTCTAAGACTCATTCTTACCAGCGCCCTCAATTTTTCTGATATTCCCATTAATTTCAATGCCTCTATTATTTCATTCCTGTTGACGGTGTCAAAGGCTCCCTTAAAATCAATAAAGACTAGATGTATTTCTCTGCCATGCTTCCATGTCTTCTGGATTATTTGCTCTACCGTGTGTATAGCATTTATGGTCGATCGATTGGGTCTGAACCCATTTTGATAATCACCAAGGATTTTCTCTGCCTGTTCTTTCAATACTGTATTTACCAGATTGGCCAGTATTTTGTAAGTGGCGTTTAGCAACGTTATTGGTCTGTAGATCCTGCAATTTTCTCTATCTCCTTTTTTATAGATAGGCACTATTACTCCGGTGCACCATTCTTCGGGCATGCTGTTTTGCTTCCAAATTTCCTTAATCAGATCGCTTATTTGTGTTTGTAGTTTATGTACTTGATTAATTCCACTTCTATTTCATCTTCACCGGGTGCTTTGTTGTTTCGTAGCCTGCTGATTTCCTGCAGTATCTCCTTCTCGTTAGGGGTTCTTCTTTCTCGTCTTGATTTTTAGTTATTTGTTCATCATACTCTTGTGTACTTTCTTTTCCTTCCGTATACATGGCCTCTTTGTAGTATTCTCTCCATATGTATCCTATTTTGTCTGGATCCTGTTCTGCTTTACCGTTTATATATTTCACGCTTCTTGTTCTTACTGCTTTATTATTTAGTTGTTTCGTATTTCTATAGAATTCTCTTGTGTTATGGCATCGGCTTGAGTGTTCTATCTCTTGCAGTTTCAAATTTATCCACTCATTCTTCTTGCTTTTATATATCGTGTTTGCTTTGTTTCTCTCCGTCTCATATGTCTTCCTGTCCTCCTGTTCTTTTTGTCTTAATCCAATCCATTCTGGCCACATTCTTTCGTTTTCTTGCCTTTTCACATTCTCCATCAAACCACTCCTTCGCCTCCGCCTTTTGTTTCGTTGTTTTGAGTGTTTCTTCAGCTGCTTTGGTTATATTTTTCTTCAGCCCCTGCAATGCCTGCTTTATTTCCTGTATGCATATTGTTGCACTTTGTAGACTGTTTGTAATTGTTTCTTCTAATTTTCGTCTTGTTTCTTCGTTTTCTAATATATCTACCTCCCATTTCTTTGTGTTCTTATTTTCCCCAGCGTTGGTGCTTCTTGTTTATGCCTTGTATTATTGCCACCACTAGATAATGGTCTGTCTCTGCTTGTGCTCCCTAAATGTTCTCGTGTCTGTTGTTTTGTTTCTTACTCCCTTTGTTGCTATTATGTGGTCTATTTGATTTTCCGTTGCTCCTGATGGATGTCTCCATGTGACCTTGTGCTTTCTTGGATGTTCGAATTTGGTTGATAGAAAAGTCATGTTTAACATTCCCGCTAGCTGACTCAGTCTGTGCCCGTTGTCATTAGTGTGTTCATGAATTGTTCCTTTTCCCTTTCCTGCCACTTCTTTCAAATATGATTCTCGTCCTATTTGGGCATTAGCGTCCCCTAATATTATAATTTCATTATTCTTCGGTACTTCTTCACATAGCCGGCTTAGATTATCATAGAAGCGGTCTTTTTCAGTTTCTTCTGCGACTTTCGTGGGTGCGTACACATTAATAATTGAGATGTTATTAATCTGCATTCTCAGCCTCAGAACTGCCAATCTTCCGTCCACTGGTTTAAACTGCATTATATGATTTACCCACTCTTTCCCTACGTAAAATCCCACTCCTCTATTTCCCCGTACCTCTTCCCCGCTGTACAGAAATGCGTACTTGTCTTTTGTTATTTCACCCGAGCCTTTCCATCTAATTTCTTGTACCGCTGCCATGTCTATATCATACTCATGTAACTCTCTAGCAGCTTCTTCCATTTTCCCTGATCGTAACATAGTTTGAATATTCCGCGTTGCTATTCTTATCTGTCTTTTTCTAATATTCTGCTTGTCCTTTTCCAATTTCCTTTCCTTTTCCGTTTCCATCTCGTTTGCCATGGTCGTCCTCGTTCTTCCGCTCTCTCTTCTTCTTTTTAGTTTTTTGAGTTTCTGCCCTCGTTTTCCTGTCCGCTCTCAAGCAGTGCCCCTTTCTCTCTATCCAATCTATATTCCCCTCCTTCAATTGTAATTCTTTGGTATCATATTTTTACTTTTTTCCCGTCTTTTCTTTCTTTATCTCCCACTTGTTTAAGCTTCCTCTGTATTTCTTGTTCGCCTTTTGTTAATTCGTTGTCTATATATATTCTCTCCTTTATTTGTCTAAGTTTATTTATTTCTCATCACTGCGTCTTTATCCCTAGTACTTTCCAACTCCATCTTGTATACTGCCTCTCCCATCTTTATCACTTCTCTTATGTTTACATTTACCTGTATTGTGCTTTTCATAAAATTCTCTAATCCTATCTTCATATCATGCTTATCCTCCGTCGTTAGCTTCATTCCTATCATCACCATATTATTCTTTGATATTGTCTTCTCCATTCTGTACATTCTCTTTTTCATATCTATCATTTGTTTCCTCATTATCTCATTTTCTGTCTTATACAGTTATTACATATCCATTTGTATAGTGAAGCGAGTTCTTCATTAATCATTTTTACTATATTGCCTACGTCATTAACACATACATACAACATACCAGCCTCTGCAAATATATGTATATCGCAATTATTATTAATCCTAACATGAAATCATTAACATACAAGTTAAACAGCAATGGTCCCACTACAGTTCCTTGTGGAACACTGTAGTGAGTAGCTCTATTTTCTGACTTATCCGATGAATTTGTCCCAATTTGAGTATGCCCCGGTACAGAGCACCATCTACTACATTCTGAACGTGAACTCAGTATAGTATCATTTTTATAAGCAAAAGAATTTTGGCAAGTTTACAAAACGCCTAAATTTTAATTTTTCATAATCTATGCGACAAAAAAATAGTGTAGACATATTTTTTTAATTTGGATTCGTATTTTGATCGGTACGGCATACAACAACCATTTTTGGAAGAGGATGTAGGAGGTAATGGACCAGACTCGGATCAGGATCATGGTATAAAGGGAAAAAATGATATATGACTCACCTGCGTTCCTAGCAGGAGGAAACGGATCTCTCATCGCCCTAATAAAAGCGGATATAAGCACTTTCTGGCGTATCTGGGGGTGTAAATGTTGTGCAATTTTACCCAAGCAAACGGTCGTGTTCGTACGAATTCCGCCGTGATCGTCCTTGAGTTGTAACCGGGCGAAGTGTCGCAGAACCTCATTGTTCAGATTGTTGTAGTTTAATCTAGGCGCTAGATGTATCACAGACTAAAACATAAATATTATAGATGCAATATTGCAAAGAAAATTAGTAAAAAATGAATAAAAAGAAATAGGGTAAGTTAAAGAAACTAATAACATGTTGGGAGAGAAATTTGAGACGAGTGAATTACTAGGTACCTATACTGGTCAATGGTAATAACTAAGGTTAGATAAAAGAATGGATGACGTGTTATCATTAAGCAGTGTAAACCGGTCTTTGTCTCCACTTACGTGGAAGGCGCGACATTAAAATTCGGAGAAGTAAGGGCGTTGGTTCGGTTTACACTACTAAATTGCAACACATCATCCACTGTTTTATTAAACCTTAATAATAACATTTTCTAACTAAATAAGTCTTACCACATGTAATTCGAGAAAGGTACCGAATACGTATTTCAACAACTGTAAATATATCTTCACTATACTATTCGGTATGCAGTGACCACAATTATATAATTGCATTCCCCGCTTCTTGTTGGTGAAGGAGAAACAAATCGAATAAAAATCTTCCGATATTTTGACTTTACTTGTGTCTATTTGCGTGAAGCAAACAAAGCCTCGTGTGCGCAATAGCACGATATGGCAGTACAATAATTAAACCACAGATCGGGATCTATCTTCAGGAAATACGACCGTATCCGATGCATATAAAAACCGATTGTAAACGCGACTGCAGCCCCCAAGCCCCACTTATTGTCATTTTGAAAACAAACAACGAATAGTGAAACGGTATTTAAGTAAACTATGACGTCGATCCAACTCTTCTTTAATCGATTGTCCAAAATAAGTAACACGGCAGGTATAGCTCCGATTACGACGTGTATCCACGCTATTTCAGGCTGAATAACGCCATATCTGAGCCAAATTTCCGTCACGAAGCACGGGTAGGATATGGTTTTAATAAATATTTCGGTGTTATACAACCATCTCCAGAGATCATAATTCGACAAATCGAATGCGTATATAAAGGTACCAATAGTCCCGTGCAAAGTCGTGAACAAATAAGCTCCAAATAGGAAATCGAATACATTTCTGAAACCATCTTTTAATCCTTTTTCTATTAAGAAACGGGAAAAGCAATATCCCGTAACTGCAGTCAATGATAAGTACGAAATGAACGGATGAGGTCGGGAGAACATGTTTCGGATCACAGAGAATTTTGACAAAAAAGCGACATTATGACATTTGACTGTTACAATGACAATCAAAGCGACATTTAAGTTAAGGATTATGTGTCGTACATAGTTCCTTTGTTTCTTTTTTAAAGCGAGCATAAACTGGTCATAGTTGAATCTTTCTTCAGAGCAGATGTAGTAAAAATTATTTTGTTTTGCAACTTCATATTCAGGTTAAACTTTATGACGACATAGTCAATTTTAAGTTTTATGCAGTCGAACCTTAAGTCGACACTCTCATAATTCGAATTTCTTCCTAAGTCGAACTCCCTGTTGCACTAGCGTGCAATTCTGTAAGTAGAATTTCTTAAGGCGAAAGCTCCCCGTAAATCGAATTATTTTCGTAGCACATATTGAAAATACAATGAAGCGTAGATAATCCGAACTAATTAATGTTTAGCCCTATTCACATTATCGACTCGTTCGGATCTTTGAACATGAAACAAAAACAACTAATTTAAAGTGAAGGTTTCAATAGGCAAACATACTACAAACAAAAACTAGACAGATTTAAAAAGTCTGATACCTTTTGAATCTCGTTTCTTTACTACCAAAACTATAACCTGTCGTAGAAATACAAGCTGTGTTGTCATACACCCACGCATTTTTTCCAGCCAATTAATAGTTGTCTCTGGAGTATTGAACGCATCAGCGTGAGTATGTCTGACTTTCTTCATCCTGCTTTTCAGTTACGACACCATTTGCATCTACAGGTGCTTCTCTATCCGTTACAGCAGTCAGAATTTCGCCATTCTTCAAAATTTGGTAGCCGAAGTCATTTAGTTGGAATTCTCAACGGTTCGGATCATCAACGATCGGATTAAAAATCGGAACTTTTATTAACAAAATGCGAAGAAAGAAAGTAAAATCTAAAGCAACTAAAATAACCACAATTAACTACGTAGAAAAAGGAACGATATCGCGTAAAGAAACGGCATTAAGAACACAGTACAGCTAGGAATTAATGAATTTAAAGTTAATGCAATTAAGCGTGTTTAGTTCGAAGATCCGTCACCACTTAAAAGTGGATCACAGCACGTACAAATACGAAACAAAACGAAACGTCCATACAGGCGCGGTCAAAACTAATGAAATACAGATACGGTAAAAAAATAACGTAACACTTTCTCTCGATGAACTGTGTCGACACATATAATGTGATAAAAGTTTATATGGAATCAGTTCGAGCAAATATGTAATTAATGCACTTACTTTAACAGTCTGTTCTCGAATCGTAGTATTAGTATCCATGAAACCGTGCGCAACTTGGGGAAATATCTGATCGTTGACGGTTGAGGTTTGCAAGTGTCCTATGAAATACTCCAACTGTTGTAATAATTTAGACCTCGTCACCCTGTCATTGCTGCTGAATAGCTTAACAACACACGGTACGATCTTCTTCTGGTAATCAGATTCATCTAACAAGTTACCCAACTGTAAATGGAATACATATGAATAAAAAAAAACTGTTCTATATGAAGTATTACGAATTCTATACCTTAAACATTGGTGCTAATACTGCAGATCCGGCATCGCCGTATTCGAAAGCGTTAATGAGCTGCGGAAGTATTTTATGCCTACAAACGGTATTTGGAAAATTATCTAAATGCGGTGTAAGATTTGAGAAGAATCTATTCTTCTCATTCTTGTCTTTAATTTGTATCTCTTCTAAAAATAAAAGGGTATCGACGAGGTCATTTTTAAAATAACCTCCTAATTTTCTACACCTTGTTATGATATCGGCCGGATTAGGTCGTGCGCTTACGTTTGCTCCCACTAATTCGCAATAAAGTGGCCCCAATTGGCTTGGTATCTGAAAAATGATAATAGTTTCAAGATTTAACGATACATCTGAGATAATCAATATGTGAAATTATTTCAACTACAATATTGCTCAAAACAATTAACGAGTATTGTACGTCATTTGTTAAGGTGGTAACATAAATACCAGAGATTCCACAAAATATTTTCTGTCATGCATCTACGCACCGAACGCGTCTGGTACAAACACAAACGTTGAAGATGTTACGTTTCCACCCATGTATCCGTCCTTACTAATATTGTTTGCAGTGCATGTTGTTGAGTATCTGTATATGAACTAATGCTACTTCAGTTATCGCGCCGACAATACGTCATTATCGGTCGCCGTTGATTCCAATGAAATAAAATAAATCTTCCTAAAAATCCAGCAATTTTGAAAATATGCATCAATAGTTTTGGGCAGTATCGTTATAGCGAGTCACATTCAAAAACGAAAATGAGAGAAAAATTTTCAAACGAAACAAGTTACCTTATTTAAGGTCTTCAAAGATGCTTGCTGATTTAATGGTCCATTAAATACCTCCCATATCAAGCATCCCAATCCCCACATATCTGTAGAACTAAAATTTGACCACATTATCCCTAAATAATAAACAGATCGCACAATTATTACCATTTTGTCATTTGACGCAACTTGGCTGAATCATTCTTTTCAGGTGGGTCATAGATTTCCAAGGAAGGGATAATTTTAATAACTATTGGATTATTATCCTGAGCACTGGTGACATATTCGACACCACCTAATTTCCATTCATCAGCACTGTTAACAAAGACTGACCAAATATTCACATTATTATGACGCAAGTTTCCGTCATTATTTAGAAACGATAAAGCGCGCTGGAAATTAAAACTTTTTGTGAATATGTATAAAAGGGGAACTTACGACAAGCACGTACAGTAATTTGGAAGATACCCCAAGCTATATATAATTCTTTTTGTTGCGGATCTAATTCTAATCTCTCTATATGATATGATAGTGGCTCAACATATTCCGTAGCTAAATATATGATTTTTTCAGATTCCAAACTGTCCAAATACGTCAGGACACTAGGGTGTCGTAATGTTTTCAATCGTTTGACTGCTGCTTTTGCAATATCCAACTGCGTATCTGAACAGTTTTTCGTTTCGAATACGAACACCGATACTTCCTCGTTGGTACCCTACAAAAAATGAACAAGGGGATATTCGAAGATGCGACGATGATAAATCAAAGAGAATACCTTCTTTTTCCCCTTGTGTAATGTCCACACACTTTTCTCCTGTAAACCGGGAATGGGTTCCCCTATTTCAAAACCGAAATCTTTAGAAGGGTGATGTCCGAAAAGCCACATGGTTGCATCTGTTTGAAGATTTTTTGCCGGTTGTCAAATAATTTGGAAATATCTTTCAAAAATCTAACCTATCAATCACACTATTGACACATCACTGACGTAATTACAGAAATTGACATGATGGCGCTAAGTTTGAGATAAATTAAAATCACTAGATATGACACGATCAAACTTATTATATTTGTGATTATTCTCTAAATATGTTATAAATTTAATATATAGTTAAGAAATAACCGTACATTATTTTTAGTCAAATTAATATTTATATTTCAATACAATTTTAATGTAAAATTAATCTACCTAGAGGTATTTGTATTTTACAGTTACCACCACACAATTTCACAAGCTGCGTTTAACTCTAATAATAAAAAGGCGCGAAAATTAATAGCACATTTCATTACAACTTTATTATAATTCGATTCACGTAAAATTAGAGTAATGGCAGATAAATTGATTCGGAAATTACAAAATACATTAAAATTAAGCGGATTTGTAATTAGAAGGTACGTTGTCGTCATTAAGAAAATTACTTGACTAAAGTTCTAACCGCAACTTACCTTCATTACAGAGAATTTTGCTTGTTAATCTATGAAAAGTTCTTGTCAGAAGGTCTTAACCTACAAGATAACAATGTCTTCGAAAGCTCCATCAAGAATCTAGAATCCAAATTAGAAAAACAATGTATTAGTGACAGGAGTATCGAGAAGGAACACATCGAGAGAGCGATTGAAGTAAATCAGCTTCCTCTTTAACACCCATTTCATTCAGAATTGTAATCTTTTAGGCCTCTTTACATTCCGCTGGGGATGAACACGAAACTGTATTTAGTACTATAAACGCCTTTGATTTTCCAAAACGATATTCGATCCAGATCGAAAACTGCATCAATTGGCCTCAAAAAATCGATTCTTTTATCAGATGCCAATTCGAAAGCTCAGTTATTTGTCGATCGGTATACCTCAGTGTTACATAGAACGCAACGTAACTTTAAAAATAAGCTTGCAGATCATGATAAGCTGACATTGCAAACTGTAGATTTTTTATTAACTGTATCATATAAAACGCTGGATAAGACATTAATATTGGGATCGCTAATTCAAGTAACGGAAGGGAAATATTACTTGGAAGATCCGACGGGACTTATACAATTAGATCTAACGCATGCTAGGTGAGTGAAAATAATTGTATTAATCAATAATAATAATAATGGTGGGGCACTAATGCCTCTCAACGGAGCATGGCCTATGAAGCGCAATGTTAGGAACCCCAAATTTTTGCCTTCACACTCAGTTGCAACTTACCAATGCGTTCATTGAAGTAATAGGTGGTGTTGTGGTGGACATCGTACAATAGACAACCCTTGCTTATTATGATAAACGCATGTTCTGAGCTTCATTGTTTGTAACTACTTTAACATTGGTAGAACTAGAACAATAATATTCTCAGTAAGTAGCTTTCACACCCGTAACAGGTATACCTCTAATATTGTTGGATCACATGTGTAGGATGCAGTTACTTTCCCCACAGTTTTTTGTATTAAGAATAATTTAATTGCAACTACATTTTACGATGAGATTTGTAGGTATCACGGCGGATTTTTCACTGAAAATTGCTTTGTATTAGTAAATGGTTATTACGAAGATAAAATATTGCAAGTATCCACTATGATTTTACCCTCAGGCGAAGAATACAGAGACTCAAGGTAAATTATTGTATGTACTATCACCTTAATTTTATTTTACGTCATTTCATTTAAACAGACCATTCTTTGGCAATATCAATTATTTCGGTGGTTTATCGAGTACACCGTTAAGGGAATCCCAACACTTAAAAGAATATTTAGTTAGAAACCCCCATAATATGATGTTGTTCTTTTCCGATGTCTGGTTGGATCACCCTCAAGTAAGTTTCTGATAGAAATCAGCGTGTATCGATACAATTTGAAAGTCTTACAGGTATTTGAAAAGCTCGAAGTTCTTTTTAATGGAATGCAAGCTTCTTCTCCGGTTGCATTTGTATTTATGGGGAATTTTATGTCTGAATCTCACGGATCCGAAAATATCGAAATCCTCAAGAGGTTGTTTAAACAATTCGGCGAACTTATAAGCAGATATACGACTTTGATCAACAACAGCCAGTTTATTTTCGTGCCTGGTATGTCGGATCCTTGCACACCGCATATCGTCCCTAGGTAATAGATGCCGTTAATTTATTATTTTCTTTTATCATGATCTAATTCCAGATTATCGCTACCGAAATATGTTACGAATGAAATAATAAAATACGTCCCTAATGCTGTATTTCCAACAAATCCATGTCGATTACAGTATTGTACAAAAGAAATAGTTTTGTTTAGGGCGGACATTCTAGCAAAATTGATGCAAGGGACGTTACATCGACCGCAGAAAGAGGAAATAGGCGATTCCGTTACGAGAACTCTCATCAGTCAAGGTCACTTAAGCCCGCTCTCGTTAAATGCCTTAACAGTACATTGGAATTTCGATTATACATTGAGATTGTATCCTTTACCCAATTTAGTGGTGGTGGGTGATAAAGCGGAATTGTATGAAGGTTGCTACAAAGGTTGTCATGTTGTCAATCCTGTAAGTATGAATAAAAGAAAAATAGGTTGAAAACTATAGCAGGCAGTGGGCAAGGTCGTATTTAAGAAAGGGGAGGATGTGAGTTCTGACCCATTTTCCCCGAAATGTTGAAACTTTTTCACTTCTGAAAGTATTTACTAGGGTTAAAGTATAAAAATGTATAAAATAGTGTTTATAAAAGCGGGTTAAAAAATGTTTTTCATTGCTTCAATGAAGTCTCCCCGAAAAAGAATGTTGACTACGGCCCTGGTAGTGGGGATTGCTGCCCTAGAAATTGGGTAGTTAACCCTAATTTTTTTCTGAATCCATATCTTGACTTAGAAGTCTACAGATTTAAAACAAAGCCGATGAGATGAGGGAATCAGGAGAAGGGTAAAATGCACGACCGTTGGAACACAAAGAGACAACGAATTTTATGTTAACGTGCAACCATCACTTTTACATCTGAGGACTTGTACTGTTCTATAGAACGAAATTTGTTTAATACTAAACTATTTGAAGCATTAATATGGTTGTTATTATACGCGTATTTATTTCCAGGGATCTTTCTGTGAAAGTGGATTTCAGTTTAAGTGCTATATTCCGTTCTCAGATACCCTAGAGGACTGCATTTTATAGTATGCTATAATTTATTTCTTCATGTAAGTCGAAAGAACAGCCCAGCCATTTACACTTGGCAGCACTAATGTGGATGGCGCAAATCGAAGTAAGACTGATGGTTTATGTGTAGAGTTTTTAAATTTACACTAACAAAGAAACCTTTTTATTGTTCGTTAGTATAAAATCTTATTGTACAAATATTTTCGAAATCATGTTGACCACTTTTTGATCGACTAATACAATTTTTATGTGAGATACAGGTTATATAACTTCGAAGGATGTCACGTCGATTTTATTTTTTGTCTTCTTTAATTTTGTTTTTGTTCCATCCAAATCACTTGTAAAATTGACTGTTATGTTAAAAGGTTTCCCGGGGCTGGTTCACCCCCTTGCAGTGGGGGTGTAGAAGTAAAGCATGCAACTTCCATTATTTGATGCAAGAAACATTTTGCAACTGGTTTCATGTCGAACGAAATACTGCTTTTATGTAAAACTACCACATCCTCCCCAACTTGCTATTCTTTAAATTCCTTAACATCTATTTGAGTCGATACCAAAAATACGCGTCCCTCAGATTTTCATGAACTGAAAAGTACAAGTTTCATCAGAATCGGAGACGGACACCTCCAAAGGTTTCCTTGTTGGTTGTAAGTAGAATTTATTTAAGAAAATACAAGATGATTTTATACCGGCATTTTATTAAAAGAATATTGTGTTAAAAGGAAATAGGTTCAATTTTTTGTTGGAATATAAAACTTTACTGGATGAATTAGAAAGTAAACTGCCACAGATATAAATAGGTAGAAATGTATTAGTCGCTTATACTTATGTATAATAATTAACAATGTATATAGATGTCGAAGTCCTAGAAATGTGTTTGTTTATGCAGTAATAAAATATACTAAACAGAATTAATTTTAATAACAATCATATCTTGAGAGGAGAAAAGGAAAAAGTCGAGAATAAAAAAAGGAAGTAAACACATCAAATAATAATACCAAATAACAATACATATTGGGTAAGGACACTCGTTACGACGAACGTTTCCTCCTTTTTTTCTGTTTGTTTTGTTACTAATATTTATACACTAATTAAAAATGACAATGTATCACACTTCGTATTTTCTCATAGTAATGAAGTTTCTCTTTTTTATTCACTTACAACTAATAAAGTATTTATAATATGTACACTAGATACAATTTTAAAACTCTCACTGGTCCAGGACGGCGGCAAAAATTTTAATATTTATCACAATTCATTTGCCGTGCGTCAACTCAGTTCTCAGGTTCTTTTTCGTTATTGTTTATATTATCTATACATTATTTACAAATCACTTCGATATTAGTGCAGGTTTGGTGGTGTTTCCTAAAAAAAAAGAGATTTAAAAATTATGCCAGTGAAAATATGATTTATAAGTAGTCTGAGCAAACAGCGGTTATTGCGAAATAAGTTACGACAGCCTACATATATATAGAACTACTTGCATATAGCATCGTTTTAGTACAGAGTAGAGTAGGGAGTCGGCGATGCTGTCGCCGTTATTTCGTAATTGTAATTGTACGTTGTTACAGCTGTTTACCCGGATTAGTTATAGATTTATAAATATATATTAATTTGTGGAATTGACCTTCCGACTTTCATTTGTTTTTTTAGTTAAGACGTCATCAGAAAAAAGAATTAAATGACAATATAGATTTTTAGTAGCGGGATTTTTTCTTCCCTTTAGGATTATGCAAATAAACCATCAAATTGCATCACAAAAATTATTAGAAAAATCGGGCTGAACATTTAATGTTGATATTCCGGTACTCATAATTAAAGTTCGACAAACGAGTGCATGGTATCATGTGTATCTGATGCTGTACCTCCTCCGAATTTGTCGCGCCTTACACGAGGTGGGGATAAGCGGTGGAGGGACAGGGTCAGTCCGGTTTACACTACTTAGTGCCAACTTATCATCATGCACTCGTTTGTCGAACCTTACTTATAATTTATAAAATATAATACAACGAAAAATTCTAAACTGAAAAATGAAAATAAAGCAAATAAACTTAACATTATTAAATTAAATTTCTTTGAAAATCCCTAAAATGTTTACGCCAAAACTACTTTTTCGCAAAATTATAATTTTTGAAAGCGCTATGCAAACAGCACTGGTTAGCTCAGGTACGAACTTCCAAATGTTGAATGAATTTAATGATCATCTGCGGAAATCCCTGATCGCAGATTTTCAGTATTATTATTACTTATTCTGCGGCCAAAAATCGAATCATATGTGATAATGATAAGAACAGCGTGTATTTTTGTGTTCATTATTTGAGCATCTACTTATCACCGATCTGATTCAATTACCACGGGACATCTTGTCAGAAACAATTAACAGGTGACTAGAATTTTATTCATATCAAAGGCTGGTTGGTTCGTTGTATAGCTACCGTTAGATAAGTTACTAATTCTGTAATAATGTGTGTGTGTGTGTGTGTGTGTGAGGGGAGGGGAGGGGGAGTTAATTTGTTTCGGTATCGTAATTTTTGACCAGCACTGTATGCAAACGAAGTCAAAACTTACTCACTTTCTCTTTCGTACCTCCGGCATGCTTCTTCCCGTTCCACGGCGTCGAAATACCAAAGCGTGATAGCGTATCGCGTGTGATAGGCGGGTTGAACTTCGTGCGGATTCCTTCTGTCCGACCAGAAAAATAGCAGCCGATCGAAAACTGGTTCTATATCAGCTACCTGTTGAAATAAATTGCGCTCAATAAGTGACGATTTATGCGATAAAAATATTTTATTTTTAATTTTATTTCATTAAAATCAATTGGAATAAACTGGAAACAACTATAGTAAATGCATTTTAGAGCCTAGAATGAATGCATCAAAATTCAAGCAGGTAGGGTAACGATAGATATGATTGTTTGAGTAAATTTATTATTGGAATAATTTTTTTAAGAATCTAATTCTTTTTCTGCTTAAGCGTATCAAGTTGCTATTTTATGTGCGCACATAAGTACTACAGCGGCAACAAGAAATCCGATACTCAAGATAATGTAGAGTTTGTTAAAAAGGTGGATGACGTGTTATCATTAAGTAGTGTAAATCGGACTGACGCTGCCACTCCTCCGAATTTTATTATTCAATAACTTATCATATAATAATAATATTCCGAGCAATCAGTCCCATTTACACTACTTAATGATAACACGTAACCCACCTTTCTAACAAACTCTAATTATTATTGACACATGTCATCATCAAGGTTTGATAAAAGAGTGGCTACTAACACGGTATGATATAGTACGTGAGCGATGTTAGGAGGAAAATACTTTTGTATTTCTTCGAATAGATAATCCAAAATTATGCCTAAAATAAAAATTTGTATTCCACATAGATGGAAAAATAGATCATACTAAGTAATATGTAGAGTTGGATAAAAGAGTGGATGACGTCTTATCATTAAGTAGTGTAAACTTGACTGACGCCCTTACTTCTCCGAATTTCAATGCCGTGCCTTGCACGTAAGTGGAGACAAACCGGTTTACACTACTTAATGATAATTTGATTTGAGAGCTGCTAAAAAAGTATGTAATTACATTACTTAGAGAAGAATGATCCATAAGAAGGCTAGGTAATAGATTTGGAGTCTCCAACGGCACTATTCACGACATTAAAAAGAAATGCCTAGGTGAAAGTTGACATGAACATGACAAACGATTGGTTTATACTGCTAAAAACAATCAAAATAGCTTATAAGACTTGTGTGGATTTTTGTTGGCGCAATAGTACATAAAATAAAAAATTATTTGCATTGAGTTTGAAGCTAACATCTTTCCACTTTTTTTTTTGGAACCATGGAGGTAGTCCCCATATATTACGATTTCATGAGATTCTGCATTAGTTCCGTGTTTTTGTATTGTGTCATTCAATTAAATTTATGTTGATCATTTACTTACATGAGCGTTTTAAAACGAAAATAGTATGTCATTCGGAACAAAAAATTGCTTCTCCCGTTTTGTCTCTCGAACAAAGTGAGTAACAGGCTTAGTTAGCACACATAGCTTCATTTTCGATCTTGACAACATAATTTATTATTATTTTATACGATAGATGATAAAGGCTGCAGTAAAGATTTGAATCGTTGTGTTCAGTTTGAACAAAATTATCTTAAAACTAGCAACAAATGATTATCTGGTTTTATGATTATAAAACATCCAGACAGAAATAAGTACTTAAGTACACAACTCGCAGAAAAGCGTATCAAGAAGCAGCATAAGTGGACACTCAGAAATTCACACCGACAATTATAGTTAATGTTATTTTTGGTGATGAGAGATTTTTTTAACGTGAACTACCTTGAAACGTATTTCATCTGTTTGAGAGAATCGGTTAGTTCGACAAACTTGTAGGATACTCGATTATCGTGCATATTTGGGGTTGTTTCGCTGAAAAACTCTGCAGGTGTTTCCAGATTGACGCATGAATAAGTAAAAACTTGTTTAAATTTCTAACTTGAAATGCTAGTGTGTGGGGCCCAACCCTGTCGGGACAGACACTAATTTGTGTCATTTTTTTTTAAATAATCAAGTACGTCGTGGAAATTACAAAAAATAATTTGTAAGTACTAATAAAGTATATATGTTTCTTTACTAGATACGACAAAGAAAAACTGAATAAGAATGCAACATTTCACCTCTACCGGCTTTGATAATTAAATTTCTTGATTTTTAATGACGGAAGTACCTTCCATATTGAAAAAGATATTGAAAAATTTCGTTAATAAAGGTTGTTCAGAATAATAAATTAAAAAATGAGTAACTTCTATTAACGAAATTTTGCAATAGATTTTTTATTAAGAAAATCAAATTAACAAAATATCAAAGTGGGTATAGTCCTTTGAAATTTTGTATTCTTATTCCTTTACAAACAACTTTTTTATATTTTTTGGTACCTACTACAGAAAATGCACTTTACACCAGCTTATAATTTCTTTTCTTTTTAATTTCTAAGCCGGACTTGATTATCGTAGTAAAAATTATTGCAGAATGATTATTATACCCAAGAACGGCTGAACCCTCACAAGATAAGATTTTAACTCAAAAATTATAGGAATTTTGAACCTATTTATACGTCCATCTGGGGCAACTGTATATCTATATACGAGGGCTGTTCTCTTTCCGCTGAGGCGAGTAAAGTAATAGTATAAAACACATTGATTTATAATTTTTGAATAATATTTCCGACGACATCGTCTTGATTGCCGACTCCTACAATAAAATGAGAAAAATCAAATATGGCCTGAAGAAACACAAAGTCGCGTGGAGATAAGTGTGAATAAATCACAGCTAATGATTATAAATGGGACAGCAATATCAGCCGAGAAGGAAATCAACATAAATGGTGGAGAAATGGTGGTAGTTGCGGCTTATGAGTAAGGTTTGATAAAAGAGTAGATTATGTGTTATCATTAAGTAGTGCAAACCGGACTCACGCTGTCACTTCTACGAAGTAATAACTTATTGATAAGTTAACATTGAATAATAAAATTCGTAGAATTGACAGCGTGAATCCGGTTTACACTACTTAATGATAACACGTCATCCACTCTATTATCAAATTTTTCTCTCTCTAATTTTGCTGCTCTGGGTGACTATAATTTAAGACGGTCATTGCTTCTGGGACCGATCGAAAAGGCAAATCCAGGAACTTATCGTTTATATGTGGAAACCCAAAGAAATCATTAGGTGACAGGTCTAGACTATATGGCGAATGAGCCACTACTTCGATGTTTTGAGCGTTCAAATACGTTTTACGTTGAGAAACAGCGGTGTCAAACTGTACCAAATAACTATGGAAACTGGACTCTGTATTTAGTACATGCGCAGGAACATCCCCGAATTGTGATCGTAACCTTTTTGTGTAAACCAATATAACAAACAGACTTTGTTTTGTCGTAAGATTGCCATATCTTAACGTGATTTGAGTTTCATTAAATTTTTCGTGTATTTGGTTAACACAGGGACGTACACAACCTGGCTAAATCTTTATACACGTACCTGTTTAATACCACGTGGTACAGAAACAAACATTAATTTTGCAATTTCTTAGAAAGATCTAAGGTAATGAACGGAAGTAAACAAAGACGTGTAAACAGATGACGCCTACTGTTTGGTACGATTATACCGAGTTATTTTCGTCCTTAAACATTACATTCATCGTTTACGTTAGAACATGGGTGGAACGTTTCATTCGTTAGGAATTCGCAATAGACAACGCAGAAATCTGTATGTTATAGAAAAAATTGAAACAAACGTAGCAAATTGAATCGGACTTATACCGACGCGAGGTAAATAACGTAATCTGTTACTAAATTTACATTGTATGCGGCTTACGCGTGATTCTGATCTCTGAATTTATAAATCGGTAAATATAATACTTTTCGATAATCGATAGCACGCCTTTGCTAATTTTGTATGTCAGTAAATGGAAAAACTAATAAAAAATTTCGACATCGGTAATTCCAAGAAATATAATATGTAGCCTCAGAAATCCAAAATATTTACGCTCCTTTTAGCGTTTTAGTGTTTATATCGGCAAGAAATACTACGAAGTCATTCCTGCCGTTTCGCAATACCTGCCTCTCACCTTGTCTCCTCGAGAGCCTTCTGGAAATATCCTCAACAGTCCTCCACTCCGCTTCACGTCCCAGTCCAAATTCAAATAATAGATGGCGGTGATGCACCGACCGTCTTTGTTTGGATTATCGACGTGTTTTACGTAGTGCGAACCGGATCCTGGATAGCAGGCGACCATAGCCTGAAAGAGAGAAATGAAGATTTTATTTTCCAATAGTTCAATTTTTATTGAATTAGCGACTGTACGCTAGGAAGTATAATGGTGATGGTATGCTCATGATCCGCTTATTTTTGGCAAATCATTTAGGAAAATAAACAATTCGTTATGTAACCAAAAAACAGAAATTAGATAAAATACTTGAAAATTTGCTGACGTAAGTCTGCGCAAATTTGAATATGATTACGAATGTAAAAAAATATGATGTATGATGTAAAAAAAAGATTAGGGACCTAGCTAGTAAAGAATGTGTGTTTTGGGGCCGGTCAAAGACCCGATGAAATCTTTTAATTTGTAATTATAATTTTTTATGAGTTGCTAGGAGTATTTTTCTTGTATTGATCCTAGATGCAATGGGTGTCGGATCCCAAATATTCAAGAAGTGAAAAAAATCACGTTACAGTCGTACTATAATAACTATGGATCGGACCGACGGCTCCTCCTATTGCGTTACAGGGACGCACGAACAGGGTCGTGCCGAACACCTGCAGTGGCGATTATTATAAGAAAGAGTAATTGTACTTTGATTTTCAGGTTATCATTTTTTCATCTTTCAGATCCTTTGTTAATACAACTTTTAATAAATATAATTAATCTATATTTAGGATTAGCAAGGTTTGGTTTCTTCTATTATTCTATTTGATTTCTTTTCGAGGAGACGTTGCTAGATCTCTTTCTTTCTTTCATATTAAGAGGATTGTTTTTATTTTGTTTGTTGAAAATAGCAATACATATTATTCTTCATTGCCATTTTCCCGTGATTATTATGGCCCCTAACAAATGTCCTCGTCAAGAAATTATGACTTCATGGATTAAAAATCACGACTACTTCACAATTGCTAAAAATACGGAGATTTACTGCAATTTATGTTCGGTTACTATGACATGTGTAAAAAAGAAGATTGGTAGATCATCTGAAAATTCACTAGAATCCATGTACGTCAGCTGATAATTTTTTAGCGATCTTCTCTAACCACGTGTGGCTGCGAATATTCCATTTCAAAAGCCTGATAATTCAATTTATAGACAATTTCTTGAAAAATATACAGGTAAATATATTCCAGATGAACCAACTTTACGCAAAAATTATCTTCTAAAAATATATGCCAAAGTAAAGAATAAAATTCGGGAACATGTGGGACACAACTATTTTTTGATTAACGCAGATGAGACCATGGATGTATTAGGAAGGAGCATTGTTCATGGTATGATAGGTGTCTTGCATGCTGATCAGCCAACTAAACCGTACTTGATAACGGACAAAATAGTTGAACTGGTGAATGCAAATACGATAGCTGATGCCTTTGATTGTAGCATTGATGATGTATTAGAAGATGCTATGAGCCGAGCAAGAGCTTTACTTTTTGTTAGTGATGTTCCGCTTATATAATAAAAGCTGGTAAACTACTAAAAAATAAATGTGAAAATATGCTTCCTATTACATTCGTAAAAGAGCAATTTCCAAACATAAATGAACTAATTAGCAACACGAAGAAAATCTTTTCGCAAGCGCCAGCAAGAGTTACTATTTATAAAAAAATCCCTTACTTACATTACCCCCGCCACCTATCGTAACTAGATGGGACACGTGGTTAGAAGCCTGCTCTTTTTATTCCGAGAATATGGAAAAAGTTGCAAATGTAAATAGTTTAAGTGAGGACACGCAAAGTGTAATTAAATCCAAAACTGTCTTACAAGACTCATTTTGCAAAATAATTCAGAATTTATTAAAAAACATTTTGGTGATATATCCAATAACAAAATATTTCGAAACGCAAACGTTACAATTGGAAGAAGCTATGACAATATTAAATAACATTTTAAATAAGTTGAAGAATGTTTCTGGTAATTTTGGTGTTTCTTTAACACTAGAAAGACTGAAACTTAGTATATACCTATATTGCCCAAAAGCAGCCAAAATGACTACATTGTGAAAGAATAACTAAGTTGTAAACAAATTTTTTTTTAATTAATTTTCAATATTTTTTATGTTATTTACAGTTATATAACAAGTTATTAGTAAATATGAACAATAAAAAATTTACTTCACTTACTAAAATTATGCATAATTTGTACATTTTTTGCAAATGAAAATGGAAATCTTTTTATGCGTACATCTCCCGCAAACACTCTTTTGACATTTTTCACATATATTATTTGTTTCGTTGTTGTGGCAAAGTCGTACTTGACAAATTTTGCGTTTGTTAGAATGGGTTGCATTTGATGATGTTGCAGTTGATCTTTGTGGGCCTTCATGTTCTGATTAATTTTTCTGTCTTGCAGCTCTGTATTCGGTGGAATGCTGTTCTGCTAATTGAAACAAGAAAACAAGAACTCTTTTCATATAAAATATAAAATAAAATATAAAATCCCAATAAATGCACGTATTTCTGATAATGCTGTTGTCCAATCGTTCCTCAAAATTCGGCGGCCTTCTTCTTCTGTGCACTTTTTTATATGTTTGATAATATTGTTATCTATTATCAACGAGAATACACTGATAAGATTATCTGCCATAATGTTCCTTTTTGCGTATCCTGTTGGCCCTTTCACACCCTTGAAAATATAAGCAGATGGTAACCTTCCAGGACTACCACCTTCGTCAAATTTTGACCACACAGTACCATCGGCAGCTGTTTCGGTCTCCTGAAAGGTGTTTTCAGTTTCTTCATCAGAGTCTGAACTACTTAGCACCCTACACCTCTTCTTGGGCATATTGATGACACTTTCATTTTTATCATTGGTGATCGATTCTTCATCGCTATCTTCAGTGTCAGATGTTTCACTTTCAATATAATCCGCTTCATCTTCAGATGATAGTTCAGAATTGGTTGCATCTGATTCTATATCGTAGCACTCTTCACTTATGTTCGTTAGCTTTTCCAATAACTCACTTCTATTCGACATTTCTTTCATGAATTTAGGGCGCAAAAGAAATAAACTAAACAACATGTTAGAACAAGTAAACACTGTAGAAAGATTCGAATAACAAGTACTACTGTAGCTTATTGAGAAACTGCAACTTATCAAGTATACGTCCAAATCGACAATTTATCATGTTTTTGTATGTTACCATATGACAGTAATCGAAAAAAAAAAGAAAACTATAATTTCAATACAGAGCCGAACTGGTCATATAAGAAATTTACTCAATTCAATAATAAGAGTCATTTGATTATTTGAAATTTCCCAAGCAGTCAAAATGACTGCTTTTGGGCAATATAGGTATAACACACATATATATATATACTGGAGATGAAAGAGGGGAAGGTAACTACAATTATTGATAAACGGATTTATATGTTGTATAAAAAGCCACAAAATTCTAAGAAATTGTGTCATTATATACATAATCGTTTTTCTAATTGAAATTAAAAAGCAGTCAAAATGACTTCCTTGGGCAATCTAGTATAGTAAAAAAATTGATGCGGTTTTTGCTCGGAATCCAGATTTTGTAACATTAAAAAATCTCTATACTGAAGATAATGAATGGGATATTAAATACCATATTCACAAATCTCATTTTCAATATGCTCTCCTCACTAGCTATGATGTAAAAAGAAGTTTCTTCATATTTAAAAACCAGCACGTGTACAAATCTAACAACAGAAAATCTAAATTACATCTTAATAATCAATGTCAATAAATCGTGTTTAATGTGACATATATAATGCTTTGCAAATGTAACCTGTTTAAAAATATGAATATAAATCAATTAAAAATTATTCCTTCAATATTTTATTCACTCCTTCTTACCATTTTTTAATTTGTATCACCTAATACACATCTACGTCACTGAAAAATATCATTTTGTTAGCGTACGATTTACGTTGAAGATTAAATAAACGACCATGCAAGTAGTACTAACTGACACGCGCATTCCCACCACCAGCGCATACGCTGCTAAAGCAGAACGACTGTGGCTCTGCGATGCCGTATGATTCATACTCGACAAGGTCCGTTGTCGGTCCGGTTCTTAACTTTCCTATACTCACGCATACGGTCTGTGAGACCGACTTATATAGTATAGTATACGTCTTTCATTTTGACGTGAGTATAGGAAGGTTAATAATAACTCTATAAGGATGAAATTATATTTATAATCAAGTACTGCACTTATTCAACGGGTTATGCAAATACTGGACTATTTTTTGTGATGAAAACGCTTCATAATAATAATAATAATAATAATAATAATAATAATAATAATAAAATATTTAACAGCTGGCGATCGTATTTATTTTTTGAGAATTGTAAAATTACCAATATGTAAATGTCTTCATTCGTGAGATTTCTGCAGAAAAAACTTCCATAATTAAAAATGCAAAAATACCAATAAAATACGAGTGGAATACAGAAACGAAGTCGTGTTTCTGAGAAAATATGAAGAAAATTATAAACAACGAAAACGCGACTCTTCCAGTAAAAGAAGGAATGTTTACAGAGGTTGTACGACTCCAATCGAAGGATTGAATTTTTATGTAACCGTTAAGGGCCTGGTGAGAAATTGGCTGAAAAGATAACTTGCAAAAAACTGAATAATACCTTTCTCCAGGTTTATTAAGGTTATTTCAGTTGCAGAAACAAGTTAAAAATGAGCAGATACAAGATTTGAGAAACAATGAGCGTACGGGTCTGAGGGAATTCAAATTATCAAAAAAAAAAAGAGATTTTTGGATTTTAATCAGTGCATTTTTATCTACCCACCAAGGGGGTAGCGGAAGAGATAACCTGCAAAATATTGAATAATCGATTCTTGGCATATATATTACAGGTTTGGATTGATTCGGTAGCTCGGCTCGTTCAGAGTGAAATATGAAAAAAAAACGTGGATCAGATGCAAAATTGGACGAAAATGCGAAATTATTGAAGCAGACAGAAATTTGCCAAAGAGATAGACGGAATTCAAAATATTAGAGCCCCAAAGTCTAGATAGCTTCGAGCTCGGCTAATACACAGGTCTAAATAGAAACCATCATGATGACAAGATGCAAAGTTGCAACAAAAACAAAAACGAAATTAATGCAATAGATAGAAATTTCACAAGGAGATCGACGCAATTTAAAAAGTAGGGACTCAGAATTGTTTATCAGGGGGTTTTCCAATTGCAGAAGCGATAAGCTACGCATGAGCAGACCGGCGACTAGAAAAGCAAAGGGTTTACTAACGGGATACTGCTAGGTCGATCAATACTTTGGTGTTATTTGGAAGCACAATGTTTAGGAAATTTCAAGTTCAGCTTGTACAGAGGCATAAAAAATACAAAATTATTGCAGTAGATACCGGTTTCCCAAAGAGATAGACGAAATTAAAAATATTAGAGCCCCCTATGTGTTTATTCGAGGTCCACAAATGCAAAAACAAAATTATGAACGAGAAGACGCAATACTAGAAAAGCAGTAAATTTTATTTGAGTTGATCAATTGGCGTTATTGGAAAGCACAAGGTTTAGGGAATATCAAGTTCAACTTGTACATAGGTATATATATATATATATTTCGTGGCCTTTTGATACTTATCTTATATGATAGATCTCTACCACTAATAGGTCAATAAAACACGGCTGTGTTTATATAGTAGTTATAGATAGTTATAACTATCGTTCAAACCAGCCTTGTTTTATTGACCCATTAGTGGTAGAGATCTATCATATAAGACTTGTACATAGGGATAAAAAATACAAAATTACATAATAATAATGTTTTTTGCTCAACAGGCGAACCCAATTACAGGACAAAATACAATTGCATACAATGTACATATATATATATATATATATATATCTATATATATATATATATACATATATAGTATGTAAAAAGGAAAATTAACTATGAAATTTTATATTAAAATAAAAATTTATGTAATTTAATATAGTAAACCAATTGATATTTCAAGAATATAGAATGAAACAACAAAAAAATCAAAGATTAAATTGAACCAATGAAGATGTCATCATAAAGTCTATCAGCATTCTGTGACATATGCGTTAATGGAGCTCTCCACATGATGTTAGTCCTCGGCGTACTGTATGTGAATGATGGGCATTGTCGAGCTGTTGTCCTCGGCACATAAAAATTAACACGTGAAAGCAGTTCTGGGCAATCAATCATGTTGTTCCAGTAAAATGTCGTAATCAATCCCTTGTTCCGGATAAATTCCAGTAGTTTTGAAAGTAAGGAATTTCAAGAAACGACGTTGTGTCTTCTCCACAGCAGATATTTGAATATTATAATAGGGGTACCAAATAACGGAGCCATATTCCAGTTTGCTGACGACCAGCGAAAAATATAATGATTTCAGTAAATGGATATTGTTGAAGTACTTCGACCATCTAATAATAAAGCCAAGAACTTTAGCTGCCGAAACACATGTATTCTGAACGTGATGACTGAAGTTGAGCGCCGGATCAAATGTCACTCCAAGATCCTTTATCAGATTAGTTTTACTAAGAGAATGACCATTCATAGAGTATGAAGTTGAAATAGGCGTCAGTTTATGTGTGAAGGACATGGCAAAACATTTATCAATATTCAAGAGCAACCGGTTTGTTATAGACCAGTCCACTACAACATCAATACACTCCTGCAGGAAGGTGGCATGATCATCATTAGAAATGTTTGAGTATATTTTTAGGTCATCAGCGTAACTCAAAGTGTAACAAGGAAAATTAAAAAGTAAATCGTTTATAAAAACTATAAAAAGTAGGGGACCAAGATTGCCTTGGGGAACGTCGGAAGTGGAGATAAATATGTTGGAACTGAAACCGTTATAGAAAACGAAATTCGTTCTATTGTGCAGATAAGACTTCATAAGACTCAAAAGACGCGGTGCAAATCCATATGAAGACAGCTTCCTGAACAGAATAGCATGATCAATAGTGTCAAATGCACGGGAGAAGTCAGTATATATGCAGTCCACCTGACCTTGACCATCAATAACTTCTAATACATTGCGTAAATGTCGCAAGGTTGGTGACAGTCGATCTACCCGGTAGAAAACCATGCTGATTTGAAGAAATGTGCGGACGAATATTATAAAATATGCAGTGATACAAATATTGTTTAAAAATTTTTGCGAAGTTTGGAAGGATTGCAATAGGCCGATAATTACATAGGTGTATGTCAAATTTATCGCCTTTTTAAAGACAGGGACGATTCTAGCACGCTTCCATAGTAGAGGAAAGGTTGAGGATTAGATGGCCATGTTAATAATTTTTTCTAATGCACAGCAAGGGCTTGACGTGCGTCTTTTATAAAGCTGGGTATTAAGTCGTCATCCGCGGTAAATTTGTCAGAAAAACGAGACATGATTTCCCCTAACGCAGAAGTAGTGACTGGCCCAACCCAAAAAGAAGGGAAGTCCACAGAAGCATCCCGACACACATGTGCGTCAGATGGCATAGTATATACACCTGAGAAGAGATCAGCGAAAGAGTTAACAATTTCTTGAGGACCATTCAAATGTATTAAGTCAAGATGCATTTTCCCAGATATACGAGTAGAACCTTGTTTACTGCGCAAAAATGACCATAAATTACGAGGATTAGACTGAATTGACTGCTCAATACTCTCCATGTATGGTTTATATGAATCGGATATCAGCTGTTTTGTAAGAGAACGAAATGATTTAAATCGATCATAGTAATGGGTATTCCCAGTTGATTTCCATTTTCTGTGGTAACACTGTTTGAATCTTAAATTGGATATTATTTCCTTATTGAACCAGTGCGGATAGGAATAATTGGAAGAGTTAAATTTAGGAACATAATTATCACACAAGTCGTACAAGGTTTTATAAAATTCTTCTAATGCAAGGTTAACGTCAGTAAAGTTATCAAGAAAAGTCCAGTTGACTCTAGAAAGATCATCATATAGCTTTACCAAATCTGCATTTCTAAAATTATAGTGAGTTTTGGTAGTGGCAGGAAACTGAGGAGTGCAAAGTGCTTTACAGTCAAGGTCAAAACGTAGTGCCGGATGGCGGGGGTCCTCCCAAATAAGCGGCTGAACCTCATGACCAATGGACAATGTAGCAGGAAAATTGGAAAATACCAAATCCAATGCACGATTGTCAATATTCAAGACGTTATTAAATTGAACAAGTTGGAACGTATTACAAAAACTCTCCAACGCTGTTACTTTTGATGAGAGGGTACTGTGTTCACCGGTAAAAGAAGGAACATTAAAATCTCCAGTCAATAAAATTGGTTTATTAATTACATATATTTAAAGTGCTTCAAAAAAGATTCAAAGATATCAGCGCTCGTATCAGGAGGAATATACAAGACCATTAAAATAAACTCAAAGGAAAAATATCAGCATTCGCAAACAATAATGTCAATCAAGGGAGCAATTGAAGTAAGAACAGGGGTATCAATAGTCTGATAAGTAATTCCATTATTGAGTGCCGCAAGCACACCACCGCCAGTAGTAAGGTTAACCATAGGGAATTTCCTGTCAGATCTTATGACATTATAACTTAGAGGAAAGTATTCACTGTCATTGAAGGAACCAGGTCTCAGTCACTAAAATTATATCGTAGCAAAATTCACAGACACTAACATAGAAAGCATGAGATTTAATACGCAAGCCACGGGTATTCTGGTAGCAGAGTAATGGGGCGAGTGTTGGGTGTAATTAGTTTTCCAACTGTATTATAGTGGGAAGGCCATTTCTATATTTTATTTTTAGGTTGGATTCGCCTTTAGATAGACGATCCGCCAGTTCGCGTTTCGTATTATTATGTAATTCACGTTGCATTAAGGTGCGATCTTTAGAAAAATGTACAGTACTCCAACGATCCAGTTTTTAAGTCCGCAGCGTTTTTGAGAACTGCCACCACATGAGATTCCAATGGAAAAGATATTTTCAGAGGTCTGCATCTTCCCGAGCCATCACCACTAAATTTTCCCAAGCGTGACAGCCGAATATTTACATCGCCCAACCCGACGCACTCCAGCAATTCGCCCGCCGCTGTCGTATCCAAATTAATCTGTTCAGCATTAGTTCTGTAAGCAGATTCCTTGAAGTTGTAGATAATAATATTAGATTTTCGACGTTCACGATCAGCAACCTCTTGCACGACCCTCTCAACGTCAATCAGAAGAGTTAGGTGTGGCAGACAGTTGGTGAATACTAGATTTGAGAGTTTTTATTTCATCTTGCAGTCCAATAATCGTTGCTTTCAAGCTATTTAAATCATCACCAAGCTGCGAGCACACGCGACATGACCAAGATAAACCAGAAGTGCTGGAGTGAATCTTGCGGGCTTCGGCGTTGGAAATGTCAACACACTCAGTCCTGTAACTTTTCTTACAAATATTACATATTACAATCTTATGCGACTGATCAACCTTGCCACAACAAGAGCACTTTAACGAACTCATTCCAAATTAAATAATCAAATAATAAATTCTAAATTAATCAAATAATAAAAGGAATGGACAGGGATACACGCTTCACCCTGCACTACCCGCTGCAGGGACTTAAAATAAGACAAACAGAGGAACGAGGGCAACGGAAGAGGATCTGCTACAGAAACAATAGGTTAAAGTAAAGGTTATATAATTATGTAAATATAAATATAAAGGTTATATTTAGTATTGCAGGTTTGGAGAAAAAGAAATACGACAAAGAAACGCGAACAAAGTTGTACAAAATAGTATCATAAAA
The DNA here is from genome assembly GCA_038088585.1 of Chrysina gloriosa. NCBI lineage: Eukaryota > Metazoa > Arthropoda > Insecta > Coleoptera > Scarabaeidae > Chrysina > Chrysina gloriosa. The sequence continues at coordinate 51,399,791 of CM076088.1, forward strand.
ATGACCGTAAAAACTTACATTGAGTTTCAAAGCGTCCTACTTTACACCGTTACAGTAGCTTTAGATCATAAAATATCTAAACGAGAGGAACACTATCGGAAAGATAAACCAAAACACTAAACAATGATATAAATTTCACTAATTAAAACTCAGAAATAATAGAGCAAATATTAAATTAAGAAACGAAAATATATGCACGATGCAATAATGAACGAATGCAACTTCAAAAAAAAAAAAAACAACGAGAACATGCGAGATGAGAAAAGCAGTAAGTAGATTTTATTTGGGTCGATCAATACTTTGGCATTATTGGAAAGCACAAGGTTTAGGGTAGATTCGAGCTTGGCTTGTAAACTGGGAAATATCGGAGAAATCGTGAATAAGATGCAAAGTTGGATAAAAAAAATGCGAAATTATTGCAGTAGACACGAATTTGCCAAAGAGATAAATGGAACCCAAAATATTAGAGCTCCTCAGATGGAGATATTTATTAAAACGCATCAATTGTAGCAAGAAGTTACAATTGAGCAGCCGCACGACTAGAAAAGCAGATTTACTTGTGAGATACTACTACTAAGTCGATCAACATTTTGGGGCGGTATTGGAAAGGTCATGGTCTTCATAGTTTCGAGCATAGCTCGAACAGAGGGGCAAATAGAAAAAGTCCAAAATAAGATGCAAAAAAACCGATCTTATTGCAGTAAACAAAAATTTCTCAAAGGCAGATGTTTATTGATGGTGATACAAATGAGGAAATGCTAAAATCACTACATCTACTAGTTGGAGTTCAGTTTGGATTTTTAAACGATACAAAACTCACTTCTGGTATAAAACAGCAAAAAACTTCAAACCAAAAATATGTAATTTAATGCAAAACTTTACTAGTCGCAAGCTAATCTATTTCCCAGAATAGACAGAACCGACAAGGTGTGTCGGCATCTTTGATGTTCGTGTCGTCGATTTGAATGACCTCGAAATAGCTCAGAAGTTCGCTACCGCCATTTTGAAAATACGAAAAGTGCGGAAATTTTGAATGAAACTGTCAGGTTATTGAGTATTTAGCGTATTAAAGTACTTATTAAAACATATTTGTTTGTATTCCCAAATTATAAACTTACTGCATAAACTGTAAAAATAATAAAACCAGGAATAACTACTAATCACTAACAAAACCAGTTTCAAAATATATTTTAATTGTAATTATTATATCTTGATAATAGAGGGCATGGGAGTTGGTAACAGTACTCTGTAACATGCAATTGACACATAAAAAAGATCATTACCTAAAAGTTATTGTATGTGTAGGGATATACACAAGAGGAAAAACGAGGTTGGCAAATTCATAACAAAACTTCATGTTGTTGCCTGGGAAATAATATAGAATCAACACTTGTCAAAACAATAAAAGAAATCAATTATATTCTTTCTGTAAGTAAATTTACAGCCACAAACATACGAAATAAAGTAGTTAAAGATAGTGTAGTGTTTTGTCCCTCGACTTTACATTATCAGCTACCCAACAGTAATATGCGCACATCCGGAGGAGTGACAGGGTCAGTCCGATTTACACGTGATCCACCTTTTCAAAAACACTACTAATGGAGCTAGCCAAATTTAAAACCGTATTTAACGTCGTATTTAAAACATGACTGCCGGACATGCGCAAACAAAATTTACCACAACATTTTCTGACTTTATCGCTTCTGTTATTCTGTGCCCATATGATGGGCGTTTAGATGCAAAACGAATAGAAAAAATCAAGAAATAAATGCAAAAACGAATGAGAAGTATGAAATATTGCAGTATACAGAAATTTTCTAAAAGACACAATATTGGAGCCCTACTTTTTAACATTTATGGGTTTTTGATACGCCTTGTGCCTTACACGTTGGACGTTAACACATTATAATCAAATATAAATTTTGGGAAGCATAAGATTTAAAACTTTTATGAAAGGGATCAGCTACTGCGGAGTATAAAGATGGTAGAAAAAAAACTATTTTAATATCGTATCCGACTTTAAGGATAATGATAAGCGCCTAAAATTGTGAAATGTTGCAATTCTCACTAATTGTTAGATTCCATGTTTTATCTGCCGCAATTAAAATCGTATATGGATTATTAGACGCTATTGTTTTCATCTTTCCAAATAATCCTAAAATGTTTATAAATAGATTTGCCCTACTAACGCAAAAAAATAAGTCGCAGAAAAATTATTTGCGATAAGATAAAGCTGACGAACGTGCGAGCTACATGTATTAATAACGTAAAACAGGAAAAATGTATTAATCAATTTCGTAAAAGTAGATTCCTCCTTTATAGAAGCTCAACATGTCACGTGTACGTTTGCGGTTTTAATAGGATGTATGTGTATTCATTATCTAAAATCCTTAAAGATAGCGGATAGCATGGGATTGAGGTTTTGTTGGATGAATCAATTGTGCAATTCCTTTTCCTCGTCGCGGATTCAAATTTCTATAAATTAGCACATGTTGCGTTAACACAAAAAGAAGTTCGAGCTGATTTATTCGGTAAACAACGAAATTCCATTCCTGAATGAATAACTCAAGCGTTTCATTCATAAAAGTGAAGGTTCTGATCAGTAGATCACGTACGCCGTCGTTAAGGCAGTAATGAAAAGCTGTAATGTCGAGACATAGGATGAACCTACGGGGTACCTACGTGACGTACCGCCGAAAAATATGGGATCTTGTAGTATTACATATGTATATGTATATAACATATGTATTGTAGGTGTAAATATAAAGAACCGTTCTTTTTCACATCATAGGCACGCAAGCGTTATCTCACGTAGGCCAAGCTTTCGAACGAAGCGACACCTGAAAAACTAGGACAATTATTACCATAGGCGCGGGAATAGTGCTAATAATGATTTTGTCGCCCGTTCGAACGAATACAAACGTGTGATGCACGCGCAACGTATAATAGGTTACATACAAGACGGGTTATACGTGATCGTTCTTTAGAAATCGCAAATCAGTTTTATGACTTGATTAAACACCGTTGTTTAAATATGTAAATGCGAAACGGTGAAAATTGGGCAAATAACAACCAGATTCCTTCGATCGTTTCTTTTGATTCTTTTGAATTTTTGTATCTTAAGGAAAAGGCAAATATATGCTTCGTTCTTGTAATTGGTTAGATAACGTTGGAAATTCCTATACTAATGAGTGAGCAAATAATGAATTTGGGGGTGCATCTCTCATAATGGTGTGTAAATTTACACGTCATTACGTAAATTTGATCGAAGCAATTAAGAAGGTGCCTGAAATGTTGATATATTTACAATCGTAGGTGACAGAATCCCCAACATTTTCGAAATGAACTTCTATATTTTTACAAAAATCATATTTGGGTTAACACGTTAAAAATACGTTCAATTCTAACTGATGCTCGAATCTTTTAAATAATACATAACTCAATAAGTACCTAGGATGAGTAATAAAACAACAACTTTTAGGTAAAATTCGACTTTACTCATTATCATCTCTCTCCTTCAAGAGTGATACATTTTTCCAACGCTTCCCTAAGATTTTGATGCCCTTTTTGCAGAATGATTTATTTTTGCCCTTAAAATATCCTTCAGTTTCGTCAATCACTTCTTCATTGGAGCCAAATCTCTTTCCCTGGAGCATTCTTTTTAGGTCTGCAAACAGGTAATAGTCGCTGAGAGCCAGATCCGGAGAATACGGTGGATGGGGAAACAATTCAAAGTGCAATTCGTGCAATTTTGCCATTGTTGCGATGGTCCTGTCACACGGTGCATTGTCTTGGTGAAAGAGCACTTTTCTTTATCTCCATTTGAGGTCGTCTTTTCGCAATTTCTTCCTTCAAACGCACCAATAACGCCACATAATATTCACTATTGATGGTTCTTCCTTTCTCAAGATAATCAATGAATAAAATACGGTGCGCATTCCAAATACGGAGGCCAACCAACCAAAGGCTTACCAACTGACATTTGCATTTTTAGTCGCTTCGGATGGTTTTCATCGTTTGATGTCCACTCAACTGACTGCAGATTTGACTCTGGAGTGTAGTAATGGATCCATGTTTCATTCATTGTCACATGCCGCATGAAAACATTCTTTTTATTGTGCCGAAACAGCTCCAAACAGCAGCTCTGAATCGCCGACGCGTTATTGTTTTTGATCGACTGTGAGCAAACGCGGTACCCATTTCGAACTAAGTTTTCAAAATGTGCTCAAATGTTCATGCAAAATGGTGAATACACTGCTTTCTGATATCTTTAAGGTGTCAGGTATCTCAGGCAACTTCAATTTACGATTGGCCAAAACCATTTTGTGAACTTGTTTTCTTGAACAAGCACCGAATTTGCGCAACCAAAGCGTTCAGCATCATCAGTGTTTGTACGACCGCGTTTAAAATCACCAAACCACTTCTCTAGGATTTGTCTCGATGGAGCAGAGTCCGAATAACACTTGTCAAGCCAAAGCTTTGCTTGAACCGTATTTTGTCCCATTAAAAAGTAATGCATTGTCAACTCATAAAATTTAGATTTATTGTTTTAAGAATTACAAAAGTAGCGTCACTAAAACCACTGTAACTTGTGACCTAAACGTTAGATTGCCATAAAATTTTGACACGTATCGTTTGAAGATTGATATTTCTTAAAGATCATATGGATTTGTCAATAGTGGCGCCATCTATTTGTCATTCTACTAACTTATTACTATTTCGTTTTATAATCCTAGATTTCATCAGAGGCGAAACAAAACTTCATAAAGAAACGAAGACGCGAACACCGTGATAAGTAAAAGGGGTGAAAAAAGGTTGCAAGACTAGAACCTACATGTGGAATTCTTTATCAAACCGTAAAAATTGAGATGGGGAACTTTCTAAAGAGCTAGCATGATAAACACCTGAGGACCGCATCGGGACTAACTGCCCTTTCACAATAATGTTAATGTTAATAGTAATGGTATTAATGGTAATGTTATGTAGGGCGTTAAAACACAAAATGTGTAGTACTCATTATAATGATAATAGTAATGGTAATGTTAAATCATCATGTTAACGTTCTAAAACTATTTTGCATTTCTTAACATCAGAGTTAGCATCTACGATCCATCGTACCATTCACTAGGAAAAGGGGGACAGATATCCCCACCTTTAAAGTAAACGGCATCGAAGACGTCCCCAGTGATAAGGTGAAATATCTGGGAATTATCCTGGATAAAAAACTTACCTGGGAACTGCAGCTCGAGTCAGTGCTAAATAAGGCCACAAAAAACCTTTGGACTGCTAGACAACTACTTGGTAGATCTTGGGGTTTGAGCCCCAAAATGACCTACTGGATATATCCCCAAATGGTTAAACCCACAGTACTGTACGCCGCTCTGGTATGGTGGGGTAAAACCAAACAGAGAGCAGCCATGTCGAGGCTATGCAGGGTGCAGAGACTTGCCTGTCTAGGCATCACAGGGGCAATGAAATCAACCCCAACGACGGGCATGGAAGCTCTTCTGAACCTGACACCGCTAAATGTGGCCGTGAAAGAGGAGGCAGCTACGCAAGCAATCTCCATCTATAGAAAGGAGAAACTTAAGGCAGGGAACCTTACTGGTCATCTTACAATCCTCAAGGAAGTCGAAGACATAGTTTGTATGTCTCTAGCAAGCGACCACATGGATCCCATGTTTTGCTTCGATAGGAAGTACGGGGTCGTCTTCCCGACAAGGGATGAGTGGTGCGCAAACCCAAGATGGATGCGGGATGGATTGCAAAAGTGGCACACAGATGGTTCCAAAACGCTCCAAGGAGTGGGAGCAGGAATAGTGGGGCCTAGAACACACATGTCACTAACTTTGAGCAAGGACACCTCAATTTTCCAAGCGGAACTATACGCAATCTTGGAAACTGTAGGAATCCTATCCGAAAAGAGACACAGGGGAATACGAATCAAAATATTCTCGGACAGCCAATCAGTTCTTAAGGCCCTGAGCAGTTGTACAATAACGTCCAAATTATTATTCGAATGTCACAACATGCTTAACGGCCTGGCTACTCAGAACCAGATTACTCTGGTCTGGGTGCCAGGACATGAGGGGCACGGGAGAAATAAGATGGCAGACATCTACGCAAAAAAGGGGCTGAGAGAAACCATACTGGACCTACCCTACCTTTTGGGTTTAATAAAGGTCTCCTTAAAGGGGAGATAGAGAAGTGGACAGCATCCATCACAATAAAATACTGGAATGATACCAGCGGGCTGGAACATTCCAAAAAGTTTCTGAGCTTCGACGCTAGGAGGGCGGACCTCGCCCTAAAACTGGACAGGAGAAGCTTAAAAACACCGACAGGGGCACTCACAGGCCACTGTGCCTGCACCAAGCACCTACACAAAAGGGGCTTATCCAACACAGACACTTGCAGATTCTGGGGTGAAGAAGAGGAGTCATGGAACACTTGATCACTAACTGTGGGGCACTAGGCCACAGGAGATACAGATTACTACATGCATATACGCTGAGTGAAGAGGACCTATTTACACTCCCATTGAAGGAGCTGATCCTGTTCCTAGACGTGTTAAAAAATAAATAAAAGAAAAAAACAAACAAGGGGAAGCACAATAGATCAACGTGGTTGCAGTGCAAAGGGCCACTTTGGGCCAGACCCCACCTCATTACAATACAATACAATGCAATAGCATCTACGATTGATTCATTCATTATCTTTTCATTCTTTCCGTCTTTTCAGGGTTCGGAGAAACCGAGCAGTATACATGTGTATACCGTACTGCTGCTGACCCGCCCGGTGGCATTACCTTACTTTTCGCAGCACTTTAGAGGTAACAGATCTATATTTTAGGATTTTAAACTGTTTTACTACTCAACCACTAAGTGGGTTAACCAAAGAAAGCAACATTATAGAGCATGCCCACTGGCGCTATTTATAAATCTGCAGCAAATCTGGCTTTATTTATTGCCAGGCGTACGTATTACTAGATTCGGAGTCAGATTTCTTTCTTTTATTTTATTATGTCTGGAAATAAAGAAAAGGGAATCACAAATCAGAAAAGGTTATGTTCTTTGTTTATGTTTATTATTTGGAAACGTGGGTTTACGCTCCTCCCACTTTTAAAAATGCGAACCTCTAAGCGTCAACATTAACATTATTGTGAACTGTCTTAATGTTACCGTTACCGTTAACACCTTATCATCAACATTAACATTATTGTGAAAGGGCCATTAGGCAGTGTCGGATTGTCATTGTCGGATTTTCAGACGAAATAAGACGCCGGTACCGCAGTGTACTAAGCAGTAGATTATGAGTCATTCCATGTGAAGTGGCCCAAGAGTCGACATTCGACAATCTTTAATTTTGATAAAATTTTTACAAGGTGTACCTATAGGATCTTTAGGAAGTTTTGCAAAGCGTTAGCCTGATGTGTAGAGGCGCCAGAGCTATTTGCATAAAATTCACTTTTACCACCCTTATATATATATATATAAGTGTCTCAAAATTTTTCTCGCAACAAATTTGTCCAATACTTTAGCAACCATTAATTATAAAACAGGCAGTTTTAAGAAGCTGAAATTTTCCCAGTCAATAGACTTGTTAAAAAATTGCCCAGGTACTTTCTTATTTGCTTGTTTTTTGCGAATTAGTTGATTCCAAAGCTATGTGAAAAATTCCAGGCGGCAGATTTGACCCTTTTTGAAAACCACGCATCTGAAATTTGATGCCATCACTACCCTTGCGAGAAAACCATTGGACAGAGTTGATATTTATCTATTAAAAACTTCTAATGTCAAGTCGGAGCAATTCCATCTAAGCACAAAAGTTTGGTTCATAAAATGTAACAATTTTGCGTGCTATGTCTAATATTATAATAATGTTATTTGTTTAATGTGTATGGAGTTCACGGGGAAGTTAGGACCCTGACAACCCCCGCCCTAAATACGACCTTGCTTGCCAGAGAAATTGCAGCAACAGAACTAGATACACAAACAATAATCGTGTTATCTTCAATTGTCTCAATGTAAAACCGGCTTTAGACTTACACGCAAATTCTGTTCACACTTGCGGGGGAACCTAGAAGAGGAACAACATCTGTAAATCAGTTGTTTAGAAACCCACGTTACAGAAGCGAAAAAGAATCTTACAGATTTACTCACAAATTGTTACAGATGTACAGAGAATTGCTCTAGTAAACACTTTGGGCATTGGTTCCTGTAGCTGGAAGATGTTATCGAAGGTCCCCATCAGCATGGTCGCAGGTTCCACTGAGAACGTCAGTCTTATGAAGCAGGTTATCGAAGAGACTCAATAACCCAATGAACTTCAGTGCTGTGTGCGAAGAACGACATACTTTAAAAAAGTTTCAACTGTTCCAGCATACATTGAATTTGTTCTACCACCCATAGGTCAGTAAAAAACTCCAATTTTACTATACATAATTTTCCATCATGTAACTTAGTCTCTTAAGAGGCTTGTGGATATACAAACTGAAGTTATAAAAACTATCTAAATCTTTCTAGGTCAATCAGACGAGGATGTGGAGGTAATTCGGAAAGATAAGTATTTAAATAGGTCAGAATTTATATAGGTATACATTCAATTGAAACGTTCTAGACAACTTTTCTAGATCTTTTCCTGCAATATTCATCAAAGTCCAGATTTCGCGAGTTCTATTGGATAACATCATTTTGGAGGGTTCTTAAAAAACGAAACCTCTCCTATATCATATTTAAGCAATCATAAAACAAATTTCTCGTGCAAATACTAACGGAAGCCACTGTATACACCAGTACGAATTCCATACAAACTGCGTGGTATCGACAAATCTCAAGTACTACAAAAGTAATTACGATCGTCTACGAATTTCAAGCATTTTATTGTGATAAATGAATGGATAAGCGACCGGTTAGAATGTATATTCATACATTCATACCTACAACATGTATGTACATATATTATATACATACACACATGTATATTAATAACAAGACAAATAATTAGAGAAGGTAAGCGTACTAATCGCGTGTAACCACTGTCGTAAAAAAAAATGAGTATAAAGCTATTGTGACGATAACATCGCTTTTCTCAGGCAATATCTACGTGATCTTTCCCGTTCGAGTGCGGATGCCTTTACGAAATTCGTCATTCGCACAGCGTAAAATCGCGATAAAATTCCGAACTTATCGCCTACAATGTTTTAATTAGGGAAAAAATGATAAATGCATTGAGACGTTGCAAATAATTGAATTCAGTGCGAGCGAAAAAAATTCGAGATGTTATTGGTAATTCGCGGTCAGGTATTTATCACGCGGAAACAGGTTTGAAATATTTGTAAAAGCGAATTTGCGATGGAGCCGAGAGTTGGTTAGTATGTACTTTACCGATTCTGTACAGCCTTGGCTAAAAAAGATATAGGTTTTATACACCTCGGATATTGCTTGATCGAATTAAAACGAAAAATACGGATGCAAGTAGGAAGAAAATTAGTCAAATCCTGCTTCCCGGTTTTGTTTAAAACGCATTATACACATTTTATTACTTATTTTTTTAGTAAAGACCTGTCATCCTAAAACCCAATCAGGGCATTGCAAATCCTTTTCTTAACTTTTCAAAAATTCCAAATTCCACAATTGGGCATCGATGGTGTCTGAGACACAAACTTGAAGTGATTGCTACTGGGAAATTCTAGATAACAAAAATAAAAGTTTCTTAACAGAAAAGAAGGGCATAATTGCTAAGCTTATAGGATTTGAATCGATGATTTCATGATTTAATCTGACCAGTGAGAACGTACCTGAAGAGATTAGACGCGTAACATTTTCTTATAGTAATTTCTTGGATTGTCAAGGATTAATATTTTAATCTATTATACGTCCCTGGATTCACCACAGATGCCACCATTGTATACATTTGGAATTTTTTCGAAAATTAATGAGACATTAGTAAACAATTATAATAGTTAGTTGGCAATTTTGATGCTAGGCAAACAACTAATACATAATTTGCTGCTGTCCAATTTTGTTTGGGTCAAAAACGGCAATAGAGTTAAAACGTCATGAAAAATACTTTTATATACGCCCTGTGGCATTTCCTGACTTTCCGCAACATTGGATATAACAGATCCATTTTAGAATTTGAAACTGCTACGCTCCACCGCGGCCGGGTTTCGAACGTCGGACCTTTTCATTGTGAAGCTTGATTTTCACCATTCTGCCACTAAGGGGTTTATTGTACGATATAACGAATAAAATATCTAATTATTCTTAATATAACGTTTTACTACATCGCACAGAAAATTGTTTTTCGCTCCCTAAACTATAAATTCTTACTAATCGCCTCCCAACATGGAAAAACGCCTACATAGGGGCGATATCGCCGCTGTTGAGAAACACTGGTCTAAACGAATAGTTTCGACCTTCTTTTTCCTGGTATCCTATGGCTTAGAAAAAGATGACACTAACAGCTTTTATTAAACAAATATGTGAGAATGGTTCTAACTTTTTTTATTATTAGGACAGCTAATTATCTTCTTCTTTCTTGGTACATCTACGACCTGTTTCATTCTAAAAGCGTCTAGGTGAACAGTTTCGACCTTCATCTTTTTCCCTCCGATATCCGATGGGTTAGAGAAAGATGACCCTGGCAGCTTTTAGTAGGTACATACATATAAATTTGTGAAAATTAAAAATTCTCCCTCAATTTCACAAATAAGAGTAAAACATTCGAGTCCTAGATTGGAAGTCTTAATCTCCAGACGTGAATCCTATTGAAAATATTTGGTCAATTGTCAAACGGTGTGGGAAAACGGCGGAGAACTTTGAAGTAGTTAACTTCGCGTATTTATGAAATACGGAGACCGATGTACAGCCGTAATTAATAACAGTTGCGATTATACTACGTCTTAAATAATTCCGATCAAATATTTTTAAAATGATTTTCTTTTTCTTTAAAATTATGATCATTACGTCCAAAACGAACGCTACCCTCTAGTGTTAATGACTGTACATAGTACTCCCGTCTAAAAGTACTCAAAAACTCAATCGACAGATTAAAAATGCTATTGATTGCCTTTTTTATCAAAACATTCGGTCGAACGCTTAGTTGCACTTGATAACCCGCATTATTGAATAGATCAAAGTCAGATAAGCACGATACTTGTGATATAGCCAGATCAAGAGAACTAATAAGATAATGCATAAAAGATCGCCATTTTTAAAGCGAAATATAGAATTAGTTAATAGCTTTTATAGCCTGTTCCAGTTCGCGTCTACAGTGTAGCAGCCACGCTTCCAGAAGTATATAGTATTACGTCAAGTCAATCGGCGTGAACGAAATGGCAGAGGCGTAGACAAATTAATACAGACACTTGTAATTTAGTCTATTGTGCTGATGACGTAATATGTACTTCTGTAAGTTGACTATACATGTACAGTTGGTCCTCTGGCAACGCGATATATGGACGAGTGCTGATGGATTGGGGCACGGCAGTGCTCTCAGCAAGAAGGGCTTTAGTCATGACTATAGTTTGTTAAAAAGTTGGTACCGGATGGCAGTAGTGTAGTGGAAGGGGCGTGGGTAGGGGTAATTTTCAACTAGTAGTCGATCTCGACAGAGAGAATTCAAAGCAACAGTACGTTGCACGCGGCACGCTAAATGAGTACGCGGAGATGGGACGCCCAAAGTGTGTAACGCTCGCTTCAAATGTGAATAAATATCTCAGGCATTTCCCTGTATTAGAATATACAAGTTCGCATATTTATTGCACAGTTGCATTGCTAAGTCGCGATAGGTTTCAATGTAGAAAACATTGTAAAAGAAAACATCACGTATTGAATTTAAGTAACAGTATTCCATACCGGCAATTTATGTACATGATTTTATTTTTATGTTATGTGCGTGCAACTACCCACATCTAGTACTTAATGGTCACGGTCGTCTATTTTGGGCTCAGTACTTTCCCTTATGGTTGTTGCAAACATCTATGCGTTAAAGAATATAATATGACCATAAGCCATCTTCTGGTATTCCTACCCACATCATAAGTTGCCCAAGGCTTATCCAAAGTATCAACTCCCCCTTTAGTGTGATTATAATATATGATAATCTCGGGCTTTACTTATCAACGGAAGATGGATCAATAGCATCATCGTAATGTAAACTGGACACCAAAATTACGTTTTTATATTTTTTGGGTACGTAAGATACGATGGTCATATATTCTTGGAATTCGAATACTGAAGAATTTTCATGTCGACGTATTGTATTGATAAATTCAAGACGAAGTTCCCTTTTATTTTTTTATAATGTCCACATAAGTTATTTTGTGGTCTGTAATTAAAGTTTTAACTAAAGGTTCTTCTCCGTAACTCATCTACAAGCAAAATAACAAAAATATCAGTTCAGGTCTATTGCTGATAATGATAGCTGGGCTATTGAAATGTGTATTCAGCACCGCAAAGTTTTTTGGTCAAATGTATTAAAGTATTTTTTATTATTTGTGCCACAGTTTTCAGCTTTTATGATATAATAAAAATATCGGCTTGTATTGTAAATTATATTATATAATATAAGGTACCTTAATATATTAAATATATAGTAAGAAATAGATAACTTATCAGAATCCCACAACATTTAGTACTTAATGACCACAGTCCTCTATTTTGGGCTCAGTACGTTACCTCATGGAAGTTGCCAACATCTATGCAATTAGGACACAATTTGCCACGACTCATGACTTACTTCTGGTTGGGGTTAGACGGGAATAAATAACACAAATACGCTACTGTTGCAAGTTGCCTGCCGTCCCAAATCTGTTAAGATTTTCTTTGACACAACCCCATAGAAAAAAAAATCACGGGGGTGAGATCGCGTGATTTTGGTGGTTATTCTATCGTACCCTTTCTGGCTATAGCACACAAACAGGAAAGGTGGTAATAGTAACATTATTACCAATCTGGTGTTATGCGCGTGACAACCGTCTTGTTGGAACCAAATTCCATCAAAATCGTTGTTAATATGGCCAACTGCAGGAATAATCCGACTTCTCCGCAAATACAAGTATTGCGCTCCGTTCAAATTGTCGTTAATAACAGATGGTGCTGTAATGTTTCTACTCAAGATACCCACCCAAACATTAAATTTTTGGGGTACTGAGTTCTTGCATTACGGCACAGATGTTGATTTTCCCAAGACCAGTATCGCGTGGCTGCAGGATTGTGATAACAATGTTGAAAAAATGACTCGTCCGAAAATAAAATATTAATCTCGTTGGACATTCGCCAACACAGACTCATAAAACTGCGTTCTTGCAAAATCGTCTTCGGGAATAATCTCCTGACGAGTTTGAACTTTGTAACATTAGTATATATTGCGTTTCAAAAATTTTCTGACAGTCCTATGATTAATACCATGGATTTCGTCTGCAACTTGGCGACTAGAGCAAGGTTTACTCCTTTTAACTTACGAACAAACCCTTTCTTCTCTCTTCTCCCGCTCGGAATTCACTCGATGTATTTGAGACCGTTCATCCACTTTTTGACATTTCCTGTAATTCCCGAAGGCGCTGCCAAAATTCTTAAACGCTCCGATGGTTGTCGCAATCGTCCATAGATTTGGAACAGGGCGATCTACATACACCGTGTTTTAGAGGGAATTTTCAGAGGATGATTTGATTACCTCTCTTCAATTATATAAACTAACATCTTGTTTTAGTTAATTGCGTACTCCTTAACGAAACAAATCACCTCTCTCGATAACCACGCAGCGGCAAACGACACCGACGATTCGAACGTAATCTAAAATCTGTCGACGATAACCGTCAAGCGCGCCGTTGTCATATCGCTACTTATTCTTCGATCCCTATATTACACGGTAGGGGGAATAGACCTGTACATGGTTTTGAAGGCAATCAACATCATACTTTAATGAGTACAAATTACAAAAACTATGCTTTTAATCCTAAGCTTGATTGCCACGTTTGCGCAAGTATTAGAGTTGTTCAATTTGCGCCAATAGTACTACAACTATCTGAAAGAGCTGTACTACACGTTCTCAGTTTCAATGTATAGTATGGAGCCATCTATATTCGTATAGCGCAATATTATTTTATTCTAGTACAGCCGTTTCAAATTGTTGTAGTACTATTGGGGCAAATTCAGCAACTTTAGCAATTATATCATTATATAGATTCTCAGATTCGCAACGACGGTATGGAACATGATGTAGGATAGAGTATAGTTCTCTTTCTTTACCTTTTCCTCTCTTAACATCGTCAATAAGTCAGATAATTTATTTATTTTCAATCAAATAATGCCACCCCACGTTTAATCCTGCAGACGGGGCGTTCTAATGTGAGACGCGAGTCGGGGCGCCGGCTCTCATAGACTTATTAAATTTATTTTAATATTTCAAATATATGATTCAAAATGACGATTTAATGTGAAAATACAAAAACCCATACTAAATGTAGATATTTATAAAGTACTAAACTTCTTAATTTTCAAACAAAACAGTTAACATGTTGCATTTAATAGAGGAAAAAAGTAAATGTCGTAGACTAAACAATATTCTTTGGTTAAAAATAAATGAAAATAGTGACAAAGAATGTTTTTTAATCATTTTTGCTTCATTGGAGCAAGTTTTAGACCAAGGGACAAGGTGAGAAAGACACAAATTTTTTACATTTTGTACAATAGTACCTAGTTTTTGAGTCTTTATTACAATAAAAGCATCTACCACGCATACCAGGTGAAATTGCCTTGTTAAGATTTCTTTCCGAAGTTACAGCCACTTGTTTCTCTGACGGATCGAGGCACATTTGTTTCTAATGAACGGCGCTCAAAATAGTCTTTAGTCAGTGACAGAGCAAGATCTCTCAGAAACAATCTTCTTTGAATGTTATACAGTTTGTTATTAGAGGCATAAATAATCTGTGCATTGACACCTGCTATATTCATTAAAGAATATAATATGACCATAAGCCATCTTCTGGTATTCCTACCCACATCATAAGTTGCACAAGGCTTATCCAAAGTATCAACTCCTCCTTTAGTGTGATTATAATATGCGATAATCTCGGGCTTTACTTATCAACGGAAGATGGATCAATGGCATCATCGTAATGTAAACTGGACACCAAAATTACGTTTTTATATTTTTTGGGTACGTAAGATACGATGGTCATATATTCTTGGAATTCAAATACTGAAGAATTTTCAGGTTAACGTATTGTATTGATAAATTCAAGACGAAGTTCCTTTTATTTTTTTATAGTGTCCACATAAGTTATTTTGTGGTCTGTAAGTATAGTTTTAACTAAAGGTTCTTTTCCGTAACTCATCTACAAGCAAAATAACAAAAATATCAGTTCAGGTTTACTGCTGATAATGATAGCTGGGCTATTGAAATGTGTATTTAGTACCGCGAAGTTTTTTGGTCAAATGTATTAAAGTATTTTTTATTATTTGTGCCACAGTTTTGAGCTTTTATGATATAATAAAAATATCGGCTTGTTCAACAAACTGATGATTATTGTTTTCTTCAACAATAATAATATTTGTATTGTAAATTATATTATATAATATAAGGTACCTTAATATATTAAATATATAGTAAGAAATAGATAACTTATCAGAAGCGACGTTTAGCTTACCGACTAAAATAATAACTCGAGTCGGTGCGCCGGGTCTGTAAGGCTTTTGGATATAAAATTTTAATGGAAAATCGCCTAATGTCAACACTTGCATAAAACCAACTAAACACAAATTTATGAAGGTACTCAGATGCACCGACCGCAAAAAAATTCTAGGACGAATGACGAACGTTTTTCGGAGCGCCGGGTCTCACAGACACGGCGCCCCGACTTCCGACTGTAAGGTTAAAAACAAATTAAAACTACAAAACGGAATAGGAAATTTTGAAATATAATTTTTGTGTGCAAAATAATTTTCGCCGTCCAAAAGCCATTTGACAATTATTACGGTGCTAAAGGGCATTGTAAAGAAATTAAGAAAGTATTCAACTAAAATCTATATCGGAAGCAAACAAACATTATGTTTTTCACAACAATTCTATTAGAGCTTACAGATTGTAAGTAAAACAACCCATTTCAACACTACTATAAATAGTTTTCGGTATACAATTAGCTTTACGCAATCATTTAGTGAGTGCGTGAGAAATGTGCAATGTTGGAAACGCTAAGGCGTGTGTTATGCTGTTATGATTTCTTTTGTTATGACTATGCACACAACGCAACAATGTTTGCTAAACAAACCAGATAAAGCGGCGAGTGTAGGCATAGGATTAGTTTGAATAGTTTGCGCCAAAAATTAAAAAAAAACAAACATTTTGAAAGGATTTTTCTTACAAATGCAGAACACGGTTAGAGATTGCTTATTGTATTAGATAATAGGAAACAACGTAGTTTTATTGCATCATGTAGAACTAAGCAATTTGTTAGGAATACGATCTGCATTAGAAAACTGTGTCTCGACCTATTTTTACAAGCGGTACTTCTCGTCCTCATAGACGCTCCTCAGTGGAAGCGCGCTTCACAGGTTAAAAATCACAACATTAGACAGATCGAGAACATTATATGTATTGTTACTTTAATTGCAAATCAAGCTCACAAAATACAGCGCAATTTACAGTAAAAAATTGCATTTAACAGTCAAGTAACAAGAAATTTGAAGCGTCGGGGAAGGACCAAGAAAATTAAGTGGATCACAAATACAAAATGGGGAAAATACCTCCTATTTGATAATTTAATCAACACAATATCAAACGGAACGAGGAGGAAATAATTTGTCATTCGTAATAAAAGAGGACCCACTAAAGTCACCATAAAACCATTGTTTCCTTCCTCTTCATCTTGTACCTCTTTCTAATTAAAAATTACCAATACCGCCTTCGCGTACTTTCTTTATTCGAAATATTTCTAATAATTTTAGCTTGCTTCTTTTTACTAAATGATTCAAAATGATGTTTTCATTATCATGACTGATGATTATTTCCAGACGTGATTTTAATCCGTTCACAAGAATATGGATCACATTGTAACAAACTGCAAAGACGATGAATTATGTTCCCCGTAAATTTTGTCGTTCATACCTTCTTTAGATAACACTATCTTTACATCGCATTCCCGCTATTTATTGTTCAGATAACGTCCCTAATCGATGTAATATTTACAAACAAGTTTTAACGAACAGGATAGGAATTATGTACACCGCAAGTATGTAATTGATTTAAATTCTTAGTATTCGCATCGACGATGTTTTTGAGAAAACCAAATCAATTGTTGTACAAGTGTTATGATTACGTATAATATTCGTTTCTCTTTTTATTGCTACATCTCGTTGGTTAGCAAGAAATAATACCACCCGCTTTTATTAAATAAAATAGTAACAATCGATGTATTATTTTAAAAACATTTTAAAGGACAGAATAGGAATTGTGTTTACACAGCAAATTAGTGATGCAAACTCCGGGTATTCGCATAAATAAAGTTTGTAGTAAAACTAAGCCGTCGCCTAGATTTTCGGCTTTCAATTGTTTTCTCTATTAGGGAATCTCATTGGTTGGAAAGGAACGGCACTACTAGCTTTTATTAATTACAAAAGACGTAAACGTTACGTCAGGATTAACAATCTGGGTTTAGCAAAAAGGCCGATTTTGTATCGTTTCGTAAGGCTTTGGCGGGTATGAATTCAAACGACAAACGTTTCCATCGAATATTTTCGTACCAAGACCATCGGATCGTACCAAATTCGGCACGTGCCGCGTGGAATTCACGCTTTTCGAGAGATTTTTGCGAATAAAAATTGCGTACGTGACTAAATGCATGCTCGTCGAAAGCGATATTCGCCGAACGAGCGCACGCGCGAGAAAGAGACGGGAACAAAACAGAGTCATGTTTATTTGTAAAGCTAACACATTGTCAATACGATTTTTACGATACCGATTTAATCGCAATACCTAAAGCGTTTAAGCAAATATATTTTTCGCCGACGTACCCATCCGTATTTAGCGGACACACAAAGGAAAAACTCCAAGAAACTTAAGACTAAGGTTATGTCTTACCTTTGTCCGGCCGTTGATGTTGTATTGCCCCAATTTGCCATTATTCAGCATCTTATTCGCACGAATAATAACCGCATCCACCTGACCAATTAAACTGCCGATATTCCTACAGAATCCCTCGTGACCGTCCACCCAGGTTATCTGGTCACCACGTATCGTTTTCAAGTCCTTCCTGCCTTTATTCGATACTAATTGTCCGTCTTTGAAAATGCCTTTAGTATTGTACATGTTGAGGACCTCCTGGAAGACGGAAGTGCCCCTTTCAGGGCCTAGGAAATTATCGATCACACAAACCCCAAAATTATTCAGGTCATTTATCACATTCCTGCTCATCTCGTTGATAATTTCCTCTTGATTTTGATATAACTGCATGTGTACCGCGGGGTAAACTTGCGGATGTCCGAGGTTATTGTGGGGTACGTGCTCGTTGATAATCGGCATGTTATCTCCGAAATTGGCGCTTCTCTGTTCCCTAAAATCAAGTTGAAGGTTCGGCGACAGACTCTCGGCGCGCGAGCTTAATATTTCATTCTCGGAACTGCCTTCGATAGGTATTAGGCCGTTGTTTTGCTCCAAGACGATACCGGTAATATTGCCTTTGCGTTCCAAACTGGATCCTAGTTGAGCAGTGTCTTGGCAAACAGTCTTGTGTCTCTTCCAATCCAGCTTTTGATGGCCCCTCGAACAATAGTAGGTTATTTTGCAACGAGAACAGCGAAGAAGATTCTCACTGGAACCGCACACTTCGCAGAGTGAATTCATTTTAAACGGCAACAAACCTTGTCCGTATAAAAATTGTCACTGACATTGCGGCCATTTTTCACCTTGATTTCGTTGAAATACTCTCCGGGTGGGGGCGCTCCTTATCTAAAAATCAGCTGATTACTAACCTATTTTATTTAAATATTGTCATACTAATTAGCAAAACATTTATGTATTGATTTTTAAAGAAAAATAGATTCTTAGTATCAAATTACGTAAATATTCGTTAATTCTTACGTAAATTTTCATATATAGAGGTGCACGTACCTCTATTATATTGTAGGAATAACCACCTTAAATATACGAATTCACGCATTTCTTCGCGTATGCACTTGCAAATCGATCACGGATGGATAAACTATTACAAGAATTAAGTGTTTTATTACTTTTTACTCCAGTAATTTGCGAAATACTTCGCCCTATGACACTTGTATGACAGCTCAATCTCACCGACTTTAACAGCTGTCTAACCAAAGGTCATTATATATAACATAACCTATCAATTCTAACCTCAAAATTTTTGAAATTTGTGAAATATGGCAGATGAAACGATTTTCGAGTTTCTTCACGCTGAAATTGTAAATTACGTGGTAAACCAAAACGAAGTAAAAAACAAGGATTCCAAGGTATGTTTCCAACATGGTCAGAAAATTATAAATTTGTAAATTGTTGATTGTTAACGTTTTTTGAATCTTTAACTTTCAAGCACTTTCTTCTGTTATGGGTCTTAGAACGATAAATTTTTTTAAATACGTTGTGTTAACCTTTCAGTATTATATAGTACTATCTTCTTCCTACTTTCCAGGCGAATTTGGGTTTTTGTGTTTATGCTGTTAATGTATCGAACATTAGGTGAACCATATTCAGATTTCCCTTGTAGACTAGAATTAAACTGCATGAAAATCGACAAATTTTACATGGATAACGATTGTAGCTAGAGTAACCATAAGTCCTCTAATGTAAAATGTGATTAATAAAATCAATATGTACTATAATTATAGGTTTGATGAACATACAAGGGTATGGTATTTATCAGATGTGTTTTAGGGTGTGTGCAACACATTGAAGTCAATGAAAAGGTCTTCTAACTGACGAATAAAATAGGGTAGTATTATTTTTAGGTTCTCTAACCTTTTTTTCTGGATTTTGAAATATGTAGTAGCATACTGCGTGAGAAAAGTTTTAAATACACACTCCTCTGAATAGAATTACATCAAGAAAGAGTTTGAACAATGAAACTTTATTTATAAGTGAACCTTACATTGGTCATTAAAATTTCATCAAGGTACAAACACTAGTTCCATAAGAAATTTGGAATCTTGTATGCCTTCCACGACTTCCACTTGGCCTGGCATTGATTGAAGTCATAGTAGAACAGCGTTTGGGTAGCGACTTAAGACAACAGTGCACAAACTTTTTCTTTATGAATCCTTTCATTCTGTGTAAAATTTGGTTGCAACTTATCGATAGACAGTGTACCACAGTATATGTTTTTAATCCTCAAAGTAGTGAAACTGTTACGATAATAATTTTAATTACCATCTCGAAAATTTTTCTCACGACATCTCGGGATTAGAGATCCATAGTTCATGTACCGCTGGTTTAAATGTTCGTACTTCAAAACAGCACCAGAGATCTTCAGTCTCCGGAGGTTGGGGTTAATGGCGAAATATTTAACACATAAACAGGCCACGACAGCATAAGATTGGCGTTGATGATCAAATTAAAAATTTGAACTTTCTCTGCATCATGTGGCCCGTTGAATATGACACCAAGAAGCTTTGCTGCATAAATGGTACCACGGCGTCTTGTATGGCTTGGGATTGGTCGCTATGCGTTGTGTTAGTATTCTGGACGCGAAGTAGACGGCTTCGGGTTTCATAACTAGAATTGTTCAATTTGCGACAATAGTACTACAACTATCTGAAACGACAGTACTAGAATAGTAACATTGCGCTATACGAATACATTGACACCGAATGTATAGCATGAAGCCATCTGTATTCGTATAGCGCAATGTTACTATCGTAGTACAGTCGTTTCGGATAGTTGTACCACTATTGGCGCAAATTGAGCGACTCAATTCATAACGGATGGCGCCCAAATTCTGATACCGCATACAACACAGCGGGGTAATATTCAAAACGCGGCATGGCCCTCCCCTCACGTGGTTGGCGAAAAGCACTGCTCGTCCTCACTACTCGTCGAGCAGCCGAACAGAGCCAAGTGTTGGCGTACCACGTTCGGCTGGCGTCCGCTCCCCGTTCCACTCTTCTTATCAATGATGAGACATGATATTGCTCTAAAAATTACTGTTTAAAGATATTAAATGAAGGTCTGCTTCGAATATAATGCTTGATTATATTTGGTTTATGCCTACAACAGATAGATTTATAGGTATTCCTTTTAGATTTTAGGGGACATGTACAATTAAACAGAGGAAAATGAGTCAATTTTGAGGAATGTTTTAAACTAATAAATATCCATTCTACATTTACCGCGTAATTTCCCTCTGTAATTCCTAGAAACAATATTGATTGAGTTGGTTGCCCCGATAAACTAGCTTTTAAATATTGTAATGAAATGGTACTATTCATGTAAAAGGCTTCCTGGTTCCACATTTCACCAATTTATCACTCACTCGTCGGTCATGCTCGTACCAGTCCAGAGCTTTTGTTGTTATCTTGTCCACTAGAGATTCGTGTACTCTTTGTTGTTTTACCTCTATATTTCTTATTATAGAAAGTAGCGGTGTTTCCCACACTTTTTCTTATGACGTTTCGCTTCTATTGCATTTTCATGTTTTTTTTTTTTTACCCTACCGATAACTGTGTGGTATGTGATGTATATTAATTTATCTCCTATCCTTATTTAGGATGAAGACCTATCGGATCTCGAATACATCGGATTCGCAACCGGTTTCAAAATAATAGAAAGGTAAAAGCGCGACATTTATATCTTCAATTCGCTCTATTAGTGTGACGTCAAATGTTAAATGGATTTCGTTTCAGAATAAATTTAATATGGCGTTCGTTTGGATACGAAAACGCAACCCATTCAACATTTGACGTCATCGCTAACTGCGTGTGTTCGTCTTTAACTCACATTTTACAGATTGACGAAGGAAATGCCTCGATTTAAAGACGAGCTAGACACGATGAAATTCATTTGCACCGATTTTTGGACGGCGATGTACAAGAAACAGATCGATAATCTACGTACGAATCACCAAGGTGTATATGTCCTTCAAGATAACGGTTTTCGATTCCTCACGCGCATTTCAGAAGGGAGGCAGTATTTGGAGATGGCTCCGAGATTCGTTGCATATACTTGCGGTGTTATTAGAGGTAGTTTAGCTAATTTGGGTATAAATTGTTTGGTCACCGCTGAAGTGCAAGCAATGCCGTTATGTAAATTTCACATACAAGTCCAAAGAGCCTAATTCTTTTGTAATATATAATTAAGTTTAAAAAGTGTATTGTTAATGATTCTGATTTGTATTTATTTATGTAGGATCTAGGATAATTATGTGTGGAATAAATTAATATGCTTTTATTTCGATATATCTTAATAAAATTGTTTGAATAGTATTTAATAATATGTAATATGTATTACATGAGTAAGTAGTTATCTTAAATTAAAACTAGAACTTAAAGATACCGTCGCCAATCAAATATGACATTTCAAAATGGTAGGTTTTTCAAATTGGTACAAATATAGTACAAATACGTATCATGTACTACGAACATATACTATTTCTTAGTGTTTTATATCTAATCTTACGAGTATGTATATATCCCAACTTCTAATTTTATTTCGATATAAAAACGGCTGATAAAAGATTCTTGCATATAAAAGTGAGTATTAATCTCTGCCTAATTCGGATGATGCATAGCTTTCCTCTTTTTTTTTATATACATTTCAGATATTCTTCAAATGCAGATTGTCATTTTATTTGAGAACTGTGAATGTATCGTACTCTAAATACAATTATTGATGCCGTCCTTCTCAGCGATATAGTGCATCAAATCTGTATGCTTGGTAATTCCAATTACTTCATCTTTTCCTTCCACTTCTGCAACAATAGAAAAAATGAAATGTTATCATTATGTTTTAAATCTAAAAGAGATTTTTACACTGTACACTGTATCTTTCTAAGAGGTTGGCGCTTCTACGCCTGTTTTGGAAGCTTCAAGAACATTAACATTGTTACGGCAATAAGGAGGAAAAAAATGTTCTTTCTTTCGTGGTGTCCGCCTCTGATTTGACCTGCTAAACCCGAAGTTTAAACAAGTACCGTTGTGTGAATAAATTGGTTAATGCCTGAAGAAATTAATATATATATATATATATATTCTTCCTTGAAGAAATGAAATTAAAGTTAAAATGTTATTTGTTTACGCCACACGCATGGTCACAGTAAAAAGTGGGGTAAAAATGCATGCTTAGAATGTTTGATGATAGAAATTTTTAGAGAGATGTTTGCTTCGACCTAGCGAAACACGTGTCACCAATTTTATTATAAAACAATTGAGTGGTGAGGGAGGGGGTTGCATTTTACACTTTGCCCATTTACAGTGTTTTTTTGAATTTATCTCAATGATGTACTTTTATGTTTTTATGTTATCCAGTGTGTGGTAAGAAACACAGATGACGCATCCGAGACGAATGTGTTAACGCTGGCATTTACACCTCAAAATATACTCAGTTTTATGCACATTCCGATACACTTTTTGGGAGCCAATTTCAAAGTTGAAAGAGTGGACGAATTTTTTTCGAATCATCTATGTTTCATCTGTCTACTAACACAGCGACTTTTTATTATTTTTTTAATAACGTCTGAGCAATTAAAAACGTACAACTCGATTTAATATCAAACTTTTCAAATAATATTAACAGAAATATACATATCGAAAATATCTCTACGTTGGTAGCTTGATGTGGCCACTCTCTTTCATATGCCACTTGTAAAATTTTTCCAAATTGTCTATGAACTCCGAAATAATATAACAAAATTATTACAATAATCGGTATTTTTCAAAACTGTAAAATAGCATGTAGGCAACACAAATAGCTCACTATCGGTAGAAAAATAAATGCAAGATTCCTTGTGCGTTATATTCCTAAACAAGAGATAATAGATTTCATTACGGGAAACGTTGTGGACGGAATTCAACAGAAGTAACCAAATGTGAATTATTATTGCAACTATTTATGGAAAAGTTTTTGGCATATATACTTAGTAATATCATGAATAAATCAATTTATAGTATACAAAATTCTTGGGGATTAGTAGATTTTTATTTATGTATGTACCAAATTTAGTGTAGATGTAGTTTCTTTATTTACAAATATCCCGGCTGAATTAGCAAGTACAATAATAGATAATAAATGGGAGTTGATTTCAGATTTCACAAATTTATCGACAGATGATTTTATTGACATATTCTTAGATGTCTATAATGACTAGAGAGTATAATAGTGAGTAGGTAATAAATAATAAACAAATAGTACAATAGGTACAGGGGTAACCCAGTACATACAGTAAACTATGAGTGGAACACATGCAAAATTACTAGAAGTATAGCTCGTTCCAACTTATTTTATTCTGCCTAAAGTGTTTACAGATTTACAGCACCTCCTGCGGTGGCAGCTTTATAGACGGTCTACTTATCGCACTCTTATCCCACAGAGTAAACATAATATACTAACACAAATATACCTGTTGACTATTGGTAAAATATGGAATTTTTAAATGTAGATATTACGTAATTCCTGGCCTCTAACTTTACGGGGATCGATTAATTCCGGCAAGCCCTTTTATAAAAAGTGATAAGTTTGGGAAGTTGCTTCTTCCAAAATATGTTCATCTTTGTATATAATTTGATAAAACAATCCTTTTGGCGTCCATACAACAAAGTAACATTTATTTTTATTGGTTATGTTCATATGACCTTGTACTTGGTGCATGTAGCTGTGATTATTTTTTAATAGCAGGCCACCGCTGTTATCAATAATCAAATATTTTAGAAGTTTATTTTCTGTTGCTTCTTTCGGTGTTAACATCCTTGAATTATAAGGGCTTTTTATTTCAATAATGGCGTCGTCACCTACGAAGTCATCAGCAGATGCAGCTAAAAACGGATATTTCTAGTCAATAAAAAGACCACAGCTTCTTATTTCTAAGCCAGAAATTTTTTCAAATTCGGCCAATGCGCTGCTTTCATTTTGTATGCCGTACTAAGTTGCCGCAGATCCAAAAAGTCTTCATAAAGTAGAGCCTCGTTTGATCCTCATCGCTTTCCATAAAGTGTTGTCTCTTTGGCCTACAGTTAATTTTTGTATTTCTTCTGGATTTTCACTTTTCAATTTCTCAAGGAATGTTGCTTCTTTTTCCGAATAGGTCGCGATCTCCATATCGTCAACATTGGCATTTCTTTCAACTACTTTTTTACGCTCTGCTAAGCGCGCCCGTTTCAACTGTTTCTTGTGACTTTTTGGTCTGGACAAATACGCACCACGTTTGCGATTTCCCATTTTTTAAAATTTAAATGTAATAACAAAAATTTCGGGCAATCAAGACTGAACGAAAATTTGCTAATGAAGTTATAGATAAACAACTTGCGATTTTATACTTCAGTTTTCCTACAGTAATACTAATTGGTAATTTGAGGAGGGGCTACAGCAAACACGGATACGCGGATATGCATCCCACTAATTACATTTTTCGATGAAGCTAATATGGTAATCCTACTCACAATTATTGTCCCCATTTATCCATATGATATCCATAGTTCATGATACATATAAAGAAATAGAACTATTTTTTCCAATAATATTTACAATTTCCAAAAAATATTTATTAATTACGTACATATTGCTTTAAAATATGGATTAACGATTTTATCTATAGGTTCATAACTTTCGAGGAAGTTTATAGGTGCTAATCTGTATGTTGCTGGCGATCAAGCTTTATTTAATAATTTAATAGAACAAAATTCCTTTTTTACTTGCTGTGGTACTATACTAAATGCATCTTGAAAAGGAAAAATTTACCTCCATAACTTGCCGGCTGTTTGTCCAACACGAAAGACGTGATGTATTCATTGAGTGCAAAACGAGATGTTTTTAATCAAAACAGACCGTGTTGAAAATATACTAGGCCAGGGCACGAGTAATTTAGCATAACCATTGAATTAGAGAAGATAGTGGTAGGCGCACGATAATGCGCTTATCAACGAAAACTGTGCCCTTTTATTGGAAGAGTATAGGTATATACACAGAGGGGGTTTGTACCTTTCTCTTGCTCGTTGGCTCTTATGAGTCTGTCAAACCACGCGTTGGTTTTTTAACAACACTTATTGTTTAATAGGGAAATCTTCCTATCAGAAACGGTACAAACATCCATTATATTTGAACAATATAGATTATTAGGTAGTCATATATCAAAACAGTATTTTGCAACATAATAGAAAAACATTTGCTATAGATTTCTTGATGAATCTATACAGTTAAAATTTAGCACTTGAATTTTTAACGCGAGTCGAAAATCCAGGTATTTTTTAATATATAAGTGCTCGCAAGACCACTTGAAATTATTTTTTTATTCAGCAAGATTGTGCCACCAAGTATAAATGCTAACTGCACCAATAATGACTATGATGCAATACCGATTTTTGACCTTGGACTTTCAGAATGAGATATTGGAGACTTTCCCCATTCCAAAAGTCACATTGCTAATGACATAACAAGTTTAATTAACGTAGATAATTTAGTACTTTCCCCAATTAAAGGAATTAAGGAAACTATTACAGACGGACATAATTATTCATTATTAGATATTAATTATTATGAAATTTGACTAAATTTGTTTGTAACGGAAAATTATATTTTCTGCCTAGAGTTATTTTTGAAATCGTCATATTTTCAGAGAAATCCTTCAGAGCGGAAGTTATTTTGAGACACATGCAAAGATCCTTATTTAAAAAGGATTCTGAATTTAGTTCAGCAGCAATTCATAACTGAAATCAAAACATTATTTTATCCTTCACATCCAGTTGTCGATATTTCATAGTATTTACTTATACTTATACTTATATCTTATGTCTACAGTAGGTAATAGTAGAAATGGCCTATTTTTTTATATCTTGTAAATAGTTAATATTTGCCTTGTACTCCCTTTCAATGTAATTTTACCTGATGCCGCATTATTTCAGATTATCACGCCAGCTAAGATTACCTTGCATATTTTGGAATGAGTGAAACACGGATAACCATCCCGTCCACTATGTTTATCCTTTTCTAGCAAGAACGTCTCATTTTCTCACACTGTAGCATTATTGTAAATGAGCGTAATGCCATATTTTGCTAGTAGGCAACTTGATATACAAAAATTAAAAATTTATTTTAGGTAAACTCCAGCCTTAAGATTGTAATCCAACTAACCTACGCTAGGTGTCGGATTAGTCAATAAGGTACAGGAATGTTTCAGTTTATATCATTATGATTGGTGGAATAAAAGGGAATGCAACTATGATTTCGTAGATAATTTTGGACTTCCCTCCATTAAATCCATGCTTGAAAAAATAATGTAGCATGAATCAACCTCACCACAACACATATTCTCTAAGCTATAGAATAGATAGAAGCGACAAAATGTAGCGTCACATTTCATGTTTGTATGGTCGATTTGAATGACTTTGAAATAGGTTAGAAGTTAGCTAACGCCATTTGGAAAATATGAAAAGTGCACATTTGTTCGTATTAATTGAAAAATATGAGAGTTTTTGACAAATTAAAAGAATAGTGTTTGCTAAAAAGTTAAATCAATTAAATACAACAATCACCGCATATTTTAATTTTAATATACACACATCATCCCAGAATAATAATACTAATGAAGTTAGTCAAATATAGATACTGTCGTCGTATTTAAACTATGGTTGCTGATCATGCGCATACAAAACTTACCACAAGATTTGTTGCTACTTAATATCGACACGAATTCCAAAGGAGGAATATTTTAATTAATATTACCCTCATTTCCTCTTAAATTGGTGACTATAGAGTACAAAGAAAAGATCTAAACTTACTTTTAAGCACCACCGCGAAGGAGTCCTTCTCCAATATTCTCGAAAGAAATCCTAGCGAATCATCAACATTAAGTCTTCCAAATTTCTCGTCGGCGACCTTACCGACTGGATCGTTTCGTTTCACCTGTACGTTCACGAGTTGGTTCATTAAATTTTGCAGCGTAGCCATTCCTTTTAATTGACCATCTTCATCATCGACGATCGGTAATTCATTGACTCCCAATTTCTTCATTAGACTTAAAGTCTGGGCGCAAGTCGTCGATGGCGAAACGGATTTTATAGGTTGTAAATCGAGTTTGGTCACTTTCTCGTCCCACCACCAATGATTATGGGAATTAATGATCGGTTTCAGATTTCTGACTTCCATCCATTGATCTGAGACGAACTTCGTTAAGTAATTGCGGATGCTGTCGGGTAATAAAACGACGCAGCGTTGATCCTCCCTTAATTCGGCAGCAGCTTTAACCGCAACGGACAAAGCAGCACCGGAGCTTCCACCTAAAGAGGAAAGAACAGTAAAATAGCGAATTATGTTCTCGTTGGTCTTTACGACCGCTATTCGTTGTGGAAACTCCGACAAAAAATGGTGTGTGTGGTTTACGCACGTCTAAAGTGAATATTTCCGCTCGCATATCATACTCTCTCTGTCTCTCCTTCTGTTTCAGACGAAGCAGGCATTATTTCTCTAGTTCATCGCCTTTTACTCGCATATCGCACTCATACTTTGTCTTTCATACGAAGCGAAGCTCCGCTCAAATTTAATGCTCTTACGCTTACGTTTACGCTTACGCTCGAGCTGGTCCGGTGTCCCTTAAGAAGTATTCACTTCAAAAAATTGTATGAAAGTAGAGAATTATTTTCTGGCAGGAAGAGATAAATTTTTATTAATTAGGCGGAATAGAGAAATGGAAAAGATCCAGCCTAAGATTAATCTAAATGATATGAATGTATGAACTTTCCCTGAATAATTAGAAACAAATTGTCACTGAGAACTTCACTTACTACACTAGGGCTGTTACTCAAATGGAATTTAGTCCATGCTTTTCCCACAGAATCGGAGCAATCTTGTCACTGAAGGACGAGGAATGAAACAGAATTAAACTAGGATCATCATTATGAATTTTAGTGGGGTACAAAGTTCATTTTATTTCTTATGGAAAAGAGAATGAGAAGTTTGCATGAATCAAACGACCACGATTTAGTAGTCGGATTACACGGCTTTATTCCACATGTAATTCAATCTGTTACAGTTTCAAAAATAACTTTAACTTTTTATATAGCAATCACTATATATTTTGTTGCGACACAGTGGTCAATCGGCGGAAAAAGTCCAATAAATGATGATTCAATTTTACGATTGATTTTCATTGTGTTTGGTTCTAAATGCGCCGAATAACTAAATTCGTAAAAATTAGGAATACAGAATAAGTTTTTATGGGTTATTCCTAATGCCAAACATACGGGAATTGTATATTCACAAAAACAGCGTTGCTGTAATTAACGATTGATTTATAATAACAAAACAGATAGAAATGGGTAAATTAAGTTCGGAATGCTATTGCTGAAAATTTGTATATACATATAGTATATGATCTTAATTATAGCTATAAAACTGTAATTAAAGTTCATCTCTTATGCGTTAAAAATTATTACATTTTTGACAATATCTAGTTAGTACCGCCGGTCTGTGGGTGTTCAATAAGGTGTTGTTAAGGTAATCACTTAGCTTTCATCTGCGGAAAAGTTTTTGGAATTAACCCAAAAAATTGATGCCTGTGCACGAACTAGGTAATTGGTCACATAATGCATCTAATTATGTATGTACCTACTTATTTAAAGCACAGCATACATTCAACTCCTTTAAGGCTCATTTTCACGGTGATAGTTTTTATGATAATTGCTGTCATGACAGTAACTATCAAAACAACTGACGCCGTATAGACAACTTGTAAGTCGCTGTCGTACTATCGCGACAACGCTCTCGCACTATCTCATCTGACTAAATAGTTGAGAGTATTGTGGCGACAGTAAAGGAATTGTCAGGGCTACTTTCACCGTGAATACTGGAAATATCCAATGTGATAGTTCGCTCTTCTCATTTGTTCTTGTTGTGTACCTTTTAAAATGGCGGAACGGTTTAACATGCTGAAGTTTTTGAAGAGTTTATGTTACGTTTATGAAAAAAACTCTCCAAAATTTAAAAATTGAGTAAAAAGAGACAGTGCCGAAGAAATTTTGCTACCATTATCAGGACTGTGTGCCTATTGTATTTCTTTTTTGAATTCACCTTCTCACCCAATTTTTTTAGTTTTCTTGCTGTTTGTAAGTTTGATTTTAATAATTTCACCCACGACAGCAATTACCGCTGTAAATAGTTCAGTGTCGGCCATATTACAACTATCACTACTGAAACAATACTTCATAACAGTACTTTCATGAAAGTACTATCATTGTGAAAATGAGGCTTTAAGGAAAATTTGGCAAACAAGTGACATCTCAGAAACAGCGAAAATCAAAATGTTCGACAGTTACGTTAAGAGTATACCTACTACTATATGGTGCAGAGACTTGGAAGTATGATCGGGCAACAAATAGACAGCTACAAACTTTTGTCAATAAATTGCTGAGGATCTCGAAAATACATTGGCCAAATAAAGTAACAAACATTTAGCTATAAGAAAAACAAGACAGGAACAAATATCAATCACAATCAGAAGGAAGAAGTGGAAGTGGGTTGGCCATACTTTGAAGAAAGAACACAATATAGGCAAGCTCTAGAATATCAGCCAGAAGAAAAGCAAAGTAGAGGATGACCAGACAAAAACTGGAGGAAAACAATGACAAGGGAACGTAAAAGATTGGTCTAAGTTTGGGTGAAGTCAAACATAGAGGGAAAAATGCAGAAGAATGGAGGAAACTAGTGGATAAGATTGCAGAAGAACTAAAATATGAAGAGAATGCACGGATCCAGCCAATCAGCCATCCTATACTCTATGTACTTATCTAAAATAAAATTACAAAGAAATGGCAGTTGATATTTGATCCAGTCCCGCATGTGTATTGGAAGGATTGTGGAAGGATAGTTACCGCAAAGTAATCCTTCTTCTTTGATCAGACGCTTTGCCATTGTAAACGAAGCCTTGTCATCCACTTTATACCATTTATCTACAACATTTCGATCCAAAACGGTTGGGAGAAAATCGTAACCGATGCCTTCAAGTTCGTAGAAAGTAACGTCGGATTTATTAAGAGATTCCGGCAGAGCTAGTATTGAGCCTTGCGGATCGACTGAAATTACTTTGCATTCTGGGCAGAGCTCCTTGATCCGCCTACCAATTCCTGTGACTGTACCTCCAGTTCCAGCACCGACTACCTAAAATATGTATGACAGAAAGTTGGATTTCTTGAGGCTAATTTTGTTCAAAATATAAGTTGTGAGTTACGTCACAATACCACGTCCCATTATTTCTATAAGTCCCCCTCAAAATATTGCAGTTGATCAGTTACTCTTCGCCCTCAGCCTCTTCGTACTTACCACCATATCTAATCTTCCGCCGCATTGTTGTAAGATCTCCGCACCTGTATTATCGTAATGCGATAATGGATTTCCAGGGTTCATATACTAAAAAGGATACAATACGTAGATTAGTTGAATTTTATTTCTTTTTAGCACATTTACCTGGTTCAGAATAATCGAATTAGGAATTTCCTTCTGCAATTTCTGTGATACAGCGATAAGACCTTCCAGGGAATCGAAAGAAGCCGCCGTGGGGGTACGCACGATTTCGGCGCCGAGCGCCTTCAACACATTCACCTTTTCGTTGGACATCTTCAGAGGCATGACGATTATGCATCTGTAGCCTTTAACAGCGGCCGCCATTGCTAACCCAATTCCTGTATTTCCAGATGTCGGTTCGATAATTGTGGAGCCTGGTTTGAGACGTCCAGCTTTCTCTGCGTCTTCCACCATTCGGTAACCGATTCGATCTTTTACGGAACCGCCGGGGTTGAAAAATTCGCATTTTGCCACTGAAAAAGGAAGCTGATGAAACAAAAGAACATAAATCGTGAGATTGATGACGAAGTGAAAATAATAATGCATTCATTTTTTGAGTTGAATTGAAATTTGATCAAACTGTTTATCAAACATCGACAGCGCCACTAACGAAGTCATTGGTCCTAAACAAAATAGATCCTATTCTTTTCACGGCGATTTTGAATACGACAACTAAATTGTCATTCAATCAAGAAAATACAGGAAAGGAAACGAAGCCGTGGGAAGCAAATTTCTTCTTCTTTAATTTAAACTCCCCTTTCATGTAAAACGAAAGAATATCACAATTATGGTTTTAAACAAAAATAATCATCACCACAACCAAACTAGCATCTACCTTATTTACATTCATAAGTTATAAATTATACCTTCGTCACCATGAGTTTGCACATACAATCACAATAACTAGGAACTGTCTCTAGGTCTTTATCCATTAACTAATTTGCTAATTACCGTAATTAGCATGTTTAATAGCATGCTATTTTGCTGAATTAATCGAATGAATATTAAAATTCATGAAGAAATTGTGATATGGTATTGTCTGATGATTCAGGGGAATTATTATTATTTCAATGATTATTGACTACCTCACCATATGTTTTATTTTGGTTTTGATAACTGCTCAAACGATAGTTGGGTCTGGAATTTGTATTACTTGAATTTATTGGTTTTTGGCATTAACCCTTTTTGTGTAATCTTTTTGGATTAGCTTGTGATAGTATTCGCATCGTTTATAATTGGCTAGATGGTAGTCTCCTCCGCACAACGCACATGTAGCTGGTATTTCATTGCATTGTTTGCATTTGTTGCAGCTTACAGTAGTATGTGCTCCTACACATTCCCCATGTACCTGTGTCTATTACAATAAGACTTGGAATTAGCACGCCATACACTGCACAACATCATTGTTAGTTTTGTGAGGACGTTCAATCTTGTTATTTTATTATATTTCTCACTTTCTGTCCTAATTTTGTCAATTAAGCTGTTATATTTGTAGTTTAAATGATGATAAAATTTGTGATTTATTCGGCTTCGCCACACAATTTTGCTTCAAATGATAAATTTTTGTAAATCGAAAAAAGGAAGTAAAATTAAGATTCGACCTCTTGCGGCAGCATCATATAACTAATTGAACAACAACCGATTATATCATTTATAGCATTGTGGCGGTGTTTGATAACCATTCTGTAGGTTCAACCCCGTTTCATTAAGAGCTGTGATATACATATAACATTTTTTTCGTCCTGTCTTATCTTATTAGTTTTCGGTAATTTTCTGCAATAGTGCAATTATAGATAGTTCATCTTCTAGACAGTTCCTTTATTTGCTCTACCATTTTTGAGTAGTCTACATATATGTATATAAGGAGTTTGTTGCAATGGGATCCGTGACTTGTCGCCCTTGTCGGTTACTTCCCTCCACTGTAAGTGGGTTGAACTCGTTGCTGGTTGTTATTTTCTTAGTTTCATGATTATTTGCAAATCCTGTAACCTTATTTCGTTTTGTACTTTGAATCTGTTGCAGTTAGTTTCCCGTGTTTTCCATACGTATGGCTGCTCCAGCTGTTGGGGCTATACTGGGACGATACGATTATCTTACCCTAGTAATTAATTAAACGCAATAGCATATGAAGTAACGTTTCGCTATTTATAATACAGCATCATCAGACATGCTTATACATGTTACATCCCCGTCTTAATAAATGTTAAAATTTCGCATCAATCAATAATATATACAGTAAAACTTCGTTATAACGCTCTTGTAGGGCCCTAGAAAAAAAGCGGTATTACGGGAAAATCTTAAAAAATCGTAACGATGTTCGCTTCACAGAAATATGTAGACCATTTCCGTCTGCCTTTTAAACATTTATTTTAATTTAATGATATCCCTTTCTAATGTTTGCAAAATAAAGTTAAAAATTAATAATTGAAGTATGTGTGTACATTAAAAAAATATCCTTCGATGGGGTCTTATAAGCGGGAAATGGGAGCGTTATAACGAATAAAAGTACTACAGAAAATTAGTCGCTGGGACCGGAACCAAGGAAAAAAGCGTTATAGCCGGGAAATCGTTATAAATGAGAGCGTTATAACGAAGTTTTACTGTATATATCGACTCTTGACACACGCTTCGTAGTATGCCTCTTATCGACTCCATCTCCGTTTCAGTGCTGCCAATCTTCTTCCCTTTTTTATTTATCACAATACAACTAATTACGGTCCATTTAACTTGATTATCATATTACAAGAATAGGCCCTCTAAGTGGCCGACGGTCTTGGGATAACAGACTTTACCGCTTCAACTGGACGGTCCGATAGATTTAAAAACAGACATTCTATTGTGTACAAACAAATTTGTGGTGAATCAAATTCAGTAGATCCTGATGTAACATTCGACTGGAAAAGTCAAATGTCGACCCTCAGCTTTGGCTACAATCCCTCAGAAATCTTTAGTTTTAAAAAGGAAAAATGTCACGGAGGAAAATTAAGCAAAGAACGCCAACGGTCCATGAATGCACGAATTGCACAGGCACAGACAAGAAACAACCGCTCGTAATTGGAAAATATGCTAAGCCACGTTGCTTTAAGAATGTGAAAACCCTTCACTGCATTTATTTTTCTCAATCTCGTGTATGGATGACTGGAGAAAGATTTGTGCAATGGCTTAATCAGTGGGACATCGAATTGAAAGACTGAAAAATACTTTTACTTGTCGACAATTGCGCTGCACATCCGAAACAGGTAAATCCAAAAACATCAACTTGATTTTCCTCCCACCTAACACCACAAGTGAGCTTCATCCACTTGATCAAAACATCATAAAAGTTCTGAAGTAAGGTTACGGGAAAAGGATGGTCCAACGGTATCTATCGATTATGGACAGCTCAAATTCGACTTCTCCAACAATTTCTGTTTTTGATGCTGTCCACTTTTATACGCTGCATGAATGGACATAACGAAAGAAACCATTTTTAATTGTTTCAAAAAGCAGGTGTTGGTAACTTTACAAGGGAAGATAATACCGAAGAAGTAGAAATTGATGAAGACTGGCGGGATCTTTTAACTTTGAGACACTAATCGTCGATTACAATGCACCATCAGAAGTGGAAAATGAAGAGGATGAAGATTCATCAGAAAGAATTGCGCCATAAATAAACGACGTTCTGGAGGCCTTGAAAACAATCAGAGCATTTTTTCTTGTATGGAGGTAGAAGAGGAAACCTTCAAAAATATCAATAAACCAGAAAATGCAGTTTAAAAAAAAACCATCTGTCACTATAAACACACACAAATTAATGATTTTTTTTTTTTTAAATAAAATTTGTAGGAATGTATACATAGTTTGTTTTATATTTCTTTTTTAACGTACAAGTTTTATATAAAATAGATTTTATTAACTTTTACTTTATTTAAAAGAAGTAAAATATATGTAGTAGTACATATATAGAAGTAGTATTTATTGAAATTCGACCTTCCGGCCTTGAATTGGAAGTATCCGTATATATAAAGACGTTTTAAAATAAATTTTATTCATTTAGAAGAGCGTTATAACGAAGTTGTACTGTAGTGTTGGAGTTATAATATGTATACATAAAGGAATCTCAATATATTATTTATCAATTATAATATCATTTATCAATTGGTTTTCTAAAATTTTACTCTCAGTACATCAGGCATAAACTGGTAAACCTGTTACTGTGACGATTCTTCGATTGTTTTAATTTGTAATTTTTCTTCTTATTATGCTATATAGTAAATAGGGGGACATCACCCATGTACTATTGCGTTTAATAAATTACACCTTTACTCTCCGAGACTCCCAAAAAATAATCCCAATTAATTCCACACGGGACAAGAAACTGATCATGTTTTATTATATTTATATATTTATTTTTTATTATATTTATATAATACCTTAACTTTTAAGATACTTTTCAACGTAATCCCCGTTCAAATTGAGATGGTTATCGTAGCGATGCAACGGTTTGTTGATACTATTGGTGGAACACTTCCCAACCAAAACTATTCAAGAGTTCTTGAGTTTAATTGACCGAGTTCGGGCGTAAATTGTCGTGAAAAAGCAAAACCTTTGACCTTTTAGAATTCCCCGACGCTTGTTTTGGATTGGTCTTCTCCAATGTTTTAACGCAGGCATGGGCAACCTTTTTTTTTTGTAGAAGTTTTATGCTGTGAGTAATCTTGAAAAATATACATTTTTGTAGTATCCTTATGATTCATTAGGAATTAAGTTTAGACGGGCCGTGCTAATATGCAACGAAAGAATTCAGTAGCGGGCCGGACAAACCTTACTCGAGGGCCGCATGTGGCCCGCGGGCCGGAGGTTGCCCATACCTGGTTTAACGTTTCACAATATCAGTTCATCAGTCACAATGCTCGGTTGGCCGTTTCGCTCTTCGTCGTGACATTAGTGCGGCCATTTCTAAAAATATGCACCAGTGTTTCACTCCATCTTCGCTCATTACGCTGTTTCCGTACACTTTACAAAGTTTCCGCTGAATTTCAGTTGGGTTTTTGCTAACAAAAACCTCGCAACACTAGGGTGGTTACAAGGTATATGGTAAATTTTTTTGGTACTATATTTCGGGGCACGCCTCTAAAATGTGCCAATCGTTTAGAAAATGTGATTGACAAAGTTTCAGCCAAATCTGATAAGGTTAACACGTGCCTCAT
The DNA here is from genome assembly GCA_038088585.1 of Chrysina gloriosa. Taxonomy (NCBI): domain Eukaryota; kingdom Metazoa; phylum Arthropoda; class Insecta; order Coleoptera; family Scarabaeidae; genus Chrysina; species Chrysina gloriosa. Next base: position 51,436,474 of record CM076088.1, read on the forward strand.
TGAGGTTAAAGTTAGGAAGAACAGCGATTTTTCGCAAAAAAGTTTTCGTCCTTAAAATCGAAACCATTTGTTCCAAGAACCTGGTTCGAGTATTATTTAATAGGAAATTTTATTCTTAATAATTTTTTGCTTAAAGTAATAGATTAAGTAACATTTAGCATTTATCACGCCAGGTCGTAGTAGTCGCATTAAAAGAATAAATTATATCTTCATTGTATACATTTTTAGTACCAATTATAATGGAGTCAAATAAATTTAGCACAAACGCTGAAATTTTTGTTTAAATATCTCAATTATTGACCATTTGGTAACCTTTTAAATACGAAACTGACCAACATTTAATTATATTAATACTCGCCACTACATGTGTTGTTTTTTTTTCCATTAACGTACAGACAAATAATTATAATTCGGGGATTCCCATTTTTTATTTTTATGTAACAAGTCACGTATCAAATTCATTCAGTCTGTACGTGTCTTTCAACACGTGTTTCTATATATGGGTATAACGTCTTTTAACCGTGTTTTTCGATTAGATTTCGTAAGATTTAAAGAAATATGGATCTACCATCAACTTCCAGATTAGCAATGAGCATGAGATCAAGGCAGAAAGATCAAACTTTTTAATTGGTCACATGTCTCATCAAATAACTGGCAGTAAATTACCATCCAATAGTCAAGTCTTACGTAGTTTATTTTATAATATGCGCCAAATTAAATTAAACAATAGAGAAGCTGCTACACTTACAATAAAGGAGGTTCTCCTGTTTTGGGGGAAAGTAAAGATACCAATCAAAGAAATTAAATATTGTGTCGCAAGGCTGAAAAAACTGTATAATGAGTGGAGAAAACTGCAAAAACGCTACAAGATCTGCAAGCGCTACTCAAAATCAAAAAGAAGAAGATTTCAAGTCAACCTTTGACGACTTATTTGACGTTGCTCATCATGATGCACTTACCAAGATCGCTGAAGAAGACAGACGGTTTTTGTTACTCCAGAGAGAAAAAGAAGGTCCTGGCTGCATGGGACGCGTTGACATGAAATTTGTAAGAGCAGAACAAGCTGAGATGGCAACATTTGAAAAATTAAGAAAAATATAGGTGAGTTCGTATTTTTCAGAAATTTTTCATTTATTAAATATTTACGTTATTACCTAATACTTATATTTTATTTTTAGAAGGTGAAAAATATGTAGAACTGGAATCTACACGAAGAATTAGCAGAATGGAGGAGGACGAGTAGATGCAAGAAGATACAGACACAGAGTATAATTTTCCACACCGAGAGGAAGCAGGACCGGAAATAAAAAAGGGGAGATAGTGTGGAGGGTCAGAAGAGGTTATTACTAAAAAATTGTCTGTATTGTTAGATCGATATACTATTTGTGATAAAGATGCGGTGCTAATTATAGCAGCTACAGCAGAAGCATTAGGCCATGACCCACAGAATTTAGTTGTAAGTAGATGTGCCATACGACTCCGCAGACAACAATTTTGGCAACAAAGAACTAATCTCATCAAAAGTAGATTCAGAAATTCCGATCTAGAGGGTGCTGTTGTATACTGGGATGGAAAATTACTTCCAGATATATTTGGTAAGAAAAATGTAGGGAGGTTAGCGATTTTAATTACTTGACTCAGCTGAGAGAGGAGTAAAATTAATCCAAGACTTCAATTCATCCTTGACAAAAGACGAAGAACAACGACAGTTTCTATTACAAGTTGTATCTGAATCTTTTTCCGCACTCCTCAAAAGCTACCACATCTAAGCAATTACCACCTTAATTTGTAATTTTAAATAATTATAATGTTATGATGTATAATTTAACAATATAAATTAAAAAATGTATTTGAACACTATTCAACAATATAATTCATAAAATATATTTAAATTAGATTTATTCGATTATTGTAATGTTCTTATACTTTTGCATGGAAATTCACATTTGCGGATATCCACTGCGACCTGATCTCATAAATGCTAAATACTGCTAAAAATAACAGTTTTAGCAAAAATATTATTAAGATCAAAATTAATAAGAATAAAATTTGTTATCGAATAATACTCGAATCAGGTTCCTGGAACAATTTCGATTTTAAGGATGAAAAACTGGAATTTTTTGTGTTTTTTCTAACTTTAACCTCAATGAGGCACGTGTTAACATTATCAGGTTGGACTGAAACTTTGTCAATCACATTTTCTATTGGCACATTTTAGGGGGTGCCCCAATGGAAAATCCAAAATTAATTTCTTGCAACACACACTTGCAAAATATACAGTTCACTAATCACCAGCAACAAGAACTTCACGCTACCGCAGCTGGATACGCATCGAGTGAGAGAACTCTTCTTGTCACGTCAGCGAAAATGTAAGTGGATAGCCTCCGTATGTGCATATTACGTGGGATTTTGGTAACTTGCGCGTCTGCAACGCGACTAAAATCAGCTAAAATTGAGAGAAAGTATTTTGTACATATCTGCTTATTTGATTAAGGCGTGTTACACCCAGAAGTTGTTCAGGATGAGATTGTTTATAAGAAAAAACAAGAAAACATGTTATGTTTTATAAAAAAGTTCTAAATTTTACATTTTCTAGAAAACAGCCGGGTAGGATTTTTGATTATTTTTGGATGATAAACTTCTACTTCAAAATTTGTTACTGTCTGAATCTTTTGGATATCATACAGATAGCCCATGCAACGCATTGACGTAAAATCTTAAGGATTGTGTACATTAGTTATTTTTCCTTTTATAACACATGGTCATTCCCATTGAAGCGGATTGCCGTTGTCGATTCCCTCATAAGGATGGACTATCTGTATGACTTATCTGTGCTTTCGCCGTATATATACAGGTAGTAGCTTTTCGTTACTTTCGCAATATATTAAAGGTAACAGATTCTATTTAAGTTTTTGAACTGCTTAATCGGGTTATTTACTGTTAATTGTAAAATGCTGTAGTGCGCTCTTTAAACCAAAGTTCACGAATAACCCTTTCTTTGGTCGTTGTGTTTTCTTCACCGAAGGATAGCAATCTGGTTGTTGAAATATGCATTTAAAGGCATTGTAATCGATACGATAAGGCTAAGAACTATTTTATTAAAGTGATAAACTAAACGAATCCAATCAAAAGTAACATTTGCAGATATGCAAATAATAACAACAATTCAGATAGTATTAAACATTCTCGCGCTGTATCTCCATGAAAGTAATATTATTTACACTGATGTGGTTCTTGCACTTCACCGTGTATTTTTGTAGAAAACTCAAGATTCAAAAACAAACACATTCATTTAAAATATCTATGACCCCGTAACATTTGAATGGTGAATGACCTTAAGTCTTTTAGCTCGTGCACGTTCATTTGATATTCTACATACAATAACGATTTATTTACAGCATCTGCCTACCACAAATGGCGATCGTTTGCATATATATATATACATACGTAATAGCGAGTTTATCAGCACTTCTGCCCGTTTACAATCTCAAACTTTAACAAAGTTACGTATTTTTTACGTATTATCAAATGATGATAAGCTTTTTAGCTAGTCGATGTGTTAAAGGAATTCGACAGAAATTTGCTATCCAAATGGTTTCTTTGTTGATCTTACCTAAAATCTTTATCTGCGAGAGATACACAATTTCAACAAATAACATCGACTACGGATAGGGATTGCGTCAATTTAGTGATTCAAAATATTAGGCGATCACAATTTCGACGTTTTTGAAGAAGTTGCCAACATGGATAGGGAAATGTCGATATAAAGTAATAGCACGTGGGGATCCCAAAGCGAGTATTTATCGAGAAAAAACAATAAAATAGAACAACTACGTAATAAACTTATGGGACATGGAGGAAAGCAAAATTTTGGTTAAGGTCCTACGGCCTTTGTGGGAATGGAAAGCTTAATAAATGGATTCTCCTGTAGAAACTAAAGTTCACTCCATTTAGAAAAGCGAGGACTAAAGCGATTTATCAGACGAAAAAAAACTCAAAAAAATGGAAGACATGTGGTGGTAATTGCTTATTAACGCGTCCAACGATTTACATTTTCTGTTATAAATTCTAACGCGCAATACGTATTTCGAAAAAGCCTTCAATGGTGATTATTTCAATTTTTTAAGCGAGAATGTGACAGAATGTCCGAGCATTACATAAGCTTTCTGATGCAATTCGTTTCTTGCGGAAAAAACATTTAATGTTTGTTGTCCTCTATCGACGTGTCTCGTTTAGGTAGTAATTAGTAACAATTAGTATGAATTGTAACTACCGCTATGACTGCACGTACAAATGATAATTCTCGGAATTTTAATGTTATGTACATGGGCGTAGCTGGGGATTTTCTAGGGTGTGCAACAAATTTTCGATGCCCACCATTGCCCCTCGCTAGCTACGCCCATGGTTATGTCGCTAATTGCATGCAAGTCTGCAGTCATCCACGTAAGAAGTATATACCGCGAACGTATACTGGAGCCGCAGGACGTTTAGCTATGTATTGAAACTTGGTAAAACCTGATTATCTTGTTTTACTAGCGCAAGATTGCTTTAGAAAAGAATCTGTTTTATATGTCGTGATAATGTTTAAACAAAAGTCCTAAAAGTTGCGATGCAATCGGAATTGGCCAAAATAATTCAAGCAACCTGAAGTCCCTTTATAAAAGATAAATAAATCTATGAACTTTTTCTGACTTATACACGAAATAGATACAACGGGAGATTTCGTCCACGAAACAACTACTACTCGCTAATTTTATCACATTAACCCATTTATCTTGAAGATTGTTGATCTTTAACTTGTTTTCAAACTTTATTACCATGTTTATAGTGAGGAAATAAATGGATAAAAACAATATTTCCGAGTGCTTTGTCGGAACCCGTGCCCGGAATTAACACTTTTCTTCCAAAACATTATGGGGGATCTTAAAAATTAAAAGAATATGAATATGAAAACAATTTCCTGTTAAACTTCAACAATATTGTACACCGATGGTTGAGTGAGGTTTTTCATTTTCCTACAATTTCAAGGTGAAAAAGAAGTCACTAAGGTTCAATGTACATTTTTTCTGGCAAGAAAGTCTCAATTATGAGCATGGAGTCCAAAAGAGGACACCCAAAAACACTCGTAAACATTATTTTTATTCATTTATTTCTTCATTATAAACATGGAAATAAAGAACGGATTGAATTTACTGTCGCAACTTGATGAGATATTTTTTTAAATTAAAAATTAATATTGTTTCACAAAATTATATGTTTAACTCGATGTACAGGTGTAACACTTACTCCTGAAGATGCCCTAAAGCGAAATGTACATTGAGTTGAGAGTATAATTTTGTGTGTGTGTGTAATGGGTAAAGAACAGGTAATATAATTCTGTTTGCCAGTTACTAGCGATTTTTTCAGCGTTCTGCGGATTTGGTTATAATTCTTTTATTTCGTCAATTTTCATCGAAATTACAATGTGGTTTTTCAATATTATCTCGAATTGAAGACTATCCATCTTATTTCCAGTCACCATCTTTGGATCTTGGATCAGGGATAGATAAGTTTTGATACTTGAAATTACGAAGAAGAAGACGAAATAGAAGAAAAATCGGAGTACAATAAAATATGAAGAGGCGAAGAATTTTTTTTAAATTTACAATCAGAATGCCGATACACTTTCGAATTTCAAATCAAGATATCGCCTAGACCCTGTTGTGGATCCTCGCAGATTAAAACAAGAACAGTCACAGAAATATCTAAATGGTTCATCTAGAAGTTTATCGTTAAGTTCTTTTAAATTCTTCCAAGAAAAAGTATCCTTTCGGCTGCATTACCAAAACTCGAAAGAATCCAAAAAGTTATATTCATAGTCGCAAAAACTTTCGTTCCGACTTTTGTCAAAGGAAACTGCCGAATTTTCATTGCCGAAAATACATTGCCGAAAATACATTACAGGTTGAAGGAAAGCGCGTTTTCTCGTTGAAACCCAGTAAATCCCAAGCAGCAGAAAGGAATTTGAAAACTGATTATCGATCCTATCTTCAGTTACAATATTGGGGCTTGGTCGGTTTTGAATTATGATGAATGAGTACAGACGCGCAGGAACCTTTGGGAAAAAATATAAAAAATAAAATGGGAGAGCAGTAAGAAGAAGAAAAAGCAGAGATAACAACAACAAAAATTAGGTGGCTTAAACAGAGGCTGACACTGATCCAAAGTTTGTTTTTTGAATTTTAGACCAGGAAATGGATAAATTTCAATACTTCAATAGGAACAATTTTTACATTTCGAGTCGAAACATCAATCAATTTATTTAAGCGGTTAGACCGGTGTAACCGATCGAAAAAGTAGGTAATTTTTAAGTGTGGATTGCCTAAGAAAGAAGAAAGGTGTACACTTGCAATTTCGTAGTTTAGTTAAGTACACTATGACGATATAAAATCTATAAAATCAAAAGAAAAATAATAATTTTAATACCATTTATTACCATTTTAGAAAAAGTAATTTTTTCGCAGCGTTTATTGGTGTCGATCATTCCACCATACTGGAACGTTTGAACCCAAAAAGAAAAATATTACTTAAATATATTGTATTCCTTAAGCATAGACCGAGCTTTTTCGAGTTTTATTGAAATTTGACTGAAAAAATTTTTTTGAACTTTTGGTTTGATTTTTGGCTGTAATATTGGGAATTAATTTATTAATATTTTGGAAAATAACAATGATATTGTAAAAATCCTCGGTCAATGCTTAGAGAAAACTACAAGGATAATAAAAAACTAAACTTCAAGTTAATCCCCGAGAAACCTTCGACACCAGTTTGAAAAACGTAGTTTCGAGAAAAACGGTATTTAAAGTTTTACAATACATTTTTTTCATTATATAGTGCAAACTTTTCTGTTTTTATGGTTAATCTGCCATGCCAGCTTCGCAATAGTCATCTCCCTCATCGCCATTTCCTGGTTTGCTCTGTCACCTTAAAATACGACCTTCTTTGGATGCTTCGAACGTACTTGCCTCAGCGATCGAAATGCGTGCTTCGTGCAAGATTTCGCAAATGCTTGCTGTAACCGGCTCGATGACTATATTTATGGTATTCATCATTTAAAAAATGCTTGAATAACCATTATTGCATATACTGCTGGCAATATTGACAGCAGTTTTAACGCATGTAGCACTACTAAATGTTTTTTTCTTGAGCGAAGATCCAAATTAACGCCTTCAAACTCTTGTTCGCATTTTGAGTGTAACCACCTAAACAGCGCTCTAACAAATCATTGTTGCTAAGTTCCTTGTAGATAGCAGTGATTGTCTCTTTAAAATTAGGATGAAGAGCAGATTTGTGAGTATATTCACTTAACCTTCCTATACTCACGCATACGGTCTGTGAGACCGATTTATATAGTATAGTATACGTCTTTCATTTTGACGTGAGTATAGGAAGGTTAATTTATTTGTCGCCTTTGCTACCTATCAGGAACACCAAGAACTTGGCCCAGGCGGACAGTTTTCATGCTGGAGTTTAATGTCAATTGACGATTGTTGTAACGTTGCCCATATTGCAGTTTTAATTTTTCTATTGAATTTTTATGTCTCCTAATAGCATGTCCGTAATAAACGCTCCCTCAGGCCCACAACAGACTCGTTCTGGGCAGCTCGAGCGGCCGGCGCGGGAGTACGAGTCTGTTGTATGCTCTATAACTCAGAAACTAATTAGAATTTATACTTGGAACCTTTAGATCTATATACTACGAGCTTCAAACTATTTTTTGCAGCAAAATTTTTTTTTTTCGATTTTTTGAAAATTTTACACCGGTCTAACCCCTTAATAATTGACGAGTAAGTCTTTTATTTTTCCGTTGTTTTTTGGTGCTGGAAAATATGTCACTCCCATCATCTCAATGGCATGTATTTTATTTTAAAAGACTTTAGTGTTAAAATTTGAATAACGGATGCGCTCTAATGAAGCCTTGATTAAAGGCGAAAATTCGGCTTAAAATCTACGATTATCTATCATTTTTTGCTTGTAATAAACTTACTAGGGCCATGCTCGTGTTAACCCCAACTTAATAGATGCAACCTACTGCATTACTAGCTACAAACTATCTGTTGCTTCCCTTCCCAATTAGAAAGTCTTTGAGGTTCCAAATTCGTAGAACATTAGAAACGTTCCTCGTATTTTAGGTAGATAGATATTTAACATTATTAATTAACATTCCGTTCAACAAAAATGTAGTTATTCGTTTAATTTACCGATTCGTATTAGGAAATATTCATCATTTCTTGCGGTTGCTATCTTTCTGCTTCCATAATAAGTAAACACGAGAAACTTGTTACAGGCGCATTCCTACTTCTAGACCAGTTTCTTGGAGTCATTCGTGGAAAAAAGTGCGTTTAGAATGCGTTACGTCGAGTATGTCTATTAGAGCTCACGAAAAGAAATACGAAGGTTAAAAAATTTACGGGTAAGGTAAACCAAGGAGAATGTATGGTTATAATTGATAGGTTTCGTCATTTAGATCTATCGACTACTTTATGAGAAAACTAGAATAAAATACGTGCGCGTTTGTTACGCAGATTTCGTTATATTTTGAAACATCCAAATTCTAATGGAAAAGATCATTTCATTCCAGTTCAATCTAAATTTACTTTGGACTTAACTTGATGACTTAATGACGAATGTATACTCTAAGCCTTCGATATTTCAAATTTATCTCTGGGTAAATCCTCCTTAATCTTTCGTACTTAAACTGGGATTATCTTTTTACTACGCTTATTGTTTCTATTTATAACCGTCAACCGCTTGTTACCGGTTACGTATTATTAAACATATTAAAGCAATTATGAATGTGTACCTACATACATAATAACTAGGAACGATTCTTGACTTATCACCTGAACACGGGCTTTGTAAGGTGTCATTTACGAAAAGATGCATTTAAAGATGATGATTTGACATAAATAAATAAATCAGAGGTCTAACAGATAAACAAATAACATTGTCATCTATGGCTTTTGAGGAAGGCGTGTTTTCAATTCTGGATTCTGATTTTTCGTTCTTTTACATCAGAGAAATCCTTTAATGTTTATATTACATATATTATATTTTAACAACTTTTACCAAATAAAAGTTTTGTTTACAACAACCTGTTTTGAAATTAATATTGTATCTAAATAAGAAGTACAATGGTAAAAAGTAATTTTTTGAGAGTGTCATCAAATGTAACGCTTAGTAGTCATTGCAGTAATGAATGTTTCTATAATTCCCATATAATAAAAGAGGAAGAAATATGTATTTCACATCTAATTTCATATCAATTTTTGGCTGAAGTTTTACTTTCTCAATCGCACTTCTTTTTTATAAAAGTAAAAATACGAGAGATATTTCAAATGTTCTAGTAATTTGGGCCCAGTCCAATTGAGTAAATCTTACAGATCGTGTCATTGGCCAGAGACAGGTCTTGACACCCTTACGAAGCAATATTGTTTAGTATACTTCAATTACTTGACTAACATAGATATATTTCCTTACCACCGTTTTTGCAAACATGGAAGATGCGATTAAATCACAAAGAGCTATAATTTTGTTTTAATTTAAAGAGGGTGTGAAACCAGATCTCGTTCAACGTCTGCAAGGATATTTGGGGATTCTACAAAATCTAAAAGTATACTGTAGTATAGTAATACTCGAATGGTTAATTACCATTAGAAAATTCATCACTTATTATAATTCAAGATATCAAATTCACAGTTAATGTTGGGGTTATGGTCTTCAATTGCCATACGGTTTATTTTGGGGTTCTATTTATACCTTTTCGACACCACGCCCACCACCACCTTTTGAACATTTTATTACCCTACGGGTGTTAGCTTCTTATTTTAACTCCAGCCAGAGACGTGTATACAACATTTTACATTACAAGAATTCATAAAAATTACTGGGAATAACCAAGGATACATCGACATTCAATACAGGTTTCTATAACAGCGATATACCTCGATAAACTGGAGTCAAGGTGAATTAAAGTTTTCGTTTCATGGACAACTTATAAATAAAGCAGTGTAGTCCTGGTTTCCAAAAGAAATAAAAAGTTTGTTTGGTTAACGACGAAGAAAATTGACAAGATAGATAAATCAACAAATAAGTCATTAAATATATTTGGAATGAAAGGGTTTTAAGAAGAAGTGGCAGTGAATAAAAGAACCTCACAATACTAGAGAAGATAGAATCTAAGAAGGGGAAGAATCCATAGAAATTAAAGGTGCATCGGGAATACAAGTTAAGGGGGAGATATAATAAAAACCATCATCAAAAAAGAAATTACACTCACTCACTCACACACACACACACACACACACACACACACAGACATACATACATACACACACACAACTCTAGGTAATTACCTTGATTTTATGTTAAAATATTTCTCAAAATTTATAAATATAATTTGTTATAATTTATGTCTTTTATATCATTAATTAAGAGCTAGGCCGGTGCAATTTAACTAAATTCTCACTACAATAGTCTATCGATCAGTTGATTGTTTTGGGGAGCAGAATGTAAATGAGAGAAACAAGGCTGTCGTTGAGAATCTATGGGAAGATGATAAGTAAATAACTGTTCCTGAAATTTGTGTTAATGTAGGAATAGGTAATAGACAATTTAATGAGATTTTACACGACCTTTTGGGTGTGAGCAAGGTTTCAACCCACTGGACAAAGCTGTTAGAACCGGAACAGAAACTTAACAGAGCCGATACATGCGACCAACTGCAATAGCTTTTAGCATGTTGGGATGATCAATTTTGCCAAAGGAAAATTACTACTGATGAAACACAGATACCTTACTTCTTAAGGGTAAAGAATTAGTCGAAATAATGGCACAAACCAGAAGAAGGGGTTCAGCGTAAAACACGTACAATTTTGTCGGTTGGAAAAGTAATGCTTACTGCATTCTGAAACTGTGAGGGAATTATTTTAATTGATTATCTACTAAAACATGCTACAACTAACGCAGAGTATTTCATATCTTTTATCTGACCCATTGCGGCAGGCGCTTTGGGAGGAACGGTCTGCAAAGTGGCATTAACGTTCGTTATTGCAACAGAAAAATTCAGCAGCATGAAGAACCTGAACATCCACCTTATCGCTATATCTGATTCCTGGTTATTCTCATTGGTTTACAAATTCGAAAGAATCACTAGGGGTGTTCGATCTGGGAGCTTAAATAAGATAGAACTTGCTATAAACAGGTGAATTGCAAGAGATTCCGGAAAAGTTCTTTGAGGACAATTTGAAGAAATTAGTTTTACTTTGGGATAAGCGTCTTCAATTCAATGGAGATTATGTTGAAAATTTAGATTGTAACTTTCATAAAAATTGTCGAAATAAAAAATACAGGCAAATTTCTAGATTTTTGTAAACATTCCTCGTATAACATAAAATTTGACCAAAGAAGAAATAATTTTCTGCACTATTTGCTATTAGAAATTTCAATTTCTTTACAGTGATTGTATTGACATGAAAAATTGTGATTGGCAAGTAAATTTCGGACAAAATATTGAAAAGTGTATTGTCTTTTGCCGATGTAATATTTCTGTGTATTGAAGTACGTGGACTACAGTAAAATGTAATTCGATCGTTTCGGTTTTATTTTTAGAAATTTTTGGGAAAAGTGACACTTAGTTTTAATACATGGGAAACATGAAAATTGTGTACAAGCTAATGTAGTCCGATCTTTTCGATTCAAAATACAACACGAAAATTATATCTTAAATTATTTAAATTGATTTTATTTCCGCAAAAATATTTTTTGGGTTTGCTTTGAAAGTGCACCGAATGTAGAACATATTCTACAATTGCAATACAATTTCAATATATGTATATATATATATATATATATATATATATATATATATACTGTGTGTCTAGCTAAGTTCGCGACAAATGGAAAACCTTTTTATTCTTGGATTTATGAAAAAAGTTATTCTTTATAAAAAGTCCTGCTTCATCCAAAACTTAAATTCAAATTGTCAGATTTTAATATTTGTTAGTCATATACGAGATATGACAAAAAATATGAAATTAGTATAAGAGTAAAGTACCTTTATTTTCAATAATACTTAAAATGTTATAAGGAATAGTCGTTCAGAATTGGAAATTATACAATTTAAATACAGCATTTACACAAAAGAAAGCATTGAAAATGTTACACAAATGCTTCAACATATCCGCCTTCTCGTTCCATACATGTAACGGTTCTATCACAAAAATGCCTTAAAACCCTTCTAATTGTTTGTGGAGTTATTTTACGGATTTCTTCTCTAACACGTTCTAGATGGCCTACATCTGTAAACGGCGCTTGAATATAAACATGTTCTTTTAAATAACCCCACAAGAAAAATCAAGTGGGGTCAGATCTGGAGACCGAGGTGGCTTTCGGAAATGTCGAAAACAGATTTAACAACAAACGCCAAAACCATGTTGCTGATAACGAAATGGAACTAGAAGTGATGCTATCAGCAATAGAACAACCGAGGTGTTCGTTGCGGAAAAGAGCATTGTTGATGTCAAACACTATAAGCAAAGATTCGGTAGCTAAAATTCTAAAAAAAACAAATTTCATCCCTACAAGCCTACATTTGTACACACTCTAAGACCAGGTGATAATGACGGACGATTGGAGTTTTGTGCCGACATTCAGGCAATATTAGCAGATAATCCTTTTGTGTCGAGACAAATTTTATTTTCCGATGAAGCCACATTTACATCGAACGGAACTGTATCGAGTCAAAACTGCCGTTGGTGGACAGATGCCAACCCACATTTTACAATAAAAACTCGAAATCAATATGCGTTCAAGACAAATGTATGGTGCGGAATCTATAAAAGTTATGTAATTGGACCTTTCTTTTTTCACCAATCTTTGAATGCCGACCGGTATCTAAATTTTTTGCAAAGTGAAATTAGTAATTTTATCGACAATCTTCCATTGCTGGAACGCCAATATATTTGGTTTCAACAGGATGGTGCACCTTGTCATAGCAGGTTGAACGTAAGGCAATATGTTGAAGATTGTTTTAACGAAAGGGTTATACACCGCTTTTCCACAATACGTTGGCCACCTCGGTCTCCAGATCTGACCCCACTTGATTTTTCTTGTGGGGTTATTTAAAAGAACATGTTTATATTCAAGCGCCGTTTACGGATGTAGGCCATCTAGAACGTGTTATCAGAGAAGAAATCCGTAAAATAACTCCACAAACAATTAGAAGGGTTTTAAGGCATTTTTGTGATAGAACCGTTACATGTATGGAACGAGAAGGCGGATATGTTGAAGCATTTGTGTAACATTTTCAATGCTTTCTTTTGTGTAAATGCTGTATTTAAATTGTATAATTTCCAATTCTGAACGACTATTCCTTATAACATTTTAAGTATTATTGAAAATAAAGGTACTTTACTCTTATACTAATTTCATATTTTTTGTCATATCTCGTATATGACTAACAAATATTAAAATCTGACAATTTGAATTTAAGTTTTGAATGAAGCAGGACTTTTTATAAAGAATAACTTTTTCATAAACCCAAGAATAAAAAAGTTTTCCATTTGTCGCGAACTTAGCTAGACACACAGTATATTAATATAGCAAAAATAAAATAAAATAAAATATGTTAATAGGACATTTCTCCATTAAATACATATGTCGCCCTGAAGGTCCTCAGCCTTGAAAGCACATGTGGTAGAGTGGTGTCTTGTACAGTATGTTTATGTTTGTTCTAGGTATAGATAAACTGAATATAATGCAGTTACGTGATTACAAACGTGAAACATGAAAATCAATACCAGTAAGTACATGTGAACAGTCGATTTTATTATTGATTAATTTATATAAAAAGTCGCACCGTGCAATTCGTTTCTAGTGGACAGCGATTGCATACAGCGAATCGTCAATAGATCATTGTAATGCAGATGCTTCTCGGGATATATAACTTGTTGCTTAAAAACTTTAGAAACCTTCTCTGGGCTTGTTCTATGGCGTAATAGGGGGCACAGACGACAGAGACGTATTCCAATTTACTAAAGAGGAATGCATAAAATAATGGTTTTAGTAAACCAATGTAGTGGGACTGTTTGGTCATTCTCATTGAGAATCCCAGAGTTTTGGAAGTCGAAGAACCTATATGGTCAACGTGTCCATTGAAAGAAAGAGTGGGACCAAATAAAGACCAAGATTTTTAAATCTATTCAGTGTCTGCCGAAGGTTATTATTCATAAAGTAGGAATAAATAAAATAGGTTTAAACGCAAACATTTTGACCAAAGAAATGTATGTATATTCTCTTGATGGTTTTCCTTGTCGCGATCATCTGCAATTGAAGCGTATATCTTCAAGTTGTTTGTGTAAGCCAATACACTACAAGTTAAAGATATTGACAGATCATTAATAAACATAAATAAAAAAAGCAGTGATCCCAGAATGGATCTATGGGGTACACCTGATAAATTCAACTCGACTTGAAACCATTGTATTTTCTATTGTTCAAATATGATTCCATCAGTGCTCCGAGGGAGGGCGTTACACCAATCTTTTACAACTTCAATATCACTAAGTTGTGATCTATATTTTCGAATGCTTTGGGGAAGCCGGTGCATATGACATCCAATTGATCGTTATCATCAAGAATTTCGCATATGTACTGCATAAATAGCGTCAAAATTGTGATGGTGAACGTCCTGAACGTCATAAAATTGTGTGGATCAGAAGAAAAAACGGTATTATTATAGATCGCAGAATATGTTTTCATAAACATTGGAAAAATTGGATGGGATGAAGATAGGTAGATAAATTAACGATTTGAGTGTTGTCGCTTTTCTTAAAAACAGCGATAATTCGTTTTCATAAATTGAGAAAATATGAAGTCTTCCTTGACATATTACGTTTTTTTTTGTAAAAGTGTAGCAAATATGGTATATAGCCTAGCATCACTAGGAATTCGATTGTCACGAGAAGTAAGGATATGGGAGAATTTTCTCATAATGCCGATAACAAGATTCCAAAAAAACCGATAATAATTACCACAGTACGATTCAGAAAAGGTCGTAGCAAACGCGTTAACAACGTCTTTAAGACGGTCAAATACTCGATTTTCAAAAAAAAAAATGTTTTTCAGAAATTCCGGCAGCTCCGGGTTCCGCACCAATTGCTTATGATATGATTTGATCCAGTCTTGGACTTCAATAAGTAATTATGGTACGAAAGATAAATTAATGACTTGGTATGTGCTCAAAGTCATTTAAACTCGTATCAATATCAGAGTTCAGAAAAGTACACACATTGAATAAAAATCTCGTACATAAATGTAAACAAACAGAGCTGAAAGCAACCAACACATACTCTTATTTTCATATCAATTATGTGTGGCTTTAATTTTTTACGGTGCCGAACACAATCATGAATGTGTTTTGTTTTAATATTTGGTTGCGAACACGAACATGAATAGTACACGTATTGTTCGATCGGAACACACTTGTGCCACACATGTTCGAGCGTATCTATACTTTAAGTTCGTGTACGCGTACGTGTACAGCAAAAAAGTACATGAACGCATGCTGTGGTCTATGAATTAGTTGCAGATATTACTTTGACGAGTGCAAACATGGAAAACAATCGAAGAAATAAGTTTTGTTTTAAAAAATTCGCAACTTTTAATGACGAAACAAAAAAATTTTTGTGTCTCGTTGAAACGTGTAAAAAAAGAACTGAGTGCAGCAAATAATGCAAATCTTAAACGACACTATAAACTGGTGCATAACATTGTAATTGATGGAGTGGAGTGGAGTGGAGGCAGTTCCAAGGATGTTTCAAAAAATCTAATAACCAAATTAAACAGTACATTAAACAGAGAAGAGTTCTTACAATGTTGTATTGCACTAGTGTCCAAAAAATTTGCCGTTTCGAATTTTTGACGGCAAAGATATTTTTTTAATTATAGAACCCTACGAAGAAAAGTTTGAAAATACTTTAAATTCCAACAACATTTCAAACGTTCTTGGTGACACCAGTCAAGAAATAAAAAGAGCCATAACAAAGATGGTAGAAAACAGAATGATTTGTTTAAAAATTGATGTAGCCAGTCGGCAAGACAAGCACATTTTAGGAGTAAACATACAATATATACGTGATTTTAAAATTTGTATAAACACCATAGGTAAGTTTCATCTCATAGGGTTTCATGTTATTAGTTTTGTTTTAACCATAAATAAATTTTGCACACAGGTATGATTCAACTAAATAAGAAACACACAGCACAATATTTGAAAGAGGAAATAATGAAATGTCTTATACAAAATCGACATAAAGCAAATTTATTCCAACACTACCGACAATGGCGCCAACGTAGTCAAAGTTTTCAAAGCTACTGCAAGAATTGCAGGATAATAATTTAACGACGGTGGAAGATGGCGAATATGACAATACAAAAACATATGACGCAATTGAGACTCAACTTTCCTCAGTATTTTCAGTAGTTCGTTGTGCAGCACATGCGATACAACTAGCGGCATATGATGTTATTAGAACTTTGAAAACGGAAAGTAATTCTGTGCGAGATATTGCAAAAAAGATTCGAACTATCTTAAGGACGGGAAATGAGAATATAAGCCTACCATGTCTAGATAATGCGACTAGATGGAATTCTACATACGATATGATTATTTCCATATTAGGTCTCAAAGAGTATATTAATGAACTCGATGACTCTACAAATATATCCGTGAATTGGATATTTGTGGAAAATTTTGCTACTGCATTTAAACCATTGGCTGAATGTACAATACATATGCAATAAGAGCAATATATTCTTGGAGATTTTTATCGCGACTAGTTGGAATGTGAGTTAGATTTACAAGATATGATCCAGACAACCTCAAATGCAGAGGGTTTACATAAAGCAATGGTAACAAGAAAACGTAAGCTTCTTGAAAACGACGTCTTCGTCGCAGCATTGTATTTAGATCCTCGCTTTAATTTTCAAGGAACTCCCCTACTTACCAACGACCAAAAACAAACAGCAATGGTAGCTTTGAGATTTCATTTTTAAGTACCGAAAAATTTTGAATATAATTTTTTTCAGGATCACTTAACCTTCCTATACTCACGTCAAAATATAGAACACGTATCTATACTATATAAGTCGATCTCACAGACCGTATGCGTGAGTATAGGAAGGTTAATAAACACATGAAATTATTAATCATATATCGCATTCGACATCTTCGGAAGACCGAAATGACAATATTTTATTTTCCGAATGTTCAAACTCATTAGATATTACTCCAAGTACGTCAAATGTCGCACACTCCAAACTAGCACAACATATCAACCTACTCGTAAATACATCTCATTTAACAGCAACAAATCATAATTATCACATAAAAACAGAACTTCTTGCTATATGTGAAAAACAAATGGAACCGTTAGAAATTAATGTATTGGAATATTGGGAAAAAATTTCTCAATACAATTTAAAGTTAAGTCAGCTTGCCGAAGTGGTACTTGCTGTACCTGCAACACAAGTTTCTGTAGAACGTGCATTTAGTGCACTTGCTACAGTCTTAACCAAGTTAAGATCTAAGCTCTCAAAGAAGTCTCTTTCTAATATTTTAACAACAAAATTAAATTTTGACTTGCTCTACTGCTCAGCTTTTAAAATAGAAAATAGTGAATAACAACAGTTTAACTTTAACCACACAGAGAAGTTTATATATTTTGTTTGTGAACTATTTTCGTTTTGTTTTTTTATTTATTTTATTTTTTGTATATTTATTCCGTAACTGCTAATGAATTATTTTCGTTCTTTAAAATAAATTTGGTTGACACAATTGTTGTCGTTTTTATTTGTATATACCAGATTGGGATGAAATTATATTTTTCTACAGGTTGGAACGTTACAGCAACGTTACATTGCATAGAACGGATGGTATGGACTTTCAGCTTTAGAATGTAGATATACTCGAATCTGTATATCGTTCATGTCCTTTTTTTGTCGTACACGTACACAAACTTAAAGTATAGATACACTCGAACATGTGTGGTTCAAGTGTGTTCGATCGATCGAACAATACGTGTACTATTCATGTTCGTGTACGCAACCAAATGTTAAAACAAAACACATTCATGATTGTGTTCGGCACCGTACAAAAATTAAAGCCACACGTAATTGATATGAAAATAAAAATATGTCTTGGTTGTATTTGAACAGTACATTGTGTGTATGATGTGTGTACTTTCTGAACCCTGATCAATATAATGGATCATGTGAATTCTGTAACGCTATTTTTTACTGTAATATAATTTACTATTTCAGCCCTAAACCAAGGCGAGTGATGTGATTCTTTCTTGATAGCTGCATACTTAGGAACAGAATTGTCGACGACTTTATACAAAGACGAGGTAGAAATCTTCAAATTCATCATCATCATAAACGTGTACTTTCAAAGTATTCGTCATAACAACATTTCCCTTTGCGAAGATTTTGGCGCCGACTATTGTTATTGTTTCCTTGAAATTGGTCAACCAGAAAATCTTTCAAAATCAATCATAAATACATATTTTCTCTATCCAATATAATAAATATTAAATTATTTTAGATGGAGTCAAAAGCTTACACATTTCGCATTTTATCCCTTCACTTTGAGGTATCTTATTAAGACGAATTAGGGGAGTATTTCCAATGGCGTGCAGTACGTGCGGCATTATCTTTTGGGTGGTTCCCTGGAAAAGAAGAAACGCACTAATAAATCGACGTAATATATAAATAAAATTGAATATAATTGATCGATAATTTTGGAACCTCGTTTTAATGTTTTGGTATGCCGAAAAGAATTTCCAGCACGTTTTTACTTTTTAAAAATGAAGGCCATCATGACAATTGAGAAAATAAAACGTTTTCTGTTGACGTAAAGTACCATTTCAACCAATAACACGGCAAAATGTTATTTGAGAAAAGTTGTTCAGAATATGTGGCTTACATAATTTTTTTTGACACCTTATATATAGTGTTTGTTTTCTGTGGTTATAATGCAAGAGTATAAAACAAATACTGGTTCTGTCAAAGTGATCCGATATTTATCAAATTTTGCGTATAGGTTCACATTCTGAACATACTTTTCTCAAATAACATGTTGCCACATTATTCATCGATGGTACTTTACTCCTATAGAAAATGTGCTTGAAATTCTTTTTAGATCAACCAGGGCGGCATCCTAAAACATTAAAACGAGATTCCAAAATTGTTGATCAATTATACCTATAGTGAAGTCAATTCGGGGACACACTATACAGGATGCGCGTAAATTGGCGAAAAAGCTACACGCAACGACATCCTTTATTCGGTTTTGAATCGAAAATCTTAATCTTAAAGTGTTTTATCATACTTCATATGTTTTTAGGAAGCACTTAAAATAAACATACACTTGGCAAAACTGCACTTGCATACTAGTGTAATAGTAGGTCCCGCAATATTTTGTGAAATTCAATCTTCCTATAATAAACTAAATAAAATACTACAAATCAGAGTAAAATATTTTAGTCTCATTAGTAGTATCAGATGAGTTAATTTTAGATTTTAAATTCGAATTTGTTCTTGAAATTATTTAGTTTCAAAATAATACATATTGAAAAATATAAAATTACATTGCATTATATAATAGGTTTAATTCATTCTTGGATATTTTTATGATATTAAATCATTGATAGTATTACCTACGTAATTGTTCGAATTGAAATCCTTCTATTTCTATGCATAGTGTACGAGATATCGTCTGCAATACTTCTTTGGGCCTTTTTGGTATAATTTCTAAAACATTACAGGAACCGTGCACCGTGGTACATATCGGCATATTCGTTCGATGTAAAATTCATTATGAGTGAACAAGATATTAATATAAAAACGAAAAAATACAGAAATACAAGAATAAATAAAGACTATAATCACGAAAAAAGTGGAGGTCACACAAAATTATAACACGAAAGTCGAATTAAATACATAAATGTCAAAATTTGACAGTAATGTTTTTCATAAAAATCACATTAGAATACAATCTTATTGTTCTACAACGTTGCAAGATGTATTTTTTGTAAAAGTATGTTAATGAGGAAGTGTTAAAAACATAATCGGAAGTCAAAAAGAAAACATTTACCAATAAATAGCATCAAAACTTATTCTTTACTCTAAATTACAACTATCTCTATCAATAGATATCGAATAATAACGGTTATTTGTATAATAAAAGTTCGAAGTTCTAGATCAGGCATGGGCCGCATGTGGCCCGCGGGCCGGAGGTTGCCCATACCTGTTCGAGAACCTCTTGAAGACCTATGAAGCGTGGTACAATATTATTATGTTGAGATCTTCGATTCAGAACTTCCTAAGGGATTACGTCACGTGTAGCTTTTTCGCCAATTTATATACACTCGATATATGTATCCTGACCTATGTACTTATCTTCTAACCTTCCTATACTCACGTCAAAATGAAAGACGTATATTATACTATATAAATCGGTCTCACAGACCGTATGCGTGAGTATAGGAAGGCTAAATATCCTCTTCTCTACCACTTTCAGGTCATTCGAAGAACAAATTGGGAGTTAATAGTTATGTTTTCAAATATATGTTGTTTAATTGATATAAAAGTGGTAGAGGAGAGGATATTAAAAAGTTATTTACTTAATCATTGACCTCTTCTACCGACTTCGCCAGTATCGGGGTAATTTAAATTGTTTTTCTTTTTGAAAAGAAAAGAAAATGATTTTCCCTTAAATTTAGATCATTTATTAACATTTGTAAATTTGGTTTTGACCTCGAAAGTTACAAAAGGAAATTATGTGTTTGGCAACGCAATTGCATCATACGCAATAACAATAACATATTGTGGTTTAATTATGTCGCGGAAATAAAAATTGCGTTATAGAATTCATACTAGCAAGTTATAAAATGCGAACATTTCAATATCAAATTCATCGATCATTTCGATAAAATTTAAATCATTTTTAAAAATAAATTTTGGAGTTCGATGTTATAACAATAAGTTATTAAAATTTTTGAGATATATATGTACTCTAAATTAATAATCTGAAAAAATCGTCGCCGGCATTTTAATCCCCAAGATTGATTTATAAGTTATAGTAAAATTTATCGTAAATACTTTTCAGACATTAACATTAATGCACCAGGATTTTAAATTTAAGCCCATTGTATTAGTAGCAGATTTTATTTCACAATACAATATATATATATATATATATATAAATTAGCGAGTATCACATGAATGCGATTAAAAAAGGTTGTATCTTATATTCGTTACGGTTAAATTATGCAATGCGCATTTTGCAATTTATAAACAATTGTATTCGCAATCGTTAATCTCCGACTGATGTAATAATTTGTTGAAAATGAGAATTTAAGAAATATCTTTAATTTTTATTTTTTAAATTTCTTAACAATATTTACATTAGAATACCTACAAGGGCACTTTTGTATGCGGACTGGTAGAAGGATCGGCGTTTTTGCTCCACGTGCATCCAGATGGTTTATCTGGACGCACAAAATCATCCATGGTAAACATCGTGATCGATTTTTCGTTGAAATTTCGCCGCTTTTAATAATGTTATAACAAACCGACGTTACAAGAACGACTAGCGATTCACCACTTAATTCCTTTACTGTCGTTATTCTACCTAGACCTGAACAATCACCGGAGTTGTTGTGGAAGTAACCACCACCGAAACCAACCGATCAGTAGCGTGCGTACGTTTGCCCGAGTCAATAAAACGAGAGCCGGCTTCGTCGACCACGTTTCAATAATGAGAGGTGTGCTAAAAAATGATCTCCTGATGACGACGACGACCGTAAGGAACGTACGGCGAATTTAAGTTTAGCACACGCAATATCGCATACCAACTACAACTGAACGAACTAAACCACACTACACACTACTAATTCGAGATACTTCGAGCTCGTATGAAAATACGCAGATAAGCGAACACGAGGAGTTTACTTTTATTTGTAACTCGAACATTCTTTTATATGACGGAACCGGCGGATGGGAAAAAATGGGCTATTTTGATGATAAAATTATCGACGCGGAGCAATAATTGACGCTATAGAAACGTCTTCGGGATTTGGTGATAAACAAATATTTGTGGCGAAAGGAGCCTCATTAGCTATATGTATGTAATTGTGAAAGAAATACATTTCTAAGCCATGATAATTAACGAAATAAAATCATTCGTTACGTTTCGAAATTGTCAACATTTTTAACACAAGATTTTACATGAGATACCCTTTAACATAAAGGTTTGTAATAAGTAGAAATCAAGTCGGAATTTCTAAAACAAATTGCATCAACTCTCTCATTAAAATTTGGAAGAAAATTCATTTGAAAGGTTTAACGAACACTTTCAAAGTCCTTCACGATTGAGAAATAAATTTAGCACTCAAATATACGAGGGATGTCCGATAATAGAGGTAAAGATGGATACATTACGCATGCGCAAGATTGGCACGATGGCATGGCTAAACACGTGAATGCACATACTAATAGAATCTGGAGTTGCGCAATTTGTGCCAATAGAACTACGACTATCTGAAACGACTGTACTAGAATAGTAACCTTGCGCTATACGAATACAGATGGCCTTGTACTATACACCCAATTTCAATGTGTACCAGGTAACAAGTATAATATGCGGATTTTTTCTAAAAAACATGTTACATTCGGAAGAATGATAGAAAGTGTTTTATTCAACCTACCTATACACATAACTACTCGATACATCATCGATCTAGTACTAACTAGAGTGGGGAGTCGGCCATGCTGGCTAATAAGCTGGCATAGGTTATTTCGTAATTGTAGGTAGTTACCACTGTTTGCCCAGACTACTAAGGTGTACAAGTATGAAATGCGGATATTTTTTCTAAAAAAACATGTTAAATTCGGAAGAATGATAGAAAGTGCTTTATTCAAAGTATGTTCCACCGCTTGTTATACATTTTTCCCATCTTTCGGGCAATTTGTGAATACCATGCCCGTAAAAATCTTCCCCGTTTGCTGCTAACCATTCATCGACCCATTTTTTCACATCTTCGTACGAACCAAAGCGCTGCTCAGCAAGTGCGTGATCCATCCATGCAAACAAGTGGTAATCGGTAGGAGCCAAGTCCGATGACGGTATCTACCACATAGGGTAGAACTTTCCAGCTGAATGCTTCCAACGTGTCGCAAACCGATTTTGCCGTATGTGATGGAGCATTGTGATGAAGAAAAATGACTTTGTATTGCCTCTTTCGATATTCTGTCCTATTTTCAATCAGTGAACAGTTCAAATCGGTCAATTGTTGTTGGTAACGTTTGGTATAATGGTACTCAGTGGCTGAGTGGTAAAACTCGCGCTTCACAGTGCGAAGGGTCGGCGTTCGAGACCCGGTAGCGGCAGAGCGTAGCAGTTTAAAATCCTGAAAAATTGATCTGGACCTCTAATAAGCTGCGAAAATGAAGGAAATGCCACTGGGTGGGCCAGGAGCGGTACGGTATATGCGTCTACATATACGGCTCGGTGGCTCCGAACCCCTACACCGAAAGGTAGAAAGGGTAAAAGATTAAGAAGAAGAAGAACGTTTGGTATAAGCCATTCCCCCAGGTTTTAACAGCTCATAACAGACCACACCCCTCTAGTCCCACTAAACACAGAGCACCATTTTTCTGCCAAAGCGATTCGGTCTTACGGTCACATGTGTTTTTGCGCTACTTGCCTGTAATTCAACTCGTATGGTACCCATCAACCAGTCTTCTGAATCTTTCCCATCACTTGTAGCCGACTGGAAACAGTTTGTTGACTGAAGTCCGCGAGTTGTCTTTGTGTTTGTCAATCACCTTCGTCCAACAATGCTTGCAATTCCACATTTTCGTATTTTCGTGGCGACTTTTCACGTTCCTTGTCTGCAACATCAAAGTCACCACTTTTGAAACGCCGAAACCATCGTTCACACGTATCTTGCACCATAAGCTTCTCGAAGTAATCGGTGTGATTCAGTAGCAGTTTTCTACAAATGAAAACAAGAAGTTAATGCTGTCCGCGAATGCTCTTTCTTCGGTAAACATTGCGACATATTGAACACAACAACACAACACTATGCACACACTTTTCCAATTTATCACGTGTGCGCGTCTGACACTTGTTGATCACGCGTCGTCAAAATGGCGCAATGTCAAATCTTTATAGCACAAACTGCATTGGTGCGCATTTGTTGTCTGAAATCCGCATTTCTTACTTGTACACTTACTGCTACTATTCGTGTAGCGCAATGTTATTATTCTAGTACAGTTGTTTCAAATAGTTATAGTACTATTGGCGCAAATTGAGCAACTCTAGTAATCGCCGAGTATTCCAAGTGTGAGGTGGAATTATCGAATTTTTCTTCTTCTTCGTATCGGTTCAGAACGCCTTCTTACGTTGTCCGAAGCCTAATTTACATTCCTGCCTGTTGTTCCATTGACCTTCGGTAAGATTTTTTGCTCTCATGGATTTCTCAATTCCTTCTATTCATGTTTACTTTGGTCTTCCTCCTTTTCATCTCACTGGTGATATCCAATGCACTTGTTTTGATATCCTCTGTTCTCCTATCCTTTGGACATGTCCGCATCAAACTAATTGCTTTCTCTTTTTGTTATCAGATTTTTGCAAGCCGAAATTGTAAGAAGGAAAAGATCAGAACAGTTACGAGAAGCTGATCTTTTGCACGATTGCGCAAGACTCCAATTAAATCAAACCAAAATGTGGTTGACACAGTGGAATTAGATCTTGTAACATCCATCGTGTAATCCAGATTTAACACCCTCGGATTTTTATTAATTCTGAAGAAATTATTATGGGGAAACCACTTTGCAGATTTCACCAATTGGAATAAACAATAGTACCCTGAAGTACAACTTTGAACCCCAAATACTGTCACGCAGGGATAAATGCCTTCACGTACGGAGATTATGTTGAGAAATAAACAGAAGTATGTAGTTTTTGCAGAATGTCTAAAATATTTTCTTGCCTTGATGCCTTACCATTTTAGAAGACAAATCACATGAACTTTTGGAGAGGAATTATCACCTGACCCTGCAATTAACACTTTAAAACTTTAGTAGAAATGCGGAATAACAGCAACATTCCAAAATCTTTCACTGCAAAAATGTTGGAATGAATATTTTAGGAATGATGTCTTCACAAAAAAAATTGCCGCTTGTCTAAATTCTCGATGATGTTCTGTAACCATCCACATTCCATTCTTCTATTTTAGATATTGCAGTCTATGGAATTTGGATCCCAATAAATTCTTTTGTGAATATGCTTGGGGGACTCTTGTTATAATACTAAATTAGGCTTTGATAAATGTATTCATGTCTGCAAAAGAAGCTTCTGCTTACTCTTGTTGTGATCCTTCCTTAACGCACGCATCTTCTGAAATGGAAATAAAATCTTTGTTTTCGCTTTTCCTCCTCTTTTTTCCTCTGAATTTCCTTGTACCCTCTGTAGATGTCAGGATAGGGTTAGCTTCAACACTTTATCCATGCCTTCCATTCTCTCTCTGTTTCCGTGCCAGTTACTTTATTTCGGCCACCGTGTTTCCACGTCTTCTGCCCATATCTCACATTTGCTGCTTTGAGGTCTTTCTTGACCTTCCCTTTCTTCTTTTAATGGTTGTTTCTTGCCTGATGTACGATTTTGTTTGTTTCCTATTGTCTTCAGTACTGGTTTATGTTTTAACTCCTCGCTTCTTACTTCCATCTTCATTTTCCCAATCTCATGACTTCAGCATTTCATGCATTTTACTTTTTGTGTCTACCATTATTATAATAGATTGTATTATTGTTTGCAGATTCCTATTCCCGTTCTTATCATTTCTTCTTTACTTTATGCTTTATTTAATTCCTACGTTCGATATTGCTTCTTTTTCCATTGTGTCGAATGTTGCTGTTAGATCCATAAAAGTGGAGTTCTTCTCCTGTCTCTGTTTTCCTCAATTATATTACTTATTGCAAATATTTTTTAGTAGTTTGTTTACTACTCCTAAATGCAGTTTGTTCTTCCTCTAATTTATGTTGTACTTATTTTCTTAACCGTTGTTACTATTCTTCTTATATCTGGTACTCGAAATTGCTCGAGCCAGGAAGTTATAGAAACTATTTAAATATCATTCGAGGGCCCCGGTTAACTGAAGAATTGGACCTGGCGAAAAATTGGAGTTACAGGAATGTTAACTTAGAGAGGTTCGACTGTTTTTTACCATTTTTGATCTTTATAGTAGCCTTTCCTCGCCTTTTCCAAATCAATTTTGGATCATTCTTCTTCCAGTTTATTTGCACTTCTATGTTATTATTTCCTTTGCTGGTCTGCTGTCGTCTATCGTTTGAGCTTCTCCTATTTTTATTCCGATGCCTAAATCTTTTTGTTTGTGGTATTCTCGCCATATCTTTAGTATTTTTCCTTCCTCTGAGTTCGTTTAGCTCACTTTTAATATATGTCGTGTTTTTTTAAATACTTGATTTGTTCTGTTATTTACTTAGCTTTCGTTAAACTCTTCGCCAAACTCCCGTCGTGTTTTGCCTCTTGCTTCTTTTATCCATTTTTAAACTTCCTATGGACTTGAGCCCGTTTTACATTATCATATTAAATTGAACGAAAAAATTGAATACTATTTTATAGTACAATATAAAACACTGTACTATTTTTCTGTGCAAAATCATTGTATGAAATTAGAACCTGTCCTATTTTCATACTAAATGTTTTTACTTGCGCCAGCTCCTAGTCTGCTTGCACGTATTTAATCTAACCCAATTTCTTATGTTTACGTCTTGTCCAGTCCTCTTACAGTATAAAATAAACGTCGGTTTATACATTATACTGTGGTCGTGTCAGCAAATGTTTTTATTGAGCGTTTTACTAAAAGTATTAGTGTCATTAGCTAAGCATAAAATTAATCTTTTTGGAGATTATGAGAAATATTTGTAAATACTGTGTGATACTGGTGTACAATTTGAAACGAGGATACAGCATGACACAGAATCATAGACAGAAGTTTTGTACAAGTTCATAATACATATGTAATAGTCCTGACGAATGATGGAGTCTAAATTCATACAATAATCTTGTACAAAAGACTGGTAAAGCATTTTACATTGTATTATAAAATAGTATTCAATTGTTTGGTACAATATGATAATGTAAAACAGGCTTTAGTTTCTTTTGATCTGTAAGTATTTTTCCATGCGATTCGGTAAGTTACGATTTCAAAATGCTAACCTAGTTGCTAGCGAAACACGTCTCACCACATTTCATTAAAAAATTGTACGGTAAGGAGTTTTACGAATGTGGTATGGTGTCAATAATACCACACACCACAGTCCCTGCAATCACTATTAAATGCTTGCTTCTTCTTCATCCTTGCTTCTGCCTCTTTACTTCCTTTTGATTATCTTCATTCCACCACCCTCTCCTTTTTTTCTTTAGTCCTATTTCGATTTTTCCATATATCTTAATTGCTATATTTAATTTTTTCTTAAATTTGCCACATCTATCTTCCAAGTTCCACAACCCGTTCCATACTTATAGTTTTTAAAATTCCTGATTTGCTTTTTCCTGGCATTTCGTGCTCAATCCCTAATTCTTTAACTCTACTATTTTCATCTATTACATTCCATTTTATTTCTTCATGTATCACACTTATCTCCATATCAGTCTTGTCCAATCTATAAATTGTACCGATTTCTGAGAGGATTTCTCTTTGTGCGACTTTTAAAAAGAATAATGTGGTATCATCCACATCATGAAGGTAATAACCACAATTAGGTGACCAATGATTTTTCCTTCCAATTACTGAAATCACGTGAATCAGAATCTTTTTCATCTTTATCTTTACTTTTTTTGACGCAGTTAAACGTTAAGGAGCAAATAAAAACAAATGGCCATACTTTGAATTTGAAGATGTCACCATCATTTATAATTGGGTTGGGCTAAAACTTTCTCTTGAATTTTTCTTTATAAAGAAATTTCTTTTTCTTTCCCCTTTATGTCGCGCAAATCTTCTTGGCGATTGGAATAAAATTCGAAAAATTTACATAACATTGGTACTTTAATCTAGCACTAATTATACATGATTTCTACACATCTTCTTTCATCTTTCAATCAATATAACCTATATCTATATATTGGTATCATAAATCTAATTACTGCGCATTCATAGAATGATTGTATTGGCGCAAATATATCATTTCTTCACGTGGTACACGCCTTGCGACTACATGCGGTGGAAGATGACTTTTGCGTCGTATACTGCAGCAAATCGGTAGGAGTAATGAGTCCATAAAGTTGTGATTGAGGATCTTCGTTTTCTAGAAATCGATTTTTTATGTAAACAAACCGGGTAAAACAAACAAACAAAATTAAGATCTTACCATCTATCACTACTGCGAATCCCTCGAGTTCCAAAGCCTTGGACACAACCCCCAGCGTCGTATCAGGCTTCACCTTAATAAATTTAGTAAATAACGCTTTACTGATGGGACATTCCGGTTTGACTTTGTTCGCCAATAACTGATTCATTATCTGATTGATGCAAGCAATTCCTTCCAGTTTTCCGCATTTAGCCACTACCGGGATTTGATTAATGCCTAGTTTCCTTAATAAATTAAGGGTTTTCTGACAGCAAGCCGTTGGTAAGATGCTGATCGGTGGGTCTAAAGTTAGTTTCGAGACTTTATCGTCCCACCACCAGTGGTTCATATAGTTGACACACGGTTGAAGATTTCGTACCTCCATCCATGCGTCAGAGACGAATTTGCTGAGATAGTTTCGGATACTATCGGGTAAAATGATGACGCATCTTTGTCCGGGTTTTAGCTTCGCGGCGGCTTTCAATCCTGCTGCGACGTTGGCCCCTGAGCTACCACCTATAATACACATTTTTGCATTCAAATGGATGAATAATGTAGAAATGTCAAATTAAAGCATATGTGAGGTTCCATATGTTGTTTTCAGTGAAATTTTTTACAATGCAGTGACGACCGGCGATGATGTTTTGCGGAGGGCTATTACGAAGATACAATTACTTCGTATATTTTCGTGTATCAGCCCCTAATATACGGACATATACGTACTAATGTTAGCATTGTAATCGCTGAGGTAAAACATCACCGGTAGCCGCTAGTACAATCATGAATTCTACTCGGTGTAGTAGCAAGACCAAGAGATTAATCGGGATGATGTTAAAAAATACAATATTTATAAGTTTTTAATTAAGTGAAAGAAAACCAAGTAATTTTCTTTCTGTGACCGAGAGAGATAAGCCAACTATAATCTCCTTGCGAAAGGCTATATTAATATGTTCGTTTCAATAGTTCAAAATATCGAGATTAAAAGGAGGATGATGAAATGCAGCAATAATGAGAAATGTCGCACTAGCATTACAACAGACTACATAAACAACGGATACATCCAGTGAAATGACCTACATACATCTAATCTAATATATTTAAACGAGCAATTCTTGTATACATGTATATATACATATAGAATTGGTTTCTCGAAAACGGCTCTAACGATTTTGATGAAATTTAGTACCTGGAGGTTTTCGGGGACGAGAAATCGATCTAGCATGGTCCCAGTCCCGGGAAACTCCATTTTGACCCGGTTTACACACATTTCTGGTATTGCGGTATATGAAATTGGTTATCGAAAATGACTTTAGCAATTTTTATGCAATTTAGTATCTGGGGATTTTCGAGAACACAAAATTGATCTAGCATGGTCCCGGTCCCAAGAAATTTCTTTTGTCCTGCTTTTACCTATTTCTGCGGTGCATAAAATGTGTTATCGAAAATTACTCTCAAGATTTTGTTGCAATTTAGTATCTTCGGGTTTTTGGCTGATTTAGCATGGTCCCGGTCTCAATTCAATCCCTTTAGTCCAGGTTTTCACCA
This sequence comes from Chrysina gloriosa, assembly GCA_038088585.1. Lineage (NCBI taxonomy): Eukaryota > Metazoa > Arthropoda > Insecta > Coleoptera > Scarabaeidae > Chrysina > Chrysina gloriosa. Next base: position 51,466,495 of record CM076088.1, read on the forward strand.
ATTTCGGCCTAAACGTGCGTTAGCAACTTCTTTTAACATCATGCAGCCAAGGGAAATTATAAGTAACTAATTAATAAAACTTTACTACTAAACCATAGATGGCGCTGAAAGTAGTATGTTAATAAAAGAAAATATCTACGAAAACTAGCAACAACATGTAAATTCACATACTTTTAGCCTTATAAACTTTTAATATATATGTGCTACTATATATACTTGAAATATACAATATAAATTAAATATCAACACTAAAATAAAGGGCGTTATTATTTGGTTCAAAATTATTCAAGAAATTTTGGGAACTCCGAGCAAGGCTCGGTCCACCAGGTACTATACTTTAAAAAAGCAACGACAAATAGAAGAGATGAAATTAATTTTATACAAAACTCTACCGTTAGGATAAAATTGAAAAAAATATTTGGTTACAGTAAATGTTAGTTAACCATCCTGATCTTATAATATTTCCCCAAAATTCTCTATAATATTTATGTACGAACTTTTATAAATGTCTGGACGTAATTTCCTTTGATAATTGCACAAAAGCAATATACTTAAATGCAGTTAAAAGAAGATAAATCAAAAAGGGAAAGAGGAAAAGGTAGGCTAAAGAGAAGACAGATTGATGGTGCAAAAGGGAATGTACTAAGTCAGGAAGGTAGAGATAGTTCCTCTTGAGATGATTTAATAGGTTAAGTATGTGCCTTAAGTATGTAAAACCAAGTATAGTTACCCATTGGGAGGCTAAGCCTAAGAAGAATAAGAAGAAGAATCGATCAAGATATTTAGAGCATTAGAGGATCTTGTGGCTAGCAGTGACCCTTTGTCCAATAAGATCAGAACTCTTTGGATATGGTGAAGATGACAACTTTGGAGTTTTTGATTGGAAGAATGTACATCGATTTTGGCATTTTAGTTAAGCGAAAGGTAATTCGGTTTTTGATTGGGATTTTCGATTGTCGGAACGAGGTTCGATCGTTGAAATTTGAATGGGATAGTGTCAGTCGATTTTATATGTGTATTAATTTTTGACTAGTTTAGCATTTAGTTTGGTATCTAACTTAAGCTAATCTGGTTTAAAGTAAAAATTTGCTAAGGTTTTTGTACCCGACACGATCATTAAATCGCTTTTGATGATTTAGGCTATGGAAGGATGACTTAGCGCACAGATTGATATGTTTTGGTAAGTTAAGATGGAGGTTCACCAACGTTTTTAAGTTACACTAAAGATATCTGCCTTGAAGCGATGATTTGTGATTTCTTTGGATCTAAATCGAAGATCAACTCGTTTTTTGGTGACTTAGGCTATGGAAAAATGACTTAGGGCACAGATTGATATATTTTGACAACTTAGGATCATGGTTGACATCCTGTTTTAACTCAAACTAAAGAAATCTGGCTTGAAGTGAAAAATGTGGTAATTTCTTTGGATCAAATACGAAGATTAAGTCGGTTTGGGTGATGTAGGTCAGAGAAAGATGACTTAGAGCATAAATTGACTTATTTTGATAACTTAGGATTAAGGTTGACTTTGTCTTTAACTTAAATTAAAGAAAGCTGGCTTAAAGTAAAAAAAAATTGTAATTTTTTTGGATCTAAGACAAAGATTAACTGGGTGTTGATAATTTAGGTTATGGAAGGATAACTTAGGGCGCAGATTGATTTGTTTTAATAACTTAGGATCAAGGTTGACTTACTTTTTTAAGTTAAACTAAAGACATCTGACTTGAGGCGAAAATTTGTTAATTTTTGTAGATCTAAGTCGTAGATTAACTCGGTTTTGGTAATTGAAAAGATGACTTAGGGCTTAGATTGACGTATTTTGATGACGTAGGATTAAGGTTGATTTATTCTTAAATTTAAACTAAAGAAATCTGGCTTGAAGTAAAAATGTGCTTATTTTTTTTTGGATTTAATACGAAGATTAAGTCGGTTTTGGTGATTTAGGCTATGAAAACACGACTTAGGGCATATATTGACTTATTTTGATCACTTAGCATAAAAGTTGACTTATTTTTTAACTGAAATTAAAGCAAACTGAGTTAAAGTAAAAATTTGTTCTTTTTTTTTGATCCAAGACAAAGATTAATTCGGTCTTGGTGCTTTATGCTATAAAAAAGTGATTTAGAGCATATATTGATTTGCTTTGAAGACTTGGGTTAAAGGTTGTCTTACCTTTTAACTTAAACTAAAGAAATCTGGCTTGAAGTGAAAATATGCTAACGTCTTTGGACCTAACATGCATATTAAGTCGTTTTTTGGTGATTTAAGCTATAGAAAGATGACTTAGAGCATAGATTGCCTTATATTAATCACTTAGCATTAAAGTTGACTTATTTTTAACTGACATTAAAGGAAACTGACTTAAAGTAAAAATTTGATATATATTTTTTTGGATCTAAGACAAATATTAATTCGGTCTTGGTGCTTTATCTATAAAAAGGGATTTAGAGCATATATTGATTTGCTCTGAAGACTTAGGATAAATGTTGTCTTACTTTTTAACTTAAACTAAAGAAATCTGGCTTGAAGTGAAAATATGCTAACGTCTTTGGACCTAATATGCAGATTAAGTCGCTTTTGGTAATTTAAGCTTTAGAAAGATGACTTACAGCATAGATTGCTTTATTTTGATGACTTAGGATTAAGATTGATTTGTTGTTTAAATTAAATTAAAAAGAGCGGGCGTAAGTAAAACTTTGTTATTTTCTTTGGATCTAAGACAAAGATTAAGTCGGTTTTACTGCTTTAAGCTGTATAAAGATGATTTCGAGCATATATTGATTTGTTTTGATGATTTAGGATTAAGGTTGCCTTATTTTTTAATTTCAACTAAAGACATCTGGCTTGAAGTAAAAATTTGTTATTGTTTTTGCATCTAAGACAAAGATTAATTCGGTTTTAGTACTTTATGCTATAGAAATGTGATTTAGAGCATTCATTGATTTGTTTTGATGATTTAGGATTCAGGCTGTCTAATTTTTTTAACTTAAACTAAAAATCTGGCTTGAAGTGAAAATGTGCTAATTTCTTTGGGTTTTAGACGCAGATTAGGTTGCTTTTGGCGAGTTAGGCTATAGAAAAATGCCAGAGATTGACTTGTTTTGTTAACTTTTTCTTTAACTTAAACTAAATAAAGTCCCTTTATTAATAATTAAAATATAAAACTTTTTCTAATACTTTTTGGCAGGATGATTGCCACATAAAAATCCGAGATTCCATTAGTTTTCTTCTTCTTAATCTATTTGTTATCTTTCGGTGTAGAGTTTATTTCTTTATTACAAAATTAGAAAGACAAATATGTTTAGGATGGACTTAGTATGGGCTCTAATTTCAACTAGATCAGCACAAAATCTAAAAAAATGTCCAGTTTAAATCGACGTAAAAGTAAGTTAATGGCTCACTTCAAACATGCTGTTGCAGTGTTCTACCTTCATAAAATGATTGAAACATGTTTTTTTAATGAAGTGTAATAGTTTCCATTTTTGGAAAAAAATAGATAAATTTATTCTTTGACTACGAAACAAATCGCAATATTATTCTCATTGCATCTATCCATGGCTTGCAACCACTGGTTAATGGGAAAGATAGAAACAGAGAATGCTCTTGTAATTAAACACCCACCTTCTCTCTATAATTAAATACACATTGGTGAATTAATTATAGAAATATATTGGTGGTATGTCAGCTGGAGTTTGTGTAATAAATACTGTACATTAACCCATTTTAATTATCAACCAGTAACAGTTATTTCAATGATTTATTTTTAGCATCCACATAAGTCCGTTGCTTCTGGATTTCTTTCAAGAGTATAGAATTTGTGTTCAAAACAATTTGGAAGGTAGAATTGCTCTTGAAATCTAAATTCTTTTTTAAATAAATCATGTTGTAGATATTATAAACAAATAAAATTAAGATATGGTCATAGCTCTTCTATCGGTGTGAGATCCTAAAGTAGAGTAAGTAAAAGAGAGATTGCAAATAGTGTAGGTCGATGCATAAAATAAATTAGGGATATAAATTTATGCGAGTACAAATTAGAAAATTGGAATAATCTAGAAGAAACCGAAATCCTCTCATAATTTGACTATTGATGTAAAGATATGGATCCTAAAATAATTTTTCTAGATGGCAATTATTCATCCCTAAAACTGATACCAATGTTATCACCTAGTAAATATCACCAGAACTTTATTAAATAGATGTATCAAATGCAATCATCTTCAATATCAGAAAGAGTACAATAATAAAGAAACGTAATTCCATCGAAGATCAAGAAAAACATCTCCACTTACCGCATAGTAAACCTTCTTCTTTAATTAAACGTTTTGCCATGGGTAATCCGTCCGTATCACTGATTTTAACCCAGTCGTCTATCACATCATGACTTAAGGTTGTCGGGATAAAGTCGTAGCCTATGCCTTCGACTTCCCAATACTTTCCCGGTTCTTTATTCAAGGATTCTGGCCGAGCCATTATTGAACCTTCCGGATCAACGCCGACGATTTTACACATTGGGTTGATTTCTCTCATTTTTCTTCCAATACCAGTTAAAGTACCTCCAGTTCCAGAACCAGCCACCTTGTAATAAAAAAAAAAGGAATAGAAAAGAAACAGAAAATGCTTGGGGAATTTTAGACAACTAATTGTGAGGTGAAAGTTTGCGATTCAATCAAATAAGTATGAAACGTTTGGTATTTTCTTTGATGTCTTATCACCCATCAATTTGTTATAAATAGGTGGATTGCAGTGATTCCCAAAAAGCTCTTTGAGGACGGTTTAAGAAAAGTAAGTTGGGGTAAGTGTATATTCAATGAAATAGATGATATATTGACACACTACATTGCAATTTTGATGAAAATTGACCAGATAAAAGATTATAGCCGAATCCCTATATTCGAATTCTGCATCGAATTGTTAAGATATAGGTATGTATGTAAATCCGGTGAAAAGGAATCTACTTACCACCATATCAACTTTGCCATCGCATTGATCGTAGATTTCTACCGCTGTTGTATCGTAATGCGCTAGTGGGTTGGAAGCATTGCTGTACTGGAAATTCACAAAAAAAGAAATTAGTTTCAATGACCAACAATGACCCAAAATGTATTACAAATGATTGCCAAATTTATTAATTTTATATTTGCCTCAAATTTTAGAATAAGTCGATAATTCTGAGTATTTACCATTTTTATGAGACTCCTAAGATTGTAAGGTGGTTTAAAGTTAAAAGTGTCTTAATTTCTGGAATAGAAACTGGTCCGAAACCGTAGCTTTGAAAAAAAGTGTTACATCAAAATGGCAAAAAGCGTCATACTTTAACAGTTTGCAAAAGTTGACTTTTTCCAATAATAAATTTACAACCCATAGATCTACATGCTCCACATATTTTCTTTAAAACAAAACAAAAAACACGTATATACCTGATCCAATATGATGGAATTAGGAATTTGCTTCTGTATCCTTTGCGACACGGCGATTAATCCATCTGGAGAGTAGGAACCTGCTGTAGTTGGAGTACGAATAACTTCTGCACCGAGAGCTTTCAAGGTGTCCACTTTTTCGTTGGACATCTTCTCAGGCATCACTATCACGCATCTATAGCCTTTGATGGCGCACACCAAAGCTAAACCTATACCCGTGTTGCCCGACGTGGCTTCGATGATGGTATCCCCAGGCTTGATGATACCCGCTTCTTCGGCATCGTCGACCATTCGAAATGCGATTCTGTCTTTAACCGATCCCCGGGATTGAAGAATTCACATTTTACAACTAGAAAATGGAACGTATAAATTGGATGATTTGTAAAAGTTTATCATTTAGTGTTGTATTGAATCACATTATAAAACTGTTTTCTCTCAATATTTATGAAGGGATATGTTTAATTAACATAGACTCAATATTGTGAGAGAGATTTATTTTCGTTTTTCTGATCTAAAAGGCAATAAATTTATGAACTTTTTATCTCGTGGATTTTAATTGGATACAGAGACCCCAAACTATATTAACTAGTCAATATCCACCACATAATTGTTAATTAATTCCAGGACACGTGTTTCGTTGGAAACGAGGTTGGGCATCTTCAATTGTATCTATTACTGATAAAAAAGATTATTACGAATCCATACCCTTATTAGTTTTTTTAGATGTATTAAATTTGATTGTCATTACGAGAAAATACTGCTCTATTTCTTATTATGTTCTAGATCAGTGGTTCACAATTATCTTCCAGCCAAAGACCTCCAAGAGGCTCTTTAAGAGCAGAGTATATTTCTTCCCTCCGTTTATTTTAATGTATTAAAAATTAGAATTTCACCCCACATTAATAATTCACCTTAGAATTCCAATAAAATTGTAAATTTGGCACAGTAAATTCGAAAGTTTCTAATTTTTGACATTACAACGGTAAATTGAATAGTCTCCGGAATGACAATGAAAATCCCCCGAAGCTCAACACACTTGGGCCAATGATTCTCTAGCGTCTCGATTTCCTCCCGGAAATAACTTTCTTCGAAGTTCCCAAAATAATCGTTTACAGTCCTCATCAGTTCTTCATTCGACCAAAATCTCTTTCCAACCTGAAATGTTTTGAGTTTCGGGAACAGGTAGAAGCCTGACGAAGCCAATCAGGCAATTAATTTTTGTTGAATAATCGCACTTGAATAAGTGGATGCATTGTTGTGGTGAAACAACATCTTTTTCTCAACCATTCCCGGACGTTTTTCTTGAATTGACATTTTCAATTTGTCCAAAAGTGTTGTGCAATATTGGCCAGTAACAGCTTTGCCTTTTTCAAGATAATCGATTAGCAAAATTCCGTTTACGTTACAAAAAATCAATGCCATCACTTTTCCAGCCGACTGAATGGCCTTTGCCTTCTTCGGAATCGATTCACCGCGTGCAATCTACTATTTTGACTTCATTTATGTTTTTGGTGTATAGTGATGCATCCAGATCTTATCCATGGTAATGAATTGTCTCTTGAAATCCGCTGGATCCCTCGTAAACACTCCCAAACAACCGACCGAGGTTTGAGTTCGAATGATTTTTGCTCTGAATTTAGCAAATGCAGCAACCATTTTACAGAAAGCGTTTCTAAACCCAATTCATTATGTAAAATACAAACTACTCGTTCATAAGAGATGCCTACGACTTCTTCAATTTTGTGCACTTTTATTCGGCGATCTGCCAAAACCATGTTTTTTCCACAATTTCTGGCGTTGTAGCCGTTTTCAGACGTCCTGAACGTAGTTCATTATTTGTATGTGTGTGAATTTCAAAACTCAAAAACTCACGATGGAAAATGGAGGTGGTGAACCCTTAAGAACGGGATCTAACCTTGATTTGATTTCCGTTGGGATTTTGCCTTCCAAATAGAAAGATTTGATGACCGCTCGAACTTTGTTTTTATTCTTCTTCTTCTTCTCGTCAATCCTTATGCCTTTCAGCGTCGGATTAGTTTTGGATCTTACGACGATTTAATCCATTCTTTCCATCGTGTCCGGTCTGTACTCATACTTCTCATTTCTGCTATGGTCTTCCCTCGCTTTCGTCCCAATTCGTTGACTCTGTCAATCCATTTTTTCCTTGGTCTTCCCCTTTTTCTTCTCCTGTTATTTTTGGCTTCTATTATTTTCTTTGTTAAACTCTTTTGTTCCATTCTAATTATAATTATGTGGCCGTACCAATTCAGTTGACATTTTTCAATTCTTTTTAGTATACCTTCTTGATTTATCATATTCCTTATCTGTTCGTTTTCTATTCTGTCCATTTTTGTTTTCCCCACGATCTTTCTCAAAAATTTCATTTCCATAGCTGTTACTTTGCTTTCGTGTTTTTGCTGTATTGTCCAGGACTCACTTGCGTACATTATTGTGGGGGCTACTACTGCATTGTATACTATCTGTTTGATCTTGGGTTCTATTTCTTTTTTTCCAAAGATGGTTTGATTCAGAGCGTAGTATATGGGCTGCTTGTTCTTCTCCCAGTTTGTCTCCTACTAAATGTGTAAATCGTTCCGCTATTATTTTGGTATAGACCTTAAAACATACTGTCGATAGGCATATTGCCCTATAGTTTTCGCACTGACTTTGATCGCCTTTCTTATATATGGGAGTGATGAGGTTATTTTCCCAATCCGCAGGAATTGTATTCGTTCGCCATACCTTACAAAAGATATCAAGGATCCACTCCTTTCCCACCTGTCAGAGCCATTTTACCATTTCCGGTTCTATATTATCCGCACCGCAGGCTTTTCCTGTTTTTATTCTTTTCAGGGCTTTCTCTACCTCTTCCATATCTATCTCTTCAAGTTCTTCATTATATTCATTTCGTGTTCCTGATTCTGGCAATAAATCTGTATGATCTCCTGCATCTGTGAATTTTTTCGTGAAGAATTCCTTCCATATTTCAAGTATATCTTCTGTTCTTGTTTTTAGTTCATTCGCGGTATTCCTAATTGGTTTTATTTCTTTCTTTTTCTTTCCATTCATTTATCTTATTAGGTTCCAAAATTTCCTGTTAATTGTTTTATATTCCTCATTGATATCATTTCCAAAATCTTCCCAGCTTTTCTTTTTCGCTTCTTTGATTCTCTTCTTAACTTCGTTTCTTATTTTAACATATTGTTCTTTGTATTGTTGTTCCTTTGTTAAAACGTATTTTCTCCACGCATCTTTTTTCTTTTTGACTTCCTTTTGTATTTCCTCAGTCCACCATTTTGTTCTTTTCTGTTTTTTTCCTGTATCTGATTTGACCACATACTTCTAGTGCAGAATTATAAATAATTTCCTTGAAAATGCTCCACGTCTCTTCTAGTGTCATTTATTCCTGATCATGTCTCTTTAGTAAATCATTCGTTTTCTGTTGGTATTCTGCCCCTTTCTTCTCGTTTCCTAATTTGCTGATTGCTATTTTATGATACTCAGCTATTTGTTGTTCTGTGTTAATTTGTTCTTGGAGTTCTGCCATTAGCAATATGTTTTGAGTTCCCATTTCAGCCTCTTCTTGTGTCTTTATGTTTCGTATATTAGTTTTCATACTTTGGGTATAGACTATGTAGTCTATTATACTCTTCGCGTTTCTCTCTTCCGCGACAAAGGTGTATCTCTCTTCCAGTGGTTGGTCCCAGAAACCGTTCTCTATTAGAAGATCATTACGTATACAAAAATCAATCATTTTCCAACCATTTCCGTTTAACGTTTCTTCTCCAAGTTGTTTTTATTCATAATTGAAAATACAAAAGGTACTTGACTTAAATGCTTCTCAAAACCAGACTATTTGACAGATCGATTTAACATTTTCAGTCAATTGATATAAAAGAGTTGCCAACACAACGACATAAAGTACTTGGAAAATAGCGACCCTCTAACAACGATTCCGAAAACTTGTCAATCTACCCTCGTATATTACATAAGTGTAACACTTTTTTATTTTATAAATGTATATGTATGTATATATTGTGACCTACGATATTTATCTTTTTAATTATAGGTCAATTAAACAACAAATTAGGATTTAACAGCTACATTTCAGAACGTTAATTAAGAACGTTTTCTTACAACCTTCTTCTACGAGTATTTTGACGATTGTCGTGGGTCCTCTAGGGATCTCTCAAGCTTCGTTTGGCATCTACTGTTCTAAAATTTAGACTATGCAGGTACTTACATATATCGCATTTTATTCCAAGTGATTGTGGGATTTTATTCAGTTTGACCATAGGAGTACGACCAATTATCTCCAACGCATTAGATTTAATCTTCTTTGGTGGGCCTCTAAAACATTACAACATAAACGTTATTCTAAATATTTAGAAGTCTTAGAAAATTTTGAAAAATTAAAGAACTGCATGGAAACAAATTTTCCTATATATATATATAGTTTCTTCTAGAATTTGTAAGACACGTATGGAAAACTGGTTGCATATTGCAACTAAATATTAATTTAAATCATTTTTTGTTGTTGTTAAAGCATTGGAATGTATTTATGTTGATTTTTGCAAAATTAAATAAAAAGTATGTTTATTAAAATGTATGTCATGACTTTCGATTTGTCTTGAAAACCTTATTTCTTCTCTTTTCACGAATTTCTATATGTATGTACAGTAAGTACTATCTTTTTTGTACAATAGTTTTAGTTACAATTTTGATGATCTACGATACTTATTATATTTGAAAAACATTCAATAAAAAATAATTTTTATTACTGCTTTTTTAAGGAAACAATAAATACTCAAAACAAAACAACGATTATATTGATATTGATGTTTCTTCTTACAAAAGTACAAAATTGATTATAGTATAAAAGTAATACATAAGTAATCAAACAAAGTTTATGGAGCAATAATATTGCAGGTAATATTAGTATATTACCTGTAATATTATTGCTAAATTAATTTTCATGTTACATTAATGTTAAAATAATAATAACCTAAATATAACGGTATTATTTCTGACGTATTCAGGTCAAAAATATGTACTCCTCATAAATATATAAAAGTACAAGTAGACAAGATGGTAAGATGATAATCCAATTAAAACATTGTAAATTACAGTTAGAAACTACTACGGCAAATAAAACGTCAAAAACCTAATCAAAAAACAATTAAAGATAAACATTTAATACTTGGTCGAAAAGCCATTGTTAGAGATCGTATCCCCGATCGTATCTTTGTACATTTGCATCGTCTTTTATCTTTCATTCTATATCGTGTTGCTCAGAACAGTTAGGATACGAGAAATGTTTAAAAAATTTTAGGAATTTGATCATAATGTTTTTGTGTTAACTTTCATCAAAATTAGAATGTAGTTTTTCAATACAATCTCAATTTGGAAATTTGGAAAATACAAGACAAGGGTAGCCCATCTCAACAGTTCATCATTAATTCTTTTTAAAATTTCATGGCAAACAAGAAATGCGAGGACAGCTACTTATAGCAGCTTGAAAAGCTTGCGAAGCCCTCAATGGTTTGAACGCATAGAAATGTGTATAAATCTTAAAGCCGAAAATTTTGAAAAGTAATAAAACAGTTTGTTCAGAAAACAAAATTCTTAGTTTTTGTAAGAACTTAAAAAGCGCCCCTCTTATATATTTATAACTATCGATGTTCTTACCATTCGTTTATAAGTAAAACAGGTGGGTTGCTTCATGATCTAAATGGGTTAGAGCTTTGAAGAATCATACGAACCATACGAGAATAGATGGTTACAGCTAATTATTATCTAGTTCTTGAAGCAAAATCAAAAGTTTTGATAAAAAGCAAAATTTTCGATTTCAAGATGATTTTCTGGGAGTTGCAATACTGAAATTCCTAGCTCATTATTAGCAAACGTCAACAGCGGCGTGAGAACTCATCATCATTGTTTCGCGGTAAAAATGAAAATAAATACAAATGCAGACTTTGATGCAAGTTTGCTTAAATGTAAGTTTTCTGGTAGTATTGCGAAGCTAAAGTTAATATAAAAAAATAAGAAGGCATTCTTATGAGGAAAATCTGCATGTTTCCAGTTTCCAGTGGTTGATCTTCGTGTTTATTAAAAGCGATAGAAAGCTCCCAGGCGACTGAAAGGAATGAGGGCGAGTGTACTTAAGAACCAAAATTCAGTTTCCAATTAGATAATAGACCTCCTGTAATTTGACTTGAAAAGAAAATATGAGATAAGTACTTGTTGAAGAGTAACCTAAACACGAAGGTAAGACTTGAATTATAGACCTTAGTAAAAATTGGTGCGAATCTACAATTAACAACTTTGTAATCGAAAGTATCAGGATGAAATTCTTATATTGTCCTTTCATATTCATATCCTGTCACAAGCTTCTTTTATTTTAAAATTATTAACGGTCATTCATTTATAACTGATTTGATGAAGTTGAAATGAAGAGCACGGATACATTCCTGGTCTTCGTTTCTTGATAATCACGATATTACCCGAAAAATACTTATTTCTACATTCAGTAGTTAATTCTTCTGATGATAATCCAATCGAATATACGAGGATACGTCCGAAGGATTTCTCGGCGATTTTTCACTAATGTTATACATACATCAACTCAACCTAGACCGTGATATATCAAGGTCGAAGTTGAGTTGATTGTAGCGATTTCCAAATTATAAAAAACAACTTAGTCTCCAAATCTGTGTCTCCCAAATTTAATTAAAACATTAGGAATATGTCGGTCTTCACCAATGAAAATTACATACGATTTTATTTCTCTCAAAAAAAAATGACTTCAGGGGTATTCGCTTCTTGCATATTCAAAAAAAATACTCACAAAGGCTTCTTAGTATGCGGACTATCAGCTGGATTGGCACCTGGGTGCCAAGTACACTTCGATGGCCAACCTGGTATTATGAAATCGTCCATCTTCAATCACGTTGTTTCAGAAACTTCAAACTAGCACGGAAACGTGGATAAATTCAACTGCGCTACCTGTACTTGGATTTGCGTTAAATACGGACGACCCCTCTTCGAAATTACTAAACAACAATAGTTATTGACATTGTATTTCATATATAATATTTATTCGTCATCGTACATAAATTTATACGCATATATTGATATATTTTAAAAAGCGATTGCAACAACTTTTGCAATTCATTAAATGGGCAAAAATTTATAAATATGATGCGGGAAATATGATGTCTTAATTACTTAATATGATTTTAGGGCAAGAAAATGCAATATTTCGCCATCCATCGATTGCAAATACATAAATTGAATATTTTCACAAAGTCTGTGTGTGTGTGAGAATCTTGATTTATTTTCCTATTCGCAGTTTCAAGATTGGCATGTTTCTAATATTATTAGCGTTATTGGAAAATATATTATATATCATATTTTTTGCATGATTTGTAGATTTTTTGTTTCCTCAATTCATTAATGATGATAATTTCGATTTCGGACAAATATAGGCATTCTACGATTTTAATTACAATTTTCTTAGAAAGTTCTCACTGAAATGTAGAATGGAGTCTTTCCTTTTTGTCAAAGTATATGCTTTTCTTTTTAATTTTCATTTGCTTATTTGCTTTAGGAATATGTAAACATAAGAATTTAGAAAGGACATATTTTGTGAGTGAGGTCTTAAATTAAGCTAAGCAAATAATCTAGTTTAACATTTTGCACATTGGGGATATCATAGCAACGCGGTTTTGAAAGAGATTTTTACATATTCGGGACGCAGGAATGAGTATTGAGGAAGTTAGGCAAATTCCTAGTTGGCTTTTACAGATTTTATATTGAAGGTCAGAAGTCCAAAAATTGCTTTAGTAGAAGTTAAACAATCGAATAACCCGATTAGGAATTTATAATTTTTGTTACTTTTAAAATCTTGAAGAAAGAAACAACTCGCGAGGGCTTGGATTAAAAGATCAAAGAACCTCATCTCGAATTTTCGATGCTGTGTTTTCGAAAAAGATTTAGGAAACTGGGCATATTAGGTGAAATATAGCAGATTTTCATTTGCAAGACTTCACGAAAATAAATTAGGAGTCCTTATCAATAATACATTGAAATTAAATGTGCAAGTATAGCCAATCTATTTTTGATGCAGTCCATTGTTTATAATCATTGTCTTTTTCTTTGGGGGAAACTTATGTTGCACTTGTTCCATTATAAAATTAGAACTCTTTTCACATTGAATTGAACATGGTTTTGGTAGATCGCCGAATAGAAGTGCGTGAAATTGAGGAAACTGTAGGCATCTCTTATGGACGAGTAGTTCGTATTTTACATAGTGAACTGAGTTTAAAAAGCTTTCTGCAAGATGGGTGCCGCATTTGCTCAATTAGGAGCAAAAACGCATTCGAGCTAGAACGTCAGCCGATTGTTTGGAAGTGTTTACGAAGAATCAAACAATCAAATCAAGGCAAAGACTATTCACTCGGCTAGAAAGGTAATGGCATCGTATTTTTAAGACGCAAAAGGAATTTTGCTAATTGGTTATCCCGAAAAATGTAAAATTGTTACTGGCCAATATTACACAACACTTTTGAATAAATTGAAAGCAGCAATTCAGGAAAGACGGGCGGGAATGTTTAAGAAAAAGTATTGTTTTACCACGACAATACGCCCGTTCATTCAAATACAATCGTTCAGCAAAAATTGACAGAATTCATATTCGAAATCCTTCCCCATCCGCCGTATTCGTCAGATTTGGCTACGTAAGACTTCCACCTGTTCCCAAAACTCAAAGCATTTCTGGGTGGAAAGGGATTGTGGTTGAATGAAGAACTGCTGGGGACTGTAAACGACTATTTTGGGAACCTCTAAGAAAGTCACTTCTGGGAGGGAAACGAGAAGTTAGGGAAACATTGGACGAAGTGTGTTGAGATTCGACGGGGTTATATGGAAAAATAAAATATAATTTCAATCCGTATTATTCTGATTTCATTGTATTTCCGGAAACATTTCAATCTATCCTTGTAGTGTCAATATTTAGGCAACAATTTGGAAATTTTCCATGTTTTATAAGGGCAAAATGAATAATTTTTTCACTTACACATCAGAAAGTTGCTCCTACAATAATATACTTTGCATGCAGCGGTTAGTTATCACTAAAGGCCGGATAATATGCAGTTTGTATAAATTTGCATATTTGCATAATATATGCAGTTTGTATAAATTTGCATATTTGCATAATATATGCAGTTTGTATAAATTTGCATATTTGCATAATATATGCACTTTGTATATTATTTGCATATTTTGTAGTAATTCAGCATATTTGAAGTATCCGAGTTTTACTTGTTTATTGGATGTAATTTATTATAGGATAGGCATTACTAAAAATATGTCGTGGTTGTAACAAACAAAGAGTTAAACAGCCCTCTTTAAATTAAAAATAGCATTCTATGAAGCCTCTTCTCGATACTTTTCCGATAAGCGCTTCCAAAAATTTATTAATGCTGTTCCCATACATCTAGACCGGGACAGAATTCAAGGGAAAACTAATTCCCTGAAACTTCTAAATAAATACAAAAATACATTTTACCAGAAAATTAGGAGCACAGGTGTTTCTTTGTTATTCGGAGAAATTTATTCCCATATTCGAAAGCAATCTTATTTATTTTAAACGTAATTTTATGTTGGTTTTTCGAAGTGTAAATTTGTGGGTTGTTATTAATTATAATAGCAAAAATGCCGAGAATAGCGACTCTGCCTGGATGGATTGCACCTTATTCAGAATTGCGTATGGAGGGAGAAAAGGTATTTTGCGTAGCATGCACCAAAATTGTAAGTAAAATTTAAGTTTATTTCCTCTTATTAATCTATAGTTTTTAAATGATGTTTAACAAAATCACCAATACAACACTTCGACAAATAATTTTATTTTAAAATGAGTAAAATGAGATGTATATTTCATGCGTATTTTTCGAATATCATCAGCACAATACGGAATATCTGATATTCCGTATTCTGCTGATGATTTTTAAATAAAAATCATTTTAAAATAAAATTATTATAATAAAACAACTGATGATGTGATATTTTTATGCAGGTTACAAGTGAGAGAAAGTTTCAAGTTGACCAGCATATTATAACTCCATCCCATGCTGCAGAACTATCAAAGATGAAATTGGCGAAGAAGGCTCAGCAAACATTATTGCCATCAACCTCCAAAAAAACGGAACAAGAACAATTTAATGAACATTTGTGCCTAATGTTTATGTCGGCAGATATTCCACTACATAAAATAAACAATTTAAATGTCAAGTTATTTTTGCCAAAGTACACCAGCAAATATAATATTCCCGACGAGAGCACCTTAAGAAAAATTATATTCACTGTATCTATGCAGAAACATTGAGTAGCATTAAGAAGGCTGTGTCAAACAATTACCTTTACATATGCGCAGATGAAACTACTGACAGTGTGGGCCGATACATAGATCATTTAATGATAGGTATCCTTAACGTATCGGTTCCAGCAAAATCGTATTTTATTTCATCCAAACAGTTGGAAAAGGCAAATAATTTGACAATAACAAGGTTTATACAGGAAGAACTAGCAACCTTTTTCTTACCGGAATCGATTCCAACAGAAAAATTCTATTGTTTTTAACGGATGCCGCACCATACATGGTGAAGGCAGCTTGCAACTTGAAAATCTTTTAAACCAAATTTAATTCACACAACTTGCTTGGCGCACGGACTAAATCGTGTTGCAGAAGAAGTAAGAAACCATTTTCCCTTGGTAAATACTTTAATTAGTAGTGTTAAGAAAGTGTTTTAAAGGCTCCATTAAGAGTTCAGTTTTACAAAGAACATCTACCCGGTATTCCGCTTCCTCCTCAACCAGTAATCACACGATGGGGAACGTGGTTGGAAGGTGCTATTTTTCATGCAAATCATTATGAAGAAATAAAGACAATTATTATGGACCTTGATAGCGATACACAATCTATGCTAGACTCCCAAAAGGTGTATTCGAGTAAAGAAATACCTCAACAGTTGGCGTTTATTAAAGCCAACTACAGTTTTATTTCCACTTCTACATTGCAATTGGAAAAACAATTTATGTCGCTAATTGAGAGCGTTGAAATAATAAACAAATTTGAAAAGTTCTGTTTTGATGTTAAAGGCAGGGTGGGAAAATCCGTGTATGAAAAATTTTTAAATGTAATAGAAAAAATGAGGGTTTCAAAAAGCTAAAGGATATTGCTAAAATCTTGGGTGGTGAGTCAGTAGAAAATATTGAATTGACAATAGAGGATATTTCTAATTTGAAATATGCTCCTATAACAAGCGTGGACGTAGAACGAACCTTTTCATAGAGTATATAAATACATGTTATCAGACAAGCGCCACAATTTTCCTATTGAAAACTTTGAGAAATATGTAATTGTAAATTGTTTTCATAGTTAATTATGTTGTAAAATGTTATAAATAAACTTGTAGTCAACATAATAGAATATTTTTTTTCTATAGTATTATATTTTCTAACATTACTCCTATTTTTTTATCTGCATATTTTTCATAAGAAAGTGCATATTTAGGCCAAAACATCTGCATATTTATGCACATATTTCCACTTTTTTGCATATAATCCGGCCTCTAGTTATCACTTTCTCTTTCAAAGGAAGCGGTGCAATATGTGTATTTTGTTTGGGATTAACAATTTCCAGAAGTAGTACTGGTTTCTAAACGAATCCCTTGAGTCAAGTAAGCCTTTTTAATATATAGTAATAATTTCCAACAAAATTAGTTCAATCTTATTAAAACTAAACCTATAATCTCTGTGTTTACAATTATGCATTTGAAATGTTTACCAGTGACAACGTATAGTAACCTACATGAGTCAACAAATTAATTTAATGGGTTTGTTTTTATAAGCGATATTTTATAAGTACAGCGCAGTTCCTAATCATATTTATATTAACAGGAGGTGCGTAGGCATAAGATCTAGGACAAACGTGATCTCCTTTCTTGGATGCGCATGTATCTTTATGGATGATTTTTGCTTATTTTATTTTATGGGTGCTTTACAAGTATGGCCAAAATTTTTATTTTTCTTGAACACTAAAGCTATTTTATGAAACATATTTCGTCATTCGAAGTAGAAATAGCAATGTGAACCACCTTTTGGAATCTCTTCCTAATTGTTTCGCTAGTGCGGGATTAGGAAAGTTCTATCTACACACTGACAACTGCATAATTGGATATTTGTTTATTACAAATTATATTGCTCATAAATGACGAAAGGTAAGTAAAAAGACTAGTAACGAGCATTTACTTAATATTTTCATAGAGCGTAAAAATTGTATTTACATAACTAGTCCACAAAAATAAAAATAAATTAAAAATATTAAATGAACTACCTAATTATTTCCGTGTTGTTTTTTAATTTTTGGTTTATGCTACTGCACCATACAATATTGTTTAGTATACTTCAGCTACTACTGATACAGACCTTCGCTCCTCACCGTTCATTTTGCAATCATGGAAGACGCGACTAAATCACAAAGAGCTATTATTCTCTCTTTATTTGAAGAGAGTAGAAGAAGTAGACCAAGGGAAACCTCGAACAGCGATTTAGAAACGATCATAAAGGAGAAAGGAGGCAGTTGGAGCTCAGCTAGAGAAATCTTTTATGTAGCCCATTGTGACAGGTCGTTTCCATGAAACGGAATGGCAGTGCCATTCCACACGAAGAACGGAAGATGTTTTAAACGAATTGCACTAGAAATTGCTTCCACGTCCACCTTATTCATCGGATTCGCCAGCTGGTGATTTTTGTTTGTTACCAAATTTGAGAGAACCACTACGTGGTGCAAAAATTCGGAACAAGATGGTTTAGGACTGTTAAAAAAATAGTTTCACGTTGGAATGAGTGTATTTCATCAAATAGAGATTATATTGGAAAACTACATTATAAGTTGTTGAAAATTGACGAAAAGCTAATTATAGCCAAATTCCTAGAACTTCGTCAATATCCTCCGTGTTTGGAGGATCATCCGTACTAGAACCCAAACATTTGAACACTTAACTAGACAAATTCAGTTATTGAAAGTTTTATGCGAAAATCCAAACCAGAAAGCGGGGATTCCACAAAAAAATGATGTGATTGGAGTTCATGTGGTATTCATTGGTAAAAGGTCTAATCCATTGCTAGCAATGGAAACATCAAACGGAATGATGAGGAATGGCAAAAGTATTGGTTTAAAGAAGATATCCCGTATTGTGCTTTTAACAGGAGGCTAAATATTTACCTATAATTTCCAACAAATTCGCATTAAAATTGCCGTTTTATTTCATCGCTATTGAATAGACTCCCAGTATATCCTTGACTCCAAAACCTTTTTTCAATTTTATAGGGCACGCCCAGTATCGCACCACCAGAGGAAATTCTAATGTTAGAAATGTTAGAAATATCTTTCTACATTGCCTATGTCCTAACATTGATTTCAGCCGGGATATTAAATGACGAAGTCGGTTGAAAAGAGCCTGATTTAACGGAAATGCTTATACCGTCGATTATATCATTCTTCTTGCCTTTGATCATGGCATCTACTATGCTTCTTATGATTCGCATAGGGGTAAGTATACATATTCAATTATATCGAGATTGTATTGAAAAATGAGATGGTAATTTTGATGAAAATTGAGGAAATCAAAAATTATAGCCAAATGTCCATGCATGACACAATGGGGAGTAGTGTTAATAAATTACGTCTTATATCAAAATTTTGTACTCATAGTATTTGAAATTCACTCTCTTAACACTTATCATTGCTATTTATTATCCGAAACATAAATATTCATATGTTCCACGTACACAGATAAATTCATTTCGATAAACATCAAACAATCGCTTTCATCGGTAGACATTTGTGTATTTATGGGATTAGGAGACCTCGTGCATTATGTTGAAGATTTGAAAAATTTCTTTTACAAATAATTCAGATATTTTCTTCTGGTTTTCTTTTTCGCGGACGGACGCGCAAACTATTTAAATTATTTAGGTAAATATAACGATTCGATTAGTGGAGTGTATTTATTATTGCACGTTAAAGCGTCCGCGAAGACGTTAGACGTTGCTCGCATTCTAAAACTATCGCATGATAGTTTGGCATGCCCATTTATAATTTATGCGCTTTAATCAATACGTAGTATTCCACTGTTGTAGATTTGTGATAATCTAATCAGTCACAAAAAGGGGGATTTATATAATTGGGGCTAGGTCAAAAAAGTTTTTCAAATTTAAAAAGGAAAGTTGACCATCAACAATTGCTACTTAAATCGAAATGAAAAAACACATGAAGTTTTCGATATCTCCTTCAAATTAGAAAGAACGTATTTGCCTTAATTTAGTGCTATTCCTGTACTATTCAAATAGTTGATCGTAATTATGGTTTGCTGCTGTAAATAACTTAAATAAATATACATGTCAAGCTTAATCCACCAACTGGATGCAAATCACAATAGCCCTAACGAAGCGAGAATTAGGAGGAATAATATAAAAGCAACGTGTTGTGTGGAACATCCAGCAAATAATCTTACATAATATTTGTTCACCTTTTTTCTGTGTTCTTCGTTATTATCTATATTGTGAACGTGAAACGGGTGATCAGATCAGGAAATATATTTTTAGAAACTCCTCCTTAAATAAGGAGGTAAAAATGGTAAAAGAACGATCATAGTAACGTCGTTAAATATCGTAAAAATGTTAGGATATTTTGTTGATGAAGTCTCGACACCGGTAAGAATAATAATGCAATTTTAACATAGAAAAACGAAATTACATTTATTAGGGTTTGAAACGTTGCCTCTTTCCATAAACCTGTTTGCTAATCTATCCCGATGCTTGATAAACGTGTGGTAAAGATTAATTAGATTATTAAGATATTCAGCAGAAAACTGGCCTATCCAAGATTGAGTTGAGTATGTCCATATCGACTTTTCAACCAGGAACGTTGGCGGAAATGTCTTCAAACAGTTTTTTATATGAATAAGTAAGAGGCACGTATAAAGCAAAGGAAGCGGTAAAATATAAAGAGCATCAGACAAGACGAATAACAAGACGAAACTGGCAGAACAACCGTCGGAAAGTTTGGAAAACAGAAATATTTGTATTTAGCGTTTTTAGTATCGCCAACAGAAATACAGACGATAAATGAATGGACAAGAACACGGGGAAGTTATTGGAACAACCACATCTCGAGAATGGAGGAAGACAAACTTGTTAGATGCTTGTTACAATTGTCAGAGACAAATTACCGGTGAGGAAGAGGCCACGGAGCAGATCCGCCAAAAGAAGACAAACAAGCAGAGGTCTACAAGAAAGTAAGAAGAGGAACAAGTGTCGCCAGCTCAGTACACTTCCGGCTGCCCACTCTGTAGTAAGTAATAATATCTAGGCACGAGGACACGAGCAACTTCCAACTCATCTATTCAAACTTAAAATGATAACTACGAATTATTTATGTGGCAATGAAGTTAGGGATTTAAAGCACTTCATCTTCAATTGCAGTATTTGTAACCAGCACAAAAACAAAATTTGTGGAAGTTATACTAAAACTAATAGACGTTATTTTTCTGACGGAATCTTCACTATGCATGATAGCCAGTGTAAAGCAATTGATATTATATGCTTCATTCGGCGATCTTAAAACATACAGATCTTAGTGGATCGCTACTAAGAACGCTTATTTTGAGATAGAGTTTAAAAGACTTCGCACTCTTTGCAAATCGGAAATTTCTCTGGCCCACGAACATTATTTACAATCAACGGAAGCATCAATTTCGAATGACCGCAGACAAATATTTAAGTATATTCATGATAAACAAGGTTCAACTAGAATTCCGAAGAACTTGTCTTATAATGGTTCATCTCTTGACACGCCTCAGAACGTCGTAGATGATTTCGCCGAAGTCTTTCGATCTACTTATCTTGCTGGTGCACCGTTTTCTGATCATACCTCCTATGGTGATTGTGTTCCGTGTTGCCTCTCACTTGTTACTGAGGAGGAATTGAGAAAAATTATGGCCCCCTTTCTTGAGAGTTACATTTCTGGTGATGACTCAGTTCCTTCTTTTCTTTTGCGTAACGCTGGTTCAGCTTTTGCTAGACCTCTGGCGGTTTTGCTTAATTTGTCTATCAGGACTTCCGTTTTTCCTTCTGTGTGGCAAAGAACAAGAATATGTCCTGTATTTAAAAAAGGAAATAAATCTGAAATTACTAACTACAGAACTGTATCGATCTTGTCGAATTTTGCCAAGGTTTTTGAGAATGTTCTGTATTTACATTGATATAAAACGTTATACCTTACATATCGCCTAATCAGCACGGCTTTGTTCGTGGTCGGTCAACTGTCACCAACCTTGTCAGTGTTTCTCAATTTATCTGTGGTGAGTTGGATAGCCGTGGCCAGGTGGATGTGATCTACACGGATTTCAGCAAGGCCTTCGACATCATTGATCACAATATACTAATGTATAAACTGTGTGGGTTTGGCCTTAGTACACCATTTCTGTTAATTCAGTCATACTTAAGTAATAGATGTAACTATGTACAATGGCTATAAATCCTTTGATTTTATTTCGACATCTGGTGTTCCGCAGGAATCGAATCTGGGACCTTTGTTATTCATTCTGTACAATAATGACCTCTTGGAGAATCTATCATGTCCGGTGTTGGCATATGCTGATGACATAAAAATTTATTCTAGTATTAACAGTTGGAATGATGTTTCGAATTTTCAAGACAATGTTAATTATATTATTAATTGGTGCGCTAAATTTAAATTTAAATTAAATCTTAATAAACGCTGCTACATTTGTTTTACCCGTAAACTTAATCCAATTGCCTCTAATTATAACATGGGTGGTCACTCCTTGACCAAACTGGATCTGTTTAAGGATCTTGGTGTGCTGTTTCATCATGTCATGTGCTTCTCACCTCACATAACTCACCTGTGTCTTTCTGCTTCTAAGACTTTGGGGTTTATAATACGCTCTTGCAGATCATTTCGTAATGACCAGTTGCTGAAATCACTTTCTTTCAACTTTATTATTAGTAAATTAGAATGCGCATCGCAAGTCTGGTCCCCTCATTGTATCTAGCTTCAGCTGTCAATTGAAAGGATTCAGCGTCGTTTTCTTAAATATTTATCATTTAGGATGGATGGCATTTATCCCGATCGAGGAATTGATTATAATTCGTTGCTGGGGAGGCATGGCTTTAATTCTCTAACCTTTCGGCGTGAATGCAGTGGTGCCCGTTTCATATGGAAATTGGTACATGGAATCATTGACTGTTCGGCTCTGCTTT
Organism: Chrysina gloriosa; assembly: GCA_038088585.1. NCBI lineage: Eukaryota > Metazoa > Arthropoda > Insecta > Coleoptera > Scarabaeidae > Chrysina > Chrysina gloriosa. The sequence goes on from CM076088.1 coordinate 51,489,261, forward strand.
TCCAGTTAAACTTTTATGTTCCTAGATTATCGTCTCGTTTTCACACTACATTTTTATACCATTTTCTAGAACTAATTTACTTAGCGCTTCGCCACTTGCTACAATGTGCCGATCTGCCGACCTGCATTACACGGATATTTTTGTTAATTCTATTAATGATTTGTAGTTCCTTTAATATTTAGTATTTTTCTTTTAATGTATGTATGTAATTATTATATTTTTTGTCCTGTTATTGGTAATTACTGTTGGACAATAAACTATTATTATTATTATTATTATTATTATTATTATTATTATTATTATTATTATTATTATTATTATACACACGAACATACCGTGTGTCCCAGATCTGGTTAAGGATCTTGGTGTGCTGTTTGATCATGCCATGAGCTTCTCACCTCACATAACTCACCTGTGTATATATATCGAGTGGGATTGCATGGGTAACTTTCTTATTATTGAAAATGGAGTTTTGGTTAAATGGGATATGTTTTGCAGTTTTAGTTGCTGATTTAAGTTCCTTTTAAAAAGTTCAAAATGTCAAACCCGTCAAAAGTTATTAAAAAAGAACAGAAAACTATCATTTTCTTGAATACCAAATATATTTGTAAGAATAAGAGATACCAAAAAAAGTTTCATATGAAAGACACGAGTTTTCGATAAGACCAATTTAAAATTCATGTCAGACAAAAATTCAAGGTGACTGCTTTTGAAGCACTCGTACTTAGGTTAAATGGTGGTCATATTGGATTTTTAGGTTATTGGATAGAATTTCTTATTCTCTTTTCAACGATGTAGGATAACGTATGATTGAATAAAAATAACCAGTAAAATTAACTATTTTACATGCGTTTTGGTAGGTATAGCAGGATTGATGTGTTGGGGGATTGTGACTCGATTTTCGGGTTTAAAAGGACTGGTGGAGTAAGGGGAAAGTTACCCCTGTAAACCCACTTGTTCTGAAATACGCGGTATATATATAGCTGCTACACTTCTGTTTGGGGTTGAGTTACCCTTGGGTCCCTTAAATATCTTTCATATTTAGGATGGATCAGTCCCTCTCACATATTTTATAATTTTTCCATATCTTCCTGTCGCTTGTCTTCTCCTTCTAATTGGTGACCCCAGCCATTCTTAGGTTTTCCGTCACTTGCTCCAGACAAAAAATTCTCGGTCGCCCCGTTCTCTTCTTGTTGATTTCCACTGTAGACTTTCTTACGTGGGTGTGTTCGATCTTGCCAGGCATACATGTCGCAACCGTTCTGCCCTTTTTCATTTTATATTTCTCACTATGCCCTCCTCAAGTAATTCTTGGATTTCGTCCTCCCTCTGTACACTCCGCCCTTTATTCTTGTTGACATGCTTGTCGTTTCTGTCGCGTACAGTATCCCTGGAAGTATTGATGTTCTGTGTATTTTAATTTTATTCCCCCTTTCAAGCATTTTATTCTTTATTGTTTTTGTTACTGGCTAATATAATTTCTTAGTTATCATGATTATTTCTTTCATTTCCATCTCTTTATCTCCATACCTGACCAAATTTACTCTCAAGTGCTTGAGTTTTCTGACTTTTCCAAACTTATATATTCCTATTTTCATCTTTCCTTCACCTTCTTCTGTTTGTATGCATATTTTCATTATTTTTGTTTTTTCCTCGTTTATCTGACATCCCAATCTCGCCATCTTGACGCTTATTTCCTCAAACACAAACAAAAGTGGAGAAAAGAAAGAAGCTGGCATCATCACACCATGTCACGTTACCATTCTTCCAACGTCCATGTTTTGCGGTTATTGCACCACTGCATAGGGTGTTTGATGGTATGTGGCGTCAATAAAGGTTTAAGAAATGCAGCTGTGCCTTGGATATTCTTTTCGTAAAGCGCACGTCTAACACTTTTAAGCTGGGTAGGCCGGATATTTAAATTTTCATTCAACTCATCTGCCCTAATTTTAGTGGTCGTAGCCAGAGATAAGTGCTTTGCAGCTACAATCCGACAAAGTCCCCTGTTGTTTTTACATCAAGCATCAATATTAAAGCACATAACCATAGTGACGTCTCCTTGAATATATTTCCGTAATATTTTTACTGGTGATGAGTAAGGTTTGATAAAAGAGTGGTTGACGTGTTGTCATTAAGAAGTGCAAATCCTTTTAAATTAATTAATTGACATACATATGTCATATATACATTTTAAGTAGTGCTAAAAAAATAATTACGTGGGGAGCAATTATACAGAAGGAGACTAGGCAATAGATTTGGAGTCTCCAAAGACACTATTCGCGACATTAAAAAGAAATGGCTACATCAAAATTAACACAAACATCATAAGCGATATATAAAAAGCAGTAAAAATATCCTATGAAACTTGTTCAGATTTTTGCTGCCGTAACAGTACCTAGACCAATGGTTAATGGTTTTATCTATAGACTGCTATAGACTTGACTAACGTTTCCGATCATACTGTATATTAACGGAAGAATTTTCCCTTCTGCATATAGGCAACCGTGTATACACCATGCCGTTGTAGACAAAAAGAAATAGAGAGACGAATTTCTGAACACACCTGTTGCATAGTAAATTCTGATTGGTCGAAAGCAGCACCAAATTACACTGCATCAATCCTGCTATAAACGCATCGTGTACGTAATTCTGTCAAATATATTGACATTTGTTTATTATAGCTAATTATTGAGGTGTTTATTATATTTTTCTGTTTTCTCTGCCTCGTTCGAAGTATCGTTTTAATTTGCGGCGTAAATTTTATTCCAGATTTTATGGTGTGAAATTTGGGCTTGGGGTTCGTTCAGAAATTCGTCTCTCTATTTCTGAAACAAGGTATATAATAGTATTTCACATTTTAAATGTTTATATACATAAAGCGATGATGTTTATTAACATTAAAATCATAAAGTTCTAGAATTAGGGACTATTTGTCTTGAAAAGAAATACCTTGTTTTCGCACAATAATCTGCAGTAATCTGTAATTCCTTGTTATCAACGTCACGTGAACGTCAGTTGTCAATGTATTTACAGATTTTATGTTACAAAAATGGTATTTAAATGGAGCGCAAAGAAGTCATCATTGGTTGAAGTAAAATGTAATTTTAATTGGTACTAATATCTTAAACAAATACTTTTTAATTAAGTGCTTTCTCTAGTAATAACTTTAAAGGAAGTTTACTGTTTCAGCATTATTAAGTTTTAATATTTATTGGTGTTGAAGTAAAAGACACTGATGAGAGATGTCTTCAGAAAAGAATAAAGGTATTTTTGTTAAAACGAAATACATGAAAATACATTGCGCTTCTTTTCAGAGACTGCTAACAGTAGAAACAATGATGATAATGAAAGTGGTGATGAAGCATCTGGCACATCCAGTTTCAGCATAGAACTTTTAGGAAAATATCTAGCAAATAAATTGGGCATTCACAGCAGTAATAAACAGGAAGAAAAGGTAGAGATTTTACAGACAGTTATGTTGATTATAGAAAGAATCTTTAAATCTTTTATCTTGATATCATAGTAGAAATATGATCGGTACTCATAAACATACAGATACAATAAATTAAATGAAAATACAATTTGGTTAATGAGTTAGATCACTAGTTCCCAAATCCTCTTTGTCATAAACCCTGGGGATATCACAGTTCCTGCCATGAACTTCCATAGAACAGTCAAGTAATCCTCTTGGACTACTAAATAAAAAGGCACGAGTTTTGTATGTAAAGAATATATTATCTACACATGATATGAAATAGGAATGTAGTCTGAATGGTGAACTTACATTTGTTTTATTAGTTTTTAAAATTCGGTTATTCACTGTTTCACAATGTTATACATAGTTTCCAGTCAAAATTTGGCTGTTAACCCCTAATAAAATGTCTGTGGTCCCTTAGAGGTCGAGGCACTGCCAATTGGGGAACTCTATTTTAGATCAATAACCATCTTGGTATTATGATCATTTTGGTTCTTGCTCTTAATGTATTTTGTAGGAAGAACACCACCAAGTAAATAAAGCAGAAGTTTAAAGTGTTAAAATACAAATAACAAACATTTTTAAGAAAAGAAATGGGTGAAAAATGTGTGCTCCACCTCCATCGCACTTTTTTAATTTGATGACTTAAATATCTCAGTTGAAAATGGCTTACCACCAAAACCAGTTCTGATATATTTTTTTACATAAGCAAGCAATAAAGTGGAAAACTTAAAAATCGTTTAATTATGATATTGTATATCACAACTTAAATGTTGTGGGTTAAATGTGTGTGTGTTAAATGCACTTCCATATGCTTAGGCAGATATTCTAAACGAAATTCTACCACTTCTTCTAACGTTAATGTTTTGCACATTTCTGACGTCCAAATGATAACTACAAGATATTTTTGTAGGTCCTAGATGAATTTACAGTTGACGAATTCGCCTCATACATTAAGAAACATAACTGCAAAAATATTATTGTGATGGCAGGTGCTGGGATTTCAACATGTAAGTTCATACGTACACTTTTACATTTCGATTTATTTATAAACTAATATATTTCTAGCTGCTGGTATACCAGATTTTCGTTCGCCAGTTTCGGGATTGTATCACAACTTACAAAAGTACAATCTACCACATCCCCAAGCTATTTTTGAGTTGGATTTCTTCCATGAAAACCCCAGACCTTTCTTCGAATTAGCCAAAGAACTTTATCCGGGAAGTTTTAAACCAACCATATGTCATTATTTTATTAAATTATTGAACGATAAAGGGGTGTTGTTAAGACATTATACACAGAATATTGATACTCTAGAGAGGGTGGCGGGCGTTCCGGATGAAAAGTTAGTGGAGGCGCATGGGACTTTCAACCAAGGACATTGCTTACAGTGTAGGAGGTCATACACCCAAGCATGGATGAAAGGTAAGCTGCTTGTGTGGAATTTTTGTTTATATGTCAATTTTGATTTGAACTATTATCACCTGGAATATTGATTGTAAATAGAATAAATTACATTGGAGGTTAGTTGATGCTATGTAAAAAGGAATTCATCCATCATTTTGTTTTTTCAATTTTTTTTTACTAAAAACTGTTGACAGAAAAATTGGTAGTGGAAATTTTGAAAAAAATTAGAAAATATAATTTTTTATCCCGCAAGGGTCTGCCCCTAAAAATGACAGGGATCCCCTGCTCTTAATGCAATTTGGTTTTTACCGTAGAACCCCAAAAAAGAATCAGTCGGTGCACCTTTCTGACCAAGACCAAGCCCGAATACTTGGTGCTAAACACTGATGTTGAGTATCAGTACTTATCAAGGTTTATTTTACAGAGAAAATCTTCGCTGATGAAATTCCACCAATTTGTGAACGTTGTCCGGGCGTTGTTAAACCAGATATTGTATTCTTTGGCGAAAATCTCCCAGATAAATTCCATAGAAGTATACTGACCGATTTTAAAAAATGTGATGTGCTCATAATAATGGGATCTTCACTAACGGTTCAGCCCTTTGCTTCATTGATAGACAGGTTATGATTCCATATCTTATCAAAAAGCTTAGTGGAATCACAAAATGTAAACATTTCCATTTACAGGGTACCACAAACTTGCCCTCGCTTATTGATCAATAGGGAAAAAGCCGGACATCATGGGGGATTATCACTGTTTGGTTTAGCTGGGGGTTTGGAGTTTGATCGTGATGATAATACAAGGGATGTATGTTGGCTTGGAGATTGTGATGAGGGATGTCAAGTACTAGCAGATAAATTAGGTTGGGGGGTATGTATTTTTATTTTTTTGTGATCACACAATTCTGACGTCTTAGTTGATAAGTTTTAGGTTATCACCTCTATTACGGTTGTCATAATGGAGTGTTTCGTTAGTTTCGTTTTCCGAATTAGTAACTTTGAAAATCAACAATTCAAAGAAATTTTATATCCATGCATTGGTTTTTAAATATTCTTGTACATTTTCACGACTGGCGTCGATGGTAAACACATCCTTTCAGTTTTTGCTGCATTTGTTATTGATAGTCTATGAACTAGTCACCAGTCGACCTGCTTTTGAAACTATTCATTTTTAACATACATACATACATACATAGTTCTCATATTATACACACAACATTTATACATTTTTCTTACAGGATGAATTAAAAGAACTCTGTAAGAAAGAACATGACCGAATCGATGAGGAAGAGGCCAACGCCAAAAAGAAACAAATCGACGAGGCAAAAAGTGATAGGGAGAAAAAACACACGAAATTGTAATTATGATAAAAATGTTTTATATTTTGTTGAAATATACATATGCAAATAAATATCATTCTAAAACAAGAAAAATCATTAATAACTGCGACCAAAAAGTGTGTAACGGAGCTTCTTATTTTTGCAAGCCGGATGAATACATTTGTCCGTATCTTTGATGGCAGCCGGTTGCTCGTTCGGAATACAAAGCGATTTGGCTCCCATCGACGGTGCACCCGGATCTACCTCGCTATCGTCTCTAAAATGAGTAAATCAAGTTATTTTAAATCCGAGTTGGTGAGGTATTTTTTCGTACTTTGTGCTATCCTTTTTAATGTTATCCTCGCACGAAATTTCACCGCAGAAAGGTGCCATGATAATGCGTTTCTTGTCCAAGTTCGGTACGAATTCCGACCAATCGGTGATGACAACCGTGTGACTTGTCAAATCCTTCAAAGCGCTATATAGGAGTAAATATAAGACCAACTACGTTGGTGTATAATCTCCAGACCACTGGCCGTGACACTGAACAGAGATGCGCTGTGCGCTGATTACGCCTAGTATGTTAGGGACGTATTTAGGCTAATTGTTATCGTGGACTGCAATTCCAGTTTATCTTATTTTTCGACCAATCGTTCTGCGCAAAAGGGGAGTACTACCTGCATCAATTCAGTATCACGGCAAACGCTCTGGACTGTATTTAACTAACAATAAGACTCACTTCGCGTATAAGTTGCTTTGTATGTCATCCAATAACTGCTTTAATTCGGCAATAGCATTGCTTCTCTTAATCGTGACCTTTTCCCCGGTATCTCTACGCACTGCTACTAATTGTTGGCTTTTGATATCTTTCGGACCAAGTTCCACACGAATTGGGACGCCCTGGAACGATAACAATAGCATGAAATTTAATAGTGGGTAAAATTATCGTTTCACCTTCAATTCCCAATGATTAAACTTCCAACCAGGCGAGTAATTATCTCTGTAATCGCCTTTAACTTGAACTCCAGCGTCCTTAAGGCCTTGCTCTAACTGGTTGCAGGATTCTTGTAACTTGGCGCGATCTTCATCGGAAAGATTGACGGTTATGCCGCAAGGTACTATTACGATTTGTATACTGGCTACTCTTGGTGGTAATATGAGACCTTGGTTGTCAGCATGTACCATAATCATAACTCCTATAGTGGATAAAGAAAAATTACGTTTTTGTTAATTTCCTTAAGGTGCGGAGTGACTTGAACAGAACATTGTAATGTAATGTTTTCAATGAACATAACGTTTATAACCACAGATATGACAGCGCCAATGTTTACTTTAAAAATTTGGGTCAAAAGTACTCCGTTTCTCTGTTTATCGAGTGAAGTTTGAATTTTGAAACGGCACGGTATATATATACTATACCCGTGGTCTAGAAAACATTTTCACATCTGCTTGTAAATGGGATGAGGACGCTCTAATCGAGCATATGACCTGCACTCATTTGTAATGTAACAATCAAGGGAATTCGCTAAGAAACGGACAGTCTAACGGAACAAGACTATTTGGTGCGAGCAGTTTCCCCGCACTGATTATAGTGAATACGTTTTGCTCGCGTTACATTACAATGTTTTGTTACAAGTTACTTGCCGCTTTCAGTTTGTTTCAGTAATTTTGTGATTTTCCTAAAAATGATCTGAAATAACTGATAAACAAATTTCAGTTTTACCAATAGTTCGTGTCGTAATTCCCCACGAATTCTGATAAATATATTTCTTCTCCTTTGTTTCTGGATCCTCGTATACAATCTCGAAAATTTTCGAGAAATTCTGGCCTAAATGATGAGACGTTGCCCCTTGTATGGCACGTCCGCTTGCAGAAACGAACGCTTCTACCGTGTACGTATAATCTCCACCAGCAAATTTCTCCTTCGTCGTTTTCTTACCCTTTATCACGGGAATGGCCAGGAGATCGGTGTAAATTTTGGCGTATAAATCTGGAAGCGTTTTCTCTTTTAGAACAAAATTTATTAATAGATATTGTTATTTACCTAAAATCTCAGTAACTTCAGCGTGAGCTTCGGCTTCTATCGCGTGTGCTGTGTGACCTTCTTGCCATAAAAATTCCCTAGTTCTTAAAAACGGTTGAGGATGTTTAAATTCCCATCGCTACGAAATATACGATATAATTAAGTCGATTTTAAGTGCTTAAGATACCGGGTGTGCAAATATGTTTGCAAACCAGTAAACCAAATAATACCGTAAATATACAAAATAACGAAACCTGCGTCACCTCTAATGTAATATGACGTAAATAATACGTTGACAACGAATTAAATATTCCTAACATTTCTAACTATAAATATCCGATATTTGATAGCTGAGTTTCATACGCTGGTGCGCTGGATGTTATATTTCGTTAGTTAACCTTCCTATACTCACGTCAAAATAAAAGACGTATACTATACTATATAAATCGGTCTCACAGACCGTATCCGTGAGTATAGGAAGGTTAAAACAGTTTTACTAAAAAGTACTAAAGAATTGATCTAGCTTGTGATTGGTAAGTCAGTGGCACATTAATTATAATTAGTGTAAGAATCACTGCATACAAAATTTCAGGTTATCACAATGTTCACTACAGAGCATAATACCTGTATTTTAAACACACACATTACAGAAGCGCCACACAAGATGATAATGGGAGTTGGAATTATTCTCTGCAAAGTTGGATCGATCAGACATTGCCTTTCCAAAAAAAAAAGAAACCTCCTGGCAGACCTAAAAAATTAACTGAAGATGTCTTAGATGATATTCGAGAACGAATGGAACATAGTTCTCATAAATCTGTATCAAAACTACCTAACCAGACAGGTAATAATACTATTTGTTTTAATTGCAATGATATTACAGTTTTGTTTTGTTTTAGGACTTTCTCTGCGAACTTGTCACAAAGCACTTACTAAAAGTCTTCACATGCACCCTTATAAATTAACTGTGGTATAACAGTTACATCCAATTGATTTTGACAAGAGGGTAACATTTTGCGAGTTGTTTAATAAGCATTTAAATAATAATAATACCGTCTTGACCTTTTTCAGTGACGAAGCTTGGTTCCATTTGTCTGGTTGCATTAATTCACAAAATTGCAGAACATGGGTTACCGATAATTCTCATGAATTTGTCGAAATCAATTTACATCCTATAAAAGTAGGAGTGTGGGTAGCAATGTCTGGGCGAAGAATTATTGAACCAATATTTTTCAACGAAATTATTACAGCTGAAAGATACCGTGCCATATTAAATGAAATCATACCACAATTACATGATGATGAACTACAAGGTTATTTTCAGCAAGACAATGCCCCGGCACATAAAGCTACAAATATTTAGCAACATCTCACTTATGGCCTTCACGTTCTTCAGACTGATGAATTTGTATGTGTTTGGCAATTTAAAAAATAAAGTGTTCAGAAATCGATTACATGATTTAGAGGAGTTGTAAGCAGGGATCAGCATAGAAGAACTTCAAAATGTATTTGAAATTTAAAACGGAGAATAAATATTTGTTTCAACAATATCGGACAACATTTTCAACACTTGTTATAACCTTTACAGTAACAATTATTTCCCCATTTCTTTCCTATATATAATTCTTTAAAACCAAAAACCTAACCTGTCAAATTTTATCTGTCAATGTATACACGAAAATCTAGTAATTTTAATTTTAAGCATTACCACGCAGCTAAATGAGTTGCATAATATCCTTCCAGTAAATCTTTGCACTCACGCCTTTGTATATTTGGATATTATTTTTGTTTTTCATTGTTATAGAGAATGTCTGGTAAACGTTTAAACTCGCAGGCACAGGAACTAGTGCTAAATCTGTGTGTATATTTTGAAAAACAAAAAGCCAATGGGACTCCCTTAATTTCTGTTAATGCTGTTTATGATTTAAAATGTTTTGTTATTCATCCTGGAACTTATAAAGGATTTGTTGAGAATGACAGCTTAGTATTTGCCTCAAAATCGAATGCTGCTGATTATCACGGAGAAATGAACAGTGAATTGTTTACGAAGTGGATGGAAAATCTTTTGCTACAACTGAGACAACCAACACTTATAGTGATGGATAATGCTCCATACCATAGTGTTGTAGCAAATAAACTGCCGAATACTTCCACGAAGAAACAAAACATAATTGAGTGGTTGCAAAAAATTGTTCAAACGAATTAACAAAATATGAACTGTTATACCTTGTAAAAACACATAAACCAGAAAAGATTTATGTTATCGATGTAATAATACGGAAGGCTGGTCATGAAGTATTAAGATTAGCACCATATCAATGCGAATTTAATGCCATAGAATTAATTTGGGCTAAGACAAAGGCATACTATAACGCAAACATTGGTAGAGATGGTTAACGAGATGACAAAGTTATTGATATGTGGAATGAAGCTTTTGTAACATGCACCAGCAATGTGTGGGAAAATTGTATTCACACAAATAAAATAATAAATGAATGGTATGAAAGAGAAAAATATTTGGCAGATATCGAAGTTGAACCGTGACTCTAGTTCAGAATTTGACTCAGAAAGTTAATAATTTTTTTTTTTTTTTAGTTAATAAGGTTTAATATGGTGTAATTAATCTGTAAATCAAATTGTATTTTGAAAAGTTGAGTTGCTATTCTGTACAATGTATTATAATTTATTAACCCTAATCAATGAAAAAACAACATACAGATACAAAAAAATTGTATTAAAAAATGTGTATTAATATCTTGTTAGTAAATTTTCTTTCTACTTTTATGCGTCTGTTTAATTGACCCTAAAGTAAAACGACGGATTTCCAAAAGAAATTTCTGAAAGTATAAAGATGAATAAACATGCATTCAAATACAGAAAGTGGGTGTCACTCTGTATTTGATATATTAGAAAAAAGAAACCACAATTTTTTTAATTCAAACGAAGAAGACCCTTACAATATTCAATTATGATAATATATATATAATACAATAACATTCAAGGTTATGTTATGATATGACATTAAAAACTTCAATAATCTGAGGTTGGGTTCTTAACTAAATTCGTAAGTGACATTTGTATCAATTAAGTACTAGAAAATGAACAATTGGGAAATTATATGCAATATTTTGCGTTGAATAATATTTTACTATTTAAACAAGATTTTTGAACGCTTAAAATGTAAGTAATTGTTTAATATAATATCTTCTTGTAATGCGAACATAGTACGTCTTTTGACCAAAAATTATTGATTTGATTCATACAGACAAAATCGATGACGTGAGTGTAAAGATTCACTGGAAGGATGATACCTAAGAGAGGTCACGTGGGTTCCATTATTTAGTAAAGACACTGTATAAGCAAGCATTGCTCTGTTGCTTGTATTTAATATTAAAAATCCTAATCATCTTCCGACCTAACTTCAAATCATTTCTCAGGGCTAGCTCCATGCGTATTTATCATAATTTACAAATTTCGGACCCTCAGTTAATTCATATTAGCAAAACTAGGCGCTAGTGACAGTTAATAATCTGTTAGGTCAGAGGTGCGCCAGGGCGTGTTTATAAATGGAGCCGTGCGTCGGGAATAATAGCAGTGAATAACAATGTTAATCTTGCAAATATAATAGATTTTGCGTGCGTTGTAAATAATCATAAATTGACTGTACTTACCACCACGTTATTCCATTGATTTAACTTAATGGGTAAATCCCTATATGACTGAATCCATTTCGCGTATGCCGGATACATGACCGTTTCTGAAGTTGGCCTAATGGCGATAGGTTCCGCCATTTCAGAATCACCAGATTTTGTAACCCAAGCTACCTAATTATAAAAAAAATTACATTCGAAATTGATAAGACATTAATTATACCTCTGGGGAAAAATCAGCGATATGCGTTTTCTCCTTTTCTAGCACGGCTCGCGACACAAAGATTGGGAAATAACAATTTTGAACTCCCAATTTTTTAATTTCCTTATCGAACCAGTCCCTAATCGCTTCCCAAATTGCGAACGACCACGGTCTTAGTATGTAACAACCTGAGACATCGTAATATTCGATGAGTTCTCCTTTCGTTATGACTTGCGAATACCAATCTGCAAGGTTATCTTCTTTTTCGCTTCGAGACCTAAGCGTGTTTGTTTCTTAACACCCGATTCATCCTGTAAGGTAGAGATATATTAATTCGAAGAACAATCTAGATGATCCTCTACAGAAAATGATCTTATTAGATGCATTATTGGGCAACTCGCAATGGCTTACTAAACAAGCACAAATTATATATACATCTAAGGGGCTTTTCACAATAAAATATAGCGATAAAGAATTGCAGCCTCGTTACCGCCACCGTTCGTAGAGAAACTGGCGAGAGAGAGAGATTCAACAGTGGTCGCCACGAAATTTGAAAATGTGAATTTCCACCAAAGTACCCCTCAGTTATTTGAATCCTCTCTTTAGTTATATAAACTGACATCTTGTTGTAGCTAATAGTAATGCGAGTAATCTCAACGTGATCTGAACGTCGGTCGGCGATGACCTTCGAGCGCGGCGTTATCAAATCGCTACTTATCCTTTGAGTCCTATATTGCAAAGTAGAGGGTCGGATGTGTGAAGCAATAATTATCACAGAGGGAATAATGTTTTATGAATCATGATATATGATCAGATTTTTCTGATTTCGCTTGTCACTGTGATGCTTACATCGACTAGGACTGTTTCCTTAGCTGCGGTTTTTGATTTGCGTGCTTGCTTCGTCTTCACTTCCTTCGGCTGTTGCGCTTTAGTTTCTTTTGACTGTTTCTCACTCGTTCTACCTGGTACTGGGAAATCAGTACCGGTCAAGTTCTTGTATTCCCCTTTCAATTCTAGTAGAATCCTGACGGCTGCGTCTATGTCATCCTAAAATGTTTTTATTTATATATTGGTAATAGGAAATTTCACGGTGGAGAATTCTCAGACATCCGTGATGCCATTTACGTGTATCGTTTTAATCCGCTTTTCTGGTACTTCTGTTTATTAGTTTTTCAAAAATTATTTTTATTTAAAATTCTAACTCCAACAGATTTAACATTTCACACCAAAATAACTATGTTTATAATTTTGAAATTAAAAGAAAAGTTCTAATAACTAACTTGAATCTTATTATTAAACGCGATGCGCATCTATCAATTGTTTCCATAGCGCACTACTTACACAGTTCGAAAATGAAAAGAAAGAAACGGCCATAATTTATTTATTTAAAAGAACTATGTCAAGTGGTATATCGTTAGAATCGTTAAAGAAAAGGCATTTTTTATAAAGTCATGGGTGGCCTAAGTGTGAAATAAGTTACGACAGCCAACATATACACAGAACTACTCGCACACAGCCCACTAACTAGTGTGGGTAGTCGGCGATACTGTCGCAATTTCTTTCGTAATTGTACGCTGTTACCGATGTTTGCCCGGACTAGTCATGGGCGACTATGGTTTCCATTAGAAAAAACACAAGTTTGTGTCAAAATTAAAAAATTCGGGCATAGACTATGTAAGGCTGAAATTTAAATTCACCGCCAGTCGCTTCGCTTGAAGTTGACTACGGGATGAATGAGGTGCAAGCTTATTGTTAGCGCGATCGGGAAACATCGGCTTTTTCCGATGTTCACTGATGTTTCCCGATCGCATTGCGTTGACAGCAGCATATCATATAAGTATGTACATAGTTTCTACCCTCATTATTCAGTCAGTCAGTTTTCGTGACAGTTGCATCCCCGTTGGATGCGATCGGAAAACATCGGGTTTCGTCGTTACCATATTACGTCACGATCACTGCTCCTGTGTGACCGGCAAATGGCAGCCTATGAGCAGTCCATGTACTATATGGTCTGAGGGTGCAAGGCAAATGAAGAAGATGGCGGACGTATTATGATTATGGCCGGTCGCTCAAGCCTGCAGAAGTTGTATGTTTTTTAGTAAAAATATACGATTGCAGCGATAGTGTGTGTTTTATGTATCGGTAGACGCAGGGCATACGTCTTTTACAACGTCAATTCCTAATTGGGTGCGTGGGTTCCAACACCACACCTTACTAAGGGACGTCCCCCGTAGTCAACTTGAAGCGAAGCGACTGGCAGCAAATTTTAATTTAAGCCTTACAAATGTATTATTAGGGACATAATTACCTATAACGTTTGCCTCTACACATTTTTGCTAGAGTTAATAATAACAGTCATAGGGACTGAACAAAATAATAAAAACCTCATTAAATTGAGCTGGTAAAACTACAATTGCTTCCCTATTTAATTGTCTCTTCGCTAATTTCCGAGATCCCTGTATATCTTTAATAAATAGCCAGTAATTACGAAATAATTTACGACAGCATCGCCGATTCCCCACTCTAGTCAGTAGTAAATCGATGCTGTATGCGAGCAGTCATGTCTAGCCACTGTAAAAAGACGGCTATTTCCAAAAACGGACATTATGTTTATAGTTCTGAGAATTCTCCCCCATATAAACTAAATCATTTTTTCTAAGGAAATGATACCTTTGGTGCTTTATTTGTTTTCAAATTTCCGAACCAGATTTCCATGTTCGTTAATTTTAGCTGTTAATCTATCGACTTCATCTGTATCTGTCGTCATACCTAGAGTGAAGATGGATTTTTAAGTATATACATGTAGAAAAATGTATTTAGGAAAAACTTACTGATATTTACTGGAGTTTCGATTTCTTCTTTCTTCTCAACAGAGGCAACCATTCCAGGTTTCCAGTCTTTACCAGTTAAAGTCTTATATTCTGTTTTTAAACTTAAGAGAATCTGAACTGCTGCATCGATGGTGGGTTTCTCAGCTTTCTTAGATTTTAGGTCGCGTACCACATTGCCTTGTTCGGTGATTTTGAGTAAGATGGTACTCTCATCTAGATCTCTAATAACATCGGGTTGTGGCTAAAACAAAATTTTTATAAACCATCATGTGCTCGTGTTTGAGTGTACGTACAAAAATTTTTTTCTTTAAACTGCAAATCCTAAGATGTTGACATGCAGTACTATGAAAATGAACCGCAACACTTATAAGAAACCATTACAACTGTCATTATCTGTGTTTGAGGGTGATTTACAAGGTCAGGCTGCTCTAATCCCTTTACCTGCAGGTAATAATACTTGTTTCATAAACATATAAGTAAATATTCGACACTTTATTTGTTTAAATAGTGTTTGTTGGTGATTGTGTTTATATCGTGAAGTACCTACATGTAGTACAAATTACTCAATAACAATCAAGAAACAGCTATACTTTGCGACGTGAAATTTTCTCTACTAGAGCAATAAGTAGAAGAATAAATTAAATACAGCAAAACTTCCCGGCTCTAACGCTTTTTTCTGCAGTACTTTTATTCGTTATAACGCTCGCATTTCCCGCTTATAACACCCCATTGAAGGATATTTTTTAATGTACACACATACTTCAGTTATTAATTTTTTAACTTTATTTTGCAAACACCAGAAAGGGATATGATTAAATTAAAATAAATGTTTAAAAAGCAGACGGAAATGGTCTACATATTTCTGGGAAGTGAACATCATTACGATTTCTATGAAATATTAGTATCAACAAGGCCCATCAAGATGTTCCACGAATCTTGGCTAGACAATTTTCCGAGAATTTTATTTATTTTATTAGAATTTTATTCGTTTGGCGGTTGCGTAATCAAGGTTTCCTTTCAGTCTTTTACTTTTTACGCTGCTGGCAACATGTCGCGGAAATCGTAAAAAAATACGATCCGCGAAATATGAAGAGCTAGAAACGATTATGAAAAGTTGGTTCGTCCAGGCCAAGAGCTCCAACATCCCAGTAAGTGGCCCAATTTTACAAGAAAAGGCGCTCCAAGTGGCCGACGGTCTCGGAATAACAGACTTGGATGGCTCGATAGATTTAAAAACAGACATTCTATTGTGTACAAACAAATTTGTGGTGAGTCAAATTCAGTAGATCCTGATGTAACATTCGACTGGAAAAGTCAAATGTCGATCCTCACCTCTGGCTACAATCCCTCAGAAATTTATAATGTGGATGAATTCGGGTTGTTTTTTAAAGTGATGATAAATCTTTAGTTTAAAAAATGAAGAATACCACGGGAGAAAATTAAGCAAAGAACGCCTAAAGGTCCGCGAATGCACGAATTGTACAGGCACAGACAAGAAAAAACCGCTAGTAATTGGAAAATACAGCTAAGACACGTTGCTTTAAGAATGTGAAAACCCTTCACTGCATTTATTCTTCTCAATCTGTTGCATGGAATACTTGAGATAGATTTGTGCAATAGCTTAATGAGTGGGACATCGAATTGAAAGACCGAAAAATACTTTTGCATGTCGACAATTGCGCTGCGCATCCGATACAGGTAAATCTCAAAAACATCAACTTGATTTTCCTAGCACCTAACACCACAAGTGAGCTTCAACCACTTGATCAAGGCATCATAAAAGTTCTGAAGCAAGGTTACAGGAAAAGGATGGTCCAACCATATCTATCGATTATGCACAGCTCAAATTCGACTTTTCCAACAATTTCTGTTTTTGATGCTATCCACTTTTTATACGCTGCATGGATGGACATTACGAAAGAGGCCATTTTAAATTGTTTCAAAAGCTCAGGTGTTGGTAACTTTACAAGGGAAGATGAAACCGAAGAGGTAGAAATTGATGAAGGCTGGCGAGACTTTTGATAAATGGAAGAAAGATTGACTGAATTGGAAAGTTTTGATGATTTCCACAATGGGCTAGTGACAAATGAAGTTTTAAACCTTGAGCCACCAATCGCCGATTACAATGCACCATCAGAAATGGAAAATGAAGATGATGAAGATTCATCAGAAATAATTACGCCAAAAATAAACGACGGTTTGGAGGCCTTGAAGACAATCAGAGCATTTTTTGTTGTACGGTGGTAGAAGAGGAAACCTTCAAAAATATCAATAAACTAGAAAATGCAGTTTAAAAAAAAACCTCTATCACTATAAACACAAATTAATGATTTAAAAAAAATTAAATTTTTAGTAATGTATACATAGTTTGTTTTATATATTTTTTTAACGTACAAGTTTTATATAAAACAGATTTTGTTAACTTTTATTAACTTTATTTAAAAGAAGTAAAATATATGTAGTAGTACATATATAGTAGTAGTATTTATTGAAATTCGACGTATATATAGACATTTTAAAATAAATTTTCTTTATTTTTAGTCGTTTTTAAGATTTCCCGATAATAGCGCTCTTTTTTCTAGGGGCCTAGAAGAGCGTTATAACGAAGTTTCATTGTATAGGGAAACTGGGTCTGTTGAAAATAAAAGACGTGGTGGCCGGCAGACAAAAAAATAACCACACACACGTGACAATCGTGTTCTACAACGCTTATGTCTAAGAAACCGAACTTCTACATCCATAGAACTGGCTACAGAATTAAGAAACATATCTGGTGCCACAGTGTGTTCTTCAACAGTGACGCCCTTTAAAATCTATAGGATTGCATGCGCGACAATCACGTAAAAAGCCCCATATTAACAGAAAATGAGACGATTGAACAATGGAATACTGTAATTTTCTTCGACGAGTCGAAATTTAACTCATTCGGTATCAATGGTATCCAGTTTGTTCGCAGTCAACGAGGTAAAGAACTTTTAGATTAATGTCTTAAAACAACAAAGTTTCCGTGAAGTGTTATGGTATGGGGATGTTATTCTAGTAAGGGAGTAAGCGAATTTGCCATTTTGGAAAAAAACTGTGAAAGCCCAGGACTACATTGACATCCTTGGTAATTATTTGATGCCTAACATTCATATTCAGTTTGGAAGCTCAGAGAACTGCATTTTTCAAGATGATTCTGCTCCGTGTCATTGGATAAAAATTGAAAGTATACTATTTTTATTCTATTATTGTCAGTACATATGCAACCGCCGTTACTGGTATTTTTGTATCTTTAATTTTGATTTTCAACAATAGGTGAAGCATTATTTAGAAGAAGTGAACATTAGGTTCTTGTCCTGGCCATGAAATAGCCCCGATATGAATCCAATAGAGAACTGTTGGTCCACGGTTTTGAGGGCTGTTGCAAAGAACAAACCAAAAAGTAAACAGCAGCTAGTAGAAACAACATAAAAATGTGGATGCAGGATACTCATTTACCATATTTACAAAATTTGGTGAATTCCATACCTAGTAGGATTCAGTTATAATATATATATATATATTCAAGTTATAATAAAACTCTTAGAAATACCTAAATCAGCTATTAACGATAATCCGCACAAATTATTAAGAATTTCTTTTATTATTTTCTGTTACCTGACTATGTTTGAATAATATAACCATTATAAAGACCTATATGCCTGCACTGATTCTTTATCTTATGCAATAAGTATACAATTGAATTTTCGGTATAATTTTTATAGTGTTGCGGTTCATTTTCACACTGCGGTATATGTTTCAGGGACAAAAGGTTAAAACTCAATACATATGACAAGAAGGGGAGAATTTCAGTTTCGAAAAGAATCTAAAGCAAACTTACTTGCGTTTCCACGATTTTAGGAACATTCTTCACCGGCGCAGATAAAGACTCAGGCATCCAATTCTTGCCAGCAAGTTTCTTATATTCCGCTTTCAATCCGAGAAGTAATTGAACCTCACCGTTTACAACCGCTTTGTCAACTCCTTCAGATTTCAATTTCCTAACCTAAAATTAAGACTACACACAAATATCCAAATCTGGAAATCACATTTATACCTTATCACCTTGCGCGATTATTTTTGCATTTAATTTGTTCACTTCGGATACAGGCTGCGATTCTATGACAATCTTATTTTCTGATGTCGGAGGAACACAACCCGGTTTCCAGTCGGTCCCCGTAACCGATTTGTAACTTGATTTTAACGCTAACAGTGTTTTAACAGCGCCGTCGATTTCTGTTTTGTTCGCTTTTTTCGTTTTAAGATTTCGTACGAGATCACCTTGTTTGATAATTTCGTCGTTAAGTTGAGTTGCCGTTGTGGTTGGGGTTTCTGAAGGAGAAGTTGGTGTAGGCGCCTAATAAAAATTACGTGGAATTTTTTTAAGTGACACACATTTTTTCTAACCTTTGATTTCACCGCACCCTCTGGAGGTACACAACCGGGTTTCCAATCGGTATTTGTAACTGCTTTGTATTCCGCTTTCAGGGATAATAGTACCTTCACCGCACTATCAGTTTCAGTTTTTTCCGCTTTGCGTGCCTTCAAGTCTCTCACGATATCACCCTGTTTGATGATTTCCGCGTTAATATGACTAACTTTCTGGCATTCCGTTCTTCCCGGTGTCTTCATAGGGCTAGCCTAATGTGATAAAATACAAATTGAAATATAAATTGTCACTATAGTATTACTTATGGTAACAAAAAAAGGAAAAAAACAATATGGTGCACAAGAGACACGTGTTACAAGTAAATTTGCGAAGCTAGCAATAAGAAGTCGACCGTCTACTTTCACCTTGCGAAGCCAACTAATTTCTGGTTCCGTTTCAATCGTCGTCGACATCGCGAGAGAAAAAGTAGCACACTTACAGTCACTCCTCTATCGAAAATGCGCTTTTTGTAACATAAACATTACTGTCGGTGCGGAAACATATACGTACATTAGAAAAGGCATAAAAAATTAGTAAGAATTCTATCAAAAATAAATCTTATTTCATAATAGAGTCCATTCAAATTACTAAGAACGTGAACGATAACAAACTAATAACAAAAAATTAATATTTTGGGGGCCCTCCTTTAGCTTCAAGGACAGCAGCTAACCTTCGTGGCATAAAAGATACTACCTTATCTCTAAAGTTTGCTGAAATTTGATTCCATTCTTCCATTAGTATTCGTTTTAAGGATTTTCGACTTGTTAAAGCACGATTTTGTAATTTTTGGGGCACATTATACAATAGCCATTAATGAAAGATGAATGCCGTATGCTTAGCATCATTATCTTGTTGATATATCCACCGTTTTTCAAATTGCAGTTTCTCAACATCAGTTCTTAAATGGCGTTTTAAAATGTTTAAATATGATTTCTTATCCATAATACCTTCAATCAACTCCCCACTCCAATCGTTGACATGGACCTCCAAACCATAACGGCTCCTCCTCCATGTTGACCTTCCCTCTCCTATCTGAAGTAAAAATGGTGAGTACTTTTATCTGTAAATATACACCGTTGCCACAATTCCATGCCTTTATTTTGGTGCTCTTCGGCAAACTGTATTCTTTTGAGTTGATTAGCAGCACTAACTAGGGGTTTTATGCGAGGAACTCGGCCATTATAGCCACGTTTTCTTAACATTATTATTATGCACTCTGCACTAACATGTTTTCCTGTAAATTTTTCTACTTGTGCGGATATGTTTGGAGCACTTGTTCTCAGATGTTTTTGAATTATCTGCAAAACACTTCTTCGTCGCGGCGTGTTAATTTCTTTGGACGCCCTGCTCGGGGTATATTTTGAATATCTGCGGTGCTATTAAGTTTATTTATAATGTCTTGCACTGTAGAATGTGCTTTGCCAATAATATGACCAATTTCACTCAGATTTCTTTTCTTTGTAGAATTTTACCATTAATTCACGAATTTCTTTAGGCCCGAAAAATGAATTTTCAATTCTGAGAATTTGAAGCGGTGGGTTGGGTAGGGGAAGGATTGGTGCATCTAACCCCAAAACACACCTGTCGAATTATTTCAATTGAAAGTTGATCTTTGTCGAGAGCACACGCGTCGCTGTGCAAACTAGGAAAATTTACCCTCGGTTAGTTAGTGGATAATTGAGTAGTGAAGTGAAGAATTTTAATTCTACAAGATGGAAACGATTGCTACAGATATGTAGAACATATTCATACACTAACAAAGTCTAAATCTCATGGTTATCCTATATATATTATACCTTTTCCAATGCTTGCCCAAATAAAACATGATTTTCTGAACTTCCATTTTCAACTAGAGCAAAAGCAGTTTATACCGCAATATACCACAAAATAAAAACTCCCGAATATAGATTGATCAATTATCTGATGGAATTGACAAGAATCAGCAGCCTAAGCTCGCCTATTCTCTTGCGTGATAAATTTTTCTTCGGACTCGTGCGTCCTAAACATCGTATGACATGACGGCGTGCCACGGTCGATGTAGAGCTTGGCTAGGCATGCTTACGATATTTGACTATTTTTCTGTAATTAATTTGTTGCTAATACTAATGTAATGTTTTTTACACAGGTTCGAATGAAGAATACGTGAAATTCACCCGGCAAGAAATATTCAACATCGTTAAACACCGGTTGAATGATGGCTTGCCTGAATTAATCCCTTACCTGGAGGAGTAACTTTCCGTAAAAAATGTTCAACCGTTGCAGGTACCAAAGGATATGAAAGTCCCTCTCTATCGTCATCGTTTGGTAAAATGAGAACCAGGTGGTAAAAGGCTAACAGGACAGAGGGCCCCTTTTTGAAACAAAACAATGAATGGCTTAATGCACCCGTTTTGTTTGCGGCACCTATTGTTACTGGAAAGTATCAAGCTCACTGTGATCTGCCATCGACTAGTAAATGTAGTGGCCGTCCTGGAGATTTCGAGTCGAGTTCGTAAAACTTTAACGCCACAAGAGTTAGCTTATACTACTGAAATGAGCCTACGCTCTGCAGGTCAATTGCATGCTTCGAAGGTCGTTTATGAGACAGCAATGACAAGTTCATCGAGAGCTCCGAAGTATCGACAATCGAGAAGACTTTGTCCGCCGATACCGCACTTTCGCTATATGTTGAATACAAATTCGCAGAGTCAATATCAGGGATTGAGAACGACAAGTAAGGAGAATAACTGTAAGTTGTATCCTTCCTACAAGAAATTGGCAGAAGCAAAAAAAAAAAACGTTGCTATCCACCCAATACTGCTATCACCATTACAGAAAACATAGCTGAAATTCAGATACAAGCTCTATTGGATCATACAACCGACTGTATTTTATTATGCCAATCATTTGTATTTTGGATCAAGCAAATGTTAGCCACATGCAATTTATTTTCAAATGGGGTTGTGACGGAAGTTCTGGACAAAGTGAATATAAACGAACATTTGAGGACTAACGCGTATCAGATGCAAATGTATTTTTACATCAGTGGTACCCTTACAACTTATTTCTGTGGATCCACAATCAGAGGCTATAATCGTGATTTGGACGAATCCTAGACCTTCTCCTCGATTTTGTAGACCGTTGAGACTACAATTTTTGCACGAAAGCACAGAACCTACGGTCAGTGAGGTACAATATATTGAAAACCAGATAAAGTCACTTGTTCCCTTTAAAAATATAATGCATGGAAAAGAAATCTCGGTTTCGTACAATATGGCGTTTACAATGATCTATGGCAAAGTATGCAACGCAGTCGCAGCCACAAACTCTACGAAACAATGCTATTTAAGTGGAAGTAGTAGTAAAGATTTCAATAACATCGATGATATTTTACAAAAAGAAGTCAACGACGAGAATCTGAAGTTTGGACTGTCAACATTACATGCTTGGATAAGCTTTTTTAATGCTGCTTGCATTTGTCATACAAACTTGGGATTAAAAAATGAAACGCGCAAGATCATTCAAAAGGGATTCTGCTCAGAATGTTGACTTATTGTCGATCGTCCGAAACCTAGCTACGAAAGTACCAACGATGTAAATACAGCTCGACCATTTTTGAAAATTCGAAAACATCTGCTCTCATAACATCATTGGATATAGATTTGACAGAACGGTTTGACGTCATCTTACAAGTCATTTCGAGTGGACATGAAATGAATACTGATAAATTCCACAATTATACTTCGAATTATTATTCACAATTATTATCCGAAGAAGCACAAGAAGCGAGGAAGAAAGATATTAAAAGATATCGCGAAGATTTTTCCAGAAAGTGTTCACGAGTGAAAACAATGGAAGACGTTTTCAAACAGCTTCTGGTAACTTCCGATCCATATATTTTCAGTATTAGAACATTGCCACACAAAAATTGAAAAGTTTGTTAAAGGAGGCAATAGAGCTATTACTTCACCCTGAAATTCCAATCACACCACGACTGACCATGGAAGATTCTGATGTGGATTTTGACTTAGAGGGCTCCGAGAGCGATACTGATCCGGATTAATAGTTATAAAATCATGAAATCATTTTGTATGCAGCAGAACAGCATTTCATCTAGCTTATTCATATTTTAAATACATTGTTCTACGATTCAAGGGCATAAGGTTACTCCGATTAAGTTTTGAATTTTAAAACCGATTTTCTTCAATAGCTACCCTTATTATTATTATTATTATTATTATTATTATTATCATCATCATAACAATTACTTCAATCGTTGTTTATAGTTTTATTAGTTTTATTTAATCACCGATTTTGAAGATTGTTCCATTATATTATCGTATGACAATATTTGTGATATCAAAGAATTTTTATTCTTCGATACATTTTCGATGAATAATCTGTTATTTAGATTTAACAAATCACGTTCTCAGTGTGTTAATTGCTGTAATTATTGATCTCCAAATCCTCCATATACGCTGTTATTAATAAATTATGACGGATTTTCATGCGTCTCGTTGCTATATTGGATCCGCCATTTGGTTTAGACAATTTTCAACTTCAAATTCGTAATCAGCGACCTCAAAAACCGCCGAGTGATGAATTTTGTCTGAATTAAACGTCTTCTTGGAGTTTTGGGGATTCGGCCCCCTGTGGGATGGGATGTTTGCAACTATGTATAAATTCTGATCTGATATGTGGGATGACACCCGTAGGGCATTCACCAGTTATAAATGAGGGAATTACAGATTTATATTTGCATTTTATTAGGGCCGGTTTTACAGTGGCAGCTTAACCCTTTCGCGCCGACTTTTTTGTAGCCCATATCAGGTTTCAA
The DNA here is from genome assembly GCA_038088585.1 of Chrysina gloriosa. Classification (NCBI taxonomy): domain Eukaryota; kingdom Metazoa; phylum Arthropoda; class Insecta; order Coleoptera; family Scarabaeidae; genus Chrysina; species Chrysina gloriosa. Next base: position 51,513,433 of record CM076088.1, read on the forward strand.
GGAATAAATGGATTCAATATAGCATATTAAGGGGCTCCAAAGGCTCCTCAATTTTTCTTATTTATCTAAACTCAAATTTGTATCTGGGACAGATTGTCCCACCAGTGTTTTGAATTGGGACATATATATCCCAATAGTTGCAAAAGCTTTATTCAAAAACAAAATATTACTTACAAACTAATGAAATATTATGTATGGAACGGAGTGAAACAATTTTTGCATAACGGTATATCGCACATGGTACACAAGGTCTTCGTTCCAAATTCTTTTTCTGCAGCGAACATCGACGGCATCTTCTACGAGAAGTTCCCTCTACCGGCAGATGATCCCCGACATTTAGAAGGTGTCTTACTGTTTTCAGCAATGTACAAGACTAAACTTTTCGGAAATACTTGCAAAAAGCAATCAATTTCGATGAACTCCTATTCAGCTTCGCAAATACAATTGCTGTCCTAACTCGAGGCATAGCTCTTCTGGGTTGAAAATTTTCGATTTTGTCGATATCATACTAGCGTACCACACCATCGTTATTCTCGTTATTTGGTTGGGCTTCTTCATTCGAATCGGAAGAGAAATTTGAAAAGCTATTTCACGAAGCTTGATCTTAAGCCAAAGCTTAAACCTTTGAACCGTTTTACAGTCAACACTTAGGGCCGGTTCTACAGTGGCAGCTTAAGCCAACGCTTAGTAACGCCTTCCCCGCAGTTTAAACCCTCGCTTAAGCTGACATGTGTTTTACAGTGCGTGGTTTAGTAAAGCTAGGACACACGAGAAAAGTTTTGTGTTGGTAGTGTTGTATTCATAGTTTAGAGCTTATATACATACATGCTCGCGCGTGACAATTGTGCACTTGCCCTTTCTATTTACTCTCTCTCATCTCTATCTCTCTCTTTGTCAGTTTTATTTGAAAGAAATATGTGAAAATATCATAGAAATATAACGACAGCGACCGAAAACATACAGTAAATTTTAACAGAACAAACATATCAATTTATGAAATTAGTATAAATGTATAATAATTAATAACGTGTACACAATTGGACAGGATGCATTGCCAAAGAAAATAAAAAATTTGGGACACTGTAGCATATACGCAAATAGTGGTAAAGTTTACAGGGAAGCAAATTAAAAAAATAGAGGTATTAGTTTAAAAAAGGTAACGGAAAAAAGTTTGGTGATGAGAAATGCAAGTTACGAGGGATAGCTTAATCTGAAACGATTGTAGAATTTAGTATCTTCCTAGATATTAAAATGAAATGGGCTGCGGACGCACCATTTTCGGTCGTCTTTGAAATGCTACAATATTTTGATATAATTCTCGTCACTAAAATCATTTTGATGGGCGAGCATTCTTATTAAAAAATTATATCCGTTTCTTGTCCGGTGTGGAATTAATTCAAATTATTTCTTCGGAGTCTCGGACAGTAAAAGTGTGATTAATTAAACGCAATAGTACATGAAGTGACGTTTCGCTATTTATTGCACGCTTGTTTAGGATTGTTGATTACTACAATACTTATACATGTTACATCCACGCCTTAACAAATTTTAAGTTCACATTTATTAAATTACATGGACCGTTATTAGTTGTACATGTAATTCTAAAATTTAACTTTCAGTACATCAGGTATGAACTGGTAGAATTACTACTGTGACGATTCTTTAATGATTTAATTTTAGTCTGATGATGCTATGCAATAAATAGCGCAACGTCACTTCATGTACTATTGCGTATAGGTAAGTACACCTTTACTGTTTGACTCTGAAGAAATAATCTGAATTCATTCTCATTAAAGAGACACTCGGTTGAACGCCTAACCCAGAAATATCCAGTCAAATGTGTACTGCATTCGCGTGGTTTAAGGCTTAAGCTATCCCGTTTCTAACGCTTAAGTTTTCGACCTTTTTCGGTTGGTTTAAGCGTCCGAGTGTTGACTGTAAAACGATCTCAAGGTTTAAGCCTTGGCTTAAGCCTAAGCGAGCGCTTAAGAACCGGTCCTTAGTGGCTTAAGCCGACCGAAATAGGTCGAAAGCTTAAGCGTTAGAAACTGGGTAGCTTAAGCCTTAAACCACGCGTGTAGAGTACGTATTTGACTGCATATTTGTAAGTTAGGCGTTCAAACGAGTGTTTCTCTTTAATAAGAATGAATTGAGATTGCTTCTTTGGAGTCTCGGACAGTAAAGGTGTGATTAATTATACGCAATAGTACATGAAGTGAGATTTCGTTATTTATTGCATAGCATCATCAGACTGAAATTAAACAATCAAAGAATTGTCACAGTAGTAATTCTACCAGTTCACACCGGATGTACTGAAAGTTAAATTTTGACAACGGTCCATGGAACTTAATTAGTGTGAATTTAAAATTTGTTAAGGCGCGGGTGTAACATGTATAAGTATTGTAGTAAGACAATCTTAATACAAGCATGGAATAAATAGCAAAACGTCATTTCATGTACCATTGCCTTTAATTAATCAAACCTTTACTGTTCGAGACTCCGAAGAAATAATTTCAATTAATTCCACACTGGACAAAAACGAATATCATGTTTTAATAAGAATGTTTGGCCATCAAGATATTAGTGACGAAAAATATTGTAGCATTTCAAAGACGACCGAAAACCGTGCGTCCGCGGCTCAATCATTTTAATATCTAGGAAGATACTAAATTCTACAATCGTTTCAGATTAAGCTATCCCTCGTAACTTGCATTTCTCATCTACAAACTTTTGTTTGTTACCTTTTTAAATTAATATATGTATATACATTTTTAAATTGCTTTCCTCTAAACTTTACCACTATTTGTATTACAGTGTCCCAATTTTTTATTACCCTTGGCAAAGCATTTTATGCAAAATAACTCAAAAATAATACGGTGAAATCACCGTGGTAATTTATTCGGAGAATTACCATGGCCAAAAATATTATTTTTGAATTATTTTGCATAAAATGAAATATATTTGTTGATATTGTGCAGGAAGAGAACGAAAAAAAGCATACGAGCAGGACTTGAACACACATTCCCAGAGGTGTAAAACCTAGATCCTATCCACCGCGCTACGATCTCTTCGTTGAACAGCACTTAAGATTAACGATGTAAGAGACAAATAGGAAACTTCAATTTCTATTTCAACGATTTTCTCAAATTTTTTTTATTTCATTTTACTCGAAAATACAATAAAGAGTCAATGTAAATCAGGTGTGATTGTTTGTATTTGACTGCGTATTAATATATACATAGATGTGGTCGAATTTCGACCATCGGGCGATTCTAGTTTATATAATTCTTGTAATGTAAAATGTTGTATGTAATGTGTTTTGAATGTTAACAATGTTTTTTAATATATACATTAATATATGCTTTTTTTAAAATATTTAACAACTTTTATTTCTGGTGACCCTAATAAGGGTATACCTAAGGGTGGTGGGCGTGGTGTCGAAAAGGTATAAATAGAACCCCAACACTAGACTAAATGTCAAATGAAGACCATAACCCCAACCTTAACTGTGATTTTGATAACTTGAATTATAATAAATGATGAATTTTCTAATGGTAATTAACCATTCGTGTATTATTATACTACATTATACTGCGGGAAAGGCTTTACTAAGCATTGGCTTAAGCTGTCACTGTAAAACCGGTCCTTGGTGTACATTTGCATTTGTGAAATTCTATTATTACATTTTCTCGTTTTTATTAATTTCAATGGATGCTATTGGGAAATAAGATTTATTTTTGGTATTTTGTATTGCAAAGGGCGCATATTCGATAGGTATATGATAACTTTTGTGAGTGACTGTATATACAATTAAGTTTACGATTATCGCAGTATTGATGGATTATGTCGTTAGTGCTCGCTGTAATTTTAATTGAATTCACTCGACGTGTTTCAATTTTTATTGTCGAGGGTAAAGCAGATTACAGAAGAGTCTCGTTTAACCGACCTTCGCTTGTCCGGCATTCCGTCCTATCCGACACCCCTAAGAAAAAAAAACATACAACTGACATAAATCGGTTATGAGAAGAATGACGCTTGTCGCGTGTCTATGACTTACCTGTCGATCATGTTATTTTGTTGTTGTAAAACATGCTGCTTAGGTGCCAAATTTGTAAAATTATAACGTAATTTGAAGTTTAATAGCTTTCTCCATTATTCGATACTTTCGCTTATCCGACGTTCTGGCGATCCGATAAGCGAGACTCTACTGTACCTCAAAAAATTACTCACCTCCTTTTTAAAATCATTTCCTTTCGTTTGTGACGTCGCTATCGGTTTTTCATTTTTGTGTCCATCCGGAATATTAAAAAGTATCACAGCTTGTTCCCGGCATGTAATCAAATTTATTGGGGAGTACGGAACATCCACGATAAAATATCCCTTACGTTGTAATTGGATTATATCTCCTTTCTTCAATTTTCTCAACTCGGGATCGCCCAGCATTTGATACTCGACCTTGTGGGGAAAAATATATTTTATGATTAGTTAAAATACTCCGATTCCGTGTCCACGCTTACAAGGAAACACCGACGCCCCGCCCCTCCAAATGAAATTTTCTGGATTTATACAGGAGTCCACTGTAAGATTATTGCACTTATTCTTATCGGCGGAATCCTCCATTTGTGGTGAAGCTGCTCTAATGTAAATACTACCCCTTGAAATTTGTGCAAATATCTCGGAAACTATTGGAGATATAAAAAGAAGTTAAGACAGGTTTTCAATTGTTTGAAAAGTACTAAATGATAGCATAAGAGTTCGGGTTGCCGGTGTTTCCTTCTTAGTTTCGAATGTCGTAAAAAATATGTTATAATGGCTACAGGCTAGTAGGTCACCACGCTTTCTATTTGAGTTGTAATTGGTTTTGGCGTTGTATATTACGTATTTCACTTTTTCGCATTTTATGTGGCGCGGAAGACGTGTGTCCTTTGTTGAGATTTTGACTGTGGTACAATGAATCCTAATTATTCACAAGTCTGAACACCCTAAAATCCTACTATTACAATTGGGGTCAGCGAAGTAATACCATTGGGCGCCTGTTGCTCCCTCTAGGAGCTGTGAGTTTTAGAAATAGAATAAATAAGCGTTTATGTAATCGAAGCGTCTTAACCAACTATATTGATGATGTAATTGTGCCTTGTATTTACCCTCGTTTGATGCCCTATATATTGTTTGAAATCTTCATCTTTACCCAGTAAGGGTTTGCTGATTATATGATCGAAGTAGACGCAATAAGTTGGAGTAAATTCTGCTTTTTCGGTTTGAGCAAGCCATGTTAATTTCACCGTCTTTTTATAATCCTTGTTATCGACGTTGGTCTGTGCTGTTACCGATGTAATTTTTCCATTTTCCCTGAAAGAAATAATAAATATAGAACATATAGATATAGATTACACTTGACGAATTCGGCAGTTTTTTCTGGATGATCTAGACTAGCATTTCCCAATTGGTGGTGCGCGAACCTCCAAGAGTCCACGAAGATTGTGTTGGAGATCGACGACCCAATTTTATAATTATGAAAAAAATAATGAATAAGATATTAATGCTCCAAAAGAAAACTATTAAATTAACGCGTGAAAGCACCGCCTCAATGTTGATAGCACTGGCGATCTTTTGATATGAGTACGAAACGTTCGTTTTATTAATTTAATTCTTTTACAGTCTAATAGATGGTATTGCCATCGCATCACATTCTAGATTCTAGAATACCCATTTTTTGTGATTAAAATTACCAATGGTGGCGCCACAATCGACACCATGCCAGTTAACTCAGTTATAGATAATCTGTAGATTAACTGTAGGACAAACAGTGAAGTATTGAATTGTGTATATCAATATCAGTATACATGTGGTTATCATGTATATACTGTGTTGCAGTTTAAATAATTGACACTTTTGCAAGCTTAGAATAGAATTCTTAAAGATTTGTTGGCGTTGGATCCCGCACAATTTGACAATCGCTCAAAAAAGAAAGAAGCTCGTATCGATTGGTGTAAAGAAACGCTAAGCAGGTGACGATTCTTGAATTTATGCGTATGAGCTCAAAAGCAAATTGCAGTCAAAAGTGTGGGTGTTCTAAGATGAGCCGAATCCAACAAAAGTTGTTCGTGCAACCAGCACCTCGAAGCAAATGGCTGCCTATTTTTTTGGGAGAGAGTAGGCGGCGGCGGGAGATGTACACAGTGACTGCAACACCATTAGATGATCGTAGAACGGTTAATTTTTAATAGTACTTGTTTGCCAGAAATTTTTGGAGAAATAAGAAAAAAAAAAACAGCCAGTTACAAAGAATCATTCTTTACCATGACAATACGAGCTCACGCGTCGACCGAAACAAAATATCTGGCAGGTTAAAATATCTAATTTATGGGTGAACCGCCGTAGACCCCTGATTTGGCAGTCAATAATTTCCTTTTGTTTCCATACGTGGTCAACGATTTTCGACGCTAGAAGAGGTCGATGCGTACAAATCGCATGAAAATTGGATGCAACTAAAGTGTACCAATCATCAAGGTGGAGCCCCACAGGTACGTATCCACAAAGTTGCATGTGGGTTTACAAGTCGCAGTTTGCCGACTCACACTAGAGTTAACTTATCTTATATGATAGTTTTCTACCACTAATTAGGTGTAAGGTGTTCCGAAAACGTTTGTAAACGTTCTGGAAATATAACTATCGTTCAAATCAGTCTTGTTTCATTGACCTAATTAGTGGTAGAAAACTATCATATAAGATAAGTATAAAAAGGTCACGAAATATATGTATATGTATATACATTTACTAGAGTTAACATAATTTGACTATCTGGGATTTAAACAATATACATACCTATTTATTTTCTTGATTAATAAATTTCCCCAATTAATAAACGTAGCATTTTCGCCTTCCTTCAAAGTTTCGCCATCCACCGCATCGATTAAAATTTTCGGTCCAATCCATAACTCTTTGTCGCCAATTTTAGCATTTTTGGGATGTTTCGGCACAGTAAGTTTCTCTTCTTTAGCGTTTTCCACATATAAGGGAATATGAGAAGTATAGTCAACCGCTGTGTATCTAGGCGCAATCGGATCAATTACCTAACAAAAAAAAAAATTCATTATAAATAAATAAATTTTTAATATTTGAAAGCTATGCGCATTTTACTTTTTGTTAAACGACCAGATCTTATCCCACTCCATGAAAACAACCGATCTACTCGATCCTTGAGCGATGATAAATTGCTTTAATCCTTCAACGGTCATCCCTCTACGTAAGACGCCGCGAACTGTTGGGAATCTCGGATCATCCCTAATAGTAATTTAATTAATTCCGAATAGTTACTTTCGATTTTATAACTTACCATCCATCAACTAAGCCCTCCCCGACAAACCAAGCGAGTTTCCTCTTACTTAAAACCGTGTTAGTCATCGATAATCTACTATACTCCCAAATATACGGTTTCCTCAGGCCCAAAGCTTCGATAAACCAGTAAAATTGAGCATCCCTATCGTGATATTCCATTGTTCTTAGAGTGTGCGTAACGCCTTCTATGGCATCAACAATCGGGCAAGCAAAATCGTAAGTAGGGTACACTCTTGAAGTAAAAACAAAAAGGTTAAAAAACACACAAAATAATCAACGTCACTTACTTATATTGGGTTCCTGTGCGTGGATGAGGTTCGTTCTTACACCTATAGATTGTAGGATCCCTCATGCAACCATTAGGCGATTGCATGTCGATTTTTGCTCGGACACAACACCGTTGACCGTTCTCCGTACCCTTCTTCATTTCGCTCCACAATTTTAGATTTGTTTCGTAAGCTTTAAAAAAGAAATCCGATTGAACAAAATATGTATCGATGCTATTTAATTAACTCACAATTGCTCCTGTTCTTAGATTCGATTCTTTGTTCGCGTTCTTGTTTCATTTTCTCGGGTTCCGTATCGTCCACGTAAGCTTTTCCATCCTTTAAGAGTTTTTCGCAATATTCAAGCATCTGATCGAAATATTCGGAGGTATGAGTAAACATGTCGGGTTTGATTTCCAACATCGCGACGTCTTCCAAAATAACGTTCTCGAAGTGCACGTTTTCTTTAGCCGGATTGGTGTCATCGAAGCGCATGATGAGTTTCCCTTGAAACGCTTGTTGGTAATACTGATTTAGTAAAGCAGCTTTGGCGTGTCCGATATGTAAATATCTAAATCACCGAAAGCGAAAATTGCAATTAGGAATAGTCATTAAATAAGGAAAACAAGGAAATGAAATACAATTATTCTTATTCATAACTACTACTAGCAGTTAGTGAAGCGATTGGCTTATACTACAAACAACTTGTCAAAGAATCAAGTAAAACGAATGCTTTGCATTCTTTTGAGGCGTTAGCGATCCAGCTTCATCCGCTTGCTTAGCAGAAACTCAAACTAATATCCGTATATGGTTTCCAATGCCTTGGAACAACCACTGGAGACGAACTGGTCCTTGCGGCATGAGATTTCAATTCGGAGTTCTAGGGTCGATTGACAAGGGAATGCCGGCAACTGAGAAATTCTGATTTCGAAGAATCTGTACAGACTGAAAGAATACCTTGCTATAAGAACAACGCATTTTTAGCGGCCGAATCAAACATTTTCGGAACAATTAAATAGCGGACGACCGGGCGCCCCCTACCCCTCTTTTAAAATATTTTTCTTAATTTATTTATTACAAATAAAGTCGGTTTTACGTAGGAAACGATGCTGAATAATAAATAATAGTAAAGATATTAAAAAACGATAACAATTCAGTTGTCATTGATTGATATACATAAGTTTCGTTGTAAATATAAAATACTTTGAATTATTAATTATTTCGATAATGTTTGAAAGAAATACAAAATATATTCAGATAGATATGGATTGAGTACTTAAGTACTTAATTTGGACAAAAAATACAAGCATTGTTTCACGTACACTGGTGTAGGAAATTGATATACAAGAAGAACGAAGAAACAAAATTACATATTTTTATTCGATCAAAGCATATTTTTCGTATAGTGTAAATTTACACTTTCACATGATATTCAATAAAGCAATATTAACTAATATGTTTGTAATAAACATAAATATCCGGAAAACAGTGCAGCAGTATTAGAAAGAAAGTATAATGCTTATAAAATAATCAAAAATGTGATTATTCATATTATAATGGTGAATAGTACAATTATGCATGTAGTAATTATGCTATGTAATTATTGCAGTATTGGCAGTCAATATAAAAGTGTTCAAAACAAAACTCTACAGCTTAATAACACTATTTTTCTGATGCAAATCTATATCGTAGTTCATAAGAATCACTGTATTAGAAACGGTTCTGATAAAATTTTTCCATTATCTAAAATCCAATATGTCTAGAGGTTGTGCACTGCTGTTGTTTTTTAGGGATATTTAAAATTTTTAGTTTGATAGTTTGCCACCAATTTCTGAAGTTCGTCAACCCAAGCCCACTCTAAGAACCAATCAAGAGAACACCTTTTGGTCCGATATTTGGAAAGAAAACATGTTAACGAGATTTTGAAATGAGATGAAGTGGGCAGACGTCGAAGAAGAAATACATATACATTCACGGGTCGCAACTCGAGGTCCAAACGTATTCGTAGATTCCTTTAATACCAAAAATAATGGTGAAAGTAAGCGTCCATCTGCCGGAATGATTGGTAAAGTTGTATAGTTATGTGTTGCGGAGTGCAAGGATTGCACAACACTTTCAACGGTTTTCTGATTCTTTCCTGCCAAAGTACGGGCGGAGTGCATTTCTAGATTAAATTCACTCTCATCGGCGTTGTATACGTTTCTTCTGCCGATACTAGTGATAGTTTGACTTCCCTAATAAAATTATTGCTTACCAACCCTAGGTCCTTCATACCAGCATGTGTCGAACGAGTAATAAATTTGGTTATTTTACGTGACACAATATTATGTACTTTCTTAAAATGACATAACCACCAATGTTCTGCTTTCAACGTCGTTTGGTTTTACCACTTTCCCAGTACTTGAAACGTTGCTAGTAACATGTTTAACACATTAGCTATATTAATCGCTGTCATTATGCCAAACTATAAATTTACACTGTGTGAAAAAATGCTACTAATATCATTCGGAACGGCGACCTTATATATGCATTCCTACACCGGTATACGTAACACAATGCGTGTATTTTTGTTTATTGATATCTATCTACATTAAGTACTTAATCCATATCTATCCGAATATATGTACATCGTATTTCTTTCAAACTTATCGAAATAATTAGTAATTCAAAGTATTTTATATTTAGAATGACACTTACAGTGGTGGCGATATAATTAAGAACGGTCTACATAAATATAAAAACTCTCATTTTCTGAACATTCAGTTACTAAAATTTACACAATTATTGGGATATAATATCATAATGAAGAACGAAGCAAATTGTACCCAGTTTCCGTTTAGTTGCCGCAGTGTACAAGTCGGTGGTGTTATTTATAGTTTCCCCTCAGGGGCTCACTGTTAACAAGTTTAACTAGTGAGTTCGAGAACTTAACGCTCCCGATGTACCCGAGCTAAAACCCAAACTAAGGTGTAAGGTAACGTGCCGAGAATTGCGTGGCCGCAGGGGTGTGCGATATTTAACGTTCTCCTGGGGGCACCAGGCGAAACGCTTTGTATTTAGCCTTGCCCGATCAAGCGGGGCTCTGATCGGGCGGACAAATACTTCCCTAGCTACTTTTCGTGCAGCTACGCTATCTGGAATTTCGAAGGCTAAAGTGCAGAACCTTGTAAAACACGGCCCAGATTACATGCAGGCTAAAAGAGCCATTATCAAGGCCAACTTCACTAGGCATGCACAAAGGGGCCAGGTTTAGTCTAGATAAGGAAGATAGGCCTCAACAGACGGCAGAGGCTACTAAACGCAAAGAAAGGGCGGAAGTCCAAAAGGCGAGCTCGGAGGGCAGTACCCCCACAGGTCTTCCGAAAGGCAAGAGGCCAGAAGGTTTAACCTTCAAGGAGGCTGCTTTGGAGAGGATCGCGGTATCCAGCCACCCAGATAGAGCCGGCAATGCTTAAGGCAGTCCAGGACTCTATTATGGGGGCATATAATAGCATTACGAAGCAAGGGCTTTAAAAATACAAGTATATGCGGAAAAACCGTTCTCAAAGTTGTTAAGTTTAATTGAAGGAATAAAGCTGGAGAACGTACTTTAAGGAGGCATGAGGACCACAATAGATCTGGAAAGGTTGCAGTGGAACAGGCATCATTACCACCTTAAGTAATCTTATCTTATTTATAGTTTCTAAAAGTAATAGGGAGTTTTATAAATGGGAAAAATGAAAAGTTGCGACGTGAGTATGCGAAAATGTATACTAAATTTATACGAACGAAAATGATCGTATAAAAATATAGCGGGGCATTTAAAATGTTCAAAAACAATGGTATTTAATGCTATTCATCATTTCCAAAAATACAACACAGCAGAAGACGTAAGAAGAAAAATAAACCTCGAAAAACCACGCCGAGAACAGATGCTACTATTATGCATCTAGCGAAACAGAATCCGCGCTTAGGATCTAATGAAATACCACAAAAATTAATTGGAGGAACAAATGACTTCAATGTGTCAGTCTAACTTAGGCTGGATTATTTGGAAGAATAGCACGAAGGAAACCGTTTGTTAATAAGCGCATAAGAATAAAGCGAACGGAGTTCGCAAATACATAGTCATAAACACTGGACAATCAATCAATGGAAATACGTACTATGGTCGGGTGAAGCCAAAATAAATCACTTTGGATCTGATGGCAGACAATATGTACGCCGTTCCCAACGAAAGGAATTTAATCTCGTGTATACCCAAAAGACAATAAAACACGGTGGTGGTTCTATTGTGATATGAGCCTGTTTCTCATGGAATGATGTTGGACCAATTTACCGAATTGACGGTATCATGAATAAGGAAATGTATCAAAAATTTTGGAAGATGTTATGTTACCATATCCTGAAGTGAACTTAGCCGTGGTTTGGCGGTTCCAACATGACAACGACTCAAAACATTCGGCTCGTTCAGTGAAGGAATGGCTTGCTACAACTGCCGTGACTGTTTTGGAGTGGCCGTTTTGCAGACTTAAGTTTAATTGAAAATTTACGGAACGATGTCAAAAACACTGTACAACAAAAACATATTACAAATTTAGACCAACTTTTACAGAAACAGTGGCTGCTTGGCGAACTATCCCTCAACAACGTTGCGCTCAACTTGTAGAATCTAGAGGCGAAGATGCAAACCATTTTAAAGGATTTCTAACAAAATATTAGTAATATTATATCTTCCCTACCTCTCTTTTCTTATCTATGTAAAATTAGTTTGTTCTGTTGTTTATTTGTTATCGTTCTTAATTATATGGCCAGTGCTAAAAAAATGTTATGTCTGTACTGTAATATAATTAAATAAGAATGTGTGTGTTATTGGGTTCTTTATGTGTAAAAATAAAATTGAAGTTAATGTTTTCTTCATTAATTTCCTTTAATTTTGCTTAAGATAGTTCTCGAATGTATACCGTTCTTAATTATATGGCCACCACTGTATCTACATACATATCAACGACAACTGAAACTTTATTATCGTTTCTTAATATCTTTACTATTAGGTGTCTACATTTGTTATTCGACAACATTTTCTACGTAAAATCGACTTTATTTGTGATAAATAATAATAAAAAAACATTGAAAAAACGGGGGTAGGAGGCGCCCGGTCGCCCGTCATTTAATTTACTACGTAATATACTTCAAATTGTATTCTAAAAAAAAAAAAAAGATGTGTGATAGTTTGCGAGATATTTACAAAAACTCAAAAATCGTCAAATTTTTTAGAGAGGCTCTACCCAGAAATCGAGGGATTCGGCCGCTAAAAAATGCGTTGTTCTTATAACAAGGTACTCTTTCACTCAGTACAGTTTCGTCGAAATCAGAATTTCTCAGTTGCCGGGAACCATCTATCAATACTTTGACCCATGAGCTGGATTGAAAAATGAAGGCTCAAAATGAATTTAACCAAATGCGTCGCCGTCAGATTCACTAGAAGAAGGAATACCCCCAACGACAACATCTTTGTTGGGGGCACGCGCTTTTCCATGGAACCCCTCGGTGAGGCGACGAATAAGATGTTGTGAGTGGTTGTTTCAGCCTTATGGTTTGTCCGAAATTCTCAATTACATCAAGGTCTATGCATCTCCAACCTCAAAGATCATTTAATACAACTATCCAAGGTCATGACGAAAAGGATGCAGAATTCAGACAATCCGCTGGTCACCTATCTTTTCGAGTTCGACCTGGACAGATCTGCACCTAAGACCATCGTAAAGAGGGTACAGCACCTGGTGCGGCAATAATCGTTCATCTATGCCAGGGTATGCCCGTTTAATATATTAAAAGATGAACGTTCAACTAGCGACTTGGGGAATAACTAACCATTGCAACAAACCAAAATATTCCAGATTTCGTTATAGTATATTTTTGTTTAGGATTTAGAAATAATTAGAAATTATATCTAACACGCAAATTTACATGTATTCTGATATGTGATTCGAAAATATCCGTCAATATGAATTTTCACAATACCTATCAAAATAACATCAATTGGCGTGTTAAATAATAGTGATAAATTACGAACAAAGACATGTTACCAAAATAAATCTATCCTTTACAATAAAGTTGAGTGCTTGCGAAAGTATTATATAATAAAGAATAAAGAAGCCTTATTTGCAATACTTTGTTAGTTGTTTCTGCGACTGCTATTTATACTATCAATACGGCCATAAACTGCATAGTAAAGTCATGTCGATTTGATCTCAACACTACAAACAACTAATCTGGTAAAGCCCAGTATTTCCTAACGCAAGCGCAATACCATCGTTATGCTAGATACAGAGCCACCGCTTGGGGAAGTATTACTACTGAGGTCCAAGGTCGCATATTTAATTGTATAGGGCATGATCTATGCCAGCAGTAGACCCGTAAAAAGATTTTCCCTTCCGGGATCATAATGGAGAGGACATCTCAGTAAACCCGCTTGCGAGGACAAAAACTAGTACATTATTCCATAGGATCACCCCAACACTTTGGAGCGGTAAGATTTAAACCGCATAATAGATGACGAAGAGGCTCAAGTATATATCCAGTCTCCGATTATGAGCGACAGACCCTCGTCGTTGTAGTGGCACGAAGTTCAAAACGTTTCAACGTCAACCGCCTAACTATGCCTACAATCAGAACCTGGACGTATCTAGCCACAACAGAGGCAGTTTAGGATATTTTGACGTGATCCTTTTGAGATGGCCGGTTTGACGCCGTTGTGGTTATACGCGTTCGGGTCCGACTTATAGCACACCAACTCGGATACTTGCAAATTCGTATTCCGCCGACTAAATTATCATCTTTAATACAAAATCCCTCACTAGTAACGCTAATTGTCAAAGTATCACCTACCAGCATTTTTTTTTTTTTTGTAGGAGACAAACATTTTTGGCTCTGTACAAAGATTATTTAGCATCTTTGTACATTGTACAAAGATTTTTTTGGATAGTTCCGTTACCATTATTATGTTGTACAAACTAAAAATCTCTCGTACAAAGATTTCTTTCCAATCTTTGTACATGTACAAAGAGGCTCCTACAAAAAAAAAAAACTGCCTACCAGTCTGTCAAGGGCAGGAACCATTTTATATGAATTGAAATTAATAAATGTTATAAAAAGACAAAAATTTACCCCGAAGCTTCCGGTGGGAAACGCACAACCACTTTTCCCATTTCGGCGCCTGGTAATTCGACGAATTTTCCTTCTTGTTGTCTAGCACCTGTTTGAGATCGATCTAGTGATTGCCTGTCCGAAGATGGTGGATTTAAAGCCGTCTTGGCTTCATCTGGCAGTGAAGATAATGCAGTTTGAATGAATTCTTGCGCAGCGATGTAATTATACCACCTTAATACGTGGACTGGTGCCTCCGATTTGGCAATTAGAGTTTTCCATTGTTTGCTCACTGTTTGTTAAAAAAATCAGAAACAATCTGGTTAAGTCGGATAAGAATAAAAATGTAAGTTACAAGATTTAAACTAATTTGCAAACATAGTACGAAGAAAACCAGAAATTATGACAGAAATTGACTTGCACTTTTTCCCAGCAGGTTTGGGACGAGGATGCCTTTTTGAAGTTGTAGATATAAGACTTTTTGCTGGGGGCTAAGTTTGGAGAACTATGATTATTATAACCGATACACACTTTAATACTGGGGTGCCCCAAATCCTCATCCATCAATGGTAGGTGGTTGGCCAGCAGTAAATCTAAAAAGCGTCCTCTCTGATTCGGTATTGAATTAATTTGCATCAAATCAATAAAATTAATAAAATTATTAATTAATTGGGTGTTAGCGTCATTTAAAACACGATTATTGAAATGTGGGACGTTAAAATCGCCTACGATTAATATATGATCTGTATAATGTGCACATACTTCCTCTATCAAAAACAAAAATTCTTCAAAATTAGAGATAGAAATATCAGGAGGAATATATATTACAAAGATTAATATTTTGGTTGATCGTACATGTAAAATACAGGCAACAATATCTACAATGGGTACGGCACCAGTAATATTGCCAAGACCAACCCTCTCAACGTGATAATCAATACCAACATCACTAAAGCCCAACAAGACACCACCGCTCCGTTTCTTATTGACCACATGAAACTGTCGATCACATCTAGAAACCTGGTAGTTGTAGGAAATAATTGACTACTGTTGATGTCTTCCGAGAGCCATGTTTCGGCGAGGCATACCACTTCAAATTCGGAATTACAAATATTTTCCTAAAAGTCATGAATTTTGGTCCGTAATCCACGCACGTTCTGATAGTAAATGTTTAAGTATCTGTTGGGCAAAGTCAGTTTAATGATACAGTAGTTGGAATTCCTTTTATATATTTAATGCAAATGTTTGCATCTTCATTTGCTATTCTGGAGTCGAGTTCGGTTTTCACTTTCTTATAATAATTAATGACGTACAGTTCTGTTCAAGGAAATGTGAATATCTTTATATTTTACAAAATTTCTAAGATTTTTTGCTTTCTTAATGATACTGTGGACGTCTTTAGCGTCACTCAACTTTACTTTAACTAAATCGATGAACCACCAAATTATCAAAGTTCACGGCAGTCGATAAACTCTCAAGTAATGGTCTTACGACGCTAGAATCATGGTCTTTTCGATCAGTAGTATTTTGGGAGTTAAGTTCCTTGATATTGAACATAATTAAATTTTATTTCCAATTATTCCTCTCGGTCATCTCCACAAGCAGTTCCTCAAATACAGTGT
This sequence comes from Chrysina gloriosa, assembly GCA_038088585.1. Lineage (NCBI taxonomy): Eukaryota > Metazoa > Arthropoda > Insecta > Coleoptera > Scarabaeidae > Chrysina > Chrysina gloriosa. The sequence goes on from CM076088.1 coordinate 51,529,787, forward strand.
CATTCGTCATATTTGGACTGTTCTGCCTTAGAGCCTTCAATTCATTCTGCAGTCCCAAAATTGTCGATCTCAATTCAATATCATTACTCACAATGTTGCAATTACGACAGGACCAGGAAATTCCTTTTTTGTTTTTTATAGATCTTATTTCTGACGCAGACAAATCTATGCAGGAATGCAAGAAATACTTCTTACGCATATAACAACCAATTATTTTATGCTCCTCAGTTATACTTTTACAGCCACTGAAGCAACCAATTAAATTCACTTTAGAGGCCATATGAGAACAAAATTCATATAGAACAAAAGAATAAGGAATAAGTCTGGAATGTAAGACAGGGATACACATTCACACCCAGAAGTCCATCATTACATCATGACTCATGACACACAAAGAAGACCACAGCAAGAAGAGTTCAGATAAATAAACGGAGGTATGGAAAAGAGGATATATCTATATACACACATACATGTATACGTAAATAGGTATGGAGTAAAATATTACTACAAGAATAAGATCTCACACATACAAGTTTATGGAATGCGAATACAACTGATTTTAAATGAGATTTCTGTTACAAGGAATGAAGAAATACAAATTATAAACTCACCATCGTAGGGACGAAATAATGTACAATAATATGATATACATCAAGTATTTAAATAAATTAAACAAAGCTAATTCCAGATACTCATATTCACCGACTGAATGTTTTTACGGATGAAAACGAAAATATCACAGTGTTATGACTTAGTGCAGGACTTGAATTCATTACAGCCCTGTGCATAGTCCAACAGCATATTCACCAAACTAATTGTAGAATCAGATCAATTAAACCACATAATAATACTAACTTACCATATAAAACAGCAAACACTGCAAAATCAGCTATCGTGAACTGCTTTGCCACTAAGTAAGTGAGAGGTGCCAAAATTTTATTCAAACGTTGAATTTCACCATTAAATGCATTTTTAGAAGACAACAATCCTATACAGGATGTTAACCAGGAATCGACTTGCGTCTTCTCAAGAGCCGTTTTCCCATACAGCTTTTCTTCATCAAACAATTGAGCAATTGCCCTCATGACATTATTCTTCGTTTCAGAAATAACCACCTGCTTCCCATTATCTACAATTGATTCTTCACCCCATTGAATATCAATAGGTATGTTTTGAAGTGTCTTTATGTAAACTGCTGTTAGCAATCCACCTTAAATTTTTTTCTGTTATATTTAATTTTGAAGGTAAATGTTATTCTTACCTAATGGTGGATCGCACTTATTACACACAATTTTCATTCTTTGGTTTGAGGTATTTATATGAATTGTATGAAAATGGAAAATATCAAACACGTGGGCCTTTTAGCAAACCGGGCACATATTGAGGTTAGGTTAAATAATGCGTTAATTGGGTTGCCCTGTTGCCCACAGATAGAATCACTACCTATGAACAATACTACTGTCTATAATTTTTTAAATTCTCTGTTTTTAGGGCTGTCTGTGCATAGATAAAGTAATATTGCATCCGACAATGGCAAAATATTGCCAGGAATTTTGAGAGGTACGCTACGTATTGCATACGTATTGATTTGTATACATAACCTTAAATGAAAGAAATAGTTCCCAAATTATGTATCTTTAATAAAATTTATAGATAATCAAAATTGTAAATTATAAAGTTTAAAAAACAACAATAGATGAAAATAACTATATTGATGAATATAATTGAATCAGCGAACTATCTAAAAATATTTTTTTTGCTCTTATCACTCATCCATTTAATTGCCAATTTTGGAGTTGTACCTAATAATAATCAAATACGTTTTTAGGACAAAAATATGGTTCGATGCATTGCATTTTGGAATCCAAAATGACGCACAATTTAAGATCGCGCAGGGACTATTTTGATTCCTTCATACACGATTTGAGCAAGAAGTTCTATTGTACTGCAGTACCCAAACCTGTTCAAGAAGGAAGGAAGACTTTGGATCCAGAGAGGTAAGCATTCAGTTATTATTATTAGCAGTACTTTCAGTGTTACATATATTTTCTCCTATACTCCTATTTTTTACACCTCGATCAATGAAATTGTCAGAATGACTACCTGTAATTCTTTAAATTTTTAATTTTCAGGACTGTTACCACAACAGGCGCTGGGGCTGCTGCTTCATCTCTGATATCAATGAGCTGTTCGACAGCTTTAACAAAAGTGCCCGAGTACCGCCAGACAGGAAGCCATTCTGCTGCTGCATCACCCAAAGTTACAAACATGCAGATTTTTGGAACACAGTCATTTCCAAAGTGGAGATGTAGAATTATGTGTGCGGCAAAAGGCAGACTGATTGGAAACAAAACAAATTGGATGGATGCACTCCATTAAAGCTATTACTTTAATATGACAAAACATCTAGAGTCGCCAAATAACTAGTATCCCACCTCCAACTTTTAACCAGGATACGCCTGAAAATTTATTTGGTACAAATCGTTTCGGTTGTGGTTGAATTAGCAACCCAACAGTTCCACAGTTTGTTACTTCTTTAAAGACTCAAGTCATTAATGGTCTCAAAAATCCAAGGTTACAAGAAACCAATTGAGAGCAAGATGATGAGAGTCTTTTAAGTAATTTACAAACTTTTCTTAAGGAGGCTGAAGTGATTGGGAGAAGTAATCTGGTAAATGACGATGAAACCCTTAATACATACATCAGCTATCATACTGCTGAGGAAATACATGAAGCTGTTTCTTCTGGTAATATAAGAATTTTATCAGTGGCTTATGTTAGCGGTTTTACTGCCAAACGGATTCCGGCTGATATTAATTGTGATAAATGTTTAATTGCTTTAACTTCTGATTGTTCACTATTATGCCATCAATTTCTTTCTTTCAAAGAGTTTTCAAAGCAGCAGAATAAATTGACATATCCTTCGGAGGAGTTAGTTATGTCTGTTGGTAATGGAATTACTTTGTTAGAACAGGAATTGCAAAATTTGCAAGTAGCAAACATTCAGAAGAAAACTGTAGGTTTTATCAGCAAAAATCGATTTTTCTTGGATTACTTGTTCAACACACTTCAATTTTATTATAGATGGTATTGTTGCATCTGTTGCAATGGTATTTCTTGGTACTGTACCAGACTCAACCGTTACTAACATGACCAAAGAAAAATCTCGTGGCAAGAAGAGCAAATTGAAAATACTACATTAGTAAAATGTTTACGTCATATTGTATTATTTTCGTTTTTCTCACGGCCTGGTTCTGGATCCAATTTCTTTCGTTTGAGTCATTTGTATTGTTTATATTTTTATTGTATTGTTTCGATCTTTTTTATTATTTATTATTTCTTATTATATCTTTGATTTGATTAATATTCACTCATTTTTCTAACGTGAAACGCTACTGTAATTAATTTTTCATTTTCTTTCGTATTACTTTTAGCCTTTAATTATTTGATTCTTCTACTTGTTAGATATTTATGTTAATATCCGTTCACTATTTAATGTAAAATTCAACTGTAATTATTTTTCTTTTTCTTTATAATATACATTTTCTTTTCAAATTTTTGTTTTCATCTTGTAGCTATTATACCTACATATATCGTCAGTTTGAAGGTAAGACTCACTAAGTTACATTTTAATCCGAAATAAATTATTAATATGTAAATACTTGTGAAATACATGCTAGCTGAAATCTTGCTGTGTGAAACAGATATATATCTATCTATCTCATCGGATAACTTTTTAGCATTAGTCGATGGGTCTCAGACACTATACGACCAACCCTATCTCTATCTCTGTCTCTGTCATTTAATGCTGTCTACTGTCTACTCATTCAAAACTCTAATATCGTCTTTAGCGCAAGTGCCATCAGTTATTCGAGTTCTACCTTTTACTACACTGTCTCTGGCTACGTTATCTTCCGAGATATCAACTGGGACTCCTATGATGAAACCGTTCAACTTTAAAAAAATTATCTTAAGACCTTGTTTCTTTGTTTCAAATTTTGAATACATTCTGTTTTCATTCACATTTACTTTTTGGTTATATAAAATCAGTTTTGCACTTTTTTTCCCAGAAACGTAGTCATATAAAACATTTTTACCGCTTTTTACATTCCATTCATTCCATTAATTTTTTGTTTCAGTTTTCCGGCCCATTGTATTATTGTTCCTAAATATTTGTAATTATTAACCTGTTCTACTGTCCTTCCTTCGATTTTGATGTTAAGTCTTTTCTTTTCTTCTGCAGTTGTCATTGATTTGGTCTTTTCGATATTTATCTTCGTGATTTCCTTGTTAAAATTCAAAGTTGTAGCAATCATCCCCCTTAAATAATTAAAAACCAACATTTCAAGTTTATTTAAAAAATGAGTATATTAAGATGTAAAAATATATAAATATAAAATGTTCCGTAAGCGTAAATTAATACTCTAGAAAATATGTATATATACTTATAAATACTTTAAAATTCCCAACTTTCCAACCATTTCAATCCGTACATTGTCGAATTTGGTTCACTTGCACTTGGGCCATTCATGCCATAGGCAAGTGGGGAGAACGCTATAAAACTATACACTAGAGCTGATAAAATGGCTACTAACACGGTATGATATATCACGTTAGCAATGTTAGGAGGAAAATACTTTTGTATTTCTTCAAGTAGATAATCCAGAATTATGCCTAAAATAAAAATTTGTATTCCACATCGATGGAAAAATAGATCATACTAAGTAGTATGTAAGTTTTGATAAAAGAGTGGATGATGTGTTATCATTAAGTAGTGTAAACCGGACTGACGCCTTTACTTCTCCGAATTGTGCCTAATGTCGCGCTTTGCACGTAAGTGGAGACAAAGACCAGTTTACACTACTTATTGATAACACGTCATCCACTCTTTTATCAAACCTTAGTAATATGTCGTACCTGATAACATCGAATTGAAGAGCAACGCTGGGAAATAATGATGAAAATATAAAACTCGCCCCATCGCCCAGAATGGAACGTAGTGTAAAGCCCATCCCAAAAATAACCATGTACAACCGACTAATTTCTTCTGTTGGGAATCTGCAACATATATATTCTAAGCACAGTAGTAAATGATGTCGATTTCTACAGCTAAATTTACTACATCTGTCTTTTTGTCCATTCACCACTAGTTTTGGGGGCTCAAGACAATAGTTTTTATGTCACAAAGGTGTTATATGGACATCCCCAATTGCAGTAAATGATTAAAGGGTCTTTATATCATTGTAAACGAAGAGGGCTGCTCAGTGTATTGTAGTATGAATTTTAGTTAATTTTATAGAAAGCAAAAATTATTACAATTAATATTTACAAAATTTTAGTATTATATTATATTATCTTTTCTTTGGTCCTTTCCTTTTATTGAATTTCTGTTTCTTTTGGTCTGTTCGTCGTTTGTAAACAACAACTTCTTTTTTGATGTGGTCTGCTTCTTTTCAACCCTGGTATTTTGTGTAACTTTTTATCTGACTTTTTCCGTTGACCATCCCATCCCGTCGTTATAAACAAACTCATTTTTTTCGGCACGTCGTTATAGCAATTTGGAATTCTAGATTTTGAAATGTTTTAAGTGTATGTGTGTGGTATGGTTACAACGCTTTTCTATTTCTTAAAGAATGCTTTCTATAAAATTTACATCTTTTTATTGATAATTTTACTAATGGAGTATTACCATACTACAGTATTCTCGGAATCAGGTTGATTTGTTAATAAAGTAGCTAAATAAATTATTTCATTAATGACAAAATTTGATGGTGGAATCCATGCTAGGGGGTTGCTATTTTTCCATATATGTACTTTATGTCGTTATGTTGGCAACTCTTTCATATTAATGGACTGCAAATGTTAAATCGATCTGTCGAGGAGTCTGGTTTTGACAAGTATTTAAGTCAAGTACCTTTTTGTGTTTTCAATTCAACACGCACGCAAGTGATGAACCACGTTCAGGACGTCAAAAATTCAAGACATGGTTCTGGTAGATCCCCGAAATGCGTGAAATTGAGGAAGCTGTGGGCATCTCTTATAAACGACTAGTTCGTATTTTACGTAGTAAATTGGATTTAAAAACGCTTCCTGCAAGATGGGTGCCGCATTTGCTCAATTCGGAGCGAAACCGCATTCCAGCTCGAATTTCAACCGATTGTTTGGAAGTATTTCCAAGGAATCCAACGGATTTCAAGAGGCGATTCGTGGTTATGGATGATACCTGGATTCACCACCACACACCGAAACAAAAATGCGATCAAAACAGTGAATTGCAGGCGGTGAATCGGTTCCGAAGAAGACAAACATCATTCACTCGACTGGGAAGGTGGTGTAATGGTGTTTTTTTTTTGGGACGCAAAAGGAATTTTACTAATTAGTTATCTTGGAAAAGGAAAAACTGTTGCTGGCCAATATTAGACAATACTTTTGGATAAATTGAAAGCAGCAACTCAAAAAAAAAAAAAACGCCCGGCAATTGTTAAGAAAAAAATAGTTGTTTCACCACGACAGTGGGCCCGCTCATTCAAGTGCAATCGTTCAACAAAAATTGACAGAAATGAAGTTCGAAATCTTTCCGTATCCACCGTATTCGCCTAATTTGGCTCCGTCAGACTTCCATTTGTTCCAAAAACTCAAAATATTTCTGGGTGGAAAGAGATTTTGTTCGAATGAAAAACTGATGGGGGCTGTAAACGATTATTTTGGAAATCTCGTCACTTCCGGGAAGGAATCAAGAAGCTAGAGAAACTTTGGACCAAGCGTGTTAAGCTTCGAGGGGATTAAACTGAAACATAAAATATAATTTGAATCAGTATTGTTTTATTTTCATTGTCATTCCTGAAACTTTTCTACGTGGACATACTAAGCATAGCCTTGTATAGGTTATGTATTCTTTTAATTTGTCAAATCTTACTACTACCAACGTAACAGCGTTACCAAACTAAAAATTTCAGTTCGCGTGGTGGACACTTACGATTTCTCACTCGGTATATGATGTAAAAATGAAATGGATTTTAGAACGGGTCTTCAAACCCGATTTTTAGTCTGTTAAAAGTATTCCCACTTAATTAATCGGGCAGTGGGTAAATAATAATAATAATAATAATAATAATAATAAATAAGGAAGCATTTTATTATTACCTGAGAAAGATTTTATATATCCTCTTTGCTGTTTAACAGCGTTAATTAGAAAGACGATCGAAAATATACCCAAAAACGCCAAGTTCGACCACCAGATTACCGGATTCCCCAACAGGTAGATTCTATAATTTGAACCAGAGAAGAATTGTCCCTAAAAATATTTTTCAGCTAATTTCGCTTCAAAATTACAACATACTAACTCTGTAGTTGATTGGCCATTGCCACGGTCTCGATGTGATTTCCCCTTCTTTTGGCTTCAAGCCAGCATTTCCTTGAAACATGACCGCATGTGATTCGATGAATCTATCGAGGAAGCTTGGGGCGTAAACTTCGAAACTGACGTTTTCCACTAAAACAAAAATAAATAATTAAACCAATCGACCCTAATCAGAATCAGACTGAGACGTGGCTTATACATGAAAAGTGTAATTAAAATTGGAAATGCAATTCCTATCTCAAAGTTTTGATTTCTACACATAAAAACTTCTCTGATTTGAACTAAAATCACCGTGGCAAAAGTACAAAAATATTTTGAACCATTTCGAATAGCCATAGGCGTATATTCAACACATGTCCATAATACAAAGCCCTGTGTACATAATCGCACCTTACGTATAAATAATCTTAGCTCTTACATTTGTTAAAGATATTTTCTTCAACATTCCAAACTGCATTTGGATCTCTCAGATTAGGATTACAAGTAACTTCCTGTTGTTCGTAACCCCATTTCGGTAATTGTTTCCCGCTAGTCGTTAGTAAACATGTTTGGAGATAGTGTACCAACTTCAATTTGCAATTTACAGCAGTGACCTCAGTTCCATCATTTTCTCCGATAATTGTGATTTTCCAGACGTCATTGGCGTCACCCGTGCCATTCTGAAAAAAAAATGTTACGCTACAATTTTCCAAATTATTTTAGTGCGCGATGCTGTAGCGATGGATTGTGTGTTAAAAATAATTGTTGAATGTCACAAAAATAAGCGTCTTAATATGAAAATACCTCACCATATCCCGTCACTTGGAAATGCTTCTTGGTAATTGGAGCGTGCTCTTTATGCGAATGCAAATTGCGACGAGTTGGGGCATGTTCTAACCTGACAAGATCGCCACTGCGAACGATTTGGACCCCACTTAATTTGTCTGTATTGTATTTTTTGATTAGCCATTTGTTATTGTCATCTTTGTGGGTATAGGTTGTGATCTAAAAACGGAAGACAGGTACAAAATGGAACATATATATATATATGAATAATCTGATTGTGTTGCTAGTTGAAGCACTTACAATTTGAGAAGTTTCGGTTTGTTTTCTAAGTTTTTTTGTTTAGAAAAATCATAAGGAAACAGAAAAATCTAAGGGTGACGAAAAAATTGGTGGGAGTCCACCTCCCTGAAACCCCTTCACTTTGGTGATGAAACACACAAACTTACCTGTTGCTGTCTAGCACCAACTCCTTCTGGATACAAATGATAATGTGAATGAAGATACCCACCACCGGTTCTATGGTTTTTGATCGATATAACTGCACCGTAGGCAACCTGTCTTGGCATGCTAGCATTATGCAGGCTGTTTCCTATCAACTGGGATTGAAATGCGGAGCTGTAGAAGCCATCACCATTTCCACTGGAATAAAAAATTGATTATTTTACCAACAAGCAAATAATTGCGTATACGTAATATTTTTTTAGAAAGTATGAATAACAAGCTGGTAGGGTATTTAGTCGTACAGAGTATTTGATTGCCCAAAGTATTGAAAGAATGGAATAATTCAGAGATGGCATCTAATGTTTCCTTTTGTTTTCCCATGTAAAGGGTAAATCAGGGGATTTACGTTTTATATCAGCCGAAGAAGCGATAGACAGATTTTGAAAATCAGATAAACAACTTAACACAGGATGATGGGAAAAAAAGTTTGAAGATTGGCTTTCACGGAAACAAAACTGCATTAACTGTAAAGGGGAATATCTTGACACATTATTAATAAATGTGTTTCGTACATATATTGTGTATAACTTTACTAGGTTCTGCAGAAAGAGAATAGCAGTCGTATTTATCTATTTATGACTCGCAAAATTCTAAAATATAATTTCACAAATGTTGCGAATTATGGCAAAGAACATAATGTATAATATTTATTATTTACTAGACCCTCGTATACACTGTAACTTACCTCCTATTCAATACACTTAGGTGGATGTAGAAAAATATCAGGTATAAGCATATGGGCCAAATAATAAGAAACACTGTTCTCGCGATCAGATGCTTAATTGTAATAATCTGTAATAAAGAAAACGTAAGCTACTATTAGAAAGAAAAGTAAATATTATTATGTAATGGAAACAGTAACTGGATATATACACAACATGCATACCGTGATACAAATCTATTTATTTATCTTATTTACATACAGTACACTCAACAATGAACTTGTCCTTGTCACTGGTATTTACCATTCGTTTTCAGCTACATACATACCTATATACAGCTTCCTTAATTTATCGACGAGAAAAATTTCCTTACAAAGTTGATTAGATTCACTTTCAGCATAATAAACCCAATTTTTTTTTTAATACGTTGTAGTTGGGATGATATTGAATACAAGCAGGGAGGGGTGGATTTAGTTCTTATTCCCTACAACGATATACTGCTACTTTTTGATCGTGAAAATTTGTATTTGGGATCAATTTCTTGGTTGTTAAGACACACAAAGGTTTACACTATTTGTACTTTGACACACTTGAAAAATAGGTGTTTAGCTAAAGCCCAGTGGCGCTAAATGTGTTACAATTTCAAATGTCAACATTAAATCAGATTTTATGTATAAATAAAATTCGACTCCTTATAAGTAAACATTTATTATTGATTACTTTCTTTGATAAAAATCAATTGTTTTAAATAGTATCACATCTAAAAAGATTATAGTCAAGGAAAAAAATAGGAAAATAATTACACTTCAAATTACTTAATACTAAGAATCACTTTTATGACTTAAACTTTGGTTACTATTTTCTGACAAATTATTTTTCTTCTTAAACAATATTCCTAAAATAATTCCTATAAACAATATCAATCCAACTTGTGAATTTGATATGAATTTTGTGGCACAATCGGTTGGATTATCAATGTTTAATGTAGTTATCTGCGAAGCTATATGCGTAGCAACTAGTCCTATTGAAGCGTAATAGGGCCACGTTTGCTGCGCCATTACCCCCGATAATATTAATGAAGATATCATAGTTGTACTAAATCCAGTTAACCATAACTTCGTGTTGCTTCCAAATCTTAATGCAGTGGACTTTATTCCTAATAATATATCATCTTTTTTATCTTGATGGGCATAGATGGTGTCATACAATATAGTCCAGCAAACTCCTGCTAAATATATAGGCAAACAAACTGGCCAGTGAACATTCCCTTGGACAGCGCTATAACCTAATAATGCTCCCCAATTGAATGTAAATCCAAGAACCAATTGGGGCCAATAAGTGTATCGTTTCATAAGTGGATACGTAATGACTAGACTTAACGAACTGGCACCTAAACATATGCTATACCAGTTTAATTGTAACAGGACTGCCAATCCACAACTAAGTTGCGCCGCTAAAAATACCCAGGCTTTCTTCATATCTAACTCTCCGCTAACTAAAGGCCTATCCATAGTCCTGGATACTTTCTTATCTATATCACGGTCCCACATATCGTTTATGGTACACCCTGCTCCTCGCATTATTAAGGCACCCGTTCCGAATAAGGCTAACAATGCCGGATCTGGTAGGCAGCCAGGGGCTGCCGCCGAGGCGATTCCCCACGTACATGGCCAATACAACAACCACGTTCCGATTGGTTTATCATATCGTGCAAGTTTGAGATATGGTTTTATCGATTCTGGGGTGGCTTCCACTAGTCTCGCAGCAAATTTCACTTTCGGCGTCTCATGTTTTTCGGCAATTTCTATCTTAGCAGAAGCGGATTTATTGCTTCGAAACGTAATATAGTTTGGTGATATCTTCAGTAAACTAACCTCACTTATGGAACTAGGAAAAATTAATCGGCGATTGAAACTACATAACTGTTTTAAATGCAACATGTCAGTTGCATTTAATTATTTTAAATGTTTAAACATACAATATGCTGAAAATACATGAATTAATTTTAAGCGTTATCATAATTACATATTATGCTTATTTTGATAACGTTAAGTTTAAAGGTTATATGTCATTTTATCTAATGTATCTTAGGACTAATTTACTAGGAAAAAATGCATAACGTATTAGTAGAATTGCTCAATTTGCGCCAATAGTACTACAACTATCTGAAACGGCTGTACTAGAATAAAATAACATTGCGCTATACGAATGCAGATGGCTTCATACTATCCATTGAAACTGAGAAAGTGTAATACAGTCGTTTCAGATAGTTGTAGTACTATTGTCGCAAATTGGGCACCTCTACGTATTAGTCCCTGAGATTAAGTACACTACCCTTTAAAAGGAAAAATTTTAAAATATTTCCTCCTTTGGTGCATTCCCCGATTCCAACATAATCTAGATCTTTTCAGAATAATCTGAGGAGAAGGGTCGTAAAATATGATACCCTTTTGAAAGTTAGAATGAAATAACTCCGCCTAAAAATTGTGATGTTAAAACATGGAGATCTATAGCGACTCAAAACAACTAATCCAGGATTGTCGCCTAGAATGCTTGTAGTATAAAGGAGAGAATACCCGAGTTTCATAATGTTCTTCCGTCTAGCCACCCTTCCTCTCAGCGAAACCTGGCTTCACATCAGAGGCAGGCTCACTGTTACAAACTACCCTAAGATCTATCCTTCTGGACTAGGATTCGAGGTCTTGCTTATCCTAAAGATCTTCTCGGGGTCTTCTCACAGAATCTCGACGGCTACAGTCGATGTACCTCCTGCATCTACCAAACGATAGTCATAATCAGAGATCAGACTGGGTCTACTTCCTGGAGGTATCTTATTACTGGATTGTCCGAAGTTTATACTTTTGCGAGCATGGGTTTAGCATTTTTTCGGACGCAATCTCGGACGGTGAAGGTGTGGGAAATTGAAAGTTTCTAACAAACCACGATATTAAAGCAATCTTCTGCAGCATTTTATTTTGTAGTATCATTGCGATTGATGTGGCACTTTCTTGAACCAGGAAAACGTTCTGTAAATCATGATCATTCTGAGGTAATTTATATATATATATATCTGCTTCCTAACGGACCATATTAAAATATCTGTCTCCAAAAGAGTTTGTTTCTGCCCGTATAAATGTTATCAACAGAATGAGTTCCTAATGGCCAAGTATTATCACTAATAGATTATGATCCGTCGACAAATATAATATTTGTATATAAATATTTCTCCTAATTGCGATGTCGTCAATCTGCGGTGTAACAGATGGAAAATACGTTGGGCCAGGTGGCGAATGAATCCAGAAATCACTCGAGGCAACGAAGATGTAGTTTGCATCTAGACATGTCAGTGGCACGTCATTCCCACAGCGTATGTTTTAAGTTGAAATCAATAATAAGACCACCATCTAACAAGAGATAGGCAGAGATTATCATCATGGCAGTAGGCATGCTGTTAAAAGATTCGAAAATGTGTTTGCCCTAAGCACATTACCCATTGCCGGTCATCGAGGCGCCATTTCGAATTATTTACAGCTGGAGATTAGAACAGTGTATTGTTTGCTCCAAGCTAAAGAAATATTTGACTTGCTAGCCCTGTTTAAAACGATAGACATTTCACCGCCCGACTTAAAAGTACATTGGTATCCAATTTGCGTCATCAAAAGATTTGCAATAGCATATCTATTGTACTTGTATTATGATCATGAGATCTATGTCAGGGGAACTCACACAGACCGCCACCGCTTCCAGAAAACGGCGCGTAGCTGCAACGTCCTCGTCACCCCAATCAATAAGTCGGTCTGACCTGTAGTTCTTATACTTCACCATCGTAAACTGGTCAGTCGCTCAAGAGACCAATATAAAAAACTTTGCGAACTTCACCATTTTTGGCCATCCATACACGCTCCAAATCGCAGTACACAGCCGTGTAGAAAAAGACTCTCGATTACCATCTACTAATTCCTCTTTCAGTCAAGTAAATGTCAATACATTCGGCAAGAGTTGTAATTTGGCGGACCAGGAGCTGGGAGACGTTCAGATCGTGCGGATTCTGGTTTTGTTCAGGTTGATAATTCAAATATTTATTGGTACACATCCTAAGTGGCGCAAATTTTATAAGATGTAAAGGTGAACAATAAGTTAATGTAATACATCCTTCCAGAGTTACTGTAATTGCAACTTTTGATGATTTCAGGTTATACTGCCAGCTTCTTCAAAAGTTATATTACTAAACCAGGATAATAATCAGAAAATATGTATATTCACATTCAATAGTAACAACCATTGTGTTCTATTAAATAATTTTGTTTTGAACATAGTTAAAAAAATATGAGATACTTACAAATGGTTTTGATAAATCACCTAATACTTCCCACAAATCGGCAATTGTCATAAGTCCAACAAGTAAAACTGCAAACAGTCCAACGAATTTCACAGATATGCAACATGCTAGCATACTTCCAGTGAACACCAACCATAGCCACCAATACAAAGACAATTGGTCAATTCTTTTGATGAAATTTTTACACCCCCTAATATTGATGCTACCATGAAACACAACAATAAAGGATCTAGTAGGATGTACTGTGTAAGAGTCAATAATCCAATATCTACAAAAACATTATAAATTGACACTTCATCTTGATTATAGAAGAATAAGATTTTACCGAACAGGATTAGTAATGATGATATCGTTGAAGCTATTACCGATTCTGTTAATTCATCAACAATCAAGTACGTCATCGGTATTAAAGAAGCACCCATGGCAGTACAAAACTAAAAAGTTTATGATGGGAAATTTTCATTATTTTCTATGATAAACAATACTTACAACTCTCATTCCAATATAGCTAACATTTTCATATTTATCTCCTGGTTTATCAAACGAGAAATTACCATCATATCCTGTTAGGTATCCAGATAATCCTATAAGCATCTATAATTATAATGGAGGGTTATAAACAGGTTAAAGCTTATCACAGTTCTGTTACCTTCCCTAAAGGGGGATGTACATCGAAGAAGAATGTACGATTTATATACCAGCTCCCCATTTTTCCGAAATGTGTTTCATCCCAGCTAGAATTTTAAATATCAGTGATGCATGTTTACCTATATGAGTTGTTTACATACCAGATATGATCAGGTTCAGATACTTTATAGAATCTTATAGCAATGGTTAAAAGGCATATTACTCCAAAGGATAACCACCAATTTCTGGATAATGATCAGTTTTAAATTGTGAAAAAGTCATAACATTTGTGTGTACTTACTTGTTCATATTGCTTTTACCGACTCTATTCGCCTCTAATTATTCTAGTTTACTAAATATTAGGTCATAAAACGAATAAAATACGTGATTTGTAAACAGAAAAAGTAATAGTGTCACAAATAACTGTAAAGTAATCTTTTGATCATCTGGTTTTCACAGATCAACATTTTTCTTACAAAGAGAAAGTTGCTGTATTGATGGTGTATGGATTTGGATTTACCTTTAAAATCCAGTTTGTTGAGTTATAAACTATTTGTGATATCTAACAGTATTTTGAACTGTTGATTCCAATTTTGAATTCTAGTCATGTATAGGTCATGTATGCAGGTATGCATGTTTGTATAAAAATATTTACTTTCGTTTAAATACGAATTAAATATAAAACCACAATTGAATGTAATTTAAAATAATTACCTTATTTACTCCATGAAGAATATATTTGGAGAATGAATAAGATTGAATATCGTTTGAATTTCCCGTTCTTAAGAGAATGGTTTTGAATATTATCATTAGAGTTTGTTAAAAAGGTGGATGACGTGTATCATTAAGTAGTGTAAATCGGACTGACCTGTCACTCCTCCGAATTTTATTATTCAATGATAAGTTATCATTGAATAATAAAAGTGACAGCGTCAGTCCGATTTACACTACTTAATGACAACACGTCATCCACTTTTTTAACCCGCTTCTGTAATTAGTAAGGTTTGATGAAAGAGTGGATGACGTGTTATCATTAAGTAGTATAAACCGGACTGACGCCCTTACTTCTCCGAATTTTGATATCGCGCCTTGCACGTAAGTGGAAACAAAGAGCGGTTTATACTACTTAATGAAACACGTAATCCACTCTTTTATCAAACCTTAATTATCATTGTCACTACTAAATCTCTTTCTGTATTTAGGTCAGTGGCGTTCTAATGAAAACCTTGTTAGTAGGTAAGTTGTAATTTGGACAACTGCATAAAGAATTTAGAAATATATCAAGAAGATATAGAATATTTATTTACAACAATTATATTAAAGTTAAACCCATCTAGTGGCTGAGTGGTAAAAAACAGGATTCACAATGAGAAGATATGGGTTCGAAACCCGGCCGCGGCGGAGCGTAGCAGTTTAAAATCCGAAAATCTGCCTTTACTGCCTTCTTGCCTCTACTTATAGAAATAAATCCATGTATGTGTCTTATAGAACAGCTGTAAGTGTGACACAAAATTCAAAGCGAAACCTCCCTTTGTTAGAAGCAAATAATAAATCATACGAACACAAGTGCTGATTATATTTAAACAATAGGTATCAGCAACAGGAAAATAATCGGGAAAACACATGAGTTCTGAAACGACACGGTTGTCTTCTCTTGGAATATTTGCACCGCTTGTGGAGTGGTCGTTATTTACGAGTTCTAAGACGACGTGGCTTTCGCGGAATATTTGCACCCCTTTAGATTAACAGAAACATCATTTTAATTTAAGAAATCACGATTTATTCGGCAAAGAGACGGTTTAAAGATGTTTGTGTCGTTGCTACTGAAACGAGTGTGATCGAATTTAATTATACAATTATGCAGTGAGGAATTTTCCGATGATATATAGTGTCAATTTAGGGTAAATAATACAAAGATAAGCGTGAATTCCTTTAAAATCACAATATTCTTTTTAAAAAATAGTCTTTTATATAATCCAAGTAGGGGAGAGTTGGGTAATTGTGGTCTTTGGAGTAATGGGATCCCAAAGCCTTTCTCAGCACAAATTAATATTATGCGTTAGAATCGAAATATCACCACAAACGCATACTAAGGATGAAGATGACCAGTCTCAAGTCTCATTTGAGAAGATTGAAAAGAACGGCTAAAACGCAGTAGGTAAAATCGACGAAGAAGAGAAAAGTAACCAAAGAAGATTCCATGTCGTTTTAACGTCTACTCCCAATAAAGTCGTTCCGATAGAAAAAGAAGAAACAAGAAAGAAGATGTCACAAGATAATACTAAACAAAGTTACAAACGCAAGGTGTTTAAAAGTAATAAAAGTGAAAAAGGGTGATCACAAAATAACAGATGCTAAGGAAAAGGGTTGATTAACCTAAAGTACAAGATGAAGAGCTAGGTACAGAGACTGAAAATGATGAAGAGAATGATAAGAAGGTAGAAGACGATGTGTATAGTATGTGGTGACTTCGGGGGAAATGAAGAGCTGTGTGTGTGCTTCCTGTGAAATATGGACAGATAAGGTTTGCAAAAATACCGAGCAGAAAGTGTTTATTTGTGACTACTGCGTGTAATATTTTCTTTGTATGAAGCAGTCGCGGTTGCTGCGACAAGTACCCAAGAAACATGGGATAATGGGAGTCAAACGAATTTTTAGTTTCTTATTTATAAAAGTATTCTTTTTATTTTCCTCATATTTGTAATAAATCTGTTGTATGTAGTACATATTTATTTACCCTCATTAATTTTTGAACGAAAAAATACAAAAGATTCTTTAAAAATGCTTAGGCGGGTGCAATTACCCAAGTCTTCCCTACACCCCTGATTCTGCATTGTAAGGAATGCGAGTTTATTCATTTTGCTTCTGTAGAATTTACTAAAACAACAGACATGTTGGATATATTCAAAAAATTATTGGTACCTAACACAAAAATAAGCACGAATTAAATTGAAATTCCTATACTGTTACAAACATCTTTCTCACGCAGGGGTAGTACGCCCCTGGTTACGTAAGGATATTTAAAAGGCGAGCAGGTAGGTATAAGCTGGGCGAAGTAAAAAGCAATCTAACAAAGTATTTTTATTCAAATTCAACCTCTACGACCCGTTCTCGAATAAATTATTGAAGATATTTTTATCCTGTTATTAAAATAAACCAGTTTTCATTTGCGTTCTTGATACTAAAGAAGAATTTGTTCCACTTGCAGCTTTGAAGTTCTCCAGATTTCATTTGCTTAGAACGACGGTGGAAGTATTGATATCGATTAATGTACGAAATAAATTAAATAATTAACGATTAGGAGATGTCAGTTATTGGAAAGGTAAAAAATACCCCATTTAAATGTTTACATATTTAAAGAGAAATTTTTATTTCAGCCTGTCTTATACTCATATTGGAGAAGTTCTTGTTCATGGAGAGTTAGAATTGGTAAATCAACGAAATGTTATTTAATAATTCGATTGTTAACGTTCTCTTCTTCTTTAGCATTAAATCTTAAAGAAATACCATATGATATCAAACCAGTTTCGCTGATAAAAGCCGGAGGGGAACAACATTCCAATGAATACCGAGACATTAACCCCATGGAACAAGTTCCTGCATTGCACATCGATGGACACACATTGGTGGAATCCTTAAATATACTGACTTATTTGGAAGAAACGAGACCTCAAAGACCTTTAATGCCTCATGATTTTATCAAACGATCTAAGGTTTGCCACTGATATCTTTCACGTTCTATATTCACTCCTATATTTATTTCCGTAGGTTCGTGAAATATGCGAAATAATAGCCTCAGGTATACAGCCTTTACAAAATCTAATAGTACTAATACATGTCGGTGAGGAAAAGAAGAACGAATGGGCTCAACATTGGATAACGAGGGGCTTCAGGGCGATCGAAAAGTTACTCTCGGCGAGTGCGGGGAAATACTGCGTCGGCGATGAGATTAGTTTGGCCGATTGTTGTTTGATACCACAAGTTTTTAATGCTAGGAGATTTCACGTCGATCTTAGGCCTTTCCCTATAATCTTACGAATCGATAGGGAATTAGAGAATCATCCGGCGTTTAGAGCCGCTCATCCAAGTAATCAGCCCGATTGTCCCCCTGAAGCTACGAAATAAAGTCTTGCCATTCTGCTGTTTTTGATTTTGTAAAAATTCCTCAAGGTATTTTCATTTCACTTTCAATGTTTTTCGGTTGTTTAAATTTATTAAACATATCACTTTGGTAGCTTTAATGATTTTTTAAGTGATCTTAGTCGACGTAAAACAGTACAAATTAATCTTAATTGCTTGGTTATTGATATTTTTTAAGTAAAATGTATGGATTTATTTTTATATTATTTTATTTTTTAAGGAATTTAGATCTGAATCAGAAACTAATGAATACAAAATAAAGAAAGGTAGAAGTAAGTGAAATGTGCTCTAAGCAATATGATTGAATTTGCTTTAAATATACAGAAATGAATAAATACGTATTGAATATATGCTTTTAGGATATCCAGTTCATTTGGTTAAATAATCGTTCAGTTTCTGATTCTGATTTATCGAATAGAATAGTTGTGAACATATTTGTTTAGTGTTGCTTATTATTATAATTTTTTAAATTTTTATTTTTTGTATGGTATTGATTCTATATACAATCTTTTAAATGTAAATGATTGCATTTCTTTCATAGCAATATATACAGAACAATATTTTTTATATATTTCAGGTCTAGTAGGAAATGCTTTTTAATAAATATGTTTGTACCAAATGCTGAAACTGTTGTGTTTTCCTTTTTCTTTTCTACATAAAGAAGAATCACGGAACTAGTAGGTGTATTGTATAGTAAAATGTGATTTTTGGTGAATCACTTAAAATAGTGGTTTTTGACCTTAAAGAAACCCGTAATCTAGACTGGGCCCGAGAATGCTGCAACATATAAACGAAAAATTAGTTCCTATCGATATTTAAAAAGTATTTTACCCATTATCATTGTTTCTGTAAAGTATTTTCGTGACAAAAGCGCGGTGTTGAGCGTTCCACTCACGTTCCACTGCTCGATAAATGGCCAAGTTGCTTGTAGCTCAAGATCCTTGTTGAGCAGTGCTGCCGCAACTGTACTTTGTCTCCACGACACATCTCAAAAGTTCCCGTTTGTTGGGTCATCTTGTATCATTTACACTGTGTTTGGTCGCACGTCTACCGACAACCAAGTTTTGATTTCGCTTCACAACTAGACTTGGCCCAAAAATGCTGTATTGAAGATCTCAAAAATTATTATATAAAATTTTTATTATTGAATTCATCACAATTGTGCGAGCACGGCATGTTGCGAAAAATTTGGTAACGCTAAATACCTGACAATGTAAAGACATGGCTTGCGTTGCTCAGTTTGCGTCAGTACTACAACTATCATATCGCACTATGAGTGCAATACTATCCCAAATCAAAATTTGGACAATTTCTGAACCATCTGGGATCAACTAGAAATACAATTGTATTTTCAATCACAATTAGTCTAAATGTACTTTGGTAAAACAAATAAAATGTTTATACATCTAATTCTGTTTTTACACGGTTTGAGCATAAAAAATTTTAATTTTTTTACACGATTTTATTTCATTTAGCACGATTCAAAATATTCGGTTTTTTGTGTATACATACATACAAGCAAATTTACTGGTCAGAGCAATTGTAAATAGCACAAATTTAGGAGAATTCCCTTTTTGTGTATACAAGCAAATTTACTTGTCAGAGCAATTGTAAATAGCACAAATTTACGGGAATTCCCTTTTTGTGCATACAACCTATACCTATTCTTTTCGTTAACAACATAGCTGTTTTACATACATACGTAATTGTTTTTAGTTCCTGAACTTGTCATACAGTTAATTTACATTACGTACTTTTAAGCTTAGATAATAACTTTTTCTTTAATAACTATGCTTGTGTAAATACACATTATATACAATGTGACTTAATAAAATAAACATGAATACTTGTTCTTAAAAAATCCTTGTTTTTCACTAATTTTAATAGGTTTTAGAGATAAGGAACCAATCACCTATTTTTGCGTGCGATCAATGTCTTTTTACACGGTTTTTTTCTGGAACCAATCTACCATGTAAAAACAGAATTAGATGTATAGCACAACGGCAGATTTCAATATTACGTGGTGCAAGACTCACATTTCTAAATAAATGCGTTGGTCAAAAACACGGTTATATTTTTCAAAGTGTGCTATTAATTTCTTACGTTTCGTTCGACGTTGTTAACATTTGTAGAGATTTTGTCCAAACTGTTGATAATTATAGTGTGCCCAGTAGTCATGATTTAAACATTGTGACTATTAAATTAGTAAAATTAATGTATCTTATATTAAAAAAATAGAACAAATCCGCTAGGAAGAACGAAGAAAATGAAACTGCTCGAAGTAAGAAAAGCGTTGGAAAAGCTGAGACCTGCACTTATCTACACGATATTACTGAAAATACTCATTCAAACAGGAATGTAATCTTCTATTCGGATAATTGTTGTGGCCAAAATAAAAATAAATATATTGCTGCGATGTAAATGTAAGTTGAGTATTGAATCCATAACTTAAATAGATTTTTAATAATCGGCCACACACAAAACGAAGGGGATAGCATGCATTCCGCAATCGAAAAGGAGAAGAAACGTGTGCTTAAAAGCAGCAATATCTATATTCCTAACTAATGGGTAATAGCAATAGAACTTGCAAAGAAATCTGGAAGTCAATACGCGGTACACAAAGTGCAACAGAGCGATATCTTTGATTTAAAAACATTTCAAACAGTTCTAATTGTAAGATAGGAACAAAATTTCGGAAGTCTTAAAGCAACATCCTGTCGGCATTTTCTATAAAACCAAATTTGAACAAGAGACCTTTCAAAAGATAGTCAGCTCTAAATTACTATTGCATGTTAAATTCAAATTCATCAATTCAAATATGTCGTCTTCATTTAGTTCAGTCTAAAATGAGATGGACAAATAATTAGCATAATTATTGGCAAATAATAAAGAATTAGATTGCTGGATGAGATTTCATTCAATAATAAAAAACGTACCTATATACAAAAACTTTTATTTTTTCCACCTAATTACTTTAAAAACTAATTTCCCTGCTTATCTCACATTCATTTCGATACACATACATCGTGGAAATCTATGCTATTTAGCGGTTACTATCGATATTAAACGTGACCTCCCTAGGTCTTCTGCTCGCCTCTTCTCGTTCGCTTTCCGAAAAATCCCATTCAGATCTATGGACTTCGAAGAGGCACGCGCAAACCAACAGAAACAGCATGCTGATGGCGAATAACGTCCAAAATAAATGGTGCCAGTCTACGTGTTCGCTAAACGCTATTGCGACGATTGTTAAAAAATGCACCATTTCACCTCCGATAAAAATCAGTGATATAATAAAACCGCAAAAATTCGCGGTAATGTCCATGTAGTTTATGCAGAAACTGCAATAATGGGGACCTTTCGCGATTATGGCCGCAACGTAGAATATTCTTGTGAGATAAAAATCGTACGATATGAATGTTGTTGCCAATAGAAAGACGTTCGGAACTACAAATCCTGAAATAGAAATGTATTTAACAGCAAAATTTATTGTGTTGTTGTGGAGGGTAATGCAATCGAGAATTATATGAAAGATCGTAGGTAAGGGTGGTTGAAAAGGGAATGAGAAGTATAGTAGGAAAAACAAAAGGAGACGCGAGAAGTAGATTTGAAATAGGAATGGATTTACCATGTTACAAGAAAGTCGCAACATTGTGGATATATACAGAGATATCAACAATTCCTGTACACCACGTGACTACCAAATTAGGCAACCGAAATGAAAGCAGTTGGTAGTACACTATTGCTTTAAGTAAAATATTGTAGAAAGTGGCGTACTATAAAGCATTAATTAGGATGCGCATTTTTAAAATAAAAAGGAATTGTTTTTACTTTTTCGCTAGATAGATCGTAAGTTTCTATTCTATGCCTCTCGATTTGAGGTTAGATTTGAGTTTAATAATTGCTACAATTTATTTATTCAATTAGTCAGCTGTTGTTACACTAAGAGTAAAATAAATAAATTCCGTTAAATTACAATAAATGTTCAAAATGTGAAATGTTCTGTTCTTTACATAAGTGTATCGTCCTTTTTAAATTATCAAATCTTCTACAGTGATATTTTCAATTGCATGCCCTATAGCGGCTTGTAGCTCATCAATGTTACATACGTAAGCGTTGTCCATACACTGTTTTTAGATAACCAAACAAGTAAAAATCTAGAGGTGTTAAATCCGGTGATCTTGCAGGCAATCTTCCATAAATAATAACACAATCATCATAAAATTGCCGTAGGTATTCCAATGTATCGAATTCAGTATGAGCTGTTGCTCCATCTTGCTGAAAATATCCTTCCATCAATTCATCATTGTGTAACTGTTCGATAAATGGGTGTAAAATATAATTCCGATATCTTTCAGCAGTTACTATATCATTGAACAATATAGGCCCCACAATACGTCGTATTGATAATGCCACCCATGTACCAATTTTTATAGGGTGTAAACTGGTTTCGATAAAAGTATGAATTCTCTGTTCGCCACATTCTATAATTTTGGCTATTCATGTGGCCTGATAAATGGAACCGTGCCTCGTTTGACATACGTAAATGTTTTGTTCAATACATCGTTATTGTTTAGATTCTCACTAAACCACTGACAAAATTGAATACGTCCTGGATGGTCTCGTGGATATAATTGTTGTACCATTGACACTTTGTATTAATGGATATGGAAAATCCTCTTCAAAACCTTTTGGCCAGAAATACCTACAAAATAAGGAAGCATTGAATTCTTTTATAATAAGTAGTGAAATATATTATCATACCTGCCTGAGCAGATAACTTGCATAGACATTTCGTAGCACTTTGCTCTATCCGATGTGGAATGTTATCAATAAAATCTGCACTTAATATAGTTGGCCTACCGGTAGATTTCCCTTTGCAAATGCAATGTTTATTTTCAAAACGTTCCACAAGTCTATTCTTATGACGAGGAAAATATTTCATATGAATTATTTTCATTTGGAAACTTTTTCATGTATTGCTCAATACAAGACTGGAGTGAGTATATTCAAGTCATTATCATTTCGAGTACCGCTTCGAAATTGCGCCATCAGAATGAATGCGTCTTGTTCACTTGTAAACATTTTAAAGTTTAATCCAAAATAATTATTTTTATTTTATGCTATGTGATATTCTACTTACCTTACCTTACGCAGAAATGCGATGAAACGACTGTGTACTGAAAAGTACAGTTCTACTTTAAATGTATGATAAAAAGAATGGAGCGAAAACGTAAAGAATGACAGCAAAAATTGTGAATAACGATTGTACGCCTATGTCAAATGCTAGTACGATTCTTGTGATATTCAAATACCATAAACCTATGAACACAAACATCCCCCAATTAAAAGAAAAGACAGGTCACGTGATGGACAATCATTCTCGATAAGTCTGGCCTTCTATCTCATGGACTTGGAATTTTTTTGATCTGATTCAAGGAAATGTTGAGAAAAATACAACAAGGAAATCAAGGTGACCAAAGGAAGAGGTGTGAAGCGAGGGGACTAAACCGTGTTTAGGTTTACACCTAATTTCTACTTCATAGTCTATAACCATGGAGGACTATTTAGCGTATATTTTGCAAATTTACTCACCAATACACATTGGAATCAGTCGTGTGGTCTTCTTATTCCATCTCAATTGCGTCCCATGGTCGATGATCATGCCAGTGCTAACACTCATCATCCATAACCCGACGATCGCGAACAACACCAGTAAACAGTCAAGTTCCGTCGCCGTACTTTTATAAAAGTCGTAAGTACCTTCAACTTTATGGAACCACCACGCGTACGACAGTAAAGGCAACACCACGATAAACGCGGATGCTTCATGACTTATTTGTCCTATGATCAGAGCCCAAACGCATCTACTCGTTAGTATCCTCTTCAAAGGCGGCATCGTATTGAGAGTGCGCTGTGGAATTTCTTTCTGTAATAACGCCTTTTCTTTCCGAGAAACGTAGGAGTCTTGGGTGTAGTCATCGTAAACGATGATCAAGAATAGGAACGACCATAAAAGTGTAATGGTGCCCCAAAATATATTTACAATAAACCAGCTATGATCGTACTGTATTGCCATCCACGATATCATGTGACCTATTCCGATTCCGAAAGGTTTCCCTGGAAAAATGAAGCCTCCTAGTACCGCTCTTTCGCAAGCTGGGCTCCAACGAGCGACTAGTACAGTTTCTGCTGTTCTAGTAATTGCCTATGAGAAAATTTGATTGTTGTGTTAAGGTATTAGATGATGATCTAGTCAGATTTAATTGCGCGTCATAATTGGAGTTAATATTGTCTTAGAATTAGGAGTGTTAATTAAAGTTTCGGTGTTCCTCTTTGAGGTATCAATATCTCCCATGAAATTTCAGTCCTCTTCCCGGTCAATACCTCGAACTAAATTATAAATATGTCTTACCTGCGTGACTCCTAGACACATCACAAAAAACACAGTAGATGCCATGAAAAATAGGCCGTTATCAAAGGCAAAAGAACGATACCATCGACGCCATAAGCATCCCCGTTAGATAAGGCCCTTTTCCGCCGACTCTGTCGTTCAATACCCCGGCTGGAATCAATGTCAGCACATAGGCGATGTAGAAAGATATTTGTAACATTAGCATTTCCTCTGGTGGTGCGGTACTGGAAGTGCCCTACGAAATTAGAAAAAGGTTTTGGGGTTGAAGATATAGTGGGAATCTATTCAGTAGTGATGAAATAAAACCGCCATTTTAATACGAATTTGTTGGAAATTATAGGTAAATGTTTTAGCTTCCTGTTCTTCGTTGTTAAAAAGACCACACAGCATATCTTTTTGAACCAATACTTTTGGTTATTCCTCATCACTCCGTTTGATGTTTCCACTGCTAGCAGCGCATTAAACCTTTTTACTCATGAATATTCACATGAACTCCAATGAAATCTAATTTTTATGGAATACTCGCTTTTCTGATTTGGATTTTTTCGCAAAAACTTTCAAAACTAAATTTGTCTAGTTAACTGCTCAAATATTTGGGTTCCAATGTGGATGATCGATAATGTCTAATAATAGAGCAGAACCAAACCTCTTTCGCCGAATGTCTCTGTTGATTTTATTAACCAGTTTGTGGATTTGCTGTATGATGTTCCATGATGTTTTTTGTAATCAGGTATAATATTCCTAATTTCAACAATGTAGAGTATTCCCGTGATTAATAGCTTTTCAAATACTTTCATCACACTTACATCACTGCCAGCTGGATTATTGGAAGGTGTGAAGTGATATCATTGGCTGGCTTTCCAGGTTTTAGCAACAGGATGAATTTGTGTCACTTTCCACTGATTTGGAACATGACCATATCTGATGATAGCATTTGAAATTTGAGTAAGAGCTTTAATGAATGAATATCGAAGTTTTTGTAGTATCTTACCCCTAATTAAATCAAACCAGGGCGCTTTGTTTGAATTTATTTTCCATTTTGGACGCAGTAATCTTCCTCATTAGCAAAGATATCTGATACAGTGTTTCCAAACTTTGTTGAATCTTTCTTTTTTCTTCTCAAGATATTTCACTAGGGAAAGGTTGGAAAACGTTAGTCAAGTGCCTAGAAAAGGCTTTTCTTTATTATCTTTGGTTATTATATTTGTGAAATTTGTGTTTGTGGTCTTCTTACTTCTCTACTAGCTTTTCATAATAAATAGTTGTCTTTATTTGGTGGTAGTTGTTTCAGATAACTTTGTATACCTTCATTCTTTGTTCTGAACATCAATTTCTGAAGTGCTTTAGTTATTTTATTTTAATCCGTTTTGTTGTTGTTGGGTCATTCCATGTCAAATCAATCAAAAAGAGGCAAAAATTTTCTCGACCCCCTCCGATTTCGATGAAATTTGGTGTACGTGTTATACTAATTAAGAAATTGACAAATACAAATTTTTAGCCCCTAAGTTGACAGGGGCCGAAAATACGGAGGGCAATAATTTCCTCCAAAATCTCCAATTGACGACACTCTTGCACCTTCAAAATTCAATATCTTCGGTTCTATTGTAGCTACAGAGCCCAATCATTTTTTTTTAAACTCTACAAGACTACTCTAACCAAAAATTTTTGAAAAACAAATGAGGGGTACCTCCCTAATTTAAAGGTTGTGGCAAGCGGTGGGCGAAATGGGGGAATGTATCCGCCGATTGCTTTTGAAACTTGGGATTCTCAAAGAGTAAGTCCTAAAGAGCATATCCTGAAATTTTTATCATGGGACAACAATGGGATCAATGGGAAAGTGTTATTTTCTGGGTTGGAAAAGAGTCAAAAATAAAACAATTCGATATGTGTTTGACGTGAATTTTTTATTATTGAAAAATAAAAAACAGTACAGTTTCAGTAAAAACTTACAGTTCAGTAAAACGTACAGTTTCATTAAAAAAGCCACTGAGACACAAATTAAATATTTTTAATTATTTCAGCACATCTTCAGGTATTTTAATCCCGGAGGCAACTTTGCTCTCTCTCTCTTGCTTTGGGTACTTTCTTGGATGTTTGTTCTACTTCCTCCCTTTCTTGCAGCTCATCTACAACTACTGACTCAACACTTGGTCCTGCTTCTGCCTCATCCTGACCTGCTGAAGTTTCACTAGTTGGAGTTTCAGACTCCACTCTCTCTAGCTTTCTGCCTCCACCCAACAATTTTCGACACTTATCACACACTTTGCCATCTGCCACCACACTGTCTTTAACGTCTAACATCCAGTATTGAACAGGTCTGACTGATCGGCGGACACTTGAATGATTTGGTAATTTGTAAGGGTTACAGCAATAAAGTTTCTTTTCCGTTGTATTTCAATATATACATTAAAAAATTTTTATCGGGTAATAATGAACACTTAATAAACGACGCTGTAAAAACTGTATTCTATATTAACAAAAGAATCTTTCGTTGAAGATAGTTTGTAAGACACTGACTGTATTTATCACTATTAACAATTTAAGGACTAAATATGAAAATCTTACAACTAATACAGGATGGTAATTACTTGCAGCAAACACATGTGCATAGGTAACGGGCTATTTAAGCGGGTCGTTTTTCCTAATTAAGGTTAACTTAATGTAATATATTCTTTGAATTGCTTAAGGTTTTATGATAGGTAATAAAAGAAAGATATTCACAAACAATTAAACTAGAATTACGATAAGGTTTCTCCTAAAGAGACCATCAATTGTAAGTAATGTGATTAATTAAAATAATATATATATATATAATATATATATATAATAAAAATAGTTGTACACTCGTGTAGAGTAGAACCTGCAAAAATGCGCACATTTGATACATATTGGGGAATTCCTTAATTGGATTTCTCATATGTACAAACATCAAGCATACTACTATATATAGACGTAAGTCGATAATGGAAACTAGTTCTCACTAAAGTTGCACTGATGATGATGCGAAACGCGTCTGCAAAGGGTGGGAGGTAGTTTTCCAATCATATTACTTATATATATATATATATGCATCTGTTGGTCGGATGTGGAATTTGGGTTTTTAGTAAAAACATTAAAAATTTGGCAACACAAGTAATTTATTTTTCCCCGTTTATAAATAACAAGCACGTTGCGAGCAATCCCATTGTTGTCCCAAGATAAAAATTTCAGGATATGCTCTTTAGGACTTACTCTTTGAGAATCCCAAGTTTCAAAAAATCGGGGAATACATTCCCCCATTTCGCCCACCCCTTGCCACGACCTTTAAATTAGGGAGGTACCCCTTATTTTTTTCAATTTTTTGTTTGTTATAGTAGTCTTGTAGAGCATATTAAGAGCTTTAAAATAGAAAAAGCATGGCCTTTGTAGCTACAATAGGACCGAAGCTATTGAATTTTGAAGGTGCAAGAGTTTCGCGAGTTGGAGATTTTGGGGGAAATTGTTACCCTTCGTATTTTCGGCGTCTGTCGATTTAGGGGCTAAAAATTTGTATTTGTCAATTTTTCAGTTAGTATAAAAACTAAACCAAATTTTAATAAAAAACGGAGGGGGTCAAGAACATTCATGATTTATTTGACATCGAATGACCCTGTTATCATTCCTGCTGCGTTGTCAGGAGCGATGAATTTTTTTCTCATTTTTTTCCCCTGAAGTATTTGAGGACAATCTTGTTTTTGTTAATGTTAGTTGACTTCGTTATCTCACAATCGAGACTCAATGGCGAAATGTGATCTTAAAAGTAGTGTTACCCAAAGTTAAGCAGTGAGGTTTCTTTCGTTTTGTGTTTTCCTCAACTGAGGATGAAAACCTAACTGTCGAAATACTTATTTGAAGTTTTCCAAAATATGTGCGAATTGCAGCTCCTTAATAACTTTAAAAAACATAATTTGCTTCCACAAATAAGTTATCACCCAATGAAAAGCAAAAGTGTCCCCCAATCGTGTAAAAATGGAAAGGACGCAGTATACGGATATTAAAAAACTGGATATGTGGGTTTGAAATTAAAAAAGATCTCACGAAATTTTAACCATCTCATTATTACCAAAACAAACTGCTTACGGGATGCATATTGCTAATATTGACAAAATTGATTGTGAGTATATTTCAACGATTAATTTAAACTGACCCGAATTACGGGTCCTAACATTTGTTTTATTTTCCTATTGGCTCATCTGACAGTGCACAAGACAGATAAAAATGGAAGAAAATCTGGAAAAGAACACGCCGATACACCCACTAAATTCCACCAACGTCCACCATAGAAATGTAGAAAGGTTTTAGAACTAACAATAAGTAAAGTATGAGGACATTTTTGATATAAAAAATTGTGCAATGGTTGTACAGCAGACTACATTGCAAGATGTTCTACTTTTTATTTATTTGTTATTTTGATTCTTTCAAAAATTTTTTGAAAGTAATTTTCTATAAAAAGAAAAGACTTTTACATTTTCCACCCCAGTTTAGATATCTCTAAGTATTTCGTGATTCTCTTCGTTGAAAATCGCAGCTAAATTTTTATGCTTTCCACACAAGTTAGTATATCAGTTTTTCATTAACTATTGCAAAAGCAACAACGATGTCCAGACCTCTATCCTCTTTTTTGATTGTGCAGATAAATTCTAAACATATTTTCCTTAATTGACAACAAATAACTCCCGCAATTGAATATAATCTTTTAGGATTTACACTTATTTTCTTGGTAAATTAAGCATCTTTTTGATTCGCTTTTATATCAAGGGCTCATTAGTAAAAAGAAGTTGGAAGTCCATCACGAGTATTTACAAACAAATTACCTGCAATATGATTACAGTTTGAAAAATTCAGAATAGTTTCTATTGTTCTTTTTTTTTCCCGTTTCGATTTGCTTTTCGAAATAGTCTGTTCCTATTAAGTCATCTGATCGACATTATAGGATGCATAAAATAATAATAAACAGTAAACGTACATTATGCGTGGTATTTCGTTTGGAATCAATCAGATCACGCTTTTGGAGAAAATCCCTTTTAGCTACCAGCAGTCTATCCGTACTACTCCACAATCCGTTGATCATTATCGAACCGAACGTGCAAAACATTATAACAGATATCCGTTGGGGAATACCTTTTCAGCCAAAAAAGAGAAAAATTGATTACGTCGCCATTTTATAACTTAGTAGATACATACTTTTGCGAATTAAAGCCTTACTGCAACATCGCCTTATTTTCGCGAAGGATATCTTAGTCATATAGTCATTTATCTTGTCACTTTTACTGCCAGCGTTCTGACAAGATTTTCAGTTTTGACAATCATTACTCAAATTCATCTGTGATTGAGTTTTGAGCGAGGATTCCAAAACGAAGCGCGATAACTTTCGTAAACAAAAAACCGTTCACAAAAGGTGAATATGTCGCATGCGAGTATGTCGTTAGGAAATAATTTCCAAATCAGTTCGAATCAGTCAAAAATCAGTCAGAATAGTCGATGTTGTTGTCAAAGATTTGAAATAGGATACCTGCTGCATGGTACGAATACGAATAGAATGGTTATCTCTGAAGGAAGTATCTAGTTGTAAAAACAACAATTGTTGCCTTGAGGTGGTTTGGCCAATTCAACAGCAGGCGAAAGCTGTTTTTCAATACGTTGGATACCATTGAAGTGTAACTTTACAATCAAATTCCTCTTTAAAAATTGGTAAATCCATTGAAGGACTTCTGCGACTCAAAGGTTTCAGTTCTTTTTATTATCCGTGGAATTGGTACTAGAGGGGTGACTGATACACTTCGTCCCTTTTCATGTATTATACCCCTTGCTACCGCTACATATTCTTCTCAAGTTTACATGGCTGCAAAAACCCGATGATATTGGATGGAGTCAGTCAGTTTTCAGTTCTATTTATTCTCGGTGGAATTCAGAAGTTTTGTGTTCTTGGTACTAGATGGGTGCCAAATACATTCCGTCGCTTCTCGTGTATTATGCCTATTCCTACCCACGTATTGAGCTTAACACAAGTTACATATCTTTCTGAAGTTTATATGCTCGCAAAACTCCACGATCGTAAGTGGAATCAATGATGGAAAATTCCTAAATCTGTTGGTGTTTCAGATGTCAGATCCGTAGGTGGTACAATTTGCAGCACATTTCAGAATGTATTACCGCTTCGTATTGGACTCCTTGCAAAATCTTGAGGTATTACTATTAATTACAATTATTACGTGTAGGTGTCTATTCAATCTACAATATCCGGATAGGACAGCCGCTAGGCTTCTTAGTTAATTCTTATTGGGGTTCCTGAGAAAACTTTCAGTCTTTGTCAGCCCCCGGATGTTTCCCTGGTGCTTTTCCTTATACTGCTCTTCTTTCCTCCTTGGCATTTCACGAAGTAAATGCTTACTTAGTCCACAAACGGACTCGAGTCCTATGAATGATGATGATGATCACTCCTTTGTTAACCTATGAATCGCTTTATTGCCTTCTACTCCAGCGTGACTTGATATCCATTACTCCTAAATACTTTCGGCAATATTTCATTTGGAGTCCATCAAAGTGTGATTTTCCAACTCTGACAATGGGTTAAAAATTGAGAAATTCATTGAAGGACTTCTGTAACACAAAGGTTTCAGTTCCTTTTATTCGCCGTGGAATTCAGACGATTCCTTAGAGTTAATACTCGACGGGGTGGTACTTGCTACTGCCGTCTCAAGGTGAACTCAAGCTACGGTTCTTTCTCAACTTTGGATGCTCGCAACAACTTAAGATCTTGAGTGGATATATGTATAGCACGACAGGTCGTATAGGCCAAAGACTTGATTGATTACTGCCCTCCATTCCACCCTGTTCTTACCCTTTTCCTCCCAGTTTCTAATTCCCATTGTTTTAAGGTCCTCTTGTACCGTATCCAGCCATCTTGACCTCGGTCGTCCTCTTCTCTTTTTCTACTTACCCTTCTCCGCAGTCTTCGGTGTTCTTCCTTCAGGGAGCCTTATTACATGATTCAACCATCGAATACATTGGGACTTTACCAGAGCTATAATACTGGGTTGCCTATACATGTCCATTATCTTACTGTTAGATCTTCTCTCCCACATCTTACTCTCCCACACTTCACAACGATTCTTGTCCTGTTCTTTTAATATGCACACATCACATCCACAAATAACAACCAGTCTTATTAATGTTAGATATACATGCACTTTAGCGCTTTGCGACACACTTTTAGACTTTAAGGTACTTAAAAGCTCCCTGCACAGCTATTTCCCTTTGTAAGTCTATCACTTATTTTGTCACTTCTGTCTACATTACTTGTAAGGGTAACACCAAGATAACTAAAACTCGGAACAGGATTAAACATGTAACTTGTTCCATGTATGGTACTTTTTATTGGGTGGAGTTAGTGATGGTAAATTCTCATCCTAAAACTAATCCCAGGTGTCATATCTTTAGGTGCTACAATTTGCAACACTCTTCCAGAATGTTCTGCGTAGTCTTAACTATTTCCTAGCAAAATTTAGAGGTGCTGTTATTAACTACAACTATTCCGTGTCCATTCAGTTTACAGTGCCCGGGTGATATACCGTCGGATCCTTACAAGGAAACTGTCCCAACCCGGGGACATCGATTTGAATGAAACTTTGCTAAAGTGGAGACCCTTTAGAACTATGAAAAACCTCTTTGTCCGTTTCTGCAAAAAGGGACTTAAAGGGGGTAAGATGGCGCACTGAAAATGGGGATGATTTGGTTTTTCTTCTAAATTATTCAACAATTGCTGAAGATAAAAGAGGAGAGATGCCACGGGACACCCGACAAGAGCGAAGCTCGTTACGCATTTGATGCTTATTTGAATAAAAGGTAAAATTTCATAATTGAATAAACAGTGTATAAAGAAAAAGTATTTCATTTCGAAACCGATGGTAAATAAGTTGAAGTTGAATTTGAAGTAAATTCGTGTCCGAATAATAAGAGCACTATATAATGGGGGAGATCCAAACGTTTGGGGGTATGTGCGAGCGAGAAAGAACTAATCAAAGAAGGAGGATAGAAGAAAAGCGTCTAACTGACCATTTCAATCGTCTCACTTTTTCCCAGTTAACTCTCGTCGCAGAACCTCCCTAAAAGAGCTTTGCTTTAAAAAGATTGGTGTTTGCGGAGGTATTGCGTTTTAAAAGCGCTATTGGAATACGCACAAATACCTTGTTTCAGGGTGAGAAAAGGTCATTTGAAGACATTTAGCCTCTGTTAGCTCGGGAAAGTTTGCCCGATTCTTTTCCCTGTACCACTCTTCCCCCTTTCTTAGCATCTAACAAAATCAAAGCTCACTTAGCCGACAGGTGGACTCGCGTTCTATGAATGGTGATGGTAATCCCTGCTTTGTTAATTTATCAACTGCTTCCTTGCCTTTTATTTCGACGTGATCTAATATCCATTGGCAAGGATACCTTGTTATATTTTGTCAGAGTATTAAGTTTCTAGCGCCATTCCTAGAGGGGACTCGGATTGATGGTCTGTCAGTTCGATATTTGAATAGTTGCTTGACTATTAGTAAAAATGGCAATGTTCAGGTTCCTATAGTTTCCTCTGACATCTACATCAGCACATATCCATAGAGCAGGAGTTCTCAACCTTCTCGTTATAAAGGACCATTTAACACATCTTTTTTGTCTTACCATGGACCACGAACTATTTGGCAGTATAGTATTAAAGTAGATACACAAAAAAGATAATAGGTAATTAAAACATTTGAAAAGAAAGTTGCACAAGTTACACTTTTAATGTGATATTTTTGTCTGCCTGTTCTTCACCAACTGCTGAATCCTTGTTTCACTGCTGCTAAAGACCAAATGCATGTAGGCTTTAGCATCCAAGCATTTCTATTTGTATTTTTAATCGTCAAAAGTGCTGAGAAACCTTGCTCACATAAAGTAAGGTAACCTAAAGCAGTTCTTTGAATTTTAGGATAAGAAACTGCAAGTTCGCTTCAAAAATCTTCAAGATCAATACCTGCTTCAAACAAATCTTTGCAATTCCTGTAGTGTTGTAACTTAATTACTACTTCTTGAATTTCATCGGACACCACGGATATTTTGACAATGAGAGGATTGCGGATTAATTTCCCAATACCCTTTTCTTCACAATCAGGGCAATAACGAATTCTTGGATTTCCTATTTCAATTCATTTACACTGCTCTGCAATATTTGGGTTTAATGTTTCAAAAGGTGAGAAGGTGTGTTGTCTTTAACATTATTTAACCAAAGATCGATTTCAGAGACAAACGCGCTAAGTTTATCTTGACATGCGAATATGTTTTCTGCGTCTTATAATTAAATATTTCGAGTCTTGCAGCTGAATATTTAATTGATTTAGCTATGCAAAAAATCTAGGAAATAAGCCAAATTTATTTGAAATTTGAGGTCTCAGAACTGATCCGACAACTTCTTTTTTCCCCTATTATGTAACAATATTGTAACTTCTTCGTTGAGCTCGTACAGTCTCGCCAATATGTTTCTGCGTACTTCAGAGCGGAAAAGCGAGGTTTCGTGTTTAGAGTCCATATCACAGCACATTTGAACTGAGTGCACTACTTTTAATATAATTCACAATTTTAATAGTAATTTTTATCGTTTCGCAAAACCATTCCGAAAGAGTTTTGGCGGCCAAAGTTTGGCGCTGAAAACTGCAGTGAGATGTTACCGCTGATGCATTTATATTTTCTATTAAAGCTCCAAGACCAGAGCGCGAGTCAAGCATAGCAGGAGCGTCGTCCGTACAAACTGCAGGGAACTCTTTCCACATAATACCATGTTTCTCAAAATAGACACTTATTATTAAGGTTTGATAAAAGAGTGGATTATCATTAAGAAGCGTAAACCGTAATGACGCCGTTACTTCTCCGAATTTGAATATCACGCCATGCACGTCGTAAGTGGAGAGAAAAACCGGTTTATTCTACTTACCGATAACATGTCATTCACTCTTTTATCTTCTTCTTCTTCTTCTCGTCAATCCTTATGCCTTTCAGCGTCGGATTATTTTTGGATCTTACGACGATTTAATCCATTCTTTCCATCGTGTCCGGTCTGTACTCATTCTTCTCATTTCTGCTATGGTCTTCCCTCGCTTTCGTCCTAATTCGTTGACTCTGTTAATCCATCTTTTCCTTGGTCTTCCCTTTTTTCTTCTCCCGTTATTTTTGGCTTCTATTATTTTCTTTGTTAAACTCTTTTGTTCCATTCTAATTATGTGGCCGTACCAATTCAGTTGACATTTTTCAATTCTTTTTAGTATATCTTCTTGATTTATCATATTCCTTATCTCTTCGTTTTCTATTCTGTCCATTTTTGTTTTCCACACGATCTTTCTCAAAAATTTCATTTCCATAGCTGTTATTTTACTTTCGTGTTTTTGCTGTATTGTCCAGGACTCACTTGCGTACATTATTGTGGGGGCTACTACTGCATTGTATACTATCTGTTTGATCTTGGGTTCTATTTCTTTTTTCCAAAGATGGTTTGATTCAGAGCGTAGTATATGTTTGTGGCTTTCCGTCCTCTTTTGCTATGTCTAGATCAATTTTTCCATCCTTCGATATAATAGTACCTAAATATTCGTATGCGTCGACAATTTCTTCTTGTTTATCGTTTATTTTAATTATTAGATTACTGGGTGGCTCTTATTATTATTTATCACCATTAGTTTGCTTTTTTCTACGTTTATTTCCATCTTCATCTTTTCTATTTCTTCTGTCCATATTTTTGTTAATTTTTCCATTTTCACATAACTGTCAGCTATTAGAGCCAGATCATCGGCGTACAGTAATGCATCCATGGCTACAGGTTCCAGTCTGTTATATCCTAACAGTGTCTTCACAGTTTCGGTGCGTTTCCTCGTATTTTGCAGGATTCTGTCCATTACTATAATAAATATTAATGGACTTAAGCTGTCTCCTTGTTTTATTTCCACTTACATTTCAAAATCTGCTGATCTTTTTCCATTCACTTGTACTATCCCCCTAACCTGACGGTATAGACTATTGATTATTTGGCGCATTTTTCTTGGAACCTCTAGTTTCTCTAGACAGATATCTATACTCCCTCTATCTACTGTATCGAAGGCTGCTCGCAAGTCTATGAAATTGAAGTAGATTTCCTCCCCTGTCTCAATTTTACGTTCAATGATGTTTTCAATCACTCTTTTATCAAATCTTATTTATTACATTCATAACCTTACAATTGAGAATCTTGAGTCGTAGTTTCCATTTCAAAACTTTGGGGACCACTGGTTCAGAAACACTGCCCTATAACGTCACTCTCCCTTGGAATACAGTGAGGTAATTTCCCATCGGCTCGTAGTGTTTGATATGGAATCAATATACACTTCCCTTGTTCCTTTAGTGATTTTAGATTTGACTGTTTGTGATCTGAGGTGGTTTTTAGTGGCATCTTCGCAATGGCCCTTCTCACTCTATTGTTTGGGGCAGTCTTTCCCAAAATTGTACTTCCGATTTATCCACTCAAAGGCAATATCATCTAAGTGAAGGTTCGTCTTTCGTGGCTGCATGGAAAATTTGGAGGATTGATTTCTCATTGTAATTTTTAAATGTCGCTCTGATTTTCGACAATTCAACAAAAAGGTAATGTATCAAATTCGTCCTACATCAAATTGGAGCCATACACATTGTCGTTGTGCATTTGTTTTTGGAAGTACAGCATCTTAACGGGCAAGTTTTAGTAATTTGAGACTATGGGTTAAAGAAGCAGGGATATAATTCTTTTATAATGCTTAGGAAGTAGCAGTTCCAATCACAAAAAGTTAATTTACAAAATGACCTTTCCTCTAGGATTGACTTAAGAAATGTTCAGGAAGGTTTGCTTTCCCTAGATTTATTATACCACACGAGTTAATAGTTTCCCAAATACCTACTTCAGCATATTTGAGATCAAATAACGAAACCAAACCAATTTCGTGCTTTTTCAGGGCACAATAGATTTGAAGGACCATTGTACCTTTAAGGATCTCAAGTCTGGATCCCTTTTCTATTGGTCGTTATCACAATTTCCGCGCTATCACCTGCGTAGAAAATTTGGAGGGCCGACTATCTGACAGGCGCAAAATTTGCCGAATAAAATTCTCACATCGCTCTGTGCGAGCGATAGTGTAACACGCGCGCGTCTAGTTGTCCGACGAAAATCGCCTTTTCGAAGAGTTCGTAGCGTTTTACAATTGATTTCGAAAGTTCTTCTTTTCATTTCGTTTTACCCGCCGAAAACTTTCTGGGATGTAAGCAGGAACAATTAATGCCTAACAATATACTTTTGAATTAAACAGGTAAGTGTTAAATATTTGTATTACTTTTCCGCAATGAGCCTTGATAATTGTAAATTATATATATTTATTGTTACAAATGGTTATTTACATTTCAAAAATGTTCACGTTCCTACGCGCGTCGTCGGTTTGTTTATTTGTTTACCTGGTCGCGTGAAAGACGGGAGAGAAGTTCTTGACGGATCGTTTTGAAGCCAATGTTAAAGTTAAAAGTTATCGTCGCCTTCAAGAAATTGTAAACGCTAAATAATAAATCAACAACGGCGTATTTATAGTAGAAATTATCGACTTGCGTTTATTTTAAAAGTATAAATTGGTTCAAGTGGTGTAAAGCGTTACGATCGCGCTTTTGTGACTATGTACAACACATTATGGTGATAACGTTGTCGTATTTTAAATTGGATAATTATTCTTTAACTTTTTACCAGTTCACATAAACTGTTCCAAAACTAATTTTCGAAAGTTCCTAGTAAAAATAAACCAGAAGAAGTATTTTTGGGTAATTTTGAACGTTCCCAGAAAGTAAACTGATCAATTAATCCTTTTCGTTCAGCTTCGAATACATCGTTACAACATTGAGTCGAAAGCCTTGTAAACCCACAAGTCCTCTGGATAATCATCAACAAGTTCTTCAAGTTTTCTGTTAAAAAACTTTCAAGGCGTGGAAGTAATTAACTTTAACGGTTTTCGGTAACAATCTCTAAAGCCACGGGTCAGAGATCCATCTCCTTAAAAATGTTGTAGTTAGGTCTACGTTTAAGAAACACCCACTTTATTAAAATTTTCCGAATTTATATACAACAATTTCTAAATGCTTTCGATTAGGGCAAAATATTTTAGACGCTTGATAATTACTTTGATAAGACCTAAGTTCATTATTTGAAACGAAATATTAATTTCTCTTGCTTATTTTGAAAACCAAACATCTCGAAGACATTATGCTCAAAAGTCTAGGTAAGATGCAAAGTTTCCTTCGATTTCTTCTAAATGTAGTGGAAAACTGGTCTCGGACAAAGTTTAGTCAGTTTAAAGAGATTTAATCCCGAAGCTTTTGTAAAATGCGAAAAGGAGGAGGCGTCGAGATTGAACTTCATATTTAAGGAAATTTTTTACTTAGCTACTATTTAAATGTTTGATATTGAATTTGGACGAAGAAAAATCTAAATTCACCAATTCGGTTTAATACTGTAATAATTTCATCATAATTTTTGGGAAAGAAAATTGTAGTAGTTTTCCGAAAAATCGACTATGGTTTGAAGAAGTTAATTAAGCAAAGTGCAAATATTTCATCGTCAGTTGAGGCATCCTTATATTATGCAATAACAACTAAGGCAAAGTGTCTAATTCAAATGATTAACGATCACCAAAGTTTGTAGCTTTTGGAAAGGGATGGGTTTTCGGCTGACGCAATTTTTAAGCAAAATATTCTTTTTAATTACGATGAAGGATCAGACACGAAATTACATCCGATGCCTAAGGAACGGGTATACATTTACAGGAAAAATATCTCTTTTGAACAGAAAAAAACGTACATTTATCTATTTTTCCAAGTTTTTCACAACGTGTGATGAACTTTTCTTCCACATTTCCATAGTAATTTTGCCCAATTTCCTTTAACCATATAAGGACTGCTTTCTTCACTTCATCATCTTTAGCGGAACACTTCTCTCTCAAGTCTCGTTTGAGAAGACTAAAAATGTGGTAGTCACAAGGTGCCAAATCAGAGCTGTAAGACTTCCCATTTGAAATTTTGGAGCAACTCCTGGGTGACATGTGCTGAATGAGGAGTAGCGTGAAGAAGAAAGACATCATCACTCAATTTTCCGGGTCTTGGATCTTTAATGGCATTATGCAATTTCTTTTAAAAGTCGTATAGTCCGATGCGGCATCTATTGTTATTGTAAAACTGAAAACCACTTGAAATCGACCTGTAGCATAACATTTTGAATTTGTCGAGTTGTTTTCATTTGGCTGAAATACGTACCTGGATTTTTTCCCGAAAGGCGTGGTAAGGGAAGTTGGAAGAAACTAAGTTTAAGGACATGATTATCAGATTAATGTCTTCTTCCCTATTTTGACAGTTATTCCTTCGATCATTTGCTGTCTTTCGCCATATCTTTCATTTGATTTTATTTTACCTTCAATCCATTATTTGCTTTATTGTTGCAGTGTGTTTTTCAGTAATGAGCTTTATTTTTCCTGGAAATCAGACAGACAAATTTATTACTAACTAGCTGACCCGGCGAACGTCGTACCGCCTTAGAATTAATAAATGTTGTCTTAAGTTATTACCTGAGTTTTATTAACTTGTTTATATTAAGATAAAATTAATTAAGTTGAATAAAAGTTCAGAAAGGAGCAAATTCACGTGGGAGCAAAGCATTTGCTTTATTGAATGTAACTTTCTGTTAAAGTATTTGCTGAATGGGTTGCACTCGTGTCGATTATCTTCATTGAAGCACCTTGTGATATACTGTATTTTGCGACTTTATCTATAGTCGAAGCGTTGAATTGTCGTTCGTGTGTTCTAGCGAGGCGTTTATTTGTTCTGATCACGACTTTATAGTCATCACTTGGCATGCGATCCAACGCAGTTTTGAACAACCGAATCAATGCATGATTTGCTGCACAT
The DNA here is from genome assembly GCA_038088585.1 of Chrysina gloriosa. Classification (NCBI taxonomy): domain Eukaryota; kingdom Metazoa; phylum Arthropoda; class Insecta; order Coleoptera; family Scarabaeidae; genus Chrysina; species Chrysina gloriosa. The sequence continues at coordinate 51,569,559 of CM076088.1, forward strand.
TTTGAAGAATTTCTGTTTTTGTTATTGATCGTTTGACGCCGATCAAGTTGGTCCTCCATATTGGCTATGAAGTAAATTTGTAACAATTTTATGCTGTGCGTCTTCAACCGGTTGTAATGATCTAGTTCTAGGGTGAATTTGTTCTTGTATTTGTATAGTCGAAAGGGAAGTGATAATTAGTGATTTATGATTACCAAAAATGAAGGTTACTCTCTTATTAACAAACATTACCTTGAATGTCAGACTGAATCCGCGCTCTTGAATATATTTGCTCCAAATGAAGTCATTTGGAAACATGCGTTGTACCTTTAAGCGTTCGAAAGAAAATGTCGTGATTCTTGAGCTTCGCCACGAAGCAATGAATGCAATGGCTCAGGTGGGGTTGGCAACAATGGCAATTTAATCTTTCCACTGAGACAACACAATCCAGGCGTTTGTCCAGCGAACTTCAATGCACCACAATGGACGCACATAACCTGCATAGGGCCAATACTAACGAAAGGGTGCGAGCTGTAGTCAATTGTGCAATCGTATTGAAACACTGCTCGATTCAAATTAACACTTGAAAGCTTTCTTCTTGCGGGTCGACGTTGTCCGTTATTTATTATTTATGTTTCTTACCGTTTAAACCTTCCCTGAACTTCCACAAATATTTCAAGATTAAAATTAGCCAAACCGGTCCAGCCATTCTCAAGTTTTAGCGAGACAAACGAACAGCAAATGATTTATATATATATATATATATATATATATATATATATATATATATATATATATAGATTCTAATGAAGATTTCCTAAAATGTGACACATCGTGTCACTTGAACTGTATCTAAATTATTTATTGTAACAGTCAGAGAAATTGGCCGGTGTGAAGTCATTAAACATCCGTTTGGTCACAATCTCATTGTCAGTTCGCGAAATAATAGTGGCAATTCTACAACGTCGAATACGAGATTATGAGATACACTGTCAATGCGAGATGGGGATTTCTGTACCTGATACTGTGAGCGAATTAATGTCTGTTGGGACCCGACCGATCAATTACTCTGACCGTGACTGATACAAAGCGAATCACCAAGATTTATATCCTACAATTTTTCTAAAAGGAGAGATCTGAAGTTATTTCAATACGACGCCATTTCGTGCTACATCCTCCCATAGTCTCTAGAATCTATTATTGATTCAATACTTTGGTAGTTTAAAATAAGAAATATCAACAATAAGCAGCGATTGGAGAAGATAAATTGGGTAGTATCCAAATTACTAACGGTAACGACAGTTTGTAGCTTTTATGAAGAGACGGTCTTTGCTTAAAGTCACTTTCAGGAAAAAATAATTTCGTAAGGCATATTCTTAAGATTCTCAAGTCCAACTGTTCAAACCTTTGAAGAAGAGATCTGAGGTTATTTCAGAATAACGCCATTTTGTGCTGCATCCTCCCGTCATTTTCAGGTTCTATTTGTGAATCAATATTTTGATAGCTTAAATCAGTATCAAGCAGCGATTGGATAAAGTCAATTGGGTAGAATACAAATTACTAACGCTAATGGAAGTTTGTAGCTTTTACGAGGAGAAACGTTTTCGTTAAAAGTTATTTTCAGAAAAAATATTATTGGTAAGAAGGCTCGCTCATTTTCCTTCGATTTCCAAGTCGAGCTGTTCAAACGTCGGTCGAATTTAAAGCATACTATGGGCCAAGCAAAAGAAAGCTTTAACAAGTCAATTATCTACGACATAGTGTTTCATACTTTAAGGACCGACATAATCCTTTTCAGTAGCGCTCTCTTTTTGAAATACACTTCCGAAATACAATTACACAAAACTTCAGCCACTAAAGTGGTACTGTTCTTTAGTACCAATAATCCTCCGGAAATAGAATTGAAGGTGGTAGAATAAAAATTAGTTTTGTTTAATTTGATTTGTGATAGCACGGCCAATCCACCGTTAATATATGTATTGGGAACAATGGGTAATTTGCGCGGAAGTCCTAGAACATATTACGGAATCTCAAAGTTCCGCGGAACAACTTTAAATATCTGCTGCTCTAAGGAGTCTAAATAGAGCCGTAATCTTTGAAAAACATAACTTTGGATTTTGCTTCAAACGGATTGGTAGTAAAGTAAATTTTCAAGGGAATTGTTTTTAAGATGTCCATATATTCTAAATCTTTCTTAGAAGGAGAGTGACTAAAGTTATTTCGAAATTATATCGGTGCGTTACGTGTTCCCTTACATCGTTTAAGATGTGATCTTGAACGGATGACGTAGTTTAAACTAAGAAATAACAGTAACAACTGAGGTTAATGAGAAGCAAAGATGGTATGGTACAAAATCCATTTCGATACAATCTAAATTATAAATGACAACCAAAGTTTGTAAAGGAAAAGATCCAACAAAATTATATTATTGTCTTGATGATTCCAAAAATATCTGGGTTTTTTATCGTAACAGCTCTAGCTTTTGAGATATGGGCTAATTGAATTTAGTTCTGATAAAAGGCAAACATAATGAAATAATGATATCTTTAGAGATCAAGATTGAAATTCCGTAGCTAAAGTATCACGAGTTCTGAAAAAACGGTAAGTACGAAGAACATAAGTGCGTGGGTGATTTGTGTCGATCTGAAAATGGTAAACTTCCTCCTTGGATATACAAAATATCTTTGTTTTTTATGTCTGTGGAACAGCAGAGGTAAAGATCAATATTTCTTTAACAGAAATTGCGCTTTAAGAAACATAATGATTCAAGAAAAATAAAATGTAATTAACGAATCTTCGGTTACGAGAGAGAGAATCATATTTCCACCCTTATATACTGGGTTAGAACTTATGAAGCAATTTGTGAAGGCTTCAAAAGCGAGATGGACTTAAAGTTTCGCAATATCCCGCATCAATGAATGAGATTGAATCTAATTTTAGGTGTACATTTGTTCAAGTTACGTATTTACCTTGTGAAATAACTACCTTACTTATTATTATTATTTCTTGTTTTTTTCAACTGGTAGTTGGCACAAATGGTAATAGTAATAACGTAAAATGTGCATACGTAAGTTAATAAATAAAGATGATTTTGTTCTAAAAGGGTTCTAAATCGGATGGCTATTTTGGATTCTGCACCCTAAATTGGTTTAAAAACTGTTAAAAAATCGCCGACACCAAAATGGCTCTTGGACTGTGATATCATTTCAAGCTAACTGACCAATTTTTCCTGACCGTTTTCTGAGTATGTCATCTGTGATTTTCCACTACAACGTTTTCAATAAAGTATGCTCAATAATTTAATTAAGAATGCGTTGATAAATTGAAAAAATTTGATTTCTGTCTCAAACAGATCGCTTGTATCCAAATTAGGAGGAGAGGTTTGACATCATTCTTAAATGATGGTGCCGTTCCAATATGTATCTTCTCATTTCCCTTAATAGTTACTTTGTATAGACCATTTTGACAGTTTGAATTAAGAAACACTAATAATAAAAATTGCTTATAACAAACAGCTTTGAAAAAGATATTACATTCAAAATGGTGTGTGGAACATGACATGGTAATCATTTTCATCCGAAAAAACTACTTACAAAAAAGATTGTTAAAAAGTCAATGGAAGTAATTTTTGTCCAACAAAACCGCAATTTTTCAAAGTATTGCATAAAAAGAGCGTTTTAGACTTTTAGAATTAATATATAGGTTAGATTTTAAGAATTAATTGTTATTGAAGATGCGAATTCCAATCAAGCTAATTAATTCTATTTTTATGGTGAAAGTACCAAACGGTTTCTCGAGTTGACACAGTAACCTGTCCAAGTTGTATCTCATCGATTGTATCTAATAATTCATTTCTGTCTATTAAAGTGACAAAGAAACCAATTTATATTAAACAAAGATGTAGCAATAATGAAGAATTTCGTATGTATTATGTTGGATTCTAAGAGACAATCATCAAACTTGCTGCGTAGGAGTAGTTATAAAATGGATGAACCATACTTATGTCGGCAATTTTAGGAAATTATTTATTATTTACGTAATCATCATAATTTAATACGATTATGATTTGAAGAACGTATAAATATCATTTCAGCCATTAAATAGTTGAAAATCAGTATAAGGTGACTGGTTAAAATAATATTTAAAATGAACAAAATTACCCTTAGCACCACTTCCGGAAATACGTATTTCGGCAACTAAGTTACCATCCTCAATGGACATCTGAGGGAATTAAGTACCACCAGCGATATCCGGTTAACGCCCAAAACGAGCACCAGGCAACGAACACTGAACAACTCTAAACCACTGTACAATGGACATACACTTTCAACGCTCGCGCGAAACACTACTGACAGTGAATACTTAGGTAGTCGAAATTATTATAAGCAATGTCTGTGGGTTTGAGGAGTTGCTTTGTAATTTTAGAATGCAACTCAACATTGTAAAGAGCTCGCTTTTGGCTTTTCTTCATTTTGATAAACAGTTGTAGAAAAGTTAACATACATTTACATTCTGATAATAGGATTATTTATTAATATTATATATTCGGTAAGGTACGATTTGAAGATGTTGGCCTCGTTATTAGCGAAACACGAGTCACCGGATTTAATTTAATACTACACCACAGTCCTTGCAATCACTATCAAAAGATTCTTTATGTTAAAGTAATCTAAAAAATTGCTATTCTTTTCTAACTGATTACAATTAATTAAATTTTTCCTGTTAAAATACACATATCATCCAGTTAATTCGAGAAAGACCCAACTCGTATTCTTCCCCCTCTTTTTAGTAATATCTGCTTAATCGTGCGTGCAAAGTCAAGGCCTCTATTGTGAACTAAAAATTTACATTTCAAAGCAACTAAATTTGCAAACACTCAATGTGTATATAATGCTAATGAGGTAGTAATTTGATTATGAATATCTTTCCGAAAAGACGGTTTTGTAACGCATAATTTGGAAATTAGGCGGGAAAGTCAACGAAGAATCTTAAATATTGCTTAATTGAATATTCAGGATTTGAATATTTTTAGATCTTATTACATTATGCTTCACTTGTTATGTACCATACTTAAGCTATTAATGCTACCCGATAATATATAAGGATACTTTATTAGAAGGTAGGTAAGAGATTTAAGCCGGGAACACATTTTTTTTGCAATAGGTTGAGTTATGATTAAGTTCGACAAACACGCGGCTTGTTCGCTGAAAAAACAGTCTATAGGAACTGGAACCGCGTTTATATCCACCGCTCGAGAACGTAAACATTCACTTATATCCTCCCGGGAGGAGATCCCACCGGTGTTATCCAGCGGAGAGAAAATTGCAGCGCTACGTGCTGATTGGCTTATTTGGTCAAAGGAGACATTATAACAAACATATTTTTCCGCTTTTGTTTTGACGCATAAAGAAAGTCATACACTATATATGGTACATGTTAATTGATCTAAACAAAATATGTTTTTGTGTCAATGTGTTTGTATTCCGGATGAAATGGTTATCGTTTTCTATTTTTGAACACCTGATAATGCGTAGGTATAAAAACTATGTATTTCCCGGTATGATTAATACACAATCTTCAATCACACTGTAAATTGTATCGTGTTTTTGTAGTACAGCATGGTGTACCTACACCCAAAAAATGTAATGAATTTGCTAATTATTACTTATGGATATCGGGAAGGAACCAGAAATCCAAATGTTAACACATTGACACATTCAGCAAATAAGATGCTGGGGAGTCACGGCATTTTCTTTGCGTAATCTCTTCGAAAACGTCAATATTGGAATTTAAGCTACTGCCAGTAATATTTACTGCTTAGAAACAGAGTTTTTTACAAATAAGGGTGTCGCACGCATGTGCCCGACGTGGCGCCTTAATGCAGGGCCATGTCGGACATATGTATATGCACGACCAAAAATATTCTCCCAAAATGCAACAAATTGGGTTCGCTCTATATTTTTCTTATTACGTGCTCAGCAAGCAAGAAGAGTAGATCGCATTATATTATTCCATAATATTTGTCTTACGAAATGACGAAAGTGATGAAGAATGTGAAGATTACAGTTCTGATGACTCTGTAAAGGATCCTATATATAATCTTACTCCAAACTCCTCGGAAAATGATGAAGATAAGGAACTTGCAGACAACATAGAAAAATTCTTGAAACTCTAGCACTAGAAGAAAATACAGTCGAGTCTCGTTTATCTTGAGGCTCAGGTATTTTGAGTTTCATTTATCTTAACTTGGAAGTATCGTTTATTTTAAGTTCCACGCTCCCCTCCATGTTCCACAATTTCACCGTCACGCTAGAATCTAGAGTGAGCTTGGAAGAAATGGGAGGGGTGGAGGTGACGCAATTCCAGTTGACATGGCAACGGTGGCGGTAGTGGGGACCCCTGCCGACTTAGATAAACGAAACTCGTTCGTTTCGGAGAACTGAAGATAAACGAGACTCGACTGTAGATAAGAAGTGGATGAAGAACAAGAAGAAGATCTGGTCGTAAGTGAAACTGAAATTATAAATGCGGTCTGGTCCGAATACGAAGGTCGTCATAAAACTTTTCTTACTATAATAAAATGAATTACTTTTTTTTCAAAAACAATTTTTTCAATTAATTTTTGAGCTGCGCCGAAACCATTATTACAGAAATTTCATTGGGGGAGGAGGGGAAGGGGGAGGGCATAAATCATATTACTGCAATAAAATCCTATTGTCAGCCACTAGTGTGTGATATGGCTAGAGAGAATAAAAGTCGCGTCGGACATATGTGTCCGACGTGGCGTAAACCACATAGTGCAGTGTCACACATATGTATGTATGTGTCCGACGTGGCAGAACAAGAACTGCATGATGCTATAAAACAGGCATGGGCAACCTTTTGTTGTAGAAGTTTTATGCTGTGAGTAATCTTGAAAAATATACATTTTTGTAGTATCCTTACGATTCATTATGAATTAAGTTTAGACGGGCCGTGCTAATATGCAACGAAAGAATTCAGTAGCGGGCCGGACAAACCTTACTCGAGGGCCGCATGTGGCCCGCGGGCCGGAGGTTGCCCATACCTACTATAAAACATATAATAGACAAGAATGTGCAAGGCAGTTCCTGTGAGCTCGAGACAAATTATGGGTTGGAATTTTTCGGCGAATATCGTACAATTGCTGCTGATGTCATGATGGACGATAAGCCACCTTCACGAGAAGACTTACTATACAAGAAGAATTGGAAAAAACTTGTACCAGCGATGATGTAGGTGCTTTCGCTGATATCCAATACAAAAAGAAACTAACAACTATATAGATGGGAGCAATCATTGCAGAAGGGTGGCACAAAACGTGAAAAGTTAATGCAAATTTCTCAACATACACTTTATACACGGTTTACTGCCAGTTTGGATGCAATTTTATCATTCACGATATGGACATAAATAGTTGGGCTCTAGAGGGTAATGCAGAAATAGATCTTGAAATTTTAGAGCCTCAAGAAAATGGATACTGCACTTTAAACAAGCATATCGGATCGTACCACGGAAAATTACAAGGTTTGTTAGCCGTTCATACAGGATGGACAGCAATGTGCTACAAGCTACGACAGCCAGTTTTATCGAGTTAGTTAAGCCGCATTTAGAAAACTATAGCCCAGAGAATGTATTTAATACTGACCAAAGCGGATTTAACTTGGAAATATATTCAGGTCGTACACTTGCCTTGACAGGAACGAAGAAAATTGAATGTATTGTACAGTCAGTTTCGGCTACAACCCACAGTTACACAATACTGTCACTGATATCAGCGTCAGGTAAACTAGCATCTCTCTTGTGTATTGTTTTAAAGGAAGCAGGAGGGCATAATAAAATAATAATTACATTTCAAACGCATTTCCATCTTCTCTTTATTATACATTGTATATGTACATAACTAACATAAGTATGACGGATTCATATAGGACCACGGTGGGCAACAGTCGGCCCGCTGTATGATTTGATCCGGCCCGCGAGACATTTTGAAAAACCTAATTTAAAAAAAAAATTAAAATTACACTACTTACTCACTACAAACATCAAAGCCTTCGATGTTTTCCGCCTCACTGGCGGCGCAACAAAAGATTATTTCTTCTCAACTGTTCTACACTAGACGATTCTAGATCATTCCTTCATTTTGCCTATATAAGCGGGTGGATGGCCCGAACTTTAGTTCAGTTCTACTTGAGCTACCGAGGTGATAACTTCGACGAACGATATTCTAGCGAACTGCTAGTGCCGTCAATTAACTTTGTGACTTTGTGTGCATCTTGGGTGCTTTCTAATTATATTTTGTATACGAAAATGATGTCTGGTGGAAAGAAACGAAAAGTAGATGCAGAGGGTCGCCAGTTTCAAGAAAAATGGACTGAAGAATTCTTTTTTATCTTGCACAATGGTAAGCCTATTTGTTTGCTGTGTAATGAATCCATTCCAGTGATGAAAGAATTCAATATAAAGAGGCATTACTCAACTAAGCATCCTACGCTGCACTCACTGACAGGACAAATAAGAAAAGACAAAATCCAGAAGCTTACTGCAAATTTGGAAAAGCAGCAGCAAATGTTTCATAAACAAAGAACAGTATTTGATAATGTTATGAAAGCTAGTTTTATAGTTAGTTCAAAATTAGCAAAGTCATTAAAACCATTTTCCGAAGGCGAACTTATCAAGGAGTGTATGTTAGAAGTTTGCAGTGTTTTGTGTCCTGAAAAGAAAAATGAATTTGAAAAATTAGTTTGTCAAGACGAACTGTTGTCCGACGTATATAAATGATGGCTAATGATATAAAAACAACATTGACTGACCGTATGGCTGGTTTTGAATCATCTTCCATAGCATTAGACGAGAGCACCGATTTGTCGGACACAGCTCAACTGGCTATATTTATTCGAGGTGTTGATAAAGAGTTCACTGTTACTGAGGAACTGCACTACAGGAGAGGACATTTCTAATGAAGCTCAAAAGGTATTTACAAGTTTTGCCTTGCCATGGTCAAAATTAGTTGGAGTATGCACAGATGGTGCACCTTCTATGGTCGGCTTACGTAAAGGTTTCATCGGAATTTTGAACGAAAAAGCAATTGAATTAAATATGCAAAAAGATGATTTGATAGTCCTTCACTGCATTATCCACCAACAGAACTTGTTTTCTAAGTCCATTCGACTCCAGAATGTTATGAATGTGGTAGTAAAAACCATCAATTTTATTCGATCCCGAGGGCTTAACCATCGTCAATTCAAGGCGTTTTTGGATGAAATATCAGCCGAATATGACGACGTAACATATTATTCTGAAGTCAGATGGCCAAGCAAAGGAAAAATGCTGAAACGGTTTTACGAGCTTATAAATGAGATAAAAGACTTTATGCAAATAAAAGATAAACCACTATCTGAATTGAGTGACTCAAAATGGATATGTGACTTAGCATTTCTGGTCGACCTTACTGGCTATTTGAATGATTTAAATTTGAAACTTCAAAAACAAGGACAGTTAGTTAATGATTTGTACAGCCATTTGAAAGCGTTTCAGAATAAAATCCGCTTGTGGGAGGCACAGATGCTGTCTGGAAACAGTTACCATTTCACCACGCTCTTTGCGTATGAGAATATTGCTTATGCTCAATATGCTGAAGAACTCAAGGTACTGTCGGAGCAATATTCGAACAGACTTAGCGATTTCAGAAACATGGAAGACTGTTTCAATTTATTTGCTGCTCCAACAAAAAGTAATGTACAAAATGCTCCAATACACATGCAAATGGAGTTGATCGAGATTCAAGAAAACTCACTCCTAAAATCTAAATTTGAAGACGTGGAGTTGTGTGATTTCTACAAAAATACCTCGAAGAAGACCATTTTCCGCAGCTTAGAAAATTCTCAAGAAAATTGATTTGTGCGTTTGGCAGTACTTATAAATGCGAACAGTTCTTTTCACTGATGAAAGTTAATAAATCGAAATATCGTACAAGGCTGACTGACGATAATTTTGAAAATTCTTTACGTCTTTGTATCAGTGGAATTAATCCAAACATCGATGGATTAGTTTTCCAAGTTCAAGCTCAAGTGCCTCAATGATTTCGGTATCGCTATTTAACTTTCGTAGTTTGTAATAATTCCCAATTTAACGATTTAATTATAATGTTATTATTTCATTTTGTTATTTTCATAAATTGATATTATAATAACATTGTCGTATTATTTCATGTCTGATATCTATCGTAAAAAATTATGAACACTACAACACTACTTTAAAATGTACTACTTTTAAACGCGGCCCGCGAACGTATTTGCACATTAAAGTTTGGCCCACAACATGTTATAGGTTGCCCATACCTAATATAGGATATGTTTCGAGAGCCCTGTTGAAGCTCACACATCCATGTGGCTAAATATTTACTAAACTAGTTTTAACCACTTCAAAGACTTTTAAAGCAGTAACAGAAACAGGTTTTTACATGGTGTAGTTCCATATAACTGCCAAGTTTCATCGCAATCGGTGTCTGCAAATCAATGAGGGCGAGAGAGGGTACCTTTTTAAGAATAAGGTTTACTAATTCTAACATGTTTAACTCTCTTGATGCGCTATATGTCTATATTTTGAATATTTTCTTCGTGCAAAAATTGCAAAGTAATTGGCAAAAAACGGTACCATTCTTGGGGAAGCCTTTCACCCCTTCATAGACGTTACTGGCAAAAACAGAAATTGACTTTTTACATAGTTCAATGAGCTCTACATAATTACCAAATTTCATCGAAATCGGTCTTTCCGCAAATCGTTGGGGGTGGAAAGGGGTAATATTTTTAAGAATAAGGGTTGTCGATTCAAGCATGTCTCAATAGCCCTCTTGAAGCGCTATATACTCATATATTTGGATATCTTTTTCTTGAAACAATTCTAGAGTAATTGGCAAAATCGAAAAGCAGGCCAATTTTCAGGGGCGCTTTTCACTCTTTCGATGGCTTTAATCGCAGAAACAGAAAGTGGCGTCTTACATAGTCCTATCAGATCAGGACACGTGATGAGAAGAGATGAGTATTAGCTGATAAGACAGACATTTGAGGCGAGGGACATTGGAAGAAAGAAAAGGGTGGGACCAAGAGAGACGTGAAGAAGTACATAAGTAAGAAGGGAAATGTGGACAGTACCAGAGGGCTCAACTCCAAAACAACTCGACACCGAAAGGTAGAAGACTTCCAGGTTAAGAAGAAGAAAATGAAATACAAGGATTTTCAATCGTATCTGTACTATTTATTTCCTTTTGCTATCTCTTCCTATGCCTCGTTTGTTTTCTATGCTGCTGTAACTCTCCATGATTATGATTATTAATAATATCTATTATAAAATCAATTATTAGATCAAGAGTTGCCGTCGGTGGTTTACAGTGATTTACCACGTGAATAGTGTCTGTGACACGTGCACATTTCATCTGATTCTATTCTATCGCTTCGTTCATTTATAAGTAAGTCTAGATAAATAGAAAAGTACTGCTTTGTCGCTTACACGTAAGTGCTCTTGCTGCACATTTACTCAGTTAGACGTCTGCTTACGCCCGTTTCACTACGATTTCCAGCTGAAAAGGTTTAGAAAAGATTTCAAAAGTAACAGGCTTAAAGGCTTTCTTAGCTTTAAAATGGAAGCGATGTACCCGGTATCAATTCATAATACGAAATGGTAGACGCATCACTTATCGCTAACGTAAGTAAATACATACATAAATGCATATCCTGAAAGCGCAGATATTGTAAGTAATCCTTCAAGTTGGCTAATATAGGGACAAATACATGAGCGTTACAAACGGGAGCAATTGTGGGTTTGTATTACTAATATTGCTATTACCGAATAGTAATAAATATGAAATAAAAAGTCGTTATCTGCTGTGGAATTCTAGTGTGGGCAGACAATTTCCAGATTTGTTGTATAATCGGACCATCAGGCAAGGCAGAAGTTCGCTATGCAATCAATTTGAAATATGTCGTAGATTCAGAGAAAATATAATTCCAAACATTAGAAATTGCAAATGAAAATAAATGAAAAAATGGGAAGAGTAGCTGGCATCTTCAATACAATGAAAACAACATTTTTAGGGAAAAGAGAGATACCGAAAAAGATAAAAACTGACTTTGTCAAAAAAGTTAAACGCCCAACAATCATATATAGTAGCGAAACATGGATACAGAGAAGCAAACATCGGGAAGAAACGCCATAAAAATAAGGTTCCTGAGAAATATTGACAATAAGAAAAGGACGGACAGCATAAGTAATGAAATAATTAGACAGAACCTCAGAATAGAGACAATAAACGGAAAAATCAAAGAAGGACAACTTGGTTTGGTCACGTGTGTAGGATGACGGGAGAGAGATTAACAAAACCAATGTTCGAAACGAGAGTATGTGAAAAAAATAGAAGGGGAAGATCAAAAGCCAGATGGATTGACGGAATCAGGAAATAATCAGAGAAAAGAGGAATGCCATGGGAAAAGATACGGGAACTAACACAGGATAGAAAACAATGGAGGCAGAGATGTAAGGCTCAATCCCTCCAGCCTTACATCTAAAGATAGAAAGGCTCAGGACTAAGTAAGCTAAAAATTGCAGGAGAAAAGTTGTCAATGTCAAACAAAATATACAGTGTGTGCCTCAACTTTCTGTACAAATTTTAAAAATATGTGTCATTTAAGGTAATAAAGCGAATGGAAAACAAATTTCTTCTTCTTCTTCTTCTCGTCAATCATTATGCCTTTGAGCGTCGGATTATTTTTGGATCTTACGACGATTTATTCCATTCTTTCCATCGTGTCCGGTCTGTACTCATACTTCTCATTTCTGCTGTGGTCTTCCCTCGTTTTCGTCCCAATTCGTTGACTCTGTCAATCCATTTTTTCCTTGGTCTTCCCTTTTTTCTTCTCCCGTTATTTTTGGCTTCTATTATTTTCTTTGTTAAACTCTTTTGTTCCATTCTAATTATGTGGTCGTACCAATTCAATTGACATTTTTCAATTCTTTTTAGTATATCTTCTTTATTTATCATATTCATTATCTGTTCGTTTTCTATTCTGTCCATTTTTGTTTTCCCCACGATCTTTCTCAAAAATTTCATTTCCATAGCTGTTATTTTGCTTTCGTGTTTTTGCTGTATTGTCCAGGACTCACTTGCGTACATTATTGTGGGGGCTACTACTGCATTGTATACTATCTGTTTGATCTTGGGTTCTATTTCTTTTTTCAAAGATGGTTTGATTCAGAGCGTAGTATATGTTTGTGGCTTCCCGTCCTGTTTTTGCTATGTCTAGATTAATTTTTCCATCCTTCGATATAATAGTACCTAAATATTCGTATGCGTCGACAATTTCTTCTTGTTTATCGTTTATTTTAATTACTAGATTACTGGCTGGCTCTTTATTATTTATCACCATTAGTTTGCTTTTTTCTACGTTTATTTCTATCTTCATCTTTTCTATTTCTTCTGTCCATATTTTTGTTAATTTTTCCATTTTCACATAACTGTCAGCTATTAGTGTCAGATCATCGGCGTACAGTAATGCATCCACAGCTACAGGTTCCAGTCTGTTATATGCTATCAGTGTATTCACAGTTTCGGTGCGTTTCCTCGTATTTTGCAGGATTCTGTCCATTACTATAATAAATATTAATGGACTTAAGCTGTCTCCTTGTTTTATTCCCACTTGCATTTCAAAATCTGCTCATCTTTTTCCATTCACTTGTACTATTTCCCTAACCTGACAATATAGACTATTGATTATTTGGCGCATTTTTCTTGGAACCTCTAGTTTCTCTAGACAGATATCTATACTCCCTTTATCTACTGTATCGAAGGCTGCTCGCAAGTCTATGAAATTGAAGTAGATTTTCTCCCCTGTCTCAATTTTACGTTCTATGATGTTTTTAATTATGTGGATATTATCGTTCGTTTGTTTCCCTTTTCTATAGGCTACTTCTTCTTCTCCCAGTTTGTCTCCTACTAAGTGTGTAAGTCGTTCCGCTATTATTTTGGTATAGACCTCAAAACATACTGTCGATAGGCATATTGCCCTATAGTTTTCGCACTGACTTTGATCGCCTTTCTTATATATGGGAGTGATGAGGTTATTTTCCCAATCCGCAGGAATTGTGTTCGTGCCTTACAAAAGATGTCAAGGATCCACTCCTTTCCCACCTGTCTGAGCCATTTTACCATTTCCGGTTCTATATTATGCGCACCGCAGGCTTTTCCTGTTTTTATTCTTTTCAGGGCTTTCTCTACCTCTTCCATATCTATCTCTTCAAGTATTCATATTTATTTCGTGTTCCTGATTCTGGCAATAAATCTATATGATCTCCTGCATCTGTGAATTTTTTCGTGAAGAATTCTTTCCATATTTCAAGTATATCTTCTGTTCTTGTTTTTAGTTCATTCGCGGTATTCCTAATTGGTTTTATTTCTTTCTTTTTCTTTCCATTCATTGATCTTATTAGGTTCCAAAATTTCCTGTTATTTGTTTTATATTCCTCATTTATATCATTTCCAAAATCTTCCCAACTTTTCTTTTTCGCTTCTTTGATTCTCTTGTTAACTTCGTTTCTTATTTTAACATATTGTTCTTTGTATTGCTGTTCCTTTGTTAAAACGTATTTTCTCCACCCATCTTTTTTCTTTTTGACTTCCTTTTGTATTTCCTTAGTCCACCATTTTGTTCTTTTCTGTTTTTTCCTGTATCTGATTTAACCACATACTTCTAGTGCAGAATTATAAATAATTTCCTTAAAAATTCTCCACGTCTCTTCTAATGTCATTTCTTCCTGGTCATGTCTCTTTAGTAAATCATTCGTTTTTGTTGGTATTCTGTTCGTTTATTCTCGTTTCTTAATTTGCGGATTGCTATTTTATGATACTCAGCTATTTGCTGTTCTGTGTTAATTTGTTGTTGGAGTTCTGCGTTAGCAATCTGTGTTGAGTTCCCATTTCAGCCTCTTTTTGTGTCTTTATGTTTCGTATATTAGTTTTCATACTTTGGGTATAGACTATGTAGTCTATTAATAATAATAATAATAATAATGTATTTTAATCCTTTCGACTATCAGATAGTATAGGACACGTCACAATCTTAGTATAGACAAAGAAGAAAAAAAAACACAAACACATAACATATGGAGTAAAGAAAAGATTATTACTGACTAGGTTTCAGGGTCATTCATATACTCTCTGAACGAATAATATGCCTTAGATAACAACATATGCTTCACCGTGCACTTAAATTTTTCCAATGTTAATTGTTTATATTTATTGGACAATTTTTTACACGCTTTAATGGCGAGATAATGAGGATTTCTCTCAGTAAAAGCTAACCTGTGGAAGGGAACTTTTAAAACGTTTGCGTTTCTGGTATTGTAGCTATGGTAATCTTTTAGCTTCGGCATAGTGCTAAAGTTTTCCCTTGCATATAGCAGCAGTTGATATATAAAAATACTTGCCAACGTCATTATCTTCAAATTCCTAAATAAATCTCTACAACTCGTTCTAGCGTTATTGCCTGTCATCAATCGCACAGCCCGCTTCTGTAGCTCAAACACCCTCCCCACATCAGTTGAGGCACCCCACGCCAACACCCCATACGAGATTATTGAGTGAAAGTGTGCACAGTAGAAGACGCGTAAAAATTCCAAGCTTAAATGTGATTTAAGTCTCATGAGAAGAAAACATGTACTACTCAATCTCCCACAGAGATGCTCAACCTGGTCTCTCCAATCACATCGTTAGTCAATTATAATACCCAAAAATTTATTTGACTCAACTTGTTGTACACTATTGTGACCCACTCTAACACAATGCGATTATACGAATTATACGAATTATACGAATTATGCGAATTATACTCTTCGCGTTTCTCTCTTCCGCGACAAAGGTGTATCTCTCTTCCAGTGGTTGGTCCCAGAAACCGTTCTCTATTAGGAAATCATTACGTATACAAAAATCAATCATTTTCCAACCATTTCCGTTTAACGTTTCTTCTCACACACCGTCAAACACTCCAGGACCGGACTTCGAAAACAAATTTTAATTTTTTAAAATGCAGTGGAAATTCGATAAATCGAAATCAAAGGTTTTGAAACAAGATTTGAGTTATCGAAATAGTGTGTGTAAATGGAATTAAATATACGAAATAACATGAATAACTGTAATTGATTAATGTAAGTACATATATGTATGTTCTAGTATACAATTTAAATTTAATAGCAGATAGGGTCGTAACTATCGTATCGTATCGTATGTATGATATTCAACATTTAGAGCCTCTAAACTTAGTGGTTCTCACTTACTATTGACAAAAGATTAAAGCAGCAGAACTTCAAAATAATTTTGGAATCACTAAACAATTTTTAAATTTAAACGATCTTGAGTTAAAGTATCTTATAACCTTAAGAAATATCATTGGATTTGTCACCTTCCTCAAGTCTTGCGTTCTTCGGGAACGGTGCTGGTGTATTCTTAATAAAGTAGGTAATTAAAAAATTACTTTTTATGAGTAGTGCGATAAAGGCGGAGGAAATAGAGAAGTATTATAATTGATCAAATTACACTCCAAAAAGGACCCTTCTGGTTTGGCTTATTGTTAGTATGGATTACACCGCCCAAAAAAATAAATTTTTTGTAGTGGTGCCTGTAAAATACGGACTGATTTAGGGTATTTCTGATGTGTTCGATCTAAGAATAATTGTCATTTCTTCCCAGCAACCTTGTTTTTGAGATACACCACGGTGAAATTTATTACTCATATAGATAAATAGCAAAATCAAAATAATTAACTAAATATTTAGGAGAGCTAAATTGTTTGTTTTTACCTGAAATTAGAATTATAATATAATTATAATTCTCAGTATTCCCCATTACTTGAAAAATCTATCTGTCTGACCCAACCCTAATCCCCACTACTTCATTTACCTCTAACATAGGATTCCTCGAATCTCTGTCTGTATCTCACAGTTCAGTTAAGTATTGTGCTTTCGTGTGATAACTGTGCCAGTGTGTACTAAGTATTTACTTTAAATTGTTGCGTGAATATTAAAAATTCGAATGACAACAATGGCTTCTACAAGCAGATGGAATTGGGTGAACCATCCAGATGTTCTTTGTTACATTTGTCGTGAATACACTTTTAAGGAAAGTTGAAAACCCATATCAGTTAGGAGACCAGGACAAATTTTGGGCACCACATTTTGTATGCAAAATATGCGTAGAACATTTGGGACAGTGGACAAATGGAAAGAGAAAAAGCTTAAAATCTGGAGTACCTATGGTATAGAGGGAGCCAGAAAACCATGATGATGACTGCTACTTTCTGTCAACATTAAAGGCTTTAATCGCAATAACCGGCATAAATGGACATACCCTAATTTGGAGTCAGCAAGGAGACCTTCTCCATTCTTCCTCCTCACGAGGTCCAGTTCCAGAAAAATGAAGGTGATACTGATTATGGAGGACCTTCAGCGAGTGCCTAACGCTTCAGTCAAGAAGAGCTTAATGACCTTGTTAAAGATCGGAACCTGTCAAAGGAGTCGTCTGAATTGCTTGTTTCCAGATTAAAGGAAAAGAACTTACTGTGTCCAGGGACTAATATTACACTCTATCGTACCAGAGAGAAAGATCTGCTGCCGTATTTCTCTAAAGAAAACAACTTAGTGTTTTATAATGACATAAGAGGTTTCTTGAAGAAAATGGGGTTAATTGAATACACACCAAGTGAATGGCGTCTTTTTATAGACAATTCATCTCGAAGTTTAATATGTGTACTTTTACACAATGGTAATAAACACGGTTCTATACCTAGTGGACATTCCGCCACTATGAAAGAGGAATACGGGACAATATCATTGGTCCTGAAACATATCAAGTATGAAGAGCATCAATGGGTGATTTGTATCGATCTAAAACTGGGGTAACAAAGTGATTACACAAAATATCCTTGCCTTTTATGCCTTTGGGACAGCAGAATTAAGTCCCAGCACTGGATTACCAGAAACTGGCCTTTAAGAAATGTTTTTGGTCAATGAAAACACAACCTTGGTTGACACAACCGAAATCACCTTTCCACCACTGAATATTAAGCTGGGACGTATGAAGCAATTTGTTAAGGTTTTACCTCGTGTTTTGAGTATTTGAAACTAACATTTTCAAGGTTTAGCACAGAAAAACTGAAGGCTGAACTTTTCTGGTCTTCAGGTAAGACAACTATTAAATAACCCGCAGTTCACGGAATCAAGGATCGAGCGTGAGTCTAATACCTGGTGCTCTTTTGTTGAAGTGGTTAAAAATTTTCTTGGAAATCATAAAGCAGCAAATTAAGTCGAATTAGTAGAGCAGATACTTTCTAACTTTCACACGCTGGGATGTAACATGAGCATCAAGATTCTTTACTTTCACAGCAACTTAGATCGTTTTCCAGAAAACTTAGGTGCTGTTAGTGAGGGACAGGGGAAGGATTCCAACCAGACATCAGCATTATGGAAGAAAGGTACCGAGGAAGATGGGATAGCCATATGATGGCCGATTATTGCTGGAATCTTCAGCGAGACTGCTCCGGTAAACCTCATGCAAAGAAATGTTATACAAGGAAATTTTTAACTGCTGATTGAAAGTTGTATATATATTTTTCTGTTAAATTAATATCTTCTGCTCATTTTTATTTTATGTTTCAGTTAACAGTTATCTAATAGTAATATTTTAACAGTTACATACATAATAAAACATTATATGTAATTTTGGCGAATTTTTCGTAAATAGAGCAGAAAGAGTGAATTTCGAATTATCGCAAAGAACATATGTACTTGCTACAACAGCCTACCTGTATTTCTTTCCCCGCCGTATAAAATTCAAATCAATTTAGAAAAGCTGTTTTAATCTACATTAAAACCCCTACGTAAAGCAAACCTAAAGCACCGGGGACAGCATAAAACCTACAATCAATTTACATTAAGCGTGCCGTAAAGGTTATCATCACGTTCTTCCAACACGATGATCCTGACAAGCCGCTGAAAGAACTCGAAACGTACAAATTCAACAAGGGGGCGACGCCATTCATTCAACGTAAAATGAAAGAACAAACCGATTGTTTTACGTAGTTAAACAGCGACTAATTGTAAGTCACATTTATCTCCAGATAAAAGAAGGCGGTCTTGTATCTTATACGTTGACGATAATCTAATCTAATCTAATTATCATAGAATAATTTCTCCGACTAGAAAACCGTGAAATTGTGAATATTAATCGAGATAAGATTTAAAAACTTTAAATGTGGATCAATGTCACTCGGAAACACGCGAGGAGGTCTGACGTATCAGGATTTTTCCGCAAAACCGATCGTAATTTTTCAGGTTTTTGTTGTATTGTAGAATTAATTAGTTGATTTACTGTTGTTTCGGGCTTCTTATAAACGTTATTGATTGCTCCGATGACAAATAACTGCTTTGTAAACTCTTAACGCAATATAATACGATAACTGCGTAATGTTGCGTACATCTCTTGCGATTTGGAGAATTTTTAAGCTGTTGTTGACTTTCTTAACCTTCCTATACTCACGTCAAAATGAAAGACGTATACTATACTATATAAGTCGGTCTCACAGACCGTATGCGTGAAGTATAGGAAGGTTAATGGCGTTCACATCTTATGAATTTAAAGTGAGAAACGTAGTTTTATGTTTTTGACTTTGTTAAAATGCTTGCTATAATATGAAACTGCATCAAGCCATGATACCCAACTCGTCATATCAGGCTTAGGGGAGTATTGGAATTCCTGGACACAAATTTTCAAATTTGCTTAGGAGATTTCAGAAAATCTTTTCTCCTATTATTGATTAATACACCAAACACTGGGTAGCACTCTCTAAGAGTTTCGGCTACAAGATTGACATCGTGCAGTAAAGATGTTATGCGGGTGAGATAAGGAAAGCGTGTTTTCAATGCCCCACTGGCGTTTGACATATGTCAAGTTCCATTCATCACTAACATATGTACGTGCTTACTCTGGCTGCGTTGTGAATTTTCGTAGAATGACTACGACATTGGAGACTGCTGTTTGTGCAGTAACTTCTTTAGTAAATTCTAGTGCTGCATAAGACGCATGGCACAGTAGGACAATTTCAATTCAATTTTCATGCTAAAATATGAATGCTTTTTTGCATGCGTTGTTTCGTCTATGATGAACCACAAGGTTGTTTTAGTTTGTAGTTCAGATTTTAAATTTGCTCCTACCTGTCTACCCGTTCTACCTCTCTTATGTACCGTAAATGGCATCGTAGGATGTTACGGGTTGGTAATTTTCCAGCATGTTTTCCGAAGCACTACATGTTGGGGATTGTTCCACACACTTAACGGTAACCTTCTTCTTTATTTGGTGTCTGTTTTGTGCACCCGATTTCTTTTACACTCCATCTTCAGGAACTGCGCGATCGATTTTTGTAAGTGCGCAATAAGGGGCACACGTTTCTCACGTGATATCGGTAAATTTATAAAATGCGGAAGGAATACCCTTTTACAACTACAATAGAAAACGACGTACCGATAGCATATATATTTCGCGGCGCTACCCGAATCCGAACGTGTATGGACGAGTCACGGATGGGATTGCACCGATTTCGGTCAACTCTAGTTATAATTTTGATGCCCTACCCGACACTGCTTCAAATTCATCCAAGCACCATTGAAGCTGTTGAGTATGTTACTATCGAAACGTGTGTACCCAAAACGTGATCAAGAAATTCTCAAATGAAACAAATTCCAGGATAGGATTTTATATATTTTACCATGGCACACGGTTATTTATTCAGATTCTTATTTAAAATTCAACACCAAATATTTATTCTAACTTATTGTTAGCTAATTACTTCCCACACTGGTAATTAGTATTATATTTACATTTACATTAAATTTTACAATATTGCGTTCCTGTATTGTAACTGAACCAGTATCTCCCAGTTACACATACGAATACACATCTAATGATGTGCTGTGCAAATTTACAAAAAGAAGTGTTTTATCGCTACTGTAGTAAATAAATCTCAACGGTAGACTTTGAGTGAAATATGTATCTATGCGAGAATACCAAGAATTTGGGCAATCAGTGTATATATTGCGACAAAATTTATCAAATAGTCGTCTTAAGTACATTTCTAAATCCCTATTAATAACACAAACAGACAGATAGCTAAAAGTTTGTTTATGAAAATTATAAATTTAGGTAAATCATATTGTTGAAGATAAATTTCCGTTCGTAATCACGTGCATAATTTGTTAAGAAACTTTAGAACTGAACATTACGTTGAACTTGCACTTTGTGAAAGCGATTGAATTACATCCTTCCACCTTGATGTATTGGATTTCAATACAGTATCTTCTGTTTTCTTCACTTAGAAAAGGTAATATGCGGAAAAATAAGTTTATCGAAAATAAGTAGTAAAGCTTCTACTAAAATTTCCACCTGTTGTATCTACTCCATACTCCCTAATCTTGTGCGTAATTAATTAGGCTTGAGTACGATAATCCGGGACAGGTGGATGTAGTGTAGACTGATTTTAGCAGCACTTTCGATAAGTACTATTGATTATAACATTTTGTTGATGAAACTATCTTGTATGGACTGCAGCCCAAATTTCATCACGCTTTTCCAATCTTAGAGAATTGACACACACGTTTTATATAATGGTTTTAAATGATTTGACTTTAATGCATCTTTTATAGTTTCTCAAAGCTTTAACTTGGGGCCATTGTTTTTCATAATTTATATTAATAATTTGCTAGCCTCATTAACATGTCCAGTTCTTGCCTATGCCGACGAATTGAATTATTTTCCGATTACAACTTGGAATGATGTCTCGTGTCTTCAAAATAATTTAAATACTATTACGAATTGGTGCATCACGTTAAAGCTAGTTTTAAATGTCGGCAACTGTTGTTAACATCTAGTCAAGGAAGTAAAATCCGAAACTCTAAACCTACATAATGTACGGTCAATATTTAAATAGAATGGAAATAGTTGAGGATCTGGGTGTTCTATTCGACTCTCGCGTAACTTTCTCTCCCCATATTAGAAATCTCTGCGTCTCTTCGTCTAAAACTTTAGGATTTGTCTTTCGTTGTACACATTTCTTCAGCAATATTCAACTACTAAACGCTTTATATTATATCTTTGTGGTTAGCAAACTTGAATATACATCACCAATATGGTCTCCACATTATTTGTATTTACAGTTGCCTCTCGAGAAGGTTCAACGACGCTTTATGAAATGTCTTTCAATCAAAACTGATGGGATTTACCCTGAGCAGGATATTGATCATAATTCACTATTGCATCGTCATAGTCACTTAAAGTCAGTAATAGTAAGTTAAAATCGTGAGATATAGTACTGGTTAATAGACAGATAGATTCTCCACCTTTGCTGACCAGTTTTTATATGTACAATTTTGTTTACTTATGTCCTGTAATTAGGTTAAACTGTTGGATAATAAACATTAAAAGAGCCCCATAGAAGTCATCTAAAAGATCTCGATTGTATTTCACCAAAAATAATATGGGTATTTCCAGAACTCTAGAAATTTGGCTCCTTATCAGAACAATTTCTCTTTTTGTCAAAAATAAACTTCTTATAGAGGCAGTATTTTCAACGCCAGCCATATATTTGAAACACAAAGAAGAAGAAGAAGAAGTACTTAAGCGACTTTATTGTAGTATAATAATACACAAATGGTCAATTACCATTAGAAAACTCATTTATTATAATTCTTCTTCTTCTTCTCGTCAATCCTTATGCCTTTCAGCGTCGGATTATTTTTGGATCTTACGACGATTTAATCCATTCTTTCCATTGTGTCCGGTCGGTACTCATACTTCCCATTTCTGCTGTGGTCTTCCCTCGCTTTCGTCCCAATTCGTTGACTCTGTCAATCCATTTTTTCCTTGGTCTTCCCATTTTTCTTCTCCCGTTATTTTTGGCTTCTATTATTTTCTTTGTTAAACTCTTTTGTTCCATTCTAATTATGTGACCGTACCAATTCAGTTGACATTGTTCAATTCATTTTAGTATATCTCCTTGATTTATCATATTCCTTATCTGTTCGTTTTCTATTCTGTCCATTTTTGTTTTCCCCACGATCTTTCTCAAAAATTTCATTTCCATAGCTGTTATTTTGCTTTCGTGTTTTTGCTGTATTGTCCAGAACTCACTTGCGTACATTATTGTGGGGGCTACTACTGCATTGTATACTATCTGTTTGATCTTGGGTTCTATTTCTTTTTTCCAAAGATGGTTTGATTCAGAGCGTAGTATATGTTTGTGGCTTTCCGTCCTCTTTTTGCTATGTCTAGATCAATTTTTCCATCATTAGATATACTAGTACCTAAATATTCGTATGCGTCGACAATTTCTTCTTGTTTATCGTTTATTCCAATTATTAGATTACTGGCTGGCTCTTATTATTATTTATCACCATTAGTTTGCTTTTTTCTACGTTTATTTCCATCTTCATCTTTTCTATTTCTTCTGTCCATATTTTTGTTAATTTTTCCATTTTCACATAACTGTCAGCTATTAGTGCCAGATCATGGGCGTACAGTAATACATCCACAGCTACAGGTTCCAGTCTGTTATATCCTATCAGTGTGTTCACAGTTTCGGTGCGTTTCCTCGTATTTTGCAGGATTCTGTCCATTACTATAATAAATATTAATGGCCTTAAGCTGTCTCCTTGTTTTATTCCCACTTGCATTTCAAAATCCACTGATCTTTTTCCATTCACTTGTACTATCCCCCTAACCTGACAATATAGACTATTGATTATTTGGCGCATTTTCTTGGAACCTCTAATTTCTCTAGACAGATATCTATACTCCCTCTATCTACTGTATCGAAGGCTGCTCGCAAGTCTATGAAATTGAAGTAGATTTCCTCCCCTGTCTCAATTTTACGTTCTATGATGTTTTTAATTATGTGGATATTATCGTTCGTTTGTTTCCCTTTTCTATAGGCTGCTTGTTCTTCTCCCAGTTTGTCTTCTACTAAATGTGTAAGTCGTTCCGCTATTATTTTGGTATAGACCTTAAAACATACTGTCGATAGGCATATTGCCCTATAGTTTTCGCACTGACTTTGATCGCCTTTCTTATATATGGCAGTGATGAGGTTATTTTCCCAATCCGCAGGAATTGTGTTCTTTCACCATGCCTTACAAAAGATGTCAAGGATCCACTCCTTTCCCACCTGTCCTGTTCTTGTTTTTAGTTCATTCGCGGTTGGTTTTATTTCTTTCTTTTTCTTTCCATTCATTGATCTTATTAGGTTCCAAAATTTCCTGTTATTTATTTTATATTCCTCATTTATAGCATTTCCAAAATCTTCCCAGCTTTTCTTTTTGCTTCTTTGATTCTCTTCTTAACTTCGTTTCTTATTTTAACATATTGTTCTTTGTATTGCTGTTCCTTTGTTAAAACGTATTTTCTCCACGTATCTTTTTTCTTTTGACTTCCTTTTGTATTTCCTTAGTCCACCATTTTGTTCTCTTCTGTTTTCTCCTTTATTTGATTTGACCACATACTTCTAGTGCAGAATTATAAATAATTTCCTTGAAAATTCTCCACGTCTCTTTTAGTGTCATTTCTTCCTGGTCATGTCTCTTTAGTAAATCATTCGTTTTCTGTTGGTATTCTGCTCTTTTCTTCTCCTTTCTTAATTTGCTGATTGCTATTTTGTGATACTCAGCTATTTGTTGTTCTGTGTTAATTTGTTCTTGGAGTTCTGCCGTTAGCAATCTGTGTTGAGTTCCCATTTCAGCCTCTTTTTGTGTCTTTATATTTCGTATATTAGTTTTCATACTTTGGGTATAGACTATGTAGTCTATTATACTCTTCGCGTTTCTTTCTTCCGCGACAAAGGTGTATCTGTCTTCCAGTGGTTGGTCCCAGAAACCGTTCCCTATTAGGAGATCATTACGTATACAAAAATCAATCATTTTCCAACCATTTCCGTTTAACGTTTCTGCTCCATATGCTCCCAAGCAGCACAGTCCCTTATTTGTATCATTACCCACTCTACCATTCCAGTTCCCCATTAATATTACTTTTGAGTTTGTCTCTCTTATTTCATCCAGCAGTTCCTGCAGTTTTTCATAGAACTCCTCCATTGTACTTCCATCTGTTCCTTCTACTGGTGCATACATCTGTATGATGTCAATCGATTCCTTCTCCAATTCTATTCTCAAGCGCATCAACCTTGATGAGAGTGATTGATGTATAGTTACTCTTCTATCCAGTTCCTTTGTTAACAATATCCCTACTCCCTCTTTTTTCCTTTGATCCGGCCTCACTCCTGAATAGTACAGAAAATATTCACTTCCTACCCCTATTCTTCCTGCTCCGGCTTTCTTTGTTTCACTTATTACCAGTATTTGAATTTGGTACTTGTTCATTTCTTGTGCTAGTTTGTATTCTTTTCCCGTTAGGGAAATTATGTCCCACGTTCCAACGCGTATCTTTCCATTTTCCTTGTTCATAGCTGTGGTCATCATCGTGTTAGCATTCCTCTCTGTCTCTACCTTGTTGTTCCTATTTCCCATCCTCACATCCATGTATTTTGGTGTTCGAGTTTGTTCTGTATCCGCTCTCATTGCCAGGTACGTCCTCTCTATTCCCTGCTCGTTCACGCCTTCTAGATTTTTGATCTCTGTATCTGTATCAACTTATCCTTCTCTCTATCCCATCTCCATTCCTCATTCCCGATATACAACTTCCTGAACCCAATTTTTGTTTGTTTTCCGTTTTCCCTCTCAGTTTTAGCTCTAAATCTAATTTGTTCTTGTATCTTCCTGTCCCGCTTAGATAGATCATCGTTAATAAAAATCCTTCCTCCTATTTTTGTTCTTAATTTCTTTTTGTTTTTCATAATCTCCACCTTATCCTCTGTCCTGTCTAATTGAACTAGACAGGTTTTTCACCTAATTTTATGGCCTGTTTTATATGTACTTTTATCTGTAACTCTTTATGTATGAGATTTTCCATTGCGTTTTTAGTTTTTCCCTATCTTCTGTATCTATTTTTCGACCCTGAATCACTACATTATTCCGTCTTTTCTCATTCTCTACTCGTTCCAATCTGTCTTCCATATCTATCACTACCCCCTTAATGAATTTGTTTTGCCTTTTGAGTTCCGCATTTTCTTTTCTTAACTCTGACATTTCTTTTCTATATTCTCTCTGTTCCTCCCGCATCTCTTTTATTTCTATTGATAAATTGTTCATCTTCGCTCCCATTTCCTCAATCATCTTCATCATTACACCAATGTTTTCTTCCAGCTTTTTCTGAGACTTCATGGGCGATCTTATTATTTTTACTTTTCTTGAAAATATTGTCGCTGTTCTCTTCGTCCTCCTCTCTTTTTCTTTTCTCTTCCTATTTTCCGAGCTGTATTCCTCCGTATCCATGATATATACAATTTTCTACTCCGCCCCTGTTCTCTACGGATATGTATTTTCTGTTTTCTTTTCTTATCACCGCGCAAAAAGCCGAGCCCCGGTCGACCCGTCGGAAGTCTGGCTTTTATCAATGATATTGGAATAAATTGTTTAATTTTACCTGTTATTTTGATTCCCAGATAATCACTTTCACTTTGTTTTTATATTTATCACTGTGTTACCAATTAAAAGATCACAATCCTCCAAGAACTTTGGGTATAAACACGGAGCAGACCGACAATACACACACCGTCAAACACTCCAGGACCGGACTGATTTATTATAATTCAAGTTATCAAAATCATAGTTAAGTTCGGGGTTATGGGCTTCATTTGACATTTAGCCTAGTGTCGGGGTTCTATTTATACCTTTTCGACACCACGCCCACCACCTTTTAAGCATTTTTTTCCCCTACGGGTGTTGTCTCATTAATTTAACTCCAGCCAGAGACAGTTAATGGGAGAAACAAATGTCACCAGAAATTAAAATTTGTTAAATATTTTATAAAAGCATGATTTAATGGATAAAAGAATTTTGTTAACATTTTTTACACATTTCAACAACAAATACACATTACAAGAATTCACATAAATTTACTGGAAATAATCAAGGATACATCGACGTACGGTACAGGTTTCTATAACAGCAATATATTTGGATGAACTGGAGTCAAGGTGAATTAAAGTTTCGTTTGGGGGACAACGGAGAAAGACAGCAGTGTCGTCCTGGTTTCGAGAAGAAATAAAGGTTTGTTTGGTGAACGACGAAAAAATTGACAATTTCAAAAAGTCAATAAAGAAGTCTAAAATATATTTCCAAAAGAAAAGGTTTTAAGTAGAAGTATTAGTAAGAAAAAGAAGTATTACCATACAAAAGAAGAAAGAATTGATAAAAGGGAGGAATCCATAAGCTGCGTCGAGAAAAGAAGTGAAGAAAGGAAATATAGGAAGAACCGTCAACGGAAAATTCAACACATACATTCACACACTAAAATAGGTAAATTTTTTTGATTTAATGTTTAATATTTCAAAAAAGTTATAAATATAAATTGTTATAATTTATGCTTTTATATTTTATCTACGAGCTAGAAAACAAATTAACTAAATTCTCAGTACATTATGCAAAAGGAGCTACTAATTAAGGTACGTTTGTTAGGCTGCTCTCTAAGAAAGCTGTGCAATTAGCCTGCAACGCAAGCACAAATTGCGTAAGATGATATAATCACGGAGGGATTTGCATTTTGTCGATTACGAACGGCAACCGTGGACTAGTCTTACTAGTCTACTTATTATGGCTCATAACTGCCTCAATTAGTAGCTGGTTGTGCAAAGAGTCGTTTAGATTTTTGTTCTTTTTTACAATTTTCTTATGATTAAGATAATATTGGGACATTATAATTTGCTCTCCTATGATCCCCCTTGCCCAAGCATATTCAATACAAGATGCCTTGTCTACTAAGGGAACGTTCCTGTGTAATTAGTAATATTCACTCAAATTCATGATTTGAGTACTTTAATAGTTTATAAATTAACCTACAAGGAATGTTTCCGAAGTTCCTATTTATTTGGTTATAATTTTCTTTTATTTTGCCAATTTTAATTAACATAACAGTGCAACTTTTCAATATAATCTCCATTTAATTGAATACTTTTACCCCATTATTTTTTCAAACCGTTCTCAAAGAACTTTTTCGGATTCTCCCCAATTCACTTGTCTACAGCAAGGTTTACCTCGTTTAAGGTCTCAAATCAAACATCTCGTAGTAATTATTTCAGATGAAAATCATTAGGAGTCAAATCTGGCGAAGAAGGTGGCTGTGTAAACAATTCCCAGCCCAATACATTTGAAACATCTTTCGTTCTTCATACGATATATGGTCTTGCATTGTCCTGCTGCAATATTGGACGGATGGTTTTTATTGCAAAGCACCTGCCACAATGAGCCAGATAAAAGATTAGAATAACATCCTGCTTTAATTGGAGCTTTTTGGTAGATAATGCATAAAAATCCCTTTGCAATCCCAACATACAGCAAGCTTTATTTTTTCCAACAAATCTTTTTCTGGTTTGGCATGTATCGGATTTGTTGAGTTTTCCTTCCGGTCCCAATAGCCTCAATACCCAGTGAGCTAAAACCTTGTGCACGCTCAAACTTTCGTGCAAAATCTCATGAACCTGTCGTGTACTTGAATATTAATTTCATGAGTGGTTCCCCATCATCTCTCAGTACGTTTTCCATGCCACCAACGTTTCTTTCATTTACAAAGATGCTTGGCAGTCCACTGCGCCGATCGTTTTCTAGTGATGTTCTACCAGCTTTAAAATGATCGGACCATCGATAGACTCTCCAAATGTAACTTGCAGACGTGGAAAGATTTCTGAAGGTTTCGCACCCTCTGTAAATAGAAAGAAAATGATAGCTCATGATTGCAAAATCAGCGGTACGGAAATATGTGTGCATCGGCCAAGCAGCTGCAGAATATTAAACAATATTGCACGGAGATGGTGAGATGGTTGCGCAAATGTGTCAAGACTGTGTGTGTGACTGTGTTTCTGACTAATAGCGTGATCTATAATATTTACTCAATTTAACTGGAGCCAAATTCCTAGAACATTCGAAACATTCCTTGTATATGTAAATCGATGTTTTTCAAATATAAAACTTTTTTATTTTTAGTCGAACTTCCCCCAGCAGCATAATTTTGGTGACTTCTTTCCCTTACACCAATTCTGCTTGCGGGGCTTGATAAAAATCTGATTTTCCGTTTAAAACATTAACCTTAAAAACTTTACCAACAAGAAAATGATCTCTGAACAACAAATTCAACGTCTTGAAACTCGTTACTTGTAACTATCTAATGCTTACGAACATTGACATAATTCAATTCGACTTTGTTGTTAATTTTATTTAATTTATTATCCGCAACCTTTTGCTCTAACAATGTCAATTCTCTTTGAATAAGCGCACTTCAACAGCACACAATCGTCTGAAGAATCGCTTTGTCCTTGCTACATTGCCGAGAGTACAAATTTCAATCTCCATTGTCCGGTTATTGAGATGAGCACTTAGCGCGAGCTACAATAATTCGATTATCTCATTATCGGATCGCAAAACGTACGACACAATAGCTCAGCGAATTGAAGCCAATCAAATTAGAAAAGAGGGGCGTATTTTTCCCAAATGGTCGCCAAAATAAATCGACAAACACACTAGTTGAGTAAACTAATTGAAGATTCAGTTATTGTCAGGCTCGGAAAAATATTCGTACCAGTTAGAAATTATCACTCAAAAAGCGTGATAATTTTTAAATAAATACAGACAAGTTACTTATATTATTTCTGGAAATCTTTAATTTTTAGGTGTAGATTAAAATTTTGAATGCTTATGTTAGTATGATCCCTAAATTGTGCTCGAGTTGAACCAAATTGTAGGGAGTTTTCAGGAAAATGCTTCGCTTTATTGTATTTCGAATTTCGATACTTAGTTTTCAGCTATTTGTTTATTGTCAACAATTGAAACATTATGATTTCGGAAATACAACAAAAATACGTACAAAATAATTTTAAGATGTTTTGTAATTGCTGAAGAATATTCAACAAAATTAGAAAATCTAAAGGAAACCGAATGATAGAAAAAGATAGCCGGCCTTTTCTTCGGTGGTATTCTTTAAACTTTTTGAACAAATGAAATTGCTTTTAGTTGTTTGTTTCCAATACAATTGTTTCAAATAAAATATAATATTTCCAGACAAAATTGTATTCTTGTATGATTCTTTCGCAATCGAAAATGGGATCACAGATAAAAAGAAAATTTATCTTCAAAGGAAAATGATCAAAGATAAAAAATTCGGAAAATTTAATTTGCAGCACAGATCGTCTTCAAACTTGCAAAATAAAGGAAGCGACGATATCGGACGGGCTCCAATATGTCTTACAATTTTCATAAATCCATTCCGTGACAGGTTTTCGATCCAATAACATTAGACATAACGGAGGAAGTAAATAGATACATCACATAAGTGTATAACGTGTGGGATATAATCCGGGAGTAAAATTGGAACGTATTGCTTTTAAAATAGTTTAAGTGATCGTTTCATATGGATATGTAAATATGTAACTTTCATATAAATTGTACCGCGTTTCGTGAAGTATTTGCGCAAATATGCTACACAAACACAGGGTACCGCAAATATCTTAAAAATTTACTATAGATAATTGGGTGCGAAAAATAGCCAAATTGATTTTTATTTGCAATCAATTTCGAGATACATATCTCGATGTGTGTGAGTCAGAGGTTTGCAATTTTTTAATCCGCTGCGCTACGCGAAAATTTATTTAAAGATGCTACCGGAGATTTAGCTATCGAAAAGTTTATTGCACTTACATGGCTTTTATAAATCTAATCGGATAATAAATGCTTGAGTATTCCAATACGTAGTCGTCAATGAATATTGTAAGTAATAGAAATAATTATAAGAGAAAGATATAATCAAACGATATCGGATAGTTAATTTATGAGAACATTAGATTCCAAAATGATAAGGTACCTTTTGAGGTCCTCAAAATATTTCTTCGTTCCACTACGTTCCTTTCAAAAATTTACTTATTAAACTCTCAGAGCCCTACTATATACATACGAGGTGCATTCAAGTTATAACACCTCCGGTTTTTTCTTCTCGGCACTGGATACAGGAGAAACCTGCGGGGTGTTCTAAAATACGCGTGCACTCTTTGTGGATGTGTGGGAGAGATGGCAGCACTGTACGGCACACGGAACTCTAGCGACAGTGGCGAGAGTGAGGACTCTTTTTGATACTTAAGATGGCGACATTTTCATTACAAGAACAGCGCCTAATCATTTGTTTTCTCCATTTGAGGGGTGTGACATGGATGTGTCTAATAGGTGTTCGTGGGTGCGACAGTTCAAAGAAGGCAGAACGTCGTGTGACAGCAAACCAAGACAATCTCGAAACACGCTCGCACCAGCCAGGAGAAATTTGTTATGGAGGATCGCCGAATGAGTGTGGAACACATTCCCTCCAAAGTTAACATTTCCGTGGGATCTGTGCACAGAACCCTGCATGAAGACCTGAAAATGCGAAATGTGTCATCCAGGTGAGTGCCACGAATGCTGACGGACGACCACATCATCGATTGTGACGATGGATGACACATGGACGCCGTGCCGAAAAATGCTGGTGGTCATGTTCTGGGACAGCGATGGCGTAATCCTCATTGCATTTGAAAGGCCATTACGGTTCATCTTGCCAAGATGTTTTGAAGAACACGCCCATTCCAGTATTGCGTGAAAAGCGGCCAGAAAGGGCTGCATTCTTTCACCAACACATCGGACGAACACGACGCTGCAATTTCTTCGCGGTAACCACTCCGAAGTGATTTCTCATGCTCCTTACTCACCTAACCTGGCTTCTACCGACTTTTGGCTGTTTCCAACGATGAAAGATACTCTCCGTGATCGCACATTTACTAGCCGTGCCGTTGTTGCATCACCGATTTTCCATTAATCAAAGGGACCATGGAATCATGGCGTCGACGTTGTGAAAAATGCGTACGGCTGCAGGAAGATTACGTCTAGAAGTGATACAAGCTTCACAGTTTTCGTGTGATTAGTTAGTGAGAAAGAAAATCGGAGTTATTATAACTTGAATGCACATCTACATCTAAAGCGAACTCGCTTTTAGAGAAACATATCTTAACATCTTGGAGAGTCATACACCAACTCGAAGAAGTGACTCAATCTATTAATGTTAGCCAAAGTATTGTTTCACAGTTCCAAAAATTGCTTATTACAAACCAGCAATTTTGATAGAGACACTTTCAAGACCGATTATCATCAACAACCCTCTGTGATGTTCGATATTTTGTCGAATTGGCCAGAAGAAATGTCAATTTAAACCCAACCCAGATTTGAAGTGATTGATGGTTCCACGACTGAAAGATGAGCAGCCTCCTTAGCAGTTCGTAGCGATCACAGATATGAAGTTCTCCGTTTTCGTAATATTGCTAATTATTAGTTGTCAAATTGGATTTTTAATGTTTATCCACAGTTTATACGCCAAATTGTACAGCTTTTCCATTTACAACTAAATACTAATATAGTAGATAATAGACTTGTTGATCTCGTATTATCTAATATGTCACAGGGCATTGTCGTTGACCATTATGATCATTGTTTTGTATCTGAAGATGTGCGTTATCCTGCACTTTCGTTAAATATTACTACATCTCATGCTATGCTTAGTTTCCCCTTGAACACAACCCCGCGGTTTAACTTTAGAAGGGCTAATTTTATTTCCTGATACCAGGATATACAAATATATCTCATAATGTTCAGCTTCTATTGTTGTTACATACTTATTCCATGCTTGCTCCTTCTCTTGAACTTCCTTTTTGAATTACTTTGTTCCATCATGTTCTTCCTCTTTGCGTCCTGATTCTTAAGTCTTAAGTTCTAATTCAACCAAGTAGTGATCACTGCCTATCTCTGGCCTTCTGCTCACTTTTACATTTTGACAGGGCTGAAGTTCGTATTCGTCTGATTTGGCTTCGTCTGACTTCCACCTGTTTCCGAAACTTGAAACATTTTTTGGTGAAAAATAAAGAACGGATAGAGGCTGTAAACGATGTAAAAATAAAATATATCTAAACAACTCCAATCCATATTATTCTGTTTTCATTGTCATTCCGAAACCTTTTCAATTTGTCGTCAACATGTAAAAAATTAGAAACTTTTGAATTTACTGTCTCCAACGTGTCTGAAACGTGTCTGAACAACAAAAACGAATTACCCAGTAAACGTTTATATTTTTAAACCAGATTTTGTACACATGTTCTAGGTGTTGCGAACAGGGATGGTAAAAGAACAATTGGTAATCTTTAATCGTGTCTCCAACGACAATATTTGTAGTTATTTTCTTTATTTTGGATCAGTTTATTGCGGTTATTCGACTGGTAACAGTTTATGGTTGTGAATTAATTAATCTCTATAAAGGCTACGAATTTTACAATGAAAATTTTATCATTTATTACTATCAAGACAGAAAATCTTTGTTTTAATTTCAATTTAATTTAATTTTCAAAATTCGGTTCAAAAATATCTACTTTTACCGGGTGATTTACAACAAAATTGGTTGCAACCGGGGCTCTCAACTAAAACACATGTTATGCTCATACTTATTTCCTCCCGATGCGTATTGACCAAGCGGTATAAATCCTTAATTAGTCCTCATTGAAATCAAATATAAAGCGTACGAAATACCTCGAGTTAAGTTATGCCGGAAATTTTAACTAAGCACTGAAAGATTGCTATCAGCGTTTCGGATTTCACTTATTGGACGTTAAGCTTGAATTAAATCCGATCCCTTGCCCGATATGAATCAAGGGGGAAAGTTTAATTAGCAGAAACGGATTAAAATGGAAACAAATTCAATCGAACAACGAAATTTCGAGAACGAGGTCATCAAAAGATGGAAAATGCGGTCTTGTTTACGCTGGAAAAAACCGTCATTTTAATTGTCTGGGTTAGTCGGTATTGCGTTGCGCATTGACAGACGTTTAGAAAGGCTTATCATCATAGGGAGTAGGTACAACAGGTGGAACGAGAAGAGGAATAATGCGGAGTTGTTCATGACGCAGCCGTGGGCAAATAATCAAAAGTTCTTTTGGTTATGCCGAATAAACGAAACCGGGACTTTTAGAAGTGGAAAATCGCAAATGTCAATTTATAATTTGTAAATATGTACCTTCCCCTTAGGCAGTGAAAAATTGAGCTTTAGCTCATTGGTAATCCACATGGTCAATGTAAAAGAATACTTATAGATTGACACCGAAGTCGAACAATAATACTGTGGTAATGCATAAAGCTCTGTTGAACTTTTTGACCACTTTCGATTTCGTTCACCGTCCATAGGCGTACCCAAACGATTTTCCACCTAAAATTTTTGCAATTTTGAAATTATCGTTTTCTTCGTGCTATTATGCCGAGGAAAATCTAATCTTCGTCATGGTGGATGCACTTTCTTAACAATTTAGCCGCGACCAAAAAGACACAACGTATTGTGCCGATAAAGCGAGTGCGATGCGGACAGGAGCACCGCGGGAGTAACTACACCCGCAACAGGGATACTAAAGTCACCTGCGTAAACTGACCATTCCGCAAAACTATTCGGGCCGTCCTAAACGCATCTCACAGACGTCCCAAACTTTCTTCAAAAGTTTCAGTCGCCGGTGTTTCCGATTCCGAGACATTCTGTCGTTAAACTTCATTGTCTTTCTCTGCGTGTAATAAGTCTAGACGGCCGAATTAAAATTTTGTCTTTGGTAATTACTAAATAACGTAACAAAATTACAAAAATCTGTTAACTTAAATAAAGAATAAATTACTGAAAAATATAGGTACATTCAAGGTTATCTAATTATTCGCAAAATGTGCACTAAAAATGATTAGAATGCGCCGCACGAGAATTGAATTAAATATTTCCGGCCTAACAAGGAAAATACAAAAATTAATGACATTTTACTAGTGGTGTTCCAGTGCTCGGATACCATCTTTAGAGGCGCCTTCATCCCAGTCTGCAAAATTAGCTGTACTTTTATCAGAGGAATTTATTGAGGAAGAGGCTGAAGTCGAGCGAGTAAGATACATTGGGCACGACATTTAAGTATATAATACAAAGTTTATAAAATGCGCCAATTCAGTGCTAGAATTAGCTGTGTGGGTCATTCCATGTCAAATCAATCAAAAAAGGCAAAACATTTCTTGACTCCCTTCGATTTCGATGAAATTTGGTGTACTTATACTAATTAAGAAATTGACAAATACAAACTTCGAGCTCCCTAAGTTGACAGAGGTCGAAAATACGGAGGGTAACAATTTCCCCCAAAATCTCCAAGTCGCGACACTCTTACACCTTCAAAATTCAATATCTTCGGTTCTATTGTAGCCACAGAGCCCAATTTTCTCTATTTTAGAGCTCTTAATATGCTCTACAAGACTACTATAACAAAAAAAAATTGAAAAAAAAAATGGGGGTACCTCCCTAATTTAAAGGTCGAGACAAGGGGTGGTTGAAAGGGGGGATGTATCCCCGATGTTTTTGAAACTTGGGATTCTCGAAGAGTAAGTCCTAAAGAGCATATCCTGAAATTTTTATCTTGGGACAACAATGGGATCAATGGGAAAGTGCTATTTTCTGGGTTGGAAAGGAGTCAACAATAAAACAATTCGATATGTGTTTGATGTGAAATTTTTATTATTGAAAAATAAAAAACAGTACAGTTTCAGTAAAAGATACAGTTCAGTAAAACGTACAGTTTCATTTAAAAAAGGGCCACTGAGACACAAATCACACATTTTTAATTATTTCA
The DNA here is from genome assembly GCA_038088585.1 of Chrysina gloriosa. NCBI lineage: Eukaryota > Metazoa > Arthropoda > Insecta > Coleoptera > Scarabaeidae > Chrysina > Chrysina gloriosa. The sequence continues at coordinate 51,605,441 of CM076088.1, forward strand.
GCACATCTTAAGGTATTTTAATGCCTGAGGCAACTTTGCCTCTTGTTTTGAGTACTTTCTTATATGTTTCTTTGACTTCCTCCGTTTCTATTTCTTGTAGCTCATCTAGAACTACTGACTCAACACTTGGTGCTGCTCCTGCCTCATCCTGACTTGCTGAAGTTTCACTAGTTGGAGTTTCAGACTGCACTATCTCTAGCTTTCTGCCTGCACCCAACAATTTCCGACACTTATCACACACTTTGCCACTTGTCACCACACTGTCTTTAACGTCTAACATCCAGTCTTGAACAGGTCTGACTGATCGGCGGACACTTGAATGAGTTAGTAATTTGTAAGGGTTACAACAATAATGTTTCTTTTCCATTGTATTTTAATATATAAATTTAAAAATGTTTATTGGGTAATAATGAACACTTAATAAACGACGCTGTAAAAACTCTATTCTATATTAATAAAAGAATCTTTCGTTGAAGAGAGTTTGTAAGACACTTTATTTATCACTATTAACAACTTAAGGACTAAATATGAAAATCTTATAACTAATACAGGTTGGTAATTATCAGCAGCAAACACATGTGCATACGTAACGGACAATCAAAACGGGTCGTCTTTTCTAATTAAAGTTAACTTAATGTAACCTATTTTTTGAAATGGTTAAGGTCTTATGATAGGTAATAAAAGAAAGATATTCAGAAACAATTAGCAAATGACAATTAAACTAGAATTACGATAAGGTTTCTCCTAAAGAGACTATCAATTCTAAGTAATGTAAATAATTAAAATAATATATATATATATATATATATATATATACATATATATATATACATATATATAGATGCCCAATCTGCTTGGCAAATGTAGAATTTGGGATTTTAGTAAAAACATATTAAAAATTAGGCAACACAAGTAATTTATTTTTCCCCGTTTATAAATAACAAGCACGTTGCGAGCAATCCCTTTGTTGTCCCAAGATAAAAATTCAGGATATGCTATTTAGGACTTACTCTTTGAGAATCCCAAGTTTCAAAAAATCGGGGATACATTCCCTCCTTTCACCCACCCTCTTGTCACGACCTTTACATTAGGGAGGTACCCCTCATTTCTTTTTCATTTTTTTGTTTTGTTATAGTAGTCTTGTAGAGCATATTAAGAGGTTTAAAATAGAAAAAAATTGGGCTCTGTAGCTACAATAGAACCGAAGATATTGAATTTTGAATATGCAAGAGTGTCGCGACTTGGAGATTTTGGGGGAAATTGTTACCCTCCGTATTTCCGGCTCTTGTCGACTTAGAGATCTAACAATTTGCATTTGTCAACTTTTCAGTTAGTATAACAACTAAACCAAATTTCATCAAGATCGGAGGGGGTCAAGAAAATTCATGATTTATTTGGCATGGAATGACCCGTGTACAAAGCAACACACATAATAAATAAGAACCTCTTAAACAAGTCTGATGGTCCCCTCGGTCGTTCGGTGTTGATAGATGTATTATAATAAGTATAGAGTTGACAGTTGTCAGATAATGGAAGATTGTTAGTAAAAACCGTAGAGACCATAAACTTAAATTATAGCAATCATATATGGGTTTTAATGCAATAGTATAGATGCTGTCAGCTGCGGTGTTCTCAACTGGGAGCTTGAATTCGAAGCTCTATATAGCTGGCACCTTATCACGGGCTTTCCTAGCTGAATCTAAACATAACATAAAAGATGAGTTGGAAATTGACTCTGCTATGCACTCATTGTTAAATGATTTGCCAATATCTGCTGAGAGAAAAAAACAGGATTTATAAAAGAAATCAGGAATGATCTGGAACTTCAAGCAGTAATTGAATTTGTACAAAATGGTTGGCCAGAGAAAAATAACATCCCAGTGTTGTTACGTCATTACTTTAAATTAAAGATTTGCTAATTTGTAATGACCTTTGGTTTTAAAAATAAGTTAATTGTTCCGTATAATTTGCGCCGCAAAATGTTATAGAAACTGCATGAAGGTCGTGTAGAAATTGAAAAAGTTAAGTCTAGAGCGAGACAAATTTTCTATTGGCCATCAATGAATCAACGCATAGAATTATTTATCAAATAATGTACTGTGTGAAAACTTCGAAAGAAAAAATATCAAAGAGCCTTTAAAGCTATATGATATAACAAATAAACCATGGGAGAGAATTGGCGTATATATTTTTTCTTATTCAACTTGGTTGGTGCTATAGTGTCATTGCGTAATAAATCTGCGCATGAACCCATTCGGGAGTTAAAAGCCATTCTTGCTAAGTTTGGATCTCCAGATCAAATGATTTGTGATAATGTACCGTTTGCTAATCACTTGTTCAATGATTTCGCAAAGGGGTAGAATTTTGATATTATCACCCAAAGTCCAAATTACCCGCGTTCAAATGGTTTAGTAGAGAAAAGTGTAGGCATCGCCAAGAGTATTCTTAAGAAATCATTAATGGAAGGAAAAGATGTGTTTAAAGCATTATTGCAATGTAGAAATTCCCCATTGAAATTTATGAATTACTTTCCGACTCAACTGTTAATGAGTCGTATTTGTAAAACAAAAATCGCAATTTTAGCAGATTTGTTACAGCCAAACCTTTACGGAAACGTTGTTAAAAACTCTAAAATAGAATAAGTCAAAACGAATGTTATAATAGAAATGCAAAATATTAACCAATATTGAATCAGATCAAAACGTCACTACGCACAAAACGTGGGAACTGGGTCAGATCATTGACACTCACACAACACCTCAATTATATATCGTCAAAAATAGCGCTGGCAATCGAGTCAGGCGCAACCGTGAATCAGTTAATAACTTCCACATGACAGATAATTATAATGCCTCGGTTGTAACTCATGGACATACACAAGTCAAAGATTGATCATCCAGTCCCAAGTTCACGCAAGTTAAAACAAATTCAGAATTCCCTGTGATCGACTCAATCTGGTCGTATTGTCAAACGATCAACGAAACTGGATCTATAATTTGTTTTTGGCAAAAAAAGGAAAGATGCATTATAACATGAGTTTGTTAAAAACATGGATGACGTGTTAACTCATGATGCTATTTTTAAGAATTTTATTATTGAATGATAATTATAATTGAATAATAAAATAAGTTGTCATTGAATAATAAAGTGGCATCGTCAGTTAACACGTCATCCACCTTTTTAAAAACTCTAATTAGAACGTGCCTGTATGTGCGCCATCTGTATTAGTTAATAAGTAGTAGAGTTGACAGTTGACAAATTGTTAGTAAAACTGTAGAGACAATAAATGTAAATTATAGCATTCATATACGAGTTTTAATGCAATATCATACAATTGATTTGTTAGGGTGGGGTAGCGTCTGTGATGCAATGGTCTCGGACGAGTTTTTACTTGAAAGGAAAAATTATGCGAGAAGGAGGTCAAATAACAGCTTTTAAGGGATTCGCGACGACTTAGCGACCTTTTTCGGAATACTCATTCATCTTAGAAAGAAGATGGAGAGGATGCGTCCGAGTAGTAGAGGGAGAAGTTAAGTTTACATGAATTGAATTTAAGATGTCACAGTTGATTTGGTAAGCTACGATTTGAAGATGCTAACCCCGTTGCTAGCGAAACACGTATCTATTTACGTATTACGTATTATTTCGTATTTACTAAACTAATTGCGCGTATTCTCTTGTTTTGTTCTTTGCGTATTGAATTCCAGCTTTTCCAGCTCTTCCTGGGGTGTAAGATGTGTGTGGAGTTGAGTTCTCTATGCTGTCTTCGTGTATATTCTTCTCCCTCCACCTCTTCCTATCTGGTACGAGCTTTTGGGCTTCTTCCCACCATAATCTTCTCTTACTGAACGCATCTCTCACGCTCTCCAGCCCTGTCTTTGTTGTTAGTCCTGGCTTCAAACACCTGCTTGACTATTCCTTGTTCCGCCATCGTTTTTGGGTATTCATACCATCTCAGATGTGCTTCTTCAATTTTTTCCGCATTGCCATTGGTCTCAGTTTCAAATTATCTGTGAGTTTTACGTTTCCAATCATGTAATTTTTTGTTTTATTCCCCATTTCTCTCACAAATCTCATTTCTGTAGCTGCTATTTTCCTTTTCTGTTTCTCAGTCATGGTCCATGTTTCCCCACCGTCTAAAAGTGTTGGCATAGCTACTGTTTTAAATATTTGTGCTCTAACATCTTTCGGTATCCCTTTTTCCTCAGATATGTATTTTCCTATACTATTAAGCACTCCTCCTCCTGCTGTTGTTCTTTGCTTTATTCCCATCTTTATCTCACCATCCTTCCATAGTATTTAATGCAGGTTTTTAAATGTCTTTTCGTGCTCTAGGGTTTCTTTTCCTACTTTTATCGTGTCTCTGCGGATTTCTTCCCACTATCAGTGTCTTACAAGGGGCCTACTAAGTATGGTACAAACGGATTTTAATGGGTCTCGGATATGTTGTGAGGGGATATCCCCAGAAAACTAGGCCAAAAGGACTTTTTCCAATGGGCCTTGGTTTCCGAGAAAATCGAAGTCAAAGTTCCAAACGTACCTATTATACCTGTACATTTTGTACGTTGTCCTGCTCGGAGTATTTGCGCTGACTGACAGCAACCCTTCTTTTGACTTCGATTTTCTCAGAAACCAAATCTCTGATATTTTTTTGTTTTTCATTTTCCAGTAGCCTATTTCACATGCTCTTATTCCTTTTTTCTTTACTGTCTTCATTCCCTCATCTAACACCAATGTAAAAGCATCGGGCTCAGAATGCATTCTTACCTGAGGCCTCTAGCTGCTTCAAATAAAACTGATCTGCTTTGCTTTTTTGTTTACATAATTTCTTCTTTCCTTATATAAACTTCATATTCCTCTTACTATTATTTCCGGTATTTTGCTATTTCTTAGTATCGTCCATATGTCTTCTCCTTGTCGAAAGCTTTCTGTAGGTCTACAAAGCATGTGCTCTTCTATCTTCTTTTATTGCTTTTTCTCCTATTTATCTCATTATAAATATTGCATCATTTACCCCTCCACTTGGTCGAAATTCAAATTGTGTTTCCTTCTCCGGCAGCATTATTGCAGCTGCTAATCTCCTTTTAAGAGAGAAATAAAAAACAGGTCTTGCGCTTACATAATTACGATTTAGGTAAACATTTACCTATTTACCCGAGGATTTGCACTTGATTAATCTCATTGCTAACACAGTCTGGTCAAATATATTTAATACTAATTTATAGCTTGGGCTACCAGCATTCTAAGAATTTGCGTGTTTGTTTTCGTGTCGGAGGCTATTTGCTGCTCGTGTGGAATTTGCTAAATTTAATAACGATTAGGTCATTGGAAAATGTTTCTTTTCGTATTTGCTATACATTTGCAGCAGCAAATAAGATTACCAATTGTATACTCCGTATTTGTTCGATAAATATTTACCGGAAATATTAAACGTTTACGCAAATTCTTTCAAGTTTTATACATGTTTCCAATTAAGGGACCATAGTTTGTATTTATCTATGTAATAATACGACAATTTTTCTTTGAAAGTCAATATTATTTGTAACAGTACACAAATAATAATATGTGTCAATTGCATGCGTATCTACATATTTCATACCTTTTGAGTTTGCTCTACCACTCATGTAATATAGTTGCTATTAAGGTTAATTGACTTATTTTAAAATGAGTTAGTTCAGACGAATGAGTTTATTTCTAAAAGCTTAAAGCATGAATAGACCTTTTCAAACTGTTTTGATATGAGAATGTTCGCAATGTACAAGGATTACGATAGATAAGGTCTCCAAGAAGAGACTGGGGAGTTCCTGGTCTTCATGGAGGGTAGTGTTCTGGAATCTGGAGTCTCCCCGTTTTAACTGGGACCACTTTGCCTCCAAATTGGATTCTGCTGACTACAGAAATTCAATTTGTCTATTTGTGATCCACTGGAAGCTTCGGCGTTCTCCTTGATGCAGAATGTCTGCAAGGCGCTGACCTAGTCTATCTTAAACATAGGACCAAGCTTTCCCCCGGCATATATGATTTCTTCTCCAGCGATATTAGGTCCTGAACTATTTATTTTGTTTACATTGGATATTCTCCGGAAACCTGCTGTCGAGTTATATACCGGGTGTTTAAGAACTGCACGGCACTATCTTAGGGATGTATTCTCCAGCGCGAAATAAACAAAGAAATTCATACAAACATATGGCTCAAAATAATTTATTACCGAGATATTGAAAATTAAAGATAAATATAATAATAATAATAATGATAATAAAACTACACGGACAAATTCATAAAGAGAACATTGCAATGTATCATTAAGCGAAGAGATTTGGGTCTGTAATTCCTTGGATCCCTTCTTAAACAATGGGTTAATCTTTGCCGATTTCAATCGCGCCGGAATACTTGTTAACTGCCCATTAACGCACCTAATTTGTTATTAGGTCGTTTATAGAGAGTTCTCTACACTTTTTTTTTTATTAAAATTCATCATTGATTGCAATGTAATCGGGTATGCCAATATTTCTCCTGCTTGGGAGATGGGGTAATAATCGTGACCATATCCATCTCAACGAGATATCGATGTATCACCAGGAAGTTTATTATTTATCATTTGCAGAACGATATACTGTAGTGACGAGTCTTAATAAGGACGAAACTAATTAATCTGCAGTTGCGTTTTGCGATTGCAAAGCTTAAATTTCCTTCCGGATTATTGGTATATGGAAATTGTGCTTACTTTGTAAGCCTTTGCACGGTTACTTGTTAACTGCCCACTAAGGCACCTAATTTATTATTAGAGAGTTTATAGAAAGTCATCTACATTTTATTTTATTAAAATTTTGGCTCTCAAAGATAGTATTTAAATAATTTAATTTGTGGGATGAAATACGAATAGCTATAATAATATATATAAAAATAAATATAACAATAGCTAGAAGCCCGGAGTTAAACTATTTTTGAGACGTGTTCATACAAAACACATGGCATTCATAGTAACTGTTCAAAGTGGTCTCCATTTTCTTGAATGCACCATTCAGCACGACGAATCTATGCTCGTCTGGCACCCCTTATAACATCAGGACGACCCTTGATAGTTTCTGCTGCTTTCACGATGCGATTCCTTAGCTCTTCTTATGTGCCAATAGGCATTGACTTCGTCCAGCCCCGCACAAAGTAATTTAATCGCGTGAGATTAGGAGATCGTGGTGGCCATTTACCAGGTCGGTTTCCACCAACCCATCGATTACCATATGTTATGTTTACATAATCAGTGACAATATGAGAGAAATGAGCAGAGACAGCGTCACGCATAAACCAGATCCCCTGCCTATTGGCTAACGGAATATCTTCTAGAAGGTCATACAAGTCATTTTGCAAAAACTACAACTAAGATATTCCTGAAAGCCTTGTTGGTAAAAAGAAGAGGCCGATGAGATTGTCTCCGAGAAGACCACCCCAGACATTTAATGAAAAGGTATGTTGGTAATGCATACTAGCATCATATGCGTGCCCAACCAAAGAAAAGAAAATATAAATTAAGAAGTAAGGTTCAAAACGTGACGTTCAAATTGGTCCGTATAAGTTCTATAAGAATACAATTAAAAATATCGCATTTTGAACTAATGTCATTATACGTTGAACAGTGAACGATTGATAAGATTGATGGGGTAAGTAGAAATTTAGCTTTAAAATAAGTTTACTGGAATCAATCTGACTGGGTAGTAATTTATATAAAAAGGCCAGGACTATATTATTACGTCGAACTTCCAGAGAAATAAAAGAAATTCAGCTAGCAACGCGTCATAAGCAAATCCTCTATGTGGATAAATATTATGCTTCTTAAACCATAAATATTTCAAAAATCGCCCACATTTTCCAGTGAAAGTTTATAAGTCAGGTAATATAGATTCCACACAAGTGCAGCATATTCCATTTTGGAGCAAACTAAAGTGGAAAATAAACACCTGAGAGTGGACAGGTTGCTAAAAGATTTAGCATTGCGAAACACGAAAGCCAGCATTCTACCAGCTGACGTTACCACATCCTGAACATGATAATTGAAAGTAATGGTAACCGTTTCCGAGTGTATGAGATAACCTAACATTTAGAAATATTTAGGTCAAGTCCATTAGAAGCGCACCAACTGCAAACCGCAAGCAAGTTAGACTGGAGATTATCACGATCTCGTAGTGTCTGTATATATAACTTTACATCATCAGAGAATAAAAAGTTATTAGAATCAACATGTTCACTAAATTATTAATAAATAACAGAAATAAAAGTGGTCCAAGATTAGATCCTTGGGGAACACCAGAAGAAATACTATGAATGTTTGAAACAAAACCGTTATAAGACACAAAAAATTGCCGATCCGGTAAGTAAGACACGAAGAAATCAAGAAGTGATGACCCAACCCCGCTTGCCTACGCAACAAGATACCATGATCAATACGATCAAACGCCTTAGATAGATCAGTATAAATAACGTCGACCTGACCCTGCCGATCAACGATCTCAATGGCGTATTGAAGAAAAACACACAAATTGGTGACAGTAGACCGTTTATTAACGAATCCATGCTGCTTAGGGGCTACAAGGTAGCTAACTTGGCGGTATATAATCCTGTAAAGAACAGATTCAAAAACTTTTGCAACATTAAACAAAATTGATATGGATTGGTAATTAGCTATATCAGATATATCCCCGCCCTTAAACACGGTACAAATTCTCGCCAGCTTCCGTACTGGAGGGAAAGTAGATGTTTCTAGGATGAAATTGAAAGTCGTTTGCAAAGGTATTACAGCACAATCCCTGACTAAAAGACTGGGCACTTGATCAAAGTCAGAACACAAACCATTTTTAACCCGTTAACGGCGAAATGTCTATTGATTGAATTTTGACAAAATTACAACTCTTTGGTTAGTACTGGGTGAGAACTTGACAAAAGGATCACCAGGCATTAAAACAATCATATATTTTCACGAAAAAGAGACCGTTACCGTATGGTAACGCTAGTCTAATAAGTGATACAAAACTATTTTGTATGAAATGAATGGTTACATTCTAAACATATACCAATGCCACATTTCAGCCATTTGGTTCGCACACTGGATGCGGAGCCCTCACCAGCGCTTCTTCTTCTTTTTTATTCTCATTTGGCACGAGTTAATGATTACGACCGTCGTATCTCAGATCATCAGACACTTTATTCATTGTAACACTATAAGGTGAGGACGCAGCTCTTCCCACACTTTTTGGTGGAATTCCATATTTCGTGAGGTACGTTTGTACTATCTGCCTTCTAAACTCCAGCTGAGATATAGGTGCAAAATTTCTGTAAACATTCCAAGCGTTTACAATTGAAACATCCAATATCTATGTAAAAATTCGCCACCACCACTTTTTACGCCGGACACTTATTCTATTGAAACGTTCTCATCTAAAAGGTCAGTACCTCCCATGGACTGATTATAGTTCGTAATAAGTGACGGACGGTTAACCTGAACGATCTTTTTATCTGTTCTTGAAAATCGTTTTACGTTTGTGATAGGATAAACGCCATGGCATGTAGAAGTCACAGTAACTATATTATTATCGACCCATTTTACTACAGTTATCCCATCTTCTTTGTCGATAATTTCATTGTGTTCACCTTTCTTTGTTTTTGTTTCAACATGTCCTTTTTTGATAACAGAGGACACTATTTGGGTAAACGATTTTCACGAATGGTTCCTGTTCCATGGTTCCATGGTCCATGGACCATCAATGGAGCTATGTTTTTCCAAATTCTTATTAAAATTTTGCATTCTCCCTTTGGATTCTTGCCTTGGTAAAGATTATAAAATTTTGATCTTCTCTTGCCATCCATACACGTGCGTTTCGCGGTTATACCGCTCGTCAGTACAGCTTTGGAAGAGCTGTAAGTTCGTATACAAAGTTTATGTATGTAATATGTACGAACATCAATGTTCTTGGTAAAGATCGAAGTTTACGAAATAAGCGGACGTAGAATTCATGCACCACATCTTGTACTCGAATCTAATGGGTTTTCGTCGGATAAACTGTTTACATGAATGACGTCCGAAATACTTTATCATCGATTTGTCGAAATCTAAGTTTTGCTCTGGAATCCAATTTTGTATACATTTTTCTCTTATCATATCGATTAATGATCTGAGTTTCCAGAATTTATCCGATTCGTTGGGGTTGCTGTTGTCTGCACAATGCATGTAATGTAATATTTGGCGAAATCTGTCCCTTCTCATAGCATGGCTTACGATAAGGTTGTTCATGTCTTCTTGTGAATCCCAGTAAAAATCTCTATCAGGTAATTCACAGTATCCTGTCAAAATAAGTATAGCAAAACAACATTTAATTTCATCTACTGTAATTTTGGGGTCAGCGTGATTCAAAAATAGGGCATACTTTGTTGATTCATCCACTATAAATTGCAAAATTCCATCGTCTATAAATCTTTCGAATGTTTCAATCGGTGACAAATTTATGAATCGAGTATAATCCCCTGTTCGAAATATTTTCTGGGGTGGGGCTAAGTCCCCAACTATCCATCTTAGTTTAGTTTTACGTGGACGCTCAGCAACTGCATCTTTTTCCTGCGTGTCATTCTCTTTACTGTTTCTGAGCCTTACTTCTACTCTGGTTAAGAGCTGTTGTCTATTAATATTATCAATCACACCCCCTTCGTCTTCACCACCTGAATCCTCGTCGGTCAAAACGTTTGAATCTGGAGGCTCTATATAGATCTCTTCAACATCGATATCATCTTCGTATACAATATGCAATGCTTCTTCTAAGGTCACGCCTCCTCTAGAATAAAGTAACGAAATTATATTTCCATCCATATCTAGCGAGCGTTACCATATTGTAACATCAACGCAAAGACTGCCTTTATACCAAAAAGAATATCAGATTCAGAAAATGATCCAACGTGTATGGCAGACATACAGCTATTTTGGGTGTCACCCCTGGAAAAAGCAGTTGAAGGACGATAGACGCTAAGAAAATGTTGCGAGAACACATTCACTATTAATTCAGGATCATCAAAGGAAGAATCATCGCTATGCATTACACCTGGTATTCCAGACCTGTCTTGGTGCGAATGAACAAAAGACCAAAATATTTAAGGGTTAGAATTAATGGAGCACTCAATACTGATATGCCGGCGGTACGCTTTCTTAACTTCATACTTGATAAGTCTACGAAAGTATTTAAAATTCCGAAGATCGTTTGGAAGATTATGCTTCTTGTATTTTTCATAACACTTAGATTTTACCTTAATATTTTGTATAATTTCACTATCATACCAGTCAGGATACCTGTGTTTATACCCTCTATGCCCACGATAAACTGGCACAAACTGATCAAACATATGATAAAGTATATCATAAAAACAATTACATGTATTATCAGCGTCACTGTAACTACTTAAAATTAACCAATCTTCAGATGTAAGAGCATCATACAGAGTGGGAAAATCAGCCTGACGGAAATACTGTTTACGAGTATTATTGATTGGAAAGTTAGTATATTTAATTTCGTGAGAAATGCAGAAAGATACACCTAGCGCAGGATGATAGGCCAGATTTTCGTGAACCAGAGGTAGTTCATCGCGTTCAACTCTACAGTGTACATTGGAAAAAAGAAGATCCAACATTTTACCGTCAGAATTACGGACATTGTTGTATTGTATTAGATTTAGCATAGTAGCAAAATTACGGAGAGCTAATGTTAATTTACAATATTTTTCGGTACAAAAAGTACGTATATTAACCCTTTGCACTCCGAACAATTCTGGACGTTGGCGATCAGCTATTCAGCGCTACTTTATGGCAGAAACGTGCATTTACAGATTCTCGTATTATTTAGTATAGTGTTGGAACCAAGTAACGTATTATAATGATATTGGCCGTATATGAATTGGTTAACATCGAGAAATGTATATTTTCAAAACAATCAATATTTCATTTTTATAATTTTGTACAGTGTGATAAACCATAAAACACTCCCCAATATGCATTGCAGGCTGATTTGTGCACGTTTGACAATAATAAGCTGTTTGACGCTTGCCATCAGGTGTTTTCCTGTCAGAACACATATATATGATTTCTTGTGCCATTTCAAGAGAAGACTTCAGGGAAACATGCATGACTCAAAAGTTGGGCTGAAATAACTTAATTCCCCGTAATCACTCATAAACTTTAATGTCCCATGAGAGGGGACATCCGAGTGATATGCTAGAATTACGATGTCCCATGAGAGGGGACAGCGGAGTGCAAAGGGTTAAAGTCACCGACAATGAAAACCTCTTTATTATTAGAGAAGTACCGTACAAAATAGTCAAATAAAACTTCAAGTTCTTGAAGAGATGGTAGTTACAGCTCTCGCAATGTAAGTTGGCGAGCGGTGGGGATGCGCCGTAAACGTATTTAGGACACGTACCTCCCACCTGTCTGATTCAGATAGTGCCTAGGAATTACTATTGTCGTATCAATATGAGTTCCGTAGGAGCAGGAAAAGTGATAAATAGTCAAGCGCGGGAAATAGTTTTTAATGTGTATAATTATTTTTGGTTTAAAAACGGCACAACAGTCTTTATCAGATATAAAAGAATGTGTTTAGAATGCAACCGGTATATCTATAAGAAGTATCGAGCGAATTGTTCAAGAAGGCAAAGCCGAAACCGCAATCCAGGAAAAAAGGCGACAGCAGCCTTGCTCTGTTACACAGTTGCCAGAATACAAAATTAGAGAGCTGCGACACATAATTTATAATTTTCACCGTACAAAAGACTGTCGTGTTACTATAGGAGCTTTACATAAGAAGGTGAGTAAAGAACTAGAATGGGAGGGCTTAGAAACATCGCTGCGAAAAATTGTGGAAGATATGGGATTCAAATTTAGGTGTACACAAAATAACAGAAAAATATTAATCGAATGAATAGATATTAGGTCACGAAGAATAGATTATTTACAGAAAATAAAATTTTTTAGACAAAACAAAAATCCCATAGTGTATATTGACGAAACATATATTCATAGTGGTCATACTTCATCGAAAGATTGGAGCGGTAGAAGTGCAAAAGGTCTTATAAAGAATATATCTAAAGGGCAAAGACTAATTATAATACACGCGGGCGGTAGTATGGGTTTTCTTCCAGAGTGCTTACTAATATTTAAATCTGGCTGAAAAAGTAGTGACTACCAGGACGATATGAACGCCGACAATTACGGAAAGTGGATAAATGAGAAAGTAATTCCAAATCTGCCTCACAAATCTGTGGTTGTCATAGATAATGCTCCCTACCATAATGTTCAAGCAAACAAAGCACCTACATCTGTCAGTAGGAAAATAGAAATGGTTCAATGGTTGACAGTTAAGAGGATTCCTTTTGACACCAATATGTTGAAACCACAATTATATCATATAATCAAGTCACATGAAGAGCGCTATGTTACTTATAAATTTGATGAATATTTTGAACAGAAGCGACATATTGTTCTAAGGTTGCCTCCATATCACCCAGACCTCAATCCTATTGAGATGGTATGGGCACAGATTAAGAATAATGTGGGAGCAAGAAACGTCATATTTAAATTAGAAGATGTAAAGAAATTAACAGAGGAAGAGTTTTCAAAAATATCAATGGAGGACTGGCAGAAACGCTGTGAGCATGTCATGAAAGTAGAAGAAGAATATTTACAGAATGAAATCCTGGTTGACGAACGCTGTGAACAGCCTATTATTAATTTCGATGAAGATAGTGATGATGAACTATACTTGGATGACATTGATTAGTTTAACTTTCTTTTAATTCAATCATTTCGTAACTCCATTAAATTTTCATTAATATCAACTAATAACACAGTGCAACAATCAAAATGGGAATGGGATGAGACCAATTGCAAATGAAAGTTGACATTATCCATAACAAAACCTTGAAGGGTTGTTTTTTAGTTCAGTGCGAGATTTTTTTATACGCATTTGAAGTTGTTGATTTTGGAACGCTGTCTAACAAGAAAAGATCATTGAAAATTTGATAAAATAATGCTCTCTTATTTTTCTTATCCTGGAAAGTTGTGGTATCTTACTGTTTTTGGGGTCGAGGAATTCATTTTCGATATTCATTTTTACCTAAAACTGACGCTAGATGGCGCTGTCATACAAATGCTGCTTAGAAAAACAACTTTTTTATTTTAAAGTATTATATCTTATTATACCTTATTTGGATCTCATTTTGGATCCGCTTAATCATCATCACTATCACTGTCAATTTGCATGTTTGAAGTGGCAAAGGCTCCAGAAGTAGTAGGCTGTGGATCACTGTATGTTTCTGGTTCTTGCTCTTCGTCAGTATCCTCTTCATCGGTTGTTCTCTTTAACCACCAACATAGAATCTAGTTTCTTTCCTCTGTACCTAGTTTCCATGGTTAAAGCTACTTGGTGAAAACGTTCACCTTGCTCATCAGATTCGGTGGCTAGTTGGTTTTCAAACGAATCCATATGGTGATGGAGAAAATGAATTTTTAATGACATATTCACACCAAGTTCCTCAACGGCTTTCAAGAGGCGTTTAACTCTTTGTGCACTATCTGCTTCTCGTTTTTATCAAGAACATTTTCGATTACGTCTTGTTTTGAATTTGTGCGTTACTGAGTTTTATTGCCTTATTTTCTTGTTTTCTGTAGAAATTCTTTAAGGGCTTAAATATTATGTCTAAAGCAATGAAGCAGTAAATACACCGTTTTTTATTGAAAATTTACAAGAAATAGCACCATTTGTATGGCAGCGCCATCTAGCGTCAGTTTTAGGTTAAAATAAATATCGAAAATGAATTCTTCGACCCAAAAAACAGTAAGATACCACAACTTTCCAGGATAATAAAAATAAAAGCATTATTTTATCAAATTTTCAACGATCTTTCCTTGTTAGACAGCGTTCCAAAATCAACAACTTGAAATGCGTGTAAAAAAATCTCGCACTGAACTACAAAAACCCTTCAAGGTTTTGTTATGGATAATGTCAACTTTCATTTGCAATTGGTTTCATCCCATTTCCATTCGGAAAGTTCGATTTTGTATCACTGTGTAATTATTGTACTTTCAGATAACTCTCTTAAGGACATATAAGTTCATAAATCAAATTACCTGTATATTATAATTACGGATTAGGACACAAATTGTTTTAAAAAATAAACACATTAAGATCACTAGTAAATTAGAAAGCAATTATGTTTAAAAAGAAATTGTTTCTATTTTTTAATGTAAATTTAATTAACAGTTAGGAACCTTCAGGTACGCCACTGATACGGGAACGTTGCAGGACGAATGATAGGCAATCTATCCCTCCTCTATCTGCGCGAACTCACTCCCACTCTTCGCCAACTTATATTGCGAGAGCTGTAGGTGGGTATAACACACACACAGCGAATGAACCCAGTGAAAGCCGTGATCCCAGATCTCACCACATCCAGCGACGGCAGCTTCAAGGTCAAAACAGACATCAATCTGATCAACTGTGTAACAAGCACGATAAGCGAATAGCACATCTCTCCCCTGGACAATTGGTAGTTAAAAAGTTCTTGTCGCGCCGAATAACCGAATACTCTTCTAGAAAAAATTCATCACAGTAGACATTCGAATCCAACCATGTTTCCGTCAATGAAATGAAGTCGTATTCACATTCACTAATAATCGAAGAAAGCTCATCAATTATACACTTAACACTCATCACATTCTGATAGTAAAACAAAAAACTGAAATCGCAATTGAGCTCTCATATGTACGAACATCTAACACCCGGGCTTATATAGAGCTTCTATAGAAATGAAAACTACTTCACACAGTCGCACTGATGAGCGGTATGACCGCGAAACGCGCGTCTGCGAATAGTGAAAGTGGTTTTCTAAGTAAGCACAGTAAAACAAAACATCAAAACTGTCGGGTTTAACTAGTATTTTTAGTAGGCAACCACTGTCGGAACACCTTCAAGATACCTTATACTCAAACCACTTTCGCCATTGTCTGTGCGAGATTTTAAATTCTCCTTACACTTCCATAACAATCTCCGCTGATACAACGTTTCATCCTGCTTAATATAAACATTTCTGAAATCATTGGAATTTTATAACTTTATTTTGTTTTTCAATAATGATTTAACTTCAGAAGAATTACTACATTTAACACGAATAGGTCGAGGTTTGTCACCACCCCGTTTGTCAAGACGTTCCACGGTCACGGATGCAACATCGAAAGTTTCAGCCGATTTTATAACACTGAATATTTTACCAACCGTACCCTCATCAGACTCCAAAACGGTCTCTTCTACACCTTAGATCAGGCATGGGCAACCTTTTTATAGAACTTTTATGCTGTGAGTAATCTTGAAAAATATAAATTTTTGTAGTATCCTTATGATTCATGATGAATTAAGTTTAGACGGGCCGTGCTAATATGCAACGAAAGAATTCAGTAGCGGGCCGGACAAACCTTACTCGAGGGCCGCATGTGGCCCGCGGGCCGGAGGATGCCCATACCTGCCTTAGATGATCAACTTATTCTCCTTTTCAAGTCATTGCTTGGTTTCTTGAACTAAATTTTCATTAATCCGCGGTGGCAGCTTTTCAGGATGGAACTCCAATTTCGTAAAACGTTCCTCAATATTTCATAACATAGATTTTAGTTCAGAGAATTGATCAACAGCCAGGTTGCAGGTATTACAAAAGAATTTCACGCCTTTAGTCCGCTGACGTGTAATACGTTTTGCGTCATCGGAATCAATATGTATAATTACCAGGTAAACAAAAAGTAAGAGATAGACGGAGGAGAATAAAAACAATAGGTACTATATAGCATAAAACGGGGATACGCGCTACCCGTCGCAGGAACTAAAAAGACACACAAGGGAACAAGGCAACGGTAAGGAACAGCTGCAGAAATAGTAGGAATCAAGCAAGAGGAGAAAGAACAGAGACAAAATATGTATCTTATAACACACAAATAATGCGCGTCAAACGAAAAAACAAATCCAGAAGAACTAAAGGCAAAAGAACGAATCAACCATACAAAAGAAACAGTTTTGGTATTAAAAATAGGTGACTTTAAGAGCTTATAATTGCTCACCCCCATAGTCAAACTCAATAATATAAGTACGACAAGAAACGCAAAATTTACCACTTCATAATGATATAGAATTACACTAATTAAATTAGATAATAAACACCCGCTTAAGAGATTAAACGGTGAGTAACAAAACGTGCATTGGGCTTCCAAGTGGAGATTGGTTATTAACAAAACCAAGTGTGTGGTGACCAGATTCATTGTTTCCGTTAAAGTTCACAATAACCGAGGATTCGAATAACCAAATAAATAAGCGAACTAAGGAGACCACGTCACCAATCGGAAATTTATAATCGATTATTTCATCATCACTTCAAAATCGTAAAATTATTATCGATCTTATTCAAGCAAATAACTCTTTATGTGAACAATCGCTAAAATTAATCTCCTCTTATCCGGCATCCGCTTTCAGATTTTCGCTCTTAATTTTTCTTGCTATTGTACTTTACAATTCGAATTATAGCCCATATGATTTTACGCCGGTTTCATTGAGCCGTATCGAAAACAAAATCCTAATGCCGAACACTATATCAATCCCAGTTTTATGGTAGTAATCGTAACTCATTTTATATACAATACGTGTTTTATTGTCGGCTTAATATCTGAATTGAGAATGCGATATCGATTTCTCGATTTGAAGAGCAAGTAGGCTTGGTCAGAAATAGATGGGTATTAGCGTTATTATTAAGACTTTTACAGAGTTTCATTTAGTAAATTGTTAAGAATGTTCGATTCGAGTCGGAATTATCTTTCTTGCTTATTAACTTTATCCAGTCTTGATAAGTTCCGGCGATAAGAAGAGAATTTATGGTGTTAGGATTTTTATTGGAGATTGTTTATAGAAGATGTCCGTATTGCAAATATGTGTTTAACATTTTCGGAGCCGAATAGTTAAAATACGTAGCACGTGTATTGTTTGCTTACAACAGAAAAGTGCTTGCTTCTGGTTTAACGTAATTTTTATACTTTCAGCTGGTTCGCTTTACGCTTTGTTTAATATAATAAAAGAAAACTATTCCGCTTCGGTTAATTGTAGCTAGTGCCACATGAAAGTAAGATGAAGTGAAAGCATTTATTAATCTGTTTCTTTTAAGGTCCTTGCTTATTTTTTGCATAAAAATCTACAGGTGTGGTTATATCTAAAGGTAACGCAGATATGTAAAAGAATTTTTTAGACTGTTACGGTTTCGTTTAATGATCCTATTTGAAATAGAGACTATAGGTTAATTTACAAAAAAATCTTTTAGACGTTGACTCCAAAGAATATATACATATGGTACGTCGATAGTTCATGGTCAAATAAATAAGGACATTTTTAAAACTCACATGCTCTCCAAGACTAATTCTTTAACAATTCTTTTTGTTACGATGGATGTTTCGGATGTTCTAGGAACTTGGCTCTATTTTAATTGCGTAAATACGAGGTCTGCGTTTTTTCAACCTCCGACGGCACTATTATGAAGACCAGGCATGCGACAGGTGGCTGGTGAGCGTATTGTTGGCTGTACATCTTGTCCTCCAAACGTTCTGTCACTGCCGAGTCGAACACGCCATTTCTTGTTGAGCTACAGTCACGTAAACATGGCTGTCTTTCTTGATTCTGCCGCGAAGTGTGAATTACGAAGTGTTATTCGTTTCTTGCAGCGAAAAGGAAATAGTGCATTCATCGAAGAATGAGTCGAGTGTATAGAGGCAGCTTTATGAGTGATGGTGTTGTTCGTGAATGGTGTCGAAAGTTTAAAGATGGCCGAACTGATGTACATGATGAAGGCGATCAAGGACGCAGGTCTGTCGCTACAGACAACCTTGTTCAACAAGTTGAGCAAGTGGTTAAGGAAAAACGAAGGTTGACCATAAGTGAATTATTGACGAAATTTCCGGTAGTTTATAGATCTTCCCTGCACTCTATAGTTACTGAATAGTTGCGCTACAGAAAACTTTGTGCTGGCTGGGTCCCAAAGATGTTGATCCACAACCACAAAACTCGCCAAGTGGCTGAAACTTTGCCGCTAGATACTAAAGGAGAAGATTTTTGGAATCCATTATGACACGTGATGAGACACGGGTTTAATATGACACGTCCGAAACGAAACGACAATCACAACAATGGACGCATACAAATTCTCCAAAGAAACCCACAAAATTCCAACGAACCGTCAACAACCGTAAGGTTATGGCAACTATTTTTGCAACCAAAAGGTGTATTGCTTGTGGAGTTTATGTAACCGGAGACAACAATTACTGCAGATTCATACTGTGAAACTTTGCGACGCTTACAGAGAACTATTCAAAACAAAAGAAGAGGCATGCTGACTTCTGCAATTGCTCTAATCCATGATAATGTCCGTCTTCACACTGCTCGTGTGACACAACGGCTCCTTGAGCAAGTTCAATGGGACATTTTTGAACACCTGACTGATAATGTTGTTCTGGACGTGCCAGAGGGTTCCGACAATCATCCATAGGATCTGGTTCTGCATTGCCGCAAGCGATTTTATACGCAATGTAGATCACTATAGATGTAAAGAGCAGAACCTTGGTCCCTAGCAGCAGCTGGATTTTTCGGTCTAACGGCGGCATATGGCTTTGGGAAATTAATTTGCTGACCTTTTGCAGGATAGCTGGACGTACCTGACGGAGTATCACACCGCCAGAATTCATAAATTAATAATAATTGGTTTCCCTTTTCAATACTTTTTAGAAGCCTGAAGATATTAATATCTTCCTCCGATGTTTCTTAAAAACTCCAGAATTTCATTAGTGCTATTGGCACGTAATAATTATTTAATATTTTCTACATCTTGTCCCTCTTTTTCTCGTAAATAGAGACGCCAAGATTTTCCATCTCCCAACCATTAGATAAACTACGCTTCAAATAAATAAATAAATAAATAAATAAATAAATAAATAAATACCTTTATTATGCCCAAGAAAACCAAAATTAGGCATTCATATACATACATAAGTCGTGTTCACGTCAGAATATAATAAAAATAAAAAGTAGGTTCCTCATTATAAAATAAAATAAACATATGATATTCAACAAAGAAAAATAAAAATGACAGTCGCAAAAAGAGAAAAGAAAACGAAAAAAAAAGGATCATGTATATTTTAGTTTATGGTCAAAGAAAATATCTGTATAATACACATCAGAGAGCTTGCACATCTGGTACAGGGGGCTTCGGACTATGTAATTGGTTCTACATGTAGGGGCGACGAAGGTTGCGCAGTTCCGAGATGAAAAGCGAGGAACGTTGATTGAAATTAATCCCAGAAACATGGAACAGTCGATTGTGTCACGCAATAGTCCATGGAGAAAATTGGCAATTGCTATTTCTCTGCGCGTATCGAGTAGTTCCAAGTTATGAGTTCCCAATAAGATGACGTAATCACAATTACGTTCCGGGTAAACACCCGTAGCTTTAAAGCTCAGATATTTAAGCAGACGGCGCGGCGCTGAATGCTTTCTAATTTGAGTTTGTGACAGGTGTAATTCGGATGCCATACAACAGACGCATACTCCAATCTACTGCGAACTAATGAACAATGTACAAATATTTGGTGGTGCAAGGATCATTAAAATATTTAGAATTTCGCAAAATAGAACCAAGGGTGGCCGAAGCGGATTGACAAGTTTCACTAAAGTGTTCGAAAGTGAGTTGGCTATCAAATAACACTCCAAGATCTCTGATGGTTTGCTTCGTCGATAATGTTTGACCATTTACATTGTACCCAAAATTCAGTGTAGTTCTCCTACGAATGTATCTTCCTACGCTGCACCTCTCAATACTCAGTTTTATATGATTCCTCTGACACCAATCCCATACAGTCTCGAGATTTTCCTGAAGTACACATGCATCCCCAAGGTTTTCAACATGACAGAACATCTTCAAATCGTTAGCGTAAGCCAATGCTGAACACGTTAATAAGTTGAAGAGGTCATTAATAAATAAAAGAAACAGTAACGGACCCAAGTTCGATCCCTGAGGGACCCCGGATGTAGCCAAAAACTCAGATAATCTAAAACCATTCTACTCGACATGATTATACCTATTAGTCAAATATGAAAAGAATAGGGTAAGTAAGATCACTGATCCCAAAGTAATTAAGTTTACCCAATAACAAACGGTGATCGATGCTATCAAAAGCTTTAGCAAAGTCTGTGTATATCACATCCAGGTGACCACAGGTGAGATCTGCAAGGTGTGAAACCATGTTGAATAGGTAACAATTTTGATTTAACATGCGCGTAAGTGAGACTGTTGAGTATCTGCTCGAATATCTTAGAAAAGTTGCATAAAAGTGATATTGGTGTATAATTCTTTAAGTCAGTTCTGTCACCTTTCTGGAGAAATTCGAGTAATTTTCCATTTCCAAGTACTTGTTCGCAGAATCAAATTAAATATAATCCTCAATGGATTGACAAATACCATACAACAGTTCCTGATAAGTAGAGCCGGAATTTGGTCATTGCCTGCATTCAGATTGGAACCAAGTTTACTAATGCTCCACAAGATCTGACTCTCAGTTACATAGGAAATATCAAGTGTATCGGTAACAGAGGACCCAACACCAAATTGCTCGCATATATCATATCGCACAACAGAAGAATATGCTTGGGAAAACACAGTGGCGAAGCCACCAACTATGTCCTCAGAGTTGTCACAGATTAACCCTTCACAATGCATCACCCATCAATTTAAGGTAGATATTCCTTGGTATAAAGTAAATTATTAACAAAATGAATTTATTAAAACAAAATCATAAAGCGTACAGGAAGCGTTCGTTCCTGCAAACTTCGAAGCGTCATTTTACTAAAGATATATCAGATATTTAACTTGACTAAAATTTATTACTTCGAATCCAAGATCTGAATTTACAAATTCAAACCTTCGCATCTGCAAATTTTGAACCTCATATTCCCCAAACTAACTATATCACATAGGTAAACTCCTCACCACAAATTGTTTAAGAAAAATTGGTAACATGCGTTTCGCTAGCACGAAGCAAGCATGTTTAAACCATCTATTATCGAATAAAGAATTGTTTTTCTTAAACTCTAATGAGCGAATTTTCCATCCCTCACCTGTAGTTGTGAGAGGGATGGAAATATTTCGGAGACGACCCGCACATAATGTTTGTCGGTCGTAAATGACCCCTATAAATAACACCACGTCAACTGACATGCGTGTATAATTTCCGGACGTAATTTCTGCAAATGTGTGGAAGACGGAAAAAAGTACCTGTGAAAGGTTGTATTCTGGCTTGAATAAGTTTTATATTAATTTTTAAAAATTAGATGTACCGTTATGTGACTAATTTTGGAAGTATTGTGACGATTCGCTGCTATTTTCTGCTCAATCAATTTTCAAAAAGCGCCTCTCTATTGTTTGTTAAATAAATAACACTGCGAACAAAAAAGAAAAGAATAAGAAAACCAAAACTGAATTACTTAATTATAATATCTCACAAAAAGGAGATTTGAAAAGGAATTAAAATATATTAAAAAGGTTGCAATATACCACAGTTACGCTGTAAAAGACGATTAGAAAGAATCAAAAGAAAAGTCCACAAAAATTTCATTAAACTACCGTATCAAAGCTTTTGGAAAGCGATTAGTAATATCCTAGAGAAACAATACATGAAGGCGTATTCGATATCTAAGGACACTTTAAAGAATATATTCGGTAACCCCAAAGACAAAATAGATTTACAAACCTAGTAGCGAATGTGATAAAGCATATATAGGACAGTTCAGACCCGCAATAAGTACACGATTTAAAGAACATGTGGCACATTACCGTTATGACAGAATGCATTCGTCGGGTGCATCTGAAGCGAATCCAAATTATTTTATATGTTGTTGGGATGTGTCAGGAGAGCTTAATTTTGAGTTTTCGACCATCTCGACCACGGGCTTCCTCCGCCATCTTAAAAAAGAGGTGAGCTCTTATTTCTGGCATAACTCTTTACCCCTTCGAGATAGAGAATTGTTGTTTAGTACTTTTTTGTTTCCCTTTCGATGCTCTTCAATTCAAGTTGTATGAACTTTCCCCCATTATGGTTAGTTTTTTAGTTATTGCAAAAAGACAAAAATTTAGAGAGTTGGATTAGTTTTTATCCCCCCTTCCCGTCACATTTATCGAAAAATGTTTATTATCAAACGTTTAGAGCACATTCGTACCTACAATTTAATATTTTTGGTTTTCATCTATTTTCAAAATTAATAGTTCTAGTGCTTCGCAAAGTCGACTATGGTGTACCCCGCGCTACGAACTAGTCTCGTTGAGAAGAGGAATGTTTTCCGCTATAACTCTTTACGCCTTCTAGATAGAGAATTGTTGTCTGGTACTTTGTTGTTTCTCTTTTAATGCTATTTAATGTAGGTCCTATGAACTTTCCCCTATTATTGTTACTTTTTTAGTTATTGCAACAAAAAGACAAACATTTAGAGGATTCGATTAGTGCTTATTCTCTTCCCCCTTCCCGTCCTATTATCAAACTTTTAGAGCATATTCTTACCTACAATTTGATATTTTTGGTTTTCTTCTATCTTCAAAATTAAGAGTTCTAGTGCCCCGCAAAGTTGGCTGTTGTGCATTTACGCTAGTTCATTGTTATGCGAGAGGGTCAGTTATATGACACCTTCTTTTACTGCCCTTGCTAGACATCTCACTACTGCTACCATTCGTTTCGGGAGTTTTAATGTGAGCGTACGTGTTTCCCATCGTCGCGGAAATGGGCGATTGTTGTATTTGCAAAGAGCTTTTGATCACAGACATTTATGTGACAAAGAAGAAAGCTGTGCAGTTTCTTTTAGCGGCTAGCATTCAAAGAGAACACAACGAACATCAGCGCATGTTACAAACTGCCGATTCAGTGAGTGTTTACTCTGGGTGCTATAAAAACTATAACAATGAAAGATTAGCGACGGTTGCTTATCGGCGAAGGACTGCGTCGGGGCAATCGTATGAACTTGAAGAACGTGAAAATCCCGAAGAAGAACCGCAACTTTAGTCTGTTTTTGATTTTAAGAATAAATACTTGTGTTGTGTAGAAATAATACACGATCAAGCGAAATTTAAAAAAGGAAGGCGAAATAAAATTAGTTTTGTGAAAGACAAATCGTTAAAACGTAAAATTTTGCGATGCCTTGCTAGACGCGATGATGATTTTGCTGTTTCAATAAACCGTATTCAGCATGTACCTGATATCGTCGCCGCAAAATGTCGTTATCATCACAAATACATCGCCTATGTGTATCATCCTTTACCTGTCAACTCTAACAAGTTAAGAGCTACCAAAGAAAAAGTGGATAAGGAGAACGGAGAACGTTTACTCATTTCTAATGGAAAATTGTGACGAATATCAATTCTCTTTGGATAAATTCCAGAAAAGTACGGTCCTCATATCAGAATATTAAACAGCCGTTTGAAAACAAAGTTTGGGGATGACATTGTGATTAATGAAAAACAAGGACGCGATAGCGTGATTTGCTTTCGAAACACCGGTTATAAAATACTTTTGGAAAACTGCTACAGCCACAGAAAAAGGAATTCTCGAGAAAAACGATTACAAGTTATTCGTGAAGCTGCAGCAATTATCCGCGAGGACATAAGAAGTGTCACGTTCGATACGAACAATTACCCTGCACCGGATGATCCGCCATATGCCTACATTGCAGTGGAGAAACATGCCACAAGGCCCCCAGATTTGATGCCCTAAACGACAGTGAATCGGACACTGAGGATGATAGCACTTTTGAAAGAAACGTAGTTGAAAATTCTCCACGTCGCCGAGAGGATCCTGAAGAGGCAGAGGATGAATATCCTCTCTACTGAAAACTAACAGTAATAGGGGAAGAGTCCATAGGACTTAAATTGAAGAGCATCAAAAGAGAAAAAGTACCAAATAATAATTCTCTATCTCGAAGGGACAAAGAGTTATGGCGGAAACAAAAACCCACCCTTTTTCAAGATGGCGGGCGGAGCCCGAGGTCGAGACGGTCGAAAACTCAAAATTAAGCTCTTCTGACACCCTTCAACAACATATAAAAAATTTGGCTTTACTCGGAAGTTTTTCATTTCCAAATGAATATATATAATGACTGAACTATTTACTTTACATGTGAATTAACTTTCGATAAGAGTTGTACACTAATCATTTGTAGTAACTATATTGCCAATCATATTACAATTATAATTACATGAATCTTAAGGCTAGGAAATCATAAAGCTAGAAAAGCGTCTCACATCGAGGCGTCCTCTAAACTTTTTCCCAGTTAACTCTCACAACACAGCCTCAGTAAAAGAGCTGCGCTCTAGAAAATGTCTAATCTAAAAATTATTCACGCCAGAATACAACCTTTAACCAGATACTTTTTTCGTTCTTTCACATATTTATACGTCCGCAAATTAGACGATTTGCAGGGGTCATTTACGAGCGACAAACCTCCTAGTCCGTCCACGAGGTTCCAAAATTTATGTCGTACGAGGGTGGATCCTCGTACGACTATCAGTGGGGGTGGCAAATTCACATATTAGAGTTTAAGGAAAAAAATCGTTTATTCGGTAAGCTAGGGTTTGAAAATGCTTACCTCATGCTAGTGAAATATCACTGAATTTAATTAAATAATTTGTGTGATGAGGAGTTTACCGATGTGATATAGTGTCAGGAAATGCACCACACTCCTGGCAATCACTATCTTTCCCGAAGAAAGTTCAGTTTTTAAACTTCTGATTAAAATCGGTATACCTTATCCACCCTGCGTTGCAATTGGCTAATTTTAGACTGAGTAAATGACTTTAACATGAAGAATGTGACACGATGCGTAAAAATGATGTATTACTTTACGAAACAAGAAATTCCTAAGATAAGCTACCAATATGATGTTTACTATACCATGCTTTTATTTGATTTATGGCTCTATAATAAGTGATAAAGAAGTATATACTTCTGATATCTCTCTTGTTTTTCCATTAGATAACAAAAATAGTCAGATAAACAAAGAAGTTTCTCCATAACAAACCCAGTTCTCGTTTTTAGAAAATATTTCTCATTACTATTTATCACACAATAATATTTGCTAAGATATGGTCTAGATTTAGATTCCTTACAACTTAGGGACAAACACACTATGAATAATTATTAATATTGTAATGCTCCCGTCGACAGGGAATTCTTCAATCTTTTGTTGTATTACTTTAAGAGCAGTTTATATTTTTATCGTCTTATACTAATAATAATGGATTTGAAGTTAATATCGATTAAAAGAAATATTTTAAATGGAATGTTAATCGTTAAAACTCGAAAGCTTTAGATAAACAACTTGACATATGTATATACCATGTTCAACGTACTTATCGACTGTGATTTGTAGCTGAGATTGAAATTTTTGTTTAATTCCGTTATGTTGACTTGAATTACTTACTCTTTATTAGAATACAAACAAACACCTTCGATAATCGATATCATTGGATAATTTAAAGGATATTGTTATCGACTTTCCTTCAATGTTATATGATTTTTTTACATTACATTAATTACATGTGCTGATGTTTCAATTTAAAATAATCAGACATTGGAAATTAGTATTTTTCATTTATGCAAATTCCTAGAGAATGTGCGAGGGTGAATTGTATAGAATCTAGATGCTCATACCGGGGTCCATTAGATCACAGCCATTTCAATAAAAAATTGCAAAGAAACTATTTGTCCGATATTGATGTAAAGATTCTGGAACATACTATAAAGACTTTAGATTAAGGACGAATAGTTTATTTGCAAGAAAACAAATGGCAAAATGGTGAAAAAAATGATTAAAGAAACGTCGCAAAAGTGACAATTTTTTATTTAACAAACCGTAACCATGACAATTTTTAATAATTTTAATTAAAATTTGAAAGCTATTAAAATTTGCGCTAAAAGTGAAAACTGGGGTCTGATGGACTCCACGTGACCACGCAGGGTTAAAAGAAACACCAATACATGAAATGGTTTTTATTGTATAGAACAAATGTATATATATATATATATATATATTTCGTGACCTTTTATACTTATCTTATATGATAGAGATCTACCACTAATAGGTCAATAAAACAAGGCTGGTTTGAGCGATAGTTATATTTTCATAAGAAATGCAAATGTCATTTTAACAAATTGCTATATACATTACTTAAATTTTGAATATCGGTCCTGAAATTAATAGTTTTAGTGTCTTTCTGTATATTTATCATTTCATATATTAGTCTTTTTTTATAATTATTCTCTGTTTTTAATATAATTGTGTTTTCAAAATCAAAGTAATGCCCAAGATCTTTGTAATGTTTTGTTACAGCGGCCATTGCACCAAAATCATTATTTAAAGAATACTTATGGCTATACAACCTTTTCTTTAAATATTGTTTCGTCTGACCGATGTAACAACCATCACAGTCTTTACAGTTTATTTTATAAACTACATTACTCTGATTTTGTTTAATTATTTTGGATTTAGTATTAGTAAAAAGAGATCTGTTACTATAATTTGGAATGAAAGTAATGTTTATGTTGTTTTTATTAAATTCTTTTTTATTTTTCGCTTAAACCTTTTTTATAAGGAATAGCGCTATAATATTTATTGTTATTAAACCAGCCTTGTTTTATTGACCTATTAGTGGTAGATCTCTATCATATAAGATTGTATAGAACCTAAAGTTGCCATTAAGATTGAGATATTTGTCAGAGCGATGAACCAGGTCTTTAATGCTCTCTTCATAGAAGTGAATTAAGCTATGCTGTAACACTTCATCGCTTTTCAACCGTTGTGTGTTCTGTAATTGTGAATCGTCGATTTTCACGAATTTTCTCTTCGAGATTACCCTACAATTCGTCCATCACAACAATTGGTTTTGCACTCCGTTCTTCATCATGGACATTAGTTTGTCCTTCTCGAAACATACGGCAGCATCTTCTAACTACACTGTCACTCATGGCATGTTCACCATAAACAGTTCATAATCGGTGGGAATTTTAATTGCAGCAGCCGCTTTAAACGACCAAAATAGCACGAAAAAATATCGGAACGATTCTCTCATTAGCAGTTCCAGACTGAATCAAATTATATCGGAGTGAACACGACCACTTCAGTCGTACTCACCGTTCTCATATTGCCCCAGCATAGTGAAGAAGAATTGGCTACTGGAATTTATTGAGATACCTTTGGACGAGGATAAGGATGGGCGGAGCCTCCATTATTTATTTTGGCTTATACTATGATACCTCCATATTCATATTGTGGCATTTCTCAATCAGAATGCTGGATATTTCGCGTTTTCAGTTACACCAAATAAA
The DNA here is from genome assembly GCA_038088585.1 of Chrysina gloriosa. Taxonomy (NCBI): domain Eukaryota; kingdom Metazoa; phylum Arthropoda; class Insecta; order Coleoptera; family Scarabaeidae; genus Chrysina; species Chrysina gloriosa. Next base: position 51,633,897 of record CM076088.1, read on the forward strand.
AGCCCGTCTATTGTCTGGTTGAGAGTAAATAATGATTCATCGCTGAACAATATCTTTCTCCGATTTTCACCTTCTCAACTGCTATGCGCCCCTAGGCCGCATTCTGGGGTTACTTTTGTGATCTCCTTTAAGTGGAAGCTATGGTCTTCCTTAAAAACTTTTGCAAAAAAATTTCTTCTGAACCTGATGAACAACAAGTTTCACTACGCATTTTTATTGCAGTATCTGGCATTTCATATACTTCGCATCAGCCCCAGAACTGACTGCAACTTCAGACTGCCTTTGCTAGGACGAACATCATTAAGCCGACGCCGATTTATGTCATGTGTAAACTGACTAATAAATGTAAGGATGAATTTACATCTTATTAGTGTTCTTCATATTTTTCGTACATGTGTTTCGGACTACACTCTTATATAATAATAATAATTGTTATTATTATAGTTGTTAAAAGAGTCCCTCGTAAAATATTCAATTTCTTATCGTTTGTGTCGAAACCAAAATGCAGCAGCGAAGACATTTGGGAGCTGGGTTCCATTCTAAATGAAATTTGTATGGATCAATTCGGTAAGATACCAATCATTTCGGAGCGACATTTTCGGCCAACCTTGTTCGTGTCTTCGAGCATTTCCGGTTCTCAAAAATATCTTAACCGTTACTCATTGGCTAGCACCAACGAATTCAGTCACTTCTTGTTAGGTGCGCCTTTGATGGTTTAAGCCCGCTATTCTGGTAAATCGCGATATTGTTGCATTGTTGACTTTAATTTACGTCAAGACCCGCGACCACTACGCAAGGAGGTGGTAATTTTGAAACGCTGAGTACATGGTACTTCGATTTTGACCTAGAATCGGATTAATAGCCTTAAGAACGTTCATCTCCTTTAGATTATTGCTGCAAACGCGCAGTTTCGAGTGTGAAGAGTAAATAGTTTGTTTGGTAAGTAAAGGTAAATGGGAAATGAAAGGCGTTTTATAAAATCTTTATTTACAAAACAATAAATCTCTATTTGAGAACTTTCTGGCCGTCGAGGAACCTAGACGTTACATCAGCCAATGGTAAAGATCTCTGCTGGGTGACTGGTCTGCACTCGATAGGACGGGGTCAACTTTGGGAATTGACAACCATCTGAACACAGGGGGTTGTCATTGGCGCGGGACTTTCCCACGCAACCTCCAGAGATTTTTCCGATATTTTCGCAGCGTTGGAATTTATTTATTTATTTATTTATTTACATCAAAGAAGCTAACAGTAGTCCTCCAAAGAGGCTTCCGCAAGAGTTACAATAACTTATGTACATCCAAACTGGTCATATAAAAGAATAAATAGTTCTAAATTTATAGAAATTTATAAAACACATAAACAAAAAGAAAAAAAAGGCCTATAGGAATGAGACTCTGCGAACTACGGCCCCGTGATATGCGTAAGGAACAAATGAAAAATATTAACGCTGCTGGATAAACTATTGAATTGTTGTGTGACTCTGTCAAGAGAAGAATTAAGCCCCCGATTTGTGCGTTGACTTTCTGAATGGAAAGTATTGCATAGTCTAGAATTGGCTCTCGGAACATAAAAATTCAATTTTTCTAACAAAACTGAACAATCGTACAAGTTAGTTACTATTTTAAAAAGTATAACCAAGTCATTCATACGTCCTCTTATTCTCGAAACTCATAAGACCATTTCTTAGAAGACTACCCCGATAATCATCCAAGAGAGCACCAACAAACTTATGATTTGAATATTTAATAAATTTCCTTTGAATTCTTTCAGTTCTGCTAACGTAAATATTATAAATTGGATTCCGTATAATAGTACAGTATTCAAGAATGCCAACGACTAACGATTTATCCAGGTTAATTATACAATCTTTGTTATTAAATGATTTAGCAGTTCCAATAATGAATGCCAGATTTTTCATTGCTGTCCTTACTATGCAATCTACATGGTATTGGAAGGTCAGTTTGGAGTCAAATATAACACCGAGGTCTCTAATTTGTGAAAGACCCTCAATTACGGAGTTGTTGACGGTGGAATGAAATTGATGGACATCTTTCTTCCGGGAATGCTGTCGATGAATTTCTACATTCCTTACATGGCAGGGAGCGTCAACTAAGATACCGAGAGTTCTATTCTGTAGAACCTCCAGTGTTTTCACGTGTGTAAGGGAAGAAAAGTCCTTCGCCCTAGGAGGGGCAGTAGCATGCTGTGGACAGTGGAGAAATCGGGTGTGGATAACTTTAAATTGCTTCTTCCAGAGTAGTACTTGGATATCTTGATATTGATTTTTCAGGCCTGTTGAACCGGAAATGAGCAATGTGCTCCTAACTTTGGATAAATCAGCTAAGAGATTCGTTAAATTACCATTCATAACACCAAAGCCCTTCCGAAGGTTTTCAAACAGTTTAATTTACAGGTCGCATTTAAATCAGCTAATTCATTAGGTAATCTTTTAGGAAATGCCAAGGATAAAATTGAAATTAATCAAGAATAAGGTATCAACGAAATCGGTTGTCAGGAATGTGGCATAAAATACACTGGACAAACTAGGCGATCAATCCTAACACGGTACAAGGAGCACACTGCTCATTTTCGGTTCAACAGGGCTGAAAAATCAAGTGTAGCCCGATATGGTTTGGACAAATAACACGCTATGCCAAGTGAAAGTTTAAAATTAATTAAGGAGGTAGAAAACAGCAGGGAACTGGATAGGTACGAAAGCATATATATTTATAAGAATAGAGATAGAATTATGAATTCAGATGGAGCACCTATTCCAAATTCCACATTGTACCAGCTATTGATTTAAAATTTTTAGATTCTTTCAACCGTATCGACACGCTCCATAGAGCATGAAATTTAGGTTTTAATACACTTTTCCCTTTTTGGGAGTTCAGTGTCAACAGTGTTTTGGTGTGTTCGCACGTTCATTGTGTGATGTTCATTGTGCATGTTTTTGTGTTGTACAGTGTTCGTTGTGTGGTGTTCGTCTTGAGCATTAACCGGATTCGCTAGTGATACTGAATTCCCCAGTTTTCCACTGAGGATGGCAACTTAGTTGCTGAAATACTATAATATATATAATATATATAATTTTCTTTAACGATTGCTTTGAAATGTTTCTACAAAGTAAATAAACATTATTATTATTATTATTATTATGTGGTGGTGCAATCGATTTCTTGATTACAAGTATTCCAACGGCATTCATTTCACATTTTTTTACCAGCAGTCTTTAAAAATATTCGTTACTTGTTTTGAGTTATAGGTAGTTATAGTTGCTAAAATTCGTACGTGGAGGTATTGAAATCACTGCGATAAGAGATACTGGAATTCATTACAAATCGTAAGGCCTATTCTCAATGAATTCCTTAGACTAACTATAAAAATACCCCGCGTAGATAAAATCATAATACACAAATCCGTACTAATCCGTTGTATAAATCGTTTTTCAATCGCATTTATCAAAATTTTCCATTTCCGACAAAATCCAAATCGTTTTAATGAAAACTTATGCATTTCCCTCGAATCGCACACAAAGGCGTATTCGAGATTTAAACCTACCTCATTGTTGCCTTTTTTGAGGATTTCAATAGGCGCGTTAAAAGGTAAACAGATCAGATAAATACTTAAGATGCTAATCTGCCGTCGATTATCAGAAGTATGTGGATATTCAGTTATTTTCCTATATGATTGAATACACATAACGAGCGCACAAACACGGTTTATATTTGCCTTAATAGTATTATCGCCTTTCTGTTTTGAGTGCTGTACAATCGGAACTCCTGTTGCTTATTTTTTCCGTTTATCGATACGTTCATTCGCGATCGATGTTCGTGTTAAAATCGATAGAAATTATCGTATGAAGTTTTTGAAAATTTTGGTAAGTTATTTGGTTTTCATTTCGTGATTATTATTTCTTACTATTTCGCAATATGTTGGACTTGTGAATATTGATAACAAAAGAAAAAGAATATAAAGTAAAAGTAATTTTGTAAATTTGATTATTACCATGAAAATTTCGTTTTAGATAATTTTTATGCGCCTCACATGTTCTTCCCTCTAAATTTTAAGTGAAGCACTTACATGTATAAGATATACAAAAATAATTATAACTCCATATTTCTGCCATAATTGAAAGCGTTTTTTCCAAAAGTTATGAATAAATTAGCTTAGTTGTTTGTCACATAGTTTGAGAATATTCACTAAGTTTGTTAACGATTATATTTAATCATTTCGCGATCGAATTAGATCAAATATTTTGCACAATAAATACCTATAAATAATCAATTGCATACAAACGACACATAATTCGCACCTAATACAATTGTGTTTACGTGTTCACAATGAATCATGCTATGAAGCATTTAAAAATTACATATGCATGTGTATCACTCATTATAATTTTAAACGACATTTTTATGGTGTATCTACACTTTCAAGACTAGTTTATGCAGTCATGGCAATAATATCTAAACCATGCTATATTCTTTTATCAAAAATCGTAATAAAGGCGAGGAATCCTTCTGAAGAATTTAAGCATCCGTCTGTAGCAAAACTATGTAAATACTGGCTATCTTTTAGTAGTATGGTTGATTTAAAACGAGTCGGACTTGCTTTTGTTTCATGAGGTATTTACATAAATCGAAAGAAATTTCATACATGTTTAGGTACCAGTGAATATACGTTTTTAAGTCATAACATAACTGATGTGGATTTAACATCGGTTTGCCATCGGTACTTTTGATGAAACGAGAAGCTAGGTTTAAATGTATAGAAGATCGGTTTAAATTTTGTGATGTCCACATATTGTAAGAATTATACAAGGGGCGCCTTTTATGTTTTCAGAAACGACTACTAAGTGGCGCTAATGAGATGTGTCATCTAGGCTTCGATAAACGAGTGCATTTATAAGTTGTGTAAACCGGACTGACGCTGTCACTCCGAATTTTAATGTCGGGCATTGCACGTAAGTGGGGATAAGTGGTGGAGGCACAGCGTTAGTCTGGTTAACACTACTTAATAGTAACTTATCATGCACTCGTTTGTCGATCCTTTATCATTACTGTTTACGTAAAATTTGACATTTGTTATTGTGTAACCCGTAGCAGTTTAGAAATTTACTGAGAGGTTTGTTTACGATCAACGTTTAAAAAAGCAATTTTGTGAAAGAATGGACATTTCACGTTAAAATCATCATTGGATGATTTTTAACGATTTTCGTAAAGGCTTAACTCAATAATACAATAATATAGACTCGCTTTGTTCAACTTTTGGTAATGAAACACCATCAGAAAAGATTGTTCATAATTGGTTTGCAGAATTTTGTTGTGGTCATGCGTCCGTCGCTGATTGAGTAAAGGTTCACCAAAATCAGTTGTCATTCCAAAAGCATTCATGCTGTGCACAACATGATCGAAGAATATCCGCATGTGACTTATACTGAGACTTGCATTAACTGTAGGACTTGAGAAAAGCGTTCGAAAACCATGTTTTTGACATACTAATTTCAGAGTGGAAAAACTGTTTCTAGAATTGGTTTGAACACATGCAAAAGAGTATATACCTTAAACTTGAATAGTTTGAAAAGCAATAAAACAGTTTGCTTCAAAAAGGAATGCGTTCTTTCGTAATTTTTGTAACAACTTAAAAGGTCTATTTTGTACGGCTTGTCAGCTGATATTATCTGTATTTGTTGTACTGAATTCAAATATGACAATGGCTTTCATACAGTAGCTGTAATTCTTTTACTTTACTTTACTCTATTCTTAATTGAGCTTATGGTTCAGGAAAGAAAACATGAAGGGTTGAAGAAACAGTATAATTGTCTGTTTTTGAGCATTTTTATAATGAAGAAACAGTATTGTGACAGGCATAATATCTAACACTAAAATAACACGTCGGAAGATTAAAAGCAATGCTAGAAAAGTAAGTTAAGTACCTCGGAACCTTCTTTTGTGGGACTTGAATAAACTATCACGTGTATGTACATATATGCAATCTTCTCTAATAGCGGTCCTCCATTGCTTTTAGATCCTGACGATTTATTAGTTATATATTTAAAAAACGAATTTTGCTTTCCTAGTTTTTGTAACAATTTAAAAGGTGCCCTCGTACGTAGTAGATTTTACGATGTCACATAAACTTAGATGTCATATAAATTCATTTATGTTCATAAAATATATTTGGTTCTTTTTGGGAGTGAGTTTTTTTTCAGTTTTTATCGCTTGTTTTACTTATCACCTTTTTCAGCCATCTTCGCTTTACCATACAACGTACTATTCAGTGTAAACGCTTTCCTAATTCGTCTGCAATCTAATTTTATTTCTACATGATCGTACCCTTCTGAGTTTGAAATGATCAAAGTCCGTTAAGGATGGGTATCTAATTTCTTCGCCCAGACTGACTCGAACTATTTTTCATTGATTTTCGCATTCCTCCACGCTTTACAAACTTCTTGATACAGAGTATGGAAATTTTAGTCTAAATTAGTTAAATGTATTTCTTACATCCTAATTTGTTGATGAGGTACATTGGTTTCTGGTTCATAGCTTAATATCCTTGTCTGGTACTAGTGAGCTCTCTCTTTGCGGATCATTCGAGATCGGGGCTACGCGGCCGGTTTCAATAAAAGTTTGAGACATTGCTTTGAATTTTCTTCTAGTATAAGGTCTTTGCTTCTTCTTCCTCTTTATATATCGTCCCTATAATATAGTCTTCAGTAATGCCATTAAATGATTCTAGTTTAGCAAGCCTGTGGACAATATCCATAATCACCAAAGCCCAAATTTTTACCTTTATCAAAGACAATTTTTAGAGCTCACGCATATATAGGTGGTTTTTAGCCGCTGCGGTTGTCTTCTTGACGAACTTTATTTGTGTTTAAAAACGTAATGAGACAAATATTGGAGTTATACACTGAACGGCAAAAGTGTGGAATAACTGCATTATATTCGCAATAAGCTACTTTTTGCAATAATTTCTATTTTTATTATTATAATACTTTTCTTTCGACATCAAATGCAACTTTGTCTCTTATCTAGGGGCGACACAAGAGTAGCCGAGCAAATTGTTTTGTGATGCGAAATTTAGAGTAGTCTTCGAGTACCTCTACAATTAAATCAACAAAGATCTGTCGAAAACCCCATTTTAAATTAATATTTAATCGTCATTGTCATTTCTGTATTTTATTGCCAACCCTATATATAAAAGACGTAACATCCAAAGTTAATTTCCATCAGTGCAGTCCAGCTTGACGTCATACAGTCAGTAGATAAACCTGACATAATTTTCACTCGCCCTGCTTTTCTTCAATTCTCCAAGTCAGATAGTTACTCCAGCAATATTACCCGTCCGTACCGTGTTTTACTTTTTATGACCAACTCATGCTCGTTCGTACATCTGGTGGCAATTGTACATAACTTCTGTTTGATAGCGCTATTTTAAATTTAGTTTTGTTAAATGCACTTTTATTATTATTTTTTTTACATTTCCGTTATTCTAATTATAGCCTGCATATAATTTTCTTGTACAGTTTTATTTTGTTTTCCTCAGTCATCTTTTCTGAATCTTCTTTCAGTTGTTGCAATAAAAGACGTTTTATTTTATCAAGTGTAATAAATGTGTTTCAATAAATTTATGTTTAATTTTTCTGATTTACAATCACACACGATGATTAGAAGTAACAAACCAACTTTTTAAAATTGTAATTAGTTTGTGTTTCTGCGATCTGGCGCACAAGCACCCTTCGTTATATATGTCTATTTTCGTAAAGGTTTACCTACCATGCAGGCACAAAGCACGAGGAAACACATTACAAAATAAGATACTTTTTAACCCTGCTGTTAGATTAAAAAATATATACGAATCTTGTATTAAGAGACAAATTGGTCCATACTACACAAATGCAAATTTTTTATGAAAAGTAATTGAATTCTTTAATGTAATTTATAAATATAATTCTTCTTCTTCTTAATCATGTTCCTATCTACCTTTCGGTGTAAGGCTTATAAATATAATTATGAACCATTAATAATTGAACTGGCCATCCATTTATCGGCTAACTGGGCGCTTTAATGTGTCTATGTTAGCTCGAGCGTCCAGCTGGTTTGTGTTGTTGTATTTGTTGCTGTCGCACAGCCACCTTGTAAAATGAATTCGCTTTGATTTGTATAAAGTTGTAAATATGCTAGATATATCCGCTTTGAATGCATACATACTTTTTCTGAGATCGATGCTTCATGGGCACCGGTTGATCAAAATCGCAGCAGACCAGAGTTTTTACGGAAACTGGCACTTTCTTTGGCTAACGCGCATATGATGAAATGGAGCCGATTACCTCAACAATAGTTTTCAGGGAAATTATTGACTGATATACAAATGTCGAATTTTGCAAGCTCTTCAAATATTGCTTCTTCTAAAACGGAGGCAAGAAAGCGGGGAATATGTAGTTGTTGCAAGGCTAAGTCTGATATAAAATGCTACATTTGCGGAAATTTTATTTGCAAAACAAACCGCAAAATATTTTGTTTAGCATGTGATGAAACACACTTTCAATAAGAGCATACTTTTTTGTAAATAAGTTTAGTATTTTGTATTCTATCAAATTGAAATATTCCGTGGACCAAATAATCCGTGATACAAAATAAGTAACTTTTTAAATTTTTCAATTCAAGTTTATGTCAGATACTTAAAATTATGGATTTAGGCTTGTTACAAAAATAAAATACGTGAGTCGAAAGTTCAAAGCAATATATTACACCGTTAAAAAGTTATTGAGATTACAAAAAATTGGACCAAAAGGGGTTAATCTAACAGCAGGGTTAAGAGGCTTTGCATCCCCATTCAATACCAAAAAATCGACTCACTACAACGAAAATATCTTTAGAGAATTGTTTCCAATATTTTTTAATAAATACAAACTTAGATATGACATTTTAATGTAAATGAACAATTTATGAAGTCAAAATGAATATTTGGATTCACAATCTGAGATGATTTTTTAACTTTATTAGTATCAAACGGATAATAAAAATTAAATATATAAACACCATGACAACATGAAGCAAGTAGAATCCTGAATTTTTTTGTCATTGAATAGGGAAGGATCTTTCAAAAAGTATATTACGTACCCCCTTTTCTACTCAATCATTTTGGCCGACGCCTGTATTAGAAACAAAGTTGATGTAGAACAAAAGAATACATTTTAAAATAAAATCGGCATGTTTATGAATTTTTGCAAAAACTATTCCATACTTTTGCCGCTCACTGTATACCGGATATACCAAAGTATCACCGATATAGAGAAGGCGATGTACAACATACGAAGCTCGTAAAAATGTTTGTGTTTGTATAGGTAATTTGTTGTTTCAAAGTATCCTTCATCGATCATCAGAATATTTCATGCACTTGATAGGTCGTCTGGAGTATTTAAGTTGTTTGTTGGACAAACTTTTGGGCAACAGCCGCTTTCAGGGTAGCCCTTACTAATATTGTCTTCTGCCAAAGTCATTCCTACTTTGCATTCGGTATACTTTCCAAATTTTTGCGTTCTAGGCAATCCGAATTTTTTATTTCAATATTCTGGAAAGAGTCCTCGAACAGGGCAAAATCTACATGTGCAGCTGGGGTATAAGACGTATTTTGTGGTTGTAGGAAGATCATGTGTGTTTGTAACAAAATACATCTTATACCGCTCCAAACGCAGTTGGCATTCTTTTTCTGCTTCTCGCACCAAGTTCTGAAGAAAGGTAGAAGTATAGTTAATATTTTATTTCAAATCGTTTTCATAAGGGATGTTTCTAAATTTCTTTGTTTTGTATTTTTGATATTGTCCAAGCAAATTATTTCTTAATTTTAGGGATTGTGGAGAAACACAGAAAGACAATTTACGGTTTTATTTTTAAATTCATTGGAAATCTCAGCTTTTAAAACGTTCAGTCTATGTCCTTTCGTATTAACAACCACAAAACGCTGGTATGAACTACTTGCCTTTTATCTTTCTCCTCTAGAGCTTGTTACGTATAAATTACTTCACAATCATCAATATTTAAATCTTCGCATTTATCAAATGAAGCCCTGAATGATCTGTTTCTTCCCCTTTTCCTTTTCTGTATAACAATCAATAGATGTTATTTCCGGCTTCGGAAGAGATAGTATTTACTTTCTCAACGCTGATATTATTAAAATAATTTGTTAATTTTGAGTTTGTAAATTCCTAATCCATTTCAGCGAAAGAGAAGCGAACGCATTAACTTCTTCTTATGATACGTAGTTGACTAATCCATGATAATTGTTATACGTATGTCCTTTTTTATATATAAAATTTGATAATACTTGCACATCGTTGTCGCGCATCCTTTATTTTTAATGTAAGTGTAACGCGTCCTCGCACGTGCAATCAATTTTACATAAGACTAGAAAACTGACCTAGATATTCTCGCATCAAAATATACATATTCAAATGTAGCTATACTGGACATTACTATCCGGACAAAATAAAACGTGCCATCGTATAGACATATAACACATCACTAAGGTTCGACAAACGAGTGCATGATAAGTTATCATTTAGGAGTGTAAACCGGACTGACGCTGTCACTCCTCCGAATTTTAATGTCGCGTCTTGCATGTAAGTGAGGGCAAGCGATGGAGGGACAGCATCAGTTCGATTTACACAACCTATCATGCACTCGTTTGTCGAACCTTAATCGTAGATTACGCTATTGGTCAGACACAACTCTTGAGACATTTACGCAGTCATCCCGTGCAATATTGTTTAGTATAGCTCAGCTACTTGACTGATACAAGTAGGGAAGTACCAACTTTCAGACGATACGTGTCAAAATTTTACGACAATCTGACGTTTAGTGCACAAGTTACAGTAGCTTTAGTGACGCTACTTTTGTTAGTTTTTAAAATAATGGAAAAATCTGAATTTCATGTGTTGATAAAGCATTGCTTCTTAATGGGAAAAAATACGGTTCAAGCACAACAATGGTTTGACAAGTGTTATTCGAACTCTGCTCAATCGAGACATATGGTAGAGAAGTGGTTTGGTGATTTTAAACGCGGCCGTACAAACACCGATGATGCCGAACCCTTTGATCGCCCAAATTCGGCAATTGTTCCAGAAAAAAAAATTCCACGAAATGGTTTTGATCGATCGTAAATTGAAGATGCGTGAGATGGTTGAAGGCAGTGTATTCACCATTTTGCAACATTTGAGCATGATAACGCTCTGTTAGCAAATGGTACCGTTTTCGCTCACAGTCGATAAAAATCACAACGGGTCGACGATTCAGAGCGCTGGTTACAGCTGTTTCAGCACAATAACAAGATTTCTTTAATGCGCTATGTGAAAATGGACAAAACGTGCATCTATCACTACACTCCAGAGTCAAACCGGCAGGCAGGTGAGCGAACAGCAAAGCATGAAAACCGTCCAAAACGACTAAGATCGCAGCTGGTAAGGTTTTGGCCTCTGTATTTTGGCATTTTATTGATCGATTACATTGAGAAAGGAAGAATCATCAATGGTGAATATTATATGGCATTATTGGTGCGTTTTAAGGAAGTGATTGCGAAAGAACGACCCCAAACAAAGAGAAAAAAGTGCGCTTTTACAAAGACAATGTACCGTGTCACAGGTCCAACAACAATTATAAAATGGCACGAAATGCACTTTGAATTACTTCTCTATCCACCGTATTCTCCGGATCTTGCTCCCAGCGACTATTATCTGTTTGTAGACCTAAAAGGAATGCTCCAGAGAAAGAGATTTGGCTCCAATGAAGAAGTGATTGCCGAAACTGGAGGGTAGTCTGAGGCCAAAGATAAATGTTTTCTACAAAAAGGCGTTGAAATGTTAGGGAAGGGTTGGAAAAGATGTATCACTCTTGAATGAGACTATGTTAATAAGTAAAGTCGAATTTCTGCCTAAAAGTTGTTCCATTATTAGTCATCCGACAAACTCATTGAGAGATGTGTTATGTATAGTTCGAAATAAGCAAGAGGAAAATGTATGGTAAGCGGAGAAACTGTTTAGAATATGTTTAGCAATTTGAAGGCGTTGGCGAAACAAGAACTTTTCGATGGCACAGAAAAAAGATTGTAAAAATTGCAAACAGAATCGGATGATGCATAGATCATTAATGAAAGAATTGATATACGCGACATTGTAAGAATGAAAACGACGTGTGTAGTTTCGAATGAATACAAACGCAACGGTTCTTGCCCTTTAATGGTCTTTTATCTCACGTTATACACTGGCCAATGGTGTACAATCTGTCTAGAGACGTGACAGCGGTTATTTTGCCGTTTATTATTAGACGCATCGGCAAAATAATCGAACTGTTAAAAGACTGTCCGTGCATGTGATCTCTAAATCACCGTGTCTTTCTCCGCCTCATAATTTAAGCGTGTTTTTGCAAGCATAAAAAGATGGGGTACAACTGAAGGAGTTCTATTTGAATTATTGGGTTGGGGAATAAGTTCCCGTCGTTATATTAATTGGTTGTTTCCTCAGCGATTGTATTGCAGTAAGTCCGATTGTAATATACCATTTTAAAGGGATTTGTCTAGTCTATTAGCGTGTATCAGACGTTTTTTGACAATTAAGTGACATTACCGTAAAACAGGTCGGAAATTGGCCGAGGAGATGAACTGCGACAAAAGACACTTTTGAACCACCTTCACTCGATGGGATTTAAAGAAAGACTCGAAGTTTGGGTGCCACACTAGCCTACTGAAAAGAAATACAAGGAAAATCGCTTCCAAATTGCGGCCCAACATTTTGCCCGTCGCCGATTTATACGTGGGCACAAGTAACGATCTTGTCATAAAATCGTCACGAGAGATGAGAAATGGAGCCTCAGACGTCAACATTAAGCAAAGAAAAGTATGGGTGGCTCCAGGAGATACGCCAAAGCCAAGAGTGAAGCAAGACCTCCATCCCAAGAAAACTATGATATGCGTTTGGTAGGATTGAGAAGATCTAGTGCACTGGGAAATGCTGGAGAAAAACAACACTATTTAGCCCAGCTTCACCGCGTAAACGAAGTCTTTCAGCTGATGGTACGTCATCCACCTTTTAAACAAACTCTATACATAACACATCACTGAATGAGTTTGTAGGATGACTAATAAAACAACAACTTTTAAGCACAATTGAATTGAATTGAAATTGATCACACGTCATCCACCTTTTTAGCAAACTCTAGTTATCACAGATGGGATCCGGATACTGTTGATCAGTACTTTACATATTGGGTACTACGTGCACAGAGGGAAAATTGTGCATGTATCGTACGGTCTCGGATATGATCATGAAAACAGCAGTTAGTGGAAACCAGCGAACATGTTTGTGTACATACTTACATATGAATTTACACAACTCGATGGCGTAATGTCGTTAAAAGGTGGTCGTCCAGCGAGAGTAATTAGGCTTTCTTGCACCAAGGAAATTTAGTATCGCAATACGGTCGGTTGTTAGTAAATTAGTGGCTTGTTGTTTCAACGAGACAGACATAATTATAACGGATGCACGACGTGCATCCTCCACAATGAAGTTAGATTAGCGATGTAAGGAAAATTAGTGCTAATTTGTATGAAATAATTTGTGCCCTTTTCACCTTAAATATTAGTGTTCGGCGAATATATCCTGCGATAATAGAAAATGGCACTAATTTCGTTTCGGAGCTTAAAATAGAACATAAAAAAACGTAAATAAACGTAAATTTAGGATATGTTTCTGTCAGGTAGAATAATTAATAATAATTGGAGCCTGAGATTTCAGATAATTTTATGCTTTCGGTGCCTCTGCTGTACTCAACAAAAAAATCAGAAAATCAGCTCCCCTGCTTGGAACGCCCCAAGGCCTAATAGACAATCCAGCTCTCACGGCATTATTTAAAAACTGATAAGGAACTGCTAAAAAGTTATCTTTTCTTGACATTCTCATCGAACTATCGTTTTAATAGAATTATCAGCCCGATCTTGTCACGGCTGTATCAATTCCTTTGATACTTTTTCACATAGGCGCGTGTAGTTGTGCAATTCACGTGATATCTTACATGTGATTTATACAGATACTGATAACGTACTTAAATTAAGTATGTGTAACACATATCAGCGGATCTGTGCACTAATATCAATTAGTAAGTGCTACGTCGATATCATCATTGCCTTTCCAATTTATTCGAATGAATCGAATTAGTACTTGTTAACGAATTTACTTTTCATTCAAGCCGCAATAAAGACAATGCAAAACAGATTGATTTTGGACTAATCGGTTTGCTTTTGTGTTTAGGTATTTAATGAAGCGTTAACGATCTTGGTGGTAATTTATTTCACACCGATTATAATTCAAATAGAATTCATTCACTTGTATCGCATCGTCTTTTTACTTTCGGAAACAGACGCTCAGATTATGAGGTGGAGAAGGAAACGATGATAGAAAGAAAAGATTTAGAGATCACACATGGATGGGTAATTCATTCCATACCGATTATAATTTTGGGTTGGAGAATAAGTTCCCGCCGTTTTTCTTTATTAAAAACCTAATATTTTACAACAATTATAGCAAAGGATTAATCAACTATATATTCTCAATCATTATTCACAACCTGCTCCCACCTGTCGACTAAGTTGTTGATGCTGTTTCGCCAAAAATCGCTTGATTTGAAGAAGTTATTGAGCCAGTTTTGTAGGCCCTCGTTGTTGTTCAAAATAACACCCCTCATTTGGTTCGATAGTGAGCGAAAAGGATGATAATCCATTGAGGCACGGTCCGAAGAGTACGATGGGTGCTGCAGAACCTTTCAATCGAGCCCTTGGGGAGCGGCATTGACGTGGAGCAGAATACTTTGCCTTATCTCTGGGGTCTTTTCTGTTGATGGCCTCGTTTAATCGGTAAAGCTGGGCTCTATAGAGGCGTTTTTGACCGTTTTGTTCTGTTCCGGCATTTCCCAGTGCACTAGATCCTCCCAATCCAACCAAACACAGATTTTAGTTTTCTTGGGTCTGGAAGTCTTGCTTCACTCTTGGCTTTGGCGTGTCTCCAGGAGCCATCTATTCTTTTCTTTGCTTCATGTTGACGTCTGAGGCAACTTTTCTCATTTCCCGTGACGATTTTATGAAAAAACATCGTTAGTTGTGGCCACGTATTGATCGGCGACGGGCAATATGTTGGGCTGCAATTTGGAGGCGATTTTTCTTGTATTTCTTTTCAGTAGGCTAGTGTGGCATCCAAACTCCTAGTCTTTCTTTAAATCCCATCGAGTTGAGGTGGTTCAAAATTGTCTTTTGTCGCAGTTCATCTCCTCGGCCAATTTCCGACTTGTTTTACGGTCGTCCTTTAATGGCACTTAGTTATCAAAAAACTGCTGATACACGCTAATAGACTAGACAAAGCCCTTTAAAATTGTATATTACGCTCGGACTTACTGCAAAACAACCGCTGTGAAAACAAACAATTAATAAAACGACGGGAACTTGTTCCTCCACCCAATAATTCAAATAGAATTCATTCACTTGTACCAATATTGTATCTATATTTGCAAAAACACGCTTAGATCATGAGGCGGAGATGGACACGATGATTTAGAGATCACATACACGGACAGCTTTTTAACAATTCGATTATTTGGTCGATGCGTCCAATAACAAACGGCAAAATAACCGCTGTGTCACGTTTCTGGACAGATCGTACACTATTGGCCAGTGTATAACTTGAGATGAAAGACCATTAAAGGACAAGAACCATTGCGTTTGTATTCATTCGAAACTACACACTGTCATTTTCATTCTTCTCTCTCTCAATGTTACAATTTCGCGTATATCAATTCTTCATTAATGATCTATGCATTATCCGATTTTGTTTGCAATTTCTACAATTGTCTTTTGTGTGCCATCGATGAGTTTATTTTTCGCCAAACCCCTTCAAATTCCTAAACATATTCTAAACAGTTTTTCCGTTTACCATACATATTCCTCTCACTTATTTGGAACTAATTTAATATCATTGTATAGTTAAATCAAAATTACGTTTTCAGGGTAGCCTTGACAAATGTTTCTCTTGGACAAACTCACTCATACTTTGGACTCGCTATTCTTTTCAAATCTTTGAGTTCTATGCAATCCGAATATTTCGTTCCAAAATTCTGTGGACAGTCTCGAAGAGGAGAGAATCTATATGTGCGGTTGGGTTTGGAGTGGGGAACGATGTAGTTGGGGTTGTGGGAAGATCATATCTGTTTGTAACTGCGTCGGTAATCTTTTTTTACCTAACACGTTTGCCGTTCACGTTGAAATGATACTTTGCTGAGAAGCCAACAACCAAAGCGATGAATATAAAACATTTATCAATTTTTTGCAGCATAGAATGGATAATTGAACGCGTTTTGACACTCTTGGACAAATTCTGCGACGTAGAATGGATAACTGAACGCGTTTTAACAGTTCTGGACAAATTCTAGCATCATAACTTCTCCGAGAGAAGATTCTTTATAATTTCAATTCTAAAGGCGTAAAATGTTATTGTTTTTTTGTTTTTTTGTCGTAAGACCGTTTGTAAGCGAATCCCGAAGACTCTGTTCCTTGGTCGGCCATTCTGACTTCCAAAATGAACGTAACCTAAAGCCGCTGTTGTAAGGTTTAGGTCTGGTATGTATTTGAGACGCCGCTAATTCGACAACAATCCTGCTTGAAAGCCCACTGAATACTGATAAACGAAACCAAGTTCCACTTATAAGTCTTATGATACATACCGTGTGCCATCAGCTTCTGACAAACATACCCGTTTGTGTTATGGGCATCCAATGTGTTAATGCACCAAACTCTGAAGAAAGGGAGCGATGTAGTTCATATTTTATTTTAAATCAATTTCACAAGGGACATTTCTAAATTTCTTTGTTTTGTATTTTCGACGTTGTCCAAACAAATTGTTTCTTAATTTTAGAGCCTGTGGAGAAACACAGGAAAACAATTTGTGGTTCCTCGTCTTTAAGTTGTTGGGTATATTAACTTTTAAAACTGTACTCTGTCCTGTGGTATTAACCACCACAAAACGATGGTATAAAGTACTTGCCTTTTATCTTCCTCTTCTAGAACGTATTATTTATAATTAACTTTACAATCATCAGGATTTAAATCCTCGCATTTATCAAATGAAGTCTTCAATGATTTCAGCAGTAATCTGGCATCATGTGTGTCTACAATCTTTCCTGGTAACTATGCTCCATTGCTTTTATATCCTGGTAAAAATTTTCACCTTGCTCTTCACTGGCATCGTCCAAATTTTTACGAAGGCGGTTAAAGTGGTTGTGTAAGTAATAAACGTTTATGGCTTATATTACATTCGAAGTCTTTGAAGTTATTAAGTAAGTTGTTTACTAACTCATATGTAGTTACGATAGTTAACACTTTAGTGATTGTCCAACTAGTGTCTGAAAACCAGCATAAATGATATCCTAGCACTTTACTTAGCTTCGATCGTTGAATGTACGAAGTCCGCACTACTTATTTACTTCGCTGTATATAGACAGTTCTTTCAGCGAACAAAACGCGCGTTTGTCGAACCTTACTTATGAGTTATCTTATTTGCGAATCATCAAGAATTCCAGGTTTCAGTTTTTCTGTACTTAATCCAGACATTCCTCGTCCTATATACGCAAAGTAATAAACCGTACTTTGAGAAGGAGCCTTTACAATCTGTTTCATCAAGCGCAGCTTTATGTAGAGGAATGCTATGGATTTGGCCAATTCGGTAAGTGGTGTCAATATTGATTCAAGATCAAATGCTATATATATGAAGGTAATCAGATTGGTCGGAGCCCCAACGTATATACGTTTGTATGCAGATTTGTAAGTTGGTGGCGCTGTATCTCAAAAAATGTGGGTGATAGAAGAAGGCGGCTTCTATATTTGAAACCAGCAACCTAAATAGCCTCATAATAACATTCTAAGCACCAAATAAATAATTTATTTTGATTGGACTGTGTTATTATCAATCCTTACTTCAGTATAGATGCGAATCCAAGTAGACGGACTCACAAAATTATTCGCTCTTTTCAAAAGCCAGTACGAGAATAACACATTAAAGTAAACAAATGTGACAGAATGTTAAATATAATTAGAGAAAGAATTTTTACGTATGTGTATTGTTTCCGAAGATGTTTGCATTTGCCCAATGACTGATAATGTTTTGCAACTTGTTTACTTAAAATAATTGTATTTTTGTCGAAGGTCACACACTTGTGTACATATTGTTAAAATAGTAAGATAGCCCCAAAACCAACACGTTTATTTACTTTAATTGTATATAAATTTATCTTGGTACCCGTATCTACTTTGTCGGTAATTCTTCTAAACGCGTTTCGAAGAAAAGGACCAGCAATTTAAGATATCTTATTATTTTCATTAGGATCCCCAATCTACACAATTACAAATGTTTGCAATCTTAGGATAATATTAAATTAATAATTAAAATAATGTTGCTTACACTCGCTAAACAGTAGGTACATATATGTATGTTATGTATATCTATTACCTTTATAAATTTTCTTATTCTCTCAGCCAATTTTTCAGTAATCCTCCTTCCTCAAGGAGAAAACGAGAAATAAATACCTGTACTGTCAGGTATATTTTTTGATTTATGCTTGTGAATTTCTTCCGGGGCGATACATCAACAATTAATGCGATTTCTCAGGTCGTTAACTATAGCAGACTTCGTGGCTACTTGAAACGAAATTACCTAAATATTTATTACGTAAATTAGGGAAGCGGAAAAAGTTAAAAAATTATTATAAACAAAAGCGTTACGTCATGGATTTTTCGTCATGGAAATTACGTTGTTCTATACTAAAATAAAGTTGCCGAAAATAAGCTACTCTAAGTAGTAAGAATTATTTATACTTAGTTTAACAATTTATTTAAAATAGAACGGTTTTAAAGATACTATAAATTAGAAGTAAATATGGAGTAAATGTTAATTAAAAACTATAGATGTTTTATTGGTCTTTTAACAAAACAAGTTGGTCGGTAATAAAAACTGGTTCTGGTAACGGTTTTATTACAAGTAATCTGCATAAAAATTATTGCAATTCCTATAAAATATAGTAACTAATTCAATAAATTAATTGGATATGCGGAGGATGCTCCCTTTCCGCAGAACTTCTCTAGCAGGCTATGATGTGTTCCAACAAATTTCGTTCGACACTTTCAAGTTCTTCAAGTGTTTAATGATCATTTGCATAAGTTAGCGGTGTTCAAACGGTGGAACGCACCTCCCTGGTAGCACCGAAGCTGTGCAAGGGACGTAGAATAACACTATGTGTAATTTTTTAAGTCATGGAAATATAACCATATACGGACACCACTGCGTGATAAAAGACCAAAAAAGCCATTGCCCCAAGTCATGCACTTTTTTATGGGCCCTCAAAGATTTCGGGCCTCGCCGTCATTTTTGCAAAAAATTGATCATTTTCTCAGGCTCATATCTTGCAAACCGTTCGGAATTTTGATTTACTCTCTGAGGCAAAGTTATAGCTTAAAAAGCTTCATCTTCAAGATCAAAATCGCAAAAAACTTAAAAAAAAATTGATTGTTTTTTACCTTTTTCCCCTGTTCAGGTCCATAGGTAGCAAACCGTTCAAAATTCAAGGAAACAATCAACTACAAAAATGTACCTAAGATCTCAATAAACAACTTTCTAGAACATTTCCTTCTAGAACATAAAAGTGATATTACCTCTGCAAGCAATGCGTCGAGGTTTTTGCCTTTGTACCGTTTTTCCATGGGCATTGTGGTTTGGTGAAACCGTTCTCCTTGCTCATCGGACTCGATAGGGAGTTGTTTGATAAAATCGTCAAAATGAAAATGAAGAAAATGCAGCTTTAATGTCATCGATGTGCCGATGTTCTCAAAATAATACAGCATTTCTTTCACCCATCGCTACGCTTTGGGAAAACGCTTTTCAAATATTCGAATGCGTTTGGACAATTTACAACGGCCACTTCGTTGAATTTGTTAACAATTTCCAATTTTATGTGGAGTGGTGGCAGCAAGATGTCTTGAGTATTATCAATTAAAGGTGCATTCTTCAGTCTATGTTGTTTCATTTGTTCCACCACACTTCCTCTTGGTCTCCACGAATTACATTGGAATTGATTCAGAGGTGAGCGAGAATCCCAATTGCAAAGAAAACAAAAGAATTTTGGAAAGCCGCCCTTATCGATGATCCCTTGCAAAATGTTGATGATCACAGCAAATCTTCCATTTATTTTCGTAGTATTTGATTTTTTTCATTATATCTTTCAATGTTTCTTAGCTTTCTTTCATGTTAATACCCATTGCTAGCGGAATGGAAGGTTTTCGGTTCGGCACATGCAACAACACTGCTTTCAAGCTTGAAACAGAACCATCAATAAATAATCTCCACTCATAGCAATGTAGTTCATTCCCATTTTTACCACCGAAGCTTGTATATCGTTGCAGTAAGCGAACGAATTGTCATCATTTAGAGTGTAGAGGCTCTGAAATTCAGCTTGCCGTTTGTGGTACGCCGTAGAGTTAACATTAGCATGTATGAGTTTTCTTTGCTTTAAAAACGCTGTCAAAAATATGGCAAGTCGCTGCGATAGTCCCAAGCTGGCCACAATGAAATCCATTTCCATTTGTGTTATTAGTTGTGGTCCATCTCTTCCCTGTTGGGGCTCATAATCGGTATCAAATGGATCTTGATAAGTAACACCACTTGCTCTAGTCATTCCTGTAAATTCTGTCCTACGATCTAAAGTTGGTGGCCTTGGTGATACAAAATTTTCAGGTGCAAGCACTGGTAGTGTGGCTGTTACAGTTGCTTTATAAATTTTCTTCTTCTCAGCATGTCGATTTAGACATGTGTAATTTACGCATGCATAGCAACTGGTGGCATCATGATCACCTGGGCGATTAGTCCAGTTTACCGGCTTACAATACTTCATACTATCTTTGCCTCCACTCAACCATGCCATGAGATTGTTATAACATTGGCGACACACTGTATTAGGTGTGTAATTTTCACCGGTCAAGTCTACTCCGTCGAAAAACAACTTATATGCTCTTTTGAATTCACTAGTTAAAAGATTCGTTTCCTTTTCAAATCTTCTAGAACTTTTTTTTTTGATTTGATGACCGCAAGCGTAGCAAAATAAATCAATTTTTTCACACTGCATATTGAAATTGCCAGTTGCCAATGTTGTGTGCGAATTATGCTGTAGCACTTTCTCTATAACTTTCACCGCTGAGCTCTCGTTGACGTCGCCCTGTGTAATGCCTCGATGTGAGCATCGGGTCGCTTTATATTGTGTGCTGCGTCTCTTGATGCGTGTGCTGAGCTTACTACTGCTTTGCCTGTGCTGCTGCGGTCGGTGCGTGATCGCGTGAGTTGTTTATTGAGATCTCAGGTACATTTTTGTAGTGGATTGTTTCCTTAAATTTTGAACGGTCTGCTACCTATGGACCTGAACAGGGGAGAAAAGGTAAAAGAAAATCGAATTTTGAAGATGAAGTTTTTTGATTTTATATGTTCACAATTTTTGTTCTTTATGACAAGAGCTATAACTTTGCCTCAGAGAGTAAATCAAAATTCCGAACGGTTTGCAAGATATGGGCCAGAGAAAATGATCAGTTTTCTGCATAAATGACACCGAGGCCCCAAATCTTTGGGGGCCCATAAAAAAGTGCATGACTTGGGGCAAAACTGGGAGACACGGGTCTTTTTTTGGTCTTTTATCATGTAGTGGTGTCCGTATATGGTTATATTTTTTCGTGTTGCACTGTGTAAATGAACAAGCCATCAGAATTAATTTTTTATATCTTTATTTCATATTTAAAATATATGTAATCACAAAGTTTCGTTTGATATTTGAGATAGACACTCTGAGATTATTTTTCAATTTGAAGGTTGTTTCTGTATTTAGACTTTTTTATTATTTACAGCGTAAAAACCAATTTGGCACATGTAAGAAGTGGGATAGGGTACCAGTATCCGAAATGCTTTTGCTTTAATAAGAGAATAGTTACAAGACAATTTACTTTCAGAAATTTGAGTTAATAACAAGAACATGATTTTTCTGCAGTACTCCAAGAAAAATCTACCAGTTGTTTTTCTTCTTGCAGAGATAGGCTGGTGGGTATACTTTCAACTGGACTCATTATCCAATTCCAGTTTTGTTCCTAATTCCTAATTGAATGTCTTCCACTGCGAAAAAAGTATTTTTGAAAGTAGTGCTCGAGTTTTCTAAATTATCCTCCATATTGTCTTTACTAACTACTACTTTATAATTCGCTTTCAGCGGGTACCGCTGGATAAATTCACGTATTGTTGGAATTTTTTAAATTCCTTATTCCATAATTTAATTAGCTTAAAAAGAGCGTCGACCTTCACATTTAAATCAAATATGTTGGTATTATTTCGCTAAAGTTGAAAATTAATTGAATTAAAGTTTTTCGAATATGTCCACTAATAAATAAGAGAGCTTCATTAGAAATAAATTGTCGTAGAATTCTTCCGCATACTTATTATCCTTCTCACTCAGTTCTTAGACACGCTTGAACATGATTGAATGAAGACTGAAACAACAATGGTATATCCTCAGCTTCAGTATCTCTACAAAGAGCAGCGAAAATCCTTGATTTTAGACGTCTGGTTTCTTACATACTAACTACTAGCAAAACAATATTTACCTCATGACTTAATGATTTTGATATTAAAGCCTCCCGATGAATCATGCAGTGTATTCAGACTATTCCTGGAAATTTCGTTTTTACAACTGCTTCTAAAGTAAATCTACCAGACTCAATCGGTGTAAATTAAAACATAATCTTTCTATTATTATTATCATTTGTAATTATGAGAAACTCGGCAGCACTTACTCTTCCTTGTATAGGCTTGTAAAATAGCAACTCTTCAAATATTGCAGCTCCCTGACAGAATCTGAAATAGCAAAATCGAATGAGAATCGTCCCTGCTGTTTCTCCTTCAAGTTGTATAGCAAATGATTTTCCAACTAGCATAGATTTAAGCTGTTGCTGAATATCCACAGATAAATCGTTAATTCTATGGCAAAAATGTATCATTTAACAGAGGAATATTCTTGAGTTGTTTAGCATAGTTTTCACCAAACATTGTTTCTATTATGTTGATGCCAGCTGGTAAAATGAGTTGCTATGCGATCGTATGTAGCTTCTTGTCCTTGGCTATTTTATAAGCCACTGTGTATGATACCAATGTGGAAATTTGACTTCTGCTTCCAGAATGATCTAAGTTTTTCTGCAAAAAATATGAGGCTAATCGACATATTCTTTGTGCTGAGTTTCTAAATGCCTCCTTAGTTTATTGGGCTTCGTGCTATCTGCAGTCAAAATTTTGGGGCAAATAATACATTAAGGTTTTTCTTCAGCAGTTATTTCAGTGCCAGTAAAACCTAAGTTCAAGCATTCTAGCCCATATTTTCATGTTTCTGATTTAATAAAAGGAGCACTGGCAATGGGCGTTTCTGATGACGTAGTAAATTGTCTTTCCTTAAGTTTACGTTTACCTCCAAGTAAAAATTATCCGTATTAAATGATTGTACTTAATTTTTCCTATTATTGTTAACATTTATTGTTTTTGTACTTCTTATTAATTGTATTTACCATAACAGTAACTTAACTGTATATGTTTTAAATGACTCCTATGTGAAGTACACTGATAATGTTCTAGTATATCCAAGAGTGGTGGTGATCGATAAAGTTTGAGAAACACTGGTTTAGAGGAATACTTTGAAAACTTATCCATAATAAAATAATACTAATTAAATTAATAATTAAAACCAAACCAAGCTGTAAATAATATATTAACAAATCCCAATATGAATTTTAATATTATCATCAACAAATAGGCCGGTAAAAACTGGATGAGCCCAGACATTTATGTTATACATATTGGGTCACATGTTAATCAATGAATACATAAAGCCGATGTTCACATTTCAATAAGGCAATATCCACGAAATTATCGAATCCATTACCCGCTATTAGAACGTAGTTTATCGAAACCTCTTTGTTAGTATTATTTACTATCGTTACTTACGTAAACCGAAAGTCTACAAACCTTTACCATGCGTGTATGTGTTCGTATGTAAGACCATGTATAAGTAAAAATTTACGCATATGAATATAAAATTTCATTATCGCCGGGAGAATGTTAAATCAATTAGCGAGGCATTGTCGAGACGAGATTTATAGTTATTGTAGCATTTGTCAATCACTGTAAGACAGTTAATAACAGTAATAATTATAGTCATATCAGAAAAATATGTATACGAGGGATGTTACCTTTCCGCTGATCCTAGTAAAATGGTCAATAATAAATTGATTGAATTATAATTTTCCAAAGTATTTCCTTCTACAGTCAATGCACGAGTTTGATGCTTTCTCGAAGGAAGATTTTGGAAATACTGTTTTTTACAACTCACGCATTAAAATTGAAACAGAAGAAAGTTTAAACAAAACAAAACAAAATTTGTAGGACAAAATATTTTCCTACTATCACAAGGAAGCCGAAATCAATCTTTAAAGCTCCGCAAAGAACCATTGGATTATCCCTGAGATTACCTTATGTTCCATTATTTAGACGTAGAAATATAAATACTAGTAAAATTCGGCCCATATCATTATTCAAATGGACATTAGGTTTGGAACAGTCAGCTTGAATCTATATTGTATTGTGACACACAGTGTGGTGAGACGTGTTGTGTATCGAATTAACGGATATGCCATAAACTTACGGAGACGGAGAGAGTGAATGGATTCAATAATAATACGGATATTTTATTTACTGATCAAACTAGTTTTTTACGGAATGGAACTTTTAATACGCACAATGAACTGGGCAACAGGGAACGCCAATGTTACTCGGCCAAGGACTTTCTAAGAGCAGCTTTAATTCAATGTACGAGCCGAAATAATTAATGGTGTCTTGATTGGAGCTTTAACTTTACCGCCTAGACTAAACAGCATATAGTAATTTTTTACGCGAAAGTTTGCCTGTACTTCTTGTATTCCTTTGAATATTGGGCAACATATGTGGTTTATGTACGATGGTGTGCCACCCCATTCTTCTCTACAAGTCCGATGGTATTTAAGTGACAATTTTTCTGGAAGTTGGATAGCTCGTGGTGGTTTATGACTACCGCTTAAATAGTTCTACTGCATTGGTGGAATTGCCTCAGGTTTGGCTAAATTTTAGTCTTTATAAGTGCGAGATATTTCTGCATGCCGAACGTTTAATAAATTCGGCCAATAATCGCATTTGCCAACGCTCGTCAAATCTAACGATAAAAAGAAACCAATCAGCTGGCTTAAATTATCAAGGAATTTTGTTGGAAAAAATCCTGCCATGCTAGAGGGGCTCAACTCATATCGTAAATTACACGTCGAAGCTTTTGAAACTAATGTATTTAACAAATATTATAACTACATACATATAAGTATTTAAAACTTGAAATTTGTTTCCATTTGGTAAGCATTAGAAAATGGGGGTGGGAATGGGGAGGTTGGCTCATTTCTTGTAATTATTCCATTGATTCTAGCTGCTAGTCATAGATTCCAAAAAGTACCTTTGTGTGAACTGTCCATTCGATCTATTGCAAAATATACCTGAAGGACACCCTACGGGTAGTTGCATTATTTACAAAATAATCTTTTCGATCTCGTATATAAGAAAGTTCGAAATGGATGACTTTAATGGAAGAAGTAATTCTTTTTCAAAGAAAACATTTCCTCAGTTTCGGTGATCAATTCCATGATCGAAAATAATACGTTTTATTCTATGTATTCATCGTATTTGTTCATATATGATCTGGTGTACACTAAATGCTGGCACTAGTTTAATTTAATGAAACTCGGTAAATAATGATCTCGCCATTATATCTGCGACGCTAATTGACCAAATTATAAGAACACACAGAAAAGCTTCAAGGATACTTCGTTTTAAATGCAGCGAAAATAAATCACCTTTGACGAAAAGAAGAAGAAGACGACGGCGGCGACGAAGACAACGACGAAAGGTGTTCCACATCAATTCTACATGTAATATATTACGTAACTACAGTTGAAACCGTTTACTTCGCTATTATTCTCGAACTTGTGATGGCGTCAATATTTGACAATAAACGAGTTTCTAGTAGAAATTCGTGTCAATATTTTTGTGTTTTTGTAAAGTTCTGATGGTCAAGATGGTGTAGTTATCTTTAGTCCTAACTGAATCTTTGCGCTGTCTCGTTGCTTTTTACGGACGTGTAATCGTCGGTCGATTAAGATGTACGATTCCGTTGGAAACGTTTAAATAGTGTACAGTGTCGTTTATTAAATTTAATTTGAAAAAATGTTTTAAATTGGCAACCTTGAAGGAAGTGCACATCATGCTTTTGGATATTAATAAGGTAAGATTGCTAAATTGAATTGACAAAGTAAAAATACCGAAGTAATTTTGTGTAAATAAATAATTGGCAAAAAATCTTGTGGTAACCATTTGCTTAAATACAAAATATAGCTTCATCACCATCCGTATCTACGATTAGATATATATATATTTTTGTGACTTACATTCCGTTGCCATTCTCAGTATGTTTTTGGTTAACGATAGGGTAGAATTATAATGCAAGTGATCATGACGATTTAGGTGGAAATAATGGGATAGCATCTTAAGTATATTGAAATATTGAAAAATTGAACCCGAAAGATTTTATTTCCGTTGACTTACAAAGGAATTTGAAGCAAATGTTCGAAATTTTCTTTTTCATTTCTTTATTAGTATTATTGTTTCTTGTATATTGTATTTTCTTGTGATTTGGATAAATCGTGGATGGCTAATATGGCTATCATAATATTCTTCTTTAAGATTTTTATAATTTTGTATGCACCAAACCAATTCCTGAAACAATTTTTCCAGTCGTCATTTAAAGACTCCGACATTTTCTTGGAGTCGGTGTCCACCCATTTTTTTTTTGACATTCGGGAGCAGAAAGAGATCGTTAGGCCATAAATCAGATGAATTAATTCGATATTTTTCTCCTACAAATGATCAATTGTCCGACGTGTTGCCACTGTCATAATATAGAATAATGCCAAGTTTTCGCTTATTTTTCCTGATTTAGTCGATGACTTCTAGCAAACAAATTGTTGTATACAATTCAGCACTAACTGTCTTTCGATTCTCTAAAGGAATGATTGCGACATGTCCAGTACAGCCGAAGAAACAAGCGATCATTTTCCTGAAAACGCTTTGTAGACGAACAACTTTTGCGGGACTTAGTTCATCTTGGAATATCCAAACCGTGAATTGTTGCTTACTTTCCAGTTCATACGAATATATCCAACTCTCGTCACCTGTTACGATGCTGTATACGGATTTTCCACTTCCTCGGTCGAAATTTTTGAAGCATTCCCCAAGCAAAATTTTGGAATTTGGTGATTATGGATATTGCCCACAGCCTTGTTAAACCAGAATCATTTAATGCCATTACTGAAGGCCATATTATGGAAACGATACGTGAATGGGAAGAAGAAGCAAATATTTTCTACTGGAAAAATATTCAAAGCAGTGTATCAATACCTACTATAATGATGTTTACGGATTTTGCAGTTGCTTGGTCGATTTCTTTGCGCTTTTCATTATACCAATTAACACGAAGCTTTTTTGGAATTCTTCCTAAAAGGGACAAATCTTTTCTACAGCTAAATCCTCATGTAGAGTCGAATGTATTGCAATTTTTATATGCCTAAGAAAGCCTTTATCTCACTATAGGTTACATGCCGATCTTCTGTTGCGATATCTTTTGGAATAAGCAACCGATTTTGGCCGACCTTCACGCAATTTATCACTGACGGACGCACGACCACGACGACGAAATTCTGCAAACCAATTGTAATTTTCTGACGATGCTTCACTACCAAATGTTGATGAAATCGATTGTATGCATTGTTGTTGAGGTAGGTCCGTACTAAAATCGTAAGAAACATCCAACGAAAACCTTCTCCTGAAATTTCCATTCTTTCAGAAAATTGCTTTTTTAACATTTACTCTAAACAAACTACTCGGCCAATTTCTAAGCTGCCACTGTTTTCACAAATAACAAACGTCATATGGTAATGACACATCTCAATACCACCAATTAGTGGTTCTTAATGCAAATGCAAAGGCGCCCTTCGTATATACGACAATGTTGGGGCCTTAAGTATTATGAACTATATAAATTAAATAGGAAAGAAATTAAAACTTTAGAAGCACGGGGAAAGATGTTGTTAAGGTCAGTGTACAGAGGACAGAAGGTAGCTGAGCGGTGAGAACGTCGACCAAACAGAGTTAAACCAATCATGTACATATATAATAATCAACCAACAATAATTAAAATAATAACACAAAGAGCTAGATGACTGAGGTATATCTAGGTTGTTGATTTTGGATATCTTGAGGGTATCTAGATTACCATCTGATTTATACCAGGTTTCAAAACATAGTAATAACTGGAGGAATCGTCGGAAGAAGGAGAACAGGTATACCAAGGATAGCACGGCTGACAGGAGAACTTGAAAGAATTAGGAATACGCGGCTGTAGATGAAGAACGGGAAACAAAGAGAAAAAGGGAGGAATGTATTTTTCAAGACCTTGGACCAACTGGGTCTGGATACATTACAATTTGTAATATTATACTTAACCTAACCCTTACACCAAATGGGTACATAGAGGGTTTGTTTATATAATTTAATTTAAATAAAGTTCCTATCATGGTTCCCAGGAGTTTTGATAGCAGCATATCCAATACAGTCATTACGGAACGGATATAAAACATTTGAATATAATCTTACATTTGACAAAATCTTAATGATTACATTTAAAAACAAATTAAGACCTCTTTGCTACTTACGATAAGGCGTAAAACTTTCCGAATGGGTTAGAATCATGCATGCATATTTTCTTTCTTTCTTCCATAGTTTTCTCTGGACAAAGGAATTACACGAATATCGTTGAAAAAAGTATGTATAGGAAGAAAATCGCTTTAAAGATGAAATTAGTGCGAGATTGAATTTGAAGTTTATAAGTCTACAACTTTATTAGATGGAGTTATAAAATTTTATGCTACACTTAAAACTAAAAGATTATAAAATCTACAGCGTCGCGAAGAAACCGTAGAAGATGAAATTCTTGTTTATGAATTTTTTTAGGGAGTATTTGATGTTGTGGGTTTATATAACTTACAATTAATTTTTAATCAGTTCGGATGTTCGTATTATGTGCAAATGCTCCACAAAATTATCTATCTTTTTCTTGTTTCCTGTTATACACTGTGTTTAACCTCAAAAATGTAACTACCTCCAGCACGTCCCTTAGGTAAAGCTCCATAGAGGTCTAAGTGACTTCAGATTTGATCAGAACTAGAAGAATCAAATACTTTTTAATTTAAATTATTGAAAATACAAAACTATAAGCTTTAGTAAATATACACATATGATAATCTGAATAAAAATCATCAGATATATCAGTATCTACCGGTGTACCAAAAGTATGGCGGCACATACATATATTTGACCAACTGAAACATCACAAAGATCAAGGCTTATATAATTTTCAACGAGGAATTCAACGGTGGGAATCCCTCTTGGTGTCTTCGAAAATCCAAGAAGCAAGAATTTTGCGTTCAAATAAGTACATATTCATTTTATGAATCAAACTTACCTTGAAAAAATCTCGTTAGAACAAAAGTTGTGTGTAGCTCATGGTGACCTTAAATTTGATTATTTTAAAGAAAACTAGTCACACACACACAGTTGATACAAAACGGCCATCGAAAGCAGTATCATTTTGAAATTCTTGTTAAGATCCAAAATTTCCTTTTCTTTCGATTACCGAACGCAGAAACTTTTTGACAAAAACAGAAATTATTCTTTTTAATTTCTATAAATTTACGAGATATACATAAACTCATTACTGTACATCTTTTTCATCGACTTTACCTCTATGCAGGTGGCAACCACATCTCTTCTCTCATAATATCTACGAAGATGAAGCTCTCTCCGCGAGGTGTGATAGGTAGCGTGAGAAATTAAATTAGGAGAAATATGCAAATAACGTAAATACTCGGGGATCCTCTGAAATTTTATGCAGACGTGCAGAAATCGAATTTATGGAAATCATCTTTTTTCCTATTCTACAGTCGTCTGGTTGTAATCGCTAACATTTTAATATCGATGAGGAGAACGTTTTATAAGTTAAAAGTCGTTTTCTTAATGCTTCGGAGGTGATAAAGCTAAATCAGGAAAATTGATGGAACGTTGAACTTCTTGTAATAGCAACAAACTTTGTAGGAAATCATTGAAAGTTAAATATTTGCTTTCCCTCCAGAGCTAATTGTATAGATCTCAAGCTGCTGATTATATTTTAATTTGATTTAAAAGTTTTGGTGGAGGTCCTCAATAAGTATCGCTTTATCATCTGTGGTTGGGATTTAGAAAATTTATTTTATGTGCTTTGTGCCCCACAGTCGGTATCAGATCCTGGCATAATAAGGAAGTTAAAAATTAAATATTCTAACGAATTTGCAAGTTTCGACACTAAGAAAGGTAAAAATATTAATTGCAGTGACTAAAATACAACGCTTGCTTTCCATATATGTAAGTATTTGGCAGAATCAAAATTGGAGTGGGAAATCATTTTGTTTGGGTGTAAGTTTCGGAATTACTGAGTTAAGAATGATTTCTATTCTTTAAACATTATTTATATTAGTTTGATAACGCGAAGCTCTTTTTAAAAATAATCTTTAATTTGCAATTTTAAAAAGTGGTCATAACATTCCTCTACGATTATTTGAACCACTTTTCTTTGCCAACTTAAATATGCTTAATCGCATTTCGTAGGTGATTATACGAGAGCAATAAAATTTATTTAAAAAGACCAGACACAGAATCCTCTCCTAAACATATCAGCACGACGCTATCAAAATTCCGCACTTCCTAAATATAACAGCGCTCAATAGCAACTTTTACTTACTGTTTGGTAGATAGTATCGTTATAAAGGATTCGCATGGATTGAAAAGAAAGAGTAACTCGTAGTAGTGGCAACTTTAATCCTTGTTTTAGACCAATTATACATAATTCCGTAGTTCAGACGGGATTATGTAAAATCTCCACATACGAGTAGAAGCTGCAACGAAGTGAGATGTCTCCTGCAAGTTGTTTAATCCAGATTAAGGAAATCCTTTGTTGTTTTTGTCCCAAACTACATATATTCTAGTAAACGTTCGTATTCCTTTGCGTAGCTTTGTTAAAGAATGGATATAAAAATATTTTGATTTTGATATGTTTAACGCTAGAATCGATCGAAAAATATTTGACGTACTATTTCACACTGCTTAACTAACAAGATGAAATTGTTTATATTAGAGTTAATTTTGTGGGCGGCATTTAAAGTATATAAGTTTAGAAAATTGAGAGTCAAGTTTGAAACTGATTATATTCTAGATACTTGCCATAGACCTACGAGGTGGACGTTAACGTAATTTTTAAATGACATGGCAGAATTTATCACAAATTCTATTTTCATCTTTTGTTTATTATTTTAATTTAATGTGTTTTTCGCTTTGTTAGAATGTCGACAGTACGATACCGTACAAATGATAGCGAACTGAAAGGTTTCGAAAGAGATTGAATTATTGGTCTGTTCTAACGCGGTTCATCATTCACATGAATCGCAAAGCGCTTACACAAAAATCATGCTACGATAACTGAAGTTCAATATGTGTTCGTACTGCTTATTGCCGAATTCAATATTTTAGTTTGGGCTTTCCCCTCGTGCATTATTGCTTCCTTTTACGGCTTTATACCGGAAACAACGTTTAGTGTAGTGTAAGGAGAGACTACAGTCGAATATGGAGTGGTATCATGCGGACAATGATAAATCGAGATTCTGTTTAGGAAAGCATGACAGCCGTATAAAGGTTAGACAAAGACGTATAGAAAGGCACAATGTTCAGTTTTCAGTCTAAACACATGTATGTATTGCACTGTGTGCTTGATGATCGGAGACTGGATTATACATAATTATGCTTTTTGCATATCGATAACTATCAACGGTACAATTGAACGCTTTAAGATCTACACGAATTAGGGTAAATAAAAGCATCTAACACTAATTTAATTTTAAATATTTAAAATATTTTGCCTTTTTTCCACATATTTCGAATATTTTAACATATTTCCAATTATTCGACATATTTTTCCGTTTGAAAATCGCGTTATTTTTATAAAAATATAGTAGGCGATTTTCTGGAATAATTTACATTATACGATTACCGATGTTTCGTTAAATATAATCTTATATGATAGATCTCTACCACTAATAGGTCAATAAAACAAGACTGGTTTGAACGATAGTTATATTTTCAGAACATTTACAAACGTTTTCGGAACACCTTCGTCAGTGAAAATAGATAGACTGGGATTTCAAATAGCACTGTAAGACGGACTCTTAGCGATCAATTAATTCGTCCATTCCACATCCAACTAATGCAAGAATTATTACCACTTGATCAGGGTTCACGTTTAAATTTTT
Source organism: Chrysina gloriosa (assembly GCA_038088585.1). Classification (NCBI taxonomy): domain Eukaryota; kingdom Metazoa; phylum Arthropoda; class Insecta; order Coleoptera; family Scarabaeidae; genus Chrysina; species Chrysina gloriosa. Next base: position 51,666,528 of record CM076088.1, read on the forward strand.
CACAAATTGTTCGGGAGCGCTGAATAGTCGACAACGGATTCCACACTAATATCTTGTTTATTGATGAGTCTTGTTTTACACGTCGTGGCATGATGAATCTACACAATGAGCATAATTATGCAGATGAATATCCACATGCTATTAAAGGTAGATATTATCAATGAGAATTGAAAATTAATGTCTGGGTCGGAATTATTGACAATTTTTTGGTTGGACCGTTCCGATGGCCTGATCGTTTAAGTGGCACTAATTACATCGTTTCCTTCAAGATATTTTGCCAGAAGACTTGTCTCTTAATTTGCGTCGAAACATGTTCTTCATGCACGACGGTGCACCACCTCATTTTGCACATGCCGTAAGAGAATATCTTAATGAACAATTTGCTGGTAGATGGATTGGTAGCGGACAAGAAGCACCCATTCAATGGCCTCCGCGGTCTCCAGATTTAAATCCTTGCGACTTCTTCATCTGGGGGCGTTAAAAACACAAGAGTACCAAGTTCAAATTAATAATTCCGAACAACTGTGGGACAGAATTCAAAATGCTGTAAACGCACTAGGAGATAACGACGATGTTTTAAGAAGGATGCATTACAATTTTTTACGTCGAATTGACCTCTGCATTAACGAAGATGGAGGTCACATTGAATACCTGTTGTAACAAAAGTTTTGTCTTTGTGTCCACCACCAAGTAAAATTTGTATTATAATTTTATCAAACCTGTACTAAGAATGTAGGTGATCAGTATTTGAGAAAATATGCTTTCCCTTCGAAACTATGCGAAATATGGAGTTTTTATAAGAGTCAAAAAATGAAGATGATGAATAACTCTTCTCGCTAAAAGAAGACTTAGAACCGTATTACCACCCCTAAGATCTAACGTTATCAGGGGTGAGAGTGGTTGCACCCTTCTACAATTTCCTTTCGGTTTCTTTGATTACTGAAAGTAGGGTAATCCTCTAAAATGTACTTTTCCCAAATTTCATTAAATTTGTTTCGCGCATTTCTAAACAGCGTACAAAAACGTTATTTTTTAAGTAATCTTTGAACTCTTCTCACGGACAAATGATAGATTTTGGTATATATATAAATTGCGTCCATTCGACTTATTTTGACCTCTACAATACGTAGTAGCTCTATGTCCCAGCAATTTTGGGACATGCTGTATATGGACATATTTTAGTCAAATCCCGAACATGTAATCCGGCCTGTAGTTATGATATAAGGCTCTATTCCCTATGGTTTTGATTTGGGGCAATATGACCGGCTAGCGATATATTCAGGAAGTAGTGCAGTAAGATGTTTTTGCATTTCTTTAAACGATGGGTAATGCCCAATTTCAACCAAATAATGCTCGTCTTCACGTTGCAAGGATTACGTTGAACTGTTTTGAAGAGAACCACTTGAACGATTTTCTTTAGCCACCAACACCCCCGGATCTTCTCCCCATGGAACATGTCTGAAAGATTATACATACGAAACTAAGAAATTTATCTAACCCAATGTCGACTTTGGAAAGTTTGCTTATACAGATTATTTGTAATGCCATGTACCGATCTGATATATATAAATCATTAAATTCGATATCAGAACGTGTTGTTGAATGCGTAAGTAACCGGAGTAGCTCAACACAGTACTAGTGAAGAATAGAAAACTGCATCATAATATTCTTTCCCATTGCTACAACCGTTTATTCTTAAACAGTTAAGGATTACTGCCAAATTCATCCAACAAATTCCAACACCTTGCAAGTGGTGTAATTTCTATGTCAGGTACACTGAGAAAGAAGTACATTCCTCAGAAAAGAATTTTTAAACAAATGTATTTTGGTTTGGGGCAAGTGCAAATTTATTGTGTGATCAATGTAGCGTTCTTTCAGTGAATTGCTGTTATTAATGTCACTGTTGCAACATTTTTAATTGTACCACAATTTCCCAGTGTAATATATTAACATTTTGTGTTAATAAATTGGAGCCAAATGTGGAACATTAATGTGCAGCCTCCACAAATTGTTATAAAGACATCAAGAATTGCTTAACGAATCTAGTGTCACCACATTTTAAGAAGTAAAGAATTAAGAAAATCACTTGGTATTGTTTTTATTAATTTTTTAATTTTTTAATTGTATTTTCAAAATTGCAATTGTAATTCTGATGTGGTTTTAAGTCAAATAATGCCTACAGTATAGTCAAAATATAAACAACAACTTCAGTCTAACTTTAAATACACGAAAATTATTTAAAGCATTTCAATTTTACTAATAAAATGGGGCAAATCGAACATCAACGCGATTTGTTAAGAATTTTAGTCGAAAACTTCCATTACTTATTGGCAATGGAAGTATTAAGAAGAAGTGAATAGAAAACCTGGATTGAAAATCTCCAGAACTTAAGTTTCCTCTTTATAATTACTTATATTATTTCATGATTTGGTCAATTATTGTTTGGTTATTCTGTTGATCGAATTCCTTTATGAGGTTTTGAGAATGATTCTGTTGACTGTAATACCTAACTTTTCGTCTCATCTGTTTGAAAATCTTTCTCCTATTAGTCGCTTTTCTGGTAATCATCCGTCTGTAGTCATTTAGGTAGTCCATTGTTATTCACCCTATCCATGTGAGAATTTCATTCATTTCTCTTTGTTTGACAAACTTCACCATGTCCCAAATTTGCTGTTATTCCCGCATTAGTTATCAGGGTTTTCACTACGTAAAATAGCTTAAGGAAATAAATAATGTATATATATATATATATATATATATATATAAGAATAGCTATAATAGTAAAAATGTTGGTGTGATGGTGATCGCAACACGAACTCTCCATAGAAGTTATGAAGGACTCGTTCTAACAATTTTAGTTGGAAAGTACCATTGGCGAATATTTTCACTGAAAAGTTAATAATAATAATAATAATATTATATTTATTGTCCGAGATCTCTTCGAGACATAGACACAGTCAAAGAAGCCAAATACACAAAAAGGAAAAAACAATTAACATTTGTCGATTCCCCAAAAATTCATCCACACTATGAAAACTCTTTTCAATTAGAAATTTTTTTATTTCTTTCCGTAGAGCATCCCCATTAGCAACCCTCTTAATATGCCCCGGTGAAGCATTATATACCCTGATCGATGAATACAGAGGTCCCCTTTCATACAATGACAAATTATGTATAGGAACATGTAAATCGTTAGCTCCTCTGGTAAGCATATGACTTGAGACTTCCCCATTCTTTTTAAATATGTTTTTGTTCCTCAAATAATAATTTATTAGTTCATAGATGTACATCGACGGTAGGGTAATTATATTCAACAGATTAAAATATTGCTTGCAGGAAGCCCTCCCAGAAACAAACAACATAGAGCACAGTATCTTTTTCTGAGAAATGAACACTGCTAATCATTGAACTTGACCCCAGACTATCAGTCCATATTTAATTTGTGAATGTACGTATGCATAGTAAAACATTCTCATTACTGTTATATCTACACTACTTCTAAGATAGTATATTGCATACAAGGCACTGCTAAGTTTCTTCAGTAAGTGATCCAAATGTATCTTCCAACTTAACCGGCCATCAAAAGAAACGCCTAGAAATTTTACGCTTTCAGACTGTGGCAGTGACTTTGTATTGTATTTAATGTACACTGTTTCATTGTTATCACGTGGTGAGAATTCTAAAAAAGTAGTGTTCTGGATATTTAAATGCAACTGATTTCTCACACACCAGTATGACATATCACTAACCATTGCACTGACTACTCTCGAGAGATTGTCGAACGAGTCTTCAGCCACGAGACATGATGTGTCGTCAGCATACTGATATACTGAACAGTTTTTCATCGAATAAGGCAAGTGATTTACGAAAGCTAAGAATAACAGGGGACCCAGAATGGAATAAATGTTCGCGTGTCATTAACTGTATTAATTATATAAACACTTTGTGTTCTGTCTACTAAATATGATTGGAAAATATTCAGAGCAATCCCCCGAATACCATAACCCTCCAATTTTGATAACGAACCACTATGGTCTATCAGATCAAAAGCCTTTGATAGGTCAAAATACACTCCACAGACATGTTTTTTCGGGTTGATGTGATTCATAATGTCAACCATAGAGTCACGAATTGCATCCTCACAACACTTATTTGGCAACAAACCGTACTGATTGTCAGCAATTATATTATTTTCTGGAAAAAGCTAATAACCTATTATACAAGGTTTTCTCAAAAACCTTTTAAAATATCGGCAAAGGAGAAATAAGTCTATAGTTATTAATGTCTCTAGTACTTCCGTTTTTAATATAGGAATTACTTTTGCGTCTTTACAAGCTTGAGGAAAAATGCCAGAGAAACATTGAGTTGACAATATCTGCAATTGGGTGACTAATGTGATCAACAACGATTTTTATGATTTTCGTAGGTATACCATCTACACCGGCAGATGGTTTTGAGACTAAAGATTTAATAATGAAACGAACTTCATTCCCACTAACAGGACTCAAATACAGACTATTAGAGTTCACTGGAGAAGCTCTAACATCAGTTGCAGCATTGTAACTAAAATTGTTTGAAAGAGTTGGTAAAGCTTTAAAATGTTGACCAAATAATTTGGATACAATTTTAGGTTCACTGATATCCTCGCCATTAACATTTAGAACCATTTGACCGTTTGTATCGGGTTTCGAAGTTTTTGATGAGGATATAATCTTCAAGGCTGTCCTAGATTTATTTTAGGAGGAACACATCAAATTATTGTTATAACGTTTCTTAAAATTCACGACCATTAATTTGTGTTCTTTCTTTCGCTCTCTATAGTAATTCCAGAGGTTAGAGTCCTCGAAATCTAACAATCTATCAATTAGTAATTTCGATAGATAACTTTCAAAGCCTAAACCTAAACGCACAAATTCCTGGGTTAAAGATAGGCTCTACATTTTATGCAACTATGAGGATGGAAATTACTTTGCGGTGGGTATTCATCCCATGTGATAGCTTTCATGAACACAAGCTACTTTAACGATCTATTTTATTAGAGTAGATAAAAAGCATTAAAATCACTTTCGTAGTGTAGGATAAGAAAGTAATTTGTTATGGTACAGCAGGGGGTAGGAAGGTGTTCTCCCTTCTCAAAAGTCTTAGGAGGAAGAAAATAAAATAAAAGAGAATCTTCCTGGTGTTAGTTTTAGCAACATAAAAATTTGAGAAACGACTACAATGTACTGTGTGGCAGAAAGAATTATTCACACAGCAAAAGTTTATACTTTTAAACCACATTTTGTACAGATCCTTATGGCGTCTGGAATAAGAAATGATAAAAAAATCAACAAAAAAAGCAATCAATCTTTGTGTGATTTTTTGCCTAACACCAACTAAAATATTCGTTTTGCTTTTCTTTATTTTGTATCAGTTTACTTCGGTTATTAGACTGTGACAGTCTATAAGTCTCTGAGCAAGTCTATAACAACAGTCTATAAGCAACAAATTCCTTTCGGTATTTGAAAATGAGTTAATATTTAGGCAATTCCATCCAATTCTGGGCAGTAATATTTCTTATCAACAGAAATTCAATAGGTAATTCTTTATAGTTAAGGTAATAGTAGGAGTGAGTAAAAATTCATCTTTAAGGCAGATTAGTCTTCATATATTTTGTTATAAACATGATTAATCTAAACGAAGCTAGATGATCTTAATTTAACCGTTTCGTCATAGGTTGCCTATAACTCCGATTTAGTACCAATGAATTCTAAATTTATCATGTAGTTGGAACATACATATGTAATTAAAATTGTTATTACCAACTAATGTGGAATTAAATGTAGAAAATATTTACCCAAATAAATAACAATTCAATACATACATGTCAATATAGATTTCTCTTTGCGGCTGCTTTATTTGTATGTAATTTATGTAGCTTTCTCTAATATAAATACGTTTCTATATATATCCTATATCTTTGGTCCCATTTTTTCTTCCTTAACGTCACTTACACTTTCTATTCTATTTTCTCTTTCCAGATCATACCTTTTGTTCCTGTTTTTGGATAGAATTTATTAGTTTGTTTTATGGGATCCTGTTTGAGTACAAGTTTTTAGTAAGGAAGTTTTGTTAATATTGTTGCGCGTATTTTTGTCTTTACTTTCTATAGGTTCCCAATATCTTTCTGATTTTCAGAGCAACTTTTATCACTAGCTTCCGTTGGTTAGCTTCACATAGTAGTCGGCAAACTCATTAGTCAAAAGAGCCAACTATCAGCAGCAGGACGATTAAAATATGTTTGAGGGCCAAAAAACAAAGAACCATGTTTTTCGGAGTCGGTTTAAACTAGCTACTAAATATTAAATACAACCAGATATAAGAATAATAATCTCAAAAAATACAAAACTCGCATTTAATGAGAACTATGGTATTTCCTTGGAGACTTTTGATAAGTCTCGTTTGTATGTTGCTGTCTTTATTTTCAAGCAAGATTCCAGATTCTCATCAGTAAGATGATTTCTCAATGTAGTTTTGATGAGGTTTATGCTTGAAAATAATTGTTTGCATGGCTACGTAGAGCCAAAGAGTGAAAGAATAGCAAATGCTAGTCTCTTAAATGATTGTAAGAGTCAGGAATACTCTTCCAGGTGTTAAAATTATCATGTCTTCCTTCCTCAGGTTTTTCAAATCATATGAACTGAGATCACATTTGTTTTTCTCTACTTTTCCAGATCATCATTAAGGCGTTCAAATTTTGAACTCCGTAATTCTTTGTTTTTTAACTCCAGCAATTGAATTTCTAAAGTCAATAGTAAAGAGTGAAATTCAATTCTGTTGCGTATAAATTAAATAAACATATAAATAATTTTCTCTAGCGGAATATTATGTTTCTCCCTACAACTGTTTGACCTTTCAGTGATAATGATCCTAAAAGTGCTTCTCTAGGATCCGTAAACGAAATAAATCAAACTAAAAGTGAAACTTGCGCTGTATCATTTATGTCACAAGTTTCGTCAACAGCTAATGACGAAGGAGAAACCAATTTAAGATCGTCTATTTGCTAATTGGTTATATTCGAAGACATTTGGACTGTTCTATATTTTACAGACTCTTTAATTTTTTAAAGAATTTCTTCCTTGTTCTTAAAATCCCGGAATAACCCTTCGGATGCATTTATAAAACACCTTTTAACGTATTCACTGTCTGTGTATGGTTTGCCTCGTTTTGCAATCTCTCGCAATAAAGCTGGCAATATTAACATTGCTGTAAGATTGCACCCAAGAATTAAATACAGTGCTTGATATTTTTTGACTCTTCTTAAGTTCTTCAACTGCTTTCTTCTTCGCATCACCGGCGGAATTTTTACTGCCAAATGGCAAATGTTTAGTTGTAATGTGTCTTTCCAAATTTGACTTCTTGTTGTGTGATAATTTATTTCGACAAATAATCACAGATAGAAAGGCCATTGGAGTTTTGTATAAACGCAAGCTATTCGGTCCATTGAACTTCTAATTCACAGTTTTCTAAACTAAAAACATTTCATTTTATAACAATAGAAACTGCAACACAAATTATAACAACATATTAAATTGGTGCCAACTGCAACAATGCTGCGATTTGCCGACCAGTGGCTATTATTTATGCGCTACTTGGAAGAAAGGTATTTTATCATCTTTATCAAATAATAGAATTTTGGGCGTGTTTTCAGTAAATTACCTAACGTTATAATTAGGTAATGAGCAATACTGGCCTGAAAACGTACACAATGATTTTCGATCCTTTAATTTTCTCTAATATTGACTATATTGTATTCGGGCTAGCGGGTCCCTTCAGACAGTTTTATTGTGATTGGGAGTGGTGTAAGAAGAACAAATTACATTTCAGTGTAAGTAAATGTCCTTTGGTATAGTATACCAGAAAGGCGAAAATGATCGAGTTTCTTACAATGTTGCAAGACAAAAACTTTTGTATCAGCAGATACTTTCAAAGACTTGGGAGTTATGTTCGATCAACATCTAACTTTTGAGTCTGCTTGGTATGCGCACTATTTCTGCAATCAATTGAAATTGGAAAGAATTCGATGCAAATGTTTGAATCGCTTAACATATCGGTCTACCAGCGCATACTGGGAGTGTAACATCGGTATGGAGTATCTGCTTAGTTTACACGATATGGGTTGATAGGAAAGAGCGGAGAGAAATTTTGTGCTGTCCTTTGAACAGCCGATCACAGGCACAGTCGATTGCTCCATCTCGTGCTGTGTTTATAGTTGAACATTCCTAGGTTATCTCCGTATCACTGGGAACTTCAAGTCACTACTAGGGCCGGTGTGGAATTCCTTGCGACCTTTAGTCTTCAGGTGTAGGCTGCTTCGATTACGCAGCCTGAGGAGAGATGAGATTGGTTAGCGAAGAGCTAACTGGGGAGGATAACTTTTCACCTTTAACACATACAAAAAATTAGAATTAGAAATATTTTAAATGATCGTGGAAAGCGTGCTGTTATTAAAGAAGTACAAGAAAATAGATAAGTGCGCAAACCTTGGCAACTAATATCGCAGAAGAACAAGGAAAAACTCTGTGCAGAAACTAATCCTAAACATACAGCAAGGATCGTTTTATACAAAGTACGAAAAACACACCCGATCTACCCCAAAGTTCAGATTTCAACCTAATTGGAAATTTGTGGATTATGCCCGATCTGAAAATAAGAAAGTACCACATTTCAAACAAGGAACAGCTAGAATTGAGATTGAAAGACGAATGAACTGATATTTCTCATGAAAATACTTAAAAACTTGTAACATCTGTGCCAGACAGGTTACTGGCGGTACTCAAAGCAAAAGGGATAAATACCCGGTATTAATCGTATAGGAAAATAAACCCTAACAAATGTTAAGTATAAGTGTGCAAGTACTTTGTTGATATCGCACTTTAAATTCTTTCGTATTTTATAAATTACGTTTTTAGTTTCAAGTGAAGAACGTGATTTTTATTTTAAAATTTAATGTTAGATGTAATGTCAAAATTACAATAATTTACTATTGTATGGTGTTTTCCTGAATAGCAAAGCTGTGCAAAAATTTTATTGGCCCACTGTGTGCCGAATCAACTACTACTACTACTACTAATAATAATAATAATAATAACTTATTTTAATCCTTTCGACTATCACATAGTATAGGACACGGCACAATCTTAGTATAGACAAAAAGAAAAGAAACACAAATACATAACATATGGAGTAAAGAAAAATAATTACTGACTAGGTTTCAGGGTCATTCATATACTCTCTGAACGAATAATATGTCTTAGATAGCAACATATGCTTCACTGTGCACTTAAATTTTTCCAGTGTTAATTGTTTATATTTATTGGACAATTTATTATATGCTTTAATGGCGAGATAATGAGGATTTCTCTCACTAAAAGCTAACCTGTGGAAGGGAACTGCTAAAACGTTTGCGTTTCTGGTATTGTGGCTATGGTAATCTTTTAGCTTCGGCATAGTGCTAAAGTTTTCCCTTGCATATAGCAGCAGTTGATATATAAAAATACTTGCCAACGTCATGATCTTCAAATTCCTAAATAAATCTCTACAACTCGTTCTAGCGTTATTGCCTGTCATCAATCGCACAGCCCGCTTCTGTAGATTAAACACCCTCCCCACATCAGTTGAGGCGCCCCACGCCAACACCCCATACGAGATTATTGAGTGAAAGTGTGCACAGTAGAAGACGCGTAAAAATTCCAAGCTTAAATGTGATTTAAGTCTCATGAGAAGAAAACATGTACTACTCAATTTCCCACAGAGATGCTCAACATGGTCTCTCCAATCACATCGTGAGTGAATTATAATACCCAAAAATTTATTTGGCTCAACTTGTTGTACACTATTGTGACCCACTCTAACACAATGCGAACGGTCACGATCTCTTCCTGTAAGTCGGAATTCTATAAATACGGTCTCTTTAATGCTCCATCACCCTTTTATAACAGCTAAGTGTATACCGAATATTTTCAGAGTTATAGCAATTCCACATGTCATTCGTTCCGCCTACAAGTATTACGTAATCCCTTTTCGTTAGATTTTTAGTATCATGTTCTATGTTTTCTAAAATGATATCCAGCTTACTATTCGGTTTCGTTATTCCTAAAATGTCAAAATTATCACCCAAGCCGTCCCTCAATAATTTACTGTAGTATCGACAATGACTATCTCCAAGAACAATAATTTTTCCTCTTAAGTCATCGGTTTCATTAATATTTCCACTCACAGATATATGAGTTTCATTTGTTAATTCAGTCCGAGTTAGATCATTTTCCCTGAACTTTTCAGTTTGAATGAATTTATTTTCTTTGATTATTTCAGTTTGAGTTGAAGCTGTCAGTGTTACAATGATATCTGCCTCTGTCAGCCCCTCAGTTGCATTATCTTGGTCATCAATAATGTCCCCCAATTCATCTATTTCCTGTTGCATGCTTTCAATTGCCTTAGTCCCCATAATTCGGCCTTTAGTGCTATTGATATCAAGCGGAATCGTAGTTGTGGAATCTTCCTTTGACAGATTTGAAGCCGTTATACACAGTAAAGATGAGAATTTCTTTTATATTTTCTAAATTAATATCCTTTTAGTCGAATCAATTGCTTTGCTTTTGCGGAAATTTTTATGAAATATTATGTCAATAGGAATACTTTAAGAAATTATTAATAAATATGTTTTGTTAGTATATTGCGCATCCTGCCCTAAGTGTGTTGCTTTTCGAAGTCTTTGTGGTGTGCTTGGATTTAAATAATTTAACTCAGTAACCAACTTCGACAACCGTCTTCTGGATTTGATTAAATAATCACATTCAACATTATAAATATAATGTTGAATGTGATCTTCATGGTTCGCTTGAGGATTTACCACTTGTTCCTCCTGATCAGTACCACCCACCTCTATGTATTTCTGCTACCTTTTCGAACAATAACTGTATGCATTCTACTTTTCCTTCAAACACAAATAGGAGGTACAATTTTCGTAAGCCAAATTTTATTCAATTTGATTGGTCTTTCTTAGAAAGCTTTTCGGATATAAACGAGGCAATCGATGGATTTTATGAAGTGCTCTATAATATTCTTGACAGTTCAGTCCCTGTATTTACTGGCCGTTTACCAAAAATCGTTACCCACAGTGGTTTACATCAGATATTATATACCATTTGAAATTGAAGAATCATTATAGGCGCCGTTGGAAATAAAGTCAAGCTCTATTTCATTATAATTAATTTAAACGGCTGCGTTCGCTTTGCAAGATACAAATTTCAGAGGCATATTGCCGTTATCAGGAGGAAATTGAGAACTCGGTAATAAAGAATCCTAGAGAAATCTTTAAATACGTTTCCACGAAAAAGGGAGTGTCTAGGATACCTAATAGTTTAACTTATAATCATGTGGTTTCCGACACCCCACAAAGCATTGTTAACTCTTTCGCGGACAAATTTCGGTCAACGTTTACTGGTACCTTGACTTCTACGCTTGATGATATGTGTGTCGACTATAACATTCCATTTGTACTACACCATGTCTCCGAAGATGAACTTCTTAAAATTATGGCTAAATTTCCGCAAAACAACAATTGTGGAGATGATTCAATCCCTAGCTTTCTTATTCATGATACTAGACACGCTCTTGCTAAACCTTTAGCTTTACTTATTAACCTATCGATCACCACCTGTGTGTTTCCTACCTTGTGGAAACGCGCGAGAGTGATTCCTATACTGAAAGAAGGTGATAAAACTCTCATAGAAAACTACCGGCCAATCTCGATTTCATCAAATTTTGCTAAAATCTTTGAAAACGTTCTTTATACATGTATTTTCACTAATGTAAGATCATTTATATCACCACATCAGCATGGTTTTGTAAGAGCTAGATCTACTGTCACCAATATTGTTCTTATTACCGAATACATTAGTCAAAAACTGGATAAGCAGGGACAAGTAGACGTGGTCTATATAGATTTTAGTAGCGCCTTTGACTCCGTTAATCATTCCTTCCTACTACGAAAGTTGTCAACGTTCGGCTTTAGTCCTACTCTCATAAATCTTCTACACTCTTATCTTGAAGACAGATCTTGCTATGTGCATTACAATGGTTACAAATCATATGACTTTCATCCGGAATCAGGTATTCCTCAGGGTTCCAATTTGGGGCCGCTATTATTCATACTGTATACAAATGATTTGCTTGAATCCATATCTTGCCCCATATTAGCATATGCTGATGATATGAAGATCTTCGCTAATATAGAAACTTGGGATGACGTTCTGCGTTTACAGCATAATTTGAACATAATTTCTAATTGGTCCTCCACATCTTCATGAAAACTTAATGTTAATAAATGCTTCTGTGTTACTTACACCAGAAAAATCAAATATATTGATTCTGTATATATTATCAATACCAAACATTAACAAAAGTTGAACAAATTCAGGATCTTGGAATCCTGTTTGATTCAGGTCTAAGCTTCTCACAGCACATAATGAATTTGTGTGTTTCTGCGTCCAAAATTCTGGGATTCGTTTTTCGCATTTCCAAATATTTTAATAATGTTGCTCTTCTAAAAACTCTGTTCTTCACTTTTGTTGTCACTAAACTTGAATATGCTTCGCAAGTTTGGTCCTCATTTACATTTATCTTCAACTCGCTATTGAAAAAGTACGGAGAAGATTTTTGAAGTTTCTCTCTCTGAAATTGGATGGAGTGTATCCTGAACGAGAGATTAACTATGGTTCTCTACTGGACAGGCAATCATTTCACTCACTTCATCATCATCGTGAAACTCATGGGGCGCGTTTTGTTTAGAAACTGGTACACGGATGTATTGATGCTACCAGCCTTCTTGAAAAATTCAATTTCCATATCGGACTTTATTGCACTATACATCGACGTTTGCGCTTCCGTTTCCGAGGACAAATTTGCTGCAGAAGTCACCATTAACAGCAATGTGTAGATGTGCTAATTTATATTACAGTGATATATTTTGGAACAACATCAATCAAATATAATATTAAGAATGTTTGTTTTTGTTTATTATTATTATTATTATTATTTATTACCTATGTAAGATATAAGATTTTGTTTTATTATGCATATATTAGTTTAGTTTACCCTGTAATTGGTTCTTAACTGTTGGACAATAAATCATTATTATTATTATTATTATTATTATTATTATTACTTTGCATTAACTATGAAATTAAAACCACATGGTGTTTAGGTCACGATTATTACTTTCCGTAAAGTATATATATACTATAAAGCACCCTCTACTGCATCAAAAATTCTTCAACATGTACATATATACTATACTACGTAACAGAAAGTATATATTTTTAAATCAAACTGTGCAAATTATTACTCTGCTAAGAATAATCAATGATTAAATTTTCCTTGAAAAATTTGTACTCTTTATAGAAAACAATTACTAAGTTAATTCACAACTATCGACTGTAATAGTCGATAACGGAAGTAAACTGATCCAAACTAAAGAAAAGAAAAATCTTTGTTGGAGTCAGACAAAAGACAACACAAAGATTTATTGTTTTCTTATTAATTTTTGTAGAATTGCTTATTCCTTTAACATCTGTACAAAAAGTAGTTTAAAAGCATAAACTTTTACTGGGTGATTCGTCTTTTTATCACGTAGTATATTTCGACAACTCACCATTGAAATTAGTGAAAAGCTCAGTATCTATTTTGCTTAGATCTAGAAACTAAATAATCTTGCTTTGATTGAGAATTTTCGACAATTTCCTGGATACACTGTAGTATTAGTAGTATTGCGTATCTACGAGCTAATTTATATAAGATCGCTTTTTTTCTTTGTGTGTACGAGATGTTAAGAGTTTTATTAGGTGCTGGTTTCTTTTATGTGGCAGTGTATGCGATAGCAAATATAAATAGAATTATTTTAAATTTCGCATGTTTGTATACTTTCGGCACGTTGCGGCGTTTACAATTTTTATTTTTAATCCTAAAATTTTTACATCTCTATTTTATATCTGTACGGTTTATATCATCGCTCTCCGATACAGTTTATTTGGATATATTTTTAAATGATTTATCGTTCGTGCCTGTACATATGTCTAATGTTCGACACGTGAAATCAATAACAGTGACGATAATTTGCTAGTATAACACAATACCTGTTTTACATTTTTCATAATGCTCAACGTAAAACGCATACGTAAAGTAACTGGATACACAATAACTTTATACGTACATACATATCTGTTTGGTTTAGAAAGAAATAGATGAAAATTATGAGAATAAAAGTAGTAAATTTAATAAATTTATAACTAGGAACAAAAATTTCGAAATGGCATGCTTTCGACAAACTGGAACCTAGCTACTACATACAATTCTTTGAGATTTCACTAGAATAAAGGAGTAAAATTCGATTATACAAAAATTCCCGTCAAAGTTTATTCTATCGCTCCTCTTATTGTTAGAGTAATCGGAAATGTTCGAATTGTACATGTTCCATGTGTTATCTACTTATGCATAAATGGCGTGTTCGATTGATTTTCCATCGGATCAATTAGTTGTTTGATATCCCCCTTGGGAAAATTATAACTCGAGTTTAACCAACACTAATTTATTTACAAATACGAGGGATAAGGTTGTTCATTTCTATTCCCTACTTGGTTATCTCCTTACCAGAAAATTAACTTTGATGCGAGCTCTTTATTGTTTGCGGTCATCCCACCTAATTGTTGGCACTAGTTTGCTGAAACCCCTTTACTTATTCAATTGAGGAAATTGGAGATACATTTTCGGGCAAGGATGCTAGGGATTACGCTTCGGAGATAGAAGTTAGATACTTGGAAAAACGGAGATTGAATTGTAAATTCACGTGATGCAATTTGTTCCTCGTGGAATTTAGTATTGTTTATTGTCCTAGAGTGGTTCTTAGTCAAATTTTAGGAGGATATATGGGAGGAGTCACGTTTCGTTTAGTCAGGGCGGAGAAAGTTTCTAGTAGATTCAAGCCGAAATAAGCTTAAGCTGTGCGATCCTATTTGTGCGAAGTTTCACCCCTCCCACGAATGCTTCCGAGTTAACTATGTAAAGGGTTGCATATGTCTGTATACAAATTTGCTGTGCCTGAAGGTAATACGCCTTTGTGAGAGAAAATTGTTTGAAACAACGAATTGGGAAAATATATATGGAAAATTTGAAGAATACAGTAATATCGAGATTTTTTCCATTTCAACTCCTTCTTTATCGACAAGGTTACCTAAAATAGGGAAAAGAAAGTGCTGAAACTGTGAGGTGGAAGAAAACATACCTTTGAAAGCCACGAAGATAACAGGTGAAATCTAAGCTGTTGTGTATAGTAAACTGTAAAAATAATTGCATATTAATCGAAGATCTTATTAAACCTATTAACTGCAACGAAATGAAACAACAAGAAACTGGATTTTCAAAGTTTCTCTCTTTGTATCGCTTTTATTTGGCACGCATTATTGAATAAAGGTATTACCTCTTTCCGCCATTCCACTGAACCCTTTCAATTTCACCAAATTACTGAAAACCGAGAGCATACTGGGTTTTTTATCACCCAAAGAAATATCTTCGAAAACATGGCTAACTCCTTCTAACTTTACCAAATCCGCTCAATTTTACCAATTCGGAAAAAACTGAGAGAACTCTGTCTCTCTTTACTATCCAAGGAAGGACAGACCCTATTGGGTTTCCACATGTTATTTTTGTGTTTCTCAAAAGTTTTTTGTACACCCCTTTTCGTCGTGGTTTAGATTCTCTTGTCACCAAAGAAAGGAATGAAATCGATTGAAATCAAATTTAAAATTTTAACGTATTCTTTATTAATTTACCATACATTCTGATAGATAGACTGATAGATTGTTCCTTATTAAGTTTTAATATTAATCAATTCCATGAAAGTCTTCTATGCTTCTTATGCTCTACACCTAAACGTAATTCTGGAACGTACTGTGATACTATTGACTGTATTTGAGCTTATTTGTGAATTGTAGATAATTTTGTTATAAAAACGACCATCTCCTTTCTTCTTCTTCCTTTTCTTCTTCTTCTTCTTCTTCTTCTTCTTCTTCTTCTTCTTCTTCTTAAACCTCACACCGATAAACTCCAAATGTAACTCAGTGTCATTGCGATGTTGATGACCATGACTCTTTCCAGTGCTTCTCAAAATAGTTTTAAAGAAATTTCATAGATAAAAGTCATTATTTTTAGCAGTTTTGAGATGATAATTTTGAAACTAATTGAATGATATGGGCATGTAAGAATGAAAATATGAAAAACTTTTGTTAATTTGATTTTTCGCACATACTTCAGTTTGTAACATGAGCAAAAAGTGGCGATAGATAAAACACACGCCGTAAAATATTCAAAGGAAAAACATAGCCGACATTATAAACAAACAATAAGATAAAATAAAGAAGTAATGCTGCCTCGTTTACTTCTTCCCTTTGTCTTCGAAGCGAAGAGAAAATCGTACATAATAATAATAACACGATTAAGAAAGAAAAAAGAATGGGAAATGGGAAATATCAAGAACAAGGGTGGGAGTCTATTAACAAGAGAAAAACATGGAAAGATAGAGGAAACATTTCAAAGAAGTAGTAGCTACGAATAAACAAGAATAAAATAGAAATAAATGAGACGTCGGGCTGAAAAGGAGGAACATAAAACGGAAGAAATTACACCAGAAGAACCAGAACCAGAAAAAGCTATAGCAAAATTGAAAGTAGATAAAGCTGGGGGAGAACATAATATACTAGAAATAATAAAGCAGATGGAAGGTACGAGAGAAGAAGCACCAAGAAGTTGGTTAAGATACTTATTAAAAGAATGCAATACAGGTATAGTTTTACCGATATAGAAAAGGGGAAACAAGAGAGATTATGCAAACTATCGTGACATTCAAGGAAAATACTATCCACAATAATAGAACAAACAATATAAGATGTAATAGAAGATCATTTGGAGGAGACTCAGTATCTTCTTCTTCTTCTTAATCTTTTTACCCTTTCTACCTTTCGGTGTAGGGGTTCGGAGCCACCGAGCCGTATATGTACACGCATATACCGTACCGCTCCTGGCCCACCCAGTGGCATTTCCTTCATTTTCGCAGCTTATTAGAGGTCCAGATCCCTTTTTAGGATTTTAAACTGCTACGCTCTGCCGCTACCGGGTCTCGAACGCCGGCCCTTCGCACTGTGAAGCGCGAGTTTTACCACTCAGCCACTGAGGGGTTCGGAGACTCAGTATGATTTCAGGAAAAGAAAAAGCACACACGACGCGATATTCATAGAAGACAGAAGAAAAGTGTATAAATAACAACAAAGAATTACACTGCTCTATTGTTACATAAAAGAAGTTTCGGCAAACTAAAACGTAAAGACGTTTGGGAAAGCGCAGCAAGGGAGGGAGTGGATAGAAACTAATATAAATAATAAAAGCAATTATACAACTGCAGTAGAAAAAAATAATAGAGACACTAAAAGCAATTGCGCAACTAGAGTAAGGACTAGGACTCAAAATGAAAAATCTAGGAAGTTTGAAACTAAAGCAGGGATGCGTGCTCAGTACACTTATTTGTTAATCAGTGAGAAAGCAATAAATGCCGTCAAACAGGAAATGAAAGTATTGAAAGTAGGCAACAGGAAAATATAAAAACGTAACTTATCGGAACTGACGTTTGCGAATAATATAAACAACGTCAGAATAAGTTAACAATTCAACTAAAACCCATTAAACGAAGGTATAAAAAATAGGAGGATAAACATAAACACAACACAATGCGGGATAAGAACAATAGAAAATAAAAGACGTAGCATCATGTTGGAAGGGGAAAGTGTGGACTAACTATAGAACAAAACGGACAATTGGATAGAGAAATAGATGAAAGAATAGGTAAAGCGGGGAGGATGTGTAATAATTTTAAAACAATTTCCATTGGAAAGAATGAGATTCCGAAGTAGACAAAAGTCGAGGTGTTAGAGAAAAGTAGGTCTCATTCATGTTCGTAAGTGGAACGTGGACGTTGACAAAGACAGATCGCTTAAATGCTGTAGTAACGAGATTCTGAAGGAAAATAAGAAGAAAAACCAGAAGAGACAGAATTACTAATGAAAGAAAACAGACGAAAATAAAATCAGTGAGAATAAGAACAAAAAAAAACTGTCAAACTTGCAAAAAGTTCCCCAAGATCGAATTACATCCTTCGCAAGAAAATCAGCTAAACTAAATCGCCTCTGCTAGTAAAATCTGTCTTTATCATCTTTCTTCTCTCCCTCTATTGTGGAATAATTTCGAATATATTACTTTAAGTTGCATGTTATAACACGTTAAGACTATAAGGATCAAGGTTGCTTAATTTTTTTATTGTTTCCAAAACTATTTTAAAAGCTGTATATATTTGATTTAAAAATACTATGTGTAATGATAAAACAGTAGCTTTTTGCAGTGTTAAGAGCTTCTACAGCTTTCATTTTTTGTCAATAATCAGTGAAAATGAAGTACATTTGTAGGCTCGAAATTTTGCATATCGGGTATTTGTTACCGTAACGAAAAGATTTTCTGTAAATTCCTTGTTTGCTGTTAAATTTAACCTAAGGTAAGGAATTGAAAAGCGAGCATGGCCTAACCGTCATTTTTTTTTACTTAAAGAAAACAAGGATAACAAAGAAATTTATAAAAATGCTCTTTGACAACTTTAAGTACCGTATCGAATGTATGGTATTCAAAATGTCAAGTCTGTAAGCTTTTTGGTTCTTCAGTTACAATTGAAAGAAAGTTATACCTGTCCGAGCCCTTAAAATTATAAAAAATTACTATTTTGTCCTTAGACATACATCTTTTAGAGCTAAAGTATACAGCTTTCAGTAATTTTCGAACCGACCAAAAAAAAAATTAACTTTAAGCGATTTTGAAAATAAGTACCTTATACTCGAGAAAGTACCCGCGAAACACCGCGCATCTTTTTCTTGGTGTCTTGAGATTGGAAGGAACCTAGTTATTAAAATACAAATTTACTTTTATTTTCAAATTCAGCAGCAATTTTCATATTTCTTAAATGAAAATGTTTTCGACCCTAATTAAATTAGATTATAGGAGCAAATGCTGGTTAATATCTGAATTGTCATTCTTTACACAACCAATATGGAAGTTTCTCTCACAACTTGATCCTTAAAACAATTAGAATATACATATAAGTATGTTGGTGATAATCACCTTAATTACCACAGGCAGCAGCATACAATTCGCCATTCGCTAATTGAGGATATTTCGCGCGTAATAAATCAATCTATTAATATATTCGGACTTAATATTACGACGATAGCAGAGAAATAGCGCCTGGCGAAAATCTATTAAAATAGATCAAATATTTATGGCGTTACACGGGCGATTTAATGAACTCGTAAAGATCTCTTGTCGATTAACTAATTTCGACCTGGCGGCAATTAGGCCGGAGCTATTCAATCGCCTCTACACTCACTCGAGAGTTGTATGCTCACGATATTGCATAAGCACCACTTAATGCAGTTTTATTACTAAAACGCGATCGTGTGAATATTCTATTAATAAAGTTATTAGGCGAGAGGATTAAAATTAGTAAAATGCAAAGTAAATTAATTTTTGGTTTTTTCCTCATTTTGGGAAAAACATTAATAAAAATAATCTTTGCGGTGTACGAGGGATGTGTCGAATTTTCTAGAAATTTAGATCTAGTTCAATTGCGTAAATCTCGCTATTGATCAGAGATAAATCTTAAGACATTTACCCAACCATCCCGTGCAATATTTTTTAGTATATTTTAGCTACTTGAGTCATGCAGACGTATTTTCGTACCACTGATTTTTCACAAACAACTGTCATATTAGTTTTATTTAAAGCAGACCTGAAACCTTCAGAAATCGTTCAATATGTGCAAGCTGTATTTGGAGAATATGCGGAATCGAAACGTATAGTCTAGCGATGCGCTGTTTTATAGTTGGCTGAAAGTCACTAGAAGATAATCCGCGCAGTGGACGGCCGAGTACCTCTGCAAATGAAAGAAACGTTGCTGCTGTAGAGAACCTACTGACAGATGATGGCCGAATAACTATTCGTGAAACTGGTGGTAGTGTTTGAACAGGTATATGACAGAAATTTTAGATAAATATTTGGAAGTGAAAAAGACTTCACCTTACTGGGTACTAAGGTTGTTGGGACCGGAACAGAGATTCGACAAGTCCGGCACATACCGCCAATTTCAAGAGTTTTTAGCACGTTATGGCTACCAGTTATATAAATAAATAATAACTACTGATAAAACATGGATACCTTAACTTTATCCTGACATCAAAAATCAGTCAAAACCAGAAGAAAGTTATTGTAAAAGTAATGCTTGTTGTATTCTGAGATTGCGAGGGCGAGTGCACAAATAGTTTGTGCCTCCAGGTCAAGGAGTTAATCAACTTACCGAAAGGTTTTTCGAAGACTTTGAAGATGGGTCATACGTGTGAGACCAAGCATTAAAAGGATCTGGGTGTTGCATTACGACAATGCGCCTTGCCACAAACCAATTTTAGTAAACCGTCTCTTTGCCAGTGTAAACATTTCTGTGGCTCCTCACCCAGCTTATTTGTTCGACTTGAGTCCTGGTAACTTTTTCCTCTTCCCGAAATTGGAAAAACACCTGAAGAGACGTTGTTTTGGGGTACTGGACAACAGCTGAAGGCTATTACAGTATCTGACTTCCAGCACTGCTATAAGGAGCGGAAGGGCCGCCTCCAGCGCTATGTGGCTTCCCACTACAGTTAGTTCGAAAGGCACAACATTGAATTGTAATATTATTGGAATAAAACAAGTACTTTATGTACACACCTAGTATATTATACATGCCCATTCTACTGCACAGAATAGGGGAAGAGTTGAAAAATAAAAGAATAAAAGTAATCTGTCTTGTTCTTATTCGAAAAATGCGAAAAATTCTAAATTTCTACTTTGGAAAGGTTGGAGATTTGGGACGTTTGAGATTGTAGAGATTCGGTTAGCTTTGTTTTGTTGCTTTTATATATAAGTGGCTTGAAAAATATTAGATTCGAGAAATTCGAGATTCAACAGATAAGAAATTCGAAAGAATTGAGATTCCCGATTAGGAAAATTCGACAGTTTTTAGACTTAAAGTTAAATGCGTAAGTTTTATAAGTCAAAGAAATGTATTTCACATGAAAGACCTTTCAACATAGTTATTAATTCTCGAACTACTTTTACAAATGTAAATGAAGGTTTGCAGAAGTTCTCTGAAGATGATTGAAGGAAAATTAGTCTCATGTTGGAACAGATGCGTTTAATTAAATGGATATTAAATTGAAAATCTACATTATAATTTTGATGAAAATTGATGAAATAAAAATCCTAGAACTTTGGATCTCTTGTATAAATAAATATTTATGAAGCTTTAACAAGAAAGGAAAAGCTTTTTCTCATCATAACAGCATTTCTTACGAGAAATTATCTAATGTAGAATTTCATGTCCCATAAACGTTTTTATTTCACCCCGCTTTAGTATTACTTACTTTACTCTCATCACCCGTGTGTCTGCTCATACCAAGCACCACTTTTTATGTTTTTCATAGAAGCATTAAAATTAAAACCATTTCTTTTGTGTTGTTTCAGAGAATGAATATCTTCGCTTTACTCCTGACAATTGTTTGCGTTGGTTACTGTTTGTGCATCGAGACGTTTCCGACCTTCGTCCCTTTGGTCGTCCAGCAGGACTCGCCGAGAGCGATGGACCTGTCGTCGTCTTGTACATGCCACAACATAACGTATCACACGGCAACGGAAGTGGAATGTAAATGCTCCGGTTCCGATTTGCATATTCCGGCCAATCTGACGGTTAGCATGGCCAGACTGTTGATTACAGACGGCGATATCGACGTAATCAGGAGAAACGATTTCGACCCATATAGGGAAACACTAACCGAAGTGTAAGTATGAAATAACGGTAAACATAAGTACGAATATAATTGGCGGAGGATGCGGCGAAGTGCGAATTTGGGAAATAGTGTCGTACGAAATCATCCGTCGATTTCCTAGTGTAATTTTCTATAATTATAAACTCGATTCGAATGTTTATGATGGTTAACGAAAGGCCTTGGCAAAAAGATCACGAGTGGGAGTGAATGTGAGTTTTTAAACGAGAGTAAAATTTGGAACAAGCACTCGCAGAATGTTCTAATGATAAATTTTGTTTAGGAATCAATAGAGGATTGTATGATGTGTTACAGCCAATTTGTCACAGCGTTCCGGTTTGTTACTTTTGTCCGCTCGCTTAAACTTTTGACGTGTAGATGGCGCTTCGCAATTCGTAATTTTGATACAACTCGCGCCCACGTGTTGGGGAGTCGGCTTGTGACGTTTGGTTGAATAAGTCGTCTTCGCTTTAAAATCTTGCTTGTCGAGGATTTGCACGCAAATTCCGCTCTGGCAAGTTTAATACTTCCGTTGTGTGCATCTGGGAGTAACGCTTCGCCAATTTTACAATTCGAACTATCGGCCGCGTTGTGCCTTTGTTTCTCCCTCTATTGGAGGGGAGTTTTTCTTTTGTTAATTGTGATGCTGTCATTTTCTCTTTCACGTTGTTGTAGGGTGCTATTAGAGAGCTAGTAGGACCTAGTATATGCAAAGTTGAGCTAAGATTATTTGAGAACATCTAAGAATTATTGCAGAAGCTAGAAGGACGTTGGTCTCGATTTACCTAGTTAACCCTTAGCTCTATATCGCCGACTTAGTCTTAAATTTGCTGTGTCCGGCTGGATTCGGATTCCGGCTGACCCGCCATCTTTGACAGCTTCCGTCTCGACAGCGACTACAACGCCGTACGAGTGTTGACAACAGGAATTCTGTTACGCTAAGTCACATCGTTGAATTTTTGGGAAAAATTTACTAAATTATTTAATTAATTTAGATTTAGCAAGTCAGAGATTTGTTTTCAATTAAAAAGGGTTTTCTTACTTTTGCTATGTTGCCGTTAACAATTTAGTTAGGTATTTGTTGAATGAAACATTCAATTCTTTTTAGTATTTTAAGGGGATCACGTTTAATTGTCACTTACACGTATTTTTCTAATTACGTTCTGCTAAAGCTGTAATGTGTCAGGGAAGCCTCTGGAATTCCAACGGTTTTTTAAAATAGTTTTCGAGTAACTTTGCTGGTCGCTTCACCACCGAATAAAATAATCAGTAACGTAGACGGTTCGGATAACCTCGTTTCACTTACGAAGGAAGCTAGAGGGTCGGTCTGACTACAGAAACTTAGATGCGATCCAGTTTTATAATAGAAGAGTGGCGCCTTGTTAGTAACGAATTCTCGAACTTCAACCTACGCCGTTTTCATTGAGCTAGTACGACCTGGATCTTCATCTTTATAACCAACTAAGTGGGTTATTCGAATTGCAACGACTAACTCCCGCATCGGTCACGTTTCCGACTTTTTTAAATTATTATCATTTTTTCCTGTTTTGATACAATCCAGTACCAAGAGTTGTGAAGTCAGTAGTAGATGATATTATTGTTCTCGTAAATTCCTTTCTTCGCTATTAATTCAATAGAGGTGTTCAACATCTTCTTTTCTCTCTTAAGGATGTCGTACATTGCCCACCACACTAAATCTCGTTGGCTTATTGCGATAGATATCGACCCTAGTAAGTTGGTGGGATCGATGTAACCCATCACCTTGCTGAATAGAATCGTTCTTCTCTCCTCTGGCTGCCGATATCCAAAGTACTCGAACCTAACATACCTGGCAATCGCGTTCAACTCTGTCGTTGAACATCCCTATTTCCGCGCGACAGTTCATTTTTCTTTGCGATTATCCTTGTAGGAAGGCTCGCGTAAAACTTCAAGGACTTTATCTTTTCCGTTGTCGTGAATAACATGCTTGAAACTCTCCTACTAGCACATCATTACGCCGCATGAAATTGGCAACCGAACCCAGTCTGTTCGAAATGGTTAAGATGTGCAACAAAAGGAATGAAAGTTGCAGCAGGCGATTAAATCGGGCAACTGGCAACATTCGTTGAAGAAGTTTTTCTTTTCTTGTTCCCCAAGGTGTGGTTCTATATCCTTTATTGTGATCTAAAGGTAATGGAGAGGTCGCCACATTGAACCACTTAAAAATAATAAATAATAAATCATAAATAAAATTTCTATAGTCGATGATGGTGAGTTTAATGCCGTCTTCGTTTCATCTAGAAATGAACATAAGGCAAATCAAGTAAACATTAAAGTAATCGTCCTTATTTAGATAGATCATAGATCTAATTTTAACGCGATTTATTGAAATTCCGTTTCGGTTTTGCGACGTAAAAGGAATCAGGAAAATATGTAAACTACTCCCTTTTGGGCTTTACTTAGATTGATGTACCGGTACAATAAATTACATTTAGGAATTAGAGGAAAACGAAAGTTCGTTACTTTATTCAAGAAATTTTCGATATTAACCATTTTGTCTTTCCCCTTTCGAATCTGAACGACCACAATCGACAAAACCCTCAAAAAAATTACCAATTTTTACGCACGAATTAAATCGATAGCTATATAAAAAACAGATGGAACATAGCAAACCATACAGTTGAAATTCCCATTTTATTACTTGTTTCAAAACAAAAGAAAATCACGTGAAAATTTACGCGTAGTCACGTTATCTACCTAAATTCAGATCTGCTGACTTCTTTTACGATTACAACCTCCGGTCGTAGAGAAAAATTTTATTACTATCGAAAGCTGTAATTTCAGCCGTTAAATTGAAAGAGTTTTATGCAAATTGACTTTTTTCTAACTCGGTAGGCTGTTTCTGAATCAGAAGGTATTAAAAAGGGCGAAGATCTGCAAACGATCCGGGGAGATATGGTGGACGCAGTGTAATCTGCGTGAATTTCATAAGATAAGGGACTTACTAAACTTTTTCGTGCGTTCAGAAGGGTCGTCGGGGGATGTGACAAAAGCCAGTGATTTTGCGTTGTGTACAAAAGGGATTAAACTTTTCGGAATATGAAAGTTCTGCTTAAAAATAATTTTTCAAGTAGACGGAGCAATAAAGATAGCTTCTAAAGTTCTTTAATCTTCTACTTGTAGCCTCTGTATTTGGAGGTCAAAATCTAAATCTTAGTGTGTCAAGAGGAAAAATTATGTTATTTGAGTTCATTCTTCTGTAATTAATAGACGTATTAAACAAATCTACATTGAACATAAATAAGAACGGATACATGGAAGGCAGGAAAGATAAAGAATGATTTTCTTGATATGAATAATAATAATAATGAAAATATTTGTTTAGTCCACCGGTTTTAACCAATTACAGGATATAATAAGTGATAATAAAGAAAGCGGAAACTAAGAACAATTCACTATTTTGGGTGTTCCAAGATCAACTGAAAAAGTTTATTATTCTGACAAAATTCACTAATTTGCGGCCAGTTATATTGTAACATGAAAGCATCGATTGTGTAGTGCAGGTATGGGCAACCTCCGGCCCGCGGGCCACATGCGGCCCTCGAGTAAGGTTTCTTTCGTTGCATATTAGCACGGCCCGTCTAAACTTAATTCATAATGAATCATAAGGATACTACAAAAATGTATATTTTTCAAGATTACTCACAGCATAAAACTTCTACAAAAAAGATTGCCCATGCCTGGTGTAGTGGATTCTAAGATCAGTGTACGCAACGCTTGGACAGGTTAAGTCAATTAGAAGCTTGCTTATAAAAATAATGAATATCAACGGGGCCAGGTTAGGCCCTTGAGGAACCCCTGACCTGGACAAGTATTGAAACAAGTAGAATACGTTGAAAAATACATAGGTAACTTAATCTCATTTTAGAAAAATTAAGAGTGCTTGCCAAAATGTAACATCTGGTAAGGATGACCATAAAATAGATAAAAGGGGGAGCATATAAACCTTTTGAAGTCAAAGAGTACAAAACACTTTTCAATATGGTGCTAGAGAAGATCATCAGAAACTGAAAGTTTAATAAGGATGGGAACATAGTGTATAAGAGCCATCAGCTGCTCGGTTATCCATATGATATAGGGATAATGAGGGGGAATCCAAAAGAACTTGTTGAAACAACAAAACAATTAATAGAGGAAGCGGATCGATTAGGCTTAGAACTAAGCGAACAGAAGAGTAAGGCCGTGAGAGTAGAGAAAGAAAAGACAACCAAACAGAGCCGAAGACACATATTACTACATATCTCCAAGCAAATACGAAAAGTTATCCGCTATAGATATCTTTGTTTACCTAATTAAAAACATCGTATGCTCCCCCTTTGTCGGCACGAGACCAGCCATTTGAAGATTGCGCGAAAATCGCCGGAATTCGTTAAAGATCGTACCACAATTGTTTACAATCGTACTTACTGACATTAATATGTTGGCTGTCGCCGAAGGTAATTACTCAATTGAAGAATTCAAATTCGAGGAGCTGGAGAAATTTGTGTCCATACCTAAATGCAAGGATAACCGATAAATATGAAGAAATCAAAGAAATCGAGGCAAAACAGGTGTCATAAACTCCCTGCTCGGAACCAAGAACCTACCGCGAAGTGCGAATGTAAAAATTTATAAAGCCGTAATCGGACCAACAGCGGTGTATGGTTGCGAGACATTAAGTTAATCAGACAACGAAATGATCAGATGAGTTGTAAGGGGAAAACAAACGGAAGAAGGGTACAGAAGAAGGACAAATGAAGTAATTTGTGAACTATATAACCACAAATCGATATGGTGATTAAAGTAAGAAGACTGCAGTGTCTCGGCCATACAGAGACGATGAAAGAGGACAGAACGGTCAAAACGATAGCATGGAAGATCCCGGGGAAAAGGAAAAGAGAGGAAGGTCAAGGAAGAGATGAAGGAATGCGATATTAGACGACCTAAGAGATAAACAAGTTGTAGACCGGAAGAACAAAGCGAAGAAGTGAAATCTCTGGAAGAGCTTAACAAAGCTCTACGCCTTAATGGTCAGGAAACAACCTTCTATATAACTTAATTTCATATCAAGACAAGAACAGATTAATTTTAAAGAAGGAGGTGAAAACTAATTGCACTTCATCTGGGCTACAATACATTATGACAACAACCGAAGAAGCTGAGAAAATGAGCAGCGAAACATCAAGTTTTAGTAAACGACCACAGCAAAACTCGGAAACCACTAATTTAAATTGAGGGACCGGTTACTGTGTCTCCACGAGAGAAATCATGTTGGTGAGATCAGGGATCTTATATGGGAGTATAGAAGTTATGTAAAATAGGTTCGACTATCTTGGCAAAAATGGAAATAATGGAAATAAGACGGTAGTTTGCAATACTTCAGAAATTATCTTTCTTGAAGACGGGTACAATTCTAGCTCCTTTCCAAAGATTTGGAAAAACTCGGACAACCAATGCAAGATTGCAAATAATATTCAACGATTTTGCTAAAACATATCTGCAGTCCCTAACCAAAAACCATGGGGATAACGTCTTCGCCAACAGTATGCTTATTCGATAATGTAATATTTCAGCTTCAAATACAATTGTAGCAGCACATCCGATAGTGATATAATCCTGATTCACACAAATATACATACCTACATAAGTTGATAATGATAATAATTGCAATACCTATGGAAAATTTCCAAATTGAAACAAGTTGCTCGACATTGTATTTACTTCTAATTTAGATACGTATCTCGAATACATAGATTTCATCGATTTACACGTAAACAACCGGTAATATAGAGGCGTGCAGCGGGTTTCCCTTGAGAAATCACAGGAATGTGTGAACCTTAATAGCTATAATCTCTTGATAACCAACTGCGTTTACTTAGGTAACAAATAACCTTAATCAAGAATTCTTTTACACAAATAGCGTCATTTTGCCCTTTAGGTTTCTGAAGCGTAGTTCCATAGAATGATATTGGAGTATTACATCATCCTAATAATAATAATGAAAAAACTGTTTCTCGGTATAACTAAAATAGCTAATTACGCAAACACTTGCAAATCACGCTTATCTCGTCGTATCTTAGTCGCGTTTATCTTCTTTTTTCTTTGCGATGGAAGGTGATTCCGGCGCGGCGGTCTGATTCAAAGGTTCAGAAGCAAACTTTCCACAAGAGCGTGTGCTGTTCACGTGACGGCGCCTTGCTATTGGGATTAATATAATCAGGAGTTCCTGTTTACGGTATTTATTGCTATATTGGCTAATCGTAAATATCGACTGGAGATAATTGTGATACGATGGCTATTACATTTTTCTATATATCTTAATGCCCCTATTAAGTTGTAAATCATGGTTTTCAGAATAACAATGAAAAACAAAAAACTTGGATAAACTTTATGGGATAACGAGAATTAGTAACTTTATCTTTGCATAAAACAGTTTTTATATCATCCTTTCTTCGTCGAGTCGTATCCTATATTGCACTGAAAATTGACTTTGCTCCTCCATTAGTGGTTTCTTCCATCAGTTTAACGTGTCCATTGTTCAATCTCTCGACTGTACAGGTTCTTTCTTTTTGGCATTAAGGGATCACAGCCCATCAGCCACATTACCATCACAACCTATCGAAATTGTAAAGAACTTAATACATCAAATTGTGATCCTACAGTCAACGAGAAACTTAACAAGCGCTCTGTAAATTTCACCATTGTTATAACTTACTACTGATATCATAGAAGTGAGTAATACTACTTTAAGTGCTACTAAGTTCTCAAATAAATTCCGTCTCCCGCGCTCATAGACGCGGCACCCAAACAAGGACATTACAAAAACACAAACATTAACTTCTTTTGCCAGATATTTGACATCTTTTGTATTTAATTAAGTTGTCTACTTGTAGCGTAAATTTATCGGCGCAAATATTTTTTAAAACTGCGTCCAAGTGTGCGTCTATCAATCGCGATCTTGCGGGAGATTTGCTTCCTTTCATCAAAAAAAAAAAAAAAATTGTTTGCACTTATAGGTACTTCCAAACATTGACAGGATTTTACAGGCAAATTTTCTTATTTCGTGGTATTGAACAGGCAAGCACTTACAAAATTCGAATGTACCAACATTGACAACTCTGACACTGAATCTCAATTACTTTCATCTGCAAGTGAGGGGGAACTTTATCAATATTGACAGCGACAAGATCAGTAAATAATCTTGAAAACGCTTTTTAAATTCTGCCAGAAAGATTCCCGTTTTCTCTTATACATTTTGTATGATATTGGGACACTCGTACTTTCCTCCTTTCAAGTCGGAAAATGTAACAGATTATCCACTGCTAACTGCTTTCCCCTTTTCCCTCTTTTTTAAGTTTCCAAAACCGATCGAGAATCAAAGAACACGAAAGCCATCGCACACACACATAATAAGGTAAATCAGTGTATTCACTTTCTAAATCACGTAAAAACGGAAAAAACTATCGCTGATTCAAGCCACGCGCCCTTATGAAGTTCATAATTTTTTCACTGATTTTAAAACGCTTTCCAACTTGATCACTTTTGAGCATAAAACTGCTTGGTGCATTATACAATGCACATGATGAAAATCTGGTTTGATCTTTGTCTGTAATATTTTAATGAAGCCATTATTTACTCCAGTCATGGAAGAAGCACGGTCTGTTGCAACTGAACACAGTTTTGACAAATCTCTCGCCAGTTGTTGTATCATGCGATGATACTAATTTCAGTAATTCTTCATAAACGTTGATATCTCTATCAACAGCACAAAGAGAAATAACGAGTTGCGCCACACCACACACATCTGTACTTCCGTCACAAGCAACAGAAAATGCAATGAAAGAGTCTGATTTTGTTTTTATCTGATGACTTACATTGGCAGTCAACTAAGTAACTCTTTTAGCGACACTATTGCGGAATAAGGATATATTTTGGAAAACCTTCACGCTCCTGAAACTGACGATTTCTGCGGCCTTTACAAGGCATTCTTTTATAAATTCACCTTCAACAAATGGTTGTGAGTGTGAGTGCGATCAACTCCGACAGTACGTAACTCGCTTGAACAGCATATTCATTCCCTTGCTTTGGACGTGTAAACATAAGCTATTGATTTTTTAACTCATTTCACTTTTCGTTTCTAATCATGCCTGTATACTGGTCAAACTTAATTTTATGACAATCATAGTGACATTTTATATTATATAATTTTGGGACACCGACTGCACTGTTACAAATCAAGCAAATAATTTTGTCTTTTACTTCACAGCAAAAGAAACTCTAATTCCCATTTTTCTTGAAAGATACGATGCTCGTCTACGAGTTTCCTGTTACTTCTATTTGGTTTTGAGAAAGACATGTTGAAAACTTTATTATTTATAAGAATAGGTACTGTTACGTGTTGTAACAATAAGCACGCAACTGAACTCGCAATTCTATAGCAACTGACTGAATTCAACCGAGCGATCATGGCTTATATACGGAAATGTAATTTCTCCACAGTTTTTTCCAAAATGTTCAGATAGCTGTGTTTTCGCGCGATAGAACTTTCTGGAACAGGCGCGGCGACCGAGACATAGATGATCTATGTGATTTATCGCCGGCTTTCTTAATGGCCAGTCCATAGTTGAAATATTTACGAATCGAAGGTAGTCCAGTCTCTAGGAACATTCAGCCAAATGTTATCCTGCATAGGAATGAAATTGTCCCAGAGACATAGGGCAATTTTGGGGCACGTTCTTTTAAGTTGCTTTTTACGTATAAATGTGCATTCATGAATCCCGCCCGTATTGAAGCAAGTTCCTCCTCGGCATATGATTGAATTGGAAGGAATGGGATCCTCGGAAATATATTGCAGTCAGCCCTCGCTAGACTCGTTGACGTCCATCTAGTGGATTAAGATCTACTCTTGTTTCGTTTTGAAGACAAAAGCTCGATTCCAGCCTGTAATTAGAAAACTACCTTAACTACCATCTCGCCTAATGTAATCCTAATCCTAATGGGACTAGGTATTAATATTGTTGTTTACTTTTCGTTACCATCAAAAATGTTTTACCCCAGCAGGGTGTATCCTATACTTACTTGTTTACCAGTAAAGTTGGACATTCCGATCATTAAGTTCGGCAAAATTTCTAAAATAGGGGATAATGACATGTCATTGTACAGATGTATTTTACCGTAAATTACAAAATTCCGCCGATAATTTTTGAAATTTAGTTAAACAAAGTTCCAAAATATCCAAATTCCTTTTGCATATTCATTTATAGACAATGTTGAAAACATGCATTTATGCATTTAATATGCATTTTGTATATTCTCCAAGCTCTAATAATGAGAAGCTCTCCGGATACGTCAGTATTGTCCAGAAGTTTATTTTACAACATCCATGTCCTATTTTTCATGCAATTCATACCAAAATGATCCAGAGGAAACGGAAGCCGAAAAGAAGCACGTAATTTTCTATCGGTTCCATTAAAACTCCATCTGCACAATCGCCAAGACTGTATTCACAAATAAAACTTCACAGTAAACGCCGTGATTAAATGGGATATTGTTTGTTAAGTGTGCCGTAAGCACGTCCTCTTCTTCGCGCGACAAGCGTGATCCTTTATGAATAATTAGAGATGAATTATGCGGAAAAACTGTGCGGATTAGGAGGCACGTCGTTTTAAGGAAATTTCGAGTCTAGCGGTCCCGAGACGGATGAAAGAGGGTACGAACTTTGACAGGAACGAAAATCGCTTTTGTCGAGTAAGAAAGCGGAAACTAATTGCCGGCTTAAATTAAAAGCTATAATCATATTAGGTCAATTTATAAGTTGACATGGCAAACACACCGGGGAAGCTTCTTCTTTGATGTCCGATTTGATTTGGTATTTAAGGGAAGTTGGAGAAAGAGGAAACGAGGAGAATTTCCTTGCTGATCCGTTCAATCCATTTTATGATTATTCTCTAATTCTGAATAGATTACAGACGTTCATATATACATATGTTGGGTTCTCTTTTGTACTGTCAGGGTGTCGGAGTGTTTGTTTCATTCTTCCATCCATTTCTTCCTGTCGCTGTCCGCCGCTTCCATCTCCCTCTCTATGTGTTGCATTCAGGTCTTCCTCGGTCTATCTACCAGTTCAGCATTCTCTTTTCTTTTCTACTTCCTATGAATTCTTGGTTCAATTACAGTCTGATGTCTTCCTTTCAATTTCAATCAATTTTCAGCCGATTATTTAAAAATTTCAAGATTTATATTACTTTCTCTTACAAAACCTTTCGAATTCAATCATCTTATGCTTAGATCGAAAAGATATGACTATTAATGCAGTTCGATCATGAGGGCCAACTAGAGCAAAACTGTTCTTACTACATAGTAGTGTCATTGAACGCAAGACAGGTTTTTCTTGTCAGTTTTCATGATCTGTCTGATAAATACATATGTTTGCTGAGGTTTTCTAGTTCTTCTTCATCTACAGTTATTCTTCTTGGGTCTCCAGTATTGTACATTGTTTTCGTTTTATAGATGTTCATTTTGAGACCTATCTTTCCAGAAGCTTTGGACAGGTCTTTCATGATCCTCTTGAATTCATCGAAGTTTGTCGCAATGAGTGCCACATCGTCTGCACATCTTAGTTTATTCAGGTTCTTTGCGTTGATATTGATACTACAATTTCTCCAGCGTAATTTACTGACAACATCCTCCAATGCCAGTGTGAACAATTTCGGAAATATCACATCTCCCTATCAAATCCCTCTTCAGATATTAATGGGGTTGGTATTTCATGCCAGTTCTGCAACTGCAGTGGCTTTTCTGTATATATTATGTATAAAATTTCGACTACGGAAATCTATCCTGCAATTCTTTATTGCGTTTTCTATTCAGCACTATGGGAAGCCTTTTCAATGTTTACGCGGATCAGAAATAGGTTAAGACGACGACGGTTTTTGTCGAAGTTAATCAAACAATTCCAAGACATTCTAGGTGTTTGTATGAAATGTTTATAATCCTAAACCATATCCATTAAACCTAGCATTACCTAACATAAACTTCTTTAAACCAAAACCTATTTTCAGCCACTTAAGGATTTCTTAAACACCCATCTACACTCAAATAGAATGTAGATAATGTGTATGTATTGTACGATACGTTTCGGAAATTGTTCACGTCCCTTCCGAAGCTATAAAATACTTGCAGGACAGGCAATAAAAACGCTTTTATGTTTTGTTTCAGGATGCTAATAAATCTACATTCCTTGCGTGTGATAGAACGAGGTTCTTTCAGGGACATGCCAAACCTTAGCGTAGTGTAAGTATTGAATTTTTATGTAAAGACATACACAAAATTACGAATAGAACAAGCGTTTGTTGTGTAAAAGCACATATAGTGCAACTACACAGGGATTAGCGAAAATAATTCCGGAGCACGTCGGGAACGAGTGCCTAGTTGTAAATTATAATTAATGGTTGTTTGTATATCTGTAATCCGACCTGTATCGTATAAAATATTGTTAAAAATGAATTCCTTCAAAAGTAAGTATTGATTATTATACAAGACGAATTGCTTCCATTTCACGGAAAAAATTTTTGCTTTTTATAAAATATACAAATTACTTAATCACCGAAAGATGTTTTTCTTCCTATCAATATGTTTTTGCTACCTTCGATGTTCTATTCAGAAGGCTTTTGCGCGCGATAAAAAGCTTAGAATACGCGACTCCGTCCTTACTTTAAAATTACGTATTTGCGTCCGCCTCATTTTATATATCTCAACGCTCTTAAAAGCTTCCATTTCAATTATCATCTTTGAACAGAAAATAAAGCTTAAAAACCTCAAATTTGCGACATCGTCGAAAAATTTCCGAACGAACGTGTCCTAGTTGCCTGTCAAATACGTCAATATTGATGGCGGAGGAGCCGAATAACTTAAATATGAATATTTTAACGCATTTTAGATTCCATCAATCGAAGTATATTTGTATCGTCTACGTGTAATCATTTGTGTCAAGCATAATACAATATGTCGTAATTGCTGCTTAACTTCTTTTAGAATTTACTTACAAGGGAACACAGAGAAGTGTCCCTCACCGATTTAAATAAAACTTAGTGGATTTGTACACTGATGCAGTGTAAGAACAACTGTAACTTTCATAGATGCTAAATCGCCCGTTTTCGGGGGTGGGGCGGCCTAGAGCCAACGCTACCTTTCGCTATTTGCTTTAATATCTCCGAAACTATAAGACAGGCATGGGCAACCTTTTCTTGTAGAAGTTTTATGCTGTGAGTAGTCTTGGAACAAATACATTTTTGTAGTATCCTTATGATTCATTATGAATTAAGTTTAGACGGGCCGTGCTAATATGCAACGAACGAATTCAGTAGCGGGCCGGACAAACCTTACTCGAGGGCCGCATGTGGCCCGCGGGCCGGAGGTTGCCCATACCTTCTATAAGACATAACAAGTTAACGCTGGCATTTACACCACAAAATATACACATTTTGATACACTTTTTGGAGCCCATTTCAAAGTTGAAAGAGTGGACGAATTTTTTACCGAATCATCTATGTTTTATCTGTCTACTGACACAAGCGATTTTCTTATTTTTCTTTTCAAATAACGTTTGGGCAATTAAAAACGTACAAGTCGATTTAACATCAAACTTTTCAAATAATATTAACAGAAATATAAATATCGAAAATATCTCCACGTTGGTAGCTTGATGTGACCACTCTCTTTCATATGCCACTTGTAAAATTTTTCCAAATTGTCTATGAACTCCGAAATAATGTAACAAAATTATTACAATAATCGGCATTTTTTTAAACTGTAAAATAGCATGTAGGCAACACAAATAGCTCACTACCAGTAGAAAAATAAATGCGAGATTCCTTATGCGTCATATTCCTAAACAAGAGATAATAGATTTTATTACGGGAAACGTTGTGGGCGGAACTCAACAGAAATAACCAAATGTGAATTATTATTGGAACTATTTATCGAAAAGTTTTTAGCATATATACCTAGTAATATCATGAATAAATCAACTTATAGTATTCAAAATTCTTGGGAATTAGTAGATTTTTATGTATGTATGTACCAAATTTAGTCTAGATGTAGTTTCTTTATTTACAAATATCCCGACTGAATTAGCAATTACAATAAGAGATAATAAATGGAAGTTGATTTCAGATTTCACAGATTTATCGACAGATGATTTTATTGACATATTCTTAGATGTCTAGAATGACTAGAGAGTATGATAGTGAGCAGGTAATAAATAATAAACAAATAGTACAATAGGTACAGAGGTAACCCAGTACAGATAAACTATGAGTGGAACACATATAAAATTAAAAGAAGTATAGCACGTTTCAACTTATTTTATTCCGATTAAAGTGTTTACAGATTTACAGCACCTCCTGCGCTTTGGAAGCTTTATGGACGGTCTGCTTATCGCACTCTTATCCCACAGAGTAAACATAATATACTAACACAAATATAGGTACCTGTTGACTATTGGTAAAATATAGAATTTTTAAATATAGATATTATGTAATTCCTGGCCTCTAACTTTACGGGGATCGATTAATTCCGGCAAGAGTGCCCTTTCATAAAAAGTGATAAGTTTGGGAACTTGCTTCTTCCAAAAATGTTCATCTTTGTATATAATTTGATAAAACAACCCTTTTGGCGTCCATACAACAAAGTAACATTTATTTTTATTGGTTATGTTCAATTGACCTTGTACTTGGTGCATGTAGTTGTGATTATTGTTTAATAGCAGGCCACCGCTGTTATCAATAATCAAATATTTTATAAGTTTATTTTCTGTTGCTTCTTTCGGTGTTAACATTCTTGAATTATAAGGGCTTTTTATTTCAATAATGGCGACGTCACCTACTAAGCCATCAGAAGATGCAGCTAAAAACGGATGTTTCTGGTCTATAAAAAGACCACAGCTTCTTATTTCTAAGCCAGAAATTTTTTCAAATTCGGCCAATGTTCTGCTTTCATTTTGTATGCCGTACTGAGTTGCCGCAGATCCAAAAAGTCTTCATAAAGTAGAGCCTTTACTGTGTTCGCTGTTGAAGTGGTTTTTCTTAGTTTTGCAACTTTACCAAAATTGGATGCAGTTAATCGTTTGATCCTCATCGTTTTCCATAAAGTGTTGTCCCTTTGGCCTACAGTTAATTTTTGTTTTCTTCTGAATTTTCACTTTTAAATTTCTCAAGGAATGTTGCTTCTTTTTCCGAATAGGTCGCAATCTCCATATCGTCAACATTTTTACGCTCTGCTAAACGCGCCCGTTTCAACAGTTTCTTGTGACTCTTTGGTTTGGACAAATACGCACCACGTTTGCGATTTCCCATTTTTTAAAATTTAAATGTAATAACAAAAATTACGAACAATCAAGACTGAACGAAAATTTGCTAATGAAGTTATAGATAAACAACTTGCGATTTTATACTTCAGTTTGCCTACAGTAATACTAATTGGTAATTTGAGGAGGGGCTACGCATCCCACTAATTACATTTTTCGATGAAGCTAATATGCTAATCCTACTCACGATTATTGTCCCCATTTATCCATATGATATCCGTAGTTCATGATACAAATAAAGAAATAGAACTATTTTTTCCAATAATATTTACAATTTCCAAAAAATATTTATCAATTACGTACATATTGCTTTAAAATATGGATTAACGATTTTATCTATAGGTTCATAACTTTCGAAGAAGTTCATAGGTGCTACTCTGTATGTTGTTGGCGATCAAGCTTTATTTAATAATTTAATAGAACAAAATTCCTTTTTTACTTGCTGTAGTACTATACTAAATGCATCTTGAAAAGGAAAAATTTACTTCCATAACTTGCCGACTGTCTGTCCAACACGAAAGACGTGATGTATTCATTGAGTGCAAAACGAGATTTTTTTAATCAAAACAGACCGTGTTGAAAATATATTAGGCCAGGGCACGAGTAATTTAGCAAAACCATTGAATTAGAGAAGATACTGAAAGGCGCACGATAATGCGCTTATCAACAAAAACCGTGCCCTTCTATTGGAAGAGTGTAGGTATATACACAGAGGGGGTTTGTACCTTTCTCTTGCTCGTTGGCTCTTATGAGTCTGTCAAACCAGGCGTTGGTTTTTTTAACAACATTTATTGTTTAATAGTGAAATCTTCCTATCAGAAATGGTACAAACATCCATTATATTTGAACAATATAGATTATTAGGTAGCCATATATCAAAACAGTTTTTTGCAACATAATAGAAATACATTTGCTATAGATTTCTTGATGAATCTATACACTTAAAAATTTGGCACTTGAATTTTTAACGTGGGTCGAAAATCCAGGTATTTTTTAATATATAAGTGCTCGCAAGACCACTTGAAATTATTTCTTTGGGCCCTTTGAAAATTATTATTCAGCAACATTGTGCCACCAAGTATAAATGCTAACTACATCCATAATAACTATGATGCAATACCGATTTTTGACCTTTTTTATAAGTACTAAAATGTAGCGACAATAGTCTGCCTATCATAGTTCTTGTTTTCCAGAAACAACCCCCATCCCCGTATTTTTTTAAATTAAAAATTTTAATTTGCTGGAAAAATACACAAACTTATGCAAAATTGACCCATATATATTAAACATGCTATAAGATAACTCAATTTAAAAAAACAATAACATACGAATTGAGTAAGTATACCTACCTATTTACATATGTATGTAGGTATATATGTAAATAATATTAGTTTGCTTAGCAACGCTAGGAAGGTGTTTCTAAGACAGCTCCAATTGGAATAAGTTTCTATGGTTAAAAAATGTTTGCTTGTTTTTGTAGGTATTAATATACGAGAGTTGATTGAAAAGCTTCCGGAATCGCTGCTAGGGGGTTGCGTTTTCTCAAATACTTTATGTTGTATTGGCAACTCTCTCATATCAATTGACGGAAAATGTTAAATCGATCTATCAAGTAGTCTGATTTTGACAAGCATTGAAGTTAAGTACCTTCCTGTGTTTTCAATTATGGATAAAAACGAAGATCGAGCGGTCATAAAATCTTTTTATTTGGAAGGGAAAACCGCAGCGGAAATCAAATCAAGGTTAGAAGCCTCTCTTGATGAATCATTCACCTTCAAGTTTTTGGGTTTCGTAATTCAAGCGTGGCCGCACGCATACAAGTGGTGAACCACGCGTTCAGGGCATCCGAAAACGGCTACCACGTCAGATATGGTGAAGAAAATCGGTGACAAGGTTTAGGCAGATCCCCGAATAAAAGTGCGTGAAATTGAGGAAGCCATCTCTTAGGAACAAGTAGTTCGTATTTTACATAATGAAGTGGGTTTAAAAAAGCTTTCTTCAAAATGAGTGCCGCATTTGTTCAATTCGCAGACAAAAGCATTTGACCTCGAACCGCAGCCGATCGCTCGAAAGTGTTTACGAAGAATCCAAGGGATTCCAAGAGACAGTTCGTGACAATGGATGAGACCTGGTTTCATCACTACACACCAGAAACAAAAATGCAATAAAAAAGTGGATTGCACTAGATGAATCGGTTCCGAAGAAAGCAAAAACCATTCACTCAGCTGGAAAGGTGATGGCATCGGTTTTTTTGTGACGTAAATAGAACTTTGCTAATTTGTTATCTTGAAAAAGATAAAATGGCTACTAACACGGTATGATATATCACGTGAGCTATGTTAGGAGGAAAATACTTTTGTATTTCTTCGAGTAGATAATCCAAAATTATGCCTAAAATAAAAATTTGTATTCCACATCGATGGAAAAATAGATCATACTAAGTAATATATAAGGTTTCATAAAAGAGTGGATGACGTGTTATCACTAAGTAGGATAAACCGGACTGACGCCTTTACTTCTCCGAATTGCACCTAACGTTGCGCTTTGCACGGAAGTGGAGACAAAGACCTGTTTACAATACTTATTGATAACACGTCATCCACTCTTTTATCAAACCTTAGTAATATGTCATACCTGATAACATCGAACTGAAGAGCAACGCTGGAAAATAATGACGAAAATATAAAACTCGCCCTATCGCTCAGAATGGAACGTAGTGTAAAGCCCAACCCAAGAAGAAACCACGT